>SWDT01000001.1:1273171-2546343 GCA_009193035.1 Halicephalobus mephisto
AATCATGGGGTTGTTGCCATGTTGTTCGACTCCAGAAGATCCTCAAACCAAAACCATCGAAAAAGAGATAAAAAAAGAACGAAAAAATTTAAGAAGACAGGTAAAAATTCTCCTCTTGGGAGCGGGCGGATCTGGCAAAACGACCTTCCTGAAGCAGATGGTGATTATCCATGGAGCTGGGGAATTCACGGCCGATGAAGTAAGAGCCTACAGAGCTCAAATATACCAGGCAATTACTCAGTAATCAATTAGTTAAAATTAATCGCGTTTTTAGAACATAATCAGTGCAATGAGGATTCTGCTCGATGCCAGACAGAAACTGGGCTTCAAATGGGAAAAGGAATCTAGAAAAAAAAATGTCGATCTCATCATGAGGTACTTAGTCATGGAATTTCATTTTTACGAATAAGTTTGCAGATTTACGGCCAGCGATCTCATGAGAGGAGTCGATCAAGCTACGTTCATCGAAGTTTCCCCGATCATTTATGATTTCTGGAAGGACAAAGCTATTCAGCAGACGTATGAACAACGGAATCTATTTCAAATTGTAAGTTTACTCTGTATCGTCGCAATAAGAGCAATTTTCAGAGCGAATCTTGTGTTTATTTTTTCGAACACATCAATCGAGTTTCGATGCCGGATTATTACCCGACGAACAAGGATATCCTTTACTGTAGGAAAGCAACGAGGACTATTACGGAACATGTATTTGAAATCCAAAAAGTCCCATTTAGGTTCATCGACGTGGGGGGTCAAAGGTCACAACGACAGAAATGGTTCCAGTGTTTTTCCGATATGACGAGTATTCTGTTCATGGTGGCTTCATCCGAGTACGACCAGGTGATTCTGGAGGATCGGAGGACGAACAGGGTCGTCGAGTCGAAATCCATCTTCGAAACCATCGTCAATAACAAGTCTTTCGTAAATGTTTCTATTATTTTATTTATGAACAAAAGTGATTTATTAGAAGGTAGGAGTTACTGTAATTTCTCGATTGTATGTTGTATTTAGAAAAAGTGCCGAGATCAGACATCAGACAGTATTTCACAGATTTCACCGGAGATCACACTTCTCCCAGATCTGTCCAGGTATTTTTGTTGGACAAATTCGAAAAAAGCCGTAAAGACAGAACAGTACCCTTTTTTTATCACTTCACCACGGCAATTGACACAGATAACATCCGACGTGTTTTTGAAGATTGTCGTCAATCAATTCTGGAGCAGAATCTCAAGACGTTAATGATGCAATGAAAAATTGCCGTTGTTGAAATTTTTATTTGTCTTCAATAAACTAATCTTTGGGCCGATTTACCGGTTGAATAGAGATCACAAGTCGTTTCATAAATGTCATTATTTTTCTGTTTTCGGAAAAAGAACCTTTTTGATTATTCGCAACCCGTCAAGGAACAAAGAAATCCAGCATTCCGGAAGTTAGAGCTGAACCATCCCGGATAAAGAGTATTTTCTCGGTAATTCGGGGTATTCCGAAGAGTCTCTTCTTGGGGAGTAGCTGATGATGTCTGTCGTCAGCTCCACACTGCTTTGTTTGGTTGAGTGCCCACTAGGCAACAAGGGACTTGTTTGGCAGGCAGGTCTGTCGTCTCGTTCAGCTTCTGAAATATCTTTGTCATGCAAAAACGAAAATAAAAATATTTAAAAAAATCCTTGCCTTGACTACGAAGAACATTTTCCATATTAGAAGTATTATCCATATCCATGGCTGTTTTCCTTAGTTGTGTATCGTCAGTTTGAACCTGACAACAAGGCACAATGAGTAGAATCTGTTTTCTGAAGCCCTCATTTAACAAGTAGAAACAGGGGGTCAGGACCACCCCCAGCAGGGCAATCATCGATGTGTAGATGTAGATCGACAAAGAGTCGTTGTTGATGAGCTTATAAGCATGCAAGACCCCCACAGTAAACAATGGGGACCAACAAAGGATCTGAAAGAAAGACATAATTGCATTAGTTCGGATTAATCCGTACGAGGAAGCCAACGATGGCCAGCAACGTGAGGAGCATCCGTCTTCTTCTGTGTTGGGCTTTTCGGAAGCGTTCTCGGCTTTGGATCCCTATTGTTGGTCTTTTCCAGAGGAATAATGCCAGATGACCATAGGTTGGGATCATGACGAAGAGTGGAACTCCGTACTGAGCAATTATAGTCGACTGAAAAGTTATTCAAGTGTTTGTCGTTAAAAAAAACATACCACTTGAAGAACTCGCTTACAAGATGGACAATCTATCCCGCATTGAACTCGGTCTTGAGGCAGTAAATCTGGATAATCGCCCAATAAAGAAGGATTGATGATGTGCTGATTCCCCACGTGGACTTCTCCACTGAGATATAAATATGGAGAAGCAACGGTAAAGGAAATTAACCACACAGATGCTGTGAGCCAGATGCATTTCCTGGTACTCAATCTCGATTTTCGTCGGAAAATGGCGAGCCAACGATCAATGGCCACTAAAGACATGAAATAAAACGATCCTGTGGCTGTTACGTAGACGATGGAAAAGGAAGCTTTGCACATAATCGTTCCTAAATGTTGGTTGATAAAAATATTAAAAATAAATCCAAATTTTACCGAAAATCCAATTTGTTTGGAGGATATAAGTTGACATGAAGAATGGAGGATGAAAAAGAAGGAACAAAATATTAGAAGAAGCCAGATTGGTCATCAGCATGTGGGTCACACTATGGAGGGACTTACTCCTCCAGATCACGAAGCAGAAAGCACAGTTACACACGAGTCCGGTCAGCGCGAGGACGCCGTAGCAGAGAGCAGTTATCACCCGGAACCACTCCTCGTTAACGCCATTCGAAGGAAGAGAGGACGATTCAGATTCCGCGACGTCAGACAGATTGAACATTTGAAGCCATTGTTGTTCAAATATCCTGAAAATTAAATTTGCATCAATGAGTACATCTCCTGAACTTACTTGTCAGAATCACTGTCGTAATCGAAGAATCGTTTCTCCATCACGTTCCTAAAGTTATCAAATAAAAAATGCTCCAAAACAAAACACCAAAAAACAGAACAGCAAAAACGACTAAAATCTCCACGATAAGTCCACTTAACAGACAAGCACCGCTTCCACCGCCGGATTGGTAAATATCCTAATCAGCACATGGAATATATAATGGATGCCTTGCTGATAAGCAAAACACGGCTTCGAAATATGGACCCTAAGGAAGTTTCACCGTTAAGGTTACAGAAGGAAACAAAATAAGCATAATTCTATTTTTATAAAAAAATAATGGTTAAAATATGGATCCTAAGGAAATTTTACCGTTGGGGTTACAGAAGGAAACAAAATAAGCGCAATTCCATTTTTATAAAAAAAATAAACAACTGTCAAGACAGTGCCGTCTTCGGTAACGTGACAAATGCCAAAGTTAAACGACGTGTGCGAAAACTAGAAGAATATTTGTTATACGTTTTGACTAGTGGTAAAAATCTTATCGAAGCCAATTTGGTCGAATTAGCTTAGAAAACAAAAACATCTTTAACATCCTAAAGTACTTGTGGAACGGGAGGTGGGGAAAGACGCGCGGACATTCGCAAATGGGCCAGCAAGATGATTCCATTTTTAAATCCAGTTCCCCCGGCAATTTAAGAAAAACCAAGACAATGGGAAAATTCAGTTGGAAGAAGAGAGCTCAGCAGTTGGCTTAAAATAGTGATTAGTTCTGTTTATAAATGACGTAAGAACTATATTGAGAAAATCTGAATCTGCGCGAAAAAAACAAAACTTTTTTCAAAAAAAACTTTATTGCCGAAGTTGGAAGCATCTCAACTTCCAGACTCGTCGGAAAGTCAATAAAATAACTGAATAAAGCTCCGGACCGGCTCATAATTACGGAATGCTGTGAAAATTATAAAAAATTCGTTAAAAATAAATCCAAAAAAATGAATCATCTTCGTCTCAGCTAGATGGACGAATATTATAATTTAAACTATTTTTTTGTTTAAATTTTTATTCTTCCAAAATCAACGAAAAATTGCTGTTATGAAAAACAACAAAAAACGGATAATTTTGAAATATTAGAGTTTTGCAAAAATTGATCCTGCTTGAAAGTCCGAAAAGAACAAAGACAATTGTGGTTTTGCTAGGACATGTGTTACTTGTGAATCGAGAACAAGAGTTTTGAAACGTTAACTACAAAGGCAACATGATAGGGGAATGTGGAACTTTGTTCGGGGTCATGAAACTAGAATTACTAAATTAAAATGACGCAAAATTCCGTTGTTTCATTCAAGAAAAATGTACAATGTCGTTTTATTTTGTAACTTTTCCCAGAAAAGACCCCTGAGATACACCTACCCAAAAGACTAAGAGCCACGCCTGTTGAAATCCTTTTTTGGCCCATGAACGGATTGAATAACGCCTTCTGCTTTCATTGTCTGCGCAAAAAGTCTTCTTTGGCAAATAAAAATGGCCTGGGAAATTTTTGAGAAACAGGTTTGGGAATCGATGCCTTCGTTGAGACGGTCTTTAATGCAATCATCTGCGTCGTTAATACTTACTTCCGGACTCGGACGGAGAATGCCAAGACGGAATGACAATGGAAACCAAAAAATCCTTCTGAATTAACAATATGAATTCAGAATTTACATCTACTCTCAGACTAATTGATGCTTTTACATTTAATCGAAATAGTATCTGTTGTTTTTACTTAGAATGAGACAATTCAAAATAGGAACAATATTATTAAATATCAGAACTACACCCGGGGAGGACACCCGATACACCGAAATTTTCCCTTCTATACTCCTCAGTGGAGAGAAGGGACTGTTGTCTTCGGTGTTCTGGATATCTCCGGTCATCGGGACTATACGTCCACAACCGTATCAGAATAATTTTTTTTAAAAGATCAGCAGAAAGTTAAGAATTGGGATAAACAGTAGATAACGGACATTCAACATCGAATTTTGCCGTAGTTCCGTTTTATCAAACAATCAGAACATTCAAGTTTTTCCGGAAAATAAAAAACAAATTGTAACAGTGTTCGAAAATTATCCAGAAAAAAATCAAATTTTGCTAGTCGAAAAAACGACTCGTTCTGTTTTCTCGAATGCCTTGTTCAAAGTGAAAAATCGAAAAATGATTGGTTCAAAACTGAATAACAATGAACTGGAAGTTTATTACTTGTTGTGGAGGTGTAGTCTTCACAACCAAAGATATCCAAAACACCTGGGGCTGAACAATCTTCTCTTTATTGAAAACTGTTGGATTAAGCACTCCATCCTTAGGAGAAGTGCAACCAATAGGGAGCACCTGGTCTCGAACGGATTCCCTTAGCGCCGTCAAGGGAGCGCCTGGTCTCGAACGGATTTTCTTAGCATCGTCAAGGGAGCACCTGGTCTCGAACGGATTTTCTTAACATTGACAAGAGAACATACAATTCCTCTTGATGTGAATTGTTGTTATTATGTTTGTGGTGTGTGTCGAGTTTGACACAGTATTTGGTATTGTGCTTTAGGCATTTGTGAGATAAACCGTTTCTATAAATTCACCTTTCTTATCTGTACGCGGGCCATTTGGAACAAGATATACAACAAAAAGTACAAAAGGAACCGTCACGACGGATTGGGTCCTTGGATGTTGTGCCTATATCTAATATTGTCCTATATTCATTGTGTATTGTATTGTATTTAGGAAAATATATAACATTACTGTAGATTAACGAAGAAAACAAAAGTATCACTCAAAGCCTCGTTGACCGGTGAAGGGCAATCGTGCAGACACTTCACAAGTTCATTCGTGCCATAATTAGCGCCTACGCTGAGATTTTCCTTCTCGTTCGTCTCCCTCATCGCCTGTGGGAATTGCTATTAAAAGTCAAATCCCCTAAGGGTTCAGAGTCCTCTTAACTTTGTTTTCGGTAGCTGAAGAATCTTCGTGCTGTGTTTATAAAAAACCAAATTTGGAATAATTTTGTCGTAATTCTCCAATCGTTTATTCTGATGTTTTTATTTTGATAAATTAGAAAAAATAAAATAAAAATTATCATGAGACATGAAGAAACAGATCTGGAAAATTGTTATTTTCAAGGATGGTTTAGTTCTTGATGAACGGTCTCGGCTACGGATCTGATTGCTTACGAAAAAACAGATTTTTAGTTTAGTTTACCGAAAAAGCTTTAATATATCCATAGAACTCAAGAAGTACATTGTCCGTGTTGATTCAAAAATTTTACGGATTTTTATCCAAATCGAGCAGAAATAGGTCGAGAATTAAAATTAGAAAAACGAACTTAATACCGTGGACAAGATTTTTCATTTTAATTTCCAATTTTCTAATAAAAATTATATTTAAAATAAAAAATAATTTCAAACCAAAACATAAACCAACTTTGTGACTCGTGATTCTCGGGTCTCGACACGATTGTCTGAACGAGTGAGAATTGCCCGCCAAAAAAGGAAAACTTGTTTATTCTAGAAGAGTTCGTAATTAACGTTTACTTTCTTGTTTTTAGTATTTTTGAAAACATGTTTATTGGGAAATAAGTTTTTATAGAAGAGTTACCTTGTTGATTAAGCCTCAGAGGAAAGGATGAGCTACGTCAAAGTCCACTATAATTTAAGATTGTTCAGTACTGCTGGTCCATAGAGTTTGTTTATAATGAATTTTTTGTTTTCTGAGAAACTAATGGTTTGTAATCAGTGGTTTTCCTTACTATTATCTTGATATATGTCAACGATCTCAAATTGAAGGAGATTTCATATATGGAAGGGATTTCCAACATTCTTTTTTATTTTTTTCAACTTTTTGAAGCTAATGTTTCAACTAAATGACATCAAGGATTTCACATTTTGTAAGCACGATTATGGAAAATCCACCTTTGAAGGCTGTCAAACATGTCATTGGAAAGAAGAATGATGACCGCGTGGCTCAGAAGCGACGACATCAAGGATCAGACTGAATCCATGGAGTCTGAAGAACCTAATCGTAAACGCTCCGCCATCTATGATATCAGTAATGAAAGCTTCATTTTCTTTAATTACAGTGAATATGATGATATCCAAAAGAAAGAGGCTGGATTTTCAGTTTTTGAACCTACCATATCATAAGTTCTTGCAATCAAATCCTTTTTGCTTATTTACACCCAATACTCCTTCAGATCCGGTCATCTATCACCCTTAGTTCTTCCGACATAGAGGATAATAAACCGGTTGTTTCTCTGCCTTGCAAGACACTTGTGAGTGAATGTGATGTTGCTAATGACAAAAGCCAATAATACGGAAAAATTAGAATACTTTCAGTTGAAACAGATTCATCCTTAGATTACAATTCTGATCAAGAAGATTCATCAGATGTTGAGAATATCGGTACTTGTGCCAAAGATACTTTTCTCTATTATAAACTCCGTCAGAACAATTTTTTGTTGGAAATTATTTGAAGCACCAAGTCCACCTCGACCGCGAGATGAGAGAAGCTATTGTCAACTGGTTTGTTGAGCCTCAAAAAAACTCCACTTTGGCCATGAAACCCTGTCTCTGGCTCTCAAGATTATGGGTCTACTTGTTCAGGAACACAAATCATGTAAAGGAGGATGATCTTCAGCTTAAAATCCTCGTTTTGAGTAATAATATTACATTACAAACTATACATTGTGGTCATTTGAATTGTTTTTTAAGTACAATTCGTTTTACACCAAGGAATTTGCCGAAGGTTGCAGACTGATCATTTCAGTTGTGATCCATCCCATTACTGTTTATTATCAAGTGTGATTTAGGCCCTTACCAATCATAAGTGAAATTCGTAACCCCACTTAACAACAGAAACCTTCATTATTATCCAGATCGGAGGCTTCGTCGGCCTTGAGCAGGAGCTTCTTCTCGTTCTCGACGCGTTCTTCATTGGACTGAACATGCATTGGTTTGCATTGTCTCAATTTGTGGACTAATGTCATGAAGATGGCCTCTACGTGATCGGCTTCGGAATCAGCTAGAGCAGATGTCTCGAACAGTGCCATGTCATTCTGGTCAGCGAACACTTGGGCTTCGTCAGTCTTGACTCGTGTTTCCGACTGCAAGTCACACTTGTTGCCGATAAGGATATGAGGAGTGTTGTCCGTAGAAGTCACGGCGTGCTTTCGACATTCTTGAATCCAGGTCGGTAGGGACCTGAAGGTCTTGGGGTTCGTGACATCGTAGACAAAGACCACTGCGTTCACATTTCGGTAATAATGAGCCACTATAGATTGTCGGTATCTCTCCTGTCCTGCAGTATCCCATAGTTGGACCTAAATAAGCAATCAAACAAAAGAAATAAAGAGAGTACACACCCGAATAAGTTCTTTTTCAAAAGCCAGAGCCCGTTCTCGGAAGTCCACGCCGATCGTCGCCTCGGTTTGCTGCGGAAAACGGCCGTTACAAAATCGGAAGCTTAGACACGTTTTCCCAACTCCTGCATCTCCAATAATAATCACCTGAAATCCACGGGTATTGGGAAATTTATATAAAAACAACCAACTTTGAAGACTCGTTTGACGGTGTAGTTGACTTTCATATTGGGCTGTACAATATTCGGGATCGACACTGGCTTCTGTTCCGTCTGCGGTGATTCCGTGGATTGACTAGGGTATTGGATAAATTTCGGCTTGGGGATTTGAGGAACAGGAGCTGCCGAAGGATCTTGAGCATTGTTGGACGGAACTGGTTGCTGCACAACATTAACCATGTTGGTGGTCATTTGTGGGGGATAAACGGTAGCTGAGGACGTGGGGGACTCGACAGCAACCGTTGAAGTCGGTATCTGTGGCGGCGGAATAACCGGATATGGATTCATTCTCGCGAAGTCAAAAAGGACGTGGAGACGAATGCCACATTGCACGAACGAAAAACGGGGAAGTTGTCATTCAGTTACGGATCGCCAATATCTAAACAAAACCCAGTCACTATCCAACTGATTTACGAACAACTTCAAAGATCAAAAATGTTCGTAAATAACCAGCTATCCCGACAACTATATGGAAGAACGAAATATGGATAGTGACTACAAGTGCAATAAACTTTCCTCAAATCAGCTGTTTTTAAAAAATTAAAGTCGTGCTGTTTTTTTCTACTTCCACATTGATAATTTTTTCCGCAGGTTAGATCATTCTAACGTCCATCGGGAACACACTTTAAATCACAAACTCTTTCCAAGTTCTCCCCCTTACCTCTCAATGACGACCGCAAACTCTCTCGAAACATTTCTTTGCCATTCATTCCTGGCGCGAAAGTTGTCGGTCCGGCTTTGTTGTTCTTCATGGACTCTACGCGTTTCATTTGTTTCTGTTCTTGTTACGTGATTTCTCTTCCCCTTTGGTTAATTTGATTTTTCATGTTTAGAGTTCAACTTGCGGTTTAATAGCATCATCAGGATGCTTCGTTACGCTGCCAAGAATGCAGCTGACAAGGGTAGCAAGCAGGTCCTTCAAAGCATTCGTTCCGAAGGAAACGTCGCCGGAGGTGCCGCTAAATCTGGTGGATTCGGGAAGAAACTCATAGTCACAGTGGGATTGGGTGGAGCTGCTGTTGGTGGTGCTCTGGGATATGCTTATGTCGATCCAGAATTCCGGAATACTCTTGAAACCAACATTCCTCAAAGCAAGACGTTAACAGATGCTGTTCTCGGTCCTCCGTAAGTTTTATTCATATATCAACTTTCATTTCTGGAGTTACTGTCTTCATGGTCTGCATTCATACGGTATTTTCAGCCGCGGAAAGGTCGAAATTCCGTCTGTAGCGTCTTTGCTTCCCAAGAAGAAAGCTGAACTTCCAGTTTCTCCTGTGCCTTCATCCCCATCTCCTGTCGTGGAGAAACCGAAACGTGAGCCGGTTCATGTCGTTCCTGTTGATGTGAAGAAGTCGCCAATTCCCGAAGAAGTCAAGGCAGATCCAGTAAAGGTTGCAGCTGAGAATGAAGGTTTGAGTTTGGCACCTTTTCGAAGCTGTTCAATTTGATCTTTCAGCTCTTGAGCGGCGTCTTCTTTCTGCCCTTTCGAGTGCTGAAAACAAGGTCAAGAACGCTAATAATTCCAAGATCAGTACAATTTCGTCCATTAATGATCATGCCAGTTTGCTCAAAAAGGCTGTTGATGATGGACCAAATGCCAACTGGGACACGGTGAGTGAATCCCTCTTGAACTCCGAAAAGCTTGCCAAGAAGGACATGAACGATGAAATGGATTCTCGGAACTATATCGATTCCCTCCGTAAGATTATCAATGAAGGACGTAGCAACCCTAACACCGCCAACAATCCTCTTCTGCTGAACGCTCAAGAAACAGCGAACAAATTTAGCTATCAGCTCGATGAATTGAATGCACTTGTCCAGAAAGCTCGAAATGAAAGCCGTGTTCTGAATCAATACAAAGATTTAATCGACAAGAGCCGTCAACAGTTCAGTCTGGAACTGAAGGCTATCTTGCCTGAGGTTGATTTGAACGCCAAGGATAATAAGCTTTCCGAAGACGAGTTAAATGCTTTGATTGCTCATGCTCATCTACGTGTTGATCAACTGCGTCGTCAATTAACCGAACAACAGGTGTGTTATTTATTTGGACTTTTTTGATTTACTTGCTTTAGATCAAAGAAGAACAAAATATTGCTCATGCAATTGAGGAGCAACGTTCTATTGATGCCAAATTGGCTAAGGAGCAATTGGATCTTGAATTGCGACGAATCAAAGACCAACAAGATGTTGATATTCAACGAGAAGTCCTAAGTCAACGAGTTAACTGGGAGTCTGAATTGGAGACAAGATTACAACGAGCTGCCCAAGCTCATGCTGAGCATTTAGAACAAGTAGTTCGAACCCAAAAACAATTGTATGATATCGAAAATGCTCAAGCTGTTGAGGTGGAGTTTTTACTTGAATTCGGTATCTAGTAATTGTGTATTTTAGGAAGCTGTTGCAAAAGAACGTCGTTTACATAGTAAACAAGTTGATCTGGCGTTGTCAAAATTAAGCGGAATTGAGACTGCGTTGCAAAGTCGTGTTGCTTTGGTATGTTTTGGTTCGTTTTTATGAGATGAGCAAACACGGTCTTTAGGATGCTGAGAATCGTCGTGCAAAACAATATTGGTTGGCATGCCAGAATCTACTAGAGTCTATTATTCACGGACAGAAGGCTGGAAACACTATGGATGCCCGTCGAAAACCTCTCCAACAAGAACTCTCAGTCATCAAGGAAGCCTGTGACAAGGATGAATTTGTTCAAGCTGTGATGGGATTCTTCACCCCCAATATCTTGCAAAAAGGTGTGTACACTGAACAAGATTTGAAAAATCGCTTTGACCAAGTTTATACGCTGGCTAAGAGGACTGCTAAGATCGACGATAATGGAGGTGGAATTGCTGCTTATATTTCTTCCTATATTCAGAGTTTGTTTATGCTAGATTTACCTCGTCGATTCACTCCGGAGGACAAGATCGATGTCAATTCTGCTGACACCTATGAAGTTATCGCTCATGCCAAGTACTTTGTCAATGAAGGCGATTTCGATAATGCTGTCCGTGTCCTTCAACTGCTGCGTGGCGAACCTGGACGACTCGCTCGAGATTGGATTTCTGATACCCAAGAACATCTGGCAGCACGTTATTTGGGAGAGCTCTTGGTGGCCCATGCTTCGGTCACTAGTATCCGCTCAATCTATTAGGTTTATTTAGCTTGATGTTATTCTTGTGTGAACGTGTAAGTTGATAACATGGAATAGAAAATAGAGATCAAAAGAGAGTACGAAGAACAAACGGAGTTGGATCGATGGACTCTGTCCCTTAGAAATGCCTACATAATTAAATTTGTCCGAAATATGGTGTGATTTCCATGTTCTCCGTTTTATCGCGATAACGGAGTTTATCATGGCTTTAGCGAGTAAAGTCCTTCGAGACGGACGACTGAAGCGGAAACCAAGCCTTTGTCTGTCAATCATTACTTTTTGAGCATTTCTGTTTCGAAGCTTTTAAATTAGTTTCTTCGGTGTTCTCGAGATTGTCTTGTTTGTAATTTGAAATTTAATTGTTTAGGGTAAATATGTTCGTTTCCAAACGAGTAGCAGACATCTTCCAGGATCAATGTGTCTTTGTAACTGGATTCAGTGGTTTCTTAGGGAAGGTCCTGGTTGAGAAGCTTCTTTTTTCGACCAATGTTAAGACGATTTATGTGTTGATTCGACCGTTGAAGGGACAGAAACCTCATGAGAGATTGGATAAGATTTTGGAATCTCCTATTTATGACAGAATTAGAACTACAGATGATAGGATTCTTCGGAAACTTGTTCCAATTGCGGGGGATTTGATGCATGAGAACTTGGGTCTTAGTGAGGAGGATATTGAGGAAATTTCTCGGAATGTTTCTATTGTTTTTCATTGTGCAGCTACGGTTAAATTCGACGAAATTTTGAGAATTTCTGTTCAGATGAACTTGATTGGAACGAGACGACTCTTGGCTCTCTGCCATAAGATGGAGAAACTTATTGTTGGTTTTTTTTGTTTTTTGAATGTAAAATTATTTGGATTTTAGTCCATTGTTCATGCTAGTACTGCTTATGCAAACTGTGACCTGAGTGAAACTGAAGAAAAAGTCTACAATCCTCCCATCCAACCGGAGCAGATGATCAGTGCCATCGAGTGGATGGACGATGAGATGCTCAGGACTCTTACTCCAAAACTCCTCGGAAAACGACCTAATACGTACACTTTGACCAAGGCTTTAGCAGAAACTCAACTCTTGGAAGATGCTAAAAATCTCCCAATCATCATGATTCGTCCGTCGATTATTGGAGCTATGTGGCGAGAACCTCTTCCTGGATGGACTGACAATGTCAACGGTCCTACCGGAATATTTGCTGGGGTGAGATTTATCCGTTCATATGTACAAAAATAGTACAATGAAACGGTTCTAATGTATCAAATATATAATATTTAATGTGCTGATGCATTAAATACAATGTACCGATATCAATTTAATGCATCAGATACATCAAAACTGTTTTAATGTATAGGTACATTATATATTATCTATTTTTGTATGTAAGTTAGATATAGCCCTAGTCTGAATCTAAGATTATGCTTTCGAGCATTTAATGCAGTGCACACAAAAAGAATATACCAAAACGGTTCTAATATATCGGGTATATTATGTTCAATACGTCGATATCAATTCATCAATACATTGAATATAATATATCCGATATATCAGAATCGTTTCAATGTATCGATATCACGTACAAAAAAGAATACACTAAAACGGTTCTAATATATCGGGTATATTATATTCAATATGTTGATATCATACTTAATTCATCGATATATTGAATATAATATATCCGATATATCAGAATCGTTTCAATGTATCAATACAGCAAATATAATTCACCGATACTGTACTTAATGTATCGATATATTACATATATGTGGTACATCAGAATTGTTTCAATGTATCGGTAGATTATACACTGTGTACCCATTTTTGTATTTTTTATACAATTTAATTCAGGTTGGAAAAGGAGTCTTGACGAACATGTGTGGAAGTGTCAAATCGAAAGCCGACATCATTCCTGTGGACGTTGTCTCGAACATGATGATTGTTGCTGGAGCTCATCGGGCTCAAACAAGGTTACTTAATTAATTACTGTAATTTTTGAAAACTTAATAATTCAGCTATTCCGAGATTCCAGTCATGCACTGTGCTTCTGGAACCTTGAATCCTCTAAAATGGGAAAAAGTTGTCAATTATCTGCAGAAGATGTACTTGCAGTATCCCTTGGACGAATGTTATCGCGTGCCTTCTACTCATTTCCACGAAAGCAGAAAATTATTTTTATTAAATTTTTATTTGAAACATTACATTCCTGCTCAAATTGTTGATTTGGCTTATAGAATGGTGGGCAAAAAACCTCGGTTTGTTCTTTTTCCGATAAGGATGGTACTGTAGTACCAAAACTAGAGTATAGGATATCAAAACTATTTACTATATACCAAAGTCTTCTGTCATACGAAGATTCCTAAAAAAATACAACATGAAGCAGCTACCGTATCTCCCAGGAACTTTCGTGCTGGGACCCGCTCTCACACGATATTTTAAACAAAATTTTTTAAAATAATTTAATTTTTATCTTTTATCAATATCAAAGTTTTCTGTCATACGAAGATTCCTAAAGAATACAACATGAAGCAGCTACCGTATCTCCCAGGAACTTTCGTGCTGGGACCAGTTCTCTCACGATATCTTAAACAAAATTTTTTAAAATAATTTAATTTTTATCTTTTATCAATACCAAAGTTTTCAATCATACGAAGATTCCTAAAGAATACAAGATAAAGTACCTACCGTATCTCTCAGAGACTTTCGTGCTGGGACCCGCTCTCTCACGATGTCTAACTTTCAAAATATTTAATTTTTGTTTTTTTATCAGATGAAAATTGATTTTTTTCAGATTCGTGAGAATTTATGGAAAAGTATGGAAAATGATTGAAACGTTGCATTTTTTTACAACCCGTGGATGGAATTTTCAATCACAGAATCTTTTGAATCTTTGGAACGAACTGAGTGAAGAAGACAAGAAAATTTTCAATTTCGATGTCAGACAAATCAATTGGGACGATTACATGTTTGATTACATCATGGGGATCAAAGTCTACCTTCTGAAGGAGAACATTGACAACCTCCCTGCTGCGAGATCAAATCTGGCAAGGTATTTTAGTTTTTTTTTTTCAAAGATCTTCGAAAATTTACAGATTGAAACAAGTGTCCCTGTATTGGAACGCCGCGGTTTGGGCCGTGGTTGTCCGACTATTTGCTTGGTATGTTGTTGTTGGTTTTTTTTCTTCATTGAAGCTCTTCAGGAAACGAACACGAGCCCAAAAGTGGTCCATCTGGCTTGCCGGCTTCATTGCCACGTATGCCTTCCAGAATTTCGACTTCCGGTCCTCCGTCCAAATGAAGAGTCTGGAGGAATACAAAAGAAGCTCAGCTCTTGTCAAGTCTTTTAGCTAAAGAATTTACTCATTTCTCTTCTGTCAACAACCCAAATATGAATTTTTCTGTTTTTGTTCCTTCAGGAAATACAACACTTGTTTAACAAGTTTACAGCTCGAAAACCTAACACCCTTTGGTAATTCTAAAAGTTCAACAAAGACGAGAGCACCGGGAAAGAGTAGTAACATCGACCAAGTTTTCCAAGGTAGAAACCCGAGTAGGTGATCCACAACGAGGGCTTAAATGTGGTCTTCGTCGGTTTGATGACCATTTATTCCATTTTCGGCAATGCTTATTGTTTGGTCTTCTGTAGTCCCTCTTTTTTTCAATGCAGTGAATCTGAAACAAAAAGTATTTTTATTCTTTTCAAATAATTTAGTCGTTTTCTGGTTCTTTTGAAACTTGAGATTTCCCGGCTTTTTGGCTGTTTGACTTTCCACTTTTGGCTCAAAACACAGAAGTCTAGGATATCGGGCCTCAAACAAACAAATGCCAAGAAAATGTTTCCAAATTAACCCTAGGAAATTCAAGTTCCGCATGAAAATCGATGATGTGCTTACCTTGGAGGTCCGTATTTGCTCTTGAAACTTTCGCTTCGCATCACAATTTGGATCGTGCGGAATCGACAACAGAGCATTTCTCGGAAAGGAACCCGGAACTCTCGGTTGTACTTACAGTAGATGAGGGGATTCAGCATACTGTAATGGCTGTTGTTGAGGTTTAAGGGGATCTGTCTTACCTGTTGAAATATCCGAGCCAGAGGGTGAGGATGTCCAGCCACTTCGGGAGGGATGAGACAAGTTTCTGGGACTTGAGGAGAGCGAGGATGAAGAAGGGCAGCCAGCAGATGATGAAGACACTCATGATGATCCCGAGGGTCTTGCGGGCTTTGTCCTCGCCTTTCTCGGTGGATCTGCTATGCATCTGAAGACGAGCTTTATTTCCCCAAATGGATAAAATTCCAATTTCAACCAGAGGAGTTCTGACGGCACTCAAGAAGGTACTCGGTCTGTGGAACCTCTTCGGCGAGTTCTCGCTGCTTCTGGAGTAATTATCGTTCAGCTTGGCATCGATCATGAATTCGCCTTCGTTGTTGTTTCCACAGATGCCGTCTCTATTATTATTCGTGTCTTCTCTGATGGTCAAACTCCATTTTGTTGCTATATGGTCTTTCGTCCTCAATCTCTTCGCTGCTCTCCACATCTGGACGTACAAAATAACCATTATAAGACACGGTCCATAAAACGAGATCATGGTAGCGTAGATTTGGTAGACTTGATTCTGTGGAACCTGAAACCAATTTTCTTCAAGAAAAACTGCGGTTTTATTTTTATCATTTTTATATAGATGGCGATTTGAGTGTTTTTCTCCCACGGCGATGTGATGAAAAACATACTGTAAACTAGTTTCTTTTGAAATCACAAAATTGACATTATTTTTAGTTCAATTTGTGAATCGGGAAAATTTGGGTGCATCTGGTCGATCAACAAAAACGAAAATTAAAATTTTCCCCGCAACAATATAATTGATGTTCTTCTAAAAATACCTCTAGGAAATTGAAAATCTGTTATTTCCCTCCAAGGTACAGATGATATGCTGGCGGATGGCCAGAGGGATTATTTGCTTCCAATGAAATAAAAAATTCAGCTTCATCGACGGATTATAGGAAATCCGAGCACGAAAAGGAATTCCTAAAGTTTGAAGAGTTGTATCTTTCTCGTCATCAAACTGTTCGATAAATTATGTTCGAAAAACGCCACCAACTATGTTTTTTTAAATGGGAAAGTTCCGGTGGTCTAAAAAAAACCATTCAAAATTCAAATCTCAAGGGTATAACAAATTTTAGTTTGTTTTTGAGCGGTGTTCACTTTGAAGCTTTTACAGACGGTTTTTATGGACTTTATAGCTCGGGGAAACGGCCAAGACGATCAACAACAATAATCCATAATCGACAGATGTAAAGGAAATCCCTTTGTCGCCGTCCTTAGCCAATATTTTTTGCGGTCAAGTCGACAGCCGTTCGGAAATAATAAACGAAACCGGATTTTACATCTCATTTCGGATTTCGGGCGACAGGAATGACAGCTCATTTTAGGCATGAAAAATTTGTTAAATTTTCACTGATAAAATTACTTTTGTTAAAAGTGGATATAAAATTGGCGATATGGAAGAACATTCCAAAGTAGTTTTTTTTTTAATATGTTTTGAAATAAACACAAACCTGACAGGCATGTTCGATTCTGCTCCAGGGCAGCACAATCAGGGGAGTCACACTTACGAGAAGAGCCCCAATCCAGACAATAGCGATGTATCCGAGCATTCGACGCCGAGTTCTCTTGGCACAGTAACGGAGAGGTCTCGTAACGACCAAGTAACGGTCGACACTGATGAGACACAGATTCAGGATCGAAGCTGTGCAAAGAGTCAAGTCGGCCGAAGTCCAGAATCGACAAGCAAAGTCCCCTGGAATTCAAGACTAACGAGATAATAAGAATTTTCCTACCCAAAATCCACCGATCTTCAACAATATAGACCAAAGCCATAGGCATGACAAATAAGCCGACACTGAAATCAGCTACAGCCAATGATATCAGGAGTAAATTCGCAGGTTGTTGTTTGAGTTTCCGAACCATTAATATAGCTAGACAAACCATGGCATTACCTATAATTGTGGCGAGAATCAGAATGGAAGCTGTGACGCAAATAAGGACCGCAACCATGGGATTTTGATCGAAGATGGTTTCGCTCCTCGGTGGTTCCGTCGGAGAAGGTCCTTGAAGATGGTTGGCTTTCGTCACTCTTTGGATCGATAATAATAGCCTTGTTGTTGCATCCATATTGATTAAATTGCTTTAGAATTAGAGAAAATACAACACGTTATTGTCGAGAAATATTCATACATAATAATCAAACTTGTAAATTTGACGAAAATAGAACGTGATTCTGCATAACAAAATTATTATAAAAAACAGAAAAATAAAACGAAATTTGAGGAAAACGGTGTGGGGCGGGCTCTTGAACTTTGATATCTTGGTTTAGACAGAACCTGCTGGTACAAAAGTCTAGCAGATGGATCGACAGGAATGACGGAAGGCGGAGTCAGACATGTTCGAACCGTATTTGTCTATTGGCGTCAATTGGTCGATTCTGAATTCGGTCTGAAGAGTGCTTTTGTTGGTTTGCCGTTTATTTAGTACGTCAAAGCTTCTGCTGAAACAACAGAACCAGGAGGAAACCGGAGGAGCCGAGCTCCGGAGGACACGCCCTGGTTTTCCTTCGGGAAGAAATACTCTGGTTCTTTGTTTTCTGCAGGTCATAATCAGCTTCTCCATTTCGGATGGACAGTTATTTCCAAGTTGTGGGAACTTCTTGATGGGTCCATCAGCCATGATATCAAGATCCTTGGGAAATGAAGAGAATCAAAAGAGCAAAGTCGCAAATGGAACAACGTAACCGATCCTCTGAGAATCCGACAAAGTTCTTCCTTTTCGGAATAAAAATAGAAAAAACTGCTTCAAGACCGGGAAACCAGTAATTCTGAAGGTCTGTGATTTATGTCGGCCCTATAGCTAAGGCCGTTTCCACCGACCGATACGAAACAGATGTGCAATAAAGTTCTCAAATGCATTACCATCAAAAAATTTTCGGAATTATATATTTAAAATCACTGATTTTCAGAATTATATTTCTGAAATTAATGATTTTCAGAATTATATTTCTGAAATTAATGATTTTTAAAAATGATAATTTTTAAAATTAATAATTTTTAAAATTTATAATTTTTAAAATTTATAATTTTTAAAATTTATAATTTTTGGAATCAGATTTTTAAAATTAATGGTTTTAAAATTATGTTTTAAAATTAATCATTTTTAGAATCACTAGTTTTTAAAATTAATCATTTTTGAAATTGATAATTTTTAAAATTAATAACTTTTAGAATTGATAATTTTTGGAATTTATCTTTATTCATTTGGAAAATTGAAAGAATTTGGGGAAACTAATTTATAAGTCTATTTCTGGATGTACTTTCATTTGTCATTGAATTTTTATAAAAGTGTTAACACAATAATTCGAAGCATCTAAATGAAATTTGCAAGATGAATCTTGTTTCTGACGCCAGTCAGCCCCAGGAATGGCTTCGTGTGGCCTTCATTCTCGTTTTCTAATTATCTTCATTTGGGAAACGCAAGACCGATTGCTGACATTCCTAAAATATTCCCCCACTTCAGGCTTTCCGAATAATTTTTCTTATTCAATTTACAATTCATGTTTTGGACGAGTTCTCACATTTTTCAATTTTCTGAAGCAAATTCATTCCTGACCTTTTGAGAGATAACTTGAAGGTATTTTCTGAGGAAAATACTGGCAATAATTTTGGCTGTTTCCGGAAGAAAGAAAACTTGGTCATTGACATGAAGTACTCTGTTTTGACTGGGGTCCTGGCGTGTTTTGGTCATAACTTTATTGTTTATGGTTTAAGGAACTTTATTCTCCAACTAAGGCCGAAAACCGTTGTTATTGTAAAACTTGAAAATTTACGAGTTTTTATGTTTGTTTTCAGACCCGTTTTATGAAAAATTAATGTCTTAGCCGGATAAACTTAGTTTTTTTCAGCGAACTCACCTTGAAGTACTTTGACGTGTGTCATCTTTATCCGATTTTATATCATTGAATTTTGGGACGAATAAATAGGAAATTCTTTCTTAACTTGTCTGGAGAATACTAAAATAAAAATTCTTTTGCCGACGGCGATAGATGTGGACAAGGAAGAACCTGGGGCAATTTGTCTTTCTCTCATCTTCTTGATTGTCTGCAAAGTACCAAAGAGGGGATCTAACGTTTGGTTTGAAGTTCTAAGAAGCCAAAAATCCACAAGAATCCTTCGTTCCCATGCAAAAAACTCCTTCTTACACCCATGGCGACAGCTATCGATAACGACTAATGGCTAGTCTATAAAGATTCCATAAAAGGCGTAAATTTGCCATTTTTGTGGGAATGCTTCTCCTAACTTCAATAGTTGTTCTTGTCTCGATGTGGCTTCGTCCTACTTGACTTTTTGACAAAGCCAAAATCAATTAAAATTTTGGCATTTTTTTATGAATTATAAAATATATTAGAAACAAATAAATTTATTTTTTAATTTTAAGGATAATTTTGAAAAGTTCCTCAAGTTTAAGGACATGTTGGAACATTGATTCCCATTGGGTCTTAATGAATTGGTTTTCCTTATTTTGTTCCGTGAACCGCTCTCGTTTGTACAGCCTTCTTTTTATTCCTTGGCTCTGGATTCGACACTAAATGAGAAATTGAGAACATGGTCTCGGATTTTTGCTCAATTATTCCATTTTTTCCTTTTACTTCCGGGCCATTTTTGGAACTGTTTTTGTTAATTTTCTGATTTTTAATTTTTAAAAATTAAGTGTATTATTTAAATATAATTTGTGAAAATTGATTTTCAATTGTTTTAAAAAAGAATAATACTTCAGTTTCCAGAAGACAGGTGTTATATCCGGTGGAGTATTTCGAAATATGCAGAATATGCTGGTGACGGGTCGAACAACCCGTGCGGAGTCCGTGGGAGTCTGTCTGGGGCTTTCTGATCAGCAACAGAATCTTCTCGGGACAGGAATTACTAACAACGGGCAAAATTTACATCCCAACAGAATCAGAAGACGTTCTACCAGAAGACGTCTTTCCCAAGTCCAGAAAGCAATTAATTTCTGTCAATGGGCTAATAAAAGGTTCGTTTTTATCAATTATTACGTTTAAAAATTTCCGTCTAATCAAGCATGGAGAAAATTCCAAGAACAAAATGGCTTTTCATTTCTTGCTACGTTTGCGCCTGTCCAGTGCAAAGTAGAAGCAAAACAACCAAAGCTGGACCCTCCGATGCCAAGCAACTTGGTGTCGGATGTTCATTCTTTCCTTTTTGCCAGTTTGGCAGTTCTTCTTTGTCGATAACTGGGTTAAGAAAGGAATGAATCGACTTTATGAATTCAAATTTGCAATCATCTTTATCAAAAATCGAAAAATCCATTGTTTGTAATTGCATTTCCTATTTTCTGAAGACATCGAATGTTTTGTTCCTGACTAAAGTCGGTCATAATAGTCCATTGAATTCGGATTTCATTTTTGAATTTTTTATTTTTCGTTTATTTTTTATATTAATTTATTTCATTATATCGTAATTTTTTCGAGCAATATTTCAGTTATCTTTTTAGTTTGATGTGCACTTAATGATAGAAATTTAATTTTCTCGATTTTTCACCTTGCATTTATAAATAACTAAGACCAAGTAAAAATTCTGTTTTTTTCTTTTGGAGCTCTATTTCAGCTAAATACATTGAGCAAAGCCTTCATTGACTTGTTACTTTTTCGTCAAAAAAGAACTTTCAACGACACTCTGGATGTATGTCGCGAATATTAATCTTTTTTTACTCTTTTTGCAACAGCAAAAATCAAATTTTTTAACAGTTGTTTTTTAAAATTAATTTTCATTTAATTACACCATTTATTGTTCTGTCCTTTGACAATTCGAAGGCCTGGAATTTTGTTTTCTCATCTCGTTCAAGGCTTCCGTCCTGGTATTCATCCATAGAAAATGCCACATGTCTTTCGTTGAGTTGTCTGAACCAGTAAAGCATTCTTTGCTTTATCTTCCAGAAATCGGCTTAGTCATTTTTTGTGGTTGCTAAGTACCTCAGAATATACGTTTTTGTTCGTTTTTCATTTGGATAAAAATCAGAAAATTTTATTGTGTAATGTCTTCTCATCTCACGGATTCGTTTTTCATTCCGGATTTATCTCGAAAAAAGAAGCTTAAATGATCTTTGTTGATTCTTAATTTTATACAATTTGACGTTTTTCAATTTTGTTTTATTTTTCCAAAATAGCGGTTTCTGGATAACAATAACAAGGTTCAATCCTTCCCCAGAGGGACACAGGAAGAGCTTTTGTCAACCAAATTCGTCCGTTTTTATTTTTTAAAACTTTGAATTTAGACAAAAACGACCAAGTTGTAATTCAAAAATTGATAAATTTATTTTTATCGTGTCTGAAAATTGACCGCGAAAAATTGTCAGTCTATAATAAAGTTGACAGGAGATGAAGTCGTCCAAGATCGTCCTTCCCCAGAAGGTCCAGGACGTATCTGCCTGGGCCGAGAAGCAGTTCAACAAAGCCGCTGTCTTCATCAGGACCATGAGTATCTCCCAGCAAGAACAGAACGATGAAGACAACCTCGAAGCAATAAGAGCCCAGTTTGTTTTTTGTATTTTTGCCAAATACTGGCATAGTTTCGAATGCCAAAAATGTCTCCTAAAATACCAACTTCTAAATGCACTTTTGGGAAACTAATTAAAAAACAATTTTTTATTTAAGTTTTGTCTTGACGAAAATGATGGTATCTTCTATCGTACTTTTTAATGAGTTTTTTTTGTTTTTGAAAAAGTTTAAATTTTAAAATTTGTTAGAAAACAGTAATTTTGACCTAAGTCGTTGCGTTGGAGCCCGAGAGAGGTCATCATCGCCGTCGGCACCACGGTTGAACAACTTTTTTAAAATTAATTTTTAAAATAATATTCTTTTTTCATTATTTTCTTTAAAAGTTACTTTTTTCAAAATAGTAATTATCGACGGTATACACTCTAATTTTTCGTTTTTATTCATTTTTGTCGATTGAAAATTAAAGTAGTTTCGAAAATGGATAAAAATCGGTTTTCTCCTCCCCCGAGGGTGCCGTTTGCCACCTCGTTTGTGACTGCTGCTGGCTTTTACTCACCGGTATTTGCAGTTCTCCAAGCTGGTTAGCTTACTCGTTAAGTGCTCACCAAAAGCAGATTTTACCCGTGAAAACTGGCTTCATTCATTTACGTTTTTTCTATTATGTTGAAAATTGAACAAAATTCGGATTAATTTGGCTTATTTTAACATTTTTTGTGAAAACACAAGTTGGTAACGCCTCTTCTCTCGCGCATGGCTATTTGATACTGGCCAAGACGATGTTGTTTCCTTTTCAAGACCCGTTTTCCTGGTTTCAGTTCTGACTAGCTGCGTAACTTTTTTGCCCATTTTATCCTCCTCAGAAGGCTTTTAAGAGCAGGAAGACCAGAAAAGAGAGCTCCAGCTTGCTCTCACCAGCATCATCATTCATTTATTGTTCTGTTTTTACCAAACACCTCGCGAGAGCCTCATTTTTTAAATCCACTTGGGTCAATTAAGGATTAAAGCTATCCTGCACAGATATACTGGTTTAATCGAGTTTGCCATGATCTAAATTCCTCTGCACAGACGACATTTAGTGTCGATGGAGGAGAGGATGAAGAGAAATCGACGGACTGGTCGTCTCATGCGTCGGTGAGTCCTCCTTATCTGGGACATTTTTCATTAATTAAGTTCCTTAACCTTTCAAGTCGTCCTTTTCGCCTGATAGAGTCTGTTTCTCGAATTTCGAATGTTATTGCAGATTTGACTTTCATCAACTTCCTGTTAAAAATCCAATCTAGTATTGTACTGCCTCCGTGTCTGAATGAGGAGTCTCCAGAAGTACACGAAACACGTATCGGTCTTTTTAGTTTCCCTATTTGAGCAAACAAATGCTTCTCTTGAGTTCAATTACCAACTTCCGTTAATATAACTTTGTCACGGTCTTCTCATTAAAATTTTCCTCTTACATGTGCATCAAAGCGTAAGTTTCTTTAGTCTCTACTTTCATGAATGATTAAAATTAGAAGTTACCAGCATGATAAATCAAAAAAGTCATTTATTATTTTCTCATATGGAGTAATTGAGTCATTTCAGAGTGCAAGCTTCGGATGATTACTTTTTTGAGCAGTTTGGAAACAGAGCGGAGGCGGTGGGGGAAGACAATTGTGATACCAGTCAATTGACTATTGTGAAGCTTTCCATCAACGAAAACAGAGAGACTCTTCATGTAAGCTCTTGTTATTTTTAGCAGGAAGTCGAGTATATGACGACCGACGTCCTTTCAAGTTATTAGACGAAGCTGGCTAATAAGATTTTGCTTGTCGTGACTTGGTTTTCCTTTTTTGGCTTTATCCTTTAAAGTGCATTAAATTAACCAACATGGTTTAGGACCTTTATGTGGAGGCATTGTACACAATCGTCCATAAAGTCGGCAAGGCATCACCTCTTCCTGAAACACAACTCGTCAAGTATGCACAAGCCGCATTCCAAATTGACGACTTTTGGCACCAAAAACTCATGGATAAAGCTAAAAAAGAAAAACCTCCTATTGTTCTTCTTAATGTTCATCTTCTCGAGGCTAGAGATCTCGTGGCGAAAGACATCGATGGATTCAGTGATCCTTACTGTATGATGGGCGTCATCCCGGGGAAGAGAAAACTGGACAAAGAAGGGCCAATCCCCGAGGAAAACAGCGCAAGTGATGACGAAATACCTCCAGGTTCTCCCAGCACAACCAATAGAGATATTCACCAGGTAATCAGATAAAGTGGAAATTTTTTATTTTCTTTATTCAGAAACATGGTGGAATGCTTCATAGATTCGGTGGATCTTTTCGTCGGAAAATAGGATCTAAAAAAGGCCCTAAATCCAACAGAAAAGGAATCCCAGCTAAGCTCATTAAAGCCAGTTCTGTTCAATTAAAAACACTAAATCCCAAGTGGAATGAGAAGTTTCAATTCATCGCTGAGGACGTCAATACAGACAAATTTCATTTAGATATTTGGTAAGATTCCCCAAAAATAATAACTATGACTAATTGCCTAGGGATCATGATGACGAGGAAAGGTCAGTCATTGATGCTGTAAGTTCTTTGAATGAGATTTCTGGCTTGAAAGGACTAGGACGGTATTTCAAAGAAGTCACGCAGAGTGCGAGAGCAGGGTCAGGAGAGCTGGTCGATGACTTCCTCGGCTCGGTTACCATCAAACTGAAGGATATCCCATCGAGTGGGATGGAAGAGTGGTTTGTCTTGGATAAGAGGTCGGAGAAATCGAATGTTTCTGGACAAGTCAGACTTAGGTTGTGGCTAAGCACCAAAGAGGAAAGAGTCGACGAACAGGAAGACGACTTGTTGGATGTGAAACAGCATATTGAACTTATCCGACAATTTGCTCTACAAGAAATCAGAATGTCCGGGGCTCCAGTAAGCTTCTTTCAAGGGAACTTGCCCGAGGCAGCTTTGATGATTCTCCATCAGCACGCCATCCAAGGAGATCTGACGGATCTCCATCAAGTCATGTGTCAATGGCTTGCTTACAGCGCGATGATTAATATCGGAATCTCCTTCTCCTTCCTTCTGGAGATCCTGAACAAACTCATCGTTAAGTGGACTCCTCTTCAATTAGACAAAAGCGAAGAGGACATGCTCGCTGAATCCTTCGCAATGTTCATGGATTACTGTAAGCAATCCATCCTTACCCACAGAAAGACCACAAGCGTTGAAAAGAGATCGCAGGTCACGTCCTTCGACAGTATGGTCCAGTGTTTGAAGCTCCTCTACAACAGTGAAGTCTACGCCAAATGCGTTCCTTTCAGACGCTCTCTAAAAAGCGAAATCGAAGATCTGTTACTGGTAACTATCATTGCTTAACTGTTTAGTAATAACTTTAATTTTACAGCAAGGAGCCCAGACAGAATTCAATGATTACGTCCACCAAATGGAAAATGACCAATTTCCTGTCGTCGAACTTTACTCCATACTGCAGGCCCTTTCGTATTCTTGTTCTAAGTTCTCTGCTTTCGATCCTATATTCAGACAGCATCTGAATATTGATGCAGGACAATTGATCTACAAGGAATTTGATCGGTTGATGCATGAGTACATTTGTTCAGAGATGATGAGTGAGAAAAAAGACGATTTGAAGATGAAACTGACTCGGGTTCCGGATGATGAACCTACTTTGATAACAGTCATCAAAGCTCATTTTGCAATTAATGAATTTAGAGAATATCGACAACCAAAAACGAAATATAAGATGGATGCTCTCGATTGGGATGCTACTTTCGACAGAGTTGTCAGCAAGTGGATAGATGTGGCCAGAAACAAAGCCTTCGCCAGAGTCGACCTTGCTTGTCAACTCGATGCCCAGCTTCAGATTACCGGAAGCGAGATTAAACACACGAGTTCCTATGTCGATGTTTGTCATATTATCGACCAAATGGTGACTCTCTGGAGCAAAACTAATGTGAAGAACATCATGTTGAGGATAGAGTTGACTGAGAAACTCGTCAATTGTATCTGCAAAGTAGCCGAATTCTATGTAGACCGAGTTATGGCCCAATTGGCCGCAGATGGGTTCTGCGGTCAACTGCAGCCCTTTCTGCCCCCTGCTTTAGTAAACATTGTGAGTTACAAATCCAAAAATTGCATTTAGGTAAATTTCTAGTTTTGTGCGGCAATCAATAATGCTGAACAAGTCCGTCGAAGTCTTACTGTTCTCGACAAACTCCAGCTGGACGAACTCACTGACCAGTACGAGAAGACCTCCAACAAGGAACCGACCTTCCGACACACGGTCGAGAAGGATCTAGACACATGTGAAAAGTACCTGAATGAACAAATTGAATGTACTATCGACAGAATGGTCAGAAGACAACTGGCTCAGCTGAAAAAACACATTTTTCACTTGGCTTGGAGCCCTGCAGCGTGTCCAGTGGAACAAGCCCTGAAGCCCTTGACGGATATGCTAGATGCTGAATTATCTGCTGTCCACAGGACCTTACTTCATAGGAATTTCGTAAGAATCATGCATTGCCAAGTCGGTATTCTGCTTCAGCTTCTGCAAGACTGCATCAGCGAAAACGAAGGATTAGAGCCGAATTTCTACCATAGACTTTCCGATGCTTGGAGCATCCTCATGGACTTCTTCCATGCCGGAGGCAAAGGAATATCCATGGAAGCCTTCGACAACATCCCAGCTCATAAAGCCCTGATGCAGAAGCTTTCCCTCAACCAGATGTCTACAATAAAGCTGATTGAGCAATATTATAAGGACCTTCTTCAAGAACAGGTGCACATTTTTGAATTTTAATTTTTTAATTAAAAAATTTACAGAATGACGTCGCTGAATGCAAGTATGGAATTCTAAATGTTAGAGCTTACTACAATTCAAACTCCCAGACTTTGGTAATTGACGGTAAATTTCGATTTTTTTAAAATCCATGTTTTGAGTACCGTAATGAACGAACACAAACATGAATATTGGAGTCATCATTTTTAATTTTTTAATTTCACTCAAATTCTCGTTATTTTTTGTTTAAATTTATTTTATTTTTTGATTTTTTAACTTAGAAGATAATAGAAAAAATACACTAAAATAACTGATTTGAAAAATGTGATCAAGAAATTACTCCCGACGCGAATGTTTGTGTTGATTCATTTCCATACTGTCGAATCAAAATATTTGGGTATTTATTTTAAAAGTGGAATTTCAGTCATCGGAGCCAAGCAAATCATCCCACTTGATTCTAATGGGTTGAGTGATCCGTTTGTCGTGATTGAACTCGTTCCTCGGGTCAGGTACCCGAACCAGCCTGTGGCAAAAACCAAGATCGTCAGCAAGACTTTAAATCCTATCTTTGATGAGACTTTCGATTTCCACATTCCTCCAAAGATCCCACCCAGTGCGATGGTCCACTTCGTCGTCATGGACCACGACTTCCTCAGATCGAACGACTTCGCGGGAGAAGCTTTCTTAGATCTCGCTGAGGTTCCGGGATTCGGAACTGCCGGGGTGTCCAATACTCTCAGACAGTTCAATCTAGTCCTCATTCATCCTCAACATAACCGTAAGAGCTTCGAAACTAGAAATTCCCTAATAATCGTTTCCAGATCAAGAAGCTATGGCTGTGCTGCAGAGCAGGAAAGACGACAAAGACGCCCAAGATTTCATCAAATCCTTGTCTGTCACGTATTAAAACAGTAAACAGAGTATAATTCAACCGCCTTGATTTTATCGCTTTTGGCATCCGTATACTTTGCACCGGTATTAATAATAAAGCAAGCTGATAATTAATCTATTACACTTTAGCACTTTATCGAACCGTAATCGAAACAAAAACAACAAATAACTAGATACAATTATCCTAATCCTAATGATCTATTACACTTTTAACGTAAATTTAAACAACCATTGACACAGAACATAAACCAACTCCTCCCGCGAAAATCCCCGAGGTTCCATTTCCCAAGGATATGGGTAATTCTGCTATTGTTCAACATATAGGTATCGAGCTGAGATAATAGGCAAAGGAACACACAGGTACTGTATCAGGGAAAAATTACAACAGAAAATAGTATGTTCTTTACTTCTCTAATAACCCCTCCATTTTGCACTTTCTTTGGCAAAAAAAGTGATGATCATCTTCGAATTCAAAAAAAACACAGATTATGGGGTAATCTAACCCGTACCCGTAGATTCTGAATCTCAACTCAGAATTAAGGATTAAACTTTAAATTCCGAAGAGTAGTATATAATAGGCGTATCTAGGACAGCCGGAATTTTCCCCCACCACCCGCCGAGAGGTAGCTAGGATTAACTGCAATTTTCCTAGATACGTCTATTATAGTTGACTCTAATTCCAATATTTAAAGTATCAATTAATAAAAAATCCTATTAAATCAACATTCAGAATTATCATTCTCCAGATCTGGGACAGCCAGAAATTTCCCCCACCACCCGCTGAACCACCACATCAATATTTATGGTACACACACTTAAAAAAGTACGTAATTTATCAAAAAACACCGCTCAAAATCAAAATGCGGAATTACGATCCACCAGACCTGGGACAGCCGAGATGCCCCTACCATCAGCCGAGGTGCAGATGGACCAGCCATATTTTCCTAGATACCTCTATTAAATTTGACTCTAACTCCAATTAGTATACAATGGGCTTCTCTGGCGCACCCAGAAACTCATTTTCTATTTTCACCTAATTTAACCCAAAATCAAGCCATTTTCATCATAAATCATCTGAAATCAACAACCTAATGAATAGCGCACCCAAAATCCATTTTTTATAATAATTAAACCTAAATCACCTCAATCAACCCATAAAGATCCCATGTCCAAATTTCATCACAGCAGTATACAAAATCAACAAAGAATTTAATATTTAATTTATCCTACAACTTAAATTTGCCTTGTTCCGACAACAAATAAATATCATGCAAAGTTGCAACAGAAATAATTTTAACATAATTCGAAGAAACGAATGTAAGCAATTTCGTTTCATGCGAAATTGTTTGTTCAGCAACCACAATACCGAGAAGAGTTGGTTTTCCAGCGGAAAATACGCGAGTAAAAACTGGACCACCGGACGCTCCAGGACGTGCCGATCCATGCCCATGTAGAGAGTAGCCAAAAGACGAAAGGCTGTGTTCCAATATGACCGAGATTCTTCCGCTTATGACTTGAAGAGGATTACCATCATCAGAAATCGGTGTTCCCTTAAACAAATTAATTAATAATTATGCAAATGCATTGTGTAATACTCACCAGTAGATAGTAAGGTTGTCCAATATACGCGTGGCGAAACTCAATTTCATCGCCAACCATTAAATTCCCGTCCGTTTGTAGCAGTACAACATCTTTCTCGACAGAATAAGCACGGATCTTTGCTTGAATTTTTTGATTTGTTATTGCATGAGTGAGCCGAATAACAGCATTACGATGAGAATATAATTCATCAATATCTGGACCAGTCGTAACATAATGCTTCACACAGTGATAGCATGAAGCCAAAATATTTGCGCTAATCGCGGTGGCACATGCGACTACTCCATCCACCAGGTAAACATAGTTTTTCATTCGTTCGATCACTAATTCTAAAAAATAATATCAGCAAAATACTACGAACTCATGATAAAAATTACCTTCATTCGGAGGAATAGGCAAATCAATGATCATCGGTGAAGGAGCTGAAATTAATAAAAAAAATAGTTAATGTATTTCATAATGAGAATCTAAAACAACAAAAATTATGAAAATATACCTTCAGACTTACCTTCAGCGGTTGCGGGAGTTACGACGCGACAGTCCGATGGCGATGGAGTGCGTTCAAGCAGAATTGTTTTTTGTCGTTGCAGTTCAGCTAGTTGTGTCTCCACTTGGGTTAACAATTTAAGGAATTCAGGCTTCATATTTTCTGAAAAAAGAATATTATGCAAGAATATAATAAATGGAGGTTTATAAGGCAGAATTAATAAATTGAAATGTTCCTAGATGCTTCACAATTTTCACATTCATAATTGAACTAATTTAACAACAAATAAAAATTAAAACATACCTGACGCCGTTTCATATTTTTGGATGTACGCTGATCGCGTAGCCTTCAGCTCGGCTATCTCCACTTTTACTGACTCCATTTCAGCATTCACTTGGGTCTCCATGGCACAAATTTAAAATTGAAATGGATTAATGTGAATACAGCTAATAAATACGAAATATCCATATGTATATGAAAAGGAAATAAATATTGCTGGAACGAAAACAACATAAAGTGCAGCGGAGAAAATTGTCACATAATGCCAAAAATAAACAGAAAGAGCGCGCATTTGAATGTTCATAAGAAGGTTGGTCAGTGATTTTGTTCTTGTTTAGATTAAATATTATAGTGTCCATGAGCTAATGTTTTTATTTTATTGTTACAAATATATCTTTTAAACTCCTCCTTATCATCTTCATTCAAAGCAACTTTATTTTGCTTTAGAGTATAAACCTGATGCTTTTTTGCTTGAATCAAGAATTGCTCTTTTCGTATAACTTTTCCTTCAATCAGACATCGTTTAAAGTCTTGCAATTTCAATGTTTTAGTTACATTCTTCTTAACTCCTTTTGATTTCTTTTTCTCTTCACCATCAACACTGAACGCATATTGTTTTGGCTTTAAAAATAGCCCTTCTTCCATAATCTTTCTATTCAACTCATCTTTGAACTTTCCAATCACTTTCTTATTCTATTCATCATATAATGGATGATGTTGTGGATAATCACTGAAGTCAAACCATTCTTTCATTTGACTCATATCTTTGTTCTTTCATTTGACTCATATCTTTGTAAATATCTTCAGTTCAATTTCATATATCAAACTGTCAGTGTCTTGATAACATAGTTTATGAAGACAAATTAAAAACTGAGTCTGTTCCTTTCAGAAATGGATCCTTTAGATTCATCGCTCCGCGGTACTTTTTTAACATTACATCATAATGAAACTCATACATCAAATATTTGCTCAAATCTAAAATACTAAATCCTACATAGATTGGTTTGTTAAATTCTAAGCTTGTCTTTTCCATTTCAGCACTCAATAAATTCTCATGAATGATTATACTATTTTTAAAGTTCGGTTTTCTAATTAATTTTAAAGCTTTATTTCATCAGTTACCAATTGAATGTCTACTCTGTTTCGAATATTCTTCATTGTCTTTCTGAATGCAACATTGTTCATTAGTTTAAAGAAGTCTTTTTCAAAATCATTCTTAGCTTTAGTTCTCAGATTTGCATTCAACATTATATATTTGTTTCATCCAATTAGTTTCCTTAAATGTCAAGATTCTAGTATTTCTTTTAATTTCAACCTACTTTGGTAGCGGTATATAAGATCCACCTTTAAATTGCTTATAAACATTTTGTGTCATTAGCAAATTATTGGCCCTCAAAAATGACCATCCTGAACCTTTTACTTCTTGTTTGTCAATCTTATCTTCCAGTTCATAACAAACATTTGAATAGAATTTTTCTCTATCATCTTCTTGTAGTAACGGTTGATTTTAGTTCGAGCCTAAAAAGTGATTGTCTCATCTATTCCAGGCTTTCCCATTTGAACTTCTAAAGTGATTGTTATTTTTACATTTACTTTTCAACATTTTCCGATTATTTTTAGTTATTATTTCTTCATCATCTTTTGTTTCTGTTCTTTCTTTACATTTCATACAGAATATGAGCCTGAAGGGCCCAATGCTAGAGAGAATCAATTCTTCTGCTTTGAATTGTAAACATTCATTTATTAATTATAATATTTTTATCTTTTATTGTTTTAATAATTATAATAATCCAATTGTTGATAAATAATAAAAGAAACAAGCTTATTACGTAAAATATCTGACAAATTTAAATGAAATTTTGATTTGAAAATATAATATAATGAATATAATATAGATAAAAATGAATAAAGAATTCTTAACTTTCAAAGAATTAACTTTATTTGGGTACGTTCAGTAGAATTAATTTCTACTTGTTGTGAACCCAAACGCACAACGATCCATATGGATGAACGCTTTACGCCATTTCCAAAGGAAATCTTAACTTTTCAGAATCAGTAACTATAAAAATAAATGGCGTGGGTAGTCTTACAGATGATAATTAAATCAACAGCTAACTGACACTTCAATAATTACTGATTATATAACAAACTTCTTTATGAAAGAAGAATAAACTCTGAATGACATGGGGATGAACGCTTCGCGTCCATTTCCTTTCGGAATACATTCAGTGAAAAATAATTCCACCTAGCCATGAACCCCAAATATGGCGATTTCCAAAAGAAATCTTAACTTTGATGATTCAGAATTGTAGGTTCCCGCGCCCGGCTGGGAACCTAAGAGAGATGGGATCGCAGAGCCCGCTCCCACAGAATGGTACTCACTGGGTATGTTATTCCATTAATTCTAAAAAATGTTATTATTTTTATTCATTTGGAGTAGATCCACCTATTGAATTAATAAAATATTTAAATAAAGATATTGAAATATCCACATTTCAGATCCAAAAATTTAATACACATCATTGTGGTTATTATTGCTTGTTGGTATTAAAACTATTAGAAAAATATGATTATAAAGATATCATTCTTCATTTAATTTAAGGAATTTTTTCTCTTAAAAATAAAAATAAAGTAAATAATGTCAAACAATCCATTGTTGTTATTTTACTAGTAATATCCTGGTAACATAGTCTTAGTTTGTCTCCATTTTTTAAAAAAATTTATACCATATTTTTATCAGCGGGTGGTGGAGGTATCTCGACTGTCCCAGATCTGGTGGATGATAATTATCTGCATATTGATTTTGAGTGACGTTTTTGGATAATTTATACAATTTTTTAACTATGTGTAAGGCAAATATTCATGTGGTGGTTCGATCGGTGGCGGGTGAAATTTTGGCTGTCCTAGAAAACCCTATTATATACTACTTTTTTCAATCTGCTGGAAACATCGTTATTTTTTGTAAGATGAGATGAGTGGTATGTTTATGAATTGTGTAGAAACTACGGGTCTGGGTATTTGAAGCTGGAGATTCTGAATCTAACATTAAAATTGAAAGTGAAATTTCTGAAATTGAAGGTTCTCACTTTTGAAATGGTTTATATAATCAAATTCGACGCCTATAAAATGAAGCATTTATTTCAACCAGACTCAAATACTGATACTCTTGAAGGGATTATTTTTACAGTTCATCTTGACACGTACTTGATTCTTGATTGTAGTCATCTACTTTGTACAATGTTAAAGTAGATATACTTTTTTGTCATCGTGAGTCTTGCTTTAACTTGATGTCGTTATTCATGATAACTTTTTTAGCGGATTTTGATTTGAGTTGGTCAAGAATTGATTAAAATTTAATTTTTATCGAGTAAATTGTTCTGACTACTTCTGCTTTGATTTTTACAGATAATTCTGTGATTCATCTAACAGATGTTGTTTTGTTCTTCAAAGTAATTCATTCTTTCTAGGAATCGGTTTTATTTTGACATATTTGAATTGAATTTTTTTAGAGTCATGGAGTATGTTGAAAAGGAATTAAAAGCTATTTAAAATCCCATATTTAAGGGCATCTGTCTTAAAATCGAAATCTGTGCTTTGATATTATCAGGAAAACAAACAATGATTTGAACTGTCAATCGATAGATAAAGCTATGTGAGAGAAATTCATTAAATATTATTGCTGAGAATTTCGTTGAAAAAACTCATTGATTTCTCTCCAAAATGGCATCTAATTTCTGTATTCCCATCCTTGTTGAAGTTTTGGCAATATTCTGTATTGCCGGAGTTTTGAATGGATTAGCAACCTTCGGGTACTACACCTTGCTTTTTAAAACTTCTTTGACTTTCTTCGTTGCTGCTCTTTCGTTCATTTTCTTTGGTGTAGCCCTTGTTTGCCATTCATTGGCTGTTGCTGTGGGAATTTCTGCGTTATATCAAACTAGATTAACTCAAATATATGACTCTTCAGCAAGTTATAAGAAGAACTGTTTAACCATTCTATGTGGGATCATCGTTGTCATCATCTTGGTGAGGGAATCTCTTCGAAAGTGATTAACAGTTTTTTAGATCCTCCAATTCGCTACTTCCATCTACGGACTAGTATTTTCGATCGACATTGTTCGTTCAAACTTTTCTACTTGTCCTCTTGAAGACAACTATACGTGTCATCTGATCGTCCTCTGTTTCTTCCTAACAATCGCCTTTTCGCTTCTTCGTCGAGAATTCTTCAGAAACTCTGACTACAAGGACATCAATGGTGAAGGGTCTTATAACGGACTTTTTCAGGTTAATATCAAAACCAATACAATAATCAAGGACGAAGTCAAAAATGTTATCACTGAAATCACAAAAAATGGAATAACAAAAAAAATAACTATAGTAACAGACAAAGATGGACAAACAACGACGAAAACTGAAATCTTCGGACCAGATGGAAGACCAATTGAAGACGAAAACAAAAGGAGAGTCAACGGAAGCACTTTGTTCAGGACTTTTGTCTTCGATCGTGAGTTGATAAAAATGATTGTAGTTCAACAAAATTTTAATTTAGCTCGTTCGTCGATTAGAACGATTACCAAACAAATGGAGCAAAGAAAACAGGATTTGGAATCAGGAGAAGCTACGGAAATGCAACCATTATCTTCGTAAAGAGTCATGACAGTATCCATTTAAATTTCTAAAAAAGACAAGATTTAAACGATAGATCTTTAATGTGTTTGATTTTTAGCTTTATTTTTGTAAGATGTAATCGTTCAAAAGTTTCCTGTCTTAACTTTGCAAATTAATCACTCCAGATTTCTGAAAGCTGAAATCCTACAAAATTGAGATTTCATGTTTATTGGATTAAGATACAAAGCCACAGTCTAATCCGTGTCTTGTTGGATTTTTATGTTTATCTCTTAAATTGTTTTTTTCTGCAGAACTACAGTAAATAAATCTCGTTGATTTTGTAATCGAAATATCCATACTTTGGAATACCTTTTTATAAGGAATCCACAAAGTTGACGAACATGTTGCTAATAGAACCAGATTTGTTCTGAATGTTTTACTACTGAATATGATGATTACTTCTAAAATCGGGAATAAAACAATATATTATCCTATCATAGGTATATTTTTAAAATTTTCTAGAAAATGCCCAAATTCAGTTTTGGATTTTTTATTTTGAAACCTCATTTGATTACGGGAAATTCCAAAAATTTAAACAAAATTCTGAATGACTTTAAGATTTTTACGAAATTTACATTCTAGAAAATTTAATGAGATTCTGGGATGCTCCAGACAATTCAGAAAAATTCGAAAGGTCCCGGAATATTCAAATTGACTCTGAAAGAGTTTTAAAACGTTTCATAGAGCTTTAGTTCAAACGAAAGTTTAAAGATCTGAATTGATTTTTTGATATTCCTGATTTTAAATAGTTATTTTAAATTTATAGGTTTTCATTTTTGATAATTAAATTTTAAAGCAACTATTTATCCTTATGGCTGCGAATTTCCCTCCCATGGATAATTTTAGCCAGACTTGCAATGGACAAAAGCAAACGACCTTCCGTTCAGCTGTCTCGCCCAGTCCCTCAAGACGGCGTTTCGGACTTGCCTCTGGCAAATGTGCCAGTCCAGCGTTCGGCAGTCACAGAAACAACTTTCGTTTTCTTTTTCTCTTGTTCGATTTTGTATCCTTGTTACTCTTACTTCCATCTTCGTTCTTTTCGCATGGTTTTCTTTGGATTAACAGGGATGATCCCTCCAGATAGAACAATGTTCAAATCACCTCAAGTCAATCGAGACACCAGCTCAGGACAACAACTGTCCTCAATGGAGAGGTTTATTCGATATGCAGAAAAAGACGATTGGTTACTTTACATTACTGCATTATTCGGAATCCTGATGCCCGGAATCATGTACTTTTTCTACAAAAAGGCCCACAATGCCTATCTTCAATATTCCAAAACCAGATCTGTGAGTTGTAATCTCATCGTGATTAAAATCCCGTGAAACTTTCTGGAATCTAAAAGTTTGAAAATATTCTAAACTGTGAAATTTCTGTAACATTCCAATTTTGTATGAATTTCTGGAACTTCCAAAAGTTTAGTAAAAGCTTCTAGAACTTTCTACAATTTCATGACACCTTCCAAAATCCAATAAATTCTTTCAGACTCCAGTTGAAAGCCCTAAAACCTTTCAAAATTCAATGAAAACTTCTGGTATTTTCGAAATATCATGGAGATTCTTAGAGCATTTCAGAATTTTATAAAAACTTCTAAAGTCATTTTAAATGTAAAATTCCAAGTTTCTAAACTCCCGGAAACTCGTATTCAAAAAATTTTTCAACAGTCCTTATTTCGAATTTTTATAATATTTTTATTGATTTTATTTCAGTCTCAAAAGAAACAAGAAAAACAACGAAAAAAGATGATTCCTAAGAAACTAGAAATGACCATTTTTTACTGCGGAGAAGGAACAAAGGCGAAAAAACTGGCCTATGAAGCAGCAGAAAAGTTGGAAGACATCGATCCTCTCGTTGTTAAATTCGCCGAAACGGATTTTTCAGCTTTTCAGTATTATCAAGGTCTTTGTTTATTCATCATCAACATAGGCGAAGATTTAAAAACTCCTCCAGAATGTTCTTCTTTCTTTGATTTCCTAAGCGAAACTAAATTCGAAAGAAAACAAAGAGCTCTTCTTCAGCATGTCATGTTTTCCGTTTTTGCCTTCATCCCAAATAAGGAACACGTTGAAAGTGCTTTAAAGGTATGTTTTGTATTTCTTCAGTTTAAATTCAAGTTCTTCCAGTTAGTGACAGAGTTCAGAAACCGACTGCCTGATGTCGGAGGCCACGAAGTATGTGACAGTGTTTTCTGTTACGACGAACAAGTCAAGGAGTACTTCGATGTCTGGATGACCGAGACCAGGTACACTACGAAGAGAATGGGGGTCGGAAAGCCCACAGTAACCAGAAGAAGACCGATCCCCGAGACTTCCGAGAGCGACACCGAGGCCAGTTATATTTCCTCCGAAGAAAACACTGATCACGAAAAGTTTGATTAACGGGTAAATAAAATCATATTTATAAGTTGCACAGAAATAATTAGACGCAAATAGACTTAAATAATAAGTTAATCATCAATAATAACATCTTAGATTATATTCTCCAAACGCAGGAGAGCTAAAGTCAAAACCAGGAGTCGGCTTTAAGAAAACGAATTGAAGTGTGGTGTGTAACCAATCGCCATACGGGTATCATCTGAAAAAACTCATTAGTCAAGTTAGGATTTCCACATAACTAACGGGGATTAAAAAGATGGTCTTCTTCATGTTGTTTGTGGCTTTTGCTTCGAAGCTCTTCAACCTGATTCTCGAGGCGCTCAATGCGGGAGTTCATATTCTTCATAACTTGAATGTAATACGGCATGGCGTAGTCCGTAACCCCGTGTTTCCAGCAGAGTTCCATCACGAAATCTGGCTTCAGAAGGTGGAAGCATTTATAGAGGGTCGTGGAGAAGCAATCATGCAACTCATTCTCGATGAAGAAGGTCATCAACTGCTGAACTACTTCGTAATTATGGCTTTCACTTGCGAATTCGATGGCATCCTAAAAAACAGATTGTACAATCACGTATAATTTCAAAGCCTACCGTGTAAAGCTTGTCCTTCTTACACAATTCAATAGCAGTACTCCAGCGGTTATTACGACGATACAAATATGCAGAAATTCGCCGGAATTCCAAAAGCTCATGGTTTTCGAGTTCTTGAGCAAGAGCAACATTATCGAAATTATTGTAGACATCAATGCTTTCACGAAGACCCTTATAATCCTCTTCATCAATCATAATTTTGTTCAGCTTCTCGTTGACCATCTTATTGTTCATTGGCTGGACGTGACGAAGATATGGCTTGATAATCGAGAGTTGGTCAACTTTAATAAAGTAGGAAACGAGACGGGTATGATCCAAACGAGCAGATAATGCAATCAGGAGATCGTTCAAGAGCAGAGGATGGAACTCCAGGTAAAACTCAGCGGCTTTGAAGAAAATCTCAACATTACCAACTTTAACAATAACTTCTTTGAAGAGGCCTTCTTTCCAAGCAGTAGGATGCTTCATCATCGTTAGGGCAGCATTCTCGTAATCCTCGTTCTTGTCATACAGGAAAACAAGATCAGACCACAGATGAGCAGCTTCCGTGGCAATAAGAACCTTTCTCATGTTCATTCTAGGCCAGAACATGTCGAGATGATCATGCAGTTTCTCTGGTTTGTGCTTCGTATAGAGAATTGCAAGTTCAGTAAACATAGCCACATGAGTTCGTTCCGAAGACAGTGCAGCCTCAAGAAGTTGGATCAGTTCTTCAAAGTACCCACGGTTCTGGTAGAATTCAAGAACTTCATCGATTTCTTCAGCATGAACGACGATTTGGAGCCCACACACCATGGCTAGATGGAATTCCTTCTTTTCAACACAAGCGAAGCAAACGACCTTCCACGTCTTCACACTATTAGCCTTACGAGCGGCATCAACGGCTCCTTGCCATTCACCAAGCTTAACAAGGGTCAAAGCAGACTTGGAGAAGTTGTTGGCGTAGGAGAAAACAATCTTGGCGGCATCAAACATCTTATGTTCATAGCAACGATCGCCAACAGCGACAATATCAACACGATGAGGGTTATTGAGCAGTTCATCAATATCACGGAGACGATTCGTCTTAGCATAAGCGAAGCAGAGTTCAGTATCAATGTTTCCATCACGAGAAGTTTTACGGGCCATTTGCAAATAGCGAACAAGATCATCGTAGAGTTCATTAGCGGTACACTTCTGGACAACCTCTTGGACAGCAGAATCATGACCGGCACGAATAAGCGATTCAATACCCTCAGATATCTGATCATTCCTCAACTGAGCTAAACCGAGAGCTCCCCAGACATCAGGTTTGTTAACACGTTCAGCGAAGTCGTAAGCACGTTTGTAGTCTTTAAGGTTCTCAATCAAAACGGTAACAGCATTCGTGTTCACTTCGAATTTGCGGTAAATCTCAAACGCTTCTTCATAGAGTCCATGAGAGACGGCCAGATCAGCAATAGCAGGAGCGTCGTAGTTATCCAAGACATTGATATATCCCATGACACGGTTAGGAGCTTCACGAATGGCAGTAACGACCATAAGAGTCTGGAGATTTCTATGCTCGCGATAACTACCACCACTGATGATCAGTTTCTCCAAGACGTCAAGAAGTCCTTGAGAAAGACCAGCACTGACGAAGGATTTGACCATAACACTGATATCTTCAGGACTCTGGTGTTCCACCTGAATGAACTGGACAATATGATCAATCAGCTTACGTCGGTTGCTGTCATCTTCTTGCAGCACTTTGCCCCAGAGAACAGGATCTGCACGGTTCAGTAAGTAACGAACAAGGTTCTTGAACAGAGCGTTGTCGTAACAGAGCTTCACGATCTCATCGTCCAGATTTTCACGTTCATAAGCAATGAAAGCCAAATGGGGATTACGTTTCTCACAATATTCACCAATAACCTTGGCATCGTAGTACTTATCCTCCTTCAAGAAACGCTCAATCATGGGATTTCCTTCCACATACACTTTAGCAAGAGCGTTGTGAGTCGAGGGATCTACACTTCCGTTTTGAATTCTCTGCTCCAACCATGTTTGAAGCAGACGCAGACGATTGCGAGAACTACACACTTCAACGAGCTCATCAATATCAAATTCACGACGCATGGAGGCAATCAGCTTCTTGATTTGATCATCCGGACAATCCAAATCGAATAAGGCAGATACAATTGCTGGAAGCCGTTTCGGGTTGACTTGAGTAGCCAGAGTCTCTATTGAACTCATAGCTTTCTCACGATACAAGTATTCAATGAGTTCTTTGATACGGTCGTGTTTGTCACACACAATAATCAAAGGAATCTAAAAACCCCATCAGAAACGACATGAAGCGAAGAACTTACATGAGTCTGGAGATTAGCTTCCTTTAGGAAAGCAATCACCTGCTGGGGATCGTAGTATTGAGACTCACGGCATACACGTTCAGCATCCTTAATTTGCTTGTTACGAACGGCGGCCTGAATGTACTTGAAGTGGACTTCTGGATCTGTACTCTGACCGACGATCGATTTCAGATAGTAGTAAAGAGCACCGTTCTGACGGTGATCCTCAAACAACTTGATGATCTTGTCAGGTCCGAGGAAATCACTGTATTTAGTAGCAATTAGTGTTGCGAGCTGGACTCTTTCTGGACCACCATGTTTGATTAGCTCTTGAACACATTCGAAACAGTCTTCTGCCGAGAGTTTCCCACAAAATTCAACAATCTTCTCGTTGTCGAACTGATTCATCAACGCCAAACACCGCTTAATGTCGCTCACATTGTCATAGAGCTCCAAGGCATGTTCATAGAGTTGGGCCTTTTCACACAACTGAGCGATATATGGTTTATCGTAGTAACTGAAGATTCGACGAGAAAGAATAGCCTCAGCAACCTTCGGAGTGTGATTCAGGTTCATCTCAATAGCACGCGTCTGAAGACGTCCATGCTCTGGAAGGTCTTCTTTCAAATACCGGAAAAGGAACTTGGTACAATTCTCAACTTCGCTGAACTCTTCGAAGCAATCTACAATCTTCTCGGGATCGACCAACACAGTCGGGCCAGAAATCAACGAATAAGCAAAGTCAGCAGTTTTCGGGGAATGAGAAGTAATAACGTTCCGCAGAATACCGATCCAATCAGGAGAATAGTTCGTCGTCTTGCAATATTGTAAGATCTTCTCGTATTCTCCTTGCTCTGCCAACAACTGAACCACCTTGCCTGGACAATCATTTGCTTGAATATAAATCTTCATAGCGAGAGTAGGGTTCACACGTTTGACTAGATCACCGAGTTCTTCGCAGGCAGTCAGCTTCTTCTCGTTCAACAACTTCTCCACCAATTCAGGGCGGTTCTGAGTAACAGCGGCTCCAGAAATCTCCAAGGTCTCCACTTTGTTCAAGACAGCGTTTGGGTTCTTCAAGATCGCATTAAAGTAAATGTTAGCGACAGATGTTCCATTGACCTGAGGAAGGGAACGGAAAAGCCTCAAAGTCTCGGGCGTTCTTAACACAGGAGTTGACGCGGCAAGTTCAGCAGCTTTCACATAATCTCTGTCGTTGTTGAAAAGCTGGTTGAAACGATGAGCAACAAGTTCTTCAGCTCCGGGAAGGGCACAACGAGTAGCAAACTTCAGAGCAAGTTCGTGTTTGCCGTTATGGATCATGAATGGAACAAAAGCTTGTTCATTCACCGTAATCGCGACGATCTGAAACTCCACATAAGAATTTGGCAAAACAAGGCACTCATTACAGAATTATCAGCCGTGAGGATGAAGTAACCGCCGTAGGGTTCCCAAGGAGTTGTCACAACAGCTGCAGCATTCAGTCGGATCGAGGAGTGATACACCGGTGTTAAAGACTCCAACTCATAGGCAAAGATGTTGTTAAATTTGCTAAGTACATGAATAAGGCCGAACCTCTCTGAGATGCGGATAGCAACAGGATAATCACCGATGTCGTTGAATGGAACATCTGCCACTTTCTTTTGGAAAGTTTCAGAGCCACCTGGGCTGACTTCAACGACGCTCATCTGAAATTTAAGCAGTAATAAACCAAACTACTGAGAACCAACCCTTCCGACGTTAGTAGTTTTGGGGGTCTTCTGGCCAATAACGAGCAAAGTAGATGGATTGGAGTTACTACCGACGGTATATGAAGCAAACGCCATTTGGTAGGCTTCAATAAGTTGAGTGGCAGATCTATCGACAGAGAAGAGCTGAACTTGAGTGTTTAAGTCATTTCCGTCCTTAGGAGTCTGAGCGAGGATGTAGAAGAACTCTTTCTTCGCATCCATCCCAGCCCCAGCGACTTTGTGGCTCAGCAGATTAGCGTGTCTGTCGAATACTTTCTTGGGAACATCATTTTCTGTGTAATTCCAACGATAAAATGCACGATCCGTTACCAAGACAATAGTCTTCTCGTTGGCGAACCTCCAGTAGGCCAGTTCATGTTCAAAGTTGGCACCGGTTACTCTCTTCTGACCTTGAACATCATAAATTTGCAACTTTCCTTGAGATAAAAGGGCTAGATGAGGCAAAGTAGGGTGCACAATCATTTCTTGAGCAGCTACTGAACGACGGATTAACACATCACGATTAAATAGATCCGTGAAGATCACTTCCGGACCTTCTGCTCCTTTCCCAATGAAAGCCGCATGTTTGCCTTCTAGAGCGGATTTAAGAACAGTTCCTAGCGGCTTTCCACGTTCCAACTGGGATAACTGGAAATTTCGGGAATTTAACGCGATACGAATAGGGGAACTTACCGATGTCAACTCTGAAAATGCCAAAGGGGCATTCAAACCGGCCATTGTTCACGTCAGCTACAATAAATAACCAGAACAGACCCTGAAAACACCACCTTGAAGAAATTCATATATAAAACTGGAGAACGTTAAACACGCGAATACCAGTCGAAATGGAAGTCCGAACTAACATTTGTATGCTGAATCATCAAATTGAAAAGGCCGAATTCTTTACTGTGTGACGCGCGAATTCGAAAGTTTTAATTACATCAGACCGAGATCGGGGCAACGGGCTGGCAGATATGATAAACAAAATAAACCAAAGTGGCAGACAGCCGGTTCTAACCGGAAAAGTAACAAAATTAATTTGCATTGAACTTTTGTTGTTTTTGTCGCAGAAAATTGCGCACATATCGATTAGAGGATCCTGGTTGAAACGTCACGTACATAGACAAGAGATAAATCAATATTTTAGTTCAAAATGCATTATTACGCATATTAAATTTCAACAGTGTCTTTTTCGGACAAAATAACATTACAAGGTGCCTTTTAAACTCATCTCGTACACGTGGCAAAAATGATCCCCGTTGTGACAAGGACTCAATTAGGCAGTCACCCGCGAAGCCGAGATCGCGCACAGAAGGATGGTATCGTCAGGGAGAAAATCAGAGAAGAAAAATGGAGGTAATCAGCTTTCGGCATTGAGGGAGACTTCAATGGAAAGGAAAAAATCATCAAATTGGTCACTGTGAAAACGAGAGGCACAATGACGGGAAACAGTGGGGAGAACGTCTTGATGGAGTGAATGTGGCTGACGGATAGCGCGAGTGGAAGTGTTCGCGCGATGTTCTCTTTTTTTCGGTTCTCTCTCGCCCCACTCTCTCGCAAAGCATAGTGGAAAGACGGACAAACCACAAAAGAATGCGGGCGCCAACGTCCGTTTTGCTGCTTCTTTGCGAGCTTTCTTGTCGCATGGTTCCCTCCTGACATCAAATGAATCAATAGGTGCGCGTTTTGTAACGCGTAATAAGACGCGTGCTATGCTTACCTCCGCTGGAAACTGATTTTGCCCGGCTTAACTTTCCTTCTCGATTAAATAGATAAGCTGCCTATCTATGAATGAAGAATTTTATGCGATTCAATTTGGTTCCCATCATATGGTGTTATCAGTTATTTTCTCTCTTATCGATCAGTTCTAACGACTGAACAATTCTGTCAACCATGTGGTTTTTCCAATTGTTGCAAAACGCAAACTCAAACGAGAGTCGGTTTTATATGTTTTGGTGTTTAGAGTCGGCCACCTTGCTTTCAAGAACAACTGTTGGTGAAACGGATTCGATTTTTCTCCATGTTTGATTTATCATTTGTCTTTACTTCGTTGGAACAAAGACAACTAGAATTGGATTTGTTCTTTCTCTTGGTTGTTCACTATTTGCAGATTCATTACTAACGCTCTAATCAATAATGCGCATGATTTATCTACTAGCTCTGTTTTTCTGTACTTTTGTTTGGTTTTCCCTCAGTGTCGAATCAGGAACGTTGGTTTTCCCATGCCCTATGGCCCTTGAGTCATCTGCTTCCATAGGGAGAACACGCTGCGTCGATCGTTCTTTTATTACATTCTACGCTTTTCAGGTGAATTGTCAAGGTTATTTGGTTTCTATCTTTTCATTTTGCAATTAGATTGATTTTGTCGGTTCTAATAAATGCCTTGCACTATTGAGGCTCCACGTGACGTCGATGTCGATGGTATGCTGGAGACGAGCAGTACATCCACAGATCAGGGCATCACGCTGAATCTGCCGGAATCCAATGGATCGATTAAAACAACCACAGACAATTTTTATTCCAATAACGTTCATCGTAATCAGGTTAGTTCCATTTTTGATTCGATCGGAAACTCGTTTTATATAAAAAGTTTTATTTTCAGTCCCGTTCTATGGGTAATGCGAGTAATGGTAAAATTTCCAACGAAATTGGTCCATTACCTGGAGAGAAGCTTGAGAAATACGACGATGTTCTTTGTGACTGTGATTTATATTTCTCTACCTATCGTATTGTTCTTATCCTGAAGAACAAGGATGGATTTGCAATCGTCCCTACTTTGGATTTAGACACTGTGGAAGCCCGTGACGTGTGTCTCCAATTGAATTGTAAAGATGGAAGAATAATTCGGTCAGTTTCATGTTTCCCTGTATTTTTTACCATTGCACTTTCAGATTGAAAGCGACAACGAATGAAGCTGCTTGTGCCTTGTACAAGAAGTTTACACAGATTTCTACAGGGAAACGAGAGTTGTGTAGAGATATTTATGCATACAATTTCCGACAGGAAGTAGCCCACACCCAGAGACCCCCCTGGATTAAAGCTGGAGCTGGCGGGATCAAAGATGCCAATCAAGGGCTGAATGACTTGAAGAAAGAATTCGAATATCTGGGCTACGACTCGAAGAAATGGCGAATTACTGAAGCCAATGATCAGTTCAAGCTGTGTCGAACCTACCCACAATATTTAGTAGTACCTTCCGCTGTTAGTGACGAAGACCTGCATAGAGTCCATAATGGCCGTTTCTTCTCTAGATTCCCTGTTGCTGTGTGGAGATGTAAAGCTTCTGGAGCTGTCTTACTTCGTAGTGCCCAACCTACAATTAGCTGGCTAGGAGCTGCAAACGAGGACGATCTTAGGTACATAGATACAATTTATAATTCAGTTCCATCTTCCTCTGGTGGTGAGTCGTTCTGTATTCACCTTCCCCTTATCTATCGAGAAATTTCAGAGAGGAAACAAAAATTACTTATTCTTGATGCGAGAAGTTATACAGCTGCATGGGCAAACCGTGCGAAAGGTGGTGGTTTCGAGGGGAGTGATACCTACGTCAACAGTGATATCGAGTTCATGGCGTTGCCAAACATCCACAACGTCCGATATAGCTTCTCTCAACTACGTAATGTTGCCCATTCCACAGACGACGCCACGTTTTTAACAAATCTTCACAACAGTCAGTGGTTTCACTGTATCGGCACTCTGATTAAAACAGCAATGAGATGTACAGAAGCTTTGCTTTCTGGCAGAAGTGTCCTGGTCCATTGTTCTGATGGATGGGATAGAACTGCTCAGATTATTGCTCTCTGCAAAGTGATGTCTGATCCTTACTACCGGACTTTTGAGGTTTGCTCATTCGATTATTAATTAATTACATTCACGAAAGTAACGGGAAATTACTTCGTTTGACTATCAAATTTAACACTTAATTCTATGAGAAAAAGGGAACGGAAAATACCTAGGGAAGGCAAAAAAGAGAAGTGCTGTCCATTTGTTGCTAAAAAATGAAAAAGATTCGTTTTGAGAAAAGCATCCCTTTATTTTCTACTGTAGGAAAGCGAAAATTTGTACATGGACAATTTTTGGCAAACATGGCCAGAAAACTGTTCTTTTTAAAGCTGAAAGTTTGGCGTTTTATTCCTATTCACGAGATCCAGGCTTCTCTGAATTTAGCTCTGGGGGATTTCATAAAAAGATGGATTTTGTTGATTTTATTTATAAAATGTATATCTTCAGGGCTTCAAATACATCGTTCAACGAGATTGGATCGAATTTGGTCACAAATTCGCCGATCGAAATGGGGTTTTGAATGAAGATCCAAATGAACGCTCTCCGATATTCTTGCAGTGGCTTGATTGTGTCCATCAACTGTGGCATCAAAATCCTCGAGAATTCCAGTTTAATCAGCGTTATTTGGTAAGTTCCCCCATCGGCGCTGTCATTATCGATTTTGTTTCAGATGAAACTTGCCCAACACAGCTATTCAGGATTGTTTGGAACATTCCTTTTCAACTCTGTAGCCGACGCCAGTGCTTATAGTGTCCAGACTGGTCGTGATAACTACGATGCCGATTCTGTCAGTATTGATGCTGTTGAATTATTCACAGTCTGGGACTACCTCAACGAAGAAAACAAACAATTTGTTAACGTGTCCCATAATCCAAAATGTTCCGTTTTGAAGTGTAAACCCGGAATTCCGTTTTTCCGTCTTTGGTCAGAAGTCTATCGGTGTACGGAATTCGAAACGGCGATTAATAACATTGTTGACGAGAACTGCTCAACTCCGAATATTGCATCATCGGGGCAGGTTGATCCAGACCGTATTTCTAACATTTCAAGATCACAATCTGTTAGTAGTCTGGTATCTGCTGGCGATGTACATGGGTAATTGTTTTAATTTCCCTACTGCTTTAAGTGGGTTATTGTAGATCGACTCACACTGCCCCATCTTATCCCGCTCCTATTCACTCGATTGCATCTGGATCTCCACATTGCGGTTTCACGAATCACGTGAGTCGTGCCAGTCAGGATTCTCACAGTGATTCGAATTGGAAAGATAATATCGACGTCGATGGCTTAAACAAGGTGTCCATTGAACCAGAAGATACTGTTCTGGATTTGGTTTTCCATCTTCAGAAACAGAACGAAAATGAGGTTATCAAAAGGGTATGTTTTTTTGTGGCATCTATTTTTATTCCCGGGTCCTTTCTAGATGAACTCCATTAATCTTGATACTCATCTGGTTGATGACTTTGTGACAGTGACTCCTGTAAAACCGACAACAAATGGTGTTGCATACAACGGAACCCAGAAACCAAGAATTAATGGGTTTACGACAGGTGCTGAGAACGGATCTACATGCGCCGATGCTGAGAACGTACCAACTCGTGGCGGTGAACGTATATCCGTGAAGTAGAAGGAAATGCTAGATTTGCTGATCGTTTGATATGTAGTTGATAGTTCTGAGTCGCATTACGGGCGATTATGAATATCTAGTCGTCTGGATAGCAACGCATCTTGAATTGTAATTGACAGCGAACACGCGTAGCTTCGTAGTTTTTCTGCCGTCTGATATCACTTTATCTATCCTGGTATGTTAATTCTTTGCCTTCTTTATTTAGAGATCCTATCGCGTAGCAAATGTCCAAAGTTTTTGGATATTTTTCGGGGATATTATGGGTCTTGAGCTCACGATACATGCGTACCAATCTGTCATTTGCTCACGGTTTTTATTTTTTTGTGTTTCATCACCATGACGGCAGCTATTTTATTTTTTTATCAACTCTAAAACGGTCGAATCCCTGTGATTTTACAAATGTGTGTCTTGTCTTTCAGTCTCGAACTTTTCGGTTACACAGGGTATTCAAGCAATTTGACTAAATCTTGTCTTTTTGCCATTTGTATCTTTGCTGTCGATGAATATGATTTTAAGAAATCGAAATGACTGTGGTACCAATTGAAACGTGTTGCAAAAATGAATAAATGTGCTTCAACTTTCGGTGAAACGTTTATGAATGTGGTCTTTGTTTCATTGAAACGAGAATTGGGTTCTCTGTCGTTGAAAAAATGAGACCGATCAGATAACATTTGGCTTGATCGGCGGCTTTTGGAGTAATCATGGATTCGGGATAATGGATTTGATGGGAAGTGCCAAGTGTGCCGAAGAGAGATTTCCTAAGAGTGTGGTTTGCATAATGTGTTCCTACTGGTCTTTGATCTTTTCAAACCCGACCTGATCTAATTGCGGTGTTTCGTACTTTCAAGGAAAAAATAGACACTTGATCTATGAAGAGACTGAAATTTTGGTTTTCATAATCCGAATTCTGATGCAAAATGAGTCCTAGTATCAGTCACGTTTCCATGTCGACGAAATCTTTCCCGACGTGTAAACGATCACCACGTGACAAATCTAGAAGTTTCCCAAAGGAAGAAATGATCTACCTGGAAAAGCTCCGCCTAACATCACTGATCTTTTCCGAAGTTTTTCTGATATAAAAGAAGTAGGATTTTTATGAAACCGTCTTTGCAAATTCAGACTCTTAACATGACTGGCAAATTTGTCTGTTTTGATCATGTTCGTTTCTATGTAGGAAACGCAAAACAAGCCGCCTATTGGTACTGTACTGCTTTCGGATTCAAACCCTTTGCTTACAAAGGTCTCGAAACCGGATCTAGACAAATCGCTGCTCATGCTGTTATTCAAGATAAGGCAAGTGGTTCACTTTTAAAACATTGCTAAATGTTTGCTTTTAGATAATTTTCGTTTTTGAAAACGCTCTTCTGCCTAATAACAAGGAACTCGGAGATCATCTGGTCCAGCACGGCGACGGAGTTAAGGATGTCGCTTTCGAAGTCGACGATGTCGTTGCTGTGACTGAATACGCCAAAAAAAGTGGAGCAAAAATTGTCAAAGATGTTACAGAAGAAACTGACGAAAACGGAACTATCAAATACTCTGCTGTTCAAACAGTAAGATTATTTTTTACTTTTGTTTTTTAAAAGTTCCTTGTTGTTAGTACGGAGACACTATTCACACGTTGATCGAGAGAAAAAACTACAAGGGATTGTTCTTGCCAGGATTCAAGGAGCATCCACAGAATTCCGCTTTCTTTGATACTCTTCCTTCCGTAGGTTTGAATTTCGTGGACCACTGTGTAGGGAACCAACCGGTGAACGAGATGGAGCCGGCTGTCCAATGGTACGAGAAGATGCTCCAGTTCCACAGATTCTGGTCAGTTGACGACTCCATCATCCATACTGAATATTCTGCTCTTGCTTCCATCGTCATGACTAATGCCGAAGAAACCATCAAGATGCCCATCAACGAACCCGCCGTCGGTAAGAAAGCCGTTTCTCAAATTCAGGAATATGTCGACTACTATGGAGGGGCTGGGGTTCAGCATATTGCTCTCAACACAAAGGACATCATAACGGCGATTAGAGCCCTCAGGGCAAGAGGAATGGAGTTCTTGTCGATCCCAGACTCCTACTACCACAATCTTCGAGAACGACTTCAAGGAGCAAAGATCTCTGTGAAGGAAAATATGGACATCCTCCAAGAACTCAAGATCCTTGTGGACTTTGACGACAACGGCTACTTGCTACAAATTTTCTCGAAACCTTGTCAGGACCGTCCGACCTTGTTCATCGAGATCATCCAGAGGAACAATCACGCCGGCTTCGGGGCCGGGAACTTCAAAGCCCTATTCGAGTCCATCGAACTGGAACAAAATGAACGTGGAAATCTCTTCTACGAAGATGTCAACAAAGGAGGAAGAAGACTTTAAAAACCCAAATTTATCGATTCTCAAGTTTTTGCGGTAGAATTTGCTCAATTTTCATTGAATATTTGGTTTTCGTATAAATCACGTTTAATGCTCTTATTTATTTCCATTTTACATAAAATTTGAAATACTCATCATGAACTACCAAAGGAAGAAAATGATCAGTCCAAAAGTGACCAAAGAATAAATAAAAAAGAAAGCCATTCTTAAAACGTTGCTAAGAAGATAAGAATCTTGTTCTGATTGTGGTTCTTCTGTTTTTGTTATTTCAATGATATTTTCTTCATCTGATGATTTCTCTGGTTCAATTTGTTCTTTTTGCTTCAAATTCCTAATTGCATTTAAGTAGTTGACGTATTTTTGGGGAAGTTTGGTCTCTCGCAAAACCAATCGTTTGTTGATCAAATGGGCAACCATGGCGATAACAGTCATGATTAGAAGAGCATCAGCAAAAACCACTGAAATGATTATTTCCAAAGAGTTGAATAACAATAAACTTACCGATCGGAGGAGCGTTTCCGACTGCCGGAGGGAGTTGTTTCATGTAGTCTTGAAGGAAAATGACTTGGATGAAGAGGTTTCCGATCGTGATCATGAGTCCATGTTCGGGTTTGGGCAGGAGAAAAGAGAGAATGTTGAAGATAGCAGAGGTCAAAGCTGGTAACCCCATGGTTACCCAATAGAGAGTTGCAGATCTCTCGAAAGTGAAATAAACCATCAATATAGACCAAGTCTGAGCAGCTTCTATGGCATTTGCAGGTTTTTCATTGGTAAATTTCCTTCTTCTGAAGTAAGTAACGTTGATAGTTGTGTCCACAAGTTTCCATTCCCCTATATGTTTGTTTTCTGCTTGTTCCCCCCAGCCGAGGAGGATACTCGGAGCCAGGTCGTAGTAGTTCTCAAGGACGACCTCATTCATTCTCCCCTGAGGGTACAGTCTCAAGGTACAGTGTTGGACATCATAGGGATATTTAGAGTAGTCGAAATGGCACCCTATCTTCATGAGGAAAGTCGGGTAAATCTGGACCTTCGTAGTCGTAGAGGACGTCGATTCCAGAGTGGCGTGGGAACGACGGGAGATTTCGAAGTACTGGTTGATTCCTGAGACACTGTTTGCCACTTTCAAGTCTGGTTGCCAGAGTTCCCACTGTTTCGCCATAGTGTTCCGGATGTTGTTGAATTCAGCAGGGTCCCAGACGGCAATTTCATCCATCCAAGTCTGTAATGCTAATTTAATAATTATCCACAGTAACCGATTACCAAATAAATATGTCCATTAAGAGTCAAAGTCTGTTGAGATTCGTCTATGCTGAAGTGCATCACGTAAATATGGGCTTTGACCGTAATCGGAAGGGATTGATTCCTCACTGGTTTCGTTTTCCTGTTATAGTAATTCAGGATTTTTTTCTGAAGAGCTGATTGCTCTTCTACGTATGTTTTATTTATAATTTCTATAAGAACAATGTTATTTCCTAATTTTAAAAACATAAAAACCATCAGGTTGCTCCGGTCGTGGAGCCGGATTCAGGTCGTCCAGGCTGATGTCAGCAGAAGATTTACTCAACGAAATAAACACACAAGTAAGAAATAATAGCTGCTTGAAACCTGGCATTGCTGAAGCTTTGTCTTGGAATAAAATTATTTTCTTGACTAACCGAATATCCTGAGGCTTTGTTTATCATTGAAATTCGAGAATCATCCTCGATCGACGCAAACTAGCGAACAAAACGCGAAACAGTATCCACCACGCTTTGTTGCCCGTTCACATTAAGCGAGAACTGATCTCAATAAATGTAAACAGAATAGTTTGTTTAGGCAATAAATTCCCCAGAAGCCAAAGGTAGGAAAGAGTTGATTTAGCAAAGCAAGGGAAAATCCGGAAAAGTCCTTTTGAAGCGCCGTCTTTCGGCATTATGCCTCGGTGAACATCAGCCGAAAATTTTCGCCTAATTTCATCCTGTTTTCCGTTAATCAACATGCCCTACTGTACAAGTGCTGTGTCATCAATCTACAGTAATTTTATTAAGAGTTAAACCAGGTATTCTAGGAGACTTAATTAAAGCATCTTGTTGCACTTTGAGGATTTGTGGATATGAGTCCCGTGGAGACTCGATTGGCTTGCCTTCCTGTTCTTTTCGTCATTTCTGGGCGAGACAATGAAAAGCGTAGGTCCTCCAAGACCGCTCAATCCTGAGGCATTTCCGGAGTTGAGGGAATTTCCGCCAAATACCATTGGTGAATTCCTGTTTGCAATAGTGCTGAGAAGAGTGGCTGTTGTGGTTCTTCCAACGATCGGTTTGATTTCATGTGGTTGAAGAATCCTTCGTCGTTGTCTCGGCATCTTGGATCTCGCTTTGGCATGAGAGTAGAACATGGCAAAGTTGGAGACTATAACAGGGACAGGGAGGGCGATGGTCAAGACACCCATGAGGGCACAGAAAGCCCCGACAACCATCCCCAGATGGGTTTGAGGGATCTGGAAATGGCAATTAAGGACTTCCAGCAGAAGATAGTTACCATATCTCCAAAACCAATTGTAGTGATGGTAATCAAAGACCACCAGAGACCAATAGGTATGGATTCGAATTGATTTTTCGGGTTATGACCCACTCTTTCGGCATAGTAGACCAAAGAGGCGAACATGATGATACCAAGAAGGACAAAGAAAACCAGCAGCAATAGTTCCTTAAAATTTAAACCACTAATCAGATCAACGGTAACAACAAACCCTCATTGAAGCCTTAAAAGTCTGAATCAAAATCTTCAATCCTAACGAATGCTGGGTCAACTTGAATAACCTCAATATCCTAACAATAGAGAAAAATTCCAAAGTGTCTCTTTTCTTCCCAGCAAAAATGTACTCCAGAACCCAGTCCAGATAGAACGAACAAGTCGCCATAAAGTCGATCACTGCCAAAGGCTCTTTGATGAAGGCCATTTTATTTGGAGAAAAAATAAATCTAGTTGTCAGCTCGAAGGAGAACCACAAGTTGCAGATCAGTTCGAGATAGAAAAAATGAGGATGAGCTCTGAAATTATTGGTTGAAGTGAAATTTAAAAATTAATTAGGGAGTTTGTTGTTCATCGGAAATGTAGAAATATAATAAAATATTAATAAAGTATTTAAAAAATCAGAAAACAAAGTAGAATCGAAAATATTTAGGATTTAAATATTTCTATACGTAGCAATTTTGGCGAAGCGTTCTAATGGACAATTTATTTTTTAAAATCAGACGCGAATGAGCCCAATTTTTCCTCTTTTTTGCAATAAAACCAGCGCCAGTGCATTTGGATTAATCTAATTTTTTTGTTTTTATATGAAAATAATTTACAAATACTCTATTTTTTCCTGCTTTTATTGAAATATTAGCATTTCAATAACACCCTATTCGGTTGATACGAAGAAGGTCTTGGAACTTACTTTGTAGAATTTTTCACGAGAAGCAGGTTCATCGGCTGAAGAGATGCATTGTAACCTGGCAGATTTGAATAAATTGAAAGATCTGGAACACGGAAATATGGATGAGTTTTAAGGCAAAAACAGAATATTGAAATAAGAACAAAGAATATTGAAACTGCTGATAATGCCTGAAATTACGGTAATCAATAATCAACCAAACATTACAGTAACGTTTAGTAATGTCTGATTTCTGTCGCTTTGAGGAACAAGAGCAAAATAAAAAAATTTATTCGGCGAAAGCTCACAGACGAAAGCAAAGGCTTAATCCCACCAATTTCAAGCAATCAAGCTGATAAAGCAAAACCCGTAAAAGCAGATAATTGAAAACCACTGGAAGCGATCGATACGATCAAAACACGTGTTATTTCACATTCACGTATGTCATCATATTGGTCGTCGTTGTAGTCAAAGACTGTATGCTCGTGGATACCATTGTATTGCCTCCAGCACTCGGCCCTTCCCCTGTTGTCCCGTTTTCTCGATCACGTTCTCGAGGGTTAGGTGAATTCAAATTACCACAAGCATCTCTTCGATGAGAAGACCCCATATGGAAGAAAGCAGCTAACTGAGAAGATGCACTACTTAATTTGTGAGTAGGTGGTTGCATCAGCTTTGTCGAAGGAGAGATTTTAGAAATATCATTGTCTTCTTCCGTAGGAATCATAGAATCCGATTTCCCACGGTATTTGGAATGTTTCAAAACTGAAGGAGCTTTTACTTCGTGAGCCTGAAAGTCAAGTACAATTTGGGAAAGTTGTGTTTGGTCGAATTAACCTGTAACACCCTTCTTCTTTTCTTCGGCAACTTTGCTCGAGCTTGGGTGTGGGAATACAGATTCGAAAAGTTAGCCACGATGACCGGCACGGGCAAGGCAATCGTCAAGACCCCCATCAAAGCACAAAGGGATCCTATCAACATCCCCGGATACGTCTTCGGAACCTACAGGGTAATTTTAGCTTTAAACTATTATTTCCTAATAACCGACCATATCACCAAATCCTACGGTACAAATAGTCACCAAGGACCACCATAGACCAGCCGGAATCGAAGTGAATTGATTATGGGGATTGTTTTCTATTCTTTCGGCGTAATAAACTAATGCCGCAAAAGTAACGATGGCCAAAATCACAAAGAACACTAATAACATCAATTCTTCAGCAGAATTCTGAAAATTATTAACTATTTAAGAGAAAATTAAATTATAACCTTGAATGTCTGAATAATAATCTTCAACCCAGCAAAGTGCTTAGTTAACTTGAATAACCTCAAGATGCAGACGATCGAAAGAAAGTCAATAGTATCTGAAATGTTCAAACGATAAACATCTGCAAAATTAATTAAAACTACCTGAATGGATGACAAAATCCGACGTAATCCAGTACAGATAGAACGACCCAGTGGCAGTGAGGTCGATGAGGGTCAAGGGAGATCGGAAGAATTTCCTCAGCGATGGAGCAAATATTGTCCTAATAACTAATTCAATAACGAAGAATATATTACAAGCCAAATCAACGTAGAAGAAATAAGGATGAGGAACAGTGAATTGCTTAAATGTCGCTATTGCTCCTCCAAACTCAGAATCATCTACCATCTGCTTATATCTCGGATCATAGCTCACTGAAAACATTTCATTATTTCTAGTTAACAGAATTTCGTAGGAATTTTTGAAGTTCTTTAAAGTTATGAAGAAATTTCTAGAATATAATAAAATTTAGTGGAAGTTTCCCAAAGTTTATCAAGTTGTTCAGAATCTCATTGAAACCTCATAAATTTCCTATAATTCGTTAGAGGATTCTAGAGTCCTCCGAAAATGCAATCGAAAATTCTAACATCTGTCAGAATCCACTGGAAACAGAAATGAACTGAGAAACCAAAAAATCCAAGTTTTCAAAAACTCCCAGAATTTATCTCGAAATTGTTTTAAGAACATTTTTAATTTTTACAATGGTGTATTTATTAAATACAAACCTGTGATACTCGGAATTCTGAAGTTTTGATGGGTTTTCAAAACGAATGAGATGATATTCGTGATGATGAAGAAAACAGATAAAAACGAGATGAACTAAAATTAAACTATCATTTCCTGTATTCAAAGCGACTGCTAAATTGCAAAGATCACAATACAGAAGCAATGAAGCCGGAAGCAACCATAAAAAACACCAAGCAACATAAAAGGCCTCAGAGCGAACCTCTCGAAACATTATTTAATTATTCCGTAATAAAGTACAAAAGACTTGGGTTGAAAAAGAATGAGATTTTATAGTAGGTTTGAAAAAGTATGTAACTGAAGGTATTTTAGTTTTATATTATCGGAAAACCTTACTCGTGCGTATTGCGATGACCAGGGTTCGTCGAAGAGGGCCCAGACTTTGGGCTTGAGCCTCTGCCAAGCAGAAAGTGAACCGGTGTAATAATCGTCTTCCCAACCGAACTTCTTAGCAATCTCCTCCTGGGTGGGGGGATCTGAATCCAGATCCAAATTCTCGATCACCTGTAAGGTTTCTTGAGTGTCCCTGTGGCTGGTGTAAGTCATCCAACAACAAGGTTCGACTTGATTGGCATCCAATCCCCAGAACTCCAGTTCTTCCTCGAAAAGAGGTCCACACACATCTGTAAAAATCCCCCATCACCTTAATCTATAAATTAACTCCTACTTGTCGGATAATGCAATTTTCCAGTTCTGTAGTAATTGAGAATCATGGAAAACACACCCGGATGGCGATCGAAAAAATATTCGTTCAAAACAGGATCATAATTAGCCAAGTTGGGTGTTAATCGACTCAATCTGGTGGCTGGGATCTTCTTGAGGACATGGGTGTAGGTCTCATGCCTCACTCCTCCGACGTTGAGGATGACACGGTGTTCTGAGTCCATCCAACTCTAAAAAGCACATTTTGATTGTAAATTGTAAAAATTAGGGATAGAAGTTGTGAGGAAATTGTCTCGACACGAAGTGGAAGGAATTTTTTTAAAACCTAGAATTTTATATTTCAAAAAGTTCGGATTAAGTTCTAGAATGCTATAAGAACTTCCTCGAAACTCGAGAAGCTTCTGCGAAATTGTGAAGACTTCGGAACTTTCTATTTAGAATTTTATTTAAGTTTCTAAAAATTTTTACTGAATACTAGAAAAATCTTCAATCTTCAACTAGATCCTGGGATATTCTGGAAGTTTTTCCCAGATTCGAACGTACTTCAGAAGTTCCTATGAAGTTTTGAAGATCTCAAAATCGTCTAATGGATTTTGGAAGTTTCTAGAAAATTTGCGGAATTTTTCTCCTAAAAATAACAAGAAACAAAAATTGTAAGTTCCTCTATTCTTGATTAAAGTAGAAGACACGGGAGATAAAAGGAAAGCCAAAAACTGCTGCAGAACAAGAGAATCAAGGAATTCTTGAGTGGCAACAACCCGACCGCTTTTTAACTCAATTCAATTTCCGCCACCCTGGTGAAAACCGAAAAAGAAAACGATGAAAATGTGGGAATATCCTGGGATTTGAATGAGGTCAGAATGTCACATTGAGAAAAATAAACAATTAAAAATTCACTGTTACTTAATCTCACGAACAAGTTTGAATTTGTCTTTGATCTTCTTTGACCTTGTTGGGTCCTTGAGAAGGCACAGAGTAAAATTTGCTTTTATCCAGAATAGAAATCAAAAAATCGTTTGATACAAACGGAAACAGAAAATACATCTAAAATGACATTTTTGGGCTATCTTCCTTTCAAGTGCCTTCTTCAAAATTGAATTCAAAACAATTAGAAGAAATCGAATTTTTCTTGAGCCCTCAAAAAGATGAGTTCGGGTAAGCTCAAACTATTCGAGCTACTACTAGAGTCGATCGAAATATTAAGACTTCCAACGGTAAATTCCCGAACATTCAGAAAACCATTATGTGAAAAAAAGTCTTAGAAAACAGAAAAATGGCCAAATCCGGTGTACAAGGATTTCTCGGGGCTTTCATCTCGCTAAATGTTGGGCCAGTACTTCAAAGATTAAAATAATAACAACTTGGCTGGAAAATTACATATTTTAAAAGTTAAAAAAGTTTCAAAACTGTCTTGATAAGAAGTTGAGAGACATTTTAGAAGGTTCGCGAATTTCGTCTCAAAAAGTTTTCATTGGATTTCGGGATGTTTCAAAGGATTATAAAGAATTTGGAAATTCTAAAAGTTTTCACGAAAGTTTAAATAAAAATTTTTGATAATCTCAGGAGCTTCTAGAATTTCCAAATCTCAAAAAAAGTTTTATTTTAAAACTTTAAACTGAACTTTGAAAACTTCCATATGATTTCGGAAACTTCCAAAAGCTCTCATTGAATTCTAAAATATTCTAAAAACTTCCTCGAGAATTTGGAGTCTCAAAAGCGTCTATGAAACTATTGAAATTTTTCGAACTTTAAACTCAATTCTGAAATCTTACATGCAATTTTGGAGACCTGCATGGGATTTTGGAGACTTCCTGAATTTTCCACATAATTCTACTAAGAATAAAAATGAAAATCTAGTCGAAGTTGAAGAATTTTCACACATTTTCGGACAACTTTGGAGTTTTCACCTAAAGTCCTGCCTCTCCTCGAGCTTTGAATAATTCAGGTGGCTAACAAGCAAATTGTCTGTTAACCACTTTTTCCAAGATGAGGAAACCCGAAACCCTATCCATCGATCTAAAACTTGACCAATCTCAAATTATCATTCTATTTGCAAGAGCCAAACAAAAGTTAAAAGCCAAGTTCCCGAAATGGGCTTACCAAATATTTGACTGGCATTTTTAAAAAAGCTTATTGCAGTTTTTGTTCATCGGAAAGGAAGAGTGGAATACTTTTTTGTGGAAGAAATGAAGACGAACCAGCTGTAATGGCAAGACGAAAGCTCTTCAAATTATAAACATAATCAATGACTACGAAATAGACTCCTTTAGCGGTACCCAAAACAAAAACAAAGAGTGGTTTAAATGTCCTTCAGGCAAATTACAACCTTATAGAGAAAATACCATATCGCTTCCACATGAGAGTTCCGTTATTATAAAAACAAGAAAGTGGCATTTTTACGGGATTTTTTAAAAGTTATTTTTTTACATTCAGAGATTTTTTAGGTATTGATTTCAGAATCTTCTACTGTTTTTTTAAATGAACTTCCAGAAATACTCAAGGATTCAAAAATCATTTACTTAAAAAAGTAGTTCTAAAACTTCCTATAGGATTCCTTTCTCAAATGAATCTCTAGAATTTTCTAAAAATTCAGAAATTGTCGATTTAAATATTAATTTCAGAATCCTCTATTGGATTTTTCGAAATCTATCTTTAGGGAAATGTCCAATTTTCAATATTAGCTTCAAAATTGTCAATTGGATTCTCTTAAGTTAATATCCAGAGAAATTCTGAAATTCTTAATTTTAAAGATGAGCTTCAGAATTTCCCATCTGATTCTGGAATATTCTAAAATTCAAGATGGTTCTAGAAACTCCCACAAAACTACTGGGATATAAATGGTGAGCTTTAATGAGAGGATTATAAATGCATTGAAAAGTACTTACAGGTTTCCTGGACTCCATCGAGACGTTGTCCAAGAAAACTCTTGACGAAAATTTTCTTTCATAGCGTGACGGTCCTCCCAGATCCATAGATGGCTGTTTCCCGATTCTGTCGACGGAACCGAGTCTCGGGATGGTTCTTTCGACTCCTTCGGTACCCGACGGCGTAGCACTTGATTGCCTCGGGGAAGTGGCATGTAGATTAGATATGAAGCTCATGGAGTTAATGTCAAGGGTCTTGTCGTCGATTTGAACTAAAAACCAAAAAAGTAAAAAAGGACATTTGAGGTGCTTATGAAATCATTCCAAGGGCAATGGGACTTGTAGAAAATGTATGACTTTTCGTGCAAGTTTGAATTTTCAATAAAAATAGAAAATAATAATTGGACAGAGTTCCTGGTGGGACAAGTAGTGATTTGACTTAGTTTTCGAAAGAATTCAAAGAAATGGTGAAAAATGAGGTCAGTTTCCGTAAGACACAATTTAACGCCTATGGAACCCCCAGTGCAGAGTAATCTCAGTCCAATATTTACTCAAGACAGCAAAGGAGGCATCGTCATCGTCATTAAAACTCCAGAGGCAAAGAAAGACAATTGGAAGACGCCTCAAAAACCACTTACTCGTTGGGAGCGGTTGCCAAGCCGGCGCTGTTGACTCTGGCATCACCGACAATCTGTCCTAAAAGTATACTTTCAGACATTTTTAACTAAATTTGTAGTTTAAAAATATAAAGATTTCTTTGAAAATACACCTCTTAAAAATAAAAAAGTGAATTTATCGATGTTTTCTTTACGGAAATCGGTCTTCCGTCTTTAGTATAAATGGACCATGGCTCATTGTCCGTTTACGTAGAAGAAGCCGCTAGATGGAATCATAGAACCCAAAACTGATCCGTTGTGGTTTGTTTATCCTCCTATGCCCTACTTGGATTTCATTAAATTTCAAACACATCGGAATTCAAAAACAAAAAATAACTAGCATTTCATTAAACCTCAATTAAGTGAGAACTTGGCAGTTACTTTTTACGTACTTTGAAAACCATTTATCTGTAAAAACAAGATAAACCATAGCAATTACTTCTAGCACTATCTAAATCCTATAATTTCCCGAATTTCTTCGAGATTTTTTACGGCAATTTCTCGGGCTTTAAGCGATCCTTTGTCGAGAACCTCCCAAATATAGCCTTTGTCGTTCATAAGCTCGGCATATCTCTTTCTTATTGGTCCTAATTCACCTTCAGCTATTTCGTAGAGTTTCTTTTTGAATTCCAGTGTATCCAGAGATCTAGCTTCTTCAACAACTTGTTCAGGAGATTGACCCGTAAAAGCACAATAAATAGAGACCTGAAATATTAAGCGTTAAATTTACCTATTCGCAGCCCATTGTTGAACATTTTAACGTCAAAAACACCCAACTTGTTTTTCGGTATGAAAAAAGGAATTACTGGATTGACTCATTTGAATTAGACAAAATAACAGCTCTTTTAGATTTATTCACTAAGAATTGCTTTCTATGTATTTTGCATTATTGACAACAAAAAAATGTATTCTGATCTGGTAATGAATTTTCTTCTTCCAGCCCTTTATTCCTTTCTAAAGCGGAAAAATGGATAGCATTTCTTTTTTCCTAATCTTTTTGCCTTCCTTGCGCATTTTTTTCGTCCCGTCTTCGAAAAAAGTATTAAGCCCGAGGGGCAGAGGGAATTAAGTCTCCCAAGCAAATGAATATCGATGACCACTAGTGATTTTCTTGTAACAATAAACTGAAGGACAAGTAAAATCAGTCTTCTACTGTTGTAATTAAAAACAAACCAAATTGGAAATTCCAGGCCGATTATCCCAGTCATAGCTGATAGAGCTGTTCGTATCAGTCAGACTTCGTTTAATTTTCATCAATAAGACTTCCGAATCATCAGAAAGATCAATCCTAGAGAAATTACTAGGATCAGATTTGCTCATCTTCTGCTGAGGATTCCGTAAACTCTTGATGCGTGGTGCTGGAGAATGAACCATTTTTGGAATGGGGAAATATTCAGTCTTGAATTTGAGATTGAAATGAAGAGCCAGATCAGCAAGCAAATTCATATGCTGACTTTGATCCTCTCCAACAGGAACATGAGTTCCTTTGTACAGCAAGACATCAGCGGCTTGAAGGACGGGATAGGACACCAGACCGATTGGAACTTGACCTTTGGAATATCTGTAAAGTAGTTTTACACAACTGACTACACTAAAGCCATACTTTTGGGATTTGTCTTTGTATTGAGGCAATCTTCGAAGTTGAGCGAGTGTCTGTAAGGAACCGAGAATCCAGCATAATTGCCCATGTTCAGGGACTTGACTCTGTTGGAAAAGAATCGTTTTCTCTGGATCCACACCACAAGCAAGCAGACCTGCAGACATATTAACGATATTGGAGTTCATATCACTGGGTTCTGGTAAAGAAGTCGTAATAGCATGCAGATCAACAATAGCTAGGAGTTTCTGACATTGAGGTCCTTCCTGAAAACTCAATTATTTCATCGAAAAACCTAAAATGTTTACATTTTGAATCTTAATCCATGTCTTAATGAATCCAAAGTAATTTCCGATGTGTGGAACACCTGTAGGTTGAATTCCGGAGAAAAAAACTGTATCATGAGAGACGGTAGATTGCAACCTGAGACTTGTAGGTAGTCTTCTCAGTATCCTCAAGCATAAACCAGGTTGAAAGCCTCTGGTTAAAAGGCTTGAAGTCATAAGCACAATCCAAGCTAAAAAACCAAATAACACCGACGTTAGATTCATATAAATAAAAATCACGGAGCAAACCAATCCACAACATATATACAGAAAAGATATCATTTATTCTACCCATATACTAACAATGGAATGTTATTACAAATTCATCAATGGAATGGCTCGACTGTTGGTGAATTGGAATCGGCAAGACGGACATTGAACAACCCCTTTGATATCATTGGAATCTTTGGCTCTCTCAATACACTCCCAACAGAAAGTGTGGCCACATGGAGTACAGACCGGCAAAGCTTTCTCACAACAAAGAGGGCAATCGATCATCTGAAAACAGCAAATATTATTCCTATAACGAATCAACTACCTACCGAATAACTTTGCCCGACATTCTGTTCCTCGTTGTCAGACATATCGTATTCCTCAGCTTGCTCGGAATATCTATCTATTCTCTTTTTAGCAACCAAGAGAAGACGGACAAGAGATGCGAACCCCAGGAATTTATATAGCTTCCTGGCCTCGATGTTGGATTGCGGTCGAAGACTTCTGTACCTAATATCGGTGAGGGCTTTAGATATTTGATGGTAAGGAGTTCCGAAAAGGTAAAAAACTGCGACATTGAACGCCCTCAGGAACTCCATAAAGGCATCTGACATGAACGGTAACTCCTGAGTCATTTTATATAAGGCAGGATGAAGGTGGTCCTGATCGTAAAGCTCTTTGCCATATTTCGCGAGTACCTGGCTTAACTTATTTACAATGGAGTTCTGGAAGACTTCAAGGAGTATGTACATATATCGACGGAAATCAGAAGCAACGGCCCTTGGGTTAGACCCATCCATTTGGATCAAGCCCAGGTACTCCTCCCCGATCGTTTGGACGCCAGTCCCTGTAGTTAACCCGTAATAGAGCCCTTTAGCCAAGGCCGATTGCCATCTAGCACTGAGGAAGACTCCTCTGCGGCCGAAGATCTTCTGAATAAGGGAGGTGAGCCAAGGTTCGAACTCCTCCAAATGTTCCTCATCTCGGAGCTGGGCACGGACGACCTCGCTTGTTTCGGCGATGTACAAACCCATCTTTAAAGTCCATTAAAATTTATTCTACAAATTAACAGATACCTATGGTAAGCCTTTTACAACGACATACTGCCATAATAGACAACGTTTATCCGGAAACCATTACCTATATACTCTAACACAAGAAAACACGACGGAGTCTAGTTTTAATCACCAAAGATCATCTATTGAAGCTTGGCGAGTTCCTCGGCCTTCTTGTAAACGTCATCGATGGCGCCTTGCATGTAGAAGGCAACTTCAGGGATGTGATCGAGTTCTCCGCGAAGAATGGATTCGAAACCGTCGATAGTTTGCTCGAGAGAGACGAACTTGCCCTGATGGCCAGTGAAGACTTCGGCGACTTGGAAAGGCTGGGACAAGAAACGCTGGATCTTACGAGCACGGGAGACAATGAGCTTGTCGTCTTCGGAAAGTTCATCCATACCGAGGATAGCAATGATATCCTGGAGGGACTTGTAATCTTGGAGGATCTTCTGCACTCCACGAGCGACTTCGTAGTGGCGATGACCGACGATGTTGGGGTCCATGATACGGGAGGTGGAGTCGAGAGGATCGACAGCAGGGTAGATAGCCAATTCGGCAATACCACGAGACAACACAGTGGTGGCATCCAAGTGAGCAAAAGTAGTGGCGGGAGCAGGATCTGTCAAGTCATCGGCAGGCACGTAGATAGCTTGCACAGAAGTAATGGAACCCTTCTTGGTGGTCGTGATACGTTCTTGCATACCACCCATATCAGTGGCCAGCGTTGGTTGGTAACCGACAGCAGATGGGATACGACCAAGCAAGGCAGACACTTCAGAACCAGCTTGAGTGAAACGGAAAATGTTGTCGATGAAGAGCAACACATCTTGTCCTTCCTGGTCACGGAAGTATTCGGCGACGGTCAATCCGGTCAAGCACACACGAGCACGGGCTCCTGGGGGTTCGTTCATTTGACCGTAGACAAGAGATACCTTCGAGTTCTTGCCCTTGAGGTCGATGACGCCACCTTCGATCATTTCGTGGTACAAGTCGTTTCCTTCACGAGTACGTTCTCCGACACCAGCGAACACAGAGAAACCACCGTGGGCCTTGGCGACATTGTTAATCAGCTCCATGATAAGTACAGTCTTACCGACACCGGCACCTCCGAAGAGACCTAAATGTGGCTGTCAGAATCGAGTTTCTGTGGGGACACCTACCGATTTTACCACCCTTGGAGTAAGGAGCGAGCAAGTCGACGACCTTGATACCAGTAACGAGAATTTCTTGTTCGACGCTCATGTCGACGAATTCAGGAGCATCAGCGTGGATAGCTTGGAAGTGCTTGGTGCTGATTGGTCCACGTTCATCGATGGGTTCACCGATGACATTCATAATACGACCCAAGGTCTCAGGTCCGACAGGGATCTTGATCGGGTCACCAGTGTCGACGACTTCCTGTCCACGGACGAGACCTTCAGTACCGTCCATAGCAATGGTACGGACGACGTTGTCACCAAGATGTTGAGAGACTTCCAAGATGAGCTTGGATTGACGACCCTTGACTTCCAAGGCATTGAGGATTGGAGGAAGACCTTCATCGAATTGCACGTCGACGACGGCGCCAATAACAGCAACGATACGACCCTTAGATCCGGCAACCGTCGCCTTGGCACCAGACTGAGCACTGGCTTGAGCAGCGTTCACCACTGCGGAAGTATGGACCGACGATTTTGACGAGATGGAAGAGAAGTCACGTTGTCCTAAAGCCGACGCATATATCAACCCACCGAAGGAAGCGACTTACCATTGATACCGCTGAGGCATTTCGCTGGTTGGAGGCGAAGGATGCGGAGAGCGGTTTTGGACCCAAACTGTGCCACGGAACGGCTAGCCATCCTAAAGAAGGGAGTTCAGTATAAAGTCAAGAGCAGTACGCAGAACACGCTTAAAACATCGACACATTCGTGGCAAGGATTAACCACTTTGTTCTTCGCACAATTAGGGGGATTTCGGTCGGTGACATCGCTGAACCGCTCGTGGACACATCAATTATGGAATGCTTATGAAAACCACACAAAATTACAGAGTAACGAGTCGGTAAACTCTTTCTACAAAGCACACCTTGGAGGAAAAACGGAAAATGAGAGATGAACGACTCTCGCAAGCAAATGCACTGACAAGTGTAACACTCAGGCAAAAGCAGGGACGGCTACGCAGTCACAGTAAACGCGGGCGATTTGAAAACAATTTTCCAGAGCAATCCGCTCGGGAAATGCGGTTGTCTTCGCTGGTGTTTATATGGGTGTTTTAAACCTTAGTCTCCTCTACCGTTATATACTTTTATTTTGCACTAGTAACATTTCGACGAAGCTATTGAGATTGATGTTATTGTCGATGACAGGCTTTCGAGTGAGGAGAATCTGTTGGTGGGGAGCGTCGGTAGACCGAGTCGTTGTAACCTTTTGCAATAAGCTTTGACGTTGATTCCTTCCCAATTCTCGTTTTCCAGTTTGTCAAAGTACCTGTAATTGTCCATCATTACTGCTAGGTTAGGGTTTTTATATGACGAACCTCCTCATAATCCTCTGGAGTACTCTTGCTTCCACAGTTTGAAGCCCGGTGTCTATCCAGGCTGTGTGCAAGTTTATCATCACTTGAGCCGAACTTTCTGCTCCGAACACAACGACATCAACTCCAGGGAAGTGTAGAGCATAGTGGAGCGCCAACTTCTCGACTGCAATGTTCTTACTCTAAAAACCACTTGTACTACCGCTTGGAACGTCGCTCAACCTGACAGTAACGGACAGCTTCCCTTGTGGTATCTACTATCCGTTTGTTAGCCGGATGCCATAATGGAGGTCCTTTCTCTGTCAAAAGCCCTTGTGAAAAGGGGGATGCGTTGAGGACAGCGATATTTCTGGCCTGCAAATGTGAGATTTGCGCGGGAACTCTATGGTTTGGCTCACTCTGAAGAATGGAATGTGTTCTCCCAATGAGTTGTCATTCAGGCAAGCTCTAGAGTAGCTCATGAACACATCTATTCGGACAGTCGATTGCGAAATGAGGTTCATGATCTTCTTGGTACAATATCCTGTGATTCCGATATATCGAATCTTCCCACTTTGTTGAGCCATCTGGAGAGCTGGTAGCGTTTCATACAGGATGATGCTTTGGTTTGGTTCGAAATCCGTATCGTGTACTTGTAGAAAGCATATGTCCACGTAGTGCAACCTAAGTCTCTTCAGACTCTTCGTCAGTGTTTGCAGAATCTTGTCCGCTCGAAAGTCAAACGGTCTTGCGTAATCTAATTCATACCTGCCAACTTTTGTGCTTATGTAATAAGTTTTACGTGGGATTTTCGTAAGTACCTAGAAATAGACCTCATGAGTTGTTTTTTTATTGATTTTCACTTGCCTTTCCCAAAATCTCCTCACTCCTTCTCTGGCCGTACCAGTAGCCCGTGTCTATCAGGTTGATTCCATTTTTAACGGCTGTTTGGATTATGGAAATCGGGAGTTCTCCCAGATTCCCATATAGTCCACCGAGGGCGGCACATCCTAATTCATGCTTGTACCGTAATTACACATCAAAACTCACCTAAAGCGACGTTGGAGATATAAAGGTTCGTTCCACCGAGCTTTTTGTATTTCATGCGTTTCACAGATTCTCTGTCATGGAAATTAGGATCGAATGTTGCTGGGAATCCATTTTCCTGAAAGTAGATGATTATGTTTTCAACTGTTGTGTTCTTACATGATGGAGCTCTGATTCCGGAACGGTCACTCTTTCTGGTCTGATTATGACCGGAACTCCACGAGACCTGGATAACGTATGGGACTGCATCTTCCAACTGACCTTGACTCTGAGTTGGCTGTTGAGTTGCTCTGTTACTTCATTTTGTATGCATAGCGTCTTGACTCGTTACTTCCTAGATACGTTGGCGTGTCCCATTCGTTAATGCATTTGTGCATCACTAATTCTTCGGTTAGTTCCAGGAGACTGGATCTCGAACATGGAAACACGAGTCATCAGGCGGAATGACCCGGGATGTAAGAAAGCAGTAAGTTCTCGACAACCAGATATTTTAAACCTAATAACTGCCATTCCAGGACTGGTACAACTGGTCTTCGCAGAAATTCGACGACTTGAACAGCTTACTTTTCATTCAAGAGTGGATTCAACAATGTATAAAGGAGAATTACAAGGATATTGATGGTATCCTGAAATGCCCTAAAGGCGTCGAAGAAGGAGTGTGGAAATATGAACATCTCCGTCAGTTTTGTATGGATCTCAATACACTAGCAGTATTACTTCAGGTAAGGTCGGTCAATGAGTCTCGTGATGAGTGGTTCTTTCAGAAAGAATGCGTTGCCGAAACTTGCCCACAAATGACCGCGACTGAACAGTGGATTTTCCTCTGTGCTACCCATAAAAATCCAAAAGAGGTTTGTTGTCGTCTATAGACTCATGCCACATTCTCATTTCAGTGTGCCGCGATCGATTATACCCGTCACACTCTGGATAGTGCTGCTACGCTGCTGAATAGTTATCGTTATTTCCCCAGCAGAGTCCACATTCGTGAGTCCTCGATTGCGAAGATCGGCTCGGTCTGTAGAAGAGTGTATCGTATATTTTCCCATGCCTACTTCCATCATAGGAAAATATTCGATCAATTTGAAGTGAGTTTGTTTTGCATAATTACGATGACATTGAAACTTCAGGAACAAACTTACCTCTGCCGAAGGTTCACAATGTTCGTTATCAAGTACAGTCTGATGGCTCCAGAACATCTGATCGTTCCGATTCTAAATGAACCAATTCCAACAGTTGCTGAGAATTTTGTCAACAAAGACGACTCTTGAGGATTTGAATTGTCCTTTTATGAAAGATTAAACCTATTTAAGATGTAAAATATGTTTGTTAATTGTGTGGTTGATTCCATTTTCATATTTTATTACTTCTTGATATTGGATGAGAGTAAATTTAAGTATCAATGTCAAAAGACCTGGAATCCGATGAACTTGGGACTGATTGGTTCAATAGATTGAATGCTCCGTTTTTCACTCACTCGACTGGTCTCCCGGAACTGGACGATTCCCTCGGAGGAGGACTGAAGCCGAGAGAGATCATCTCCATCAATGGCGATGGAGGGTCAGGAAAGACCCAACTGGTCTGGACGATTATGGCTGAGTTTTTGGTGAAGAATCAGAACGAAAAGGGGTTCATATATTACGTAGACTTTCATCAAGGATTAGTTCCGGTGAGGTTGAGACAGATTATACGTGCCCGAGATCGTGAACTCGACGAGAAAGCCGTTGAAAAGCTCCTGAGGAAGGTTTTGTACATCCATTTGAACGATGAAGACGAGTTGTGGCACTTGCTGAGGAACTTTTCCGTGAGTGACTGTGTTTTGTGTTTCTTAAAAATCCAATTCTAGAAATACTGCGGCGAAAGAAATGCAATAATGTTGATTATTGAAAACATTGGATCAATTCTTGCGAGGACAACAATTTGTGGAATCCAGAAGGAGATGCAGAGGAAGATTCACTACGTTCTCGATTACATCGGATTGTCGAAGAACATCCCTATCGTTATTACTAATCATATTGTGCAAGATAACGTGAAACCGGCCCTTGGAGCTTTCTGGAACGATCTGATTCGGAAGCACATTTTTTTGGGAACTTTTGAAGGTAATCAAGTGATGCAGTATTTCTACGATATGGTGAGTTGTTTTAAATTTTGAATTTCACCTCATTCTACTCTTCAGCAGCCCCACCGACTTCTCAGGTTTTTTGTAGCAGATTCCGGTATCAAAATTGTCAAGAGATGACAAGAGCCAACGGGTTTTGACGATTATGTATTTATTTCAACTACGATAACATTACTGTTGTGATATTGTTTCTGTGATAGTGTTACCGTAATGCCATGTTGGAGTGATTTGGCGCGTTTGTAATAGTTCTAAAAACCCTATTTGTACTAAAGCCTATCGATTTGAAGATCGTGATTGTGGCAAGAACTGGTTTGTTGAAGTTTACTCCTTCTTGTCGTGTTCTTCCTTGGCGAATATCATATCAGCGACATGCCAGGCAAGTAGTGGAGCGATCCAGTACACCATAAAATGGGCCAAATACGGTACATCCCCACAGTTGAAGGTACAAGCCCACGCGACGATCGGGTTAGCGTACATCCCAGTCAGATGAATTCCTAAAGGATTTAATAATTAAGAATTTGGTTACTTTGATTACCTAAAATAGTAATAACCCCAGCGACGATAGCTTGAATAACAGTCAGTTGCCTTTCGTTGATGACCCTTTCCTCGAGGAAGACCTCGGCGGCTTTAGCGGCGAAGCACCCTGCGGCTTCAACCAAGGACCCGTAGATGACGGTGACTGTCAGATCAGCTCCACATTCTTCCTGGAGAATTTCCAGATGCTGGGGATGAATTCCCATGGACCAAAACTGTCTGGCGAGCAGGTAGGAGAAGTAACCGGCAGCGAACTGGATACTGATGATACTAAAGAGTCTTCGGGCACTGACGGTATTCTTTAGAAATCCAAACAACTGAAAATTTCAAAAAATAGATTAGGAATTACCGTACTCTCCCACCAAAGGACATGGATCAGCGATAGCATCTCTCAGCAAGAAAGAGTTGATGATTTCGATAAAAGTGATCTCGACCAAAACCCCCTTGAGTCCGTAATTGTCCAAGACAAAGTTGACATCGAACATAGGAGCACATATCTGGACTGTCCCGATAAACTAAATCATCCCTTCTATGTTGGGGAAAGTGAGATAAGGCCAAACCTCATTGATTAGTTCTGACGGATAAGGGTGCTTTTTGGAGATAAATTTCTGAACGACAAATCTGGCAATTTCACACAGAGTAAACACCGCTCCGTAGAAAATTAAAGACGCAATCCACACTCGCATTTTACGTCAACGCTTGATCCCGTCTGCTGGATGAAAGCTAACCTCCGCGTCGACTAGCGACTTTCCTCAAAGTGATAGAACAAATGGTGCATAGCAACAAGCCGCCCCGACTCGAAAGATTATCAGGGAAATTGTCGATAAATTAATTTTACCTTTTCATGAGTTCAAACAAAACAATGGACCTAATATCTAACTCTAGTCGAAAAGACCATCTAATTTGTCTTTTTCCACGATTGTCTTATGTGTTCCATCGCAAAACGGCCTATTCTTGGTTTGTTTGCAGTTGCAGAACCATACTTCCATATCCTTGTCCGGGATAAATCGAACAGGCTTCAATCTTAAATCAGGGACACGAATGGAGTTGTGGGTTCCATCACATAACGGCTGGTTGTTGCTGTAACCACAGGTACACCAAGAGTACACCTTGTCCTTCTTGAGATAGACCCTAGTGGGTAGTTTTCCAGCGACTTTGCCCTTGCCAGGAAGCAAATGATTCGTTCCTTGTAATCCATACGGCTGTTCTGGTTTCTTGTCCGGGAGCTGGATGAAAATTAATATATGGATAACCGAGTAGTGTGAAAAAAACCCACCACATGGTACTTTAAGACACTTGGCTCAGTTCCGACAAAGTGGATTCCCGTCCGATGCAGTCGATAAGGTCCCCAGCCCGTTTTAGAGCTGTTCCAGAATGCTGAGGTCTGAATTGATCTAATAATTGTAGTAACAGTCATCTAGAACTATACAATAACGAAATCAAACAAAAAGGGGGAAAATTGAAGAACGAAAGCGGGAAAACGTGTGTCCCGACGCGACAAAATTCTGGCTTTGGCGAGCTTACGCTTTTTTGAAAGCCTCTCTATTACTACTGCCAGATCCTTCTTGTTGATTGTTATTTGTTGTTACCATAATGGTTATTTATCCTTGCAAGCAGAGAACCAACCCGAAGATGAATCAACGGTCTTGTCCAATCACTTGGAGTGACAGAGTTCGTGAGGGGAATTGGGAAACTGCCCTCATGTTTTGGACCATTTCTGTTATTGTTTTGTTTGTAGACGTAAGTTCCCGATATCCCATATATCGATTAATTAGAGTTATTTCCAGCATCACTTCGATGGACCTATATTAAATTACTTTACTTGGTATCGCATTCCAATTGATTATTCGAGGCTGATCGAATCCGCTTTGATCGTGATTGCATTGATTAACTTTATCACTTATCTGGTTCTTGTGATTATCAAAGAAAACCTACCGGTATCCAACTTACACAAGCAAGTTGGACGTGTCGACACGTCTGCCTCAAAAGTGACTTCTTCATTTCTGAGTAATCGATCTACTCATGAGACTAAGAGGTCTTTCAATCCATATCCGCTTTCCGCGGGAGATGTGTTTGATCCTGGATTGTGGAGGGCGTCGTCAACTCCTTCATCGAAGAAATCCGACAGCAGTGGAACTTCGAATGCAATCAATACTCGTTCTCAATTCTACTCTGTTCCAAAGCTCAACTCTTCAACTAGTTCCGATATTTTCACAGAAGATCAATTACCTAGTATAAATGATGGTTCTGTTCAGTTCACTGTCAAGGGCTCCCAAGGTGACAATGCAACCAAAGTCCCTTACTTTGTTGATGAAGAGGACTGGGATCAATTAATGCCCAAGGACACGAGTCGTGTGGATGATTTATTTGATATTTCTCAAAACTCCCGTGACATGTTTGACATTTCGGAATTAACCGGAGAAAGCAAGTCTTCTTCGAAGAGCAGAGATGACCGTAATTTTCTGGCTTTTTTACCTGTTTACATGCTTGTTTTTAGCTTTCGAACTCTTCCGTGGAGACAGAGGCAGATACGCCTTCGACTTCGGATCAAGTGGAGCTCCGAAAATGGCTGACATAAGCAGCTTCAAGTCTTCGCGATTGGTGAATGTTGTCCGGAACCCCTTTTGGACTGGACTGGGTTCTAATAAGACCATCATCTCGATCGATGAACTGTTCCATGAGTACAAAATCTCTCCTCAAAGCATTTCACAAATTGAGGAGAAAATTCGTCGCTATATCGGGACTCGGATCATTCAACCTCTTGTTCGAACCATCCACGAGACAAATACCATTATCAGTAACTATACGAATGTTCGTCTGGGTAGCAGTTCGATCGATGAAATCAAGGAATTGATTTCCCGGACATCTTCGTTCATGCCGGATGTTGCTCCAATCATCCACTACTTGAGTATCTGCCCTCAGGATCAAAAGCATTTAATGAAGAAGCTTGAGAAATGGTCAAAGAGTGACATCATGTACGGTTTCTCGTCTACTTTGCAAGCCGATCCAGCCCCATCGTGTGAGTAACTACTCTCCCTCATTTCTAACTGTTTTTTTAGTTCCACCCAGCCAAAAACTGAGTACAACGACTCGCACTCTTCCGACCGAGGGTGAACTTATATTCAAGCTCTTCTGCGCTTATATGGACTGCCAAATTAGTCCTTTTCCTATAACGCGTCCTTATGAACATGACAAACCATTCACTCATGCATACAGTATTTCGACTAGTTTGTTCGGAAAGAAGGCTCCTGCCAGCTCTTACTTTGTTGAGATGGATGACACTTCCTCTCCGATGGGTTTCCGCTTCCACACCAAGTACCCGATACCAGTTGTTACCATGAAGACGACGGCCGCTATCACCATTATCATCTCTCTTTTAGCTCATACTCATTCTTTCAACGGAGGGTCTTTCAATGGCTTGGAATTGGAAAAAATCGATCTTGGCCCTGAACTCTTGATTGATTTGTTGGGTTATTAACTGATGGTCTCTTATTGATGCTGGTTTTATGGTTAAAGAATATTGATTTATTGGCTTTTTTGCGATTAAAACGGTTGAATTCCGCTATATCTTTTTTATGATTGCGTTACTAGTATTTTATGTGAACTTTGATAGTCATTGTTCGTTCCTGTATCTATTTATTTTCATTTTTAAAGGATTATTGCATTCATTTTTAGGAACAACGCGCTTCCTCTGTCTGGCTTTACACGGTCTTGTTTCCGTTGCTCACAGTGTCCAACCACCCGATAACAAAAAAGTACGTTTTGACTTATGATTGCCCTCTCGTATGGCCATTGAAGTAACATCAACTGTTGCTTGTTTTTTTGACTTATTAGGGATTTTTCCAGAGGTCCGAAGATGGGTCTCGGTGGAGCTATCGTTGCCGGTGTAGTGGGAACGACTGCAATTGGTGTATCAGTCTTAGCGTTACCTTTTGTAACACCTGCTTTCCGCCGCATTTGTATCCCTTATGTCCCGGCTTCAAATCAACAGATATCAAACGTTATGCACCTTTTGACGCGCATAGAGAAGCCAATTGACCCTTTAATTGATCTTGGAAGTGGCGATGGTCGTGTTGTAAGTAATTTTGATTAAGACAAATGGATTGTAGGGGTGAGCGGGAATGAAGTTTGGTGAACAACTAGCAAGTCATCTGACTCCGGAATGGCGGAAACAGTACATTCGTTATGAGGAACTAAAAGCAATGCTCTATAATGTAGTGGTGGAAGCTCCTACAGAGGAAGAAGCACGGGAACAATACATTTCTCAGATGGATGAAATGTTTTTTGCTGAGTGCGAGAAAGAATTAACGAAAATCAATTTGTTCTTTGGCCAGAAGATTGCTGAAGCTCAAGGAAAGTACCATGAATTGAACAGCGAGTTGCAAATTTTCAAAGATCTCCTTGAAAATCGTCAGCCAGCAAATAACCCTCCGGATGTCAGGAATCGTGTTACTGGTAAGACTGTTAGCAGGATTCCAAAGGAACATATTAAAACCACCCAACAACTAAAGTTTGCATTCAGTGAATTTTACTTGAGTTTAGTACTGATTCAGAACTATCAGCAACTCAATGGCACAGGTTTCCGTAAGATTTTGAAAAAACATGACAAGATGATGCAAAATGAACGTGGTTTGGACTGGAGGATCAACAGAGTGGAGAAATCGTCGTTCTTTTTGAATCGGGACATTGAGACATTGATCAACAATGTAGAGACGTCTGTAATCAACGATCTGGAAGGCGGTAATCGTCAGGCTGGCATGAAGCGGTTGAAAGTTCCTCCGTTGAGTGAGAAACAAACTGCTGGGACAACTTTTTCTCTAGGGTTCTTCCTGGGGGTTTTTGTTGTTCTCGGAATTGCCATTGCCTTGACCTACACCGGCTTCAATCCTCGTCCCAATGAACCAAAATGGGTTGCTGTCCGCTTATTTAGAGGCTTCTTCTTGTTCTTGCTCTGTGTATTTCTTTGTGGGATCAACATGTACGGATGGACGACAGCTGGTGTTAACCATGTGTTGATATTTGAGATTGATCCTAGACGACATCTGACTTATCAGTCGGTTATGCAGATTGCTGCTTTCTTATTCATGATATGGGCTCTTTGTGTACTTGGATATCTGTATGCTGATGCGTTAAATATTTCGCCGTTTATCTTCCCTCTACTTTTATTTGTGATATTTGTTGGTTATTTGATCAATCCATTTAGCAAACCTGACTACCTCTTTCAAAGAAGTTCCCGATATTGGCTCTTGAAACATTGTTTCTTCTGCTTTACTGCTCCGTTTCATTACGTTACATTCACTGATTTCTGGCTCGGAGATCAGATGAACTCATTATCAACTGTTTTCCTTGATTTCCAATACTTTGTTTGTTTCTACACGACTGAAGTGGATTATTCAAATTGGGGCTTCAATGTGTTGACTTATAACGTGACAGAAGGCCCTGTCCCTCATGGTTTTGTCGATATTAATACAGGGAAAGATACTTGTATGAGCTCTAGTCCGATCAGAATCTTCTTTTCAATTGTACCAGCTTCTGTTCGTTTCTTCCAGTGTATCAGACGTTTCCGTGACACTGGTCGTGTCCATCCTCATCTAGTCAATGCTGGCAAGTATGCAACTACTTACCTCGTCGTCCTGACTCACTCTCTGAACAACTGGTCTTCTGCAAGCAATCCTGACGAATTCAGTATTTACTTCTACCTCTGGGTTGGCTCCTACATCATCAGCTTCACGTATACTTTCCTCTGGGATGTATTCATGGATTGGGGCTTGATTGATCCGAGGGCTCCGAAAGATGCTCCGTTTTTGAGGGAGGAAATGATATATGGATCCAGGTGGTTCTACTACTTTGCTATCCTGGAGGATTTCGTGCTGAGGTTGTCTTGGGTCATGAATGTGTCATTAGGTGAGGCTTGGATGATAAATGGAGATCTGCTGACATGTATCATGTCGCCATTGGAGGTGTTTCGACGGTTTATATGGAATTATATCCGGTTAGAGAACGAACACGTCAATAATTGTGGTCAATTCCGTGCTGTGAGGGATATATCCATCAAGCCGATCAGAAAAGGAGATCTAGAATCGTTACTGTTCAAAATGGATCAGCCAGATGGCATTACCCATAGGGGAGCGGACCTTCAAGAACGGGTCAAGAAGCAGAAGAAAATCAAACGTGAGCAGCGACAGATTCTTACGAGAAATAGAATCGCGAGAATGGTTTTTAATAATCGACCAAATACTACCAATGCTTTAATGGAAAGCCGCCATTAATTACCTTATACATATTACAGCAGTTCATGATAGTTCTCTTAATGTTATTTCTCTTGTCATCTTCATTCCACTCATTCCAAACAACCCACTTGCCACTATAATAATTATCTTATTGTGCAATTTTTTAGAACTTTCGTTTAAAAGATGCTCATTTTTCGTTGCAATAATTTTATAGTCTTATCTTGTAGGTTTTTGAATGTGCAAAACGAGGTCTGAGCTCAACTGGTGTGGAGCTCAATCTTCCTCTGGTCATTTATTCAAAGATTGCGGCTAGAAAACATGGTCTTTCTTCAAATGCTCACTTTTTCCGACGAGATATTTTAAAAACCAATCTTTCGACCTACCGTACTGCAATTCTTTTTGGAGCTGAATCAATGGTGATGTTTTTATTTGTATTTGTTTAATTATTAGTTTTAGGTTGAAATGCTTGTCCCGAAGCTTGACGAGATGGTTTTGGATTCTCACATTATTATGTGTAGGTTTCCAATGCCTTCAAATACTCGTTGGAGACTTCTAGCATCAACCGGGGAAGGTATCGACAGTGCGTGGCTCTATCGGAAGACTCAAGAAATCATCCCAAAGGAATAACAATGCGTAGAATCAGAATAGTTGTTTTTGGAAGTGTTGGAATAAATATGTTATGAAAGACTTGTGATTTTTTGCGTTTTATTATCGCAACTTTATTATTTGTTACTTTGGATTAACAAATTTGTAAAATCCCCTATTACTAATTTCTACCGTACCATTAGTTTTGAAAACTTCTAAGATTCCCTGGAGATTCGTGTTGAGATGATTTTAATATCAGTTTTTCTAGATTTCTACAGTAATGTTCTAAATTCTTAAAAGGATACTATTTGACCTTTCATCTCATTAACTTGTGTTTTGTTACGCTATCTACTTTTCATCTTAATTTACGTTTAGATGTGGCGAAAAGCTCCCTATACACTTGTCAAGTCTAGTGGGTCTCTTCTGACTTCCTACAGAACCAGAGCAAATTACTACAAAAACCAAGATTCATGGTTGGGAAGAAAATTGAGGTTAGAGATATCTTGGAAATGCTCTAGCTATTGGATTTTAGGCGTTTTGTTCTTCAATATCCCAAATCACCATTCATTGCTATTTTTGTTTTTTGTATTGCTGGAATGTTCGCTCCCCACATCAAAGCTACCTACAAGGCTCTAACAATGTCCAAGGAAGAGTACGTTGTTTATCGGGACCATTATAATGGAGTTATTCGACAGCGTCAGAAGTTCGGTATGCCTTCAGGAATTGAATTCTACTGAATCCCGTGTTTCAGGAACAGATTTATACATCCCATTTTTCACCAAAAACAAAGCTGATCATCCGGAAGAAACTAACTCTGGCAATGAATGACATTTTTACGGGTAGTAGAATTAGGCCCTGTAGTTGAATTGAAACAAAGAATAAAGACGTTTTTGTTCTATTCGTCCATTTTCTAGCCCCTCTCAGAAGGCTGTTTCCCTTTCTCTGATTCCTGGTTTGCAGAGAAAAAGAGAAGAGAAAGACTTACTCTCACGTGTTTTGTTTGCAGTGCTGTTCCAATGAAAGCCAGTTGTGCGTCCTCTGAGCAGTAAGGAAATGTTCCGCGTAGTGACGGACGAACATCTCTGACTGTTTGTCCTATCTACCAGTTTTTCCTTCGCTCAATAATCTTTTTCTGCATAGAGCGTTGTCTCAACGCCCCAACGAATGTTCGCTTGCTCTTTCATTTCTCTGTCAGACATCTTCAATAAGATATTTTCAATGCAAAACTCGAAATATTTGCCTCCTCTCTGTTCCCATTTCTTTCAGAGTACTATTTTTGCTGCGCTCTCCCCTATTCACCGCTTCTCCCTGTTTTACTCCTTTCGAGATATTGCGTTCACTTTCATTCTCCTTTCTCTCTTCAATTTTATTACTGTTTCTCATTTCTGTGTACGTCTCGACTACCTCCAGATTCCAAAAAGGTCTTCTACCATATCCTTATCCTCGAGATTTTAATTTTTAGCAAACTCTCTGATTTCCGTGCTAGAATAGTTTTTAAACTTATTTTCGAGATCGTTTTGTGGTGATTTACGTTGGGACTCTAATTTTAGATGAAAGTAGCAACCTCTGGGATGAGTCAGACACTACAGTACTACCCAGAACGTCGTTCTGAATCTTCAGGAGGGTTTATTCAATGTCACACCGATGGTCAGGATTCTAATTATCCTAGCTCTAGTGGAAATTACATTCCCGTCAATTCCACTCAAAGTAGTTCGTTTTCATCTGTAAGTTGTTTTCCTTTTCTCATTTTGATCACTGTTTTGACCTTTAGCCCGTCAAAATAGAAACAACTCCCAAATCACAGATTCTTACTACAGTATCTTCGAGTAATGGAACTCCAGCGTCAGCACAAACTATTGTAATTCCCGGAACTGCAGCATTACCTAATGGAAGTCATATTGTAATTGCTAATCAACGAGAAGGGGAACCAACTTCTGCTGTCTATGTTCAATATGTTGTGCCTTCTGATGGTGCTATGGTTTCAACTTGCGGTACCTCATTAAGTTTTGCAAATACGGTTAATACGAAGGATTTCTCCACGGTTGATCCAACAACCTGTGCTCCTGGAACATCTGGTATATCTTCTGCAGCCGCGACCGTCGCAGCTGTTGCATCTATGCCCATGAAGTATGTTTTTTATTTAAAAAGTTGAGTTTGAATAATTGATAATAATTATTAGAAAGGGATTCCGAGCCGGTGGTAGAAAACCCAAAGAAACTAATTCGGAGAAAGAATTGGCCAAGAAACAAAAACAAGCCGAAGCTGCAAGATTAAGATATCATCGTTTGAATCCCGAAGAAAAGAAGGCTTTGAATCTCAAGAGGACTCAAGCTCAGAAAAGAAAGCGTCAAAGAGAAAAAGAATTAGCTGAGTTGGAATCGATTCTTCGGGCTTCAAATGACATCATTGATGATCCTCAAATCACCGAGCAACTTCGAGAACGTAGAATTCGGGCTCGTTGGGCGGAAGCAGCTAGAACTAGGTACCAAAGAATGTCATCTGAAGAAAGACGGGCTCACAATATCAAACGAAGAATGCGTCAGATGAATGTGAAGAATGAGAAAGGAGAAGTTGTTCAAGATCCAGATGCAGTTCGTGATCGTATCAAGGAACAAAATGCCAGAAAAGCCTTGGCAGCAAGAACACGCTATCATAGGATGACTCCGGACGAGAAGAAATTATATAATCAAAGAAGAACTGAAGCCTTCCGAAGACGTCGATTAGAAGAAGAAGCACTATTGGCCATGCCAATCGGCAGGATCAATGGAGAAGCACTTGACCGAGCCCAACAGATTGTTGTAAGGAATGCAAAGAGAGCTGAAGCTGCCAGACTTAGATATCAAAGAATGACTCCAGAAGAAAGAAAAGCCTACAATCAGAAGAGATATACTCCCAAGAAGCGAAGAGAAACTAACCTTAATAAGCCTTCTGAGGATTCTGAAGTCCCCGTCAAATCAGAAGAAGTTGATGCCTTGACGTCCCTCGAAAGAGAAGTTATGAGAAGGACTGAACAAGCTCAGGAGGTTATCCGTCAAAGAGGACTCAATCCCACACCTGTGACTACTGAACCTAAGACAGTGACATTGGCCATTCCTCAAGTGATCCAACAACCGATTTCTAGCGCTGTGAATACTGTAATTACTACAGCCGCTCCTCTAACCTTTGCTCCAGGCAGTACTATTGTCGTTCAACCAACCATTCGCCAACCACCTCCATCACAGCAAACTTCTAATTTTTAAATGTCTAATTTTCTTATCTTGAGCGATATTCACACCAGCTAGAGTAAAGTTATGTTGTTGGATTTCCTAGGAGCTAAGACGTAAATTCGTTCAAAATACCTTGATTTGCTTTTGAGTTTTTGAAATTTGTTTCAGAAGTGGCTAAGAAGCCGTCCGCCAGCCGCATGATGCACGCAAGTCGTGCGCTGCCGAGTAGCGAGCAGCACGCGCCAGTCGTCATTCCCCGCGTAAACACGGCAACGGCTAGCGTTACGAGTATTGGTGGTCGAACTATCTCCTATGACGCTTCATCCGGAAGTAACGACGATATTGAAGAATCAAATATGAAATATGTGGGTTTTGAATGCCGGAGTTTCGGTTTTCTATTACATTCAACTATATTTTTATCGACTTGTTTTATTGATGGATTTCAGGTGCATTTGATTTCCGCGACACAACAACATCAAGAAGCATCTACTTCATATGAAACAGCTAACGATGGTAATTCAATAATGACAACCACTGCAAACTACCACGACACTTCGCAGGAGTTGTATTCCAACCCTCAAGTGATTACTGGGACCACATCAGATGGGTCGATTGTCGAATATGTAATCGATAATCGAGACTTTGATGCTAATGCCATGTACGTAGAAGTTATGTCGGATATGAATGTGGGTGTGCATGAGCAAGGGACGGATGGTCAGCAAATGTCAATCAATAATGAAGGCGTTGTTCCTGGAAACGGAAGTTTCTCGGCGCCTGTGGTTAATGAACAGCCAGTAAAAAAATCTAGATATGCCCGGATGAGTTCTGAAGATCGAGAACGGTATAATGCCCGTCGACGAGCCAGAAGGCGGGAAAAAAAGAGATTATTGGAACAAGCAAAAATCAATAATCAGAACCCAAGTGCAAGTGTTCCCCAGCAGTATGCTCAAACTTATCAACAAGATACTCCTGTTGTTTCTACGGAATATAAATATTCATCTGACATAAATCCCTATTCCAACTCATCGACTGATAAGCCGAATTCTATAGGGAATCAATATGACAACACTACAGAGGAGCAACGGAGAGAGTTGAACGCGAGGAAAGCTATGGCGTTTCGGAAGAAACGTGAGCAGGAAGAGCAAATTCTGGTAGGTTTGAAGGAAGAGAAACCTGTGGTTCCGATGTCATCACGTTCTCAGGATATCGTGATAAGGAACGCTCGACGAGCAGAAAGAGCTCGTATGCGTTATCAGAGGCTGACACCAGAAGAGCGACGGGAATACAACATGCGACGAACCTTGGCCAAAAGAGCGAAGAAAGAAGCCAAGAACAGAGAGGAATCCAAGAATCGAGCTGAGCACATCGAGTCCTTCGCGACTCCAGTCAACGGCCAAGATGGTATCTCCAACGTCAGCGAAGAGGCTTTATGTAAATTGGAAAAAGACGTTGTTCGTAGGACAGTTGCTGCTCAGATGCATCTGAAGCAGAAAGAGGACAGGAGGTATTACGATCAGGCCAGTTCATCATCGTCTTTCAATAGCATCGATGAAACGATCGAGCATGTTGCTGCTTATGGACCGACTTTACCCATGGAAGAAGACAACGTGAATCAGCCACAAGTTCCGGAGTTTATTGATCAGCCTTCTGCTTTACCTCTCATGTTCGTGGATCAAAATGGGAATCCGGCTTCGCTCCCTGAAGGTACAGTGATCGAAGTGCGGCAAGAACATCCAAATGGGCCTCAAACTATTATTATTCATGTTAGTTGAATTGTATTTTTGAAACTAATTAATGAGGACAATTGCAGACCACGGTACCGTTCCAAGCTGTTCCAGACAACTCCAGATTCATTCCATCTTCAAGCAACGCCGTTCCAGTCTCGTCGAACACCATTATGATGTCTAACCCTCCTCCTCAGCCAGAATACACTTCTCCTCTCCCGCAGATTCCTCAGAAACCAACTAAGCCATCAACTCCGAAATCAGAAGCTGCCAGATTACGTAGAGCAGAAAGAGCTCGTCAACGTTACCACAACATGACTGAGGAAGTCAGGAAAGAATTTAATGCAAAAAGATCCATAGCTCTCCGACGGTCGAGATTAAGGGATGAGGAACTTTGTAAATTAAATGAACAAGCCAAGCAGGAAGGCAGAATCCTCGACCCAGAGACTCAGAAGGCGGTCGCAGAAGCTTTGGCTAGACGTGCGAAACGGGCAGAGAGTGCAAGGTTGAAATACCAGAGGATGACAGCCGAAGAGAGAAGAGCTTACAACGCCAACCGAGACGCCGTTAGGAAGGCCAGGAAACAGGAGGAAGGTTCTGAAGGTCATATGAGGTCTTCAGCAACACCTGATTCTACAGTAATTGTCGTGGACGACGAACCCCTTGATATTAATAATTTTGTTCAAAGTTGAACCGTATTGCCTAGCCCATATGATAATCCCGTCTAATCTCAACTTCAATTTGGCTCTTGCACGTCCTTCATATCTCTATTGTATTGATCATAATACTTAATTTGAATTATTCCTCAATCTTACAAGCTTTTCAATCGATCTCATTTTTTACGGTGAAAACCAGAAATTTTCCATAGAATCTCAATACTTTGACAAAGTAGTTACCTTCTCATTTTCCGATTCGTGCATAGTATTATATAAAATAGTCATGTTCACAACGAATATTGTGATTTACAACTGGATGATAATAAAAACACATTTTAAATTGAAGTAACGAAGGTTGTAAAACGGATTTCTAAAGCAAAACTTCAAAGACAGCCAAGTCGAAAGAGACATTGTCATCGCCAAAGATTCTCGACGGGAAAACTTTGAATAGTTTTTTGCTCAGCTGGCTCCATTTATCTTACACTCACTGCCTTTTGTTCTCAATTCAGAGTATTCACGTGTAAAAGCTTTGATATTTTTAATTTTCTACATCAGGATTTCGATGTGATGACGGGTTATTCTAGTAAAGCGGATATAAACAAATCTGGTGAGTTTTAGTCAGTATTTCCATATATGAGTTGATTGATTTTTAGATCACCAAGCAGGTCCTTCTTTGTGGATGAACGGCGTAAGCTGTGGCAATGTAAAGAAGTTGGGAAGAGCTCGCCGAAGTACAATGGAAGGCAACGAAGAAGCATCCACTTCTACTTGTTTCACTCGTGATCGACCAACTGTTCTCTCCACAGTGAATAGACAGAAGCAGGTACTTTTGTTTCTTTAAATGCAATAGATGGATATATTGATCTTCAGAGAACTGAGGTAACAGGATATAGACCAGTAGCAGAGAACGTTGTAGTCGTAGATGTTGCCGTAAGTTCTAGTTTGCATTTGAATTTTCTTCATTTGTTTTGGTTTTAGCCAGACACGGAAACTGGCATTTCTTCCAAAGAAAGCCCCACCGAAAACAGAAAGAAGAAGATGAAACGGAAGAAAGAAAAAGGAAATAATTCTCTGAACTCAAGCAACAGTCGTAGATCGTTCTCGAATGATGGTTTGGTTGGTTTTTTGATCGGTTTTTTCTTGGTGCCAGCCTAGTAAGGAAATGACTTATATATTCCGTGCTTACAGATAGACAACGAGGCACGAGGTAGTGACCATTCTCTCTCTCCAAATAGTCCCAATTGTGCCACCCGGCCATCTCGAGAAGAACCACAGTCTTTTTCTCAATTAAACATTTCTGTGCAATCACCTTCGACAGTTCAAGCAGTCGGTACCGTTAAAATGACACCCGATCAGGATTCTAATTGTGTTGATAAACCCGAGGATCTGGATGAGATGATATTAGTTCAGCGTAAGAAGAAGAGTAGAGTTAAGAATTCACCTCCTGATTCTTATGTAAGCGTTTGATTTTGTACTTCCTCGACCATCCCTATTTTCAGAAATCGGATCAAGGGAAACAACCCAAAAATAAGAGCAATTATCTCAAATCTCCCAAGAAAAATGATGTCGATAGTAAGCGTGATCGAAAACACAACCAGAAGTTGAAAGTGAGTAACTGGATATTAATTTTTCTCACGGAATTTTCTAGACTGAATCATCGAAACCTCGTTTACCAAAGCCTGCATCATTCGATATGGAGAACGATTTCCCTCCCCTCTCTTCTGGTCAACTTTCTCCTACCCATCGTCGGGATAATCAAGTACTGTATACTGAAGTGATTCAAAAGCAGAAGACTACGTTGAAGAAAGATTTAGAGCAGTCTCCATCACCACCGAGAGAAAATCACGATCAGTCTTGTGAGGAAATTAAAGTTCTAGAATCTGCTGAGAAAGAAGAAATGAAAATGCCAATTCAATCTCGTCAGGTTTCGGACGACTCTTCTATTGTTAATAATTCACAGAAGGACGAAGAAAGTGCGGAAACCCATAAAGAACCATCAGTGGAAGATAAATCGTCTAATATTGACCAGAAACTCAAACTAAATGAAGAATCTCAGTCATCAGTCTCTGAAGTGCCAGAAAATCAAAAGGAAAGTTCTAATATTTTTGAAAACAAGAATGTTTCTCCATCTGTTGAAGATCAAAAGAGTGGACACAAAATTGAAGTGATTGAACAGTTGAATGAACCTCAGAAGACGGAGGGGATAGGGAAAATAGATGAAGATCCGTGCAAAACAACGACTGCCAACTATATTCTTACTCCGTCTGCTGATGACCCAAAGATTCTAAACAAAACTAAAGTCAATGATCAGAAGTTCGTTGTTCAAAATAGGAGCCCTAATGAACGTATTCCCGGTGGTTTTCGTCCTCGTCCCCAGCAATATCAGAATTATCGTCGGCGTAATGAATATCCACTAAATCCCTACCCTAGTAATGATTTTACTGTTAATGGATATATGAATGGTAATGTTCCTATCCAAGGTACCAGTTACCAACAGAACTATCAACCCCTTATTCCTCAAACTATGTACCCGAACTCTGCTTATTATTTTGCCCCAAATTCTCCTGCTTATGCTGCATTCCCTCCAGTCACACCTCATCATGCTTCTGGATTCATGCCTGATCAAAGTTACATTCCTATTCAAGGACCGTTTTACTCTTCTAATGGACATCCTATACTGTTTTCGAATGGACGACCATGGGAATATGTTGGAGGAAATAATTTTAATCCTGAAGTATTTGGAGTAAGACCGCCATTTCCTCTGAAGTACCAACCTGACCCGTCAATGGGAATTCCACCTGGACCTGCTTATCCACAACCCGTTATTAGTCAAATCAATCAAGGTGTTTTTCCCCAATCGCAATCAATAAAGAATGCTGAAAGAAAAATCCCCTTTGAAGAAATGTTTCCAGTAAAGGAATTTATCGCCCGTTGTTCTTCAGTTCCATTGCCTGAGCCAGTCAATGATCCTGCCTTTGTTGCCGCTAGTAATATAATGAAAGGAACACCCCAACATATACTGGAAGTAAAGTCTGAGCAAGATGGGGAGAAACCGCCGAGTTCTTCTATTTACAATACTATGCCTCCAATTCCCGGTTCCATGATTCCTCCGAATATGGTTCCACCACAGCCGAGTAATGCTCCAGAAAGAGTTGATACTTTGGCTTTTTCTCCTGAATTGCAGAAGATCATCCAAGAGGCTTTCGGATTACAACCGAACGAAGGGGTATTTTATGTTTATACTGTTGATGCTCAATCTAATCATCGTCGTCAGTTCCGATGTTTCATGCATTCTCTAACTCCAGTGAAGTTTAGTGGATTAGAATTTCCAGTCATTCTTGAGCCCACTGATTTAGGTAGACCAAATGAACATAGTCCAGGGGTATGTGGTTATATTGATTTCCAAATAATGATTTTTTACTTCAGGGTTATTATTATGTTTCTCGTGAACCCGTTCCAGCCCCTGCAAAGGGACCGAAAGGTACAGAATTAGTCACTCAATTCCGTCCATTGAGAGCTTATTCTGCTATTGTTCCTCCTGATTATAGAATTAGTCCTCTCCCTTACTATTACAGTAAGTTACTTAACGGTATTGGTTACGACTAAATTTGTACTTTTTTGTAGAAGATTTAATTCGTATTCCCGAGACAGATCCTCGGTTGAATCAAGACTCGAAAATTCTCTCTACATCTGCTGTATTCCCACCTACGAAAAATGATGCTCAGTAATTGTTGAAAACTTCAAATCTACCACAAATTTCCTATTTCGACATTGGACAAATTTTTATAATTATTTAAAACGGTTTTTAATTCCTACGGGGATTTGCCCATTAAAATGGTGAAATTTATTTGTATTAAAGTCTTTAGAAAATCACTGTCGGTCGATTTTGGGGAAATTCTTTTTAACTCATCAAGAAGTGGAAATGTTAACTAGTACCAGAGTCTGACTGATGAAAAAGTTTATTATAGTTTTATTTGAAAAAGAACTCCGTTCTCGCTTATCGATACTTCGGGTGGTTCCTGGCTTTTGATCTCTTTAATGGTCTACCCGATTGCGGATCCAGACATCCTTTTAGATAAACAAAGTAATGCCAACCATCTGTTGAAATCTTCAAAAAAATATTTTGGAGAACGGATTTGTAAAGTTGATAAATCACATCCGAAAAAGGTTTTTTAAAACGCGCGTTATTTCACATTTTTCGGCTTTTCTTTAGAAATTCTTTGTTCTTCCTTGGAAGATCGTTTTCTCTTACCGGAGAAATTTATGATTGCCGATTTCGATGTTGTCTAGAAATTTGTGGTTTTTCTAAAAAAAGCAATTTGCTCTGACATTTTCAGTTTCGCCATTGAGAAGACTGTCTCCTCATTTACATAGATGGTCGAAATGAATCTGATTATTTTTGAATCTATTCACTCCTTTAAATGTCAACTCGTAGACGGATTTCAAATCCGGAATCATTAATCAGGAGTAGATTGTAAACTTTGACAAGTTTCGAAATCATACTGTAATAGGAATTAAACCGGGGATTGTAAATTTTCCTGGACACAGATTTCCTGACTGCTAGAAAGGTCTGGAATTTTTATTTTTCTGCATTTTAAAGATTTTCATTAGCTTCTAGAAAGTTGTGAAAATTGTCATGATTTTTAGTCTCAAAAACTTGATTAGATTCTAGAACATTTTCCAAAACTTCAATTTAATAAAAATACAAATGAGAAATGAATATTTTTGTGACATTATTTCAACATGAATTTCCTAGAGATTTCCGGAATACTTAGTTCCTAGTGGTTCTAAAAGACCTGTTGGGTTTTGGAGAATTTCAAAATTTAGGGTTGTTTTGATCAGGAGACGATGCTCTTCTAAGGCAATTATTTGGGAAAATTGGTTATTGTCCGAGCCACTTCTAGTGCCATATTTATTGCCCCGAGTGCCTTTCTTTCCCATGCTCTTTCATCTCATGGATGTTTTAGTTTTATGAATTGTATTGTTTTCTACTAGCTTCGGAGCCCACCAGAGCTTTTTCTAGATTGAAATATTCCGATTGTCCGCGGGGCGTTAGTGTTGTTAAATTTATGACCTCCACAGGTGGTGAACTCATTTACCCCGAATCGATCGATGAAGATCCTTTTTTGACGGTGTCTATGATTATCAGGGAACGCTTATCGCGCAAAAAGTCCAATTTATTGTGATTTATTTTTTTAAAAAGGAGTTGAAAGGAGCGCGATCCGACGGGCCGTCAGAGAACAGCGGGCAATTAGCCGTGGCTCCGTCGAAGTTCAATGTGAATTTCTCCTGCTGGTAAAGTTTCCATTGCCATTTTGTTCAATAGGGATCCCTTGTATATCTTTTGAATAGGCCTACAGCTTCCTCTTCGTCGTTGTTGGCCGTTCAACGACCATCTGTGAGATTGCCGCGCGTTTCTTTATTCCAGGACGAACGCTGGAAATCATTCGGGTTCGAAAAATTGCCTGTCTCATCATTTTTCTTCAGTCAGAGGCATTTGTTGAAGCCAATTTATCTCCTTTGTTCAGTTCCCTTGACTGACCCATCGTGGCAGGTCAAATTCCCTTTTATTTTTTCTGAAAAATGGATTATTTTTTAAATTCCACCTTATAGATTCGTTTACATTGCTGCAGAAATTTTATACATGTGTTTTAAGACACAACTGAACGACTTTGACCCTTCCTTGTTTGAAACAGAATTTCCTCGTTAATGTCTCCATCGAACACACGAACCAGAGGCAATAAACCTGAGCGCTCTTTTTTGCACTTTTAAGTAAGGTCGGCAGTTGGTGATTTTGGCTATGAGTTCCCCGAGAATGAGTCTATCGGCGGAGTTCTCTGATTGCTTCTCTTGGAGCCAACGTTCGGCGTTCTCTTATCAAATCAGCCAAAGGGAAACATAAAAAATGACTGTTGCTCTCAATCGATGCAACGTAGTGTCAAAAATCAGTTTATATTCATCCCATTTTTGATATAGGAATTCCGTGAAAATGTTCTAGAATCTAATGAAGGATTTAAAAAACTTGAGAATCTCATGGACATTTCTAAATGTCTGGAATTTTTTGAATCTACTAAAATTTCATAGAAATTTGTAAATATCTGTAATTTTTTGGAACTTTTGAAAACTTTCTGAAGATAACCTTACTTGACTTCAGTCAAGGGAAGAAACCCCTGGATTATCGAGAAATAGATATTCTCGGAATTTCAAGGTTTTTGATGGAAGAATAATACTTATTCTGAGGTTTCTTTTGGAAAAGTTAGTTTTTGGGATTTTTTCTGAAACCGATAATGGCTTCTAGAAATTAACTTTCTGAAATAATTTTTGAAGATTTGGCATTTAAATTATCTTGTCGAAGTAATTAGTAATCATGGAATCTTAAAATTTTCAACAATCACAGGGTTGAGGATGGGCTTTCTAATGATCCACGAGATAGATTCTAAAATGTGTTATTTAATGTGGAAGAATGTGAGCAGAAAAAGGATTAAAAAAGTTATTTTTTCTAAAAATTGCTAACTTTTTTGTAATGAGACCTTCAGGAATGCATGTAGTATGGAAATGTAGATAATTTCAGGAATTATTATTTTTTAAAGCAAGACATTAATGGTTTTTTTAGTTTTCGAGGAACATGCATGCTGCTCATTTTCTGACCCACACTATATTAGAAGGTTTAAAACTTTCAAAATCTTATGGGAATTTCTGAGCATGTCTAGAATTTTTTGGAAATTTTCAGAATTTATTAAAAGATGCTGGAGCTCGTTGGGGGTCTTATAATAATCTTTAGAACCTTCCGGACTTTTTTGGGATATTTTAGGATCCGATGGGAATTTTCGGAACTAAAATTAGAAACTGAGAATTCTACAAATTCGTTGAAAATCCTGAAACTTTCTCTTGAGATAATTTCATAATAACGTCTATTTCCACATTTTATAATTGCATGACTTTTATCACATCCTAACAAAAGCTAATTTTAGAGATTTAGTGTGAACGTTGTATTTTTTGAACTCGACAAGCGTGTTTTTTGCAGTCATTCTCAAATAAACGGCGATTATTACTAGTGAACGCCGGAAGAACAAACAGACTAGGTGGCCCGTCAAGTTAAAAAACGTTTGTTTCGTTCAATAGGAACTACGCCCAATTGTCTTCGTTTGAATTTCTTTAAAAATTTATCCAGCGTATTCGTTTTTTCTGTTTAGACCGCACTCAATGTGTGTGACAGCGTCAGACGTTTTTTCGATGCACTTTGTATGTCCGCTTCCCAACGTTCCGTAGACACCCTTTTTCGTTTTCCGAGGTTCAGTTTTCCTTTTGTGTTTTCCCATATTCAGATGATATGAAACTAAAGATAAATTGTCCAACCCCCTTAAGTCCAAAAGTGCACTCTTTTCTGTGAGGACGAGGGTTTCAATTTTTTAGTCGGATAATATTTAAATTTTCATTCCGGATACATTAAAATCACGAGTGAACTTTTCAAACTAATGATTTTTTCTAACTGGATGATTTTAAGAGAATTAAAAACATCAGTGAAATCTTTTTAAAAGCCGATTTTTTAATTGGGTAGTTTTTACGTTTTATTTTAAATATACTAAAATATCAACGAGATCTTTGAAACAGCAAATCTTTGATTTTCCTTAATTGGATAATTTTTGAATTTTTACTTTAATTATATCAAAAATATCAAGGAAATCTTTAAAATTTCATGTCTTAGATTTCCTAGAATACCAAACAAATCTAAAATCGTTTGTTTCTTGCGGCCGTTCCTTTTCCCTTTTCAGTCAAAAACGGTTCTTCCTTGGGGCTTTTGCTTCAGTTTCACGCAAGTTTGTTCCTATAATTGTCTTTGTACTTTTATCGTTTCAGGCATTTTGTACTTTTATTTCGTTGCCATGGACAAATTTTTTCTATGGATATTTACCAGAATTAAAGTTCTGTACAATTTAACGAGGTTTTCAGACACTGATTCTCCTTACTGATAGTCTTTCCGTGTCATTTTCTTTTTATTTCCCTTATCGCAACAGAATGATTCTGATTTTTTTACGTCCTAAGTCGTTTAGACGTTTTTTGTACTCTCGGTGATTACCCCGTCGATATCTCCTGTGGAAGACGAAACACATTTTATTTCGACACCAATTGTTGCTTTTATGATGCCGCCAATGCTGTAGATCTTTCCTACCACCTTGATGTTCCCCGGCAGCTCCCAATAAATCGAATAGTAATTGGTTTTCTCTACCTGAATTTTAAGATTCAAAGTTAGATCTTTTTTGATTAAAATGTTCTAGAGTTCAGCGAAAGGCTCTAGTCTTCTAGAACTTTAGGAAAATTCCCGAAAATCTTAAAATTTCTGAAAGTCTCTGGGATTTTTGTAAAAGTTTTTAAAATCCAGTATAACATCCTGAACTCTTCTAAAACCTCATATAAGCTTCTGGGAGTCATCTAAAATCTCACGGAAGGATTTGGAGTCTTTCAGAATCCGACAGAAGCTCCTAAAACCAAAACTTCAAATTTCCAGTTGTTGAATTTTCTAGGATGTTTTGGAAATTCGTATTAAGAGGATTTCGTGACAAGACCCATTTCTGATTTTTCTACTAGTATGATTTCCGGGATTTGTTAAGACATTTGGTATTTCCTTCAAATTGAAGCCATTTTTCCTCCTTTCCACTGCTTTATGTGACAGAGCTCAGCAACACCCAGTCATAAACGTGAACTGGAATGGGTTTATAAGAGAACAGACATTTTTTAGAAGGGCCAAAAAGCCATGACGGCACACATCAATTTGACTATTTTTTTATTTTTCTGGAAAGCCGTTTGAGAAAACGATTCCGAATTTCCTTCACGATTTACCGATGTTCTTTTTTAAGGGATTCTCTCATTCAAATCTCCGATTCAACTTTTATGACTTTTATATTTGTTTTTACATTTTCTCTTGAAAATTCCCAGACTCAGGGTAACTATCAATGTAAGAATTTGATTAATGGACATAACCGGTCCCCAAAAAACTACTGTTAAAAAGTCTCCAATTCTTGTTCATCAATTTCCGTAGCTGATCCAAACTGCTGACGGCTGAAGACTAATGATAGTCGTCCGATACACGGGGTTTTTAGTCACAGGTGTTTCAGTGTTGGGGTTCTACATCGATCATCTCTTTCAATCTTCCGATAAATTGTTACTTTTGGCAAAGTTGTCGTTCGTCCGTGAATCCTCCTATTGAAGTAATTCGATTAAATATTTCTTTTCAGAGATCCAAGAATAAGGGGCACTGGAGCAACTAAGTTGCTTTCTACAGTGTTCTCTGTTATTCAAACTGTTGTCCTTAGTGCCTTAGATAGTTTGAGTCTAACCTTTGGAGATTTCTTAATTTATCCTCGGTTGAAAACAAAGCCTGGACACGGCAACTGAAGGTACAAATCTGGTGCGTCGACGGCCTTTCCGTTGATTGTGCCAGGTGGCGTTTTCCGTTTTCGGAAGAAATGTCAGAAGAACAAAATGGCAAGACATCAATGAAGATTGAGCTTGTTAAGCAATCTGGGGATCCTCCCCAATCCAGTGACTCCCAGAATTCCGACAATCTTTCTTCATTGGCTGCTTTTAGTACCGAATTTTTAGCCCGATCGTCTCAGGGTTTGTTTTTAAAGGAGATACCGTAATCTACTTGTAGTATTTCAAGATTCGGGAAGCAGTCCAATGGAAGAACAGTCTATCAAATCAGAGTCAGAACAGACAGTCAGTAGGATAGACCCCCCGGTTGTCCCCTCAGCGAGACCAATCAGGCTCCCTCATCCTCTCTCATCTTTTCCGTTCCGACCAGGATTCCCGATGTTTGGGTTAAATTACCAAAATGCGTAAGTCCAGTTGTAATCACTACATAAGCAATCATCCTAAATTACAGTATGATGCTCAATTCTTTGATTGCTCAGCAACAATGGGGTTGTTTTGGTCCAAGACTAGGTAGCCCTCTTTTGCCGACAGCTCCTCGTGTAGAAGGTTGGTTTCGAAAGTTTTATGATGGTCAAGTCAGGAGAAGAGTCTTTATGGCTTCTCAACATCAGTTATTCACTCAAGTCAGTTTCGTCCTTCCTTAAATGTCTTTTCTCGAGGTCATTTATATTTGTTAACCAGAATGTCCTTCTATTTTATTCAATTTTGATTGTTTTCAAAAATTTCCAATTTTAAACTATATTGAACTTTCTTGTTGGTCATAACGCTGTTGTTATCTGAAAATTATTATTTTTTGCCTCCCAAACAGGGTGAGGCTCTTTTTTCCATATGACCGATAATGTCCTTTTACGGAATGTTAAAATTGGTTATTGATTTTAACCTGTAAATTCCTGGATACTATTCTTGTTTCTGTGGAATTCCTCCATTGAGGTTTTCAGTGAAACGATAAAATTACTTTTTTCATTAAAATTTTAAGGGATGCGCGTGGGTTATCGAAAATATCATCTTTCATTAGATCGTAAACTTTCGACGAAAACGAAATTCTTAATCGCAGTTATTTTTTGAGATTAACTGACCATAAAAACCATGTTCTTTAAGATTCGAATTTTGTCCTTAATGCTAATCCTTTTTTCGTTTGGAAATTTAATAGAAAACTATTAGTTATTTTTTCTCAAAGCGTTCTGGGACTTAAATAGGGTATGTATGGGCGAAAACCAACTGCATTTTCGTTAACGACGTGGGTGGGCAGTTCGTGCTTCCGTTTCTTCTCTTTGCCAAAGCTAGAGTGGGGACGCACGTAGTTAAGTCGGAACAACACTATCGACTGGGTTTTCCCTAGCCAGGATGCACGACGGACCGTCGTAGACAAAACGAAGACCACCCACAAGGTCGTTACAAAAAATCTGCTTTGTCTACCCATCAGAATGCCCTTATGTCCAATCCAAGGACCTTTATGGTGGATCCTAAGCGTTAACTCCGCTTTTATCTTCGCGATCAACGTGTTTTTAGTCAAGTGATCGTTTGTTTTGTCTTAGGCTTACCCCATCGGAAACTGGCGCGGAAATCGATTTTCTGGTCTTTGGTAATTGACCTGGACCAAGACCAGACCTTCTAAGATGGGCCGTCCCCGAAGGGTCCGTCATTCCTCAGGGACGAGTGACACCTCCAGTCCCGAAGGAAGGAGTACAAGAAGCCACACTTCCGATAGTACTACTGTAGATGCTCCAAAGAACCTCAAAAAGCAGAAAAAACCCAAGAACAGCTCTTTGGAGTCAATGTCTGTCGAGACTCAACACGGTAAGATCCCACTTTCCTGGATTTATTTTAATTCCTCCTCCAGCTGAGTCTGCCAATCTCCAATTGAATTCACGTGAAACTAATCACACTAGCCGGAAGGCCAATTTGAGGCCGGTAATACTGTCTTGATTTTTCCCATCTAATGTCTCTTTTGAAGCCTAACCGAAAATTCCCGCCGAGAGAGCCGAAGGCGTCGATGATTCAAGAACAGGTTCAAGAGGATATTGGCGCGTCAGAGGCCCAGAAGGCACATGAGGTTGCAAACACTACAAAAAAGGCAAAACAATTAACGATACCCTCGAGGAAATCGAATAGAAAGCGTGTTGACCCTACTAGTAAGCCTTGACTGTCTTCTGATCTTGACCATCTTATCCTTTTGCATCTGATTTCTCTGTAATCTTCTTTTTAGATCAAACGGAAGCGAGTAATCGGAAACGAAAATCGATCGAACCTATAGAATCTGCTAGTACTTCATCATCGACAAGTGGGTTTTTCTGAGAGGTGACTTTAATTCGTAATTAACTGTAGATGGTGCTTCTCTTCCAACTGTGCCTCAAGTAATGTTCAGCAATTACGGTTTGATTCAGAATACGGGCGAACAGACTGATCCAGCAACTCTCCAATTGCTGTATCAGTTCCTTCAACAACAAAATCACCAACTGACTACTCTCCAATCCTCCTCGGGGGTTACGGTGGCCATGGGTCTTCCGACAATTGTCCAGAACCCAACCACGGGGTCTCCTACCCACAGGAAAGGTCTATTGACTCGAGGGAGAAGGTAGTATTAAAAATAAAGCCGCTTTAGTCATACTGTAGCCTTTAGGTCAAAACTCCCCAGTCATGTTCATCGAAGGCCGACGCAAGACAACGATGAGGATGACGAATGTGAGGGGACTCCGGAAGAGAACGAGATTAGGGCTGCTCATGTCTCCGCTGAATATAGTGAAGACGAAGCCTTAAGTTGTGAATGGGAGGGTTGCAACAGAACTCTACATGGACTCAAGAACTTGGTAGAACATGTAGTAACGCAGCATATTCAGACTCAGAATGTTTATTGCTGTCGTTGGGCGAATTGCACCAGAGGCAGACCATTTCCCGCCCAATATATGCTTCTTCTCCATGTCCGTCGTCACACCGGAGAACGACCTCATGTCTGCTATTATCCCAATTGTAAGAAGGCCTACAGTAGACTTGAGAACCTAAAGACTCATATTCGAACGCATACTGGGGAACGACCGTACCAGTGTGAACACGAAGGGTGCGGGAAAGCCTTCAGCAACGCTTCCGACCGTGCCAAGCACCAGTCGAGGACTCATTCTGATGTTGTAAGTTCCTTATTTCCTCATCTAACAGAGTACTTCTTAATTCTAACGCTTTAGAAGCCTTATGTATGCATAGCTGTTAACTGTAACAAGAGCTACACTGACCCTTCTTCTCTCCGGAAACACATCAAGACCCAACATGGAGACAAAGCCTATGATCTCTGCAAAGCTAGTAAGGCTCAAGGGGCCCGAGATGGAAAGGTGTATCGGCTGTACATTCCCCCCAAGAACGGCAACGAAGACATGAAACTGGTCACAGACGAGGAACTGAGGGAGATGGGGATCGTGGATGCCGCTCGTCTTCCGAAGCCGATTCCGATTCCGGCCGACAAAGCGAATATTGAGAACATCCGAAGACCTGGGAAACCCTCAAAGACGACGGAAAATGGAGTTGAAATCAAAACGGGGACAAGCGGGGATTCATCATCTGTGACAACTGGGGCTTTCTCCCCCGTAGGGCGATCGGCTTTCAATCACCCGAATGGAGCTGTATCACGGGGCACTAGTGACGATATCGATCCAAGTATGCGAGAATTAAACCTTTCACTTTGAATAAAACCGGTATAAATAAAATCTTTTAGACATGCCCGTTGACGTTGAAAATTGTACTCCTCGACACTCACCGCTCTGGTATCTGGGGCACTCGAGACAGGATGACAACGGGGCGATGTCCACAGTATCTGCGAACAGTTCTTCGTCCTCCCCTGCTTCCACAGTTGCTCAAAGTGGTACTTCGTCTACTACGAGTACGACGACTTCTGGAAGCACTGGGAGTAGAATCTCGTTCTCTGTGGAACAGAACATGCTTGCTGCTTCTCCTCTGACAGGAGATTCATCCATGGCTGGGTGAGTGCATATCATGTTATGTAAAAGTTGGCAATGGTCTAGATACGAGTTTCGAGAACCTTGAAAATTTTGGAATTCTCAACTTCTCCTTTTGGTTCTAAAACTGACGGAGATCTGAGCGGTTTCAGAAACGTCTATAAAATTACTGAATATCTGGGAATTTTCCTTCGGACTCTGAAAATTCTAATAAAACTCCGAAATCAATTTGAGGTTTCTAATAAACTTTAGTGTTGAGACAGTTTTTGAGGTTCTAGAAAGCTGCAGAATTATCTGAGATTTGAAAAATCTCAAACCTATTGATTTCATGAGCATTCTAGGAACTTTTAAAGAATCATAATCGATAAATTCCATTAAATAATTGAAATTTTCAGTTCCTCACCTGCAAGAACTATCGCTGTTGTTCCTCCACAACGTCGACTGGAGCTGCTGAATTTGGCTGATCCCGTGAAAGTAGCCGAAGCAGAGCAAATACTAGAAAACGACGACGATGGCAATAGTGTTGTTCAAATATCTAGGTATATCCCTCATTCGGACTGGAACGAAGTAGATTCCTCTTCGACTTCTACCCAAACGCTTGTACCGATTATCCTTCTCGACTGCAACGAAGCCCTTCAGTTTTTCGAAAATGAAATCTCCTTCGATAGTCTCACCGAGGATCTGAAGAATACCCCTCTCGTCCTCTGTCAGAACGGCAAATTCCTCGTTCCCAACGTGAGACTCTACGAATCCCACAAGGAAACTGTTCAAAACGTAATAGCTTCTGAAATCAGAAAAGGCGGAGTCTCCTTGTTGACCGTCGGGAAACTCTGTACTCTCACGGAAGAGGCAAAGAAGAAGAACATCCATTCTCCTCTCAAGATGATCGTCGATCTCGTTCCCGACAACAATCCCACGACTCTTTCCCGTGTCGTCGAGAATCTGGAGGGTATCTGTCTTCTCTTCCAAGGGATGTCCGTCACTGACAAAGCTGCAGATTAAACAAATTTCCAAATTGTATCAATGATCTTTGATATTAGAGTACTTCCCTCCAAAAACGCATATTCTCTAACGTGTCTAGCTATTTTTGACTTTTGTCTTGGCTACCATTCCAAGAATCACTTTTGTTCCTTAATTGATTCCAAAACTTCTTGCCAAGTTGATATATATGACATTCACTCAATCTCGGTTAAAATTATTAATATCTCGGTGCCATCATCATTTGAAGCTCTTTAAATCTGTTAATTCTCATCGGCACACTGGTTATTAAAGTTCTCATTTTTGTCAACGATGCGTTCATAGTGTCCAAGATGCAATGATCGATTTTCGATGGCTCTCCGTGTTTCTGATAAAAAATTAATTTAATTTCCCACGACGAAAATTACAGAAGAACCAAAAAGTCGGGAATTTTCGAATCAATAATAAACAATAGTATTCACAGCATGGGGTTTTTAAATTTTCCAGACGACAATTTCCTCCACCCTCAAGTCCAACTAAAGCTGCAAAATCCAGGGTTTTTTGCGCTTACCTTCAATATAATCTTATCCAGTGCCGGGTGTGGCGGAACAAATAGACAGGAGAATAGGACACTTACGGACAAGCGGTCGCACTCGCCTTGTGTCAATCTCGGACATCCACGGTGCGATTTATCCAGAGAAAGCACCTTGAGGTCCACTCAAGGAGAATGAATTTCGCTATCCCACATCCTGTCCTGGCTTGTAGTAGGTGAATGATGTGAAGTTGTGATTTATTTGATTGAAACGGGGATTGGTCGGCGGGTTCTGACAAAGCCAGCTGTTATCTCCTTCAATTGATTTCGGGATGTATTTGTTATTTCAAATTTGACGGACGAGTGGTCAAGGATGGGTAGAAAAGCGAAGCTCGTGGCCATTGGGGCTTTCGACCCCCCGACCTTCGCTCATTTAAGAATGTTCGGTAAGTCCTATTCTGCGATAAATCCGTTGAACGGATATTTCAGAAAGAGCCAGGGAATATTTGGAAAAACAACACGAATACGAAATCGTCGAGGGAATCATCAGTCTCATCCCAGACACATTCAGGAATAAAAATTGTAAGGCGTCTCATCAACACAGAATGGCCATGTTGAAACGGATTCTACGAAACAATCGATGGATACGGTAACATTATTTAAATTGACTTTAAAAGTTAGTTCTCTCCAGACCTGATGATTGGCAGTGTTCTCAATCCCCCCAGTTCTGTCTTCCCCAAGTTCTATCTTACCTCGACAGTACTTTCAACGTCGATCGAGATGGGACCAGGATTTCTACAGTATTCCTCTGTAATGATCAGTTTTTTGAACACGTTTCTGTGGACGAATTCGATTACTGCACAACATTAGAATTCCATCAAGTTCTTTGTAATTTTGATACGGTTGTTGTTTGCACACAGAGATTCGGCAGTTTTACTTCCCCTTCCACCACTGTTACCCTAACGGAGAACAAGGTATCGGTTTATGTGCCAATAGGCATTTTTTACAAAAAACAACTTTTAGACCAAACTATGTATTGTCCACGATTATGTTTATTTCGGACCTAATTCGGGCAAAAACGTGAGGTAAGAAATTTAAATTTAAAAAAAATCACCTCAGGGAATTTTACAGAAAAGCATTAGAGGAAGGAGACTCAATCAAGTACTGTACCGACAACAGTGTCATTGCCTATATTTATGAACACGGGTTATACTGTCGCCAATGGTGAGTTTGTAGATTAAAAACGCTGATTATGGAAGGAGGAAATTACAGTCCTCCATTACCGTTGAAAAAGAAACCAGTGGAGATTTGCAATCCCTGGGAACTGCTCCAAAAGGAAACTGATCTCATGTCCTGTTCACTTCCGAGTGCATTTCTTGAAGAACACCTTTTTCCTTCTGACCAAAAACCATCTGCAAATTCTCATCAAAACTTATTCCGAGGATCTGAAGTGGTCTCTCCATCGAGGGGACAACCACCTCCATCGATCCCGAAGAAACTCTCAACAAAACCTCAGAATCACTGGTCAGATCCATCTGTCTACAAACTGTCGAAAACGGTGGATTCTTCCTTAAATAATTCCATAAGAGCTTGTTCGACCATTTGTTTCACTTTTGAGCAACATAATTTGACCTACACTCCAGAGTCTACTGTATAGTTGAGTTTTTACAATATAAAATGATATAATTTATTTCTCAGCAACTTAATTCTGTTTCCAAAGTGTTAGACAGTTTTGAAGACGCAAATTTGACTTTCAAGAAACCTTAAAACGTCAACATGACAGTAATTTTCACAAAGTCCAAGAATTTGAATAAAAAAAATAAGGTAGACATCTGTCATGCGTTTTGATAGGACTTATTTTCTTCTAGAATTCAATCCATGGGATATCTTTCTGTGAGAGATCCGTTTCACAGTAAATACATTCCAAATTGCAAAAAATAAGAAAAAATTCCGTCGGTAAATTTTTTAGACTGCATGTACCTTTCTTTTGAAGTTAGCCGCTCTTTGGTCATTTTTCCCATTTATGTTCATGCACAAGGGAAGTCATCAGGAATTTTCGCGGCGGGAGTTCTTACCTCTTTCAAAATATAAAAAACAATTATTTTTTTTTATAAAATTCCAAAAATACAATCTAATTACTGGGAAAGCGGATTTCCCTTTTAGATTCCTTGAAGAATTCCCTCAATAAAACAGTTTTAATGATTATTTAATTATATTTATTTAAAATATTTCAAAGACAAGCAAATTTCATAATCATATACAGTGTGGGCCAAAAAAAAGACGAAATCGGATTTTCTCGAAAACCAGAAGAGCTATCAATGTGCCGTTTTGAGGGTTGATAGTACTTGACAGTATCTTCATTTTGACAGTATGACCATCTCTGAGGGTCTCGTCGCGAAAAAGTTACGGTCATTTTCAGAAACAAAACGCACTGTTTTTAGCCCCTTTTCTGCGCGCCTTCTCCCGTGACGCACAGGAGTTTTCAGAATCTGGTTTATGATTCATCTGAAAGCCCATCCTTGAGACTACAAGTGCTGAGGGTTTCAGAATCCCAGCTCCACTGACAGCTTCGGGAGATCGATTTGAAGCCAAAAATTTTCTGGAATTTTTTTCGGACCGTCGACTTCCAAAAGCTGTCTACGGCTTCAGCGGTGACTTCAGAAGCTCAAATTGCACCTGAAGAAACTTCAGGGTCTTTCTGAGTTCTCCACCAAAAATCGTCGGATTCTGAGAAGGTCGAATTTTCGACCCTCTGATAACCCAACCCACTTGAGTGAGGTCAAGTACCCCCGCTTTCAGAAAATCAGTAAAAATGAAGCGTAGAACAAAAAACAGATATGCTCACAAGGGTAATCGACCCCGCTGAATCCAATGGTGATGTCGGATTTATAATATTTTTATCGAGGAAATTTTTATTTGAATATTTTATTAAAAATAACAATAACAATAATAATCAGCTTTCAACAGTTGAATAACTGTTCAGAGTTCTGAAATTGGATCTGAAAAAGATTCCATGCAAGAAAATCGCAGCTCACGAACTCATGGAAAGTAAGTCGGCAAAGCCAAACCTTGGAAAAGTTGAGGGTTGCTATCAGAGAAACCTGGGATGAACTGACTCCAGCTATTTGTCGTAGCTGGATCAGTGAGTTCAAGGAGCGGTTGTCAGCATGCAGCCGAGCTGAAGGGGAGCACTTTGAACAGTTATTCAACTGTTGAAAGCTGATTGTTATTGTTATTGTTATTTTTAATAAAATATTCAAATAAAAATTTCCTTCGTATAAATACCGAAAATCCGACATCACCGTTGGATTGAGCGAGGTCGATTACCCCTACAAGCACATCTCTTTTGTCTTCTGAGCTTCATTTTTACTGATTTTCTAGAAACGGGGGTACTTGACCCCAGTCAAGTGAGGTGGGTTAACAGAAGATTAAAAACTCGACCCCCTCAGAATCCAGTGATTTTTGGTGGAGAACTCAGAAAGACCCTGAAGTTTCTTCAGGTGCAATTTGAGCTTCTGAAGTCACCGCTGAAGCCGTAGACAGCTTCTGGAAGTCGACGGTCGGAAAAAAATTCCAAAAAATTTTTGGCTTCAAATCGATCTCCTGAAGCCGTCAGTGGAGCTGGGATTCTGAAACCCTCAGCACTTGTAGTTTCAAGGATGGGCTTTCAGATGAATCATAAACCAGATTCTGAAAACTCCTGTGTGTCACGGGAGAAGGCGCGCAGAAAAAGGGCTAAAAACAGTGCATTTTGTTTCTGAAAATGACCGTAACTTTTTCGCGACGAGACCCTCAGAGATGGTCATACTGTCAAAATGAAGATACTGTCAAGTACTATCAACCCTCAAAACGGCACATTGATAGCTCTTCTGGTTTTCGAGAAAATTCGATTTCGTCTTTTTTTTGGCCCACACTGTAAAACTCCAAACGCAAAATTTACCGGAAAATTATTCATCAAATCAGTTGAAAAACAAGGATGGTTTTTACTGAGTTAATTGTGTAATTACATTACTCTTCCGCCATTGAGATAAGAACCTCCTGGCAGTGAAATCTTAAGCTGATTCTGCTAGCGAAGTCTCCAAACAACTATCTTCTATCTAAAAGTAAGGTGGCGATTGAAATTTGCGATGTGTAGGCGAGGGGCTTTCTACTCGATATGCAAAGCAGCGACATATTTGGCAATGGCTTTCTTGTCTTTGATTAGCTTAACGACATAAACGGCGGCATCATTTTCATCTACGGACTGAAATCGAAGAGTTATTATATTCCTATTCAGAATCCTTATTACCTTGAAATCGAGTTTGAATGTGTTACCGGACTTTACAGACTTGACACGATCTGACTTTTCGACCTTGTCGGCTCCTTTGAACCACTGGACGGCGAGATTCTCAGTGGAGGCCAATTCCAATTCGAACTTGGCCGATTCTCCGACGGCAGCTGTAACTGAGCGCGGCAAACTCAGAACTTGTGACTCAGCGTCATCTGAATATGAATTATCAATTAACACATACGCTAATGAAATACTCACCGGAGACAACCAAAGAAGCGACAGATCCAACGGTAGAATCTCCTTGTTTGGCTTCGAATTGAATGACTCCAGAATCGGAGGACTCTACGTTGGACAATTCCAATGAATAAGTCCCATTAGATTCACTGATTTTGACATTGTCGGATTCAGTCAATTCTGATCCGTTTTTGTTCCAAGTAACAGAATCAACAGATCCACTGACTCTGGCTTCAAAAGTCACTGAGTTTCCAGGGGCGGCTACCTGGCCAGTAATATGTGAAGTCAGCTTCAATGGAGTGGAATCACCATCGGCAATTGGAGTTGATTCTTTATCGGGGGCGGCGAACCCGTTAGAATCAGTTGGTGGTGATTCGCGAGGGGTTGATGACCTTGTTGTTAAGTCAATTGCAGATTCATTAAATGATCTTCCAATGAAACCAGTTGGAGTTGGTTCCCTCGGTTCATAGGCACTTCTAGTCATGTCGCTGCTGGGAGAGTGAGACAGAAGATTCGAGTATTTTTCACTCGCTCTCGGTCTGATTGCACTTCCAATATCAGCAGATGACCTCGATCGGCCGATATCAAAAGCAGAATCGAAGATTTTCCTCGACGATCTAGACGGCATCAGGGACAACATCGACGGCAATGGTTCTCCACCTCTCTTCTGAACAACTACGGAGCATTCCGTAGTGTCTTCTCCATATTCGTTGCTTGCTTTGCACATGTAGACACCAGCATCATCAACCCTTGTATTGAAGATTTCAAGAGAGCACACACCACTCTTGAAGTTCAATTGGACTCTATCCTGGTTCACTGATACTCCATCTTTGAACCATTCAATCTAGAATTCATAATTTATGTGAATTCCATATATGAAAAACTTACTTTTGGGATGGGATTTCCTTGGACAGTGCAGATAAGCTTGCATGGGTGATTCTTCTGAATCAAACGCATACGGAGAGGGAATGTGAAGAGTGGAGCCATCCTGTCTTCCTTGTATTCTGGAACTTCTGGAAGTCTTGGAGCACGCTTAGCTGGACCCATTGGTTCGATTTTGAACTCGGAAATGGTTTCTGCAAACAGAATATATTATAAATAGCAATAAATAAGAACTTACTTTGGACATTGAGATAAACAGTTTCTTCTTTTGATCCGAAGTTGTTTTGGGCCCTGACAGTGTACTCTCCTCGATCGTCCATCTTTACCCGGTTGATTGTCAAGGCATAATCGTTGCTATTGTATTTCTTCATGTATTTGACGCTCTGCTTCAGTTCTTGAGCATCCTTATGCCAAGTAACAATCGGAGCAGGTGAAGCAATAACCCTGCAGTAGAACGTAGCCGATTGTCCTTCTGGGACCGAAGTGCTGAAGGGTTTGATGATGAATCTTGGCTGAGCGTCGTTACGGTCAAAGAAGGCGTCATGCATTCTGTATTCCTCCATTCTGTGCTTTCTGAGGGAAGAGAAGTTGGCAACACGACCGAGAGGCGGATTCGGTTCGGGCCAAGCGTCATACTTGCTTCTGACGGCATCTCTGACCTTCTGATATCGTTCACTGGGAATCTCATGGCCATCTCCATCAACTGGTTGATTCAACCAAGGATGATCCAGAGCTTCGTGAATAGTCAGTCTGTCATGAGGATCTATAACCAAGAGTTTCTTGATGAAATCTTTAGCACTCTCGGAAATTCCATTGAAAGAAGGATCATCCATGTTCCAATCACAAGCTTTAACGTGCTTCAGTGTTTCCTCATCGTTTTCTCCTCCGAAGGGCGACAATCCAGAGAGCAGGATGTAACTGAGGACACCAACACTCCACATATCAGTAAAGTATCCGACAGGGTTTCCAAGAGCAACTTCTGGGGCGGCGAATTCAGCAGTTCCCGTAGTAACCTTGACGGCTTCATGAGGATTGATCTTAGCAGCAAGTCCGAAATCAATCAACTTCAACTGATTGCTTCTTCTGGTGGTGAACATGATATTTTCTGGTTTCAAATCCAGATGGACATAGGACATTTCATGCATGTGTTTCAGAGCGTTGCAGACTTGTCTCATGTAGTCCTTAGCTTCTTCTTCACTCATTCTGTTCTTTTCGTCAGCGACTTTCTCGAACAACTCTCCTCCGGACATGCTGAAAATCACCAAATAACGATAATTTGTGTAAAAAATACCTACAATTCGTAAATCATGACCATCTCATGTTCATCCTCGAAAGCATCATGCAAGTTGATCAACGATGGATGACGAAGTTCACTCATCGTGTTAATCTCCTTTCGAACAGTTTCCTTCTCTGCATCTGATGGAGTAGTTACAAACTTGGCGGCGAATGTGTTTCCTGTAGCTCTTTCAACACATCGATGAACAACTCCAAAAGCTCCAGTTCCTATCTCCTCCAGGATATCGTAATAATCATAAACAGAGTCGTGTTTGATATCCACGGGTTGAGGGTAATACTGTTTCCAGACGTCGATGACATAGGCATCGTAGTTATCAGTTGTTGGTCCCTTTCCTCTGATCACTTTCCCACTGTCATCAACGTCATAGGGACCGCGTCTTCTCATTCTGGAAGCCGGGATTTCTACTGGCAGGGTGGGCTCGCAGGGCTTTCCAACACCATACTTGTTTTCGGCACTGATTCTGAATTCATATTTCTTCGTTTGTTTCAGGCCTTCAACAGTCAAGTAAGTGAATCTGCTGCGAGCACATTGCTTCCATTGAGCCATTCCAGCTTCTGTCTTCTCAACGATGTATCCAGTAATCGTAGCTCCTCCATCCAAGATTGGTGGTTTCCAGGAGAGGATAGCGGCTTCTTCCAGAATCTGCTCGATGATCGGGAAACGAGGAGCATCTGGCTTATCAGCAATAGTGACATTAACGACTCCAGAGTCCGTCCCGACTTCGTTATGAAGTACAAGTCTGTATTCACCGGCATCGTCACGTTGAGAGTTGCTGATGACAAGAGTAGCGTTAGAATCATCAGTAGTCATGGAGTACTTTCCTCCAGTTTCAATCTTCTCTCCATTTTTCATCCACGTCGCTGTCGCCGAAGGATATCCCTTATATGGAATCTTGAGTTCCACACTGGTTCCGTTGTTAGCTTCGAAGCCATAATGGTATTTTGGAGGAATAAATAGTCTTGGTTTAGCTGAAAATACCAATTTATTTTATAAAATATAAAACAATAGTAGGGAATTATCTCGCTTGTCTTTGAAGCTTAATATATATCGAAAAGAACGTAGGAGAAAGGAAAAATAAAAAGGGAGAAATTGTTTATTTTTGTCTTTAGAAAAGCAAAAGAGGCCAGGAACTTAGTAACAATTAATTATCAGATCATGATACACTTTTGACTCATGAACTATTCATTATATTTTTTACTTTCTTCTTTTGCTGATCCGAAAAATTAGGTTTTTGAATGATACGTTATTTTCATAAAGATTTCGTAAAATAATAAGTTGTAAGTGAAAATATTTTTAGTTCTGTTAAAATAAAGGTATATTAACCTACATTTCAAACTGAGTTGAGCTCGGGTAGACCTGCTTCCTTTTGGATTCGTGGCGCGGCAAGTGTATTCATCTTCGTCTTCCAGATGCAAGTGGGAAATGATCAGGACTTGTTTTTGGACCTTGTTGAGGATTGTATATTTGGAAGTATCAACGAGTTCCTTCAATCCACGGAACCAACGAATTTCTGGAGTTGGTTTGCCAATGACTTCACATTCGAAGGTGACGTTTCCGTTTTCTGTTCCCCATTGATCGTGAAGATGAACGACAAATTCTGGAGGTTCACCAACACTGGATGGAACGAATTCGTAATTTTGAATAAGAGCGGGTTCGGAAGTTCCAGCATCGTTGACAGCGAAGATCCGGAATTCGTACTTCCTGCCTTCGATCATGTTTCCGATGTTGAGGGAAGTAGCTGGAGAAGGAGCCTGAGTACACTTCTGCCAGAACTCGTCTCCGACTTCTCTTCTCTCGACCATGTAGCCACGGAGACGTCCACCACCGTCTTGTTGAGGTCTGTGCCATGAGAGGACGGCGTATTCATTACCGACATCAACGACAGCAGCGTCAATAGGAGGTGAAGGAGGATCGAAGGGCAGACGAGCGATAATCGGGTGTTCGCTAACGAGTGGAGGTCCTTGACCGTTGGCATTACAAGCGCTGACTCTGAATTCATATTCGTGGTTCTCAAAGAGGCCACAAGCAATGAAGGAGAGTTCACGAACGGCAGAGGCCACAGTAGTCCATTCTTCTCTGGAGGTGTCTCTCTTCTCAAGGACGTAGTTGGTGATTCTAGATCCACCGTCATCGACAGGTGGTCTCCAGGAAACAGTAGCTTGAACGGGACTGATATTGTTGATAACAAGTGGTCCTTCTGGAGCTCTTGGAAGCCCGGATACGTTGATCCAGAAGCTAGTAGACGCTTCTCCACTATCGTTGGAGATCTTGTACTCGAATTTACCAGATTCGTGACTGCGGAGTTCTGGAATTGTCAACAAGACGTGATCTTCGAAGTCAACCATTCTGATCGACGGATGATCAGGAGAAAGTTCCTAAACATCAGCTTGATTATGAATTATCATCGGCATAACTTACCGTTCCGTTGAGAATAAGTTTGTGATTGAAGGGAGCAGAGCCAGAGAAGTAGATCTTCCTTCTGACCAGCTCTCCCTCAGGGTAGACTCCATTTTGAACTTCCCTCTCGATGACTGGAGGGGCTTGGACTTTGAGAGTCGCCGTAGCAGAATCACTTCCGAAGCAGTTGGTCAACTCACAAGTGTAATCTCCGGCATCAATGTCCCAGACCTCTTTGATGACGAGTTTATAACTTCCTTCTCCGATTTCGACTCTGTACCGACCACAATCTGGAACTTCTCGGCCGTTCTTCAACCAACGACAGGTAGGATTAGGGCGTCCAGTAGCTTCACAAGTGAAGACAGCTCTCTTGTTGTACGGAATAGCCGTATCTGCTGGCTTGACGACGATGAATGGTTTCGATCCAGCCATTTCCTGGATTCTGATCGGACCAGATGGAAGAGAAGGAAGACCTTTGCCATGAGTGTTGATAGCAGAGACTCTGAATTCATATTCACTGAACTCTTTGAGTCTGTCGACAGTGTACTCTGGATTGATGACATTGTAGTCACTGCAGATCTCCCAGATATTGTGTCCGTGTTCTCGTTTCTCAAGGACATATCCGGTAATCTTAGATCCTCCATTGTCAGCAGGAGGCAACCAAGTAAGAGTAACATGGTTTCTGCCGATGGATTCTGCATGGAGTTGGATTGGGGGACCAGGAGGACCATACCTTGGTTTGAGTTGAACCTTGTCTGAAGGGGGGGAAGGCTTACTCCATCCTGCTGCGTTTTTGGCAATGACTCTGAACTCGTATTCCCCGAGATCACGGAGATTGGTGACCTTGAAGGAAGTTCCAGGAATCAGTTCACGGTTAGCAGTAATCCACTTGTGGGAGTGAGAATCACGGTACTGCAGGTTGTATCCGAGAATCTTTGAACCTCCATTTGAAGCTGGGGGATCCCATTCGACTTCGGCCCAGTTTCTATCCATATTTCTGACGACTGGCTTGTCTGGCTGACCGGGAACGGTGAACTGCCATTTAGCGGTGATGGGATCTTTGAGTTCAAGTGGATCAGAGACACCATATTGGTTCTCAGCACGGACTCGGAAACGGTAACGTTCGTTTTCATGAAGCCCTCCAACAAGGAAGTCCGTGGCTCTGATGAAGGAACTGACCTTCTCCCAGTTATCGGAACCTCCTCTGACGTGGAGTTTCTCGATGATGTAGTTTGTAATTGGAGACCCTCCATCATCCTTTGGTTCTTTCCACGAAAGTCTGCAGGACTCAGGAGTGATGTCGTGAGTCTCGAGAGGTCCTTCTGGAGGATCTGGACGGTTAACAACCTTGAAACGAACATCAATGGAGTCAGATCCCAGGTCGTTTTCAACTCTGATGCTGTAGGTTCCAGAATCCGCTCTTTCGGACTTCCTGTAGGAGAGTTGAGTCAAAAAGTCACTACTCTCAATTTCAGCGCGAGGAATGGATTCACATGGGATTCCGTTCTTTGTCCAAGTAACTTCAGGTCGAGGAATCGCAGCAAATGGAACGAGGATCTTCGCTGGTTCTCCAACCATGACAGTCAAGTCACGACCCAACATTCCCATCGAAATGAGTGGTTTAGAAGCCTGAGAAGCAGCCAAGATGGGTCCAGAATTCTCACTGTACTCTCCCTGTCCAGCAACATTAACACCAGCAACACGGAATTCATACTGTTTGTGGGGAGTGAGTCCAGTGACTCTGAAGCGGGTATCAGGGACATTTGCGAAAGTAGCCTTCTGCCATTCTCCGGTTCCGACTTCTTTACGTTCAACGACGTATCCAAGAATTGGAGCTCCACCATCGAAAAGAGGACGAGTCCATTGGATAGTGATGGCGTCGTCAGAGGTTTGGATTGGTTGAGGTTGGCCTGGAGGTCCTGGTGGATTGTACGGGTTCTTGGCCACAACGGACTGATCAGCATCAAGAGGTTCACCAACACCATATTGATTTTCTGCTCTGACTCTGAAGTCGTAAGCAGTACCGTTCTCGAGGTTGCGGACTCTGAAGTTGGTTCCCGTAGGCTGTCCGACCTTCTCCCACTCTCCGGTTTTTGGGTTCTTCTTTTCAACAACGTAGTTAGTGATTTCCCCACCTCCATTGTCCTTGGGTGGCAGCCAGTGGAGAGTGATGGCTTCTCCAGTGATTTCACTGAAGGTAATTGGTCCAGTTGGTTTGCCTGGGGCATCGAGGACAGTGACCTTGAGTTTTCCAGTATCTTTGCCAAATCTATTCTTAACAACAACTTTGTACGGGCCGGCATCAGTCCTCTTCGAATTGATGGTTGTGAAGGTTATCTTTCCATCTTCAACCGCAATAGAAGTTCTGTCGTCTTCGTAGATCTGAGAAGTACTGTTGAGGACATCGACGATCGGTTTCGGATTTCCTCCGCTGAACGGAATAGAGAAAGTAATAGTCTCTCCAGCACGGACGACGATATCCTTGAGACCAGATAAATCCAGAATCGGACGACCAGGAGCTTCTTGAGTATAGATACTGTCAGATGGACGAGATGGATCTGATTCTCCAGCTTTGTTGACAGCAATAACTCGGAATTCGTACTCTTGTTTCTCTTCCAAGTTATCCACAACCATACGGGTATTTCTGACAGGCTTCCCATTATTGGCTCTGACCCAGTCATTTTCCCCAACTTTGCGTTTTTCAACAATGTATCCCTCAATTGGAGATCCTCCGTCGTGGATAGGACGCATCCAAGTGACTTCAGCTGAGTTTTTAGTAACTTGTCCAACACGAGGCTGGTCAGGAGCAGCTGGAGGCTCGATGTAAGGCTTGCAGGTAACAGGGTCACATCCATTAGAAGGAGCACCCTCTCCAGCTTCATTAACAGCACGGACTCTGAATTGATAGGTCTCATTTTCGTGCAATCCAGTGATGATTGCTTCTGTTCCACGAACAAGTCCCAGATTAGTAACTGGGGCCCAATCTCCGCCTCCTCGCTTCTCGAACCTTTCAACAACGTATCCAATAATCGGAGACCCTCCGTCATCACGAGGAGGATTCCATTTCAAAGCGACTAAGTTGCTGTCGTAACTTGTGACTTCCGGAGTGGAAGGAGCTCCAGGGACATCGAATGGGTCCTTGGCAGTGATCGGAGCTCCCACAAGAGGTTCACTAGATCCAACCATGTTCTCGGCGAAGATTCTGAATACGTATTGTTTTCCGTTTTCGAGATTACGGACATTGTGGGTGAGTTGATTAGTAGTGCCGGCTTTCTCCCAGATAGGACTTCCGACTTCTTGGTACTCGACTCGGTACCCGGAGATCTCGACTCCACCATCATCAGTTGGTGGTTTCCACTGTACTGCAATAGATCGACGAGTAATCTTAGGGTAAGCGAGTGGACCTTCAGGTGGACCAGGTCTGTCGATGACGTTGATGAATACTCGAGCTTCAGCTTTTCCTTGGGAGTTGATGGCCTCAATTCTACATTGGGCCGTGTCAGACCTTCTGCTCTTTGACACGTAGAAGCGGGTCTTATCCTTATCTGTGGTGATTTCAGAAGTGAGTTCTTTGCCTTCCTTCGTCCATTTAATAGTCGGAGTCGGGGATCCAGAGTAAGGAACGGTGAGGTCAATGGGGTCTCCTGCACGAACACGTACTTCTTTGCCATCAATGTCGAGTTCGAAACGAGGTTCTTCAAACATAGGCTTAGCCCAAGCGACATCAGAAGGATCAGAGGGTTGTCCACGACCAGCATCATTAGCAGCGACCACTCTGTATTCGTAGGCGTGACCAGCCTGGACTCTATCATCACGGTATTTGGTTCCCTTGACTGGTTGGGTATTAACTTTGATCCAACGACCAGTCTTCTGGTCTTTCCTTTCGACATCATAGTGATCAATGGGGTTACCTCCATCATCACGCGGAGGATCCCATTTGATGTCAATGTGATCCACATCATGGTCAGTAACCTCAGGCTTTCCTGGTTTTCCGGGAGTTCCAAATGGATCTTTGGCGACGACAGTACTGTCAGTCACGAGAGGATCAGATCTTCCAAGGGCATTCTCAGCAGAAACACGGAATTCGTACTCGTGGCCTTCATGAAGTTTCGGGACAGTAATAGAAGTACCGACGACGAAGTTAGAAACAGGAACCCATGTTTGATTCTTGATGTCTCGTCGTTCAACGACGTAGTTGGTGACTTCGGAACCACCATCGTCTTCTGGAGGATTCCATGAGAGAGTACAGGATTCCTTAGTGACGTTGTCAACAGCCAGGGGTCCTTTCGGTGGAGAAGGACGATCTTGAACGATAACTTCAAAGATACCTTGATCTTCTCCTACTTCATTCTTGAGGTTCAAGACGTAGTTTCCACTGTCAGATCTCTTAGCAGAAGGGAAGAAAATCGAGGTGGATCCAGGCTTTCCGGCATCAACAATGAGCTCAAGAGGGAGACTACCTACTTTCTCCATTGTCCAGTTGACTGTAGGGTCTGGAGCTCCGACATATTCGACTTCCATTGTCATCGCGAATCCGGCCTTGATCTTGAACTTCCTTGTCTGAGTGAGGATCTTCGGCTTCAAGAATCGGGCTTTGGTCATTTGAGAAGCTGATGGATCAGAGGGGTCGGATGGACCAGCTTCGTTTACAGCCGTGACTCGGAATTCGTACTCAACTCCTTTACGAAGACCGGTCACAGACATGGAAGTTCCAGGGGTACTTCCAGCGTTCATCCAAACTGGAGATCCCTTTTCTCTCTTTTCGACAACGTAGTGTTGAATTGGAGCTCCTCCGTTGTTCGTCGGAGGCTTCCAAGCAATGTCGATTCTGTCTTCATCCCAATCAACAATTTCTGGGGCATCTGGAGCGTCAGGAACATCGAATGCATTTCTTGCAACAGTTCCATCTTCGGTCTCCAAAGGCTTGGATTCCCCAATGAAGTTAACAGCCTTAATTCTGAAGAGATACTCTTTTCCTGGAGTGAGCTTGGTGACTCTCGCATGGCAGTCAGGAAATTGACCGACTTCTTGCCAAGTTCCTCTTGAAGTATCTAGTTTCTCAACGACGTAGTGAAGGATCTCAGCTCCTCCATTGTCAACTGGAGGCTTCCAATCGAGTTCGCAACCCTCTTTGTGGACATTGGAGATCTTTATCGGTCCTTCAGGGGTAGCAGGAACATCAAGGACAACAACCTTGCAGGAACCAGAATCTGATCCGTATTCGTTAGAGACAGCAATATGATAAGTTCCGGTGTCTCCACGGACACTGGAGAGAATGCTGATTTCCGATGAGTAATCTTTTGGAATCAATTCAGCGTGGCTGTTTCCAGAGAAGGAAACATCATTGATCTTCCAAGCAACGGTCGGTGGAGGTTCTCCTTCGAATTCGACATTGAGATTGATCGGTTGACCAGCACGGACTCTGATATCAGTCAATGTTCCAAGGTTCAATTTAGGGGCGAGTTTTCTCGCTTTGGCTACTTTGGGATCAGTGGGATCAGAAGGATCTCCAGGACCAGCCTTATTGACGGCTTTGACACGGAATTGATAAGTTTCTCCAGGAGTCAGACCAGTAACCGTCGCCTTATTCTGTTTCCCAGAGACGGTTTCAGTAGGAACCCAGTTCCCGTACTTGTCGAGTTTCTCAACGATATAACTCTCAATTGGAGCTCCACCATCATTAACTGGTGGCTTCCAAGCAATTTCCATCTTGTCCTTGTCCCAATCTACAACCTCAACGTCTTGAGGCTTTCCGGGTGTATCCCATGGATTCTTAGCAACAATAGCGTGATCAGATTGAAGAGGTTTCGATTCTCCTTGCTTGTTTACAGCCTTAACACGGAACTTGTACTCATGGCCTTCCTTCAAGTGACCAACACGAAGAGTAGTGTCGGGAGATTCCCCGCATGGTACCCATTTTCCTCCGTCTTCTTGTTTCTCAACGACGTAGTGGGTAATCGGGGACCCTCCATCGTCGTTTGGAGCGTACCACTTGAGAACAGCACTGTCCTTCGTGACGTCTCGAGCATCAAGTGGACCTCCAGGAACTCCGGGAACATCCAAAACAACAACATTGACCTCTTCTTCATCTTTACCGTATTCATTTGTGGCAACAATTTTGTATCGACCACTGTCTCCTCGTTCAGCACTGAGAGTCTTTAGTTTTGTGTTGTTGTCAGTAGTGTTATCGACCTTAGTACGATCAGATGTTGTGAGTGGAGTGCCATTCAAGAACCATTGGATCTTAGGATTCGGCTCTCCTTCGACATTGACATTGAAGTCGATTGCACCTCCAGCCTTTATTTTGACGTCACTGAACATGTTTCTGTCGATCTTAGGAGGAAGACGACGAGACTTAGCCAGTAGGTTTCGACTAGGGTCAGAAGGAGCGGATTCACCTGCTTTATTGACAGCTTTGACTCTGAATTGGTAAGTTTTCCCAGGAATCAGACCATCAACAGTTCCTTCAGTTTTATTTCCTTCGATTTTTCCGGCAGGTTCCCAATTTCCACCAACGACCTTCTTCTCGATCACGTAGCCTTCGATGGGAGCTCCTCCGTCTTCCTTTGGTGGAGTCCACTTCAAGTCAGCGTGATCCTTATCCCAATCTGTAATTTCAGGAGTTCCAGGTCTATCAGCACAATCATATGGATCTTTGGCAATAATAGGCTGAGAGCTTTCAAGCGGATCAGATTCACCATATTTGTTGACAGCTTTGACTCGGAACTTGTATTCATGGCCTGGAGTTAAGTCGGTAACATCAAATTTAGTTCCATCGGCTTCTCCAGCCTTGACCCAACGTCCAGTAGCTGCATCTTGCTTCTCGACGACATAATGAGAGATAGGAGCTCCTCCGTCGTCTTCTGGGGCTTTCCATTCCAGAGTACATCCATCTTTATGGACGTCGGAGATCTTCATAGGACCTCTTGGGTCTCCAGGACGGTCGAAGACGGTGACAATCACATCAGCAGTATCTGTGCCATTGGCGTTACTGGCAACAACATGGAATGTACCAGTATCCGATCTGAGAGCTCTCTTGACGATGAACTTGGTCTTGTAGTCTTCGTTCTGGATCTTCACTCTGTCATCAGTCACGAGAGGAGTTCCCTCAAAGTCCCATTTGATTTCCGGTGGAGGTTCTCCAGAAACAGGAATATCCAACTGGAAGTTCTGTCCAGCTTTGACTCTGATCTCATGAATAGCATTTCTGTCAATTTTCGGAGGGACTAAATAAAATGATAAGTTTGTTAAGGAGATGAAACCAACTCACCATTACGTGCCTTACAGAGCACAGTATCAGAGGGATCAGATGGAGCTCCCTTTCCTGCCTTGTTCTTAGCACGAACACGGAATTCATATTCGTGTCCTTCTTTCAGATTGTCAATAGTTGTTGCAGGATTCTCGGAGGCTGGAACAACCTTGGCTTCAGTCCAGTTAGGAGAGAACTTCTCCTTGACTTCGACGATGTATTCCTCGATGGGAGCCCCTCCATCATTAATTGGTGGAGTCCACTTGAGATCGACATGATCTTTATCCCAGTCCACGATATCGGGTTTACCAGTCTTTCCTGGAGGATCCCATGGTTCCTTAGCGACAGTTTTGCCAACGGTTTCAAGAGGATCAGAAGTTCCTTCTTTGTTGACGGCGGAGACACGGAACTTGTATTCGTGGCCAGGGATGAGTCCTTCAACCTTTGCTTGGGTCTGGTCTCCAGAAACTTCCAGGGCAGGTACCCATTGGCCTGTGGCAGTATCAAGTTTTTCAATTTTGTAAGCGTCGATCGGGATTCCTCCGTCATCAAGTGGAGGCTTCCAATCAAGAGTGACGTTGTCTGCGTGGACATCGGTGACATTCAAAGGACCTTCTGGAGGAGATGGCTTATCGACCACAGTGACTTTAACGGAAACTGAATCCTTTCCGTTGACGTTTTCAGCAGTAACAGTGTAAGTTCCTGAATTCTCTCTTTCTGAGGCACGGATTTGAAGCTTGGTGTGGTAGTTTTCATTTTCTAGCTTAACACGACCACCGTGACGGATTTCACTGCCTCCGGGATAGAACCATTTGATTTCAGGTTCTGGTTCTCCTTCGACGTCCGTATCAAAAGCAATCATCTGACCTGCTTTGATCTTGATGTCATTCATAGGCTTGATTTTAGGAGCTAGGTTTCTGGGTTTGGCAATGACTGGCTTAGAAGCGTTAGAAGGATCAGATGGACCTCCTTTATTCACCGCAACGACTCGGAATTCGTATTCCTCGCCTTCAGTGAGATCAGGAACAGTGGCGTTCGTGACGTCGCCGGGAACAGTAATGGCCGGTTCCCAACGTCCATATTTGGTTCTTTTCTCGACTTGGTATTCAGTAATGGGAGCTCCTCCATCAGAGGCGGGAGGATCCCATTTGAGGTCGACGTGATCACAATCCCAGTCAGTAGGCACTGGAGTTCCTGGTTTATCTGGTCTCTCAAATGGATTTTTGGCTTGAATAGATTCTTCAGTTTCGAGAGGATCAGATTTCCCTTCAGAATTAACTGCTTTCACTCTGAATTTGTAATATTGTCCCTTTTGAAGTCCGTCGGCAACAAAATTAGTGTCAGCGGTCTTTCCGACGGTTATCCAAGTGCCATCTCTTGGATCTTGACGTTCAATTTCGTAACACTCAATGGGCTCACCTCCATCGTCTTCTGGGGGTTGCCAGTTGAGGGTCATTTTGTCAGCAAAGACATCGGTGACCTCAAGAGGACCTTTAGGCTTGGATGGACGGCCTTTGACTTTAATTTGAATAGTTACAGAATCCGTACCGTTTTCATTAGTGGCCGTGATTGTGTAAGAACCAGTTTGTTTTCTTGTAGCCTTAGGCATGGAGAATTTACTCAAGTAATCGACGTCATTAATTTCAACATCACCAACCGGTCCTCCATTGAATGTCCAAGTGACTTTCGGCGGAGGCTCTCCATCGATATTGACGTTGAATTTGATTTGTCCTCCAACTTTGACCACGGTGTCCTCCAAATCCTCACGATGAATATGGGGAGCGAGATTTCTAGGTTTGGCCACGACTGAAGCAGAAGGATCAGATGGTTCTCCTTTGCCTCCTTTGTTCTTCGCCATGATTCTGAACTGATAAGTTTCTCCTGGATGAAGATTACCAACAGTGGCCTTAGTTTCACTGACAGGGACAGTAAGGGCTTCAACCCAACGACCATTGGTGTCATCTCGCTTCTCGATAATGTATTCTTCGATGGGAGCTCCTCCATCGGTTGCTGGAGGCTTCCATTCAAGATCGACGTGATCTTTATCCCAATCAACGACATCTGGTTTGTCCATTTTCCCTGGAACATCATATGGGTTCTTCGCAAGAGTAGTAGTTTCCGTTGTCAATGGCTCAGATTCGCCTTCCTTATTGACAGCTCTGACACGGAACTGGTATTCATGGCCAGGTTGGAGGTTTTTAACTTCTGCAGTAGTTCCTTCAGATCGTCCACAAGGAACCCATCTGCCAGTGGAAACATCGAGTTTCTCGATTTCGTAATAATCGATAGGCATCCCCCCATCATCTTCTGGAGGCTTCCAGTCAAGAGTACAATGGTCTTCATAGACATCAGTGACATTTAAAGGACCCATTGGAGCAGAAGGCTTGCTGAGGACAATGACCTCGACATGATGGGAATCTGTACCAGAATCGTTAGTTGCTGTCAGATTGTACTTCCCAGCATGGGCTCTGGTAGCTCCACGGAGAGAAAAGTGAGTCATGTAATCCTCATCAGTGATCTTAATCTTGGGGTCGTTGATGGGTTTGTCTCCAAACGTCCATTCTTTCTTCGGCGGAGGCTCACCAGTGACTGGGACGTGAAATTCGACATTTTGTCCAATTTTAACAGTAATGGTTTTCATGGATTCACGATCGATCTTTGGACGAAGATGACGAGGCTTAGCGATCATCTTCCTGCTAGGATCCGAAGGAGCACCAGGACCAGCTTTATTGACAGCTTTAACTCTGAATTGGTATTCTTCCCCTTCCTTGAGGCCATGGACAGTTCCCTCACACTCAGGACCGACTTTGGCGCATTCTTTCCAGTCTCGATCGTGTTTGCTCTTCTTCTCGATAACATATCCTTCAATGGGAGCTCCACCATCTGAAGCTGGAGGATCCCACTTCAAATCAGCACTGTTTTCGTTCCAATCAACGATATCAGGTGTACCAGGAGCGTCTGGTTCCTTGTATGGATTCTTAGCAAGGACAGAATTTTCCGTAACAAGAGGGTCAGATTGACCTTCTTTGTTGACAGCCTTCACTCTGAATTGATAACTCTGTCCTTTCTTCAGACCCTTGATGGAAGCGTTACAGTCCTTGACCTTGGCACATGGGACCCATCGGCCGGTATCAGTGTCAAGTTTTTCAACTTCATAGTACTCGATGGGTTCTCCCCCATCATCTTCTGGAGGCTTCCAATTGAGATCACAACTGTCTTCGAAGACGTTGGAAACTTCTAATGGTCCCTTTGGCTTCGTAGGTTTGGACAAGACAGTCAAGTTTGCTTCTGCTTTGTCTTCTCCAGTAGAGTTCTTGACTGTCAACGAATAAGGTCCTCGATCAGCACGAACTGCTGAGGGAATACATAGAATTGTGTGGTCATTCTTCTTAATCTCAATCTGAAGAGCAGCAGTCATTTCTAGTTTCTTCTGATTCTTGAACCATGCGACTTCAGGGGCTGGTTCACCACCATACTTGACGTTCCATCGAGCAGTTTGACCAGCTTTGACGGTGATATTCTTGAGAGCTTCATGATCGAGCCAAGCAGGAACAAACTTCGGTTTACAAAGAGTTTTTTCACAAGGCTCACTTGGAGCTCCAGGACCAGCTTTGTTCTTAGCCTTCACTCTGAATTGGTATTCCTGGCCCTCCTTGAGTCCCTTGACAGTCGCGTTCGGAGCTAGAAATTGATTAAACTATATGAAGTGAAAATAATACAACTCACTTTTCGAAGTAGCCACCTGGACCCACTCCTTTGTATGAGGATCCTTCATTTCAATAAGGTATTCCTCAATAGGAGCTCCTCCATCTTTCATAGGTGGATCCCATTCGAGAGAAATATGGTCAGCATCGACATCAGTGACAACCGGACGACCGGGTTTTCCGGGTTCATCGAAGGGATCTTTGATGGTGACATACTGGTCGTTCAGCAAAGGATCTGATTCTCCTTCCTTGTTGACAGCCTTGACTCTGAATTTGTAGTTTCCTTTGTTCTTGAGTCCTTTGACCTTCAGCTGTGTCGTGTTACCGTCGACCTTGCCTACTTCGACGAATTTACCTTTTTCATCTTGATCTTGGGCTTCGATAATGTAGTCTGTAATAGGTTCTCCTCCGTCGTCTTCTGGAGGCTGCCAATCAAGAGTACATCCATTGGCGCAGATGTTGCTGATTTCAAGAGGACCTTTCGGAGGAGACGGCCTTCCAACGACAGTAACTTTAGCAGTAGAGTCACAACTACCGCTGGGATTCTTCAAAGTGATGGTGAACATTCCAGAATCTCCTCTTACAGCATTTTCGATCTGAAATAACTCGAGTTCATATATCAATTATTTGTTTTATGAATATTTACCTTCAGAATAGTCTTCTTACGCTCCGTGCTCATCTTCACACGAGATCCCTTCAAGGGTTTTCCATTGACAGTCCAAGTAACGGTCGGCAATGGCTCTCCAGCGATGGGCACTTCGTATTTAATAGTCTCTCCGACTTTAAGACGGAGATCTTTGATTCCTCCTTGAGTGAATTGAGGGGCTTCTGGCTTCGCCTTAACTTTGAAAGCTTTTCCGTGATCACATGGATCACCAGGACCGGCTTTGTTGACCGCACGAACTCTGTAGTAATATTCTTTATCTTCGACAACCTTATCGTCGACAATAGAATGAGTTTCAGCTCCAGTTGATGGTACTTCTCCAACAGTGTTCCAGTCTTTCTCAGATTTTTCTCGTCTTTCGACAATATATTTCTCAATTGGGGCTCCACCATCATCTTCTGGAGCTTTCCATTGGAGAGTTAAGCTATCCTTGCTGATATCGGAAGCTTCCATGTTACGTGGTTTACCAGGGACAGCTGAATAATAATCGATTAAAATTTTATATCCTTATTGAATAAACTTACTGTAAGGATTCTTGGCAAGAATAGTTTCACCAGTAAGGGGGTCAGAGATACCGACATCGTTGAAAGCTTTGACTCTGAATTTGTATTCTCCGTGTTCCTTCAAATCCTTCACCCAAAAGTCGGTTCCTTTGGTCTCGCCGATCTTGACCCAATTACCACTGCGACCCTCTTGCATCTCGACGATGTAGCCTCTTGTTGGGCAAGCTTCACTGGCTTCAGCAGGTTTCCATTGAAGTTGGCAGTTCTCAGCTGTGACATTCTTGGTCTCCAGTGGGCCTTTGGGAGGTTTCGGCTTGTCCCGGACGAACAACTCGAATGGAGCCAATGCACTTCCTCCAGAATTCTGCAGCTCTAGGGACCATTTTCCCGTGTCTGCCAATTTAGGGTCTTTGAAAATAACTTCAGCCTTATCGTCGGTAACAATAACCTCGACCAGATCTTTCATCTTCTCCAAGTCAACAGGCTTACCGTTCCTCAAAAGGATGGGTTTGGGATTTCCTCTCTTCGTCCCCTTGACCGAGTAAGGTACAGTAATCTTCTTTTGTTTCCCAGCATCACATTCGATCTTCTTGGCCTTCCAGTCGATTACGGGTTTCCTTTCTGCCTCCAAAACTTTGACGTAACAGGATCCACGAAGTCCGTTGACATCGATTTCATACGTGTCAGCTTCGTTCATTTCCATCTTCGAGATCTTCATCCAGTGAACGCCAGCTCGAGATTGGGTTTCGAATTTACCTCCAGGCATGGAAGTAATCAGTTTACCATTCTTGAACCAGACACCGGGTGTCTTTGTGTCCTTAGTCTCACATCGGAGTTCAGCATCATCTCTCTCAATAACTTCCATGTCCTTCAGCTTGACGATGAACTTATTCAAAGGCTCAACGATCAACTGAGCCATGGTTTTGTCGTCTTTGGTGGTACACTTGTATTCACCATGATCTTCCATCCTGGCATTCTTGATGAACAGTCTTCTTTTACGTCCACTAGATTCTGTTCTGAATCTGTTTCCATCAATGGTGATCCTCACTCCGTCATGCCACCATTCTACCTCTGCTTCTTTGTCGTTGACATCACATTCTAGAGTTGTATCTTCCTTCTCGTTTACTCTCTGAGATTTCAACGGAACAACGAAGGTTTCTCGAGGTTCCTCAACGTAGACAGCGCACTTGCTCTGGACATCGTCGTTGATCTTAGCAATCCATTCACCGTGGTCGTCTTCCTCAACGACTTTGATGGTAATAGTAAATCGACCAGCGGAATCTTTCTCGATGATAAATCTAGGATCGGATATATCTAATGGTTTTCCTCGACAATACCAGACGAGAGGCGCTCTAGCACTGTTAACTTTGCAAGTGAGTACTCCTTGCTTTGTTCGGTAAATTTCCTGGGTGTTTGGAAGGGGATTAACGAAGCTGTACTTCATCGGAGGTTCTAAATAATTAGGGTTTTATATATAAAAGAATAAAAACGAACCTTCAATAGTGAGCTGACAATTAGTTCGAACACCGTTGGCTTCGCAAGTGTATTTACCACTGTCATCGACTTCAGGATTGTTAATTAATAGAGTACATTTAGCTTTCTCAATAATAATTTTGTATTTCAATCCACCGGAGAAGATTTCTTTACTATCACGGAACCATCGGATTTTTGCATTCGGCCTAGAATAAACACATTCCAACTTCGCCACCTTGTGAACCAGTTGTTGGAAGCTTGTTTCTGCCGGTAATGGTTCTTCCCACTTTTCTACTCTTTTCCCGGGGAACAGTGATCCTCTTCGTTCATCGGCTTTGGGTTGTTCGGGTTCAGCTTTGCTGGCGCTATCCCTCTTCTTGAGCATGGATCTGAAATCAAGTCCTTGTTCCGCCGTCACCAAGAGCTTGACTTCAACAGAATCAGAGCCATGTTCGTTCTGTACGTGCAAAGTGTAGCCGCCGTCATCTAGTGTTCTGCATTTAGCAATAACAAGGGAGATTTGGTTATGCTCGCCATCCGTCAAGTACTTCACTCTGCCGCCTTGTGGGTACTCACGGACTCCCTTCTTCCAAGTAAATGTTGGAGCAGGATCACCTTCTACTTTGCATTTCATTATTGCAGTTTCATCTAGAAAAGAGGTTAATATATGAAATGATTTAAACCTTACTTTCAACAACAGTAACATTCTCAGGGATATCGACAATCCTCGCTGGAGTACCAGAGCCGCCTACTGGTTTCAACGGGGTTATCGGTTTTTCCAGGATTTCAGCTACGGATTCTCGCCGCATATCCACGCTGCTCCTTCTCTGTAGAAATGAGATTATCAAAGAATTAGGAGATGGGGACTTGACAAAACAGAGGATCGGGGAGGGATGAGTTAGTGGGCCAAATTTTGACTGTTCTCAGAGAACGAAAGAGATGCTAGATTTCAACAGAGGGATATAATAGACGGGAGAAAGTTAATATCTCGTCTTTTGCAGTTTCTGAAAGACGACCACAGTTTATATACCCTATTAAAAGAAACTGATCCTCTTTGACCCCCGGGACCCATAGCCTGATGTTGAAGCATTACAATTGAATCTCGACGTTCTCCAGGAACGGTTCCTAGTTCTTCTCTTTGAACCTGTTCCAGTCGAGTTGACCCTCGCCTTGAGAATGTTTCCAAAGTTCCTCGACGACTTCGTAGTTCTGGAGTTTCCATACCTGACTGATCTTCTGACTTCTTTTCTTTCACGACACGTTTGAGCTGGATATCAAAGGGGGATTTCTTCTGGCCCACTTGTTGGCCTTTCAATTGGTCTACCCCTGTCTTGCGAAGACCTGCAGGACCGAAGGACTTTTTCTCTTCCGGTTTCTGAAGTAAGTAATAAAAAATATCGAATATGAAACATGAAAGGCTAAGCAAAAGAAACAACTCATCAGAAAATCACTTTCCATGTGAATCAACAATACAATTGTAAAAGTGCGATAGTTGGGAACAAAAGAAAGGAATTAATGCAATCACAAGAATAGAGAAAAGAACGAAAGATTCGGGTTAGTGAAGGATCAAGTGTTAAACTTACTCTGCCGGATTCATCAGCATCACTGCCACTGCCTACTCTTTTGATAGGAAGAGAAGCACCTCCAGAGACTCCATTCTCCTAGAATAATGGGAAAGTAATACAGAGGTTGGATAGATCTGACACAGCAAAACGACAGAAATGCAATCAAACAAGAATATTACTGTAACACACATTTGCGGGGGCCGTTTTCTTGAGGGTTGTCCCGAAGGGATTACTTCCCGGAGGAGGTTTGGCATCAGAAGCATCAGCAGAAGGTGTGGCATCAGAGGCATTAGTAGGAGGTTTCTTCTTCACAAGAACCTTCTTTTTGACAAGTTTTTTCTCGCCATCATTAATTCCTGATTCTGGACGCTGTAAAAACACAAACTTAATTTTTTCCAAAAATGAAATAACACACAGATATAAGTCGTCTTGAAGTAGTTGTCCCAGGGTCTGCTGATAAAATAGATGACCGGGAGGACGAAGACATCAATTCTACACGTCCTTCTCCGTCACTGTGTTGAGTATAATCTTTTTCGTTGACTTCGGCAGTTGAAGTGCCGGAAGTACTCTCACCTACACCCAACGAACACTGAAATAAATAAGAACAGTTAACACTGACAAAATTTAAACTTTTTAGACAGGAATGATGGAACTGAGCGAACGGAGCAAACATAAACGAGTGGGAAAAGATTTTGTAAAAAGCACAAGACAGGATAAAAACGCTTTGCTTGAGTTAAAAATATTCCAGATAACTGCACTCAATGTTAATCAATCAATCACTGTAGTTTATCCGATCAATAGAAACCTCTTGATTTTGTTGTTTGGTGTCTTTTTGGCCAACCTGCCGAGGCGGGACCCGGAAAGGCTTCTGGAAAGAGGGAAGTTCGGAAATGGACTCGGTGATTTCATCATCATCAGAGCCTGCGTGCCCTCCAGAGAGTTTGATGAGTTCTTGACGACGTTCTTCGGGAATCTTCAACCCAGAATCGGGAGTTTCTTCCTCTTCCTGAGAAAGAATTTATTAGAAGAAAATTTGAAAATGTTAAGTTTTAAAAATAGATTCAGAAAATAGAATCAAATAGAAGAAATCCAAATTGCTTCCTTGGTCTTGAGTGGAATTTCAATCAATTGGAGGTCAAAAGTTCAGAGCAGATTTAACTTATAATACGTGAGAATCTAGTGGACATCTGTTTTTTCTGGATGAAAGATCAAGTAATCTCAAGACAGCATCTTTTGTTGCACAATTTCTCAAGTTCGCGTAGGATTTTGCTTGTTAATGCGTAAAAAATTGCACACATCTTCCTATTGGTTTGGTGGATTTTACAAGAGGTTCGAAAAGAACCCAAACTGGACAGACGAAAGCTGTGGAAAAGGTGATCTCGTAAAGCTATTCAACCCGCGCAGTTTGTCTTCACTTCAAATCAAAAAAAGGAACACTTGCAAGAAACTTGTTCCTTCGGCAATCTTGATGTTTTGCTGTCTGTATTTATCCTGAGATCTCCTACGTGACGCCTAGGAAGGAAATCAAAACAAATAAATCCCAGGTAATCCTCGAAATCCGTGAAATTCTTTAAGAACTTTGAGTAAATCCCACTTGAACAGATTCAACAATCAACCTACTCAAAACACAAAAACGACAAATAAGAAGGTCAACATACGATTGTCCTTCCGGTATAATGATAAACTTGGTGAAAAACGCTAATAAAATATAAATTAAATGAAACGTTAATGACAGAGAGATTTGTGGCCAACAAACAAAAGACACTGATCTGGGGGAGTAGATTCAGTAACAAGTCAAGCCCCAACTGTTTACACTTAAGTTTTTTGTACCACTTATTCCAGAGCCGAGCTCGATAGTCAAGTGGATTTTGCATGAAACAGGGTTCTGGATTCAAAGGGGAATTTGAAATCGATGCCGAAATGAAAAATAATAGTTGTAAAAGATATAAAAACAAGTGATCCATCAAATAAATCTTGCAGAAAATCAATCGGTGCAAGGATTAAAAACCAAAATAAGGTTGATTATTACTAACCACAGAGCTTCTCCGACTATTGGAGACCCCTGGACTTGCGGGTCTCGAGTTGACAGGCGTCTCAAAATCCAGAATGTCTCGAAGAATCTTACGTCTTGCATTTCCCTTTGGAAAAGAAGTAATGACGTAATTGTGGATATCAGAGAATTCAGCATCTACAGTAGGCGATAAGACACTCTCAATATCAGAATCATTCGGAGAAAAATGAATTTCTGGAATCGACGGTCTTCGCAAATCGGAATCCATTTCGGATTCTGCCAGTTTGCAATAAGAATAGTTGCGAAATTCAAAAAATAAAAAACCAGCCACAGAAGTGTCAAATGTAGTAGATAACAAAAACCTGTGAAAATACATGGAACCTTTTCAAGACCAAGGATGCAATTTGACACTGTCCAAACGGAAAAGTTTTGCGCGTGTAAGATGATTTAGAACAACAACACTCCCGGAGATGAATCAATCTCTCCAGGAATTGAACTCAAGGATATTACCTCTTCTTGATCTTTGGTAGATTTCGGAGTCTAAAAAATGTTGAATTAGAAATAGAGATAAAAGTAAACAAATTGTTTACTCGATCAACAGTTGCTCTTTGTTTCTCGGGAACAGCTTTTTCATCCGCGGTCATGGACCTTTTCTTGGCTGAGGAATCCTCGGATTTGCTCGAATCTTTTCTGGAAGGCATTGAGTCCCGTCTTTCCTCTTGTTCTTCTGAAATAACAAGAATCAAATAAGAATAAGTTTCTTAAGAGTACCAATATTATCAAATTTGACGACAGCTGAACTTTGACAACTACCGTAGTCGCTGGTGACTTCACACTTGTAAAGACCAGCTTTGTCTTGGCTCATGCGATTGATGGATAATCTAGCGACCTTCCCATCGAATGAGGAGGAATACTCGGTCGAGCTGGAGATCCTCTGGCTATCTCTGGAAAGTAGAAAATAATAAAATATTAAGTCAATAAAGCAACTTTAATCAATGCAAGGATGCCACCAGATAAAAGAACAAAAAATGAATTAAACAAATAGTGATTCCATCGTGTTAACAAGGAACAGCTGCCGAGCTACTCCACAATGCACACGCAATCGATGGGGACTGGTATTAATCACAGTCATATTGCGAAAAAAGGTGTTGCAAAAAACAGTTCAACTCCATCAATCAAAGCTTACTTGAACCAGTTGATCTTTGTGCTCGAGTGGCATTGGAATTGGCATTCCAAAACTACAGTATCACCTCGGGATGCCGTCTGAAATAACTTATTATTTAAGTGATTTTTGGCAATTTAAATTTTATTGTTGCATTTTATTGTTTTTCTTAAATCAAATATTTTTTAAAAACGTCGAGAGCCACCTTGATCAAATGCTGTCGGCACCTTTCTCTTCCGTTGATTCCCCTGAGGCAGTGTAACACATTTTGGCGAGCCGGCTAGAGGAAGAGAAAGGTAACCTCGTCCGGCCTACGCAATTTAGCAGGGGATGAATGAAAAAATTCCTCTCCGAGTTGGCAAAAATGATCTGGAGGGAGCGCTCACTTGAGGGGGTGGGTTCAAAGAAGTTTTAAAAATTATTAATTGGATCGAAATTTTTACCAAATTTAGCTAATTGTTCATTATTTAAAGACTATTGAAAGAAACCGGTTTTAAAAAGCAAAATGCATGAAGTGGCTCTCGAAATCGTATAAGTTTGACTCTTGGATATTTCAAGACGTGTAAAAAAGCAAAATACTAGGACTATTGTAACACGTAAAAATTTTTTAATACACGTTTGCTCGGTAATGTTCTTGGATAGATGCTGCAAAAAGTAAAAACAAAAAATAAACAAAAGACTTGAATTATCCTTTAAAACCCACTTTCGATTTCAATGGGGAAACGACGAGGGGAGATTTTTTAAAATCACTACTAGGAGCTGCTGGAGACTTGGATCTGCTTCTTTCCTTCTTCGATGCCGGAGGAAGTCCTGCGTCACTTTTTCTCTTCGTTCCGGAGAGAGAATCAACGTCCATTTTCTCGGTAGCAGAGCTCTTCTGAGAATCGGATTCTGGCTGCAAAGTAGTACCGCTCTGACTTTGCAGTTCCTGGGTGGGAGTCGAAGTTCTGGATCTAATGTTCTTTTTCGGACTGCTTTCACGGGATTTCTTCCTCGAAGGCGTTCCTTCTCTGTGTTTCTTCGACGGGGTTGAAGGTCTTGAAGAAGACGGAGTTTTTGCTCTGGGAGACTTCCTACCGACTGAAGGGCTTCTCCTGCTTTCTGGAGCTTCTTCTTGCTGGAAGTTCAAAGACAAATTCGCATTAGTTTCTCCTTGGTCATTCTTGATTGTGCATCTGTATTGACCGGCATCTGATGACGAAGGTTTCTGGAAAGTAATTATCGATTAATAATCACAGTTAATTACAGTAATTGCAACGTACTCTGATCTCCAACTGACAAAGATACATATTCTCGCCCAAGTCAGTGAAGACTTCCTTGAAGTTACTGCCACCAAGAGGAACTCCGTCTTTGGACCACTTTGCCGTGGGTCTACTGGTACTCTTGACTTTGCATTCCATCAGAATCAATGCGCCGCCTTCTTTAGGAATGATTCTGGGCTTACCTACAAATGTAGGTCCACGCTGACTGGGAGTAGCTGCTCTCTCATCGCCTCCAGCAAAATTGAGATTAATATTAGCATTTGATTCGCCCAATTGATTAGATGCCGTACATTTATAGGCTCCACCATCTCCAGCATTTGGTTCCTAAAAGTTACAGTTACTCTCGAGGCGGAAAATTGAATAATTGTTTTGCGTTTCTCAGCTTGAAAAATTTCGCGTTGGCGGAAGCAATCGATTTCCGTTTGTTTTCCTGGATCAATGAAACTTGGATAAAAGTAAATCTCAAATCCAGAATTCATAGTCAAATGTCAACTTCGGGAATGAATCAATTAATATTGATTTTCGTTGTTGCATCTAGATCAACAAAAATCTGAACTTTTAAATAAATCAAAAACTACTTTTAGAAAAAGTAAAGAACTCGAGATTTCGAAACTAGTTGTTTAGGTTTTAAGAAAAATATTACCTTGATGATTAAAGTAGCTTTGTAGAGGTTTCCACTCAAGTTCGTCAAAGTGAGAGTAACTCGACTGCTAGCGGAAATAGGGGTTCCACTGTGACTCCAGCGAACATCTGGTGGAGGATCGGCCTCCAGATGGCATTCCATCAGAAGGTCCCCCGAGTCCGTCTGCTGGATGGAGGGCCTTTGGGTAAATCTGGGGGCAGAGGGCATCTTGACTTGTCTTCAAGGAGCCGAGTGGCCGCCGAGGCGACTCGGCTCAATCAAAATCTGGAGCAAAAAATAAAAACGTGTTAGCCGAAGCTAGAATTGAAAGGCAGACTGATTAATCCAGATCCAAATGTCTGCCTTAAAATAATAATCTAAAAATAAAATTTATTTACAAAGAAAAAAATAAAAAAGTGAAAAATCGCGATTGACCGCAAGTCAAGGGAGATTTGAAAAGTGCCTAGATCCTCTGGAATCCTTTATGGATAATCCGGGGTTGTGCGTACGTGTGCGTGCAGATAAAGATCGAAAAGCAAGTTTTTTCTTGAATTTTTCCAGGACTTGGCCCTGTTGTTTCTATTGCTTTCGCTAGGATAGGGTGGGTTGGCCCGAGGGCCATTCGAAAAGAAATGTGCTTGTGTACAGATCCACTATGCTAGCTCTCTGATCAAGTCCGACATAAGATTAGTTAGCTTTGTCTTTCACGTTCTTGAGTAATGACTTCGGAAAAAGGCGGTTCAAGGTGGGAGTAAATCCATCCATCCGCACTCACTCGTAAAGCTTGCGGTTGTCTCTCGTTAACCGTGACAAACTCAACAAAATGACTGCCGGAAAAAGTCTGCAATATTTTACACTTCTGACGTCTTGACGAGTAAAAATTCATTATCGGCCTAAATTGAGGCAAATTTTTTATAAAATTCATAATTTTTCCGATACATAACAAAATAAAAAATCAAATCCCCTAGGGATATTGTTCTAGACTCTCAGTCGGGAAATATCAGAAATCAACTTTCTGTTTTAAATTCTATTTTTAAAAAATAATGATTGCAAAACGAACAGCAAAATACCTTTCGACAAACTGGAAAAACAGCAATCCATTTTTTTGCTTGTAGCGATTTTTAAATGCTTCCTCAATCAATATCTTTGCTCTGAGGTAACAGGAGGCGGTAATAGGAGAATGTGGAAATGTCTTAAGTTATGAAATCATAAATATAAACATATGGGGGAATTTGAAAACGATATTTTGATCTGCATAGATTTTATTTGTCATAACAATAAAAATAACTTCAATTCATCGAGTTACGATGTCTACTCGTAATAATAGGCGCATAAAGATTTTTAGTGAAAATAACTTTGGCGTTTTTTCGGGATATCTAATGGGATATGAGTACCGGCATCGACTGACTTGAGATGAAACTGACGACTGCCATCGGGATGAACCAGTAATGCTGTTACGGAATCAGGCTGAGTCATGGATCGAATCACGGTTGACAGTGTCGGGTTATTGTATGTCTTATCAAATATAGCAACTCTCATGAGAGGAGGGGGATAAACACCATTGACACGTTTGTAAGAACCAGATTCCCAAACATCATAATCATGAATTCTAAAATTACTTTTTAAATCCACAGATTAAATAAAACTTACGAAGATTCATGAAATTCTGATTCTTTATAAAAGACAGTAGTCTTACAAGCGGGTCTCACAACGAATCCTTGATTACACAACTCAGAATAAACTTCTAGTTTCTTTCTAGTGACTCCGAAACTCTGAGCCACTCGAAGGAACCAGAAGATACTACATGGCTGGATTTCCCCTTGTGCAAGAACCCGGACAGGGTCGCAATGAGCAATACAGATCGCATCACCCTTCCGGCACAAGTAGAAAACAGCTTCAAAGCAAAGTTCAAATTCATTATTTCCAATGGGTGTTCCGATTGTAGAAATGGTTTTCCCCTTCTGATGGATGCAGCGAAATTTCCTAGTTATAGAGTTATAGGATATAATAGAAAAAGAACAACTAAAATCAAATTATTCAAAAAATTCTTAACAGATAATCCACCTGGCGAGATATTGTTGCCAATCAGAATCTGTAAATCCCGAAACCGCCATGTCAATCTAGAAAGTCATCAAATCACAAAATTGACACAAACTCGGCATAAAAGTATGGAAATCCAATTATATCCATGAATTCATAAGTGTGTACTTTATTTTCCAGTATTCATAGAATTCTATCATGACACAGAAAACATCATTCAAAAAGACACATTGAAAAGCGCGAAGCCCCGCAGGTAAATACCGTACAACAAAGGAGAGCGACTTTGTTCTCGTGTTTGATTAATTTTGGAGGATAGCACCAGTATTGCAAGGACTAAAAGAAAATACATATTGATTACAATTACGGTAAATTAAAGGAATAAATGTCATTATCACAAGATACCATAATATTCCACAAGGGACCATCAATTTGCGTTAATACATACTGCCATAATTATCATCCACATGAGATTCTCAATTTTCGCGTTCTCACATGATTTCATATTTTTAAGCAAATAGTTATTTTCATTCTCAAACAAGCAAAAAGTGGGTTGAAATTGCGGTCCCGTGCAGAAACTTCAAGATACTCTAATAACATTTGCGCTCCCTTTAAGGTTACCGTCTAATTAAATAAATAATAAAATGAAATTCAACTCGACCACCGGATTTACATGGCAAAATAAGAATTGGATTCTTAGAACATATCCAGGGGCAAGAAAATGCGTCTACAGGCAATAGTGATCGGCTTTGGTGGCTTATCTGGAGCATCCAGTAATTGACTGATTTGTACAGGAAATTTACGAAAGTCATTAATGTACATTCTGTCAAACTGTTCTCGATCTACATTGTGCTTGAAGTGATCGAGAGCAACAAATAAAATATCCCTGAAAAAGTCGTCGTCAAAAATGCTTGGAAAAAATGAAATTACCTATATAGGGAGAAGTGATTTCGTATAGCCATAGTTTTGGTTACGGGATTAATATCACGATGAGACTGAATAATTTCTTGCATGATTTTAAACAAATTCCCTGCGATCAATTGTTCAGTTGTCATCTTCCATAAAGCCTGACGGCGCTCGGAAGCCACTAAAGAGCGATCAACATCTACTGAGAGACATGTGGAATCATCCTGGAATAATAAATTAGAGATAAAAAACCAATGATGATTAATTACCCCCGGGGAAGTCTTTAAAGTGTTAGTAAAGATTGTATTTTTTTCTCGTTTTCGATTATTTTTGAAGTTGTATGAGCAATTTGGGATTTAACATCCTTAATATCATTGTTCAAAGAACGAAGAAGGGCCGATATTGATGCAATTTCGTTCCCTTCCGAAATCACTCTATTTTGATAAGCTTCTTGAAACTTGGCAGCGAGTCGTCTATTATCTTCGATCTCTTTAAGCATCAAGTCAAAATCCTCAACAATGAAATCCAGCGAGCGAGCCAAAGGATTAGTGCTTTGAGCTGTTGTTTGAAGAGCTCTTTGAACTGCCTCAACTTCCGCCCGCATTTTTTTCTGCTCACTAAGATCATAAAAAGCTCCAGGCTCAAGAAAGGCATTAGCATCGTCCTCTAGCTTTCTCGTATTCTCAATTATCCTATTAACCAATTGGCCATGTTCACTACCCTGAGTCAACTCTGAAATGTCTGCTCCAATTCCGGTGTTTGGAGCAGCCACAATTTCATCATCTTCCTCAACAATAAAATCCTCAGCGGCGGCCTCTTTCTTTGAGTCATCCGATTCCTCCATTAAAAGAAGGGATTTATCAAAGGCTGAAGCTTGTTGACTCACGGTCGTTGTGTCTAAATCGGCCACTTTCGTCTTCTTTACCTTCGGAGGAGCAGGTCTGGCAGCAGCCGTGCCAGGACGGCCGACGGCAGTTTGTGGTCGTATAGCTCCGGTGGTTGGACGTTTAATGACGGGCTCGTCATCATCTGGTCTCTCCGGTTCCAGGATGGTATCCATTACTGGATGACCATTGGTAAACGTCTCGATAACACTAGTTCGAGATGGACCGATTCCTGAAGATTCTCGAGAATGAACATCGAAATCATGACGTTCACTCTCCGCACCTGTTTCCTCAGCGATGCCACTATCGTCACCTCCTTTAGATGTACCTCCACTAGACTCACGTTCAACATACGAAGTATCAGGGGGAATATCCTTCCCCCCACTGGAATCAATAATTTCATCAGATCGCTTTTCCTTTGATTTAGATTTCGACCTTTTCTCTTTCTTCTCCTTCTTCTCTTCACTACTCTTCTTCGATTTTTTAGACTTAGACTCGTCGGATGACTTGGACTTTTTCTTCTTCTCCTTGTCCTTCTCTTTGTCCTTGGACTTGGAACGATGCTTAGATGGCTTAGAAGATGCAGCTTCAATTGCTAGACTTTGAAGAACGAGATTAGTGAATTCTGGGTCTTTCCCAGCTACTATTCTTGAGGGCTTTACATCGTTCAAAGAACCATCCGCATTCAACCCATCAATTAATTTCTCAAGAAAGGCAATTTTAGAAGTTTTATCAGCTCCGGCTTTGGCATAATCGAGATCATCAGGAGTAAATAAACTCTTCAAAACACCAGTAGCCCGAACCGTTTCATTCACAATATCGTGAATAAACTTGAACGGTGGTCTTTGAAGTAATTGATCGGTTAACGGTGGTCGAGATATCAAAGGTTCAAAAAGCGATCTAGTTTTGGCAGTATCAACCATGATTAAGACGAAGATTATCAAAATATAGAAGTAAGTTAATAACAGGAATTACCGCTAAAAACTCTGTAGTGCTTGTCACCAATACTTCCATGCGACGCTTCTGCGCAAAGCGTGTGAAGGAATTGGTTGCCTGGTGCCAATGGCAATTGGAATAAAAGTAAAGTAAGACAAGTTTCGCGCATGGAGCTTGTTAGAATTGCAGGTGAGTATTATAACTCAAACGGCCAGACTCAGACGGACGAATACAGCTGGCATGGGAATGAAAAAATGGATGGAAGGCAGAAATACTTACGTCGAATATCTCAAAGCCAGTTGCAAGAACAAGAGCTTAGTAAATACGAACCCTTACAAGACAAACTCCGCCCTCCCTCAAAATGGTCAAGCGGTAACTGCAAGAGTCTTAGGTGGGACAGCTGAAGCCAATGAAGAGTTGGCAGCATTTTCAGGCTTCCGTTGGAGTAACTATGGTAACCAGTCACACACCATTAGGACAACCATTTACAATTTCGAAATCATTCGGCCACAAATACAGCTCTATTTTTGGTTGTCATATTACTTTCCAAAAATGCTCCCCAAATAAAAATAATCAAAAACGAAGTTAGGGGCCCCTGTTTTGAAACGAAGTAAAAGCAACTTACCGTGTGATTCGTCAAGTACAGAGGAAAGATAGACTTGGAATATCTTTCCGGATAGTCGAAAACACATCGGATGTGAACATTCTTAGATATCCATGTATATATATGTGTCGGGACATCTAGCCTTCGAAGGTAATAAACGAGATTCCAAAAGATAACTGGATGAGATACTCTCAAAGATGAATCGGACAATGCCAAAATATCAGAAGCCAGTAAAGTCTCAATTTCTCTTCGCAGTACAAGAGGACTCACAAATGGAACAGATAATGTTTCAGGAGCCTAAATGAAAGTAAATACATAGATTCTAGCCTTGAAGAAACTCACGACTTTAATATTAGTATGTTCAGTAGCTCGATAACTTTTGGATTGGAATGGAGTATACCAACTTTGTTGAACACTTTCAACTCTCTGTTCCAACTTGACTTTCAAGGACGGGGCAAAATTGGAATGACAATAAGGACAAGAAGTATTCAAATTCGAATCATCAACAGTCCATCCTGCTGCTAAATCTTCATCGTAGATAACATGACTACATCGTGGACATGCTGATGAAGAACATAAAGTAGCGTCTAAATGGAAGATCAATACTAATTAAAAAAGGAACAGTTACCAAGAATATAAGAGTCCTCGTCATCTTCAGAAATTTCCGCTAAGAGGTCCTTCATCCAGAAATCCATAGAAAGTAAATCACCAGAGGAACCTGAATCAAGTTGAAAAGCAGGATCAGAAGAATCCAAATGATCTTGATAAGTCACAGTTCCATTCAAAAAGCTATCTTCATTTGCAGAAGAAGTGAAAGAAGAATCTTTCAGATAACTCTTGTTCAGATTTTTCATCTCATTGACCAGAGAATTCATACCACTTTTCTTTAATAGTACATTGCCTTGCTGGGAAACAGCATCATAGCCTTTCAATGCATGTTTTCGTACGGAATTTACCAAAGATGAGAAACTTGGAGACATCGTCATAGACGAAACGTTAAGTTCATTATGACCAGTTGATTTTGAATCTTCGTCAGAATGCTTAACGTCATCTAAAAAGGACTACGTACATAACGTCAACATAATTAAAAATATACCTGTTGTGTGGCTACGCATGAGATTAGAAACGACAGGTGAACTCGTTAATTTCTTGAACCATGACGAAGGTCCTTTGCTCGAAGATTTGCGTTTACTGGTTAAACGGTCATCTAATGACGCAAGATCTTTAGCAAAAGGCGATGCTGAATGTTCTCGAAGGAACTGTTCTCTACTAGGACTGATATTCAAACTAGCCGACTTCACTCTCCGTTCCTCTTCTGAGTGAACGGAAGCTGTTAAGGGATCACAAACAAACTCTTCTTTTTCTTCATCTGACTTGTTGTCGTTCTTATCAGGCAATGGATGAATAGTCATTATGTACGGTTGCTCCCGAAGAGCGCGTTCTCTCTCATCCTCTTCCTTTATATCTTTTGATGAAGCTGAATTTCCATCTGGATCCGGTGTAGATGACACTGATGGATTCCCTCCACCATCTTCAACCGAAAGATTAGAATTATTTTCTATTGATGCAGTGGTGTCATCCATCGTGGAATTAAAATCGTTCGGCAATTCCCGAACATTTGCCGATATTTCCATATTTGGATCCCTTCGTATAGCAGAAAACCGACTACATACATCTAAACGGATTTTGATTCTTTTCCAAGCAGCAATAGCATTAAGTCGGGCTTCAGCCGGCCATTTCCCATCCATCACGGCCCAATGATAAACAGCATATGTGATCGCATTGGGTGCAATGGAAAGTCGTCTCATCTCATGAAGAACATCTACAGCAAGGTTAGGATAACCATATTCACCGCAAAGTTTCATTAGAAGACGATAGCTAACTTGGTCGAGGAAAGGAATAGTTGCCCGATTCATTCGACGAAGAACCTGTAAAATGAAAGTGTTTATTTTTCAAAATTTTAGCACCTTACAGTCATGGCTAGCCTTAGTACTTTCAACTTATTCTTCGCTACAGAAAGAAGAGAAGGCAATTGCATAAACCAAAGTGAATAAGAATAAAATAACAAAATTCTCGGCCACAGAGTTGGATGTAGTTGGATCCATCTTGCAGCCACCTCCAAAGATGATCGAATTTCTTGTTTTGTTCGAATAACAGCCATTTTTAACTTTGGTTGTTGAACATCTGTTGATGAGCTGTTTCCTCCGGCCTTTGCAGCGATCGACTTCATGATATCTTCAAGTTCAAATAGTTCATGACAAAAATGATTAGGGAATCCAGTACATTTGTAGACGAGTTCAAGAGAATTAGGATTCAGTAACTCTGGTGGAGGAATGACAATAGTGTGATTCACGGAATACAGATCGCGATCCAACAGTTCCACATAGGTATTCGACTTAGCAGTGCATTTCTGGATGCATTCATCGAAAAACGCATTGTAGATGACTTTGTCGGATATGAAAGACCGCTCTTCTATGAACCGAATGAAAGATTGAGTTTCGGAGAGCTTTGTGTAGAAATCAAGTGTAGATTTGTCCCTTGATTTTAAAAACCCCTCTAGATCAAACCTTTCTGTCATATCCGTAGCATGAGCTGTTCGTGGACATTCAGTAATCGGTTTCAAATAATTCGTATATCCATCCAATATCGAACACATGAACCTGAGAAAAGCTTCTCTGATAAGTAATTCATATGTCGCTTTTTTAACCTGAATTTGGTGGTCAATATCCACAGAACTATTTCCATCTGGTTTCATCTTCCGCAGCTTTTCTCGCTCTCGATCATCTGATCGAATTTTCTCTAAAATCCCTTCAAGTGATTGCTTCAGTCGTTTGTATGGTTTCTTTGGGAGTGTAGCATCTTTGATTATCTTCTTATTGACGGAATGCCGAACAGTAGCAGTATCAAGGTCAAAACAAGTGACATCTCCAGGAGGATCTTCATAGAGATCGAAATATCTCGAATCAACACCAGCAATAAATGGGAGTGGTGCATGGAGTACACCAGCCAGAGCTAACGGACATTGTGGGATGTAAGGGCATTGCCAGTGAAATGGAAACATCAACGCACATATCGTTTCCGACACAACAGTCAACAACCACGGTCGAAGAGAGTGAATCAGAATCTAAAAACCGTTATTCATCTGAAGCCTGAAAACAAAACTCGAACCTTTTGCTCCAGTAATGCCAAGGACATGGCATAAATAAAGTTATCAACATTCATATTCCTTAATACCTCATGGAACTGGGCACCAGATAGCGGCACCTGACTATCGTCATGGTTTTCAAAGGCAATCATGTCCTCACCTAGCTGAACAAGTACTCTAGGTCTAGAAGTCGTAGGAAATGGCACTTCGTACATCAAATGGGAAATATATCGCTCAATTGGAACCCGTTGTGCATCAGGATAAACAGACATGTAGTAGACGTGATATAAGAATCGTCGGAAACACTCGAAGAAAGGATACTTTGAGACTACACATATCGACTTGTTCATGAAAAACAGCTGATTTGGAGAGACTTCCTTAGGCGAATCCGGTCGTTCTTCTTGATTCTTAGAATCTACATCGAAGGACAAAACATCTTTTTGGTGTTGCGTAAGCTCTCGAGTGTATTTCTCATAAAAAGTGAGAGATGCACCGTAATATTTGGTTCCATCGGCATCAGTAAGGACACAAGTACTGAACAATTCCTCAGGAGGTCCACATTCCACACTCCAGCTCTCGATTACAGCACCCATAGGCAGACAGAACATCGGGGCATTTTGGGCAAAGGAGTTCACTTCGTCGTCTGTTTTGGGGAACCGATCGAGAACGGCCGGTTTATAGGCTATTCTTCTACAGCAAGATTGTGCTTTCTTATAACAAACATATACATCTGATCCTACCACTGCCTGCAAAGCAATACTTTAGTAACGATTAAGGGTCAAGAAAAACCTTGTTGAGATTCTTGTCGATTTTGTAGAAGGTATGAGGTGGAACCTCTCCTTTACTAGTAATAATGACTGAGATATGCGTAATGACTAGTTGGTGAGGGGGTCCGTTGGTTTTACATCGTCGATAGGTGAAATACAGAGCGCTAGATGTATTGCTGACATTGGCTGGTCTTCCATCAGGAGTATACTGGACAACGGTCGAGTCCTCCATGGGGCGTTCCTTTTTACCTTCATCCATGATTCCAATATCCACAAGTGGTGGTTTCAAATATCCTCTCCGATAACACAGAAAGGCCGAATGAGTTCTGATAGACCCATGATTTAAGTCGGCCGGATAACCAGAAGGAGTTGTTTCAATGCAGGTAAATCCAACTGGCACCTGGAAATTAATTTTCATATATGAATATCATGCAAAATTCCGTTTTCACCACTTACCTGTTCTCCTTGGCCTGGGAAAATGATTGTAATGTCTGTAATTGGAGCCAAGGCTTCATGGGGCTTATTTCCACACTCATGTTCAAGCGGGGTCAGTTCTTCTGGATTCTCATTAAGACCAGCAACAATAAAGTGGTCGAAAAGATGTCTATTAGTGTCACCATCAGCCATACCCTCGTATCTACAAATGAAAAGTGAAATAATTATAAACGAAAACAATAAATAAACGCGTTATTTGATGCGTCATAATCCCATCAAGTGCTCTGTTCAAGCTTGGATGAACTCAAAAATCGTCCCGACGATTTCATCATAACAGAATGATGTACAATATATCAGTAATGAAAAGTAATAGATTTGAGGTGTGGGAAATTATTTATAAAATAAGTAATGGTAATTATTGAAGACCAGCAAGAAGAACAAAGCCCCATGCATGCACCACTCCAAACGAATCGCACTCTGCAAGCGAGGAAAGAACGGTTCAACAGCTGCCGGAAGAAATTATTCCTCAGCTTCGTTTTCTTTCAAATCCAAATTCGTTCATTGTTCGATGCTTTTCCGAGTACTTCAGCGAGCCAGACATGGTTTGCGCTATGTCAGTGTCGAGACAAAGATTAAGGGAACCGGAAAGGATGGAGAAGTAACGTGAGTTTTGAAGCTTAACTTCATATATGAATATTTACTGTTCTACGTTTAGGCAGATGGATATACTGAAATGGCGAGAACAACAGAAGAACGCTGCTCGAGAAGTGAATATCGGTGGTGAGAAGGTGAGATGGAACTACAGATCTGAGATGGTCAAACGTCACGGACTGGACAACAACCACAAATACACCTGGATCGCTATCGGCATCTCTATCATCCTTGGATTCACTTCTTTCGTTGCAGTCAAGACGAATGTTATCGAGAACAGGAGACAGGCTATGGCTGAAAGAGAAGAGATCAGAAAGTCCCTTCAACTTGTGGGAGAAGATAGAAAGAAGATTGCTATTGTGTGATCTAGGACACATACAGTTTATTTTCTATTTAGCCTTTCATAAATTAGATAAATTAAGCCGTAGTCTCATCCATATTCTGCTTGAGCAAGTTGGTTTGTTTATCATTGGTTGATTTGGTTGGAAGTTGCTCACCCTCCTCCAGCTTCCTCGATGGACCCAGGTTGATACGAATCTGCATGCTTACAGGGGTTGTTGGGGGCTTGGAGAATTTGGCAGAAGATCTAGAGCTATCCAAGCTCGGTGAGTTGGAACTTGGATCACTTTGCTCCTGGGACACAACGGATTCGAAATCAAGCTGCAACAGTAAAAAGTTCTCGGGCAATGAAGCTTTCGTAGTTACTTCTAAGTGGATTGCGAGACGATGACGTTTCCGGAAGACAATACAGCTAAAAAGCCACGAGTCAGATCGAGAGATATATGAATACAAAACAAACCCAGATGTAGGATGACCGAGACGAACGGATTCTATGTTCTTGACATGTTCATCAACATCAGCAACTGTATTCGAGACCGGAATCGTTGCTTCAATGGGTTGTGATTGACAATCAACGTACTCAGTAGCATCCACATTGATCGGCTTCAACGTAAACTTCACTGGAAATCTGCTGTTGTTGGAGAGAAAGAAGAATGCAGGTTGAGCAACTCCCTCGATCAAAGAAAGTGGATGAACTATTCGCAATTCCGGGATGAAGATGGAACCGAAGAATTTGGCGCGGAAATTGACAGACCCAGGGTTGTAGTCACCACGAACAAGGTTACAGTTACAGAGGTCGCATCGACGAGCAAAACGAGTTCTCAGGACCATATTCGTAGGGAAAGGAACATAGGGAGTGATGTAAAGCAAGCCCAGTTTCTGTTTGTAATTTACAAATTCCCTTTCATTGTCGTTGTATTCCTCGTAATTGATTTCTGAAACGTTGGTTAACAATTAATTGTTGAGATTACCCATACCTTCTTCATCTTCATCACGGAACACCTCATGAGAGATTGGGGGAGGAGGTTCTAACGCAGCCTTCCTTTCCTTCATCAGAGTTCCTAAGCCACTCACTGCAGCTAGGAGATTAGACTTTCTAAAAGCAAATTTAATTCCTAAGACAGAATACAACACACCGTTTGCGTGGAGGATACTTTAAACTCTCTTGTTCTTCCTTCTCAAAACTGGCAATCTCCTCGAAATGCTTGTAGATATCCTCGAAGTAATCACAGGCATTAATCGACGGCAACTTGAACTCGGTTGTGTTCTCGAACTCAGGCATACCAGCCGAAGAAGTGGAATATCGACAATTAGGGCAAAACAGCTTGAACCGGTCGCCTTCAGGAGTATTGACAGCAACCACAGTCAAAACAGATTCTGAAGTTCAGTTGATATATGAAATTCAATCAACTAAAGACCTACCGCATACTGGACATCTGAAACAACTAGCACAGCGATTCTTATATTCCTTCGCATCGGAAACGGTAATATTCTCAAAGCACATAGGACAATAGGTGATATCAACTTGATTGGCACAACAGTAAGAACACTTGGGAATGAAGCAATTTCTGCACATGTAAAGCTGATCTAGTGGACGGAATTTACCACAAGAACATTTGTATTTCACGAGATCCGTCTTCAAAATCCGCGACATGGCGAAAAAGTGAAACAAATAAAGCACCTCAACGACGACCGAAAGAATAAGCAAGATAGGAGGTTGGCGGAGTGTCTCCATTGCCAGATCTTGCTCAGCTTCCCGTTGCAAAATATTTGCCAAAACCAGCAAAATGGATCATGCCGATTTGATGGATGTTGATTTGGAGAATTCCAATCAATCTGCCCTTTCCAACGATGCTCTTGTTACAGAAGACTCCGTTGCGGGTAAATCTACCCCAACGCTAAAAGTCGGGTATCGGCTCTTTGCCAAAATGCAAGGCAAAGACGAAATGGGTTGGTTTCTTAATTTTTATATTTCATGTGATTATGCTCGTTTCCAGTCATGGGAGAAATCAAAGCAATTGAACAGATCTCGGACAATCCTCCAACATTTCGATATTATATTCACTTTGTGGACTACAACAGAAGAATGGAAACTTGGCTCAGGGAAGATTCTATGGATCTGACCAGAGTGTATTACCCGAAGAGATTAACTAAGAAAGATAAGGACAATATAGCTCAACTTTCCCCTGATGACGAAGGGAATAGAAGGAAAAGAGGAGCTACTAGGGGAGTTGGAACTTCCAATATTGAGTACGTTCCTTTCAATGAAGTTGAACCTCAAGAAGAAATTGAAACTCCGGCTGCTAGACGAGGTAATCTCTATCTACATTTCCCCTCTTATGGTGTAATTTTTAGCTCGGAAGAAAGATGAAGAGGATGAAACTAAGAGGAGGAACATCGAGCTGATTGTTCTAAATGGATTCACTATCGTTCCATGGTACTTTGCTCCATATCCAGTATGTTTGACGAAATTGCCTGCTGTTTTTCTCTGTAATTGGTGTTTATCTTATTGGCCGAGCTTCGATTCTCTGAAGTCTCACATGTCCTGTTGTCCACTTAGTGGACCACCTGGTAAAAAGATCTACGAACATGATGGATTAGCTTTCTTTGAAGTGGATGGAGCCGAGGACAATGTATATGCCGTCAACCTTTGCTTACTCGCAAAACTCTTCCTCGATCACAAGACAGTCTACTATGATACGAAGCCGTTTTACTTTTATGTCCTTTGCGAGAGAACCGAGGATGAATATAATATTGTCGGATACTTCTCAAAGGTTCGTTTTGCTTCCAAATCCTCGTTATTACTTTCTTTTTAAGGAAAAATGCTCAGCCGATGAGTATAATCTCGCTTGTATTCTCGTTCTTCCCCAATTCCAACAAAAGGGCTATGGAAAGTATTTGATAGAATTCAGTTATTTATTATCCAAAGTTGAACAGAAGACGGGTTCCCCGGAAAAGCCCCTCTCTGATCTGGGTCTACTCTCCTACCGGTCTTATTGGCTCTATGCCATCACGGAGTTTGTTCTTGGTCACTATGATAACCGCGGCTATGATGATCTGAAGAAGTACCTGAATAAGGACATCAACCTCCGATGTAACCTTCTTCAATTAGTAGAGAAGACCAGAATCAAACGCGATGATCTCGTGTCTACAATGGAATCTTTTGGCATTGCTCAGCATACGAATGCCGGTAATGTCAAAATCGCCCTTTCTTTAAGCATGATCAAAAAATACTTTGAAGACAAAGTCGGCAGACGTCATGTGGACCAAAAATACCTCAAGTGGCAACCGCCTCAAGTGAAGGACGACGTCCCAAGTGGAAGTCGGGCTGCAGATGATAAAAGGCGAGTCGGAGCTTTAGAAGAAGAGGATTAGTATAATCACTCTAAGTATTTTTCCTAGTGTACATGATGAAATGAACATTTCAACAAAAACTGAATTTATCGTCTTTTGAATCATATTACATTGCATTTCTAACAACTTGATTACGTGTTTTTGTTTCTTGCAGCAATTGAACGCTAGACACAACTCTTAAACGGAGATTCCATCGTCGGATACGTAGGCCGGGGCAAATTCAGGTTGTCGCTCAAGGATTCTGAGACGAAGCGGAAGGGATTTTCGGAACCGAATGAACGGCTGCACGCTGTCCTCTGAAATTGTCAGTTTTGAAACAATGAGAAATCATCGGAAAGCAAAAGTGATAAGCAAACAGCCGGAGGCACTTTTCTAGACGCAATTTTCTCGTTTCACTTTCCCTACTTCCTTTGTTCTTCATAGGAAACAAAAAATAGATCATTTTTACGAAATCGAAAAAGCAAGTAACGTTTTGCTACCTACATCTAGCAAATCTGGTTTCCATTTTGAACGTCGAGGGCAATGCGGTTTGAATATGATATTCGGTGTTCGACTTGACACCGGTTTCTCAAATTGGTTTCAAGGACGATGGGAAGCAAACTTACGGGTTTTTGGGGAATTTTTTCGGAATCGGAGATAGAGGTCTGGGTGGTTGACAGGGTAGTTGTTGTAGGGTGCTGCTTCCACCAGAAGACACCAGGAGCACAGGTAAACGATGCAGAGGAGACGGCACATGTCGGACACGTTGAAGGTTTTCATTTTGAACTCGAACTCGAGAGGAAGAATGGCGAGGATCCTCAATTCCTGAGGGTTTACATAGGTTTTCTTGAAGTCAGAATCGTCGAGTGCTTCCTATGCGATTCAGTCGCGAGAAACCTAACTTATTCATGACGAGGTACCCACATACTCAGATGCTTCTTTCCCTAATCCTGTCTCAAGGGTCCTTCCATTCTTGAGTTTGTAAGAAAAACAAAAAATTGTAATCGAAAATCCAAGTTACAAAAATTCCTCTACAAATAGAAACCACCTCCAGAATAGAAATCACATGAATTCATATTTACTTGTTGATCACTTGGTATTTGAAATATTTGGTCGGGAATCAATCAACAATTTTGGACTTGATCATCCGTCAGCATTACCCAATTGATAATCACATTCTCTGTTCTTTGGTTTGTTCACGTTGACACATTTACTGGAAATAGAAAATCACTAATTGCACTTTTTAAAATTAGAATTCAACGAAATCGTCCATATCCAACGAGATGTTTTGAAGCTTTTGAAAGCCCTTTAGGAATTTTCGAAGCGTTTCAGTCTTGAGGAGCTTTTTGAAACATTTTATAGTTTAATACTAATTTTTAGAAACCCCAAATTCTACAGCAGTTTTCAAATTTTAAGGGGATTTCTAAATTCTTTCGAAACTCGATATAATATTCCGCAACCGTTAAGAATCTTATAAAAGTTTCTGAAATCTTCCAGACTTTCATAATAATTTTTGATTTTTTGTAATCTAATGAAAATTTCGGAATTCTAAAATCCTACAAAAAGGTTTAAAATATCATGGAATTTTTAGAAATATTCTGGATTCAGTGGAGTACTTTAAAACTTTTCGAAATTTTATGGAGCTTTCGAAACCTTTGAAAATCCCATAGAAATTTCTAAGATCTTCCAGAATCTCATAAAAGCTTTTAAAATTTTCCATTGCTCAATTAAAATTTTGAAATCAATATTTAAACAAAAAATTTAAAACTTTAAAATTTCAGAAATTTGTATCAAGATAGTTTTGAAGCAATTTTGATTTTGGGTTTCCATAATAGTATGATTCTATTTCAATTGGCCAGAAAGTAAAGACAAATCCTGAAACCAGAATGGATTTAATCAATTTTTGCAAATTGGTTTTCATGTAATCTGTTTTTCCTGCTTCGTTCGTCTCTTCCGATCTGATGTCGTATAATATCAAAGCTTTTCTGTTTTAATCAAAAACAATGCGCAATAATTGACGATGGGAACAATGGTAGAACAATAATCAATTATTTGGTTATTTCTCTTTCTTTGTTGATGGAGACTGTCAAACAGAACAAAATCAAACAGCAAGAGTAAGCTAGGTTTAGCCTGCAATAACCAAGACGATGATTCCCCGTAATGAGATCCGCCCATTTTTGGGCCCAGCGAACGTATGATTCCTAAACCCGTTTGTGCAACTGATACAGGAAGAAGACAATACTCGTCTTCTGGTAGGAAGCCGTCAATAACGCCGATAATCGCCTGAAGAGGACAAAACCGCAACCTTGTTGGTACTTGCCTTCAGACGTGCAACGGGTCGTGTGTAGCGATCCCCGCCTTGTTATTCTTTGATTCCTACGGCAACACCGCCTGAGGATAGGCCAAGCCAAAGGTGTCAAGTGGAACCGTCGAGTTTTGTTAACTCTCGCTGTTGTCTGCTTCGGGCAACAACCCAATCGTTCCCGAAAACTTCCCCACATAAAGATTGCACAAATTGTTTTAATTTCCAAAGTGCAGATCTCCAATGGGTGCTCTCATTAAGCACATTTTTATTACAGGGGTATTTTTTTCTTAGGTACATTATTGACTTTTTGAAGGTTTTTAGATTCTGGGATTACTTTATCTCGTTATACAATGCCAGACCCAGAATATTTTCCCTGTCAGCTGCTACCTCAATGTCATGATCATCCTGGACAGATCTGATTCCGTCAAAGGAGGTTTCAACCGTAGTCGTGACTTTGTCGTCAATGTCTCCCAGGAACTTCAAATTGGACCTCACAAACACAGTGTATGTTTTACTGACTTTAGTTAATATTTGGTTTTTACTTCAGGTATCTATGATTGTTTACTCTGGTAATTCTTACCGTCGAGAAGTCTACAAATGGAACTTTGCGAAGAGCAACGACGAGTTTACAAAGATCGTCAGAAGGCTCAGAGCCATTGGAGGAACTACCAATACGAAGAAAGCCCTGGAACTGGCTGTAGAACTCATGGAAACCCGAAACAGGAGCATCCCGACTCTTATCATGGTAGTTACGGATGGAAGATCCGCAATCGATCCCGCTGTGCCCGCACGACAACTTCAAGCGATCCCGAACACTTGGGTCTTTGCTGCAGCTACCGGTGATCCTCATCTTGCAGATAAGTGAGTTTTTGCTTAAGATATAAACAAGGAATTACTCAGGTGACCTCTACATGTGATACTTGTTTGTTGTTTTGTTTTTCATATCAGTAGTCAACATTGCTCTTCGGGAACGCCCAGTAGTCGGCGCCGTCTGCAACGGATTAATATTAACTGTTGTTCCTTATTGACCATGAAGAACCGGTTTTTATTCCATAAGTTCCGAATTTCAGAAAAGAGCTGTTGAAAATCACCGGTCACATTAATCATGTTATCCTCCAAAGTGGACGACAGTTAGCAACAGACATTACTCGGAGGTTGCTTCGACAAGCTCAGGAGAAGTGTCGTACCACTACGACTACAACGACGACCACAACAACTACTACGACGACCACCACAACTACAACCAATCCAGTCACTGGGTGCGAACAAGATCTGGTTCTCGTGGTTGACTTTTCTTCGACCACCCATCCTGTCTACAAGGAATACGAGAGAATGGCTGAACAGATGCTGAGACAACTCTACATCAGCCCCCGTCACACTCGAGTTGCTCTTGTAATCTTTAGTAGCGTTGGGAAAACCCACACTAAGTTTGACTTGGATCGTTACGATAATGTTGAAGACATTGTTCGGGAAATCAAGAACCTGCAGTACATCGGAGGAACAACAGCCATTGGAGAAGGAATCAGAGAAGCTATGAAACAAGCCGACGAACGACATGGAGCCCGACCCAAACTCGCCAACAAGATCATGATCGTCTTCACAGATGGCTGGAACAATAAAGGACCTGATCCCGAAGCTGCCGCCAAGCAAGCCACAGCTCTCGGATTCCAAGTTTATGCTGTTGGATTTATTGTAAGTTCATCATCGTAGGTTTCCTAATTAAATATATCAACCACAGGACACTCGACCAGATGCAACCCCACTCAACAAACTCAGCCTTGATGTCATCGCTTCCAACATGGCCAATTCATTCACTAATCGGAACTTCAACCAACTTATAAATATTGTTCGACAGAGAAATTTGAAATGTCTTTGAGTAATCATTTTTATTTGCAAACCGAATCTACCGTCACAATATAAAGAATGTTTATACATTATGCGAACTTCAATGAGGTCGTTTTCTAAATTGTTTACGCCAATAAATTAATATAGATCAATCTTTGCAGTATAATGGATAACCATTTGCCATTTATACGGTAGGTAGTAATGGATAAGTAATAATGTTGTGTAATATGGAAAGAGCTCTCGTTGCCGCGGTTTTAACTACTATGATGATTATGATTCGTCCTTATACGTGGATAGAAACGTTGGTAGATGATGTGTGTCCCTAGAGGATTGGTATGTAGGAGTTTTCTTTACCTCTTATGATTGAAAATGTGCTTATTCTCAGATAAATCACTTACTGAAAAATAATCTATCCATTAAATCTCAAAAAGAGTAATAAAACATACCTGGATAGCGAGCTTAACATCAGGAGGAAACGCATTCCCAAGTCCAAGGAGTGATTCCATTGCCTTCTCGGTGAGATAAGTGTGAGGCGATCCGGTATAAAATAAAAATCAAACATTGACGATGCGTGCATTAGGCTTCTTGGCTCGTTGATATACTAAACAGATCATGAAACGCAAATTCAGACCATGAATCATGCCGTTTACAGGAAAAGCTGGAAAAGAGAAACATCCTACCCTCAAATGCTCGATTTTTTCTTGTAAGCCAAGCTATAACTTTAATAAAAGTTATAAATAATTAAATTCAAAGTAAATTACCTTTTCAAGTTCTGCCTCGTTTATATCAGTCGCGAGAACATCATACTCATTAGGCGGAATAACCAACTTCTCCCATGAACTGTCTAATGAAGAACTCTAAAAGGGAATAAAATTAGTAAATAAATGTAGCATCAAATGCTTGCCTTATTGTGATCGCTCATTTTGACGCGTTGGAGGAAGAAAACTGAAAAATCAACAGAATCCCAATTATTTTCATATTATGAACCTTTTTGAAAATCCATGTTAAAATATGTTTTTAAAAACCAACTTTAATTTTTTGAAATAACAATTTTGCTGTTTTTTAAATTCCATAACGAACGAGTCATCATGCAGAAGGTTTTAAATACTGATTTGCTTGCAATTTTTGGAAACCAAATTATTCACATTTCCTGCATTTGGACTTTGGTTTTCATGGACATTAAGTTTTTATTCTTCGTGTTATTTTTTACTCTCTGTCATGGGAACCCAAGAAATGCGACGGATTTCTCCGACACGAGGTTGAAAAGCCACAGCTGCAGCAACTTGCAGATGAACCTGACTTCTGAAACGTTTTTTTCTCCATCGTTATAGTAATATGGGAATTAAATTTTAGGACAATAATCCATGATATTCAGGCGTACTTACTATCTATAGGTGACTCTGATAACTACTGCAATTCAACAAAAGTCAAAATCGTCTGTAACAATGAACTGACTAATCCGGTAGATGTCCTAGCTAAAGAGGAGAAATCCGATGATCTCCAGATTGCTCCTAACTGTAAGTACTGGCTGCAGTATAAGCTCTTTGAAGACATGGGGATCTGCAACCTCAACATCACCGACCATCCGAAGAGAAAGGAATTTGTCAAAAGACTCATTGCTGAGACGATTTTCGGATACTGTGTGGAGAGGAAAACTGTGAAGAAAACGGTGTTTCAGAAATTCGCGGACTTTTTATATTTGAAATTAGACAAACGAAGAATCGGATTCTGTGCGATTCTGGACACCATTGACCGAAGAACAAGTACCCAATGTGTGCGGTTGGAGGATTCCTATAAAGTAGCCTGTCTCGACGACGACCCGATGATGCTGAGTCACATTTTTCTGAAACTAATTGTCGAGAACATCACAGAATCCATGGAAGATATCGAAACTGTTTTACAAGATTTCAAGTTCACCGGATATCGGCAATCGGTAATTACTATGGTTAAAAAAGCTAATTATTTTTAGATATATTTCCGTTCTTTGGCTGCCCAGACGAGGGAACTTCAAGCCCTGAAGGAGCTGAAACAACTTGTTCGGGTTTTTAACATTCCTCTTTCTCGGGAACTGATGACTTCGAATTTGCTGTTGAACAACTTCGGAAGAGCTCTGAGACAACTCCATTGGGAACTACAGGAAGCTTGCAAATACCCTGAAAGCAGAAATGGGATTGGGATCAGACAGCTAGATCTACTATGTGAAGACGAACCCAGATGGCTTCGTGGGAACAAAACTATTAGTGCTAAGGATTTTGAATTCCTCCTCGGAATAGAGAACTTCCACTTCATGATCAGGATGATCTTACTATTTCTTGTCTTGGCTTCTAATGGATATACTGTAAGTTGACGATTAGTTTTTTAATATTAGCGTTTTAGATTAGCTTTTGAACTCTCCTAGTTGATAGGAAGATATGGAACTTTAGAATCTTAGGGAAGCGTTTGGATCAGGATTTGTGGAGATTTTCAGAATTCAAAGGAAGGTTTAGAAACTCTAAAATTTGATAGAACTATCCAAAACCCATTAAAAAGTTCTAAAATTCTCGAAAGTGTCATAGAATCTTGTAGAACTTTCAAGAATTTCATAAAAACTTAAATCCTAACTTGCAACTTTAAGTTCTAGAAGCTTTTAGAAACCTGAAATAATTCATATCGGGATAACTTTATAGCAGTTCCTTTTCTGGTTTTCACAATTCTATACTAAAAAGTTAATTTAGTTTGTTGTCCTGGAATTCTCCATGTCTTACATGGAAATGAATTCGGTGAAACTGATTCATTTCCTGATTCTGACAAATTTGCTCTTTTTCGTCTCCGACATTTGGAACGTTGCTGAGAGCTTCTACCCCATTATTCATCAGAAACAAGTGGAGTTTGCTTACGATGATGACTACGACTTCGACCTCTGGGACAAGACTACTTATTACGTCAATATGGAGACTGTTAGGATGCTTCTGGGGTTTCGGTACGAGAACGGCAGAGAAACCTACATGTGGGTGCTGCTGATTCTCCAGAACTTCTTGCTGAATATTTCCCGGATTTATGCTGGGACGATTCTGATCTCCATAGTGTGCTGTGTACTGTATGAACTGAGAAAGTCCTTCTGCGGGGAGATCAGCTCCAGAATGTCCACTTGGGTCAAGATAACATTCGTCGTTTGGTTTGTGATCGTGACTGTTGGGTACATAGCCGCAGGGGTATTTCAGTTGAAACTTATTAGAAAAATCTCGAACAACATGAACGATATTCAGTCTGATTGTCAGCCAGATAATCGAGACAGCTTGATCATCCGACTTCACAGTTTCATGATGATTTCCTTCTTTGTTTTGACTATTGTTACCGCTATTATTCTCTTCTGTTACCATAAGATTCAGGAAATCATAGCTCCCGTGGTCCCAAAAGGAGTTCAGGAGGAGATGAAGACGACTATGGTCAGTCTTTTCATCGCGACTGCTGTTTATGTCGTTAGTAATTCCATCATCACCTTTCATGAACTCTCGGTGACGATGCTTCCGAAGGAAACAATCGAAGAGTATGTTATCTAACTGGATCTAGTTAATTAACTAACGATTTAAATGGATATTTTCAGAAAAAACCAGATTTCAAATGTCGAGATAGTTAATCTATCGATCACCTATCATTGGCTTTACTTGTTAACCTTCGCTGATCCGATTTTGCATCCTTTGATTATTATATTCCGGATCAAAGCAATGAGGTTCACTCATCAGAGATGGAGGCGAGCAGTCAAGCTTTTCAGATTTTCCAATTTTATAAAACTCATCATCATCAAAATTTACAGGAAATTGGATCCCGATGTTGGTAATATTAGTGTATCTGAAAAACTAAGCCTTTTGTCCCAAGAATCAATAATCAAGTCCCTCACGAGGGAGAAACAGGCCCGATATCGAGTCAATTCCATCAAACCCAATCCCAAGGTTAAATCGAATGAGACAGAGCTGAAGCACATGTTGGAGGTTTTAGAGAGTCAGAAGAATTTTCCATGGAAAATCTAAATAAATTACATCAATCTAAACTCGGTAATCATTCAAATTTCTTCAACCTCAACTTTTATAAAGTGAATAGACTAAATTTATTCGTCTCTGAATATAATCATATCTTGAGGACAAAAAAATAAATAAATTCCGAAAATGAACGTTCTGGACCTGTTTACAGTACCTACTTCATCTTTTTCCATTTGATTTAAGCTTCTTAATTGCGAATAAAAAATTCCAACATGCAAAAAACTATTTTCAGTCTTTCTACCTCTTTTCTATTAAAATTAATAAAATTCCTTCTTTTCCAATCTTTGTATCTTATGTATATTTTATCCCGTTATTAAAATATTTCGTAAAAATAAGTTGAATTTAAGAAGCGAGTGAAACAAATTCTAGTATTATTTTACTATAGCCTAAATTAATAAATTAAATAACAAAGAACGAATACAAAGAGATTGAGCATCATCAGTTCCTTCTCCCGCGTCGTGCTCCATCACCATTCTGGCCGTTATCGTTGCCTTCGAGAATGACGGTTTTCAGAAATCGAAGAAAGAAAGCTCCATGATCGAACAGAGGACGGGCTTTCTCAGGGAACATGAAGAGAAAGGCGATAAAGCCAATCAGAGCAACCCCAAAGTAGTTGTTGTTGGAAATGACAATATCAGTTGACTTCTGTTTGGATCGAACTTGGAATTCGATGGACATAAAGGGAGAGTTCATAGTGACGGTTTTCTCAGTTTCATATATTCTACGGGTCTTCACATCCTCGATGGATACTATGAACACATCTCCAATATTGGCAGAGTCGTTTACGAAGAAGAATGATTTAGAAGGTGCTGGGACATCAATGACTTGGACAACACTTCCCTTGTACTTCAGAGACACTCTGATAGAATTCGGTTGTGCAGCTTCTTCCGCAAACTTCAGCTTACCGAACAGTTCGAAAGTTGCTCTCGCACTACTGATGATGAAATCAACTCCCTTTCTGTCTCTTTGCTGAACGATATTCTTGATATAGGGAGGATAAAGAGAGAACTCATTCGCAGTCACTTTGGGGGCAATCTTATACTCGCAGTTGAGTTTCAGACCGCGAATACGGTAATGTCCGGTCTCATCAGTGAAAGCATCTTCTTGGAGATTTCCACAGCTCTCTGAGACAGCTTCAACTCGCATCTGAGGAACAGGTTTGCCATTGAGGTAGTTGACCTTCCCAAAGACACTCCAAGCAAATCTCTTTCCTTCCAAAGTCACAGAAGCTACTTCTCCTTCTCTTACAGTCATCTTCACAGGGCTTTTCTCGAATTGGTACTCTTGAAGAACAGCAACAATGTAGTATTCTCCTGGACGAAGACCAATATAGTTGTGGGTACCACTTTCGCCAATGATCTGATTAGAACGATAATTCTCAGCTCCACTGATCGATGTCAGAACCTCCCCCAATGGTTGCTTTGTTTCGCTATCGATGAACGACACACGAAGCTCAGAGAGTTTGATCGCTTGGAAGATGTTCTCGGCGGTCTTCACGAACTTGTAGCCTTCTTTCTCAGCATCGACAGAATAATCAGAAGCCTTGGAGAGAGGTCCAATAACGTATCGTCCATTCTTCGAAGTTTCCGTCGAGAGAACCTGAGCATCGGGTTTGATAGTATTTGTAGCTTTCACCAGTACTCCTTCAACTGGAGGTACAATCGACCCCTCGATGAAGCTACCTTTCTCTGAAGTAAATTTCAGCTTCCCTTCATTACAGTTGCCATCAAAGACGAATGACAGGGCTTCTGGATGGAATAAGAAAGTTTTGGAGGCTGGGATAAGTTGTACAGTAGAACCAGAGTTCTCCATATCGATGTAGAATGAAAACACATGTTCAGTACTTGAGGCAGACACTTCATCAACAATTTGTTCGCCGTGGTTCTCGGTTCTCACAACCAATTGGAATTTTTCATTAGTAGAGGAGGGAACGGCGACCGAAACTGCAACGCGAGCTTTCTTTGGAGACAAGTGAACGGGATCGGTTGCAGGAACAGAAAGCTCGAATTCTGAAGCGGGGAATTGATGGCAAGACTTTGTTGTGACTTTGTAAGATCCAACGGCAGGCACACAGAAAGACTTATCACTATTCTGGAGTGAAACCGTATTCTTGATGCCTTTGGAAGCGTGTTTATAGTCTAGAGTAAGTGGATATTCGCACGACATGCTAACTTTGTATCCTGTCTGCTTCATGGATAATCCAAATACATCCTTGTCTTCAATTTGAAATTCCAGCTTTTCCTGTTCCCAACAGGATGGTACATTACTGACAATTGACACTGAAAATACAGAAGTAATTATATCTTAAAGAACCCAACATACGGGAATATTTTCCTGGGGAAACATCACTAAACGTAACTTTTGGACCTGCAGGTTTCTTGATCACTTGGCCTTGAGACGAAGTGATTATGAGTTCGTACCCTTCACAAGAGTCCAAACAGTGAACACCAACCCCGACATTTGCTTTGAATTGAGTGAAAAGTAAATTAAGAACAGGTTCCTTCTGGGTGTCTATATCATGAGAATCGGGAGTCACCGGAGGAATTCCACGAACTTGAACAGAATATTTCCCTGGAGGAACAGCCAAGCAGAAGGATCCTTGGGAGTCTACAGAAGCGGTGAACTGGGCATTATTGGACTTGATTAGCACTGAAGCTTGGTTAAGGAAGGATTTGTCTACCTTAATGGAACCGCAAATGTCAACTCTGAAAAACGACAATAAAAGTGTGAAGGCGAGTAACACAAAATTACTTGTTTGCTTTGATATCAGGAAGTTTAGGAGAAGCTGGACTCAATTTAACATTATACACGTCGAAAACATAGTTCTTCTTCTGTGCTGTGAGTTTGTGGCTGCTTGATTTAACATCTTTCAAGCTAAAACGACCCTCAATATCTGTTTCAGCTACTTTACGACCATCAAGCAGAACATCTGCACTGGAAACTGGATGGGAACCAAGAAGAACTCGTCCACTGGTGGAGAAACCAACTGCTTGGAATTCAACTTGTCCATTCTGAGATTTCATGACAAAAGTACTGGAAACAGGATTGAAAGAAAGTTGGGCATCATCAGTCTTCAGAGAGGGGGTGATCTTGTACTCACTAGGAGGTAAGCAAGGAAAACGCGCAAGACCCTGGGAATTCGTTTTCAAGGAATATTGAAATCCTCCATCAATTGGTGTCAGTACAGGTTCATCACCTCCGACAGAGTTTCCGAGATTCAACTTCTTTTTCGAGAACAAAGAAATAGTGGTGCCAGGAAGGGATTGACCAGATTCATCAGTAGTTTTCACTGTCAGTAAATGGCCGCTAACGGTAATGTCAGGACGGACAACTACTGGAGCATTGGAAACTGTAACCGGAACCTCTCCTCTTTCAATGCACTGAGCTTCCTTGTCAACGTTGTAAACAATATAAGATCCCGGTACAGCATTGAATGAATATTCTCCATTCTCGTTCGTCGCAGCTTTGTTGATGAGCTTACCATCAAGAGAATACAAACCCAATAAGAATCCGCGAGGACCACCGAGTTCACCGCTTTTCACTTTCCCGGACACGGTAAACCCAACATGTTTGAAGTTGATATCCTCTCCTTTAGTACAAGGGTCCTTCTGCCCATCAACATTTACGACGACAGTTTCCTCTTCTGAAGCAAGAATTGATTGAGGAAATAAACTAGAGTACCTACCATATATCCACCCATTGGGCGGAACAATTTGGAATTTATATTCGCCCTTGTTGTAGATGGGAATCATATAATATCCATTGTCAGGATTACATTCAGTTTCATACTTCTGATGGCCTTCCAGAGTCAATAAGCGAACCTAAAATGGGGACTGCGATATATCAATTTCGTCTGAAAACTTACTCGAATTCCAGCTCTGCCGACATTATTCAGCGTTTGAACAAATCCTCCACAACTGATAACACTGCTAGAAACTAATGCTAGTTCCGTGAGTACAAGTGAGAGCCACAGCAACATCGTCGACGAGAATCGAACGAATCCGAAGAAGGCTGTCGGAAGGCCAGAATGAAAACCTTCCTTGGCAAAGAGGGCTTTTCGCCAAGGATTATTCTTCTCTTTCTCCTACCTGCAGCACTTGAACCCTTATCTTTTGTTGTTGTACCTTTACTTTCTTGGATTTAACATCATGGGATTCAATCGGAAGGAACGTCTGAAGATGGCCAAGAAGATTGGCAAGGGCAGCAGACCCACTAGGACCACTGTGGATTGGCGAATGAAGAAACTCCAGAAGAAAACTGCCTATGAAGCGAAGCTCATCGAATATGCCGAGCAGAAACAACAGCAAGATCAAACATGTCCTGAAGACCAAATGGAAACCGATGTTCAAGCAAAATCCGAAACGAAGGAAGATGTGGGAACAGTTGCTCCAATGGGAAATCAATGTGAGTTTATTGCACTTCTGTTTGCACTGGATTTCTGGTAATTTCAGATAAAAATTACATCTTATCCGTGGCCGTACCTGGATCTATTCTAAATAATGCACAGGGACCGGAATTGCGTACATATTTAGCCGGTCAGATTGCTAGAACTTGTGCGGTTTTCTGCGTGGACGAAGTGGTTGTTTATGATGAAAGTGCTCGAATAACTGATAAGTACGTCATTATTTGTTTTCTCTAATTTTCATATATCACTCTTATAGTCAGATCAACGCTTATTATTCTGGCACATGGGCTGGTGCTGAGAAAGTGTCGTCCAGTAACGCGGAATGCAACTTGCACTTGGCTCGGATCTTGGAATACTTGGAATGCCCTCAGTACTTACGGAAACATCTTTTCCCCATTCAAAGACCTCTGAAGTTCTCTGGTGTCTTGAATCCGTTGGATGGAATGCATCATCTTCGTGCGACGGATATGTCTATCCCTTACAGAGAAGGCGTTGTTATCAATAAGCCGTTTCCAAAAGGAGCCTTGGTTGATGTGGGATTGGACAAGGACTTGGAAATCCGTTCAGATTATCAAATACCTCCGAAGACGAGAATTACAGTGAAACTGATGGATAAACCTGGTTCAAAACGCTACCATGGTGAAATGAGCAGTGCCCAGAAGGTAATGCAGGAATCTGGAATCTACTGGGGTTACTCTGTTCGGATCGCCAAGAGCTTGTCAGATGCTCTCCAGAACTATGATGTCATTATTGGGACTTCTGAACGTGGTGTATCTATTCCAGAGGCCAAAATCCCATCTGTCAAGGACAAACGGGTTCTGGTAGTTTTTGGAGGTCTCGATGGTCTGGAAGCAGCTGTCGAAGCAGATGAAGAAATATCAGTCACAGATCCTGCTGATCTCTTCTCGTTATATGTCAACTCTCTTCCGGGACAAGGAAGTCGGATTATTCGAACTGAAGAAGCTATCCCTATTACACTTACTGCCTTGAAGAGTGTTCTAGGAAGTTGATGGAAATATTTGATTTCTTGTTGAGTTTTATTCATAAACGTTTCTTTTATCGCGTTTGATTGTGGCCTGGTTGTGACCATCATTTATCGATTGTGGTTATATATAGATGACCGGGGATTTTCCAGCATGAAAAACTTGTTATCAACAGCCAGATTCCGGGTGATTCCTGCTATACGACTTCAAAGAGCACGATTGTCCAACGTGGGTCATTATGAGTCTCGGGATTTCTCCACAGAATCCTCAGAATCAACTTCTGCCACCAGTCAATCACGTGTCCGGAAACCGTTGACATTAGGCAAAATTATCAAATATACGGTGGTTGGAGGTTTGATTGTTGGAACCGGCACTTTTCTGGGAAATGTTTTAATCAGCGATTTCCGATCAGAGGTTGATCCAAAACATTATTACAGTGATTGGCAGGTAATTTTATTCGGTTTTAATCTGAATATTCGTTGTTTTTGTTTTAGATACGACTATACACTTCATTACCCTTGGCCGGCATATCCCGTACTTTTGGGCATCTCTCACGTGTTAATGTACCTGAATTCCTCCGAAATCCATTATATGGACAATATTCCCGAATTTACAATTGTGACATGGAAGAAGCAGTTGAATCGTCTTTCAAGTCATATCCGAACTTTGCTGCCTTCTTCAACAGAACTCTGAAGCCGATTGCTAGACCAATCAGCTTCGTTTCCCTCGTATCTCCTGCAGATGGAGTTGTTCTACACTACGGTGAAGTCGAGAATCGAAAGATCGAGTACGTCAAAGGTCATGACTACGATGTGACTGAATTCCTAGGTCCGTCGGTTCCTGAAGTCCGTCCTGGAAATGTTCTATATCAAGTCGTCATTTACCTAGCTCCAGGCGACTATCATGGGTTTCATTCGCCTATATCATGGTATGTGAACCAGAAGGTGCATCATCCAGGCTTCTTGCTTTCCGTAAAACCAGCAATTCTTGAGTGGATTCCGAAGTTATTCTGTTTGAATGAAAGGATTGTTCTATCGGGTCAATGGAAACACGGATATTTCTCTATGAGTGCAGTAGCAGCGACCAATGTTGGAGACATTCAAATTGACATGGTAAGGATTCTTTTGTTTCTTACCGAACCATTTTATCTGTCATTTACAGGGACAAGAGGAGCAACCTGTTATCAAGACAGAAACTCATGAAGTTTTCAACGAAGATAAACGTTTCGAAAAAGGAGACAAAGTCGGTGAATTCAGACTTGGATCAACAATCGTCCTTGTATGTTTTTGTTAAAAGTTGCTGTATTTGAATTTTAATCGTTTCAGATATTCGAAGCCCCGGAAACTCTCAAATTTGCTTTTCAAGCTGGTGACAAACTCAAATATGGACAAAGTCTCATTGCTAGTGATATTTAGTTGTTTCAATAGGCATAGTTTAAGGAACTTTGGAGATAAAAGCAAGAAATTACGTTATGATACATTAGAAGCAGGTGTGGTGTCCGTCTTGTTGATAAGCGTCGAAAACTATAAATTGGATAGTTGATTAAAGTCGAGTTTTAGCTTTTTCAGCTATATTGGACACCATGAAAACTATAAAGTCCCCGAGTGAGTTATTCTGTGAAGATTGTCGTGGAAGATTCCAGAAAATCGTCAATTCTGTCAGAAGCAATGATGCGGAGATGAAAGAAGGTCTCTTAAAACTGTAAGATTGAATTTGAATTTTTGTTTCAGAGCTCTATATCGAGACAATGAATTTCCTGAAGTTCCACAAAGACTTAATTCGAGACTTAAAAATGGTCTCTGCTTTTACGTTACTGTTGTGGATTCTCGTTGACTTCAGAATCGAGTCTGATGATGAGAATGTCAAGAAGTCTGTCGTTGAGTCTATTCGTGAATTGGTGAATGTGATCCTCAATCACACGAAGGACGAGAGTTTTAGATATTCTACTCCCAGATCCAGACTCCACATTTATTTCACAGTTTCTTCCATTTATCGTATCTTGAAGCCTTTTTTGGATGTAACCGTTGTAGAACAATGTTACTTGGAAGCGAATGAGATTATAGAGACTTTCGAATGCCGAACTCCGGCGGAGAAAAAGGACATAGAGGATTTGTCCAACAATATTGAAACTGTCTATTTATGCAGGTAATACTTAATGTAACTAATTGTAAATATAGAAATTTTGTTACAGATCTACTCATCATAGCCAAGAGAAAAACATTTTTGAAAACAACGAAAACGACAAAGTGGAAGAAAAACCTCAAAAAGCACAAGCAAATAATGAAAAGTTAAGGATCGGAAACGACGATACTCCAACAGAATCTCTAGAAAAAGCTGAAATCTCTGAACCTATTCCCATTCCAGTCATCAATGAAATCAACAAGACCCCCGAGGTAAATGAAACTCCAGAAAAGGAGCCAGATCCTTCACCCGTTGAAGAACCAAAGGAAACTGTCCCAATCAACAAATTCACCCGTTATCCAGGAATCTACAGACCGGTAGTTCATGACATTTCTAATTAATCAGGGGATTTAATTTCAGATTCTACTTCCTCCAAAATTAACTACTACTGCAAGTAACCTTCCGAAACAACCCTTGGAAGCTCACCAGATCCCGGTGATTTTCAAAAGCAATATTTCCAAACAAAACAGCATCGAAGATGAACAAGACTTTAAAATCACATTGAGACCATTAACGAAATTAAATCGACCGAAATTCGAGCCATTTTGAAGAATACCACTCATATTGTTCATTGTAAAAACTGGGGAAAATAAATAGTGAATTTGAGCAATTGGTCATAAAGTTGTTTTGTTGAAGGCGTTTTCGTGACGGGAGCGTTCACGCTCGCGCGATTGTCTTTTGTTTGGCTCAGTTGCCGTTTGATATATGAATTATTCTATTTTATTCCGATGAAACCTGGCGTGATGGCTTTACCAGCCGTCTCCAAGGACGGCTGTTCAAGCCTGGATCCGATGACCTTCAGAAACCCAGCTTATGATAGTGCTTTCGAGCGACTTCGGATCCAAAGAGCTTGCGGGAAGTTTTGTGATGTCGTTATTCTTGTGAAGGATCGCCAATTTGTTGCCCATCGTTGTGTTCTTGCCGCTTGTAGCCCCTTCTTCGACTCAACTCTCAAGGGCTCGAAAATCGTGAAGGAAAAGGTAGGTGGCGAGGCTTTTATGATTATATTGTAAAGTTGTTCCTTCAGGTTCACATGCGGTGTGATGATCCAGATGTTGTCGAAATATTGTTGAATTACATGTATGGAGCTTCAATTACGATCGACAGAAGGATTGTCCCGGGATTGTTGTTGTTAGCGAATAATTTGATGGTTGTTCGATTGAAGCATCATTGTATCGAGTACTTGGACAAGTATATCGACAACGCTAATTGTCTTTTCATCAAAAACATGGCTCAAAGGCTCAATCTTCCCGAACTAGTGAAACGGGCGACAGAGTACATGGATCAGAATGTTTCTGGATGTCTATTAGAAAATGTGGATCTGCTGGATTTCGACTCAAATATGCTCAAAGCTTTTGTTAATGAAATCCGCTTCCGATCAGCTGTGGATCCAGAAGCTCATCTGAAGTGTGTAATTCGATGGACTCATCACAACATGGATAAACGGGAACGGGAATTCCATGATCTCATCAAAACTTGCGACTTGGCGAGAATTCCATCAGCTACATTGGTCTCACTGATCGAGTCTTCCCCATTGTTCAAGGTTTCCGTCAAATGCTTTTTGGATATTCTCCACGTTTTGTAAGTTTCTTTTAATTTTCTTGTTTACATTCTTTTCAGGGTCGAATGTGGTGCTGCATTGGAAAAGTTCGATATGGACTATCGACAACTAGTGAGGGCTTGCGAACAAGGTCAGTTATATTACACCAACAAAGAACCCGTAGATGCAAATTGTTATTCTTACGAAAATGGAAGTCGGAATTCCGTTCCTTTGGGCGATGATGACGAAGCTACTGATGACGAACTCATGGGAGAATATTATGGTGGACCAAATAGTGCCGGAGAAAACGGAAACGATCAAGACAGACCTCGGTTGAAATTGAAAATTAATCTCGGAGGATCCCCGAAGAAAAATATTGATCGTAAGCTTTTCTGGTTTTAAAATTGCACATGAGTGGTTTCAGCTAACGTCCCTCGGAGGAGAGGTAGGCCACCGAAACCGAAAATGCCAAGACCAGGAGAATTCGATGCTATTTATGAAGAGTCAGAGGAGAGATTCTATCAATTCAATGAAGAACAAGCCGGAATGCCTTCTTACGATGAACCAGATGATATCAACCCAGAACAGGTTTCTAATGAGGGACTTGATGAGAATCTTGGGGAAAATCACGAAGGAGAACCAGAACAATCTTGTGATCACTGTCCGTTCAAATCCTCCAATCCACAAGTGCTCAAACGTCATAATGCCGTTGCTCATTCCCGAAATATCCTTTATGTGTGTAATATTTGTAACTTCCAATGCAAATGGAATCGAGCCTTCTATGAACACGCAAGAACTCATTTCTTAGTGGGTCGCATTGTACTTTTCGTTTTTAGAGATGATTTCAGGGCCCTCCTTTCCGCTGCGACTCGTGTGAGTACACCGTCGACAGGATCCATGTATTATTAACTCATAGACTTACTCACAGTAAGTAATATCCACTTTTATCCGTGTTAATCCTCGGGTGCAAATTAAATCTCTTATTGTTTCTTTGTCTATTAATTTTAATTTTCCATTGCAGCCGACGATAGACCATTCAAATGCCCACAGTGCGATTTTCGCTGCTTATTTAAATCTAATCTCATAATCCATCATCGCCTTCATAGTGGCGAAAAGCCATTCCACTGCCCTGAATGTAATAAGGCGTTTGCAATGAAGTACAGTGTGCAGAAACACATGATTGTTCATTCGGAAGACAGGTAAATTTGATTTTATGCAGCAAGCGGAATTCCTTTATTCTGTTTATAGGCCTTATGTATGCCAAGAATGTGACTTTACTACCAAGTACCAGAGTCATTTAATTGCTCATAGAAGGATTCATTCAGGAGATTTGTTTTACTGTCAACAGGCTGGATGTACCTATTCATCTCCGAAGAAAAGTCAGTTGGCTGCCCATTTGAGAACTCACTTGGCTGTTAGATCTCATCAATGTAAGGTTTGTAAGAGATCGTTTATTGAGAAATCTCACTTGGTGCGACATGAACGAATTCACTTGGACGAAAAACCATTCAAATGCGACAACTGTGACTATGCTTCATCAAGGAGGGATAAGTTGAAGGAACACATCTTGAAGCATCATAATGCTCAACAAAGTCCGAAAACTCATAGAAGACGATTCAGAAGAGCTAAACAAGTCGCCCAATTGGCTGCTCAAGCTGTTAGAGTGGGTTTTTCTGAATGCTATTACTTAATGAAAGCTTATTTAGCAGCCGGCTCCTGGTCCCCAACCTGGAGGAAATCCCGATAACTACTTCCAGGCTATTCCTCACCGTCCTTCTACCTCCAATCAGCAACATCAGGATCAGAGTGGATATAGCAGTGATAGCCGTGAGTTTGTGGAGGCTGAAAGACCGGGCTACTCGAATTCAGAAAGACCGGATTATCCTCAGGTTGTTATTCTGTCTGAAGCACAGAATGTACCGAACACCAGCTTTGCACACCGCTCACAAGCCCCGACTGCCAGACCTAACCCCAATATGGTAATTGGCAATGAGTGGCCTCAATTAACACTAAACAGACCTGCTTCTGAAACACTACATAACAATAATCAAGCAAGTGTGAGCCCATCGCTTAGCCTCAATTTCAACCTCCAGGTCGGCGAGGACAACTTTTACCAGAGAATGAACCAGCCGACCGAGCCTATTCCACCCATGATGAGACAGCATTCAGTCAGGGATGATCAATATTTCCAGAATAAGGACGATATGATTCTTCCTGGTCAGGATCAGCATTCGAACGACCCTCAGCGACCGTTATCTCTCCCCTCTCTTCCTCCTTATGGAGCTCAGCCATTCTACGTCCCCGAAGGGGATCAAGGTCCTCTCCAACAACAGTTCCTTATTCAATCATCCCATACCCAAGTTCTTAATCAGCAACCTCAGGCAAATCAACAAGCCCCCTCCACCTCCTGGTGGCGTTAAGTCAACAATGGAGATTTCGTTTCACGTGGTTTTGTATGTTATTATTATTTGGAACAATGATCTTCAATAATAGTGAGTAATAAACAATAAAAATCACAGATGGATATCAATGACCCTTTGGCGTTGTGTCCTTAACGTCAGTTTTTCGCTTTATTTCGATTATTGTTTATTGGGCAAGCAGAGGTTTTCTTTTCTATTTTTGATGCTGTCTTGATTTACATGAATGTTTCTGTCGATGAAGTCCATCAGACCAGCGGCTGTTGTCGCTACTAGACATCATTCGTGAGTTTTTATGTAATTGCCATGGAGAATTGATGGATTTATTCCAGTAGTCAGGCTACGGGTATAATGGGTCCTGCTGTTAAGCTTATTCTCCATCATTATCAGTTGGATCCATCGAGCATCACTCCTACTGGACCGAAAAATAATTTACTGAAGAGGTAAAGTCATTTATTTTGAAATTCGATATATGGATTTGGTTTTAGTGATGTTCTCGCATACATCGATAGAGAAAGACTTACACCAGTTATAGTCACCGCTCCTCCGCCAGCTTCACCGAAAGTTCAAACATCCAGTTCTCCTGCTAAACCACAGCCGAAGCCAGGGGAAAAGTTTGTAGATATTCCATTGACGAATATCCGAAAAACGATTGCTAAACGCTTGACAGAATCCAAACACTCGATTCCTCATTCTTATGTCTCGGTTTCCCTCCGCGCTGATAAACTTTCTGCAATCAGAAAAGAATTAGCCAAAGATGGTAGAAAGGTTTCCGTCAATGATTTTCTGGTGAAAGCTGTCGCTTTAGCTCTCAGAGTTAGTTCGGTTTACATCAGCTTTGATGAATTTCGAATCGTTTTAGGCTGTTCCTGAGGTTAATGTCCAATGGCAGAATGAACAAGTTGTAAGGATGCCCACTGTGGATGTATCTGTTGCTGTAGCTACTCCCACTGGCTTGATTACTCCAATTGTCTTCGGTGCAGATCGTTTGCAAGTTGAGCAGATTTCGAATACCGTTCGAGAACTCGCTGGGAGGGCCAAGGAGAACAAGCTGAAGTTGGACGAGTTCCAAGGAGGCACATTTACCATTTCCAACCTTGGAATGTTCGGTATTACCCACTTCACGGCTATCATCAATCCTCCGCAGACTGCTATCCTCGCTGTTGGAGGAACTCAACTTCAGCTGAATGATGACCTTGTTCCAGAGAGCAGGTAATTGTATATTTCCGGGTTTCTGTTATTTACTTTACTTTAGGTTTACGGTTACACTCTGTTATGACGCCAGAGCAATCAGTGAACTCCATGCTCAGAGATTCGTTAATCACCTCGAACTTTTGATTGGCGAGCCAGCAACTATGATTTCTGATTCGACACATTTCAATGTTGATAACGTTGATTTCGCTGCATTACTATAGGATGTAGAACTGCATTATAGGCATAGGATGTTCGTACTACTGTGAACTCACAATTGTGTCATCCAGTGATATGGTTCTTTAAAGTCATAAATTTTTATTTAATATCTACTTTTCTGAGTCCACATCCTTCCTCACAAGGAAAAAATTACAAAATACTAATTCCTTAGAGACGTAAATTAAGGGTTCAGCCTCTCGTCACAACAAAGTTCAGTTGCCAGGTGCAGGTTTCTAGAGTGAATCCCAATTCTCAGCGATGAATTAAATACTATAAAAATAGATTGGTTTTCTGTACCAACTGTAAAAGAAAAATTTCATTTTATTTGACCGTGATGATCCCATTTTTCATACGAGTCATAGACGATTGTTTCCGACGATTATAAGATTGATGAATGTCTTGTTATTTGAATTGGAATTTAGTTCCTTGGAAAAATTTTAAAATTCACGCATCACTTTGTTTCCCTTTAAAATTGCGGCCTGTCTCTGCACTTGATTCAACATCCATCATTGACGAATGAACTATAGATATGTATGCCAGTAAACGTGGTCTTTGATTGCTTTGCTCACCTATTTGATGGTGGTTGATCAAAAACTATAAAAATTGCAGTTTTGGACAAGTTGTTTTATTTGTCTATTAAACATCATGTTCGTGTGCTCCTTTTGCTTTCTCATTAGTCTATTTAGATTGTTGATTATTTCCATTATCCTAAAAACCATAATTTTTATCAATGAAGAATCAAAGTTCTCTTAAAGTTCCGTCCCCCATCCGACTAACTTTTGTTGACCCATTGGCGACAACCAGCTGCAACTTAATTTTTCAAATTGACGACAATTGTGGAGTAAGTAAACTTGTCGTTCTTTGAGTTTCTGTTTTTATCCTACTCTCCAGTCAGTCAAGTTGTGGACTTCTCGGATTTCCCTTAGTGATTGCTGATTGATAGTACTCCCTGGATAAGAACCGAAATTCGAAAAATCCCTTAAAACGATTTCCCTACTTTTATTTGCGCGATCGATTTTGAAATTCACAATTCGGGAAAGGAAAAAGCGGAAAAGACTAGTTGAACAAAATCCTTTTTTTAAACCGAAAAAGTTTTAAAAATTGTTATTTAATTTGAATTCACTTATGAGTTCTATTTGAGGAATGAAAAAGCTCAAAAATTATCGACCAAAAACCTTGTTGGCTTAGTTGCTCATTCCACTCGCCATAGGGGAGGAGGTCTTTACGTCCCAATGGCACGAGGCCAGTGCTCTTTTTTCGTTTCTCTTTATTCCTCCTCGGGATAGGAGTTTTTCGTTTATGAGGATAAGCAGTTACAACCATTCTTATCGGCTTATTTGTCCATCGAATAATTTTTAACATCCTGATCGTCATGGGATCTGCTTGTGAATCGCGAGTTCGAAACATGAATCTAAATTATGTTGATCATTTGTCATGATCTTTTCCAAACTGAATAAATTTATCACAGAGAAGAGGATTTCCGAGAATAAGTCGGAGGTCAAACAGTTTTAAAATTGTTTTGGCTTGGTTCGTCCCTCTACTGTATGAGAAACCGTTTTGACCGATTTGTGGCCGGAAGAAACATTACAAAAACTCTGAAAGACGATGACGGGTAAGTCATTGGAAATTATCCTAATTAAAAATGAATACAAATTTGGAGGAATTTAATTATGAAGATTTGTATTATAAAAAGATTAAATATTTCTAAATTAGATTTTTTATAAGTTTAGTTGATGTATGAACATTTCGACTTAGGGATCAAAGATGAATGTCGCCCATTTTATTCTTGTGATAAACAAACTTTTTTCGATAAGGAGGCAGAAACGAATTAACCAATTTTTGGCTTCAATTTTTTAAATTTAAAAAAAACTTTGTCATCACCGGAAAACAATTAGGATTTCTAATCTTTGTGTATTTCCGTCAATTTTCTTATTGTTTTTATTCAAAAATATTTCCTTTAAAACAACAAACATTTGACAAGTGTACTTCGGACATTGATTTTTTAGATTTTTTGAAAATGTCGGAGATTAAAAAACAAAAGATATTCAAAAAAGTTAAAAATCCATAGGAACTAAAAAGTGAAAAAGAATTTATAGAGATCAAAAAGTATAGAATAATCGTTGAAAATATTCCAGGTGACGTAGAAAATGGAAGTACAACTCCCCGGTCGAGACTCTGGACATGGAACAGCTTCAGATTCAGAATTGCTGTAGCTTTAGCTTTAGCCTTGTCAATAGAAGGGCTGATGAGAAGCAACATCAACATGGCTATGGTTTGCATGGTCAATAAAACCGCAGTAGACACTCTTAGTGGAAAGCTGCACTCTACAGGAAATCTGGACAAAAATGTATCTTTGTCAAGTTCCAAAGTCAGGAATTATGATGAATGTGAAGCTGAGGAAAGCCGATTGTTGGGGATAACTGACAAAAAACCAAAGAAACAATATGTAGGTGATTCGGGTAAAAATCTTGCTTAATTCTTGTTTATTTAGAATGGAGAGTTGGTGATTTCTAAGCCACATCAAGGACTAATTTTCACTTCTTTTTATGCCGGTGGTTTGGCCATAGTTATCCCAGGATCTTATTTATGTGATCGATTCGGAGCTAAAAACGTCATTTTCTATGGAGCTGTTATCAACGTTCTCGGCACTTTCTTGACCCCCTTCTTCGCAATCAACTTCCATCCTTACGCTCTCGTCGCTCTTAGGTTCATCATGGGATGCGGTCAGGGGATCCTTGTCCCCTGTATGAACGTTCTCATAACCCACTGGTTTCCTCTGGCCGAGAAAAGCACTGCCATCGCTGTAGCAACCACAGGGAATCAGGTCTCCGTCATTGCTGCCATGTTTCTGACAGCCGAGCTCTGTCAGTTGACGGCGATTGGAGGATGGATCTCAGCCTTTTACTCTTACGGTGTTGTAGGAGCCTTCTTCTGTCTCTTTTGGTTCTTCGTTGTTGCCAATTCTCCTTCAAAGGTCAAGAAGATCACCAATGAGGAACTACGATACATCCAAGATAGTTCCCATCGAGTAGATGCCAGGAAAGTTGGTCATAAAGAAATCCCTTGGAGATCCATCTTGACATCAACTACAGTATGGGTCACAGCTTTGAATTCCTTTTCCCAGAATTTTATGACTGTCGGAACAGTTACCTATATTCCTTCTTATTATCAGAACGTTCTTAGAATGAACCTGAGTTCAGTAGGTTTTTTCTTTAAAATTAATCGAAATTCTGCAAAAATTCTGAGAATCCAATTGATGACTCTGGGATTTTTAAGAATTTTTAAAAAATGTTTAGAACTTTCTAGAATCAGGCAGAAATTTCTCCTGATTACTGTCTCAAACTGAGAGTTCTGAGGTTTTGTAAAGTTCTAGAAATTCGTATCAACATAATTTTTTCGAAAAAACAATTTCTATAATTACATGATTAGTGTAAAGGGTATTTTTAGAACGGCGTAATGTCAGCTTTACCTTTCGTTATCCAACTGTTGACTAAAATAGTCTTCGCCGGCAGTGCAGATTGGATAAAAAGGAAAAAGCTTCTTTCTCACTCTACAGTAACCAAGTTGTTTAATTCCATTGGTAAGAGTATACTTTGCGGGATTAATTGAAAAATTTCTCTTCAGCTTCCGTTGGGAGTGCAATATGCTACATTCTGTTGGCCTTCTGTGACTGTAGAAGTAGTGGATTCGCAATATTCCTGGTCATTTCGGCCTTGGGATTAAGTTCAGGATTTATTCCTGGATATAACACAAGTATGGTGTGTATTGCCCCGAGGTACACCTCAGCAGTGGCATCTTTCTGTCGTCTTCTGGGTCAAATTGCTGCTGTGGCTTCTCCCTACATGATTGGGTTCATCGTGAGGCAAGGAACGAAAGAAGAATGGCAGATCGCCTTCTTCGTCATTGCACTAGTATTACTGTCTTGTGGAATGTCGTTTCAATTTTGTGGATCAGGTGAGTCTTGGGTGTTTCTACATTCCGTAACTGCTGCTTTCTAGCGAGTGTCCAAGATTGGGCTCAGATCTCCCCCCCTCCACCGAGTATCTCCCTCGCGAATGCCAGTGCTACTCTGTTACCAAACGAAAGAATCAATGACGATTCTGAAGAAGCAGAAGGACCAACAATTTCTGAACAACAATAGTTGTCAAGAGCTTTCGAAAATGATTCATGGTTACGTTTCTAAACCGGTGTTTGATTGACGGGTATAAGAGTTTAATTTCGAAATGGTACATGAGTTTATTTCTTTATTTGAGATCTAACGGATTAAGTTTTCTATCGAGTATTTTGGAACACTTGACAGGTAAAATAATGTAACCCAAATAATAAAAAATCCATAAAATTTCACAGGATTGCTATGAGCAACAGTCGGTTTCAGGTGCAAGTATATACAGTAGAAATCATTCTGTGGCCTTTGTGTAAGGAGACAGATGAGTGTTATAAACGGGAGACTCAATTAACTTCTCTTTACAGTCAGAGCAAGTCAATGGAAAATGACGGGTCTTCGAGTGGGATTTTAGATTATATTCCATTGGAAATGACTTCTGACACCCAGTACATCTGAGTTTTCTCTCCGTAGAATGAACAACCTGATGTCTTCGAAGTTTTGTTCTGTCGAAAAACTGTCTATCACACCGGTTGCATTTGTATCTAGGAGCTCCGTGGAGCTTCATGTGCTTCGTCAAGGCATGTCTCGACTGAAGCTCCCTTCTACAGATGGAGCAATAGAATTGTTCCAACTCGAAGGAACGAGAGGGATTCAGTTGTTTTGGTTGTAGTGGTTCTTCTGGAGTCAACACAGGCATCTCTTTGCCCCAATCTTCATTGTCATCATTAATTTCGTTGATTGAAGGATTCGAACTACACATTGTGATGGAGTTTGTAATGACAGAGGAAATCGGAAAAACAGTCATCTGTGTAGTTTGTTGATTCATGATGAAGAAATTTTCCATTCTAGATGATTCCTGTCTTGAACGAAAATGAGACGAGTACTTTTCACCAATTCCAGCTGCTTTGATGACTTCGTGGACAGAGGTTTCTGGTGAGACAACCGTCATTTTGATCAGATTTGCTGGAGTTGGGACGATGACATGTTGGAGAATAATTTCTGCAGGTTTCGTTGTAACGCTGAAAATTGTGAATTAATAGATTTAATATACGAATATATCCTTTGACGATCTTCTTGACAACTTAATTTCTCCTGACTTGCTTCCTAAGATGAAAAATAACAGATTTAATTCACCAATAGAGAACAGAGTACTGAACACATTTGTCAAATTTTCGCATTTACCCATTCTAGTTTGCTTTTTTACAAAACAACATAAAAATGTCCTAATCTGCCAATGAAAAGTCATAATGTCTTTAGATTGTTCGTTTTTTAGCTATAAAAATGGATATTACATCTTTTTTAAAATGCTTCTGTGGAAATAAGAGTTTAGTTTGAAAGAGAAATTAATAAATCTTTTGGTTCTTGTTTTTTAAAATGTAATTTAAAATTTCGACAAACCAAGGAGCTGAAACAGGTGAATTCAAATATCCTTGCTCAATCATTGACGATTTACCCATAGTTGGACCATCAAAGTAATTCCAAGCTGAGAAAGAATCATCAGAAGAGAGTTCGGTCTGGTTTGTTGAAACCACACTTAGGGAATCATTCGACCAGAGACTCAGCTCATCATCATTTGATGGCTTTCCAAAAGAGAAACTACAAAATGAATCGTCGTCGTCAAGGGAATCTCCGTTCAAGGACGTTTTCACATCAGAGCAGATGGATCCAACATCGAAGTCGCTGGAATTTCCTATAGACGAGCAATAGTACCCGTCGGAAAGCGGCGAATTGCTTCTCGGTGGTGATAGATAATACTTCAGAGGATCAGAAGACAAATACTGCTCGTTGTCCTTATCATCTGAAGAATATTCAATGAGAGTCTATATAAACCTATATAAAAACACTTACCGAAACCTTGAAGTCCAATAACAGGATCATTTAATTTCCAATTTTCAGGAGCTTCAAACATGTCGTTCATTTTTTAAATAAAACTTTAAATAAAATCAATCTCTTTAATTTATTTCGGAACTTCAATCAATACAAGCGGACAATGGAACCCGAGTTCATCTAAAAGTTTCCCTTTATCAAAAATTTCGACTACAAATTTCGCGATAATGATACTCAGTTATGAAATCAATCAATACGTCAAAGTTTTAGTAGAATAAAACACGCAAGTAGATAATCATAAATAATCAAGCATCAGCTTTCAGCAAATTGAGTCTCTCAATGCTGTGGTGTTGAATGGACGATTGGCTCCTTGCCCGCAGTCAACAAGAGGAACAAGTCGCCAAGGTTTACTCTCGACTATATTTCGAAGGAATTCCAAAACAAATTCGGAAAAATTGTAATCTTTATTTACAAATCAAAGCGGACAAATCTATAGAAAATCCAGAAGTATTTTGATAGAGTTCACAGTACCGGAATGTCAGGATTCAAAGGAGATGGAGTGCAATTTCTGGAGGAAGAAATTAGATTTTGTGCGTTACGTGTTAGCCGTAATGATTCTCGTTCATAACCAAGCCTGCAATTACATTATTGAATTTCGTAAGTAATTTATTCCTTACTTCATGTAGAAAGTCAGAGTCAAGACCAGTTGACGCCAGGCAATTTGGGTTTCTTTGTCATCTGTATCAGCCACTGTTTCAACTATGCATTCTGTAAATATCGCCCAGTATTCTGGCCTAAAACTTTCGATGTTCATAGATGCATGTTTCTTTCCCAATTGTTCGGCATTCTCGACTACCATTGAAATGTCATCGAGGTTACGAATTACGAAATCGAAAGTGTCGATGAATAAATCAGTGTGTGATATAAATTTGGGATCCATTCGCAGTTTCTTGCCTTTCACATTGGGGGATATCCCAAATATCAACTTCAGTTCTTCTGCTTCGTTGAAAATCGCTGAAAGTTCAACAATTATCAGATCCCTGGAAGTTTGTGTTTTAAAGGTATTAAATTGAGGGATTTTCGAAATCCGTCGTCGTCGGCCAACATCTATTGTTCTCGAATCAAAGAACAAGGATTTTATATAAAAAAAAGATCGGGTATTCTGTTTATTCTCGAAATCCGACTCCATTTGATTGCTGAATGGAAAAAGTGACTTACACATGAATATATCTTTGCCCACTTTCGTCTTGGCCGCCTTGTTCCAGGACTTGATAATCAGATTTCTCTGACGCGGGGCGAGTCTCTTTGGCTTCATCGTGTTATTACGTGTTGTTCCGATTGCCGCACTCGACCAACGTCGTCCTGGAATCGGTTAATTTCCATATCTGATGTTCATTTGAAAAGTTAATTTCCCATTTTGGGAAGAAATAAATATGAAAATCAAAACGTACTGTTGAATTTGGCAGAAGAATCGCCTCCATTGTTCATCGAAGGTCTATCTGTGTTGTCATTTGATTTACATCTGAATTCAGAGCACCTCCGTTGGTTCACTCTGACGGACATAGGAGTAGTTGCTGTAACTGTTGTAGCAGGAACACTGTTCTGGTGATGAAGACCCTGTTTGTTGCCTGTAGTGTGTTTGTTCCCCATAGTCGGAAGATTTGAAACAATTTCCAATCATCAAATGGATAAATTTAACACTGAATTAGAAAATGAGTAAACAGAGGCGCGTCAATCCAGTTCAAGGTCTTGTAAGGAAAACAGGGACGACAAACGGAAAGAGATGAGTGCAGAAACCCTCTTTGTCCGGAAAAGCTTCGTTTCCTCAATCGTCGACACTTTTAGGAACGTTAACACGCTGATTGTTTTAGTTTTGAATTTCAGTGCAAAAAGAAAGCTGAAAATACAAAGAATATTCAGATAAAAAAGTCGCGAATCACAAAGTTCATTTCCCGGGAATTACTTTCTCGGAAAACAAACTAGCTACTAATCAAGATCCTAATCCCACCAACGACAAAAGCATAAAGTAGCTGGAGAAACAAGTCCATTAACTTCTTAAGCATGTTTTTGTCTGGTTGGGACCATCTTCGATGGAGGTGGCCATTCATTAAGGCCGCAAATTTATACAAATAGGGAATAAAGTAGTTTTCCCCTTAATGATGAAAGATCATCAATGAAGTGGAATTATACGAGTTTCCAAGCATTAAGATCAAAAACAAACTTTGCTTGCAAGGCTACACGCAGATGGAAAGCGGTATGAATAAAGAAGCAACCATAGAACAACTCTGATTATTAGATATCTCTGGTTAATTTGATTAATTCTGTTTCTCTTAGTTTTGACAAGAAAACCTAAAGCAATCGCAGAGCAAACATTCCATTTCCGTCAAGAAGGGAATAAGGGAATTGACCTCAGCTGGTCTTCGGAAAGTAGATTAGAGGAAATGTTAATATTGCTTTGTTTTTGAACAAGTACTGGTTTAAAACTGAAAAAGTACTGTAAAAGAATCAGAAAGACAAAAATGTTTTGGACCAGTTTGTTTAAAATTCTCGAATTTGACAATTAAGCCGCTCCTGTTCCCCTTTGGGAGTAAGAGGAGTTTGGCTCGATGGAGACGCGCCTCCATTTCCTCTGAATAAAATTCTTCCTAATTTTAGTTTTCTACGGGAATTGGCCCATTCCAGACGGGACAGGAAGCCTTGACTTCTTGATAAGAAGCAGGACAATATACAAAAACCATTAAATCTAAGCATTTTGGGAGACTCCCTCAGAATCCATTTCGCAGAGTAAATTTAGATTATATTCCGGTAGGGGGTGGAAAAACAGCCAGGAATGGATAACGGACATTATGTCGTCTGTTGGGAATTGAAGCCAACCTGAAGAGAGGATTCGAGAAAGAATTCTGTCTGAAGTGCAAGTTGAACATTCCTTTCCATTTTAACCTCACTTTTGGCAGTCTCAGAATTCATTTCTGTGTGCCATGCCCTCAATTTTGTCTTTTTAAAGAAATAATCAGTTTACGTGAAAAACCAAGTATTTTTATGTTCAGAAATAGAATAAAGTTTATTAAATAATTCACCCTAAAACCGGTAATTCCCCTTGGGAATCATATCAAGATTTGATCTGGCCCTCATTTTCTTCTAGAATTAAATCAATGAAATGTCCTTCTACAATAAATTCATTTCACAGTAAACGCGTATATAATACAGGGTCGTAATGGAAACAATATTAATTAAGAAATTTTTCAGCCGGAACGTCATTGAGATCTAATTTTCATTCAAACTGGTGGGTGAATTCGTTCATCATGGTCATCAGGGATTTCGTGGTGGGAATTCAGTCTCGTTCCATGACAAAATTCATTGGAATTAACAATTCTTATAATCCACAATGATAAAAGTAACTTTTCTGTAGTTTCCGTACATTTGTTTTCAAAGCTTCCATAGGTGCAAAAGTTTAATCTTTAAAATTTAATGAGTGCTTTTCTAACTGTTGTAGAACTACCCACTTGATTTTGCAATATTTATTGATGTCAAATCAATTGGTGAAGAGTTGTATGGATGGATACAAACATGTGGTGAACTCAAAACATCCAAAAAACTAATGTTTCACAACTGTTTGACAATCGAGTATCAAATCACTGATAAGGATGTTTAGTGTAATAAAATCAGACAAGACAACTGAGAAAGCCGAGTGAAAATCCCAATATTTCAGAGAATTAAAAAAGCCGCTGTTATGAACGAAGGTATTAGTACCAACCCCAAGTCTTCATGTCGGCGTAAGCCTTGTTGAGAAGCTCTTCCCAGTTCTTCTTCTGTTCAGCGGTCACTCCTCCTGCGTTTTTCTCCATCGCTGCAAGGAAGGCATCGATGGTCTTCTGAAAAAAGTCATTCATGAGGGAAAATAAAGAGACGAACTCACGTTGAACTTGTCAAGAGGGAATCCGACATCGCTGTACTGCTCCTTGAAGGAGGCAAGTGCTGAACGCCATTTACGGTCATCCCCGAAGGCTTCGGGCAGACGGAAGAAATACTGAAGCTCAGCCATACCATACATGATGAATTTTTGAGAATGGACAATTGCATCTGGGTCAATATCCTCGGCATCGTAAGGTACAGCGAGTTCGGGGTGAAGAGTGAATAATCTGTAAAAATCCAGTCAGATCAAATTTCAGGAAATATTAAAAATGTACTACGTGAGCAAAACAGAAAGCAGATGATTATTTTTTAAAAATAATAAAGTGAAACTGATACTTACTGCTTATGGAACTCTCCAGCGGTGTTTTTATTGAGAGCATATCCAGTAACGTGTTTCTTGAGCAAATCAGTGTTAACCATGATTCCGGTTTTTGTCGAATACTAAAATCGAAATTAAAAGTAGAATTCAATATCGAACACAAGAGCGAACACGCAACTCCAAGATCCGAAGTTAGTACCCGACTCTCTTTGAAGTTAGTTCCGTATTGCACTGAATGATTTAAGGGATGGAAAGGATCCGCCTTCCTTCCATCCAGAATCACGCTACCTTTGTGTCCTCACGTTTTACTGACCTAAGTACAGCTTGGATATGTAGAAAAATATTTTCGTTTTGCATTGCCTCATTCGCACCGAGGACCCGCCCTCTATCATATCCCGTGATAGCTACCTGAAGGCTGATCTGCAGGTCTTTGCGTTTGCTTACATTACTGGAAAAAATAATTGAACAGATCAACACTCGGAGGAATCGAGAAATCCATCGTCGATTGAGAACAGCAAGTGAAAGAAACCAATCAGTGAGTCGATCTGCAAAAATTTATTGCTTGTCTTGACCAGATCCGCTTTCGATGGAGTAAACAACAAAAGAATTAAAAACTACTTTATCGAAATTGTTTTCAAAAGTCCCAAAACACAACTGAGCCAGTATTATTTTCTAAGTAATTCATCCGGAGAGGATCGTATATCGTTAGAGCAAAACAACTTGTGATTGGATTAAAGCCAATGTCAGAAAAGTTTGCGTAAGATCTTGAAAGCAGCTTCCGGTGTCTTCCATTGATTTGCCGCCACTCAATTGGAGAGTCAAAAGTCCTCAACGAAGTGCGCGAAGAGCTTGCCCTCGCTCTCCAACCTAAGACTGAAACGTGGTTCTAAGGAGAATTCTTGCGAGGAACGAACAGAAAAACACTAACAATGAAAGTCTTCCACAGAAAGAGGCTTGAATTGCTCGGAGATAAGGTGCAGGAGCACTTGTAACTCTTAATACTTGAAGAATGTAAAAAGATAGAACCTTCTATCCATGAAGATTGAGAGTCTCTTGATTATTCCTCGTCAACACCTTCATCGACAATTTTAAGATTAAACAAAATATGTAAAAGATTGATGAAGTAGCACTTTTCGTGGGTTTCATCATTTGTCTTGATTTTTTGAAGTAGTTTTACTTAAACAGTTCAAATGTCAGTAAATACGAATACAATAGTTTTTGGACCGCACGAAGTATATTTTTGTAAAGGAAATCAACACCTTGGACTCATTGTTCTTTATTGTAATTCGTTCAAAAAAGTGTCCCACTCAAACTGTTCAACTTGTTTTTGCTCAAAAACCGTCTCTGCAAATTGGTCTACTTGCAGTTGCTGACTTTACAGAAATCTGAGGATACTGTAGATAAACAGATTTATTTCTGGTTGCCAATAATCATAAAATTCTCTACGATTTTTTTGATCTATCCAAAGCAAATAAATATCTGGAAGGATTCCCACGAAATATTGGCTCAGTTCCCGCGCGATTTGTTGACACGTGATTCTTTGAAATGAACCAACGTTAAACTACATTTGAAACTAGTCAAAGGTCACAAATAATTATTAAAATCTGTCAAAAATCACATTCCAAGAAAAACCTTGATGTCAGGTGACATGCACGTTTTTCTTCTGGCCATCACTCAGGATATCTTGAGCAGTTGTCCTCGTGCAAATTGGTTCTTGGATTCGGAAACGTCATCTGTCACTTTCTTAAGGTGTTTTGCTTGGTTCATTTTTGTTGTTTAGAATGCACATGTGGCGTTAAGGGATCTAGCTTAGTTCTAGCTCGTGGAATTTTTTGCACAGCACATCTGGTCAGGGATCGCAAAGAGTTGTGTATATATCAATAGAGCATTTCACTCGGGTCAAATATCAGGATATCTGCAATTCAACGTCAAAAATAGGAACAATCAAGGGCAATCTTTGATTTTTCAAAAAATTATTTATTTTTTGATGAAAATCTGTTAATATTTGGAACTTGAATACACTTTACAAAGAATAAAACTCAGATGATTCGACAAACACTATTTAATCCTTCCTATTACTGTAAATTTAAAACTTTCAAATCGAGTTTCAAACTGATTTCAAACATATTTGAGTTCAGAGTTCGGCGGAATAAATTCAAATTTAAAACATTATAAAATTTAAAAATGCTGAAAAATTGATAGTCCTGATATGTTCTATCGTTGTAAATTTCAAAGTTTGAATTTACTCTAGATTTAAAATTAGCCTTCGAATTCATTTGAAAATAATTGTAACTCAAGGTTGAAAAAGTCACAATAAATGCAAATGATTCAAAATTTGAAACACTTTGAAAAATTAAAAGTTCTAATATTCTCTATTGTAGTCATTATTAAATTTTGAACTATTTTGAGTTTTCAAATTAAAGAACTAAAATTTACATAGGATGATATGAAAGATAAATGATTCTGGTCTTCTTTTGTATTGCAAGACAGACTCAACATTGCCAACGTTAAACCTCTTTGAACATGTTGGGAACCATAAATCTAATTATCAAAGTAGACTAAATTCAACATCAAGAAACATCAATTATCGGTGTAGTTAGCCAAAGTGTATTTTCGCCTATACTCATTGTGATCGCTTATCATAGCTTATTTGTTCTGCTATCAATCTGCCTAATACATGAAAAAGTGTATTTAGTTGTTTCCTCCACCATAGTCCTTTCCGGCTTATTTTTATTTTCCTTGTTCTCTACTGGATAGAGGTAGTTGATTATTCCAACTTCCTTACTGCTTCATTCCTTAATATCCCGAATGAATTCAATCATGTCATTTTCATTTCGCGTCTTTAAACAACTGCTAAAGGACATTTAGTTATTTTTCAGCTAGAGTTTCACTTATCCACAGCCGGACAATGCCGCCACACGTTACCTCACATTTTATCAGCGAACAGGATATAACATCCGAAGAACGGATTAAGATTACAGAACTGAGAGAAGCCATTGGACCAGAATTTTTGAAGATGGCTCCATTCTTTGACAATGATTTTTCGTTGTTGCGGTGGCTTTATGGATGGGATTTTCAGATAAGTAAGGAATGAACTCTCGTCTTTTCGATTTACCTTCTTTTCCAGATGAGATTCTGCCCAGATTCAGGATGGCAGCAACAACTTTACATGCTCTGAAGGTCGTCGAGAAGGAAGTCGATAATGATGAAGACCACAGTAAGACAATTTTAGGCATGAATCCAGTCGCAGAATACTTCCCAGGTATGTTCCTTTCTCTATGATATTAGATTCCATTGTGTTTTCTTGTCTTATCTAAACGGAACTCATTAAATTCTACTTAATTTTCAGGGGGTTTCATGAGCTTGGATCGGGAAGGGAACACAGTTTGTGTTCAGTCCATTTCCAAAACGAATCCAAAGGCCTTGGTTAAATGTGACCGAGTCAGTGAGCTCTTCAAGATGATCTTGACCGAGTGTTCCCTCTGTCACTTTATGATTCGGTGAGTTTTATCAAAAGAAATGCTTCACTGATAACGAATATGATCGTTGTTCTTAATGAGTGTCCATCATTTAAAGCTCAGGAAATGAATTTTGGTTTCAGACAAAAAGAGAAAGAAACAGGTCGCAAACTTGGATCCATATTGATTGTCGACTTGGAAGGATTCTCTATGGACTTAATCTATCCCCCAACACTGAAGATTTACCTCAATCTGATTAAACTCATGCAAGATTGCTTCCCGGACTTCGCCAAGGCAATTTATATAATTAATGCCCCGATGATGATGTCAACTGTTTACAACCTCGTCAAACCAGCACTAGCTAAGCAGACTCAAGAGAAGATTCAGTTTCTCGGGAAGGACTGGAAGAAGGTTCTCTGTGATGAGATCGGACCAGAGAATATTTACGAACGCTGGGGAGGAACCAAAGTTCCTTCAAACGGAAAGGATACCGGTTTCCTGAGAATGGGAGGAACACCTCCAGAGGAAATCAAATATAGTCCTAGCAAAAATCCTTATCATATTGATGACAAGAAATTGACCAAACTTAATGTTGGAGCAAGAAGCAAGAAAGAGGTCAAAATACGGGTCGAGAAACCAGGAGCCAAACTTCGCTGGTTCTTTATTGCCAACAATGACATTGATTTCTTAATTTTAAAAGACGAACTGGAAGTTTGGCCTAAATTCAGATTGTCAACGGAATTTGTTCCAGAATTCGGTCATATCGATTGCCCCACAACAGGCGAGTATATCCTCATCTTCGACAACTCTTACGGAACCTTTTTCGGGAAAGAAGTCAAATTCCACACTCACGTTGAATACGAGTAAGTTTCAGGCATTCTATGATTTTCAATTGATTCCATATGTCTTAGTCATTCCTTATTTAATCATGAGCTTTCGTTGTGGAAATAAATAATACAAAGATTGGGAGCAAAGTATCAAATTGTTGCAGGCGTTTTCAAATGATTTTACTGTTTTTTTTAACTGTTTTCATTTTGAAATTTCCAGTTTCAGTCGGGAAGGATGATTTAAAAAAGGTACAAAGTTGATCATTAAATACCGATCCCGAACTTTATAGTTTTTACTTTGTAAAGATGGTCTGACATTTCACTTGGTCATTAGACAAAGATCAATCAACCCCCTTTGGTAATGCAACATATATTTCGGAACTTGTTCATAAATTCTTGTCTGTCTGAGTATTTGTGACCTAGGTCTATTAGTTCAAAAAACTATCTTCTTTCTAAAATGACATATTTCCCTGATGTCAAACCTATTCCTCAATTCCGGAATTATGAGGAGAACCCAATTAATGATCATCAAAAAAGAGTTAAGGATTTTTACTACAAACAACACAGATTCCAAACTGTTGATTTTGTATTGGGCATGGTAAGAAATTGTTTTTATTATATATTAGCAAAACAACCCTACTTCAATAGGGTGCCTCGGTACTAGTTAAGATTTCTTAATATCCTTTAATTCTTTAATGTACAACTATTAATTCTCAAGGGCGGATGGAGATTTTTATGTCCCATATGACCTCGATCTAAAAGTTCCTAGATCTAAGTAGAATATAGTTCCAAAACAGATCACGAAATTATGTAAGATTATGAAGTAATAATTATACAAACTAAAACTATAATGTGGACTGCTTTGTATTTTAAAAACTCCGGAATTCTTATCTAGATGATTTTATAACAATCTCCATTTTCGCTTTTTATATTACAATGATAGCATAATAAAAATAAGAGTGATTCATCCTTCGGATATAGATCTTTTATGTGAACCTATAAATAATCGCAGTGAAATTACAGCACAAGAAATGGCTCTCATTCAACCATGCAAAGCTCCCTTTACTCGATTGCCTGGATTTACTCTCACAACTTGTCGATGAAAGTGATCCTGACGTAGAAGAAGATGCCAATATCGTCCATGCCTACCAGACAGCCGAGAGAATGAGGGAAGCCTATCCTGATCGTCCATGGCTCCATTTGACTGGGTTGATTCATGACCTTGGGAAAGTCATGTCTGTCTGGGGTGAAGAGCAGTGGGCCACTGTTGGTGACACTTATCCTGTGGGCTGTAAACCTGCGGAATCAATTGTCTTCGGATTCAAGAGTTTTGAAGGAAATCCAGATCAAACTCATCCTGTTTATGATACGAAGTTGGGAATTTACAAGGAACATTGCGGACTAGAGAATTTGCTGATGACATGGAGTCACGATGAGTACATGTACCAGGTCTTGAAGAACCATCCTACCTGCACTATTCCCGAAGAAGCCCTCTACGCTATCAGATTTCATTCATTTTATCCTTATCATTCAAGTTTCGAATATTTGTATTTTCAAAGTGAAAAGGACAAAGAATTATTGCAGCATATTTATGAATTAAAGTAAGTTTATTTAAAGTCTTCTTTGGAAAAATAGTGAATTTCAGCAACTGCGATCTGTATTCAAAGGCCGACAGTAAGCCGGATATCGCCGAACTCCGACCATATTATCAATCTCTCGTTGATAAGTATGTGCCAGGAATAATCCATTGGTAATTAGCACAATTCAAAGTAATAAAAGAGTTATTTATTAATTTAACCGATTGGATATACTCAGTGAATTTTATCAAAAGTTACCATATGGCCACACTCCGGGATTACTGTAGGCAGCTTGTTGTCTGTCCTTGGACCGCTTGATGTTTCTCTCGTTTTTGTTAACCTTCAATATCCCTTGCCATCCGAAGAAGATAGACATCAGAGCAAAGACAGCCATCAGTAATCCAACCCCGACCATCGCTCCTGCATGAGCGGTTCTCTCATTAATAGATAGGGCAGGAAGGTTAGGAACACTTTGCTCGGATTCACCGTGGACATTGCTGATCGTAATTACTCCAAATACGATAACAACAATGGCGAGAATTGCGTTGATCGCGGAAATCACTATTCTGATGGTTGTCTAAACTTCAATGTCTGATCAGTAAATGATGCAATCTAATACCTGACTTTTGGCCGCATTTTTATCATTAGAATGATGTTGTGACAAGAAGACGACTCCTGCTGTTGCTATAGCCCCTGTAACGATTCCTATGATTCCCAGGTTCTGCTCAACATCCTTGAGGATATCCGTACTCCATCCTCTTCCCCACAGAGTCCAAGCTCCAATGATAATTAGGACAATTCCAGGGTACTTCTTCAGAATGTAGAGAAATCGACTGAGGCCAATCTCCTGAATTTCGTGGAGTAACTCACTCCAATCGCTTTCTGGCTCCGGATTAACTAGGAGTTCTTGATTGAGTGAGCTTTGCAGATTCGAGGTGCCTCTTGGGGGGACTGCTGGAGAATGGATAGTCAGGGGCTGGAGACCCATGGAGTGGATGGGGGAACGTTGGTTCATTGTACTCAGATCCTAAATACCCAGTAAAATCTGACAAATGAATTATAGTACTTACATGCAAATAAGGATCTCCGGGCATGCTGATTCTTGGGATAACCGGTATGTTCGGGTTCTCCATTCTGGATATTGGTCTAAGCTGGACCGTATCATATCTCGTTAATCCCTAAAACATAATAATTAGTCCAGTAAGGGGGGAGAAATTATACCTGTCTCATCCCTGAAAAATATGCAAAAGTACGAGAAAAATGACAACCTCGATTCTAATATTTTACGCCCAGGAAAAGAAGGAATGTTAAGCAATCAGGAATGCCTCACCTCTCGTTTTCTGCTTGTTATCATAAAATCGATCCTGATCGCATTCAATCGGCGCGCCTTATTTGTCAATAATAATTATCACTAGCTTCAACATAGTGTACGCCTTTCTACATGACTCAATCAACGAGATATTTTTCCATAAAAGTTCATTTCGCAACAAATGTGTACATAATTATAGACAAAAATTCTAATGTGAATTTTCTTAGCTTACAGATTATTCTAAGTTAAGTTGGTTTTGAAACGGATTTCTATTTGGACTGCTGAAGAAACTTGCTTTTTATGGTCGTGAGAGATCTTCCGATGAAAGTTCATTTCGCGTTCTCAAACAGTAATAAAAGTGAAATCACTTTCGACAGGCATAAAAAGTATTTTTTTAAATTAATTTCGACTTTTTTAAAAATTTTTAAAATAGTACCGAAAAAATTACAGAATCCATAGCTAATTTGGAACAAAGCTATTAGCTTTTTTAATTTAATATTAACGTCTAATCTGGGAAAAACGAGATTGAAGCTGTCAACAGTGATGAATTCTTTGCTGTCGAATTTTAACCTCTTGAATGTCGTAGAATTGTTCAAAGTTGCTTTGCTGGAGAGCGAAAATGCAAGAGTCCCTGGAGGGGAAGAAAACAAGACGACGAAGAATAGCCCATAATGCCTTTGGGTCTATGACAGACCATTGCCGCTCCTTTTCCATAGATGGACGAGACGACAAGGGTGCTTAGTAGTTATTATTTTGTCATAACTTTGGTGTTACCGATTTTGTATAAAAAATCGTTTGCTCTGCTCCTTCACTGAAGTTTTATTTTTTATTCTTCCAAGTGTTTCTTTGTTGAAACTTTAGATTGTCCACTTTGGAATCTTCAGTTTTTTTAAACATGGAATGCTCATGGCTGATCTCAGAACTGGAACATGCTTGGTGATTTTTCATATTTCTCAATTGATGCAATGGTGTTTGATTCAAGCATATCCAATCTCAAATTAGAAAGGACCGACGTTTACACATTTCAAGAGTCTCCAGCTCATTCAGTCGTCTCATCTTTCAGATGACCGACGAATCCGGACTACTTGCTTTTCTCAAATTAGCAAGGTTCTGCTATGCGGACTCTCAGGATTCGAAAATGCAAGTTACAAACATCTCCAATTTCGCGTGTTCCGAAATTGTGAGAAATGAAATTTTTATTCTATGATTTTGTAACTTGCCTTTACCTTCATTTACATAGTTTTTATGCCCCATTTTGTTGAATTGGCGCCAATCTTTGCTGATCCTCCTAAAATCCAGGGGTTTATCCATCCATGGATTTCGCTGACGCATGGAAGATTTCGTTTGATCGCTTTCAATTTCTTTTCCTGATTGGTATTTCCCATGGTTTTTAGATTTTTTCCGAATTTCTTTTTTGTCAAACTTCACGTTTAAACTTAAAATAATATTTTGACGCGCGAGATCATAACTTTGAGAATTTATTCGAATGAAATTCAATCTTGTTCGTTTTTCACGCTTCAAAGGTTTTTCACATCGACTTGATTTTCCTTACTTTTGTTATCTTAGAACAGTTTACTGAGAAAAAATCTCGAAATTGAAATGTTTTCCTTTGTTTTGACTTGAAGAGGGACCTAAACAAAGCGCTAAATTGAGAGGCTAGTTGAAGTATGCTATGGTCATTTATTTTTCTATCCCAAGTGGGGTCTCGAAGCATGCTTCAGCGGTCAAGCTCCGGTCAATCATTTCACAACAGCGGAGCTTTGATTTTCTCAAAGAAGCAAAGGAAAACTATGTGAGCTTCTGCTGACGATTCAACTCCTTAAAGAGCAGCTAATCGGGGGATCGTTTTGAGCCTCGTGTCCCTGTAAAGACAGCCCAGATTTTGATTTATTTACTTTCTGTGGGAAGTAGCCAGTTCTAATCGTCTTTTTACTACTTTATAGGTGTCAATTGTTTGGTTAACTTCAGATTACTTTGTCTTTCCGTCTCAGAATCTCTCTTAATTCCACCGTAGGCAATTAAAATTATAGGATTCGTCTTAGGTATCGCATTTGAGGCGGCAAAAACTTCCGAAAAGAAAATAGAAAAACGATAATTAGAAAATTTGGAAGACGCGTGCTAGTGGAGTTTCAGTTTTCTCCTGGTGGAAAAAACAACAGGAATCGATCTCCACAAGGGCATTGAGGTCCATTGGAGGACAAGTTTCAAGGCCAAAACATAATACACCAGAAGCGAACGGGAGAAAGCGACAAAAAACTCGTTATGATTGCCAGTTTTATTGTTCATGTACAGGAAGTCGGTTGTCATTCCTCGCGCGGGCTCAGATTTCAACAACTGTTATTTTCTGATTTTGGCAAAAAGTGGCGAACAAGGATGCTGAGATAGAGAGGAAATAAAACTACTGGTCATTTGTCGTGGATGAGAAAGTTTTTGGAGTTTAGGACATTGGCCTCGAAAGAAGAGCTGGCAGGTGGTAGTGCGCGCTCTTGTGACAGCTGGCTTTCTCTTGAATTTCAAATTTTATTCACTCTCGGTTCAATTTTAAAAGTTCAATATTTGTACAAGATTAGAATTTTGTGGAAGGTTTGAAGGTCTTCCAGAATTTGATCAAAGATTTTCAAACACTCGACATTCCGATAGAAGCTTCTGGAACGTTCCAGAAGTTCACGATAAATTTTGGAAGATTCTGAAATCTCATGAACTTCCTGTAATTCTCCAAAACTTTATTAAATTTGTCGAAATTCTTCAGAATCCAACAAGAACTTGGAATTATTATCTAAAACCAAGAATTCTACAGTTTTCTAAAATATTCTAAAAATTCGTATTGAGGTGAATTCTAAAGAATATTTATTCTTAATTTCTACAATACTACGATATTTTTCTCAAATTCCGAAATTGATGAAGCAAACATGTTTCGGTCGTTATGCGTTGCCAGAGGCAAAAGGATTCGCGATAACCATAAATCTCTAATAATTTTTATTTACCTTGCTTTTGCGCCGTTTATTTTTTCAATTATCATCATCCTAACTGGTACTTCTGCTATTCTAAACTCTTCAAAGTTTTTACGACTCCAGCGGATTCCAGAACAAAGGAGTTTTGCGAAATTGTTGATTGGTCATCAATTCTTGCAAGTCGTTTTTTCACTGAGCTCGGCTTATCTTGTTCGCAAACCCCAAGTCCTCGGTTTTTCCTAGAGGCAAATTGAGTTAACTTCGAACGTGATTTACATATTTTGGATTTTCGGAAAGCTTCATGGTCCTGGGCGAATTTAATTGTCTAGTTAGCCGTTTAACTGGCCCAGTGGCTATTCGGTCACAGTCGGGTGCCATCCGGCTTCTGTCAGATTCTCTACAATTGATTTTTAAATAGACTTAATTGTTGTTTTCGTGATTTAAATAGTAAACTTTCTTTACTTTTTCAAATTCGGGTAGTGCGAAATGGAAACATTTTCAATTCAGTTCACACAGAAATTAGCGAGTCAAAATGCACTTATCGTCCTTCTTCGAATTGCTAGACGAACCTTGGTTGGGATTTACTAAAGCCCCTGCGCAGGAATGGATTTTGAGGATGCACATCGGATCGCACGTGCCTTCACGGTCTTCTTGACAGCTATTCGTCGATTGCTCTCATACTTTCATTGGGATTGAGGAAACTAATTCCGCAATATTTCCGTCGATTTGCTGGTTTTATTCTTTCCCAGAGACTGACCCCTATTCCCGCCCGCTCCGTATTCGTCCCATATTCTTCTTTGTTTATATATGAAATCTCTAAGCGTTTGTTTTCTAAAAAAATGAGATGAATTTAATTTCTTTGGATTTATTTATTCCAATTACCGGTTTAGACACGCTTTATTTGATGGATTAACTTAAATTTCGACGACCACCTGGGGAGATTTGCAAAGTGATTGTCCATCTGTAGCTGGTCAACGATGATTGACAACCTGTTATTATTTCGATATATTTTTTGGAATCAAATCAACTCAGCCTCGCGGTGTTTCTTCTTGAGTTGTCTTCCCAATCGATGACCTCGACTGATAGTAGCCCGATCTCTCTGAGTATAGACGCCACAGTTTTCATGAGATTTCTTTTTTGCTCCCGCTCAGGTTCTTTTTTCTGTCATTTACCCAAGGGCATTATTTTCACCCAGGGGACAATGCCGTTGAAAACGGTACTCTATGTCATGGTTGTCTGTTCCCCTTCCAGCTATTCTTCAATTATTTGTGGAGATAAAGATCGGAATATTCATCCCTAATTTAGTGATGGAGCGTTTATTTTTCAATCTCGAGAGTCATAAATTAACTCAGTTCAGAAGAACGTTATCGGCACGTTCTATTTTTTACTTGTGCCCGTTCCCATAAAAAAGCCGGAAGATGGTTCAATTCATTATTTTTACTTTTTTAACCACATCGTAGAATAACCTTGAATCTCAATTCCATCAGTCTTGGGGAAAATGTTGAATTTTGTCTAAACGTGGTTGAATGTCGATTAACTTGATTCTAAGTCTGCATCACTTGATTTGTCTGGTGTGCCCTTCGAATTCTGCTTCGAGTTTGATTCAATTCACTTTTTTCAACTTCACTTTTCTAACTGAATTGACGCCGATGAAGATGACCACAAATTTGAACGTTATTTGACCTTAATTCTCATGGATAGATGAGCATTTGCGGTTACGTTCACTCTGAAGTCCTCCTCTTGAAAGAATCTCCGTCGATCCGATTCTTCTGGAACAGTTGCTTGAAGGTTTGACTGATCTACCCTTGTTTTTGTCCTCAAAACGTGTCAGAGAAAAAATTTATGACTGTCATTTGAGGTGGTCGACTAGCTTTTCCTATCTTTTTTGTCTCAAAAGCCGTCGGAAATTTTTATTTTCAATTTTAATACCTGAATAGACATTGTTTATTCCACGCCTTTTTTGCATAAAAATTTAGTTAGATCATCAAATATAATTCTAGTGCTAAAATTTAGTGCCAATTGTACTAGAAAATATTTTGTTGAAAATCCAGAAAAAATTAGTTGAAATTTGCTTCAAGTCGCTGTTTTTGGCAAAGCTGAAGCTCAGTTTCCGGAAAGCCATCAAAGGACAAGTTGCGATTTAATTCAGCTTCTTTTTCATTTCGTGACTTTAACTCGTTAAAAAACTTTCAATTTTCTCCAAGTTGATACAATAAAATTAGAATTCCATGAGTCTTGAAATCTTTCAAAATCTACATCATTTGAACCTCAAATCTTAAAGTCCCCTAAAAATCCTAAATTCGTGTCGAAACAATTCTATAACAACCCTCATTTTCTATAATAGTATGATCCTAAAAAATATCATGAAGAAAACGCTGATTATTCCTCATGGGAAATGTTTTTATGCTTCCGAAATTGTCACTTTCTGGGACTTCTCTCAAATGGAAAATTCTCAAATAGGTACGGTCATTTTCGGATTTTTATTCAATGGTTTGCCAACTACTTTTTTATGTTTTGGAATTTGTGTAAGAAGGATCTCAGCTGGCTGAACCGGATTTATTTTTTCCACGCCGATAACGCGGCCAGAAAAAAGATGAGCTTTCCGGGTTTTATCCAGAGAACTTTATCAACTTTTATGTTCCGAAGAACCGGTAGCGATCCTATTGATCTAGTCCGTTAGCTCGCGCGGCACTCAAATCGTTTTGTCCTCGGTTCTCGATATTTTTTGTTTTTGTAGGGGGATGACCAGAATAAATCAGGGTCTTCTGTCCGACTTTCCTCCCGCTGCTCTTGTTCTCTGAGACGATCAACAGTGCTGACAAAATGCGCTACTCCTCTTTACCTGTTTTCGGCTAATATAAATTTGGTTCTTCTTTGCCATCGGAAATGGTATTGTCAGCTTTTCATCTAAACGACATTCTGGCGCCATGGCGAAATCAAAGCACTTTGCGAAAAAAGACCAGAAAGTCTTATTCATGCTAGTGTCGTGGGGGAAAATTTGATTTGACCGACTGTTATCAGACCAGTCCATAAGGAATTCGATTTGTTGTCCGTATTTGGAGTCTTTATATAATTTTTTCATTTTTTAATAATTTTTTATTTTATTTTTTAATATAATTCTTTAATATTTAATTTTTTACATTTAATTTTTATAATTTTCCAACAATACCTCGAGTATTGTAGTTTTATTCAATTGCGATTCTTTTATTTCTGATTTTTTCAGTTTCCGACTAAATCGCTTGCGGCCTCAAGGATCAACCAGTTTGAGTTCTGTCCGAATCTCCACCTGAGTTGTATCCTATCTCTTTCTCCCCTCCTGTAGCGCGTTCAAATGTATCGTTTTCATTCCTTTAAGCTTGTTTGTTGCGGCTTATAAATCTTTGAAACAGGACTATGGTAGAACGATTGAAATCAAATTCCCGCGCGAGAGACCAATGACGAAACGCTTTTTTTCCAAAAAACGAGGAAGCTTTCGAAAGTGGAAAAATGGTCGTTAAATTAGTTATGAAATCCCTTCAACTGATTTTCGTTCGAGATATTGATTGTTTTCGTTTTGAGATTAGTTGCCGTCATGTAACTTAACTTTTCAGCTTTTATCATTCTTTGAAAGTCCTACAAGCTCTTCTTTTTGCATCCAAGTTCAAAGCTGAGTATCCGCCATCTGTCAATGTAAATAGTAATCAAGTGCAAGAACAGCCCACGGGTCCGTTGAAAATTTTCATCTCTGCAAAAACTGACTCAAGTAGATTTACTCAACATTTTGTCAAAGAACGGAAATCAAGAAGATCGGGCTTTCCGAATCTTCAATCTCAGCTTTTTGTTATCTGATTTGCGACCACGAAAAACAGTCTGAAAAAGGACAATCGTGGCCACGCAAAATGCATGACAATCGACCCTCGACGTCGGCGGAGGGAGACGATGACGAAGAATGTTGTGGGAACTCTTTAAGATGCAAGCTTTGTTTGAAAGCCGATGTCCAGATTCATTCTAATGTCAAAGAAATGGATTCCTCTCAGTTTCAGAAAAGGTCATTGCCTCCCGATCGATCCACTCTCAGTCAATCGATAACTTCTTCGTTTTTGTTATTCCTAGTCCTTTGCTCGAATATTTCAATCGCCAACGGGTTCTCCACCTCATTCACCCAACCATATACAAAGGTAACAGTCAGGGAATACGATGACAACGGGATCGGCGTTGCCCGATTTGCCCCTCCTGCTCATGGCCGACTTCAAAGGATGGTATGTCGAAGTTAATCTTTCTTGATCAACATTTCTTGCAGGTTTACGACAGGAACACGAATCGATTGGTGATCGGGGCCGTGAATCATCTGTACGATGTCCCGACTTCCTTAACAGAATTCAAGGAAGATGTAGTTATCGGTCCAGAAGACAATTGTGCAGATCGGAGTGGGTTTTTTAATATTTTTACGAACAAAACATCAAAAAAGCTGGTCATAAACCCATCGCAATTACAAAGGTCATTCCAATTAACGATTGTTTTACCGTCATAAAATACAGGATTTTCCAAATGACTGAACAACAGTTGCTTGAAACTTACTGCGCAGCTGTTTTGTATTCATGTTTATCCATTGTCTTTGGCTTTTTGTTCCACACCGCCAGAATAATTGTCTTCTTCGCAGAGGGGAGCGCTAGGGATCAGCGAGCAATGAGAGCTAACTGTAAATTTTGTCGAGCACCTTTCAATACGGGGTCAACTGCAGTCTTGTATGCAAATTTTTGTCGGCACTGAAAAAGACTAATCTTTTATGCCGAGAAAGGAAACTGAGACCATACATGTTAGAAAAGAACCGTTCTATTTCAAGTGAGCTGAGCTTAATGAATATCCAATTAAGAAAGCAAACCAAGCTGTTTAATTTCGGTTTCAATGAGTAATGAATTTATTCCTTTTTATCCTCTCTTAATAGATCTAAATTTACTTTTATATTTAGTGAAGACAAAACATATGCAAAAGTTGCAAAATGTAAAAAACAATCAAGAAAATAATTTCCCAAACACTACTAAATACAATAATACTCTTTTTCGTGTCAAGACCAAGATTGAACAATTTCTTCAGGGAATCATATTAGAATTTTTTGAAGAAATTTAATTTTTAAAAGACATTTTTGCATAACTTTACTGTCATGGGAACAGGATCCAATTATGAATATGCAAATGAGAGTTATCCTCCTTAGAAAACCGTTTTCGCACATTATTTATCGTTTAGCTTCTGACAATGCAGATGCGCGACTGTCCCTAGTTTAATTTTGGGTTTCGATCTGTTACTTCTGGTGCTTTTTTGCCAATGACCTATGGAAGAGGGACCTAGCCGATTGCTAAACAAATCAGCCATTAAAACAAACAAAACGATCTTCTTAGAGCTTCCGTTCTGAAGCCGGTCATTTTCTAAAATTAAAAATCGGAAACAGATTACCGGATTAGTTTACTTATGAACCAGTTGAAAAATAATTTGCATTAAGATACTTATTTATTGTTTTAGACAGCAATTGTGATGTCTTCGTGAAAGCCTTGACGATAGATAGGGCAGAACACGCTCTCGTCGACTGTAGCTCCGCCAATGGAGGAGTGTGCAGAAGAAGGATATTGGGGAACATTTCCCATGTCGTGGAAGAATCTGAAAGGAAAATTGTTCCTTACACTCAGGAAAGTGTTGTAACTGCATTGATCACCGAAACCTGTGGAATCAATACTGCTTGCAATAGACCAGACATGAAAACATTGGTCCTGGGCGCTACCCCGATCGAGAGAGGAGATAACTTTAATCTTGTTGCTGGTTATAACATGGCTAGGGGAAAGAAGTTTTCCCTTTTTTCTGGAGACTTTGAATCGCTCACACTTCCCTTTAACACCCGAGAGAAGATGTTCGATAACAAGATAGATTACATTGCTGCATTCGAATATAATAATTTCGTTTATCTCGTAATGAGACAAGGGTTCGACATCAACAATGGAACTTCGAAACTAGCAAGATTCTGTAAAAGCGATACCAAATTCCATAGCTATTCAGAAATCCCTCTAGAGTGCAAAACTAACTATGGAGAAAAACTGTTGTACGTCCAAGATGCCTACATTTCTAATCCACAGTATACTCTTGCTTCTGAGTTCAAGGAATCCAGTATCGACCACGAGTATTTCTTTGCAGTCTTCTCGACGGCTTACAGGATTCATGATTCGGATAATCCTACAAGTGGGCTCTGTGTCTTCAAGATGAAAGACATTGAAGATAAGTTCACGAAAGCTCAGAAGGATTGTAATGATGGGAATGGAACTAAGGGATTTATTTATCATCCCAGCTACACTCCAAGTAGATGTGTCGCTACAGCGCTTCCGAAAGTCGAGTGTGGAAATGAAGTGAATCCCTTCGTGAATGGCCACAATTATCCTGTCACTGCTGAAAGCTTCATCCACAGTCAGAACGAATTCTTCACTTCTGTCTTCATCCATGGAGTTCAGGATGTGAATGTAGCTTTCATCGGAACGAGTAAAGGAAAGCTTCACAAAGCTGTTATCACGAATTCCAAGGACGCCAAGATCTTCAAGACCCTGGATTTGGAATCTTCTCCTATCTTACAGGATAAAGTATTTGTTGCAGAATCTTCGAACCTCTTTGTCATGACAGAACGAGCCGTCTACAAAATCAAAGTTGATCACTGTGAATCTGTCGACAGTTGTAATGACTGTCTGAGACAAGAGAATCCCTTTTGTGGATGGTGTTTGATGACGAATAAGTGCTTGAAATTAAAAGAATGCCATCAATCCATTGGAATCCGCCACTTCATCAGCTATAAACATAAAAATAACTGTCCTAGCATCAGTGAAATCGTCCCTAAACAGCAGTACATTGCTACATCGACTATTCTGAAGATCAAAGCCCGGAACATTCAGCCAAATAATTCACTTAAATGTGTATTCGAGATCGGTAGTCGATCTCACGTGAGGGAGATAACTGGGACTGAAGAAGCTCTACAATGTCCAACTCCAACATTTTCCAATCTCCAGGATGCTGGAATCGTCGATCCAGAAGCCAGTAGCGTGATTGCAAAGCTCTCTATCACAACGAATAAGAGAACTCTTGTGTCCACTAACATCACGTTCTTCGATTGCCAACAACACAAGAGCTGTTACGAATGTGCAAATTCCACTTTTTCCTGTACTTGGTGTATCGGAGCTTCTAAATGTGTAGCAAATCCAGAGGACACCTGTCTTCGGGATAAATTAGTTGTTTCAAAGATGATTCAACAGCCGGCGACTTTGAAAGGTCCAGATAGTTGTCCTCTGTTTGATGCTCATAATCACAATAACTTCTACATTGGAGCCGGAAGAGTCAGACAGATTGCCGTTACAGCTTCTAATTTGGATTCGAGTATGCAAGTCTTCAAGTGTAACTTCTCTTACGGATCTCATCATCTGAAAACTGTCTCAGCAAAGTTGGTCAGAAACCAGATTCAGTAAGTTTTCCTCTCAACTTATGAAGTAAAAATCGATTTTAGATGCCATGACTTCAAATTCGATCACTTTGACCACATTCAGAAGACGACTGGAGGAGATTCATCTTTGCCGATTGACCTGTCTATTCTCTGGGCTCCAAACGAAAAAGCAACTAGTGGTCGTGTTGAACAAGATCTTTCACGTTTCAACAAGTTAGATAATCCCCACAATATCCAGGTGATTGTCTACTTATGTGAAAAATTGGCTTCTAACTGTGGTAACTGTCTAACTCTTCCGAGACACTATGAATGTGGGTGGTGTGAAGAGTCGAGAAAATGTACTTTCCGATCGTCTTGTAATCACTGGACTTCGATTATGACTGCTAATGCGAGATGCAAGGGACCACAAATTCTGGATTTCTGGCCGAAGAAAGGACCTGTTAATGGACACACTCAACTCAACATTACTGGAATCAATCTAGGTCTGTCTCAAGAGAACTTGGTTGTTACTGTGGGACTCCACAAGTGCGAAATTCTGGAGTACAAGAAGACGGAATCAATAGTCTGTAATACCCAGAGTCCAGGAAAACCTCTTGCTGGTGACATCATTGTAATGGATAAAGGAGGGGAACCCCTTGATGAATATACAGCCACTGCTGGTGATTTCAACTTTGTCGACCCAGAAATACTCCGATTCGCACCCAGTAAAGGACCAGTCAGTGGTGGAACGGATATAACTATCATCGGGTCCCATATGGACAGTGGAAGAGACGTCCAAGTCATGATCGGAGCTGTCAACTGTCAAGTTCGAGAAAGATCTGAGAAATACCTCATATGTAGAACTAATCGGGCCAGTGCTCCTGGATACAACGGAACAATAGTCATGAACGTGGATGGATCTTCATTCTCCAGAAAGAACAGTATCAGCTTTGAATTCCGCGAAAACCCCATTGTAACCCGAGTCAAGCATGCTGTTTCCATCGCCGATGGTGGTATCTTCGTAGATGTCATTGGAAGGGATTTCGACTTGCTTCAAAGACCTAGAATGGTGGCTGAGTATGAAGATCAAAAATATTATAGTACGGAAATCTGCAAGAAGATTAACAACACAAATATGATCTGCAAGACCCCAGCCATTCCTGTTAAACAACATACTCACTTCTCGATCGATCAACCTCTCTATCTGCATTTTGGTTTTAGTTTTGATGGAGAGGAAGAGTCCTACAAGGGTTATACGACATCGGATGAAGAAACTAAGCTTAAAATCTATCCAAACCCTCAAATCTCTTCCATCGGGAACTTCCAGACCGATCAAGCTGGTTCTGACCTTGTTGTGAAAGGCGCTAATCTAAATTTGGCAGCAAGTGTAAGAGATGTCAACGTCACTGTTGGAGGAGCCCCATGTATAGTGACTGCCCTGGCGAGTGTTACATTGACCTGCCAATTAAAGCAAGAAATCGAAGACTTGTTTGCTTCTTCGGATCAACTGGATGTTGTGGTCAAAATCGGCAACCATTTGTATGTTCATCTGTAATACAAATTAACTTATACTTAAATTTCAGGGTTGATGTCGGTACAGTCACGACCAACAGCGGCTTCGGATCTCCTAGCTACATGATTCCGATCATTGTCATCGCTGCTATTTGCTTGCTTCTCTTGCTTGTTCTCATGGTTCTGTATAAAAGGAAAAACAATTCTCATAACCGTCAACTTCGAACTTTGAAGCATCAGATGACGTCAATCGAGATGAAGGTCGCTCAGGAGTGCAAAGAAGCCTTTCATGAGCTCCAAACGAACCTCAACGCCATTGCCGGAAGTCTTCCTGATGGAACTTCATTCATTCCATTTCTGAGTTATCAAGATTACACTGCGAGGATTCTATTCCCTCATTCATTTAACAATCATCCAGTATTGAGGGAACTCGAAGTCGATCAAGAAAGAGCTCATCAAGTCGAAAGTGGTCTCAGACAACTACATCATCTTGTCCATAATAGGACTTTCCTATTGTCTTTCGTCAGAACCATCGATGAAAACAAGTATCTCCTTCAGAAAGACCGAGTTTACGTGGGATCCTTGCTCATGGTGATTCTCCAGGTACGGTTCTTATGAGAAATGAGGATTTACAGAAATGTTTCAGGAAAGAATGGACTACTGTACAGAAATCTTGAAGCAACTTCTTAAAGATCTCATCAAAAGAAATTTGGAAGCTCGATTCCAGCCGAAGATCCTCTTCCGAAGAGCTGAAAGTGTGGCTGAAAGAATGCTTTCTGTTTGGTTCTCTTTCTTGATGTATCGATATTTGACTGTTAGTTGCTCTTTAATTATTTCTTTATTAATTGATCGATTCAGGGTCCTGCTGGAGAACAACTTTATCAATTCTACTGGGCCACGAAACAACAAACGGAGAAAGGCCCCCAAGATGCCATCACTCTTGAAGCTCGATACTCGTTGTCGGAAGAAAAACTTCTTCGTTCAACAGTTCAATGTAAAGAATTGACAGTTTTCGTCATCAGTGAAGGTAGCGGTGTCATTTCTGACACCCAGGTCACGGTTCTAGACTGCGACTCAATCACCCAAGTCAAAGAGAAGTGCATCGATGCCAAATATCGTACGATCCCTTATTCGGGTCGCCCGACAGCTTGTGATGTTGATCTGGAGCTCAGATTGCAGTCTGGTGTCCGAAAACTGCTCCTTGATTTGGATCAATCATCGAAGCACGAAAATGGCCATTGGAAACAGAATACTTTGGCCCATTACGGTATCGACAACAAAGCAATGCTGGCTTTGATCCCAAAACAGGCAAATTCTTCATATAACCTTTCTCTCTTGAGCGATAGATCTGACAAATCCTCCAGTAGTTTCCACAATAGCCCTACATTGACCAGACCATTTGGAACCAACTCTAGTAACGGACACAGCAAAGACACGATGAGAGTCTTCCATCTAGTGAGACAGCAAGGGGAGCAAGACCCTCAGGAGAAGATGATGTCGGAGATTTATTTGACTAGATTACTACACATGAAGGGTATTCTTCAAAGATTCATCGAGAATCTGTTCGAAGTTATCTTCTCAACAAGCAATCGATCTGTCCGGCTTCCTGCCTGCGTCAAGTACATGTTCGATTTCCTCGACGATCAAGCGAGGGAACATGGAATCGTTGATGAAGATGTCGTTCATGCCTGGAAGAGTAACGCTTTACCTCTTCGATTCTGGGTGAATCTGATCAAGAACCCTGATTTCATTTTCGATATTTCGAAACCGACAAAGATCGAGGGATCTCTGAACGTCGTTGCTCAGACTCTTATGGATGCCTGTTCGACTCAGGAACTCCATCTGACCAAGGACTCCCCCAGTAGCAAGTTGCTCTTCGCCAACGACATCGACAAATACAAAACTCTAGTCCACAATTACTACGATGATATTGCCAAGTTGGTCAGGATCCCTGAAGCCGACATGAGCTCGTTCTTGCTTCAAGAATCGCAGAGCCACCAGAAGAACTTCACTGTGTATTCCTCTGCCTTGAACGAACTCTATGTCTACATCACTCAAAACAGGGATATGATCTTTGAGGAACTGAGCAAAAATGAGTACGCCCTCCATGAAGCCCTTCCGGAAAGGTTCCAGAAGATGCTGGACACAATGGATATCATGCCAGACAACACCCTCATCAACAACGGATCTTTGGACAACTACAACTCCAAGTCCCGGCTCATGTCAAGCTCGAATAGTCGATTTTATTAATCGTTCTCATAATTTAAAACGGTGTCAAGAGGAACCTTGAAGCTTCTTTGATTCCACGGGTAGCTATTTCAGTGTTGTTTATTTCTTTCTTTTCTAAATCGGGTCTGGCCTGGATTCGATGTAGAATCTCTGCCTCTAATCGCTATGCAAATTACTCTTGAAATTCGCTTCTAAAGATAAGGACCAAATTCCGCTCAAATTTATCGCTATTGCCTCGAGCTATATTTGACTCTCATGGTTCTCTTTTCACTATGCACTGAAATTGTATTTTATTATTATTTGAAAATTATTTGCTATAATAAAGATTTTAAAAATATTACTGTCAGGGATTAAAAATGAATATTGTTACAGTACTTTCTTAGCGGGAATTTCCAGAAGTTTTGATTTCAGATGTGGGTTCCAGAAGTATCAATTGGGTTCTGAAATGGTTTATTTTTAAGATTTTAGAAAATTCCAGGAGTTTATGGAATTATTGAGGATATGTGAATCCCTCATTAGATCCTAGAAATTTCTGAGATTGTTGAAGATATTTGAATCTTCATTGAATTCTAGAAGACTCCAGGAATTCACACAAGATTATTGAAGATTTCTTAATTCGTGAGATTACTGAAGATTTCTGAATTTTCCAGTAGATTTTAAAAACTCCGAAGTATTTCTGAGATGATTGGAGATATTTGAATTTTCCACTGGGTTCTAGAATCATTAAAGGTGGAAGAACAGGAGCTAAGGACAAAGATCCGGGTGTCTCCCGCGCAAATTTGTTTTCGCTGAGGTCTGTTGTCATTTTCATCGCCTTTTCCTTAAAGAAAAACTGAAAAGTCTGTTTTGGCGCTTAGAGAAGTCTGGTGTGATTCCTACCGCCTCGAAAAAGTCAGTTTTGTCTTCCCTCCCCTTCAAATTGTTTCGTTGTTCTGTTGAGCTAATTAAATGGTTCAACTTTGATTTTATGAATCCATTGCCGAATAAACATGCCCAATTAGACATCCAAGTCTCTAATTTTCGAATTCTTTTGGTTTCAATTTCAACAAAAATTGGGGCATGCGATCTCTGTGGATTTCGAAGGTTTGGAGTCAAAAAATCAGCATTAAAACCGGACCGTTTTTATAAATCCTGGCTGAGAGCCAAACCGACGAAGGATATCATCGATGTGTATGTATCCTTTTCTCCTTCCTCTTTGTTGATGGATTAAAAAAGTTGGTTAAATCCGATCGCAAATTTTGTTCAAAGTTGAGCGCGAAAAATGTCCTTTTGTCATTCAATTCAATATTTTTTGAAATTTCCGTCTTTTGGAGAACATTCCAAGAGGAATTTGAGGAATTTTAAATCTTCTCTCTCATTTCACTGATAAGCAAAAATGGAAAAAGAGAGAAAATCCTCTCAGTTTATGGAAATGAATTTTTTCAATTTTATCAAGTAGAATTCTGTAAAAAATTTCGGAATTTTATGGGGAAGAAACTTAAAACTTGGAGGATTTTCGGAGTTTTTTAGAATTCTTTGGGAATGTTTAAATTAACAACTGAAACTCATCATGCAGGAAATTCGTGTCGAGACACTTTCGAAACAACTTTTAATTTGCCTACAAAGGCGCTTTTATATTCCAAGTTTAACCTACTTGTTTTAAAATTTTTATTTCTGGAGATTTTATTTTTGCATCTCTTATTTCATTTTATCTGTCTTCGTTAGTGTTTCTTTGCGTGTAGCCCTTGTCAAACTGTCATTCTGAATTCGATAAAAACCAGCTGTGTCCTTCCAGCATGGCTGTCAATCCCTTGTTTTCAGTTCCCAGGTCTTGATTATTTTGGCCACACCTTTGACAACCGGAACCGGTTCATTTTCTTTTCAACTTCCCAATCAAAGTGGAAATGTTTCAAATACTATTTACTTTGGAAATACTAATCTTCATTTTTGGGCATGAGTCATCTATGAAATAATTTTTAAACTTTGTCCTTGTCGAGATTGTTCTGTTTTGAAGTAAGGACAACCGTTCAGTATAAAAAATCGATGTTTCCTGCGTTATTCTTTATTGTTTTGTCTTTTCTGGAAAAAACGCATTTACATAGGTATTCATTCAATTTATGAATTGCAAATGAAACATTGGCTGGAAAAGTATCCAGATAGTTTTCTGTCTTTTGGGGCCCCGTGTCGTCGACCTTCATTTACGTGAATGGAGCTAAACCACGATTAACCGTGATTAAACTTCTTTACGTCTTTTTTAAAGTAACTTTTTACTTTCATAACATTTTTAGACTCACTAACTTCGACTTCAAGATGCCGTTGTGTCCTCGCTGCTCCAAGCCAGTTTATTTTGGTTAGTTTTTCTTATTTCGAAGCAGATCTAATCCACATTATTCCAGCTGAAAGAGTAACTTCCCTCGGTAAAGACTGGCATCGTCCTTGTTTGAGATGCGAAAATGATAAATGTGCCAAGACTCTGGCTGCTGGATCTCATAGCGAACACGGAGGAAAGCCCTACTGCGTGAGTTACTTATCGGATTTCCCCTTTTTTGACCTGATCTTGCAGAACCGATGCTACGGAGCTCTCTTTGGCCCGAAGGGGTACGGGCATGGAGGAACTGAGTCCCACGTCTTCCTCAATGGTACCACTGGCCGAGTCAACTGATTTCCCAATCCCTGAAGCTTTAGCTATTCACATCCTGTACTTTTTTATCTCCGAATTATTATATCAGCAAAATTATTTTGTGGTGACATACTCAGATAAATAATCCGATCATAAATGGTGCTTCTTGGCATTCCTTACAACTGAGCAATTGTGGAAGTTTGCCGTATTTAGGCAATTATGGGAATGAAACCGGTAACTCGTTCGTTCCGTCATGCCATGACTTCTTCTAGTTGACGGCATGATGGCAAGGGCATCTGTTGAGCTTTCTGCCAAAGAACATTGTCTCCACGCATTTTTGCTGACCATAACATCGTTTCTCCTACAACACATTAATTAGAGGCAATTCATCGACTAAGAACTTACGATTATTCTTCTCCTTATAACACTTCATACGCAATTGATTAATGTACTCGTTGTTGACATGGGCTTCAATTTGGGAAATCTTGCCTCTGTAGTCCTGTTCAAAGTTCTTCTTGACATAATAAGTAACCCGTAAATCTCGCGTAGTACGCATGTAGGTGTATTCTCCTTCGCGAGTAAGAGAATAGGATGGCTCGCCGGCGAGGAACTGGACAAAGAGCCCACCAAAAAGAAGGACAATCAACGGCAATATATGAAACAGATTCATCAGAATAGATGGAGCTTCTTGTGGTTCTTCCCTACGGTAATGAAAAGTTGGTCCACGTCGACGATGGATGTGACCTCCAGGAAATCCACCACCAAAGAACATTTCAAATATGTCTTCAGGAGAGACTTCTGCTTCAAACCCTCGTCCAACGTCGTAATCGAACCCATCATAACGACGTCTGGTTGATCCTTGAGCTCCTTCTGCACCGTATTGGTCGTATTCTGCACGCTTCTTAGAATCGGACAAAACTGCATAAGCATTCCCCAATGCTTTGAAGGCATCTGTGGCTCCAGGGACCTTGCACTTGTCCGGATGAAGTTTGAGTGCTAGCTCTCGATAACGTTTTTTCAAAGTAGTTTCACTACAGTCTTTACTAACTTGAAGAATTTCGTAATAATCTTTACAATGTCGAATCCTAAATTCACATTAGGTTTTCGGAATAGCTGGATAAACTAACCTTTCGACACATTGTCTTTCTTCTTCACTATACTCTGGAGCACGACCGGCACTTCGAGATCGCGATCTACTTTGACTAGAGGTTGCATTCCCAGCGGCGTTTCTAGCAGGAGAACCTTGTGAAGACCGTCGTCTATGTCGGAGATTAGCCTCTTCATAATGGTCATCGTGTGAGTAGCTTCTTTCAGGTCCGGCACGGTCGGATTGTTCTGCTTCGGTTCCGTGGTTTGCATGAGTTTCGCCCGTGAGGAACGCTAGAAACGAAAGTCCAAATATCGATTGATGAATATGCAACAAAACTCACAGCTCACATCACAGTTTGGATCAAGTCGCTTCGCCTTAGCTATGAATTTCTTCATTTTCGCTATATCCTTCGCCAGCATGGCTTCTTTTGCCTTCTGAAGGCATAACAATGCCGCATCCTTATTAGCTTCTACGACCATTTTTCATATAAAAAATGAAACAGATGAGGGAGTACAACCCGTGAAGAAGTAAATTCTGCTTGCAGATTCTACAAATTAGTTTCCTGCCATAAAAGAGCTCTCGAATTACTGAAATAATTCACAAGTTAGTATGAGTTGGAGGAACAGGTAAGAATGACGTTGCATAGCAATCAATATACCAATGAATAAATTTATTGATTAGGACAAGGATAATGGAAATCGTTGGTGGTATTTTTGCTAAAGACGAGCAGTTGAAATGACAAACAGAGATGACAGACCAGAAACGCAAACGTAGTCGAAACGAGATCAAACATGTCGTACACGGTCCGTTCGTGTCAAGAAAAATGGATCAATCCCGGTCCTTATTTATTCAAAACGGGCAAATTTGGGGCATTACGAAACCATCATCGAGAGGGTTAATAACTTACTGTTTACAATGTTGGCATAACCGGAATGCGCATTGTTCATTACTTCTTAGCTGTTTTCGTTTCGAGATACGATTTCAAGGAATTTTGCAACTGCGAGGATAAAAATTGCATCAGAGAGGCTCTTCCTGCTGGCTTGTTTGCGAATTTTACATTGTTATATGCAGTGATTTGTCTTGCGTTTCTTCGACATGCAAGAACGACTTGATTTTTTCTTTTTCGATTGAACTGATTCTTTTTGAGAGGAATACAGCTGAGCATCATTCGTGTTTTTCTCGGTTGTTTTTTGTAACAATTTCATGATAACTACTTTCAGGGTTGTTATAACCAAACAAGCATTGTTTCTCGGGTAACTTGTTCGGACTCATACATGATGGATATCGATCAGTCTCTTCCACTCCGTGTGCCTTTGCGAACCCTTGCTGAGAAGTTCATTTCCCCCCTTACTCCAGATGCCGTACGTTGATTTTCATATATAAACCCCCGTAATCACTTTCTTCCAGATTGCCGATGATAATGAGTTATTGTTCACGTTGGAAAATGCCTATTGGTTCAACTTGGGAGTTAACCGGGAAAATTCGTTGCCGGAATACACTGCATTCATAAAGAATAAATTTAAATGCTTATCCGTATCTCTATGCCACTATGCCTCGGCTCTGAACCCCAAACTCGAGACGATTGAAGATGTAGGTTTCCTACTTTGCTACATTATCTAACTTGTATTTATAGAAAATCAATGAATATATGGAAACCCGATGCTCGATTCCCGTTGTTGCTTTTGCTTTGCTGGACAAGACGATGAACTACGTTATTCTGGTCCAAAGCTACTTTGGACCTACTGGTAATTGGACATTCCCAAAGGGCGAGAAGTTACCTAAACAGTCTCAAAGCAACTGTGCTGCCAAGTACGCCGACATGTTTCTGAGTTACAATGTGAAGAAGAAGTTCGATCCTCATGTAGTAATTGAGAAAACTATTCGCGGCCATTCAATCAAACTCTTAATTATAAAGGACGGCAATATGGATATATCACTGAAACCGAAGGTTAATCAAGCAATCAAGAGAATTCAGTGGTTCTCAGTCTGGGATTTGCCTCAGAATGCCGAAGCTTCAGATGATAGTACTCGTCATGGCGTGAAAATTTCTGATTTCCATACTGTTGTACCCTTTGTGGCCGAACTACAAGAGTTTATCCACAACCATCGGAAGAGTGACCGTGCATCGCAAGGATCCACAGATGTCAACATCGGGAAACGGAACTCCAGTGCCTTCATGCCAGTAGTCCCAAAGAGATCTTCTGGAAGTGGTCCGAATCAGAACGTGTCGTCCAGTACAGGTGCTTCCGTTCAAGCGTTTTCTCCCTTATCTGTTTCTACCAATCCGACTTCCTCCGAAGATTCAGTTTTCAAGCCATTATCACTTGCTAGCCAATGTTCTCCAATTACCCAACAAAGTTTTACTGGGTTGTCTTTCCTCCAAATGGTCACTAGTATGAGTAAGTTGATTCTTAGTCCTCTGAAGCACAGTAATTATTTCAGCATCACCACCGGCAAGTTCTTCAACTCACCCTGAACCAGTTACAACTCCAGAAATCAAGCATCCTAAGCCTATTCATCCCTCGAAATTGGTTTTCCTCGCCTACGAAGACCCAGAAATGTACTCACCGATTCCAAGTGACTTTTTCGATATTCAAACCTCTCCAGATACGGAACATATGGAAGAAGACTCAGCTGCTTTAGATCAGACCGCAGAACTATGTTTGAGTGCCCTGGAAAGTGTCCTACAAACTCCGGCAGTTGAACGAAAGCCTTTCCCTGGAGAACCTAGTTCATCTGTGGTCCGAGGATCTATTCCTATGGATCCTCTAAGCCCGTCTGAGTCTGGAGAATCTGGTTTTGCTCGAACTCCGAAGTCGTCTCGTGGAAAACGTCCCCGAAAGAAAACAAGAAAGTCACAAAATGGAGATGGCGAAAGCGTTTCTCCAATGAATCAAGCAATACCCGAAGAATCGTTCCATGGTCAACATGAACAAGGGATCGATATTAATATTACTAATGTCTTGAGAAATGTCTCTCCTACACCGAAGAGTATGAGCACTCCATCCCCTCCAAGTATCCGCCAAGCCCCCGCACACCCGACTATCCACGCTCCTGTCGCAACTACTAGATCCTATATGCCATTCTCACCTCCGGCAACGGCTCCTACTCCTAGTACTCTCCCTGTATTTTCCGAGACTTCTGCTTTTACCCCTGTCAAGGCATCCCCATCTTCTACAACAAAGATTCAATCAGGGAATGGATGTACTAATGATACTGTTACTTCCCCGTTGGCATCATCCAGTCGGGAATCCTCTTCGAAGTCCATGTAAGTTCTAAGTTCTTGGTTCAGTATGACTAATGTGGATTTATATCTAGAATGCCCGTGAACAATGGAAAACCGAATGGATCGGAGAACCACGCTGTCCGCGGGTCCGAATCAATCCCAGTCCCCCAACTGCACTTCCAATTTGACTTTCAGCTGGATATGGAAAAGATTCTTGCTGCTTATCATGAAAGCGTTGGGAGGCTCAAAAATGCTTAATATTACGTGTAGTCTTGAATTTATTGACAACCATGGTACTAAGCCAGGGGTGTGTACAGGTAGCTGGACCTGGCTTGTACCGAATTTTCATTTTTCATTAGGGCTCGAGTCTGGCAGTTTTTGCACCCTGTGTATTGAACAGTTTATATTTTGAGTTGGAATTAATGAATATTTTCCTATGGTTATTAGTCAATTAAAACTAATGATTAAAAATCAAATGAGCTCTTGCACTACGATACGTGCTTGAAATGTTTATATTTGTTACAAGCAACCTTTACAGAAAGTCCGGAAATGAAAAAAGATTTGTTTAATCCGTGCATGGGAAATTTTAAATATTACTTCAGTCTGGAGAGAAGATTTCCAATTACGTCAAACAATGTAGTCCATGCTTCACGGATTTCTGGAGTGATTTCAACTCCAGCTTTTTCGAGAATAACAATGTATTCAGGTATCATTGCCATGACGTGGTATTTGTGAACTCCTGATTTTGCATGTGAACGAGCCATTCGACGAACTATGTTCCGGAATTCTATTTCATCTTTTGAATTCATACTGTCGACAAGGGCACTCATCCCTCCTAAGTAGATTCTTGCGTGGTTGCGGAGTTCATCCGATGAAATGAGGGAGCTGTCGGTGATTGCTCTAAACTGCGGCCAAATATTCTTATAATCGGGGTTCTCAGCGAAGAGTCTAAAGTACTTTGTGAGTACGATCGATCATGTGATAGGTGATGACGAAAGAACAGTCTTACCTGATGAAGACCTTCAGAATGTTTTTGACGCCTCCGGCTTTCATTTTGATGTATGACTCATTGATCAACTTCCGTTTATTTGCATCTAGACGGAGGATTTCTTTGTGGCATTGGGATACTGAAAACGAGGTTATTTTCGCAAGTATGATGAAAATCTTACTTGAATCAGCTCCAATACGACTAGTCAATTCGCAATTGTGTTTTAACTCCTGATTACCAAGACAATTATTAGCACATTTCTTTGCTGAAACAATTCCACCGATCGTCAAGTCCTCTAGTCGTTCGATGACTTCCAGAGACTCTGTAGAAGATGGAGGACTATCCACGACTGTGATATCCACGGGGGCATTGCTGTTGGAGTTGGATTTATTTGAATTGCTTTTAATATTGTTTCTGAACATTCTTACACAATGTTTTGCTCTCTAAAATGAGAAATAAAAACAAATTCATGACATCTCGAGATTACAATAAATAAGAAAATTTCGGTAAATTTCTAAAATCGTAGGAAGTTATAAGGGATATGGATGATTTAATGCCACAAGGAGATGATAGGAACGACCTAACATCACGGAATCCTGTGAGAATAATATAATGCCAAAAGAAAGCAATATGTGCCCAATGGCAGAATAGAAATGGTCTAATGTCGTGTACGAGTGACAGAATGGTCTTGTGCCACGCGGAAGCGATATGAGGGTCGTAATGTCGCCAGGAAGATATTTAAATATCCTAATGTAATTTCCTGTTAATTCGTCATTTCTGTTTTCCTATGTTTTACAGTGATCATGGTTTTTGCTTCATTTCATCCTCAAATCCCTCTGCTGATTAACCGGAAATTTCCTCAAAGTTTAAAAATTTATCCTTCCTAATGTTAGAATATTTCCGACTAACATCAGTTTTTCATCTTAGAACGTGTTTGGATTCCGTTGATGATGTTATTCGAAATATAGCAGTGATAAAACAAGTTGATCCGTCTGTCAGAGTTTTCATTCTTTTCATGTGAACAGCACCTAAACAAATTTTGATCTTTTGACGGTGTTTCTATTTGGCGAAGAGTAATTAGTCATTGGAGCACTTTCATTCAGAGGTTACGGTTGAAGGAATTCAGTTAAATATATCACATATCCTTCAGAACTTTCACGAGAACTTTGAACGCTTTTATTATTTTTTGTTTTGCAATAAATCATTCAACGTCATTCTTTACTGTTGTCTTTGTCGGATTAAACAAAAACAAATGCTTTAAATTTAAATAAAATTAAAAAAGTAAGTTATCCATTAGATGAAATTCAGATATTCTACGTCAAGATCGACAGATGAACAAAGACAATTTAAATTTAAAGTCTATCAGATACTTTCAGAAAATTTTGCCGAAAGTCTGATTTAAAAAGTGGAATAATTATTGCCACGATTAGGGAGACCGTACTCTATCGTTGCAGAACTAGAGCATTTTTCGAATAACCTCATAGTTACTCAGTGGTCTTTTTTTTTAGTTTTTTGTACTTTTGTATTTTTTAGGAAAACAACAATAATAAAGTGTTTTTAATCACCGGAACCGGTGAATGGAGATAACCTTGACAGACTCGAAAAGAGACGTAAGATTAATCATCTAAATATATTTTCATAGAAAGAGAACCAAAAAATCAAATTATAAGCCAATAATAGGCCGAGTCTATTGTTGTAACAATGTGTACAAACAATTTCCGTACTTCAGAAGAAGTGTGTCGTTATGTAAGGGAAATAAAGCTTTAAGATATAAAATCATCTAAGATCACCCGCTTTAAAGACCAAATTTTGGTCTTTAGAACCGGACAACGATTATTGCTTGTGGAGGTTAGGGGCACTAAGCCATTTCTTGATCTTCTCTGCTTGGGTTTCTTCAACTGCCTTTTCCTCGGGGACTTCGTTGATGATCGTCGTTGTCACTTTGTTTTGATGTTTCTGTAGTTGTTCGATGACCTTCATCAACTGTTTTTTATCGTTGATGGTGAGAGGGAAGATGGCGGGGAAAATCATTTTCTTTTCCTCCACTGGAGTTCTTGCGGATTCTGGAGTTATTGTAGCACTATCTGTGCTGATGTCGTCGGACTTGTTCAACTTTCCGGAGTAAGCGAAAGGATCTCCAAGATGGACTTTGTGGATAACATTCTCGATTTCTCCAGTGACAGTTGCAACATTAGCAACGATTCTATCACTCCATCTGTGCTTGGTGATCTTGCAATTGTCGTCAGCTTCAACGGGGACAACAGCATCAGCCTCGATGTCCTTGACACGAGAACCACAACGCCTAAGGAAGTAGAAAAGACGGATGATCGGAGCCTGCTGTCCTGGTTTTCGAGGCAAGACGATGAAGAGAATCAATTGAGAAATCGCGAGCAGAGATCCAATACCATTGGGTGTCTAAAATGGTTTCTATAAATAGTCATTTTTTTCAACGAAAACCCACAATAAGATAAAAGTCATGAACCAGAAGACCGTAGATGAACCATTCGGTTGAAACCATAAAGTTTGCAATGCAAAGAGGAAGTGGAAGTGTTGAAGTTGCACGACGACGAATAACAACTTTCTGAAGGATTATGATAATAGGTAATTTCGGATTAATCACATACCAATCCAGCAAGAGGAGCTCCAAAATCAGCGGTATTCAGGGTCATACAGATGATACCCAAGGGATGAAAGACTTTTTGATCGAAGAAATAAACACAGGCGATCAAAGCAGAACAAGTGACGATGAGGGCAACGGTCTTGATGGTGATCCAGAACTAAAAATGAAACTTGGAGACTCCGCAAAAATCCTGAAATCGATGAAAACATAGGGTTAGCACCTAGCCAAAACAAGGTAACGATTCAAGCAAGTCCTATAGAAACCAGAAGCTGAAAACTCCGATCTAACCTTTTTCTTGGTCATGAAAAAGTAGAAGACAACGTAACTGGAGTAAAGGATGATTTGGGCCGATGTTACGTACATGACGGTTTTGTCGTTCTTCAAGTATCCGTAGGTTAACCAACAAGTGCCCCTAAAACCATTGTCTCTTATTTAGATCACTGTATTTGTCGATTCTCACCCAAGTACCCCCATCAAAAAAGGAGCTCCGGATATTTCATTGGTGTCTTTTCGTTTCCAAATTTGTCGACAGATCGGGCTAAAGAAATCAATCATTGGTTTCGAGATCAAAACGTCACGATCAAACAGACTTTTTTATCCGCAAACCTAAATAAAAGAAGATAAACTTACATTCCGCAGAAGAAGAGCCCTACGGTAGTTATGAAGGCGATGACGGAGAGAAGATTCAAGAAAGTGAATTCGGTGAAAATCTCAAACATGGTCGAAGCTGCTTGTCCAAAAGTTTTGGAACTGTCAAAATTGCAGCGTTACCGGGTCGGAAGAAAGTAGAAAAGCCTGCCCCAATGGAGGGTGCGTTGATCTGGTCCTGAAATTCCTCCATAAATAAATAGACCCTGAGGGAAAGTACTCGAAGTCCGGAGGTCGAGACTGGATGTATTTTAAGCAACAAAGAAGGAGATAAAGACTTTTGAAAGACACCACCGGAAGTTAGGAAAAGTCAAATTCAAGGCAATCAAAGGGTATTTCTGTTTCCTAATTAGGTGAGATTTAGGACATCCACGCCTTTCAAAGAAGCGCTTGCTGTATCTTTGGAAAATTCAAACGTGCTCTACGGTAATCTTTGGAAGCAGCTGGTTTAGGAAAACGGATTTTTTAAAGCAGTTTTTGCGAAGTAGATGTGGACGATCGAGCAATTAAAACAGCACGAGATCAAACTCTACAACGGCACAAAACAAGAGCAAATAGACACTTCTGACCTAGAACGGCATTTATTATTATAATTCTGTCTTGCTGATCTTGAATGGGACCGATCTGAACTCCGATGCATCGGTAGAGGTCACATGTACTCGACAAACTACTTCTTATCTATGATATGAATATTAATTGGTATCCAAAGTTCAACTAAAAGATGTGGTTTGTGATTTTCTAATGATTTCTCAAAGAATGAAAACTCGACTAATAAGACATACAACACATGAAGAGAACGTGAATTTTTTTCGGTGGTCACACTAAAGTCTTCGGACAAAAGCATTCATTATCATCTATATTTAGAATCGTTAAATTAAAGATTAACTGCAAGTCATTGGGAAGACCCTCCATCAATCAAGTATTGACCACAAGTAAGAATAAAAAATCCAAAATCTATTTTCCTTTTATCTTATTCTGCAGAGTTTCAAAGAATTAGGAATCGAGAAATATTTAACAAGATCGTTTTTATCGAGATCAAAAAGGGTTTGATCAAATTTAATCTGATAGGTGTTGTCTACTCTGTAGAAGACAAACAAGAACAATTAGACATTCAGGATATGGAAAACAACGAGACAGAACATGAAGCAAACGACTTCTTGAATAAACCTAGATCGAGCAGTGTTTGATCATTCCGATATCAATGTTTGATGCACCTTCAGAATCTGACTGGCTTTTATAACTTCTTAGCTCCGTTCTTTTTATGACGCCTTCGTGATCCGATCATCCGTTTAGGCAAAGAAGGGCGGAGCAGAAGCCCTGAGCAGAAACGGTAGACTGCCTCCGTTCAGCCAATCAAGCCTCAGGCGATCATCAACGACAACGAGAACGAACGTGGTTCATCTTTGACTAAAAATCATAGAAAAGTCTGGGACTGTAGGCGGATATTATCAGGAGCTAATATTGAAATTCCCGTCGATCTCAATCTATGTGTAAAAAAGATAAATTACACTTTCCGGAAAATGTAAATAATTTTCAAGACATCATTTCAATTATATTTTTACGTGCAATTATCAATCTTGAGTAGGTAAAACTTTTTTAATAATTTTTCCGTACGTGACACAAGTCGTTTTCGATGATAAATAATTTTGTTCTCGTTCTTAAGTTTTATAATGACAGATTACTAATGATGTGGTCTAAATTCAACTGCAAAATGGTCTTTTTTGAACCGGTGACAAAAGACCAGACTGATGAAACCTTTTATTTTCCTAATTCTTTTGACCTCGACAAGTAAACAATGAATAACATCCGGCAATTTCAAGGAATAAAGATGATTCTCGATAAATTGCATAAGATACGGATATTTTTGACATTTTGGCATCTAGCGGAAGTCGCAAAATGGCTAAATTAGTTGTCTTTTGGGACAAAAGTACTGTTGAGCGTTCGAAAAGAACATGTAAATATGAATTTCCGGAGTACGTCAATTTGAATTTTCCAAAAAATATCATAATTGCTTTAAAAACAAATTAATGATGAAAATTGAGTTCAATGAGATCAATCTTCAACGTTTATTTGATTTCCACAAAAATATACCTTTGCTTTTAAAAACTTGATTTATTAGATCAATTAAAGTGTGGAATCTTACTTTTAAAATACAAATTTATCAGAATTTATACATTTACAAAGTATTATTGTGTGGAATTTTATTAAAAAATAATGATTTTTTGCTAATTCAGCTCTCGAATAAAAATAGTTTGCATGATATGCCGAAATTTAGTACGTTGTTCATGGGATTTTTCGCTAAAAAATTCTAAGAATTTTTCGTCCGTTTTACCTTTCCAATTGTGGGAATGAATGTTATTTTATTTTTGTGGATTTTGTTTCATTTTTCAAATGTTTTGTAGAAATATGAATTCTTGATTTAGGAGACCAACATTCATTGTTTTTGTCTGATACAAAATAAAAAGGACATCATGATTGGATTCTTATCGTTGGGGGACACTGTGATAACTAACATTCGCTGCGAGATCTGGGAAATTAAAAACCGAGATTAAACTTGATCATTGAGTGTTCTCAATTGGGTTATGTTCCAATGTCATCTGGAATTACATCATTTCCACCTTTCTGAGTTTTCTGAGGTCCTTTGTATTACTGAACTGTTCTCTTTATTCTAATCTTGAGTCGCCATCTTTTTTCACTCAGATTTATAATTGCCAACCCTTCAAAGTTGTATTCTATTTTTCTCAATTTATCTATTGTTCCTTACAGCATTATGAACGAAAATTTGGAGCAGCTAAACTCGGGACAACCATCCACACTGGAGAACACTATTCCTCTGTCTGCTCTCGGTTAGTAAAAGCTTGCTGTTTGACTCACTAGATTAAAACTGCAACGTTTCCTTAACTTTTTGTTTTATTTTAGATAATTGTGAAATTTCTTGTTTCCAGTGTAGATTTTTTATTTTCCTCAGATTTTAAGATGGAGATAATGATTAATCCTTTGTTTAAAACATTTCATTGAAGCACACATGCTTTGTTTTCCCTCTCGGAATTTGACTATCGATTGTTCTAATTTATGTTTCTAAGCTTGGAAATCCTTTCCGTTGAAGATTGGCTCAAATTAGTGAAATTAAAATTTGTATTTGTTTTGAAAAATTTTCTGTTTCAGATTTTCCTATTTTTGGTGTTCAGAGTTGAAAGATCTAATGCTTGATTAGTTTTTATTTTTCACAACTAGATTTTAAACCAGGGCGGGATTTAGATAATCATTTTCTTGTTCATAGTAGAACTTTTATTTTCCAGTCTTTACCCTGACAAACAGTAGATATAGTTGGTTCTTTCAGAGGGGATCGAATTATCCAGGACTTCGTCAACGTCTTCCCTCGATCAGGAGCTCGACGAAACCACTGCTGACTTCGCCGTAGAACATTACGAAACCTTTCGAGTGCTCTCTCCCCCTGCTCCGTTACTAATGGTTGACGAAGGCTGGACGAGAACCCACAGTGTCATCATCTGTGACACCAACAGCCCCTTAGGGGATGCGGAGAACATCCTGAACCTCTCTCCGAGAAAACGAATGCGTCTCCCGGTGAGTTTTTAGAGTTCACTAAAGCCATCGTGGAAATAACATCATAGTTGCCCGATTTTGTCCAATAATGTTCATAAAACCGGACGCGAAAAATATTTGCAATGCTAATCGGCTAAAGACTCGTATAATTGCTCCCCCAGATTTTCCATTGCATTGTTTTTTTCATCTTTGTTTGGACTCTGAATTTTCGGTCATGGAAAATTTCATCAACAATTGTTTGGTCTGCTTTTGTCGTTGAATCCGATAATTTATTCATAATGAGATTATTTTAGTCTTTTGCCGATGCTGCAACCAATGTGACTTTTCAACAACATAAGGTCGGAAGACAGGAGAGAGCAGCGATCCTGGGTCAGCACGGTGGATTCCGTGGGTGTACTCTATGGTTCACTGGGCTGTCTGGAGCTGGAAAAACCACGATATCCTTTGGACTTGAAAAGACATTGATCCAACTGGGTATCCCTGCTTATGGGCTTGATGGAGACAATGTGAGACATGGACTTTGCAAGAACCTCGGGTTCTCAAAACATGAGAGGTCTGAGAACATCCGAAGAGTCGCTGAAGTCTCGAAGCTCTTCGCTGACATGGGGGTTATATCTTTATCTTCTTTCATTTCTCCCTACCGTCACGACAGGGAGGAAGCCAGACGAATCCATGAAGAAGAAGGAATTCCATTCTTGGAAATCTACGTCAACACTCCTCTAGAAGTCTGTGAGTCCCGTGATCCTAAAAGTAGGTCCTCAACGGTTTACAGTATCCGTAATATGGACGATTGTAGAACTCTACAAAAAGGCTCGTGCAGGAGAACTCAAGAGCTTTACTGGCATTGACTCTGCTTATGAAGAGCCTTCGAAGCCAGATCTTGTTCTGAATGCGGCCTTTGAAACAGAATCTGAATGTGTTCAGCGAGTACTCCAACTTCTCTACGAGAAGAACATCCTTCCGGAAAAAGTCATGCATCGACTCATCGGTTCTCCTGTTCGACAACTCTTTATCAACGATGAAGTCCAAAAGACTGCCCTGATCACAGCTACTCAAAATTCTCCTGAAGTGGAACTCACTTTAGTTGATCTTCAATGGCTTCAGGTGTTAGCGGAAGGCTGGGCAAGCCCGTTGTCTGGGTTCATGAGGGAAAGACAATATCTACAAAGTCTTCATTATGGTCAGATATTTGATCTGAAGAAGAAATGCAAAATCCCTGGTGAAGAAGCCCTTTCCGAAGATCCTGCCCTCAACGATCCCTACCCAATTTACTCCAGCGTTATTTCTCAATCTGTGCCTATCGTTTTACCGATTACTGATGATGTTGTCGCAAAGCTACAAGCTACTGAAGAACTTGAAAAATCAGTTGTTTCTCCTAATTTAGTTAAACGAGTTCGATTGACCTACAATGGACAATTGATCGCTATTTTGGAAGACCCTGAAGTCCACCCTCATAGAAAGAAGGAGAGAGTTCATCGACAATTCGCCATTGCCGATACCCGTCATCCGACTGTCAAGATGATCATGGAAAGTGGGGATTGGCTTCTCGGTGGAGATATCAAGGTTCTAGGGAGGATCACCTACAACGATGGACTCGATGAGTACCGGAAGACCCCACTTGAACTCCGTAAAATCTTTGCCGAGGCTCAATGCGATGCTGTCTTCGCCTTCCAGTTGAGGAACCCCATCCATAATGGTCACGCTCTACTCATGAAAGACACTCGAGAAAAGCTGTTGAAAAAGTACAAGAACCCTATGCTCCTTCTGCACCCCCTTGGAGGCTGGACGAAGGACGACGACGTCCCATTGGCGACAAGAATCGAGCAACACAAAGCGGTTATGGATGAAGGAGTCCTCGACCCAAAATGGACCGTCTTGGCCATTTTCCCATCTCCTATGCTTTATGCTGGTCCAACAGAAGTCCAATGGCATGCCAGAGCCAGATTGGCTGCTGGAGTCAACACTTACATCGTTGGACGAGATCCTGCAGGAATTCAAGATCCAGACACCGGGGATTTCCTCTACGACCCCACTCACGGAGCAAAGGTAATTGCTATTATAATTACAGAAGTAATCGAGGTAATTTTAGGTCTTAACAATGACTCCTGGATTACCGAATTTGGAAGTCATCCCCTTCCGTGTCGCTGCTTACGACAAAGTCGCCAAAAAGATGTCGTTCTTCGACGAATCCAGAAAGGACGAGTTCCTCTTCATCTCTGGCACCAAGATGAGAGGATATGCTCGAGATGGAATCCAGCCTCCAGATGGGTTCATGGCTCCCAAAGCATGGGATGTCCTAGCTTCCTATTATCGTGAAAAGAACGGAAATTAACAATGAACTATAATTTAAAGTATAATCGTTTCATTCCTGTGATATTGTATGATTTCACGTTATTCAACTGGGTTATAACTAATTGTTGGGTTCCTAAAATCAAAGTCGAAAATAAAATTTATCAATTATTGCAAAAATGACTTGATCGTTTGAACTGCTTTCCGTTTTTCCGAAGCTCAGTTGTGGGTGTTTGTCCCAGAACGCCAGTCGTTACTCACCGCGGCGGGCTCCTGTTTGAACGAATATTTTTCCATAATCCTGTTCTCCAATGCCTTCTAAACGTCGTCAAAAGTCTCAAGATGATTCATCCCATGCTCTGCTTTCTTCTTCAGGTACTATACAACCAAAGTTAACAAAATTAATTGCGTTTGTTTCAGCATCGACGAGCAGGACTCTTGAACAGGACATTGCAGCGTTACCGGACGTAAATTTGCGAAATAAATAGTGATAATTTCATATATTAAATTTTAAGGATGATGTAGAAGACCATGAGCTTGATGAAGTAGAAGACGATGAAGTGAATTACGAACGCTCTTACTCAAGGGTCACTTTCGCCGAAGTTTCCGATGATGAAACTGCTCGTGACCCAACGCTTCGTCCTCGTTCTGCCTTTCCACATCTTGATGCTTTCGAGGAAGATATAGGGGAGCAAATGCAACTTGCTGTTGATGAAACAACAGGGGAATTCGTTGTTCCAAAGAGTCCAGGCGCTAAAACTGTGACTGAACAAGATGGAGAAGAAGAAAATCATATCCGAGTAGAAAAAGCTAAAACGAGAAGGCGAGGGCGACCGAAGAAGAGCCAATACAAGTATGTTCCCTTATATATATCAGTTTGTAGTTGTTGATTCCAGAACAATGGACGCTTTACTCGGACAAGCTACTGTGCATGTTGCTCGGTGCCAATACGATGAAGCAATGACTCTGTTACGAGAAGTTGTACGACAGGAACCGAAACGGGCTGATGCTTACCGACAGATAGCGGAGATTTACGAAATGAAAGACGACGTGAATAGAAGCTTTGAGTTCACATTGTTAGCTTGCCATGTAGATAGGAACGCCAAAGCTTATGAATGGGATGAAGTCGGCGATCGTGCTCTTCAGCTGAAGAAGTTCTCTACTGCCGCTGCCTGTTATCAGAAAGCTGCTAGATGTGAACCGACCAAATGGCTCTACTACGCCAAGCGGTTGAAGGTCTTAGAAGAAATTGGAGCCAAAGCAATGGTAATGAGGACGAAGTTGAATGCCATAGAAACAATAAATCTTCAAGAGTCAGAAGTACCTTTCGAGGGTTTCAAGCTGATGATGGAAGAAGTTATGGACTTCTACAAGGCTACTAAAGACACTGACCGATATCTCAGAGCAATGACGTTCCATGTTGTTCGGTGCTACAAGAATGGTCGTGAATACATCCCGTTATTTATGGAGCTCTCCAAAATTCTCTGTGACAATCAGTTGTATTCTCAGTTGATGAATTTGATACTTGGGTTATTTGATGGATCAATTAGTTGCATTCAAGAAGACGAACAACCTGCTTATGACATCCGATGGGCCGAAGCAATGGTCACTATTTATCCCGTTCCGGATGCTCCAAGATGTCACATGTTTCTTGTCCAAGACAATTTCCCAACAATACTACTAGCTAGGTTAATTCTGTCAATGATAAAGTGTGGAAGTGGTGGGTGTATCAAAACTCTTTTCGATATTTTTGTTGAACGACCTTATGAACCTGAATGCGAAAAGTTTTATCTCGAGATCGGCCTTGCTTGTGAACAAACTGGGGATAATTTCCAAGGACTCTATTACGCTCAAGTTCTAACTCAATCATCAAAGTTATCACATCTCGCCGATGGCTGGTATCTCCTGGGATATTATAGAGAGCGGTGTATGGGTCCAGAAGAAGCTTTAGAAGCCTACGAACAGTGTCTCGTCTACGACTACTCCCATGTTGACGCTCGAATTAGTATTTCGACGATATTAGAAGCTTTAGGACGACCAGATGAGGCCTTAGATATTTTAAAAGATTACAATCTTGACAATTGTCATCGGCTACCAGATGAGAAGATTTTGCTACGACAAGCTCGTGTATTTGTCAATCAGGGTAAAACTGTTGAATATTTGCGCTGTCTAAGAATGATACTCATTCCACATTTCTACACGGTCAACGTGAAGGTCGAACAGATTATGAAGCAGAGGAAGTCTATGACAAGTAAAGTTATGATTTTTTGTCATTTGTGATACTGTTGTTTTTAGATCAAGTTGTTAACGTTAATCTTCGAAGAGCCATTTTATCTAGTTTGTCGCGAACAATACTGGAGAAGTTAGTAAATCGTTTTGGAACCATTGCTGAACGTGATAACCGACCATTTGACAATCTCTCTCCGGATGAGCTTTATACACTATCCATGGATCTCATTCGGGGGTTAGCTCGACAGAAACAATATCAAGAGCTTGCTGCTATCGTCTGTTATGCATTCCTTCACCCGAGTATTCCATCTGTCAAGTAAGTATTCTGCATACGTTGTTACTCTGATGTATCGGATTTAGCATGGGGACGTTGCAAAATCTGCTCTTTTTCGCTGCTGTCAAAGGAGAAAGTTTTCCTCTGGCCTTTGAGTATCTGCGATACATCTACTCAGTGACGATGACAAGTAATATCCCTGAGGAAACGAGAAATTTACGAATTCGTCAGATCTTTGTAGCTATGAATTATGTTTTTTGTCATTACCAAACAGTTTGTTATCAGCGGTATATCAACAGATGCATAATCAAAACCCCGAATAACATGATGTTGAGAGCGATGGCTGGCAATAATTCAATGACTTCAGGATCTTACAAAAGTGCTTTGAGTAAGTGTGATTTTCACTTTTTGCCCTAATGACTCCCCCAATTTCAGTAGAGTACAGTACTGCTTTAAAGGAATTACCTAATGATCCGGGCATCAACTTTCAAATAGCTCTTTGTTTTACTCATCTTGCTTGTCGAAGAGACATCACAAATAGAACTGCCCTCGCTCGTCGTGCCCTATGTTTTATGGGTAAATATATGTCCCTTCGGCTTCAGAATGGCCCATCTCAGGAGATTTGCTACAATATTGGAAAGATGTTCCATCAGCTCGGAATGTACAATCTCGCTACTCACTGGTACGAGAAAACTCTAGAGGCTCCGTCGCCAAAGGTCTTCGAGGAGGATGAAAGAACTGGCGATGGTATTCTCGTTGAATCTCCAGTTTATGACCTGAAGGCACTAGCTGCTTACAATCTATCGTTGATTGTCAAATCTGGTAACCCTGCTTACGCAAAACTGTTGAAGAGGAAGTACTGTGTATTATAATTTTACTGGTAACCGTTGTTGATGTTTTTTATGTTTGAGTTTTATAGAATGTTATTGTTGTAATACGGCGAAAATGAAGAAGTTTTTAAAGATATGGATGGTAGTCGTAACAAAAATAAGGTTTTGGAATTACGTTTAAATTATTTATTATCTAAGTTTTTCATGTTTTGATATCAATTTAGAGGATTCGAAAAATAAATTCACTTTAATAAATTTACAGCCAAAAATCATTCGAAATTTACTAACCACGGAAATTCTGGACCGAGATAGGTGATGTAGCTATGCAAATTATAGCAGTAATCAAACTATTTACGATATTCTGTTCTAGATATTAGAGACAAGCAAAATAAGAATTCGTAACTTGTCGAGTCTTTGTTTCTTTCCAACTGTATGGTAAAAATCCGTAATTATTGAAGTATCTGCCATTTTTACAATTGACAGGACTATATTTATAAATATTGAAGGATTCAATGGTTAAAGCAGTTCGTTGGGAACGTTGAACTCAAAACCACTATTCAACTGATTGGACTAAATATAAAGAGAAATTGACAAAGCGATTAATATTTTTATTTTTTTGAAGAAATATTAAAAGTAACAATATTTTTGTTGATGAAGATAGCTTGAAAGATGAAATTTATAAAAGTGAATTTCAAAATGAAATTACTATATAAAAATAATGTCAAAACAACGTGAATTACGGCATTTTAAATTTGACAGAAAGAAGTAATTTTTTATCATATAATATACGAAAATTATTAATTCATTAATGAAATATGAAATACCAAATATTTAAAATTCAGCAAATGAATAATTTGTAAGTAGAAAAATCTGTCAATGGATAATAAAAGACCAAGTGAGAACATGGAAATTCTTCTCGAGATATATAAGAAAAGCCTTTCTTTTTCTTGACAACATCAGTAATCTTTCTACCAATGTATTTTTTAGAAATATATTTCTTTAAATACTCATTAAATGCATTGATGTAAACATGCACATTCTCTGATAAAAGCATTTACTTTACTGAGGATTTCATCAAATCAGTTAATGTACAGATAATTATGGATTCTACTTAAAATATGTCAATAACAATTACCCATGTATGCTTTCGAAATATTTTATAGCATCACTATTCTCTCTAAACATTCATTTTTCCGACAATTTATGAATTTGTTTCGTTAATAAAAATAATGTGATGAAAATCTATAATTTGACATCAAAAGTCACAGAATTCAAAATTCTGCAAAATCTAGACTATTTTCTAACGTCAACCATGAAAATGAATTGCAAATTATTGAAACGGCTTCAGATGCAATTGCGCAGACTTCCTGGAAACGGTGTTCTTCTTTTGTTTATCTATCAAATGGAAGAATTTGACTGTCGAAGAAATGTTTCCAGAATGAACGCTAAAGAGGAAGATTTCTTGCCTTCAGAAGACGATAGGATTAACTACGGTACCTTGGTACTGATTTCTGTGTTTTTTATTTTAGTAATATTGACTTTCCCTTTTTCTTTAATTTGCTGTCTGAAGGTGAACTATAATTACGGTAACTGATCGTTAATCGAAATTACAGATTGTCAAAGAAAATGAAAGAGGAATAATCCTTCGATGTGGACGACTAAGGAGTCTAGATCCTTTGGAACCGGGAATTTGGTTCCTACTTCCGATGATAGATCGTCTGTATTGCTGTGATGTTCGGAATAAAGCAGTCGATCTATTTCCACAGCAAGTTGTTTCTAAAGATTCTATTTCTGCAATTATTGAGGCTGTGATGTTCTTCAGAATTACCGATCCTATTTCAGCTATTTTTAATGTTTCTGACTACAAAGAATCTACGATATTTGCAGTGCAAGGAGTACTACAACGAGTGATGGCGACATTTGATCTGGATGAAATTTTACTTGAACAAAATAATATCTGTGAACTTACTGAAAATGCTGTTGATTCTGTGACCAGAAATTGGGGAATAAAAGTGGAGAAAATCCAAATTCGAGAAATTCACTTCCCTGAGGCAATTCAGCGAATAATATCCCTCGAGGTTTGAATTCTGTCTTTCTAATTGGCTCTATTCAAGGTACAGGCTACATTGGATGTTTCAGAGGAAGGCAAGGATTGAGGCATGTGCTTTGATGCTGTCTGCCAAGATTGAAGAGGAAGTTACAACTTCCATCCTTAATGCTGCCACCACCCTAGGAGAAACTCCGATATCTTTACAGTTGAAGTTCCTTGAAACTCTGAAGCACATTGGGTAACTTCTTTCGTTTGTGTTTAAAATTGAGAATTGTTTTCAGAGCAAGAAATAATTCAACTATTGTCTTCCCCCTTGACCTTTTGAAACTTTTTATTAAAGGATGAAAAGGCCAAAAATAAAACAATCTAGATAATTTGCTTTTTGAAAATTTAACCGTTTATTTAAAAATAATTAGGAAAGAGATCACAGTTTTGGCTGTTTTGGCATTTCATGGAACCGTATTGAATAATCTCTGTGGCAATAGTTAATATACATTGTTTTAAAAATTTGATTCTTGATTTGAAGTGGGACTTGAGCGGAAAGAGGATTCGCTTGATTCATTGTTGTTCTTACTTTCGATGACATCATTTCCTACGTTGTTGTTTTGTTTTTCTGCTTCTACAAGTTCCCCATTTCTGTTGCTGTCTAATACATTAATTGACCCGTTTCTTGGCGTTATTGAGCATCTGGCGTCAGTGAAGCTTCTTGAATCCTTAAAATAGATTTTTGCAAATGTTCTCATCCAAAATTAACTTACAAGAGTCCTTGGAACCTCGGTGTACTCCTTCCGGTTAATTACATTTCGAAGACGACTGAGGACATTGTAAGTGAGTGATTTGGACCTACAAGAAGAAAATGGGGAAATAAAGCCGGTTTTCCAATTACCGTTTCATCTCTCTTAAATGACTCTCGTTGCTGTTGGACTCCGGTTCTCTGAAGCTGGTGTTTCCAGAAGTAGGGTAAAGACTGCCTCTGAAGAACGCAGCTCCCGTAGTTTTCTTACCAGGAGCGTACACCCGCTGGAATCGAGTCCTCAAAACATTTCTCTTACAGCCAAATGTGAGGAACAAAGCTGTCCGGAACTTGCTGTTAAGAAAACAGTAAGTAATGGGGTTTGTACACGAGGAGAGGTATGTCAGAACGGTGATGAAAGTATTCAGCTTAGAATTCCAAACATTGAAGGTTCCGAAGGAATCCTGGGCATTGAGTAGAAGCCACCAAATGTAGCTAGGAGTCCAACAGCAAAAGAAGATGATCACAATAACGATTAGCATCCGGATTAGTCTTTGTTTCGCAATTGCTGTTTTGCTGCTGTGGGTTGATCTCAAGCTTTGTTCAATGAATTCCGAGCCTTTTCTGGAGGAATTGTCCCCTCCGGTGCTGTCTTCTCCCCGAAACGGAATCAACGGCGTTCTAAAAGTTAAAAATAATTTTTGTTCCTTTTAGGAATCAATGTTTTCTTCCTCAAAGTGACGAACCTTGTCCGTCGGCTTTTTCCTGTCACAAGGCTACTGCTTCGGCTTTTGTTTCCGGTAGTCCTGACGTTGTCGAGTCTGTCCATCGAGTTCTCCGCGATCTCGATGGCGGCAATGTCCATTTTTAATCCCGAACGAAGGGAACTAATCACTGAACCGTATAGAACAGTCATCAACACTAGAGGAATTACCAGCAAAACAACTGTCATGTATATCTTAAAAAGAAATTATTCAAAGGGTTTAGAGAAGACTAAAGAACTTTCTTACTTGATATCCGAAATGGACTACTGGCTCGTATTTAGGGGCACAATTGAGGCCACTTGTGTTGTAGGTCCTCAACTCATACATGAACAGCATGAAGAGATTCGAAATTATAGCAATTAGCCAAACAACCCCTATGACGCAGAAGGCATGAGTGCGAGTGTGCCAGACCCGGGAGTGGAGAGGTTTACAGATGGCATAGTATCTTTCCAGAGCTATTGCTGCGAGGGTATAAGCACTCGCTGTCACAACAACGGCTAAAGATGAAAGTCTAATGATTAATTAAGATGAATTTACTCACGCTGTAGATAAGCCAACACTTTACAAAGAAGATCACCGAACACCCAACAGTATACCAAGGAACTGACGAGTGTAGGTGGCATACACACCACACTAAGTAGGAGATCACTTAAGGCCAAATTTAATAAATATAAATTTGTTATCGTTCTCATCGATTTTTGCTGAAAATTGCTATTATTTAATTTTATAAGATTTAATACCGTCATTTTTATATATTAGAATTTAACATGACGTGTGGAACTTTTCAGAATCTAGTAAATCTTTGAAATAAACATCTATATTAGGAAATCCCAGGTTTTTAAAAAAGCCAAAGAAATCTTTGTTAAAACAACTTCACAATCATGCTCATTTGTAATTTTCATAATATTGCAGTTTTAAAATCAACATCTGAAACCTACAATCACAGAAAATTTAAGAAACTCATGTCGAAACAGTTTTTGAAAAATATCCCTTTCTAATTTTATAAGACCACAATTTTTAACCCTTGCTCGATGAATCACCCTCATTTTCTTCCATGCCTTGAGGCGTTGAAAAACCATCGTACAAGTAAATATTCCTCAAATGTTTATATACTTAATGTTTACTCAGAAGTATTTTGATCTATTCTTTGATAAAGTAAAGATTCGTTAATTACGACAATATTCATTTCCTGGACTCTGGGAATTTCAAAACGGTACTTTGAAAACAAAAGAATAAATAATGGAAGAAGTTCTTCTCGCTTCATTGCTTTCTTTTTTGCTCTAGAATTATTTTTAACCGATGTTAACACTGCAAAAGATATGAAGCGAAAGAAACTAGATTCCACTTTCCGGTTACTTTGGGATTAATGTAATTTACTATTTAGAAACGCTAATTAATATCAAATTACTCACCTGTAAAATAACCACAACAACAATTGAGTTCCCGACGACAGATAGACAGAATATCGTACAGAAGGAAACTATCATAATGTAATTTTCGGCAGTTGGATGAAAGATGCAATCTTCCGTGAACATTTTTGGTCTATTGTTCTTATTTGTGTACGGAAAACGTGGGCCAAAAATCCAAAAACGAGAGACCCTTGTCGAACTCGCCTAAGGGTCTTCCTGGATGTTCTGATAAGAGTAGGAAAATACCAAAAACTAGAGTGTCTGCGAAATCACGCAAGCACCAAAGTTATTTTCACGTTGCCGTCATATTTAATTCTCCAAAACAGAATAAAATTTAGTTGAGTTTGAATTTCCTGTAATCACCTGAAAACCCCAGTCAATGTTGAGATTTTGAATAAATTAATAAGGATTAAATGTGACTTTCCAGTTGAACACGAATCAAAGTAAAAATGGTTACAAAACAATATTAAAATAAAAAACTTATCGGAGCGTTTTAATATAAAGAAACCAAACCCCAAAAAAACAAATTCCAACTATTTGGAAGCAGCCGAAAGTGAAAAACTTTGAAAACAATAGAAAACCAAACTTGACAAGAGAAATCTGTTGGGAGTTTGGGGTAAAATGAAATAACTCTTTTCCTGAACATTAAAAAACAACATGTACAAAGGCATTGTTAACTACTTGGAAGATGGAAAAATCGAATGACTAATCGATCTATTTTGAGTGGCGGGGAAAGGATCTAATTGAAGAAGCAGGTGATTGATCCGTGAATTAGTTTTCACTAAGAGGAATGTGGCTGTTGGTCTTGCATAATGTCTCTAGTGAAAAGCTCATTACTCTTGTCATTCCATCAACAATTTTTGAAATAACCGAATCTCGACGAACGAAAATTATAACTTGAGAAAAAGGAAGAACACTAGTTGAAAATAAGCCATTGACGAATGGGAAACTAACCCGGAAGAAAAACGATATTTTTAATTTTATTTCGATTCCTCGAACACAATTTGAATAAAATTTTACAAAAAACAATAGATGTCAAACCGAATTGTATTCCGGCGGAGAATAATTTTTATGTTTCTTTTCGCTATGATAAAATTTGGCATTTGCCGTTAGTTTAATGGAGCAATTTGTTCAGCCTCATGAAATTCGATTTTGACTCACGCCTTTTTGAAGTTAGAAGACCACACATTGTACGTAACTTTTATCTTTTTGAGTAAAACGGAACAAGGACTTGTCACTCAGATTCAGATGGGCAGTTAAACCAGAACCATAATCCGCTTATTCTAAATAGAAGTAAGTGGGCAGGATTTCGGTTTATAAATCATTTAATCATTTGACATGATTTTAAAAAAACTGCAAAAGTGTTTTCAAGAAGGTTAAAACTTATCCATCACTTTAGTTTTTAGAAGATGGAAAACTGTCCCTCGAGGAAGTTAAAAGCGCCGTCGATCAAAATTTATTCGAGACTTTTTTAATTTCAAAAGCAACTCGCCGAAAAAGAGAAGAACTCAAACTTGTCACTGATTCTCCACATAAGGAAGAGTACTCTAAATTCAGACTAAATTCAAAATTTTATTTATGTCACAACGTCAGGATAGAAATGATCAAGAAAGTGCAAAGCTTTGTCACTTTCATCCATAACGAAAAATGTAGCGGAAATGAGACAGGAATACCAAATAGGCGAGAAAACACCGTTGAAGGGGAAACGTCAGTTTTAGAATTCCAGAAAATGAACATGTTTCCATTCAAGAATCATCGAGCAAGTTATTTCTCTCGTTGCTTTTTGTTTTAGCTCAATTTTGAATAAAATTAAATTTTTACGCTATTTTTATATAGGTACTTACTTCAACTTGTACCGATACTAAAAATATAAAAATTAACGAAAAAAGAAATTTTAATTGAAATGAGAACGAAATTAAAAAGAAACTCGTTCGATGACTCCCAAGCGGAAGTTGGACCTCCTAGTCAGAAGAAAGAATACTTTTTCTTCAAAGGAGTACATCAACAGTGGGTTATTTAGGAAAAAACACATTTTCCATACGGGACCCCTAAACAAACTCTTTGCGTTTGGTTTTATTTTAGCTCAGTTCTAAATGAAATTAAATTATCTTACTTTGTTTTTATGTACATGTACTTCAGCCCGAATTAATTCTAAAAATATAAAAATTAACCAAGAAGTAATCTTACTAAAAAAGTCAAATGAAAAGTAAAAGCATCTGTCGACCTCCAGATGAAGAGTGTTTCGTTTTTGGAATGATCAAGCCTGGTGTTTTCTCTTTCGGACCTAATTAAATAGAATGAACATAGTGTAGTGGGAACAAAATATCAATAGTATTTACTTTCAATTAGTCAATCTGGATGTTAACTTGTTAGTTGTAATCAAGAAGACTATTTTCGCAGTTCAGAAAGCATAGTTAATACCGCCCATTAATTTCAGAAAGACTCAATTTTCGTGGGCTTCAAATGACAATCTCCGCCTGCCATCAGAAGAGCAAAGAACATCCCGTGTTTTTCAAAGAATTAATTTTATTACCGCCAAATTATAAATTAAAAAATAAACAACAATTTGATAGATTAAGAGTTCAGTAAATGTAAAAATGGTACTAAACCAAGATCGAGACTTTTGGTTGACCTAACTTGTCTTTCCAAGCATCAAAGAACAGACACAAGGCATGTTATTCAATTCTTGTTAAGAATTTATTTTTATAAAAGTTGGCAGCTTTTAGGATCTTCTTGATTGCTTCTATATGAAAACAAAGGACCGAGAAATTGAATCCTTGCAAATACTGGGTTACTTCGAGTGACAAGATAATCCCTCAAGACAAGTTCAAAATTACGTTTCCGTCTGAGTTTGATTGGGAAAACAAAAAAGAAAGCTAGTTCCTGACTCTAAAAAAGAAACAAATATCCGTTTAAAATTATTTCTCAACAGAAAGAAATAGAATGACATCGGGCTAGTCCTAAATTAAATTAGCTTATGAATGAAGCACTTTGGAAATGGAATATACGATATATCATCTGGTTCTGATTATGTCATATTTTTCCGGAAATACGCTAAGATTAATACATACAGTTTATTCGGAACCAATACCCAGGTAGATAAGGTAGCACCGAGACTAAGCAAAACACATGAAACCGTTTTCAAAATACATATACATAGCTAAGCAAATCCCGTAAATTGATTATCCCGAAGTAGCGCCATTTTGAATTGATTCATCATCATCATCTTCAAGAAGGGGGACATCGGTTTCCTTGAAATATGTGGACACAATAATGGAAGCTACCCCAGCAAGGAAGAGGAATCCACCGATCGCAATACAGATGATCACAATTAACGGAAGTACCTTTATCAATGTATTCAATTTGCTAATCATGGCTTCTGTTTGTGGATCGAATACGGCAGATTCATTCAACCAGAGAAGAGGAATAATGGTGTCATGCATCTTTGACAGGGAACTAAACTTGCCCTTGACAACACCAACATTCAGCTGAGACTTCCTGATTGCACGGACAACAACACCAGATTCCGGTTGAATCTGAACAGAAGTACGATCATCGTCTGTGGGACTTCTTAAGCCATCGATGGCTTCGTGAAGAGCCGCGGGACAATTATAAAAGAAAGGTTGGGAGATGTAGATACGGGGATTCTGAGGAAGACAACTACTAACATCCATAAGTCCGACAGGAGAGCAGCCAGATGGTTGGATTACTGGATCCTCAAAGAATCGGGGACCATTAGGATTGCAAAATCCAAGCTCCTTCTGAAGAGTCATGTTATTCATGGAAGCTGCAGGACCATATTCGTAAACAGAGATGTCATGGAATTTGCTTTCTTGTTGGACCTCCATTTCGACAACACGGCATACTTGGGCAACAAACAGCTGTTGAACTTCGTTCTTCTTCAAGAAGGGTTTGAACAATTGCCCATCAGTTCCTCTGATCTCTCGTGCTTTTGGTCCGTACCAAATAGTTTTCGGCAATTCAGTCATGTTGTTCCAGGAGTAGAGAGTTCCGAGAAGGGATCGATCTTTCAGTCCGGTGTTGATCTCGTAAACTCCATCGTCCGTGTTGTTTTGCTGAAAATCAATAAGATCATTGAATCAAAACAGCTAAAACAAACCCCATAAAAGATTCCAATTTTCTCAGAAACATTTAGGGCTTGACAAATGGACTTCAAAATCGGTTTGCCACAAATAAAAGTGAGAAGACTATCGTTGTAGCCATCGAAAAGAAGATCGCCCACACGGACGGTGATAAATGCACCTTCATGAGAGAGAGAAATAATTTCTTCTAAGGCGATTCGCTCCAGAAAAGAAAAGTTGCCGTAATCAATAAGTTTCTGCAGAAGGATATTTGGAACAGTGACTTTATCATCCAGTAAGCAAGTCGAACAAGAGGCGTTCTGGTTGAAGAAGTAGAGATGATTGTTTCTATACACAACACGTTCTCCGTCCTTGCTGATATTAAAGGATTTGGATTGAGACTCACTAAACCGAGTTTTCGAACGCAAATATATCTAGAAAATCTTACATGAATGTATAAGGTCCTTTCTCAATGAGCTTTGGTCGGGAGCCGTTGACAATCTCTTTCGGATTTGTCACGTGGAAAAGATATATCTCCAGCTTCATGTCATACAACGGCTTTCTCCAGCTCTGAGTCATCTCATTACACTTTCCATCTTTGTCACATCCAATGTAATCTACCTGAAAAGTCAATTGTTAGTGGGAATTGATATATAACACCCATACTTCAGTGACTTTATCCAGTACCATTGGAGTCACTATCCAGTGAACAGCACCGCTGAGAACGATCAAAAACACCCCAACAACAGGAATAATAATTAAACATTTCATATTTGGAACCTTCATTTCAGGAACAAAGCTACTTCAAGGTAAAGTAACAGGCAGCAATCATGAATCACCAAACAGCGATTCAGTAAAATATTAATAATCCGCGTGCAGAGAAGTAAACAATGCTGAGAGAAAAAAGGGAACGCAACGCCAGAAAAAAATTGTGTTGAAATGTCAATTTTAATCACCATTTTTTTCCGGTTTAAGTAATCAATATACTTTTTAGAAAGGAAAAAGATTTACTTTAATTAAAGAATTCACTTTTTTGTTCCCATAATTCCCAAAAAATATTTAGTAAAAGAGATTTGATTTTTCAAGCAGAATAAAGTAGTGCTTTTGCTCCATTCATCGGTCTTAAGACCGAAAATTCTCAGCATGAAGAGGTTTTCCATACTCGTTGTAGTTTATATATTATATTTAATTTTCTATCTTGAATGTACTTTGTAAAACAAATCCTTGTAATTTTATTCTTCAACTCCATTGATTTCGACTCGATTGTATTCCTATTGAGAAAAGTATTCTTTTTTATCCTTTTAATTTCCCCCCTCTATTTGATTGGTCTCGAAGAGAATGTTTTTGCAAGATTGTCTCCCCATTTTCTGGTTTTTTTCTTGTTTACCCAACATGATTTCCAAACTGAATACTTTTGGTTGGGGGACGAAAGTTCATTTTTCTCCAGTAGTTTCATTTCTCCCATATTCCTGATGAGATGATTTTTCATTAGAGAAGTTTTACTTTTTATCTTTGCTAAATCAGAGAAAAACTTTTGCTTCAACTCTTGTTGTTATATCTCTCAACTGTATTTAGAAATTCTCTATATGATTGAGGTTATTTAAGATAGTTGAGAATATCGTTAATCATGAAAGGTGTAATCAATTTGAAGTATCGGAAAGGGCAATAAAGTTCTAACAGGAAGTATAGGAGATTACTGCGGTCATGATCAGAAACATTATATTCTCTACACTTGCTTATCTCTTTGTGGTTCTCATCGTAGAAGCTATAATACTCTTAGGAAATGTTATTCTTGCTTCAAGGATTTCATAAAAAGTTGATTGTTAAAGTAGTTCTCATTGAGCTACATCATCTTTAAGTTGATGAGAACACATCAACTGTGATCACTTGAAGTATTTAATTTCAAAATACTAAGAGACACAATGCTTAGAAGATCCAAATTTTTTGATTATAAAAAGAATATGAATAGTGTCCGGAAAATTTCACTTTTTGGGTTTCTTGAGTATTATTCCCACATCATTTGGATTACAAAAACGAAATAAAATTAGCAATCAAAATGTACAGATTTTCAGATTCTTTGAACATTATTCCCATTCATCATAGAAGTATGAAGAAGGTGAAAATGAATAGTGATAGGAAATGGATATTTTGGACAACCCCAACATTATTCTTACTTTCCAATAAAAAAAGTTTAAATATATCGATATCCTGAATTTAAGAATTCTAAATGTTTTGGAACCATGTTTTTCGAAATCAATTTGGAGGACTAACATACAAATGATCAATGCATTTCAATTTGTCTAAATTTGAGATATTATTCATGCCCTTCAAAGTAGAATTGGTTTGTATAATCTCCAATTTTTCCAAAATATCGAAATATGAAAACTGTTAGGGAATCAATTTCCTATATTTCTTCAGATTTTTGTTATATTAAGAGAGCATTTGATAGAATAAAAATAAGAATAATAACAATACTTTCCCTTCTAATGTCTCAAACTTCTCTTCTACAAACGAAGATAGTGCCCATATAGTGAAAATAAATAATTCAGAAGAATTTAATCCTCTATATTTTCTTATAAATCTTTAATTAACACGGATAGTATTCAAAACATTCAGAAAAATGCATTTCCCAGTCACTGTCCGTTCCCTTTCGTATTCATTTGCGAAAGAAATAGTGTCCAAAAAATCAGAAAATTGGAACTATTCGAGCATTATCATTCCCTGTCCTTTCTTTTGCAATTCAAAGAACTCATTAACATCTTATAATCCCAAACATTTGCAATTACGGATATTACTTACTTTCCCTCTTTTCATTATTATTTAAATGACATATATAGTGTTTAGAGAATGCAAAAATTTGAATTTTCTAAACGCTATTACCTCCAGCTCCTTGAAATTTATCTGAAAGAATGCAACTAATTTCATAACAATGAAAAACAAAAAGTCTGGAAGATTAATTATTTTGCTACTTTTCAATTTTCTAAAGAACACAAAATGTAGAATAAATGAATACCATGCATTCCATCTTTTAAAGTTTTCCATTAAAAAGAATAGTGTATAAGAAATTCAAAAATATGGAATTCGTAAACATTATCTCTTCCGAACTTTTTAACCTTTATTGAGAAGATACGAAGAACTTCAAAATATTAATAAATAATAAATTCAACAAGACAATATTTCCTGACTTATCAAATTCCTTTTTCAAACTCACGGAAAGGTTTAAAATAATTCACAAATACATATAGTTTTTAACTACTATTTCATTTCTATTCTTTTATTCCACTGATTTTAACAATTATTAGCTGGAAATCAAAACATGATTTTACAGTAGCTTGGGTTTCGAGAAGTATTCGAATACTATAAAAACCCCAATTTTCGTCGAACATCTCACAATAATCATTTTACAGTACTTTTCAATTTCAAGGGGTTCTTAAGTGCTATAAGAATTCATAATTGGTTTACGGTTCTTACAAAACTGTTATGAACTGTTTCTAGTGTTTTTTCTAAGTTGTTGAACTGTAGACTTTCGCGCCAACAGTTTTTACAATATTCTAAATAATAACACCAGATATATTATTCGAGTTTCTGGAATTTTCCAGGATCATTGAGTTTTCAGAAATTGCCATAAGTAATTCGATACAGAATTATTCGAAGCTGTATCAGTAAACCAGCTAACGAATCTAGTCATTATAGCTCCAAAACTGATTTCTCATTACTGTAACTGTCTTATTCTTTGAATGAACACACTGATAGATTTATATTCACTTTCGAGCTACTTTGTAGTTGACAGATTTATACTCAAGTATACACTAGAAACTTTCGGAATTCTTTAAAAGTATTAACAGACCCGTGAGTTATCCTAGACATTTTCGAAACTCGTGAAATTAATAACCCAAATATTGCTTAGGGAGAAAACAAAAATAACCCGGGTGAAGGATGGAACAACAAGAATAATCAGGCAACGATGTTTCCATTAAGGGCTTTGTTTCCCATAGTATCTTCTTGAACAGAAACAGCATATTTTCGATTATACCAGCCTGACTGTAATAGTTAATCATTAATAACACAAATACCTGAATCAAACAAACCTTGTAAAGACAGAATAACGCAACCAGAGCACCAAGGATAAGAGCAACAATAATCCCAATGATTGTGCAAGTTCTTACAAGCTGCTCCATCCCAATAAGGTTTTGCTTAATCAGCTCCAAAGTTGAATCATCCATTTCCACATAATCCTCCACTTTGAGAACAGGAACAATTGTATTGTGAAAGTTCTTCAAGTTCATACCGCTGAAAAGAAAAGATTTAGACTACAAGAATAAGAGCTCAACTTACGGAGTGGATATGTCTTCACCTTTCCACATGGCTATGTTGATCTGACTACGACGAGATGCACGGAAGAGGGAACCGAGTCTAGGTTCAAAATCAAGTAGGATTCCGTCACGATCAGGATCTGGCTCTTGTAGGCCGATAATGGAATCCCACACATACTTGGGGGCGTATAAGAAGTTGGGCAATGAAAACACAATCGGCGGTTCACCTTTTTGACAACGACTTAAATCCAATAATCCCTTGGGGAGACAATGTTTTGGTTGATCATCATAGAAAATCCTACTGTTGTCATTGCAGTAACCTTCATTTCCTTCCAAAGAGTTGTCCAATGTGGCAGCTGGAAGGATATAGCGATAAGCAGTAATCCCTTTGTATTCGATTTCTTCCTTGAAAACCAAATCAATCGACCGACACAAATCTTTGACAAACACAGTCAAGTTCTTGTCTTTCTGGATGTATGGATGAACAATACTACCGTCGGTGCCACGTATCCTTGTTGCTTCTTCAGAGCTCCACCAAGAGCTGGACAGCTTGGTTTTGCCATTCCATGAGATGATTTCACCTATTTCATTTTCATTCTCCCGACCAGATTTGACGACTAAAGTTCCAGTTGAGCTCACGTTCTTCTAAAAATTCACTCTTCTATTCAAAAAAGGAAGAGGTCACTCACGCCCCAGAAAAATCCTATCCTCTCAGGAAGATCCAATATCGATTCGCAAACAAAACTGACGAATGGGAGATTGCAGACTTGATCCAGAAACGGGTCAACGTAACCATCAAATAATAACTCTGAGACCTCGACCTCCAGAAAAGGTGTCTGAACCAGCAAAGCTGCACTGGCAGGTTTCATCGCCGGTTTAGATGCTGCTTCCACAAATTTCTGAAAGCCCTTTGTTCTTCATATAGAATTGAAACCAAACCTGGTAAATCATATTCGGTATCCACACTCTATTGTAAAGGAAGCATTCAGGACACGATTTGTTTTCGTTGAAATTATACAACAAAATTGTTTCATAAGAGATTGTTGAGTTCACAAAGTCATTCACTTTCCGTCTGTGTATTTGATCAAACACATAAGGACCGGTTGTCTGCACAATTGGCTTGCTATTGTTCAAGATATGATCTGGATTCTTCACAGAGTACGTCCAAATACGAGTTTCCATATTGTATTTTGGGTGGGTCCATTTTTCATATAGAGGAGTTCCAGGTTCCAGATACGATTGCTGAAACGAGTAGTTAGTGAATTCATGACTCATCTACTTACGGAACGAATGTTCTTTTCAATTATCGAATCTAACTTGAAGAAAATAGCAGTACAGATGATGAGACCGATTACAGCAAGCGTTAGGAGAGCAAAGGAGATCATCTGCCATCGCTTCATCGACGACGCATTTGGCTTCTCCTCCATGTCAGTCTGAAATCGTAATTAATTTCCATACTCAGTTCAGTAACTAAAAGAAATTTCGACGAAATAATTAAAAAGGAAGACAACACGATGTCGATGCCCCGATATAAAAACTGGACAATACAAGTTTTGAAGGTAAATGGTCACCGGTAACTAGAGATTGAAATCACACCCAAACGAGTTCCTGTCGATCAAATTTCATCCATGCAAAGTGGTATAATCCAAAAATGAAGAATTAACGACACATAAAAATTTCGGTCAAACGTGTGAAATCGAATGCACAAAAGAAGAACACGACAGAAACACAGAATACCCGTGGGCGCTCGCGCCCTCTTGAAACTTTGAGTTATCGCGAGTTGACTGGCATTTTCAATATTCAATTCCGGTCGTAATCAAATGGAAAATTTATTCGCGTGTTAGAATATGACATTTTAATTCATTCTACGTAAACAAAACACTTTCAACTAGTTTTGTAAAGCCAAGGAGGGAAAGGTTTTGAAATCGGTTCGAAATTGGTTTCGATTAGGATCTCGGGGAAAGTTATAGAATTGCGCAAGGGGCGTTATATATGAGAGCACGAAGGACATCGATTGTCATCTTCTGAGCGTAATCCCATATAGAAGACGAGTTTCCTGTACATCCGACGAATGGGTTCTCTCAGAGAACCAGCACTAGTGAAGGGAATCAGGGCGATCGCCGTCATACTTTCTTCCTGTTCTTTCTCTTTGAAGAATACTTTTTTAGTGTTTCTACTTTCAGCCTGTTTTTATCACGTCAAAATTGCCCATCATATGTCAAATTAAGTGGTTTCTAATGGCCCAAAACCTTGATTTTTGTCTGATGGTGTCAGTTTTCCGATAACTTGTCCTTTGAAAACAAATTCATTACAATTTTAAATAGTATTTACGATCGACATTTCTATGGCTAGTAATTCTTGTCAAGTCCGATGAAGATCCCCTTGGAGAATCCTCTTGAAGGTCTTCTTGAACTGCTGGTTGGCCATGGCGTAGCAGAGGGGGTTGATCGGACTGTTCATATAACAGAGGTAATAACTGATTGTGTAAAGAGCATTGAAGTTTGGCGAGTTTTTGCAACGATCGCAGAACCCATAAATCGTGGCTAGGACATAAAAAGGAGTCCAGAGAATGGTAAACGTCCCGAGAATTACAGTAATTGTCCGGAGAGCCTTCCGAGCCCTGTTTTCCGAGCGGGAATGGGTGTTTTTCTCCACTTTTCGTTTCTTCCTTCTTCTTCTGCTCTGATACCTCATGACCGTCAGCAGCCGTCGAACTGTCAATGGAGCAACCGGTTCCTTACTTATCGTAACTTCTACAGTCGCTTTGGTTTCAACTGGTTCTAGTGTCGGTCTATTCGGAATATTATTGGAATTCGAATTTGCATTTGGCAGTTTCTGAAAAGTAACATCAGCTAAAGAACGGTATCGATCTTGTTTATAGTTCGTTTCTACCTAAAGACTTGATTGATTTCTTTATTGGAATACTTTTCCATCTTCATTTACTTTTGACATTGTTTTTGTGTATAAACAGTTCAAATTACGTCAGTTTAGGTGTTTGTACGTAATTATGTGATTGAACATGTAAAGAAAGCACCTAAGACAAGAAATTGTAAAATCATCATAAGAACTAAAGATTGATGTTGGAATGAAATTATCTCGACACGAATTTCTGAAACTTTTTAAAACTTCCAGAACTCGAGATTTGAGGTATTTGTTTCAACTTCCCAGTGGACTTTTGAAGAATTCCAGAAATTTCCACAACATTCTCAAAAACTAGAAATTTTTATGATTTTTTGAAGATTTCCAAATTTCTTATTAGATTCTGAAAAATCTTAAAAGTTCCTATAGAATTACATTATATGATAATTGAAATTTGAATTTTCAAAGACATTGCAAAAAATGGATGATGAATTTTGACATATTTGGTAATAAGCTCAAATTTGCTCCTTTTTGTTATGAGATTTACCATCGACGTGTAGATGAGGAACTTAAATCTTTCCTAACTTTAGGAAATAGAGTTTGTTATAGAAAACTTTCATCTAAAAATCCAAAAAACATTATTAGGAAAGGAAGTGATGTACTTCCTTATGGAAAATGACCGGACTACTTTTATATAATGAGATACAGACAAGGTCGACATTGTCCCTTAATCTCTCATGGGAAATGAAACTCACCGTAGAACAAATTCTGAGCAATTTCATGGAGTCGCTTTTGCATAGAGAAGTAATGGAATCCTCGTCGATGAACGGAATGTCATCGTCGATCTGGAAGGCCCCTGTGGTCTCTCGATCTGTTTCTGATGTCGGAATCGGCATACTGACTTCTTTCTCCGTCGACTTGTCCTCTGTTGTAGATCTAAGAGTTTTCCCGTTTCCCGTAAGAGTACAATTTGTGACAATGTTATTCTTGTAGTTTCTGAAATCCCCACTTTTACTTTACATCCGTCATTTTTATGATAACCCCGAAAGGAATATGCGCTAGAAATCTCAGACGTCATGATTTTTGTTGCTTCTTGAGGATCCAAAACTCTCTAAAAGCCTTTTTTTAAAATGATGAAAAGTGTGAAATTGTTGACAGATTCAAAACGGAATGCCCACGCTCAAATCCCTGGAGGCTGATGATATCCTATGTATTTTCCTTGAAAGATGAATTGATTTTGCAAAAGTTAATATTGTTCAACAATATCAAAACTTGTTACGCAAACAGTCCGTTTAACAAATCCCTAAAGGGAAAAATAATTCCCAGATAAAGTTGTCATCCAAATGGCACAAATTGCTTGATATGTACTGTCCCAAAAATTGCTATCTGGAGTGTCTGCCGTCAGGGGGTTTTCTGCTGTCGTGAAGAGGCCAAGTCGAGGAATCACAACCGAGTCGTACATGGAAAGAGGATAAATAAAGTCAAAACCGCAAATTGGATTTTACACACAAGCGACGAAAAACTTGTTCATCTTGAAGCATTTTGCATTGCTCCCGGAAGAACTTGGGGTTAGTTTTGCTCTCTAAGCATGACTAAATTTTACTCGGAATATGAAGCAATAACAGCCCTCAAAAGGTGGTAATGTTGTTTATCATGAAAATATTATTTTTGGCAGCTAGTTTGGAGTTTTTCGGAAACAACGCCGTGTGGGAGAAACCAACGATGAATTCCAAGTTTACCGATGCAAGGATAAAAACTTGAAACTGACCTTGAGTAAGTGGAATCTGAAGTATCTCCAGGTGATTCTGCATTGCTGTTGGAAAGAGCTGCTTCCGAAGCTCCTACCGTAGAAGTCGGCTCTTTTCGTTTTCGCATTTCCGAAAGAATAGCGAGACGTTTTTGTTTCTGGAAAATTAATATAAATATTATATTATAGCAAAAATAGAATGGAAGCTACTACGAAGTAATTTCGACATGAATTTTTAGTCTTTTAAAAATTTTCGATCTCAAGGAATAGTTTCAAATGTTTCAATCAAATTCCAGAAGATTCTAAAAACTTCTACGGGATTCTTAAAAGTTTCAGAACTTCCCATTAGATTCTAGAAGATTGTAGAAACTTTGGTAAAATTTTAATTCCCAAGTAAATCTCACCTGGTCGTTTTTGGAAGCTAACTGTTTGGCAGCAAAGTAGATACCGTAATAAAGATACAGCATCAAGAAAAGCGTAGACCAATAATAAGCGATGTACATCCCCATGTTCAAATAAGCATTTGTCATAAATTGGACATAACACTCATGTTCTTGCAAAATTCGTCCTTTACCCGAAAAAGATGAATACCCGAATATCGAAACTGAGAATAAAACACTCGGGATCTAAATAGAAAACTAAATAGGAATTACTGTGGAGGGGACTTACGATCCAAGTGATGGCAATAATGAGCATTATTTTCGTCGGAGTTCGCCAATTGCGGTATGCTGCTGGATATTTCACTGAGCAGTACCTGAAAACGATACTTAACGGGCCAAGAGAGATCAAAGCGAACCTATCTATGGTGATCCCGAGGACAGTGTAGATGGAGGCTAAGCAGCAGGAATAGTCGATGGAGAGCCAGAGATCACAAAGGAAGGCACCAAAAGGCCAATTTTGGTCATTGATGAAAAAGTAAGTGTAAACCGGTATTCCTTCCAATCCAATAATCTAAAACCAATATTACTGTTTTTAAATTTTCTTGCTCTTAAAGGCCTTTTATCCATTTTTGGCTTTAACTCCCAGGAATGCAAAATTGTTATTTTCCAAATTATTCTTTTCGACCAGATTTAACGTAAGGAGCTAACTTTAAGCGGACTTATTCTTTTGAAGTAATTATTTCTCTTTCTTCCTCGTTTTTAACAATAGAAACACCGCTCTTCTGAGTCAGTCAAAGCTTAGAAAAAAGCTGCAGCTTTATGCATAAGAACGAGGGGTATTTATCCTCGCGCTTCCACTTTTACACTTGGAAATGATAAATTGTCATCATTGGGTGTCTGACACCAGAATGTTGCTTTCTGCTTGATTCTTTTTCCTGACAGAGATTTTTGAGAGAGCAAAAACAGAACCGACGACGGATCCACAGAGAATTCAATCTGACAGAAGGAGCTGCCAAGAGAATTGGAATTGAGAAGCATTGACGAAGCTTGTCGGCGAAGAAAGATAAACCAGAGCTGACCCCTTTTCGTCAAGAATTGGCTTAATGACAGAAAATAGCCTGAAGGAATCTATATGACGAAGTTTCTTTCTCGAACTATGAAGCTAATTAGCAACGTGACAGAAAGCCAATTAACTGGGATATTTGTTGTCAACATTTGTACAGATCCTTTGAATCTGTCAGAGCGTGATCAAATTGGTCATATGCACTTTTATATTCCCCAAAAGCATGTCCTAATTGCACCTGGAAGGCGTTGGGCCATATGGTAATTCCTAACGACCAATTTTTCCTTTTTTGGCTGTCTAATGTTATCGAGGCAGTTCAATATGCGTTTTTCTTTCTTCTTGACCCAAACATATGTGAAAACAAAATCAACTATGAAAATATGCCTTCTAGAGCCAAGGAAAAAGCGTAGACGTTAATTGTTTGCGATCAGTCAAATACTGTAAATTAGATCCTTCAGGACTAACTGGAGTCCAGTCCGAGGCCATAGTTACACCAATCTACGTGTCCCCCTGCGAGGACCGCGTATAAACTAATTTACGGAAGAGTCTTCGGGTTGCCATTTTGCTCCGAAAAAGCAGTCGACTGACGAAGCACTTAAAATTTTCTGATGACGAGCGTTTTTTATTTAAAAAATAGCAAACCATTAAAAACTCTATTTTTCACCGCAATCAATGTAGCAGCTGGAAGTTATAATGGGGATAAATTGATTATATAAATAACTTCCGGGAATAGATGTAAAATTCAAACATACCAAATCAGATACAGCTAAGGAGAATATAAAGTAGTTTGCAGGTTGGCGAATATTTTTGTCGAGGTAGTAGGACAGTAACACAATCAGATTCCCGAGGACGGTGAATAGCGATAGAGCCGCCATTATGAACACCAGGAATATGCTGGACCAACTGACGGAGGATTCGGAGGGCTCCGTCGTCAGAAAAGAAGAAGCAGTCGTCGTTGTGGAGAAACCAAGAGCCGCCATTGCTCCCGGGATCCAGCCACTGATCACGATTCACTCTCGATTGATGGATGGGGGAAACGAGGATCATTGGCAGGAAACCCGTTCAGGAAGCAGGATAAAGGATTTCCATCCAGGTGGGGATCTTCCGGACATGAATAACAACTGGAGGCTGCGACAATCCAAAGCCAAAGCTGCTCATCCAGACTCTCATCTAGACTCATTCCAGAACATCATATTCCCATCATAATAAATGAGGATGGCAGCTGTAGAAGGACATCATAAGTATATTCTTGTTACCAATTGACACATAATAATGAAAATAACTCGGAAATTCTCTCGGCAATAAGCTTTATCAAGGGAATAGGAAATTATGCACTTCCACAAGCTGGTGGACTAAACAAAAGGCTATTGGGAAAACTCAGTGGGTGTTTAAACACCGTAAATGGGTAGATCAGAATGTCAGGGATTCCAATTTGAGAAAACGCTTCCAATCCTAAAGTGGACTTCGTCACTCTTCTATTAAATCTCAACAAGCTAAAAAGCTGTCGGGCCCGCCTTTTGGCATCTTTTAGCTAGCTCAAGACTGAAAAGAGGGCTACTCATGTTGAACAAACATTTTGGCCATTGCTTTTCAGTTTTGAAGGCGTGTCTTCCGACGTGAAGCTGACATAATAACTGCAACAAGGTGATTCCAGATAACAACAGCTGTGAAATGAAGTTATATTTCTTCATTTGCTCAATTCTGAGTAATTAAAAAGCCACAACACAAGCTAGAGGCTTCCTTCAAGGAGCTGCTAGCTCTCAAATTTCCTACACAAGGACAAGCGTGGATTTTTTAATTTTCTGAATTCCATAACATTCGTTGGCGAATCCCATGCTGAATTTGACGAAATAATTGGAGAAAATTTCAAAAATAGTAAAAACTACAAAAATGGTAAAACATAAGGAGTTTCGTTAGCTCACGAAGACTGGGCCTATTTCTCCTGCTTCATTTTTACATAGATTTGTGTTTCGCCAAAACGTGTTTTTAAAAGTTGTTTTTACAGACTAGTATTCTCAATGGATTTCCAAAATTGACTTTAAACCGTGCAATTCCTTACAATTTCTAAATTCGGAAGTTATTCTCGCATATAATAATGTACTCCAAACCTCTGTCCATGTGATTTGGAAACGTTGTGGTTTTTCCCACATTCATAATGGTTTCCTCGTTTTCTACGCTACCACCAACGGGCAGTGTTTCGATTATATTGTGATTTTTCCACGGATTATAACCAATAAAATGAGGAACTGAATCAGGATGACTAGAAAAATAATAACAATCTACTTTAACTTTTTCATACTTTTTGATTATAAAATTATTGAAATAAACCTATTTCTTGATTTCCTATGCCTAACATAACAACAGAAAAGGTTAAACCACAAAATAGCTGTTCCAAAGTGGGTTCCGAGAAGTCAAAAAGCTGGTAAAAATGAAACCTTGGGGAAATATCCGTCTTCGTTTCAACTATTATGAGTTCAAAAATGAAAGGCAACCACGCCAGGAGAGAGAAAACAACCAAGAGAGCTCTTGTAGAGAAGAACAATAATTAGGAGTTGGATAAGGGAGCTAACTTGAATAATCATGTCCAAGTTCCGGGCAAAGGCTGTTATAGTGTTGAGAATTTAATCCTCTTACATACATCATCAGCTATCCTTAAAAATACACTAGAAAGTAAATCTCACAAAGTGCTTTTACTTATTTCAAATTGTAACACTAAAGCAATTGAAGAAATTTAATTCTTCAAGTTAGGTGACTTGATTAAATTATAATCAGCATTTTTATTTCAACTAGCAGAATCTTTAGCTAAATCAATTTGTGAATAACATAATATACACTGCAATCACGGCCAGTCAGGAGAAGGAATGATTCAGAAGAGAAGCAACCACAAGATAATCATAATACCAATACCCATAAAGATATTCGACAAGAATTGTTGTTCGCTGTGCAGTCGGCTTCCAAGCTGTCCTAAAAGTAATTAAATTTAAAAAATTACATGATCGAACACCACAAACCGTTGTCAGGGTCCTGGGGATATTGGGCATTGAAGAAAGAAGCAAAGAACGACACAGGGAAAAACCCAATTCCGAGCGAAAATTGAACCCCTCCATGGTTCCCATCGCCCCAATGGAATCCTGAGTCGTCGTCTGTACGTTGTCCTCTTGGACGAGGAGGGATCTTACTTCGAGGGTCGGTGTTTCCAGAACCACGGCCATATATGGGGACAACCTTGGTGTGATCCAATCCCGATTTGCAAACAGGGCAAACTTGACTATTTTGCTTCGTTTCAAACCATCTGTGGAGACATGGCCAGCAAAACAAATGTCCACAAAAGGAAACTACGGCATCCTTAGGGGCATCCAAACAAATATTGCATTCGAATCTGAAAATTCCGCATTTTATTGAAGGTTTACATAGAAACCTTACTTGACACCATTGTTGTCCTCTTGCTGTTTGTTACTGTCATTCGGGAATCGGGACCCGGGATCACCTGAACCACCTGACATACCGGAATTCGTTGCTGACTCCGGCTCAGACATAGCTGAGTTCTGAAATAATGCTATTGGTGACATATAATAAGAAATAGTAACAAATTATATATCGAGAACAGATAAATTAAAAGTTTATCTAGATAAGTAAAGCAAATTTCAGCTTTTCGGTCTACGAGTGCATTCAAAAAAAGATCGGTAAGCATTCACAGTTCAGTGCTAAAAAGGTCGCATGATTTCCAGTCCACAGCGCTCTTTCGTCATATTATACAAACAGATCTATGTGGACATTAATGACAGGGAAGATATAACAGGAAAAATGAAAATCATATATAAGAAAAAGCAAAATCACGTCAGACATGAGACAAAGCAAATTACTTGCGTATAAATTGAACCTGTTTCTAAGAGCAGTCTGTTTGTTCGTGTCGAGACTTGCCTGAATGGCCAAATACGTTTGGCCAAGAAAGAAGTCCTTACTCTCTTGTTCTTAATTTCTCCTTGAATTTCTTCCAGAAATCCCATCTATTTTGTTTTTTGTCCACTTTTTTAGTTTCTAGTTATTCCACGTCAACTGTATTTATTGTCTACTAGTGGAGATGTGGAAATTTTCAGGTTGCCATCCTCAGTAATGGGGTTTCTTGAAACTACTTTACCTAGTTTACATCACTTCCTCTCTATCAGTGTGTTATTCTTTCTTTTGCTTCTGTTAACTCAATCAGTAATTGCCAAGCACTTTACAGAAAGTGTTGTTTCAGAGATTTTCGATATATAAAACATCCGCTTATAAAATTCCTTTACTTAATCCGCTCAAGTTTTCATTTCATCCATTAGGCTCGCGGCAGGTAATTATAATTGTTGTCTTCTCATGTTCCTTGCCGCAGGATGGCTCACGCAGCCTTTTCGCGGAAGAACGTATATGATTCCGAACAGTTTTCTCGTCTGAGAAAGATGTGGGACGTGCATTGACAAGAGAAATGCATTGCCCCAAAATCTTACTTCTAATCTCGTGTCAATATTGTTTTCATTTCGTGTTGATGGTTTTTATGTCGACTAAGGTTTCCTTTACCAGGACAGAGGATGTCGATTCCCATGTACTTGAATTCTGAATACCTGAAGTCTCAGATAGCGTCAGCAGCGTTAGCCCTCAATCAAGCATGCCCGAATATTCCAGGACGTCGTATGCGGAACCAAATCTCCCATATTCGTGCGTTTGATGCCCGTGGAGAAGCAGTTTATTACGTCGTCAATGCCCTCCGTCACCAGTAAGTCATTTCGATATATAAAATCATGTTTAGACAACAGTTTTCCAGCAATATTCCATTGTGGGTCGCTTATAACATGGGCTATCGCTTGGTTGACTTGTACAGTGAGGAGTTGATCTCTACTAGATCTCCTTTCAATGAAAATCCTCAGTCTCGTTCTGTTCTTGAATGGCGTATTGCTTTACACAAGTGCACTATGAAACTGTTCCACACAATCGCTACCGGTTGCTACAACTTCGAGAAACCCGCTAATTGGGACAACTACCCTTTCTCGTCCTACGAACACAAGAACTTTAAGCCGACGATGGAAGACAAGAAAATCATTCTTCCTGCCATGAATGTCATTGAGCCTAACATTGATCATGTATGTTTTCCATTGGTCTTCATCGTTGACTCGAAATTTCAGGACTACAAAAATGTCGCACTGTTTGCCGTTTTTGATGGCCATGGGGGTTCTGAATGTGCTGACTACTGCGCTGCTCAATTTCCGGGTTGTATTACCGACATTCCTCTCTCTTCCACCGAAGCAGATAAGTTACTCCCTACTGCCTTCGAGAACGTTGACAAACGCCTCAATTATATTTGTTTCAATGACGATCTCAAAGGTGGAACTACTGCTTCTGTCGTCATCATTATTAACAAAACCGTTCATTATGCTTGGGTTGGAGACTCAGGTATTGGGATTCTGCGTGGGAAGGAAATACAACAACTTACTGTTTCCCACACTGTTGAAAATCCCGATGAAATCAAACGTGTTGTTGATGCAGGAAGTGAAATTTTTGAAATTATGGGTTCTCGTCGGGTTGACGGATTGCTCAACATTACTCGTGCATTTGGCCATCCATATCATAAGAAATCTATTTGTTCCATTCCAGACACTGGGAAGTTTGAGATTGGCGATCAAGACTATCTGCTGTTCCTTGCGAGCGATGGTATCTGGGACTACACCACGAAGGATGCTATTCTTGCCTCTGTGGTCCAGTTTGTCAAGTCCCATCCTTTGGACGGTTTGGTCTCTTAATTTTAATCGTAAGGTCGAATGTATGTTTCAGAATATACCCAACTCGCATCTGACGTTGGTGCAGAGGTTCGCTCGAAGTCCACAGACAACGTGATTTTGGTGATTGTCTTTCTCAAGCCCGTTGCTGAAGTCTGGGAGTACATCTTGGGTTTCGACTCAGAATAAAGAGTACATGTGTGCATTATATGTAATTAACTTCTTGGGTAATTATTAAGAATGAAAATACATTATCTATGTAAATACGCTTTGAACTGTCTAAAAAAGTTGAATTAGATTCATTTGATGAAAACAAGATGAACTCCCGTCGCAGAATCCCTGACGAACAGGATGAAATTTACCGTTTTCCATGACATATGGGGTTTCATGTGAGTAATGACGTATAACCAAAAGGAGTTTGGTTGAGATTGATTTACCTATTTTTTATTGTTATTGTAGATGTGTTTACTGTAAATTTGTACCTTTTGTCGAAGGATACCTCATATCGAGCTTTGAAAGAAAATATGAGTCACGTCAAAGTTCGTCATACCATCTTTGCCCCAGAAACAAGTTTTAAAAGTTTTTTTTGGGCTTTTTGGCTCATAATATTTGGAATTTAATTTTTAAAGTTAAAAAAGTACCACGACTCATTACATTTTGGGCCTCATAAACAGCAATTTTCATCTCTGTATTCCCGGTTGTTTTTTGCAGAGAATTTTGTTTCTTCACGCCAAACATTTATGAATATGGAGATATTCAATTGTATTAGTTATTCAAGTCAAAGATTAATGATGGCACTGCAGAATTCTCTTCCGGTAGCATTATTCATTATTAATTAATTACAACCAATTTGCAAGTATTTGTTATTATGACTAGTTTTCGTTTTTCCACACGTAATATTATTACATTATTGTCGTCAGTTATGCTTTAAATTAGTTGTCCCACATTTCTGAAACAATTCGACAGCACAAAGTGACCACATTTAAAATCAACTTTCACCCTTAAATGACGCCATTCAATCAAATGTGTAGTTTCGTTTCATGTTTATGACTAAAACATAGTTATTAATGAACAATAGCTTGGAAGTTGCAACAGTAACTAATATCTCAAGGGGAACTGTCTTGCATGAATTTTAGATCATCTGCCGTCATGACAAGGAGGTGGAAGTCGTTTAATTCCGTTCAACCAGTAGATGTCTGTCTTGTCAATGAGTGGGTCGTGTTGGTGAGAACTTGGACATGGGCAAACCCCCTGGGGGAATTGACCCAACAACTTTTGGATGGGATTAATTTCGTCGAAGGATCCACTACTGTCTAAAGAAAAAGATAAACACATTTTGTCATAATGGAAATTGTTAAAAAGAAAGTTATCTAATTATAAAAAGCTATTCAAGCTCGACTTTTTTAGGGAAGAGAAGGCATTGATGCTTGACTATGCTTTTCCGGGCCAAACGAGTGGAACAAGGGCATAGAGCAACTGGTCCAACAAAGAAGCCAGATGGGCATGGATGTCGAGCGAATGATATCATCCAACGACATGGGGGTGGAGCAGTTTGGACATTGTTGCCGACCCAGAACCCAGGACGACCCACATCCTGGTTACAAAAACAACTCGATGATGATATAAAAGGCAGAGGACAAAAAGTTTAGTTCATTCCGGTCATGTCGAATTGTCCGATGCCAATGGTCAAATCGACACATCATTAATCTCTTTCGGGTTTTCTTTAAATCTACCGACATTCCACCACATGTTTTTCTTCATTTTCGAGATCAAATTTTCACATGTATAATTTTGTTTATTACGCTTCAACTCTCTTATTATTTCATTGATAATTTCGTAGATTCTTTTAAAATCTTATGTGAATTTTTAAAGTTAAAATCTAAAATTGAAAATTTCGGGAGTTTCTGAAAATTAGTGTTAAGACAGTTTCACGATAACATTTATTGTTATATTTATGAAATTAAAATGCTATGAAAACTTCTAGAACCTTCCAAAATCCACAGAAAGAGTTTAAAATCTTTGGAAATTTTATATAACCTTCTGGAGAAGTTTAGGGCACTCTAGAGCTCTGTCGAAACTTCGATAAGTAATATCTGAAATTTCAATTTGTAAGAATTTCTATAATGTTCTGGAAACTCGTGTCGAGACAATTTCCTAACAATCTATATTTCAATTACAATGCGAAGATTGTTTTTAATTTGGACTTTTCCGTGCCGTTTTTCTTTTGAATAAATGTCCACGTAAATATCACGTATATGATCAACTAATTTTATAATTTATTAGTAAATTGCAAAATTAAATTTAATGTATTTTTCGGGGGAAAATTACGTTTTCTATTAGATCTCGAGCTATAATTTTATTGGTTTAGTCGTAAGAAATTACTGCATATTTTGGAGTGAATTACGTGTTGTTTTTGTGAGTTGTAAGTAATTCGTGAATTCTCACGCGGAAGTTGCCAATTTGAATTTATAACAAAATTATGAATGAACAGAGAACATAAAACGAAAGCATTGCGTGTCGACATCCTGAAGTCATAGCAAACAAGGTCCTCAGTCTCAAATTCCATTGACGACAATAACTTAGACTGTAACAAAAAAGTAAAGTTTGTCATTATTGAAACTACATTTTCGGACTTTTCGCATTGGACGAAAGTAATTTTTAGACAAATGCAAAAACCACAAGGGAAAGAGTATTTGTTACTTCTTGGATTATGAGATATATTAAAGACAATACACCAGAGCCCTTTTTTGTCTTTTACGTTTAAAGTTGACAGTGTTAGCGTGAGCAATGAAAACTTTTTTATTTTTCGGTAAAATTAACAGTAACAAACCATTGTATCTAGTTATGTAGACCTTCCAGTTGTTGATAAGATTCTAAGTATACTCGAGCGCAAATGACCCACCAAATGTGTCTTTCGTTATCACCAGGAGCCAAAGTAGAAACATCGTCAGTAATGTAATTGCTTATAAACTTCAATTCGGACTTATCCATGTCTAATATAAGCAATTCCCGGAGTACTTACCTGGCAAGTTTTGAAAACGGCAAAAGATTAAGCCCACAATGACCTCATAGACTTAAAATCTACACTATATAATGCCAGGAATCCTTTTTTAGATTCCTCGAGGTTTTTGATGTTTCTTTGGGTTCTGGGTCACCTCTTGTTCTTTTTTCCAAAAATATCCGATCAGATTAGCAGAAGAATCTTTGCCCTTTGAAGCTGCTGGATGTAGCAATTTTTTATCCGCTTTGCTTTTGAATATCACTTTAAGAAGTTTCCAAACGTGAGCCGAAAATCCTGAAATGGCTTCAGCCAGCTTGTCCAAGTAAATCCTAAAAGCTAAAGAATGTGACGCCAAAGTCTGTTCTAATTGCGTCTTCTTTCTTGATCCGAAAAGCGTGCAGACTTGGATTTCCAAGACTAAGGTTGACGGTTGCTCATCATTGAAACACGAAGACCTAACACCTTTAATCTCTTTTCAGGTATGCGTTTTAGAGTGTTCCTAAATCCGGCAAGAAAAGACTCCTTTGGTCTCGACCGAAGATTGCCGGGACACAAAAACCAGATTTATCTCGGCATCAAGCCAAACTTTTCCTTTTCTCGTTTTCTAACTTGCTCTTGGTCATAATGCTATGAGGATGCATTATTTTTCCTTTTTGGGAACAGATTACTGTACCTCATTAAGGTTTATCATGATCAATGCTCACTGAGTTATTCGAGAAATGTCAACTGGTCAAATTGTAGAGTTTGAAGTTCTCGTTGTTGTCTAAAACACTTAAATTTTACCTCTGATGCCAAAACTAGCCAAATCTTGTCCCTTAGGATTTTTTCGCCAGACTGAATCGGCGTCATGTTTATAATTAATACTTTAAGCCCGTAAAACAGCGCCTTGTCAGCGACCATGTTGGATGTTCTTTGTACTATTAAACAGTGCAATGAATGGGTATTACAGCATAGCTATAAGTTTCCCATTGACGTATCAGACAGTAGCAGTAATTTTTTCATCAATGGTCCCCAAATGAGGGCTTTATGATTTGCACATCTTTATTTTTATATTTTTGCAAGTGTTTTCGTATGCAACAGTGAAAGAATTTCACCATCGTGGGCACAAAGAGAATTTCTTCCGCCGTCAGATTCTAGTGATTCTATATGCACACTAGGAGAACCCATGGGGGCAGACTGACCATTCACTGGCCAACGTTCGTCTGTCCTGGTTCTCTCGCCAGTTTTTTCCACAAGCCAGCTGGCTTTTTCCACACGTGCGAGGTCTAGCTTGCTTCTGCGTGACGTCAATTTTGACGTAGATTTTTTGCTTCGCATAATTTTGCTGAGGCAGTATGTGCGTACACACACCAATGATAAAATGAAAATTTGCAGTTTAAAACTTTTCTGGGAGGGGCTTGGCTAGATCATGGGGCGGGTGAGAGTGGCCATTTTGACCCTTTAATATAAAAGCTCAAGTTTTAAATTGTTAAGACCTAGAAGGAGTCATGATGCTAGTCATCATCTCAGATTCTCCGTTTCTCAGGTCCTCAGGATTACTTCCAGATAAATTAGTCCCTTCCTTTGTCTGGTGAAGTATCTCTCGATCTTTAATTTTCGAAACAAAGTTTATTCTAGTTACAAGTACTTTCGGAAATTATGTGATTTTTTCAGTTTCGAGGTTTAAAATTTTATATTTTTGGAATTGCTCAAGTCGGAGTTTATCTCGAGACGAGATTTTTCATAAATCCAAGCTTAGACTTCCTGTATTTTAGAAAATCTAAGATTTATGATTGCTTCTTCAGTTTGATTCTTGACCTAGAGATATTTTTGTCTGAGACCTTTCCAATGAGTAATAAGCTTATCCTCTGAACTCTTACAGATTCATTAGCTTTATTTTTTGTTTTTCCGGTTACGTGTTTTTAGTAAATTATTCATTACTAATTGAACGGAGTTTACATAAGTTTGACTCTTTATCCGATAATAATCATGATGTATCTTAGACTTGTTCAGTGAGTACTTAAAGAGGCAATATTTTAAAATTTATTTTACCTTTTTAGAAAAGTGACGCAGATTTCTTGTTTTACTCGAAAAAGAAGCTGGGACACCTTTCCATTTTCTATTTTTAAATACCATAAATAGACTGGGAATTTTATAGTAGAGCTATGTGGTACCTTTATTCCGTCTGTATTGAATCTTTTTTTGTACCAATTAAATCTCGGACCAAATTGATGTTTGAGTTTTTCAAGACCAGACTGATGAATGAAGCAAGAATAGCGTCAACCTAATACGTAACTGTTATCTGTGCTTGGAAGCAGGCATCCTCGCGGGAACCAAGCCTCGGGGGACAAAGGTGCCTTCAAAAATGTGCAGCAATATTTGCCCACTCATTTTGTCCTGACGTACATCCACGTTAAAATTTGACCATTAGTAAATTATTAAATATCCTATAAGAAAATAATTTTGCTTTTTGTTTCTTTGTTCTCTTGCTACTGGTGTCTCTTAAACGCAATTTGAATAATTCCATTATGGAGTTGCGTGTTGTTGAGTAAAAGCATACTTAACTGCTAACAAGTTAATTATCATGTGGGTTGTTTTCTATTAAATTTAAGTCGTAGTTAAATTTTATAATATGTTTTGGAAATGTAGGCGAATTAGCATAACTTCCTCAATATCTTTCGAAATTGTCTACTTGCTTTTTCGGCCTTTTATGACTGTTGTATGGATTTCTACCCAGGATATCCCACCCACGGGTTAGTTTGAAAACTTTTCGTGAGTTTATCCAACAAACAATGGACATTTTGTCATCTCATTTCTACGTTGTTTTGTTTGCTTAGATGTGTGCCGAGGCGTTTGGTGTCATTTTCAGCACTGACCCGTAGGAAGATGAGCGAAAGTAACTGAGAAGGACATATATAGAAGTCCTGAATGAAAATGACTTCAGTTTACTATAGGCATTACGCAGTCTGGATGGGAATAATGAGCTTATTGCGAGTGTTTATTATGGTTCATCTATCTAGTTGTTTCTGAGAGGGACATCCGGGAACATGAAAGAGACCATTTAACCCTTTCGCTGGCGTCAAGTCCAAAAAGAGGGTGGTCGCGCGTAACGTTTTCGAATGACGTATGAAGTTTTTAGCAACTGGCCACACTGACAAAAACGTGTTAAGCTTGGGAAAAGTATCTGGCGGAAATTACTTGGAATTAACTATTTATTTAAAAATCATATCTAAAGATATGAGGTAATTCTGATTTTTAGAATGTTGATTACTTTCATCAGCATCTGAGTCACTTTTTGACTTAATCCAACCGCAAGTCGTTTGATAGAATTAATGCCTAGGCATATACAGATGAAAATACATTTTGGCTTTTTCATCTGTCTCCAGAAGATGATAATTAATCCCGTTGAGTCCAAGAAATGCTTTATTAACGCAAGCATCTCATTGGATTTGTTGCGGACTTTGACGTGACCCGTCTTTTCCAAGACTTCATCTATGAAGTATTCTCCCATAATAAATACACTTTGTAGTAAAAATGCCTATAATAATAGTAAAAGTAGAAAAACAATTTTAATCATGAACGCTTCTAAGCAGAATATTGCCTTTGACTTGGAATTCTACTTGCATTTGGAAATAAAAATACTCATCCTGACCCTCAGGACTTTGACGACGAGAATTTAATTCACGTTCTATGATATGGATGAGCCACTTCGATGTAAAACCGGATGACTTGGAGTTCCTATTGACTATATTTCTCAAATTTGACAAATTTAAGTTTTAATGACGTTATTGGAAACAGTGCTGGAAGCTATCAGAAAGTAGGAGATCAACAATTGGTTGTGAAGGAGGGTGGAAACAATCTTTTAACAGTTTGCTACTTTTGCGCCTCCACTAAATTTTTCACGGTTCATAGGTTATCGAGGTGTTTCTCGGTCAGCTTGTTTTGGTCTGGACTAAGACACACGTAAAACTGCAAAAAAGGCGTCAATGAAATGACGCTGTTGAAGAATGGAACACCAGCTGAAGTTGATGATGCAGAGGCGGACCGTAGAACTTTGTATATTAATAATTGAGACAGTTCTTCTCCTTTCAATCATTCAGCCTTTAGAAATTTTCCAATCATTTTCTTATTTGTTTGTGTGATGACCGTCATAATCCAAGGAAATTAATTACGCGATTATGAAATTAATATTGTTTACAAATTACTAATCCTTGTGCTTTAGATTGGTTCTCAATTGGCTTGCCTTTTCCACGGATCTGTGCGCAACTTATATTACTGGGTCTAAAATATTTCACAGATTGAAATTTTAACTTTTCTTTGTGCAGTAATCCGATGGTTCTTCGGTTACCCGAATCTTGAACAATCTAATGCTCTCACAAAGTATTCAATTCGCAGCATCCGACTCAAACCTACCGTATCACCGTTATTCGGCTACTGCAATTTCAGGAACTACCGATTTTCGTTGTGTGAGCTCTCGAGGACAACTGCGCCGCCAATCCTCTGGCGGGTCCAGTAACCTCGAGGTGCTAAGTGAAAACGACGTCATTGTTCACTACCAACAAAGGGTAAGTCTAAACCCCCGGGAGGAAAAGGGCAAAGGTGCTTCGAGAACCTTGTTAATCAAAGTTTACAGCAATACCAGCGAACTCAAGTCAATTCGGCATTTTTCTCCCCCATCTCACAAGCCTCTTCTACGAGTTCCATTTACCAACAAGACTCTGTTGAAGTAACTGAGGAACTCAAAACTCTTGTAATTTTTCAATTTCCTTCTTAGTAGGATTCTGTAGAAATTTCTAGAATCTTCTAGGGTTTAACGCAAAGTTTTGAAGCCATCCGAACCTCAAAATTTAAAATTTTCTAAAAGATTCTAAAAATTCATGTCAAGATCACTTTACAATAGTGCTAAGTTCTAATTTTTGTAACAGAGTAATCCAAACAATGGGATTCCAGGGTAATAAGGATTTGTCACCGTCATTAGAGGATATTCAAATGGACGAACTCTTCAATTCTCCTCAATCCTCTTCTTCTCAGTATAATTATGAGGGTGGGTTCTTAATACCATATTTTGTTAACAAAAAACTCCGTAATTTGACAACAGGATTAATATTGGATTAGTGTTCTTTTCAATTAAAAAATCAGTTTGAAGATTTAAACAATCCTTGTTGACTGGAATTAATTAGTTTTTCTTACGGTAGATTCGCGGTATTTTGAACTCATGACACCATCCGTAACATGAAATTTGCTCTTTGAAAGGTGATTTTAGTGGACTGGTACCGTTTTGGATTCAAAGGACACTGCGCATGAGACAATTTCTCTATTCACTCGAACTATGAGACTCAAATTTTTTTAATTTTAAAAATTCGGGCTTCAATTAGATTCCTAGCCTTGATTTTCATCTGGTTCTTTACCTTTTGGCTTTTCCGAGACAATAAGACTAGTTACTTAGCAAAGGTCAATTCAGCCCAAAATAGTGAAAGCCCTTAAGGTGTTTCCTTTTTGGTTGCTTTTCGTTTCTGGCACCTAATCCATCCGGATGTGCTAGTGAAGAAGCAGGTCTACGTTTGATATTAATATTCCCACTACGGAAACTCAACATCTTGGATAAATTCTTTGACTGCCCCAGACATAAAATGGCATCAGCTTCCCGATTTTGACGTTGTCCCAGATTTTGCATTCCTCATGTTTCTTTTACTTTTGCACATTCACCTTAATATTCGAGGATTTAGCCCAATGTACTACTAGCTACTGTAATTTTTTACACTTGGTTTATTATTCCTCCACCTTCACTTTCTACATCTGCATCTAGTTGTTTTGAATGCAAAAAATTACCATGTCAGAATTTAAGTAGCTCATTGGGTTCGCGGCAATTTAAATTCTAAAATATTAAATTATTTTTGTGGGGGCCTTGCTTTCTTACCTCTGTGCCATAGGCACCAGCTGTTCCTTAATTGCGTAAGCCAAAGTAGAGACGTTAACGCTTCCTATAATAGACCACCACGATATGGAACTTGTTTTACGTTTTGGTGGACTGCTTGGAATATGTAACAAAGGAACGGTATTCCGAATATATGTCCTTATGCGACTTAGTGTCTCCTTGTCAAGTTTTGTTTTACTCTTTTGCAGCAATTCGCGTAAATGAGAGGGTGGAATCGGGAGAAGTCGCTTTGCTTTAAAGCCCCCAGAGAGGCCATTAGGAAAAACCTGGGCTGTAATCTCAAATTGGCTGGAAGCCAGACTGTCCAATTACGTCTCGGTCCTTGACCATGTCCAGACTGGTCACTTGATAATCCTCGACTCACGGCATGTCTGACTTCTACCCATTCATTATGTTGCCCTGTAGTCCATTTTTAATACAACTCAAACTTTCAAAATCAAAACTAGCAGTAAACAAAGAAAGTCGTTTTTGGGAGAAACACAGAACATCTTTTGACTGATGATATTCACGGCTTTTGACAGTGATGCGTAGAAAAAGAAAAATCCATTCATCCCATATTTGGAAATTTTAAATGGCTTTGGGAACATACTAGATCAATGAACAATGAAAAGCCAATGCTTTAAGTAGTGCTTTCAAAACTAGCGGATTGAGTTGCGAAAATCGGTTAAAGGTGATTAGCCAGCTTATTCCTACTAAAGAATGAGTTTGGAGCATAGGATATTCGAGAATCATCCAAATATTTATGTTTGTTTATAATAAACAAAAATCTTGTACTTTGTTTCATAATAATACAATTTCGTAATTGCAGGTGGTCAAAAGGAAGATCCGTTCAGTGCCCCTGGTGCTCTGAATTATCCCCAGTCAGCCTCTGCCATCGTCTGTCGTCCATTACCAGTACCTCAGGCCCTACCAACTCAGTTCACAACTTCCCATAGACATTCTATCGCTGGTTATCCTGAACTTTCGAATACGAGTACCTTAGATCCGTGTTTCGGACAGACTCAGAGCGGCTACAGTACTGGGTCTTCCTCTGCCCGTTCCTCATTTTCCCACCAAAATTTCCCACTTCAACAGCAATTCGGCTCACATCAGTTCTCAGCTTCTTCTTCACGGTCGTCTTCATCAACAGCTTTTGCTTCCCAACAGCAATCACCCCGTCACTTACAACACATCCCTATTCAGAGGACTCGGTCTCAAGTGCCTTTACCATTGCAAAAACAACAACGAACTCCTCTGAACGAACCCGATCATGATTTGACTGGGATTCTAGATAGACTATTCGATGAAGACGTGAGTTTTTCCCGCCTATTTGTTTTCTTCCACAAATGAGTTGTGCGCAATTGGGAGAGATTTATCGTATTTCTTTTGAAATTCCGATTTATCCAAAAACAAAGTCAAAGAGAATAACATTTTTCCATTTTCAAACCTAGGAATCGCCGAAATCCTAACATTTACGATTTCCTTGGCTTTTGAACCTTCCCTATTTTTACATCCTGTGAGATTATCATTTGCAAAGAATCTGAACTCCACATAAGGGCCGCCTACTTCTGAAAAAGATTAACATTTATTTCCTAAATGTTTCATAGTTTTTTTGCTAAATTTATTACCCTTTAAAATTTCTAGTATAATGACTATCTTCAGAATCCCATAGTTATTCGTCATTTTGACTGATCTGACTGTCCCATGAGGTGGTTTCTAAATTTTGTTTTATTTTTGACTCGTGGCGTTGTTTCTCCAACTTCTGACACGCAGTGTAATAAAAGGACTTGGTGTCTGCGCGAGCAGCTTGTCCCAAAGGGGCGGACAATGCCGTTGGCAAAGATTATCCGAGAGCTGGAGATTTAGCCCACCTTTACTGACGAGCCTAATCGGCATTTTTTCGCGTGACTGTCGTCTCAAATTTCTGGATGTACCTTTAGCTCGCTTAGGAAAATTTTTACTGTTTTCCCTCGAGGACAATTACTTACTGTACTTTTGTGAATTTATCTTCAAATGAGTTGCTCTGGTACCGACCGTAAACCCCGCCTTTCCTAATTCTTATTGTAGCGGCCAACCAAAGTCTCCAGGAAGAAAAACAAAAAAATGGCCTTCTTTTCCCTCATTCGTTCTTTTTGTTCTGCTTTTTATTTGGCCTTTTCTAATTGGAGTTTATGCTATTTTTCGTGCTTGTGATTCTGTTGTAACTCTGTTATTTTAAAGATTCTGCAACAATGTCCGGTTACCTTTATTGGATGGAGGGACGATGGCCTGGGAACCCTGGACCTTCTGATTTTTGGCCCATGACCTCCAACAACCAGGTCGCTGCATTCTGGAGCCTGGATCCGGCGCCTCTTCTTCAGCTTCAAGCAATCTTTCCTTTCCTTGTTGTTCGTGATTGTAATTGTATCTTTTTAGTTCCGAGAACCAGACGGAGAAGCCATGCAACTCAAGCCAACAGGTCCGGAATTGACGTTATTTCCAGATAAGCAGATGGTAAGATTTTCGACCTGAGACACGTTCATAGTCTTTCGTCTGCATTAGCTCAAAAAGCAAATGCATGGGTCAACTGCTTTTCTTTGTGGAATGTGTCTTGATGAAGTCTTCAATCCCTTTGCTTTGATTTTCAATTTTTCATTTTGCAGCAGTAAATCTGTTGCGCTTCTAACATAACAAAAAGCGTCAAGTGTGACGTTCCAGGCATCCTGAATCTTTGAATAGCTCTTGATTAAATAGTTTTGCGCAAGAAGTTTTTATTTTGATAGTTATCTTGTCTCCGAAAATTCTGGTCTAGGATAAGCAAGCGATACTAGGATAAATGTTGCAGAATAAATTTCTATAAAGACAAAACGGATCTCGGAAATAATAGATTCCGTCAAACGGTTGCAACGTTTATATTCATAGACATAAATGAAATCAATGGAAATTTTCCATGAGTTATACTTTTTTCAAATTGGCATTTTATTTTGTATTATACAATTTAATGCTCAAAGTCTGGTATATGGCTATTGTTACTTTTCGAAAGAATTCACCACATTGAAAAGTTGCCGACAAAGTGAAACCAATTTCGGCGGTAAAAACAAAATGGTTTACCGTGCATAACAGTTTAGACTATTTACAGACCCTGATTGTTTTTGTTTTTTAGTTGCAAATGGATCAAAAACCGTCGCCGAATGCTGGTACCTCAATGACCGGTCAAGGACAACAAACTACGGAAACGAGTATGCTTCTGGATAGTTATCAGATTAAGAGTGAGCCTCAACCACATCCCATGGTGCAGCAACAACAAAGAATTCAACAACAACATAGGGCTCCTCCACTCGCTCAACTGCCTTTTCAAAGTGCTGCTACTTCCGGCGAAGATGTTTCCTCTTCACGGTTACCGTACCAAAGCTTCTTGGGTCTTCCTCCCAATCCCGCGAATCCGTTGTTTGGAAAGTAAGTCTGGAAATTTGTATGTTAAAGACCAAATCCTGATAAATGTTCGCTTCTGCGTAAGATAATTCCCAACAGAATCCAAAAATGCGCACAGATCGAGCCAATTAGGCTTCCTAGAGCTCGATTAAAGTTTGTTTTATCTCACTCAAAAGTGCATACTCAGTATTTTAGTAGATTATAAGCAGGGATTTTCCCAGAGGAAATTCGATACTATTAATGGCAACCTTATCAAAAGTTCTTAACAAGTCATTACTTGACAATAGAGGCGTTCCCGAAAGACATGACACTATGGGTGGTCGCAAAACGGCATATGACCATTTCTGTAGAATTAGTTTGAGTAATATTTACTTCTTATTCTCTAGTAGTGTGTTAAATTGTGGTTTTGATTTAATTTTTACGGTAGGAGAACGCCTCTAGTTTTGGCTAGAGAAAAACTAGTTTCATTTGTATGCAATCAACGACGAATGAGTCTTCGCTGCTCTAGACCGTTCTCTATTTAGCTTGACTTCTACAAGGTTCCGAATTCGGTCGTGACTCAGTTCGTTGATTGATTACATCTATTTCGATTGAAACAGACTTTGAAGCACAGACCCTAATTATCAGAACATTTCTTGGGGAATTAAATATAACATTATGGAGCAAGCCATGCTGCTGCTTTTGAGATCTACAAAGTAACAACCTTTCAATTAATTGAGAGTTAAATATCACGTTTTAGCTTCGGGTTCCAACCAGGCTCAGGGATGAGCGAATTCGGCCAAAGTACGAGTAGCTTTAAAGGCACTGATTTCGGGAGATCGGATATATCCACATCAACGACTAATGCCAGTCACTTTAATCAGTATTCATCGGGATTATTCGCAGGCCAGTCGCAATTTTACCCCCATCAACAACAAATAACGGAGATGGAAAATCGTCGTAACAGTCAAGGAACTACTAATAGGTAAATTTTTATCTTGATTTTTGTAGATCTGTTTTCGGTGAAAATATTTCTCAAAAAGTTCCAGTACATCAATGTCTGGACTCGAGCTTGCCCAGTTTAATACAATATCCATGTTCAGCACGAGTTCCAACAACTCCCAAGCCGGAAGTCCGTCTCCACTTTCTCATCTTCAAGGAGGATCTGGAGCTTTCAACCCCTCTACCGCTCAACAACTCGCTAGACTAGGGTATGTTGGTTTTTTCCATTCACCTGTGTCTTTGTGGGTCAACCGCTTTTACTCATTAAAGGTCATTAGGAAAAAACGATCGTTTTTCAGAGGGAACACTTCCATGTTGAGTGCAATCCCCGGCCTCGGGATGGACATTGGCGCCACTCAGCAGATGCATCTTGCTGCCTTTGAAGCCGTGAATCCACAAGTGTCATCTGGAGGACAACAGCAAAGTCAAGAGGACCAGAAGCTTTGCGCCGTTTGCAACGATCAAGCAAGAGGTCGTCATTACGGTATCTTCAGGTTTGCTGATGTTTATATTATTGCTCAGTTAAGAGTTCTTTTGTAGTTGCGAAGGATGCAAGGGGTTCTTCAAAAGAAGCATTCAAAATGAACGGTCTGTTCAGAAAAAACAACAATATGTCTGTGCAGGAAACAAAAACTGTCCAATCGATAAACGTTACCGTAGTCGATGTCAGTACTGTCGGTATCAGAAATGCCTCGCTGTTGGGATGGTCAAAGAAGGTAAATATTACCTATTATAATACGGTAATTGACTCATGTTCTTTAGTTGTTCGTCATGGCGTGATGCAAGGGAAGCGAGGAAGAATGTCCTCCAAGACTCGCTCGGCTATGACGATGAATGATCAGCCACAAAGCCCTCCTCTTCCGATTTTGACTGTTATTACAAAACTCTACAATGACACGCGACCGCAGAATCCAGCAAGACCAATTGCTCCTAGACCTGAACCCATCTCCGTCCACGAGATGCTCCAGATCCTTGAGTACGATATGCAAGAACTCTTCCGATTCCTGCAGAAGATTCCGGACTTTATCGAACTTAACGAAGAGGACAAAAGAACTATGCTCTACAGAAATTTCTTCCCACTCTTTGCCTTGAAGCAGTGTCATCGTGAAGCTGAATTCGCTCTTATCGATGCTTTCTTATTCGAAAACGGTATTGTCATCACCATGGCTGATCTCCCGAAGGAATTTGCTCCGTTGTTCAACAGTATTCGTCAGGAGTTCCAGTCCTTCCAGAAGACCATCGATTGGGATGCCCCTTCATTCGCTACCTCCCTCGTTCTTCAGTACTTTGGACCAGAAGAGGATCAAATGACACTTCAAGACCACGGGACAATCCAGAGAATTCACAGTACTGTAGTGAATGCACTCAAGGACCACTGTTGTACTGCAAACAGCCCCAATGATCCAAAGCTCTCCAAGATTATTTCACTCGTGAGTTTCCCTTCTTTAAAAACCTTGATTTTACTTGTTGGTTTAGAGTAACCGATTTACCATATTTCGTGAAATCGGCGCCAACTGCCTTTACCAGATTTTCAAAGCGGGCATTCAACTGCCGCCCCTGCTTTCAGAAGTCTATCGGGAATTTTGTAAAATGCATGTTCTTACCGGCCTGAAAGGTGACCAAGGTATCCAGCAAATTGGTGGTGCTGAAAAAATGGGCTTTCATCAACGTTTTTAACTGATCAACTTTTGTATCAAAAACTTCCAGGATATCATCTTCAGAATCGAATATCAACAATCTACCTTGTTATTAATCTGTTGTTGGTTAACTTAATTCTCGTACTCTGCAAATTTATCTTTTAATTTATAGTATCCATGACTATTCTTCTCGTGCATGACAAAGAATTTATGTGCATTTTGGTTTTTGAAATTAGATTCCATTTCCGGTTACTTTTATAGTTCTAGGACATTTTATTAATTTTAATGTTGTATCCGGCTTTAGTGATTGTGCGTTTGCAAGTTTGTTTTGAAAATAAAGTTCCCAAGATTAACACTCCGAAGGTCGATTGTAACAGCGATAGCTCCTTATAGTTTGAAATACTGATTCCAAGAGTATATAACAATCTTAAAAGAATTAATTTATCACATGAAATCCTATTTCGAAAATTATTTCGTAATCAACTCTGAAAAAATTCCTTACATATAAGAGAGTTGATAAAATAGGGTTCTATCCGTTGAATAATTAAATTTTTAATTATTGATTAGTATGTGATTCGTTCAATTTAGCCAATTATGAATCAATAGAACAAATTTTAATAATACTTGTATATAATACCTATTAGACATCTTTATACCTTTCCAAAATCAGGAACCTAGTCTACTTCATATTGAAGAACGATATTGGTGCATTAATGTACACTCTTGGAAAAAAGATATGAATAATGTTTCTCCAGTATTCTTCATTTTGCAATTAAAGTAAATTATGATGAAAAATGAAATACCACTGATAATCATAAATCATAAATCATAAATTGAAATCAAAAATCCATTTCCAGAATTGGTATCAAAGTTTTGATATTCACGTCCTGACCTTAAGGAATTGGAAAAAATATACACTGTTCACTTCCATTCCTTAATCTATTTCTGTTTTTCTGTCTTATGCTGTTGTTACGTAATGTTGGTTGGGAAATAATTTTCTTCGCATTAGCATGGACTTATTGAAGCTTTTGTAAATGATAAAAAAGCTTGAAAAGATTACGAAATATTTCAATCATTCTGTTTATGAAATTTGACAATTTTTCAATCAAATGATGTCTGAAAAGCGTAAAAGAAATTTTTCAAACTTTTCCCACAAAGAAAAAAAATTATCAAAACTATTGAAAATTCTGAAATAATAGTTCTAAACATCGAATGTCTTTATGATATTGATGTAAGTTTAAGGGCTTAAAAATATTATCCGGTGATATCCATATATCCAAAGAATACAATCGGGGAAGAAGCCTAAGATGGTATTTTACCTTATTCAAGAAAGATTAAATTTTCAGAGTTAAGATAAACCGAAATTAGAAAATAGTGAGATTCAAGGAACACTTTTAATAAATGTATTTTGATTTTCAAATCATCTTTTTCGTTAAGAACAAGTACAATTTCAATAGTCCGAACGGATATAATTATTTTAGCATAATTTGTGAAGAGACCCAAATACTCTTCTAAACGGATTTTCAATGGATATTCCTTCAAGATTTGAATCACTTTCTTTCATTGTAAAAAATTTGATATTCCCTTTATTTCTAGCCCAGTGAGCATGAGACAGTATTAGGAGACAAAGTGCTTTAAATGCTTTAGGAAAGAAGTAAGAATCGATTTACATTTCAGCGAGATAATCCTTTAATTCATGTCAGTGAAGATACGCCTGCTCGGTTTCAAGAGGATGTTGTCTAACTTCCTGATTGGCCAATATCTTCTCTTGATCTCATGCCTATAAAAGACCTATTTGACATTCTAAGAGTGTTTGCAAGGATAGTCGCCAATTAAAGAAAGTCAAAGAATTTAATTCTTTAATTCGAAATTGGCCAAATATTTTTCAAAATGTCATGAAGAATCTAGTTGTTGACATCGAGGATCGAGTGTTCAAAATTATTATAAAGTGCATCAGCTATACCCATTTTAATTATTTTTGCAGTAACATTTAAAGAAAATAACAACGTACACTTTTCCAATTCTTCATAGTAAAATATGGGCAGTTTAAATTTTCTTCTATAAAAATTTTTAAAATGGTTAGTACTTCGGAGTAGTAGAACAGTAACTTTTTACCCTCTATAACGCAATTAGCTAATTAAATTATCTATCAGAAAAATACCATCAGTGTGTATTTTTTTCTGAGTATATGGGGAGTAACTGGATTTTTAAATTATATTTTTGAAGAAAATAAATGCAAAATTATTTAAAAGTGTCAGCATAACTATCTTAAACCGAAAAAGTGAATCTATGTACTTCACTAGAGGCTTTTTATTGAGTGTGGCAAATTAAAGATTTCCTGGATACATTTCCAGATAATTAACATAAAAACTTATTCACATTTAAAAGATTCGAAGATTACCAAAGTCGACCAACTGCTATAGAACTTAATAGAAGGACAATTGAAAGTAACCTAAAATTAATGACAAAGGAATTTTTGGAATTGACTGTGTTGATAATGAGTGAATTATAATCACAATTTCAGAAACTTCTTTGGATAAGACATTAATATTACAATTTCTACTTTTCATCCTTACTACTTAGGTTTGTTTTCCACTAATTTCAATACTGGTGAATAGAAAATTATATAAAAGAATTGTTTTGTTACTATCTTTGATGATTTCTTATTTTTCTCATTTATATTTCTAACAAGAGTTTTTATTCAAAAGTTGAAGTAAAGACTTCAATTTGTTAGCTTAGAGTAATTAAATTTTCTCTTTAAAATATAGTAGATCAATTTGTTTATCCCAGAATATTACAAACAGCACAAGGGAAATTATATTGGAGTATCAGCAAAATTTATTAGACCTTGGCCTGTAGTTTTTGGAAATGATTCACGCATTAGTCGGTAGCTAAAAACTTATCCATCCTAACTAATAGGACTTTGTTACCAAATGTCTTATTAATTAAAATACAGAGCTTTTTGAGGTCCAATTAAAAATAATTATCAAAGTATTGTTCCATATATAATACTTATTTTTTCACCTACAGTGTTATATACCGTTGTAAATAATGTCTCAAACTTTATTAAAAAATACTGCTGTTACAATCAGCCTTAGAAATGTTAAATAGAAATACCAAACACTGACTTCCATATTGTAATATCCCACAATAAAAGACAATGTATTTCAAAACCCATTATACGATTGTATCTCATGCTCAGTTTATTATCCTAATCCTAATTAATGTTCCTTTCAGTTGAATGTTCGTTAGAGAACCGTTATTTCGATAAGCTGGGAATTAGACTTGATAGAGTTTGGAGCAAAAAATTACGATAAAGGAATTGTGGATTCTGCAGTGGTGCTATCAGCGACGCTGTAGTGGAGGTAGTAGAACCAATATAAGAGATTGAAACATAAAAACGCCCCTAAAGATATAATTACAAGTAACAGGCCTAAATCTACCGGTGGTTTCACCTGGAAAAGCGATTCTACTGATTTGGTCGACGGTGAGTGCTCTTCTGTTGAAAAACATAGCTTTGTAGATGAGTTCTGGTTGGGATGCATAGCTTCCCAGCTTGTGTCTTTTAAGAGGATCATCTTCTGTTTCGGTGTCGGTTTCCGGATGATTGCAGGTTCCGGGAGTTGACCACCTCATACTTTGGGCCAAGTTATTGTATTTGTTTGCTCGTCTCATATAAGAATTCACTAGAAATATCTGTCTTAACCAGTTTTTTGAATTTCCTTACCAAGTGCAAATTCAAGAAGTACACCAAATATAAAGAGCATACAGACTGAAATATGATTAAAAAAGGCTAATTTGTAAATTGCACAAACCTCCAAACCAGTGGTCTATAGCCTTGGAGTAACTCACAGGAGGAAGTGCATAACGGAGTCCATTTCCCTAAAAATATCTTTTCTCGAAAAGTTTCTGGATTTAAAGATTACTTGGGTAGACAAAGTTAGCAAGCAAGTGAAGGAAAGACTGACACGGGCAGGAACGGCTCGACGATCAATCTGCAAAGTTATTGCCATGAAAATTTAGTTCTTCATTCGGCTTACCCAGAAAGACACCCAGCTGATTATGACAATAGCAGCATTAGGTAAGTAGCTCTGAACAATGTGGTACCCAATAGCTCTTTCCAACTCTATCAATCCAAGTAAACAAGAAAAATCCCCAACTCTGGAGGAATTCTCCGTAACGGTGTAGTGGAAGGTCCCGTTACAGTATCCGGACTTGATTGCCATTATTTTGAACTCAGGAAGTCCGATCTCGGGATTGAATCTGACTGCTCCATCATTGAACCAAGTTACATTCATTTCCTGCCTCACGTGTGCATCTACAATTTTATAAATTAGGTGCTTTGCTCATATATGACTTTCTTGGACTAAAACTCACAGCTGATTATCTTTATGAAGCATGTCTGGCGGTCTAGGGGATAATTTCTGAGCACTAAATTGCAGGCGACAGTCAACGTCACTCTAGAATTCCGAATTGCTCTACTATTATATTTTTGCAAACCAAATACCTTGTTCCGTAAGAAATAACACCATGTTTGTTTATAAACATGCTGAAATTTGGGACAGTAACTTTGTGGAAATAAGCATTTCTTGCGTTGGCAAAGTATAAATCGGGGACCCATATTTGTTCTAAAACTTCTTTGTCGTTAATTAGTACATAGTCATCTTCGTTGTGCTTCATCTTTTCATCTATCCAACTCATGTAAAGATACAAATCTACATCAAAAGCCTGAAAATTGCTATAATTACTGAATTAAGTTATAAACACACCATTTCTGTCGAGCGGAAATCGCCTAAACTTTCAACATAGAAGCCAATATTCACTTGCAAGGGCTCCTTTAGATTTTTTCGAGGTATCCTTTTCTTTATCAACTTGTAAATAGGATGTTCGTCGAGTGTCACATTCGTTGCTTCGGTAGGTAGACTAAAATACAAAGTATTTACAGAGAATAATTTAGCACTTACAATGCAGCAATATGTATGTAGCTGATTAATATAGATATTCCAACCAGTGATATCATTCTAAAAATCATTAAAGCAAGAATTAAAATTCCAATAGTCATATTCATTCAGGGGACTTCTAACCCATAAATTTGGGAAATAATGGCTAACGCGGATCTATTAAAGTGAGTATATTTGTCTCGAAGTAAACATATTTTCCGCCAAATGATAAACTTGGATAAAAAAAAGTTGAATATTTTCTTGGAAATCTAAAAACAGTTACGTGAGTGAAGACAAAAAGATATCGATAGAATTATCACCAACATGGATAGATATAAGCAGGGACTTCTGGAACAATTGTTCCGTTGTCTAAAATTCTAAAAAATTCAAAACGAGATTATATTTTCATTTTGGAAAAATTTACAACTGAATGCTGTTCTCCTTTTCCCTCCTCAAAAAATTTCTGGTTACACTTGTGCCAGATAAAAATCAAAGTTGAATTATAATGATGATGGAACGGAAATGAAAAGAGAATCAAGATATATTGTGTTGTCAGATGCTCTTGAGAAAGAACGTTCTTTGGGTACAATTATGAAATTGAATAGCCTTCATACGATGGCACGTGTCCTCAAAAATTTTACTGTTGGTAATTTCTGAAGCAAGGCAATTATATCTTGAAATAGAAACGGGAGCAAATTTCAATTTGAGACAAAACTTCGTCAACAAAAAAGATTTAGTTAAAATAAAAAGCAAGGCAACAGAACTGTCATCAGAATTCAAAATACTCTTTATCAATTTAGCCCACGAGATTGGGCTAATGGGAAATCCAGACTCTAAATTAGGATATCCATATTTACTCAATGAACAAATAATTACGAATTTTAAAACATCTTTGAGATCAAACAAATAAACCATCAAAAAACAATAAATAAGGACAATTGCAAAATTTAGATGAAAGAGAACATATCCGGTAGCCTAGCTCCGGGCAAAAAACATTTTCTGGACATGTTCTATTTGGAGGAAAACAATATTTTTTCTTGGAATTTGCCAAAACCTTACGGATTTAGATAGTTAGCAGTAAAACTTGCCCAGAAAATTAAATTAAAGTAAAGTTATTGATCCAATTTTAAAAATCATCTGAAAGCTATAACGACTTCAGAGTCCACTTGAAATGCATAATTTTATGTTTTTAAAGATAGTTTATTGGTTTCGTTGGATAAAAAAACACTGCAACTTTGCGGATGAAGGTGAACTAGTGTATGAAGGCGGTGCAGAAGCTACAACAAATTTGATTGACATTTGAGATGGGAGTGAAAATGCTGTTGGTCTCTTAAATTCTCTCAATTTAAAAAATATCTGAATCTAAATTCTCTCTAAAAAGAAAAACCAAAAAAATAACATTTTTCGATCTCGGAATTGAATTTAAATTCCGGGATAAATCCATGTTTTTTCCATTAAAATGACCGTGACCAAGAAATGAAGTTTGTCGATAAAAGACGACCGAAAATAAGTTTATGCCATCTATAGCAATTTAATAGAATAGAACCCTGAGTGCTTGAAACACGTTTTTTACTTTATTAAATAAGACCCACGATATCCTAAAGGTTCAAACTTCAACAGTAGTCAAAGTCGTAAAGCAAACACCCTATTTCCCTTCATTGTGGATTCAGATTTGGAATATTCAGATATAGTTTTACATGTAAAACAAGCCTGAAAATTTAATCTACATCAAAAGGAAATTGTTGTTCTTGTTTGATTCATGGTCATCCAGTAAAAGTGCAAAGTAAAATTGGAGGCTACATATTTGGTCAGACTTAAACAAGAAGTCTGCTCAATCAGAGGGGTGGAAATATCTGTTGTCCTGTCTGAGTGCCTGTTGAAAAACACATAGAATGGGAAAGAGTTCTTACCAAGAATACATGAGGGGAAGATAATCAGACGAAAAACCGACTCAAACCAAATCGAATTGTTTCAACTTTAGGTGTAATTAAATTACCATCAGGGATGGTACCAAACATTAGCTGCGGATGGATGAATTGCGAAAAAAAGTCAAAGAAGGGAAATAAATAAGAGAGAAGACTGTTGAGGAGCTTGACTCTTGAACTATTCAGCAAGACGTTCGCGAGGTACAAGAATTCCCCAGGGTTGTATGCACAATGCAATTTGCTTTTTATTATTGTTATTGATAACATCGGATTCTCTAGAAGTACTTTTAAAGCTGATGTCCATAGGATGACGCTCACATGGAAAAATAAAAACATGAGGATTTGTGGTTGATATAAATAAATCATGCAAAACTAATATTTGTAATATAAGATGCATCCACAGTTGTTTAATCGGCTTTATTTTCAAGTGCAGTATGTTATTCTAATAAAATTTGAAACATTCAACAATTTTTTTAAATTTTATTGTTTCAAAAAGTTAAAAATAATCAAGCAGTTAAACTAAATTATTGAATTTGTCTAAAAATTACAACTGTCAAATGCTTATTTCCTTTATGTTAGAAATAGCAATCATCTGATTTCAAAAACAACAAAAAGAATGACTTTTCAACCATTTTCTTAGGTCTAAAAATTTTTTCCTTTCAATAATCAACCTTATTTGAAAATATTGCTTATTACTTTTCGATTCAATCATTCTATTGTTGTCTTAATACAGTTTGATTATTTCATCAGTTGCTTGAATCCATTTATTATCTATATTAACTTTAATCAGATCACCTTTCTCGATTGAGATGAAAAAAAATTATAATGTAATATTCAAAGTCATTGTCGAAATTTTCTCTATTAACTTAATCACCCGATTTTCGACCACGTTTGATGAGAATATTAATCAATGACTTTATATTTCTGTATAAAATAAAGTATTGGTCATCTTTTTCTATCACCGAATAAGCATCTTCTAAAGGCAGTATTTCAGGTAAAGACATTGCTTCTTGACGATTCAAATTATAATTTCCTAAATAATTGACTTTCTCAATTTAAAAAGAAACCTTATTATACCAGAAGAAATCAATAAGTCTCTTTGAGTATAATATTTCGAGTCTCTTTTCTCAGCAAATTTCTTTTTCAAAAGGAAAAGAGATTGATTCAGAAACTATCTTTCTATTTCTGTCTCCTTATTGTGGTAAAGTAGCTTAAAAGTTGTCGGTTTAACCACAACATCTAAACTCTTACAATCCGAATTACCGAGGTAAAACAGGGACAACAAAGTCATTCAAATGAATGAAACAAGTAGATCCTTTAATTCAAAGATTCAGTTTGCTTGTGAGTAAGTCCTCTAAGGTCAACAAGCTACGCGAGCAGAGATTGAATATTATAACTCAGCTAATGAGAGTTCCAATGGTCGATGTAAAAAAAGACTTAAAGAGTAATAAGATATGTGAATCTGAAAAAGATTTGAAGGCAAATCACGCTGGAAGAAGTAATTGCTGTATAATCAGCTACAAGTCTTAGTACACAACTTAAAAATTAAACTGAATAATGTTTCAACAAAGAAGACTGTATACAGGCTAATTAAAATATTCATTCCAGTATCATTGGTCTTTAAAAGCATGGAAATGCTAAATAAAAACCAAAGTGGGTGGAAATGGAACAAAGTGATCATCCTAAAACTATTAATTTTATCAGAAATAACAAAATTCTCAATATGTAACGAAGATTAACATTCACTTTTCATTGCTTTAAAAATACGAAGGTTGTAAAAACAATATGACAAAGTATTGTTTGTAATAAAAGATTTAGAAACTTTTTGTGAAAATACTAATAAATAATTGTAATTGATAATATTCCTCTAGATTAGTTGAAACAATTTTAAAAAACTATAATTGGTAACTATTCTATTATTATTTTATTCATACAATCAAAGTACATGAAGATGAATCAGCTTCTGTATGCTTAATATTGCATTGCTATCAGAAGCTAGCGATCATCAAACCACGTTATATCTACGCATCGCTGTATAAAAGATAAATATAGGTGTAAAGATCATGCATGCCACTCAATGCATGAATGAGTAGCTCGTTATTCATCATGCCTTGTTTATAAAATGTCGATATCTTATTCGCGTTTGCACGTGTTCTCATTGGAGACCATGATATCATATTTATTTTGCTTATTGTGTTGCAGGTAAAGTATTTGAAAGTGAAACATACTAATTACTAAGCTCTTAAGCTTTATAGAGAACCATGTGCGAAAAAATAAAAATTTGAACTTGGGGAACTACAAATACACGTAGAGCCGGAAATTTGAGCTTAAACATTCTGATTCAAATGAATCAAGTTATAGAGGGCTCTGCAGTTGTCCTGTAAATTAAGGTAAAGTGGGAAAGTTAACAAGTAGAGAAATTGCATAGAATCGCCTATTGGCATTATTAAAAATGACTCTGTCTACTTTTTTAGATTTATTAATTGTTTTAAAGGTATTTGTAATTATTGAATCATATTACTGAACGACAAAATAAAGATGATTTTCCAGATTGTGTTTACAATAAACCTCTGGTAAAAATTCATTGATAGTGGTTCTCTAGTATGTTTCATTTTGTAGCCAAAATGAGTTCTGATATGAAATAAGATATCATCGATGAATGCAAATGATACATAGAAATCAAGAAACAGTTCTCAGAATCCCCATTAAATTTTTAACACTTGCGTCCTGATTGTAATTGGGTTAAAAAGCGTGCGATGCTCCGTTTTATTTCTTAATTTATATCTATTTTCCTGTCTTTATTACTACGTGATATCCTTTGGAAACAGTTCTCTGCATACGAACATGGATTCGTTGAAGTTTCTCCGAACGACATAAAAACGTTTGAACAAGTTTCAATGAGTCTTAATTGTTCTACAGTTGGAATTCAGCAATTTTTCTATAAAAAATGTTTAAAAAACACAAATGGAGATTCTCAAATCTTCCTGATAAGGGAAGAAGATTGATCACCAGAACTGCTACTAATTCTAAATTAACCTTTCAAGAAAATCAGGCATCTCTTGTTATTGATATAACGTCAAAGATTTAAAGACATTATCTAACAATATCCATATATTCATATATTCATAATATAAAGATGAAGAAACTTTGACTGACATTCCACCATCTCCAAAAAAGACTGAATTTTGAAAGAACTAACGTAGACCGAAATCAGAAAATAGTAAGGCATAAGGTGTGATTTTAATCTATTCATTTTTGACTTTCTGCTTATTTTTTAATGGAAAACTGCAGTCTCGATGATTCTAATAGATACAACTATTACTGGTATTACCTGTGTAAAAGAACCTAAGATTTCCCTGAATGAATATTTAATATAGATTCCTTTGTAATTCGGATGAGATTTTCATATTCTTGAAAGTTGAATGTTGTTTTTCCTTCTACCTAAATAAAAAACAGATTATCAGATGAGACTTGGAGATAAATTACCCTCACCTCTTTGAGGAATCCGTTCACTTTCCAGTAGGATAACGTTTCATGTTGGTTTTAGTAATCTAATTCGAGAACAGTTTTATAACTCAATTCGATGAAGTTCCTGATGTATTTGAGCAAGATGAAGTCTACTTCACCACAACGATAGATGACCTAAGTCTTTAAGTATCAAATGTAGAAATTATGTTAAAGACCGTTCTTCAAGAAGTACTTCAACGGATTTTCAACATTTTCAACTGAATTCACATTTCAAATTCGGCGTCGATCCCTCGTCTCATATCTCCGGATTATCGTGTCTTAAATCGACCTATCGTAAGAAAAAATAAATGAAAGTGAAGGAATTCAAATTGTGAACGAAAGGGAAAGTAGGTCGGTTGATTTCGAATCCCGTCGCCAGACATGAGATGCCACGCGTTATCCGCAATCGACTAGGGAAAACCAGGTCACTTACGTTAATAGGAGGGTTACATGCGAATTGTCGGCATCCCGTAAATTTGCTACTCGATTTTCCTCAAGTGAATTGGAATAACAGTTTTTATCGTCGATTTTTGGTGAAATTTCACTTCCACCCATTTCGTTTATTTTTTCTGAATCGAAATAATTCGGAATTCCTCCCTATTTCAGTTTTGAATAATTTGCGGACGTATACTGCTTTATCCCACTAAATACATCCTGAATTATCCTTGCAGGAGCTATTTATTTACAAGTACCTAAGTCTCTTTATAATTGATAAGATTTCCCTCAAATACTTACTCTCTCTTTCAATGCAAAAATACTAGAATTGAAGCTCTGTACAACTACTTGATTCTCCATAGCACCCGAAAAGCTTTATGTCTGGACGGAAATGGATTCACTTTTTCTCACACCTCGTTTTTTCGTACGTAGAGTTAAAAAATTAGTTTTAAATACCAAATGAATGAAGTTTTACTACCGAATTCTCGACAAGAAGACAGATGTCCCTCAAGAAATGAATTTGCCAGATCTATCAAATTATAACCGACAGATGGCTTAGAATTAGGATTTAAAATTGTGAAAATCTGAGTCTGTCTGCATATTGATTTCATTGAAATTTTAAATTTGCCTTTTCGTCTGCAATAGAACTAATGCAAATATCGTTGTTTTCGTAAGAAAGTTGCATCTTTTCGTTTTTCATAATATTATCTATCTACAAATGCGACATTGATCTGCTTCCAGTGGACATAGATGTGAAAATTGAATTTCATTTATTACGGAGAAAATTCCCTAGATTGTTCACTTTTCAGTTTGTTTTTGAAATCGTAAAAAATGTTTCATCAGTGGGCATCTGAGAACACGGTGTGAAACGGTCACTATCTATTTCGTTTTTACGATTTGATTTTTTGGGAATTATAAACGCCGCTGACCATCTATCCTTCCTAACCACATCCATGATATTAAAAAATTGCAATTTTCCCGACTTTGTCAACAGAGCTGACCCTAACCTTATTCAATCCTTTTTGCACAGGATTAGATCCAATCCTTTCAAAGTGGATCTCCACGGGTTATGCAACTCCCGCGAGAACCGACTTCCGGCTGTCCATCAGCTTGAACCATTTGTTCATTTTGCTAATTTTGCATAAGCTGAAGAGTTCACCATACGGACAATTCATTTCGAACACTTCCGTTTAGACGGGGAACTCTTTGTGGTTCGTCTTGCCCGGGAGAAAACTCTCATCTTTCTCCTCCACGGCTTCGTCGTGTCTACTTCATTTTGGTTCCGGGCAGTGAATGGCGCCGGCGACCACTGCAAAACGAGAATGACTGACCAACGGACTCGGGCTTTTCAAACAGCAGCCCTCGGCAAAGCAAATCTTGTCGCCAGCGGCTGGTCATTGTTGGGTCTTGCCGAAATTTTCGAAGCTGTAAGCTTGAAATTTGCGCAGTGGATAGTAAACTAGATACAAATTTTGAACGCGGCCTATAAGTATTGATTGGACACCACTCTCCGATTGGTCACTCTTTTTTACTTCGCATTTGCGTTCAGTTAGTCTACAACCACCTATTCTCTGATCTAATCTCCCTTATCGATTTCAATTCAATTTTTTTACCCCTGAAGTTTCTTTATTTCAGATAAATTTAATACGATATCTGGTTTTTTGTTTATAATTCTTTCATTAAAAGTTTTGGGTGCAATGTTTGAATGGTACCAGCTGGTCACTCATTCTTTGAACTTTTTCTTTTGGTCAATGGGTTTTGCACGAGGCACTCAGAACTGAACAACGAGACCGATTTGGCCTGAATTCGAACGAACACGACCGAGACCCGCCAGCGGCGATTGCCTCTGCTTCGAACAAATGGAACGCAAAGCTTTGCTTCAGTAACAAGTCCCTAAGGGGAACGTCTTGTGCTCATTTTTTGCTTGAAAGTGTGACCAATTGCGCTTCTTTACCAAAATCCGCTTTGACAAAATTGTTTTTTAATATTACTTTGTCTCGTGTATCAGTTCAAAAGTTGTCTCCTCGAGAACTCTGTTAGTAGTAATGTACTTTTTAAATGCAATTATAGCTCCCAGGAGTTCTTTTTGGATTCAGTTTGTGGATGGTTGCACTTTTTATCTTCTCTGAATACTCAGAAGTAAACGATAAAGTGACAATTCTCTCAATATAATAACTAAACTAGAACCCCTAGTCTTATTTTGTTATTTAATTCATTTATAATTTTTGAAGACATCGGGTTTTTGTTTATGAAATTGTTATTAGTCTGAATTGGCTGTATTTCGATAACTTGATCTTTCGGAAGGAATGCATGACGTTTTCTGGATGAATTATGGGACCTTTTTCAGCAAATTGAGGTTCTACAACGTTCTCGCCTTTCTACGTTAGTCTTTTGAGGCGAGGTAGCTTTGGCTTTACCATAATTTGCCAGAATCCGTGCACGTTTTGAAAGGGAACGTGTGCGAGAAGACCGTCAAACTGTCCCCAACGGGTCGCAAGAAGAGCTGCTCCAGCAGCGACTCGCTTCCGGCTCCAGAACCATCCTCAACTGCAGGTTAGTTGGCAATTTTCATTTTGAGCTGTGGTCCCAAGCAATCACTTTTGAGAAGATTAGCTGTTCTCTGGAATGTTCATCCCTTTATTAGAGTTACTCAGGAGTTGTAGTTCTTTATCCTCGTTAAATTGGAGTCTTTCAATTTAAAAAGTCGAATGTCTGATACAAATTAAATAATTTCAATTTTTCTTTTCAAATATTTCCTTGCTATTTATTCCTGAAAAAAGACCCTAGGCATGATAATGGTGCGAGAACCCATTGTCCGAAGATTAGTTTTCTCGGAATGACCATCGGCGGAATTTTTGGGTCAACCGCGCAGACCGTGTTCTTGAATACTTTATATTTCGTAAATCACATGGCGACTCGTGCTGACCGTCACTTTGACAGTCAACCAATTCTTTCCAAAAAGTACTAAAAATTAGATTTGCTCGTTTCTGCTTCATATATGGACCATTTTATTTCCCAACCTCATTGTACAGTATCAAACCAGATCTCAATGAGACAAGTTTCAATTTCATTTTGCCAGTTTTTTGTAATTTTGCGAATATTACAGATTGCACGAGCCAAATTGTCCTAGTTCTAGACCTGTTTTCCGGTTTACAAGTGGAAGAAATTTTAGTTGGATAGATTTTTTGTTATTTATCTGGTTATTTGCATCATTTTGCGTTCGCTTTTCATATCTAGAACATGAGAGTTGACAACAAGCCTGTCTCCTAAAGGTTAGCGATGTGGATGACTTTTCTATAAAACAACAACAACACTGCCTGTGGAATGAAAACTGTTTACATCCGTTCCTTGCGAACAATTTTTGAACTCTAACCCCTTAAATGGTTAGACGGATTTTTCGATCCTTGATTAACCGAAATCTTTTATTCCATTTAATGTGTTCTGCTGCTTTCGAGTACGAGCCTTCCTCAGGAAAGACATCCTGCTTCAAGTCGCAGCCACTGGCAGTCTAGTCCAAAAATAGCTATGCCGTCGATATTTTAAGCACACAACTCCAGCTGACTTGGCTTTCCCTTGCTCTTTTTACTATATTCTACTTTTTAGTACCGTCATTTTTGGCGGTCTCTCAAGTTCATAATTTGTTTAAATTGGAAATATGCGCGAACCGGTGTCGGGTATACGACCTTCCTTCTTGATCCTTAATTACACGATAGAGGACGAAAGGAGATCACTAACAGTAAAATGGCGCGGATGACACTTACGCTTAATCATGGTATGACAAACCGTTGCCCTTGGACGACCTTCGTCCCATTCGGTCTTGGTGGCACTGGATCACTCGATTCAGAGACCTTCTGCGCGTTCAATTGCTATATTCTCCAATGATAGTTCAAACCCTTCCATCGCAAGATGTCTGGAGTTCAGTTTCTTTTCCTTATGTAAACGAATTTACGAATAATCTATCTCTAAATAATGTTGGCCAGCTGACCAAGCCGATGGTCAGTGTTGCCGTTGTCCAGCTGACTCTTCCTTCTTTTTGGGCCAGAGCTGCTTTTGTTAAAGAAGACAAATTACGCCGTCGGATATGGGTCTTATTTATTTTATCGGACCTTTGTCTTTTTGAAAATCTTGGAATTTTTTATCACATTTTTCCTTTGTATCAGCAAATGGCCGTTCAAAGACAGCATTGATTCGACTTTGATGCTATCGCAATCGTGAAACTATTTGTAAAAAATGGCCATAACTTTTTCCAGTTAACTGAACAAGTCTTTCTTTATTAGAATTAACACTCCGAAGATCGATTGTAACAGTGGTAGCTTTTTATAGTTTGGAACGCTAAATTCAATCGTATACAATATTATGAAAAATTAGGTCTGGTACACAGGCTTATTTTGACAATAATTTCATAATTAAGCCTGAAAATTCTTAGTAACTTAATAATTGGAAATTAAGGGAAATGTTATTATATCTGGTACAACGAGAGAGTTTTTCTTCCTTGAATGGTATGAGAGCCATTGAATTCTAGCAACTCTGAATCAGGATGTAACATTTTATTTAATGTCGTAAAATCAGTTGCATTAGTTTTTTTGATCCTCCGAATTAGGGAAGTTGCTCTTGTAAATGCCAAAGAATAACATTTCTTACATCATTCTATACTAACAAATTGAATTCTTTATTTTTACTTTAGCGAAAAAATGTAAAAAACTACACATGAAGCAACTTAATTTCCTCATAAACATTTATACTCATTTCATTGGCTTTTTGCTACTTTTTGTAGGATTGACGTCTTACATTTTTCTTCTGAGTATCTTTCTAGATGATTCATACCAGAAAAAGTTAAAATTGAAAAAGCTTGAAACTGTAATTCACTCGAACCATAGGGGATTTTCGGAAATTGTCATGGAATTCAATGGAAAAATACAAGACACTAATTTCCGGTTAATAATGTAAGAATTTTTCGAACTAACTAATTATGCTCAAAATATGAATGAATAAAAATCATGAATTTAAAAATTCTTCAAATAGGGAATCAGAATATAAATTTTCATATTTTTCGGCTTTCCTTTGTCATCTAAATTTATTTTTTCGCCGATTTTACTATTCAAAAACGGAAAATTGTATTGTTACTTTCTTGTACAGTATAATACTTATCTCTGTAGCACTTTTAAGGATTTTCATCTAAAAATCAAGCTATGAATTCAATTTATCAATATCAAATAATGCTCCAATATCGTTCTTCAATATGAAGTAGACTAGGTTCCTGATTTTGGAAGGATATAAAGATGTCTAATAGGCATTATATACAAGTATTATTAAAATTTGTTCTATTGATTCATAATTGGCTAAATTGAACGAATCACATACTAATCAATAATTAAAAATTTAATTATTCAACGGATAGAACCCTATTTTATCAACTCTCTTATATGTAAGGAATTTTTTCAGAGTTGATTACGAAATAATTTTCGAAATAGGATTTCATGTGATAAATTCTTTTAAGATTGTTATATACTCTTGAAATCAGTATTTCAAACTATAAGGAGCTATCGCTGTTACAATCGACCTTCGGAGTGTTAACTAATTTATTCCTGTCTAGCAAATTCTAAAAATTTATTGATCGCTGTTATTCACAATGGAACCGTTCTTTGAATTCTACCTGTTTATCAGTGAAATTTGATGACTTTTCCCATAGCTCCTATTTTTATAATTTGATATAAAACACAGCCCTTATTTTTGACATTGTTGAATCGTCTTTGCGCAGTTGATCTAGACAGAGATTTTTGCGATCTTCTGTAGAGCTGTCATTCTGCAATCGATGTTGTCACATGATATCTGCGCAGAGACAGCTGCATTAAGAATTCCTCAGGCGATCGGATCGGCTCTGGATTTCTAACGCGTGCAGCATGGTCAGTTTTTCTCTATTTTTGTTTGCATCGTCAGCTGGTTGGGCTACCATTGAGGCTGATCGAAGTGGACAATCATGTGTTCGCACCATTATCATGAATAGCGACAGATTTCGAGTGGTCTTGTCTGAGAGGAAAATGTGTGTCGACAAAGCCGACGAAGTTTTTGGCGAACATGAAAGAAATGTGTTTGGAAAATTCCGTGGCGATTTACGTTAAAGATGACGATTGCCTTATTCAAAGCTTGATGTGTCCTACCACAGAGTAGGAAGTAAAATGAACTAGAGTAGAATTACATTACATATTCAGAAATAGCTTATTATATAATAGTTGTTCTAGGGATTCACTTGGAATAATCTATTGTAAAAAGTATGACATTAGAAGTACTTTTTCTTGCCCCTAAGTACATCTTATCCCCAACTTTGAAGTTTCGAAACAATCCCCAATTCACGTCTTTCCTGTCTGTCTCGGCTTCTGACGATTATCGAAGCGTTTTTGTCGTCACCGTCTGCAGGTGTTATATTGAAGTTTAACCTTTTAACAGTTAGTCCTATCTACGTGAATATGACCTGACCTACTTGCTAAATTAATTATTTGCATTTGCTTAATATTTCGAATTATACTTTGTCGTAGTGTTTGACGTCAGTAAAGACTATGTACATACTTACTACACGCACGTTTTTTTTCCATTAGTGGGCAGCACTGACTGGCCAGTCAACCCCTCTTTTTATGTTCACGTTGATGTGTTATCCAGCAGTCTCACTGGGTCCCGCCAGACACGAACGACGTCACAGACGGCTGACCAATGTTGTAATGGTCAGAGCAATTCACTTTTGACCAAACTGTGGAAAAATTGTCTTTGAACAGTTTGTCCAATGGCTTGCTTATTTCGCGACTAGCGCTACCACAAACAAATGCTTTAGAAAAGTGCACAAAAATCGGCTTCTTTTCTTGCTAATTGACATAGTTAAGACTGTTGGCTAAATGATCTCTTTTACTAATAGCAAGATATCTCTACTTCGCGGCGTGACCTGTTGTTTTTTAGAGAGTAAAAGAACAAAGTTTGTATTTCACTTATTTGAGGCTGTTTATTGAATATTGCCCAAAAAACTTGTTATCTCTGTCAAAAGAACGCTGATTTAGTTAATTTTTCCGCTCGTTGCTTTGTACCGCTTTGCATCGCTAGCAGGTCGAATGACCAGTCCGTGCCAACCGGCTGATCGTTCGTCAACATCGGGTATTGTTTTCCTTCTCGTGCCGACAAGTCTAACTACATATTTTGCAACTGCAAAAAATAGACCAGTCATGGTGGCCGTGTTTTATGGCCAAAGGAGCTTTCCTCAGTCAGCCCAACAGACTTGAAACAAGTGTCCAACGAAATGAAAATCTCGTTTTTTTGTTCCTTATCTGAATCTTTTCCTCACTTTATTCGTATTTTGCCCAACTGAATATATTGTACTATTGTAAAATTTAGTCTGGCTTTTGCGTTTTTAGTTTTGCTATGGCTTTTTGTCGATTTTTTATTTTTCCGAACTTGACTTGAAGCTTTTAAAAGATGAACGTCGTCTGGGCCATTGGCAGCTTCCCAACCCAGTCTCTGGCCAGGATTGGCTTCTATCTATCCACTTTTTGCGTTTAAAGTGCAGGGAGAAATTGAAGTTTATATGATTTGGCAGTCTGCACTTGTGTGATCTCAAAAAGTACATTCCTGTACTTAGGTACCAGTTTACCTCATTTGTTCTTTGCTCTTTCCGTGGTTATTTTGCCCCTCTTCAATTTTACGGAAACTACCATTAATGCACATGGCAGAATTTCTATCAGTATAGTTGAAAGCATTTTTAAATTTCTTTCTATTTACTTTGGAGTCTTTTAAATTACTCTTTGAGTGATATTTCTCTTGTAGTTTTTCTTACTAATAACTTTTCGTTGGATGGATTCAAATGGAGTGGATAAATTTCGAAATGTTTTTACATGTACTTTTTGGTTCATGATTCTTGTTCTTAGTTTGAATATTCCTCTTTCGGGAAAATGGCTGGCACCTGGTTTATCTGCTCTTTTTGTGTTTTTTCTGGCTTTCGAAAACGCACTCGTCATCAACACATCCGTCGAATCCAGACGTTTGTCCTCTTGACCTTCCTGAACTTTTGCAGGCTTTCTTGAAACAGAATCATAATCAATAAACCCGGCAGGAAATGACTCATTGTTGATGTTGAATAGGATATTCATGCTTAGTCATCTCGTTATATGGTCAAATCCTTCTCTAATCATTTTTGTATTTCTATTACAACCCCAAATGTCTTCTGGGGGCATGTCAAGATTGGATGATCTCAATTAAGACAGTTATTGTTTTCTTTCAATTGACTTTGTTCAAATTCGGTTCTCCAGCTAGAATAGAGTCCTGTCACTTCTGTCCGACACAAAATCCCGTTCGTCTGGGGGTGGGCAAGTCCGTCTGGTCGATCCCTGTCTCCTCCGAGACAGAGGCGGTCAGCCTCTTCGATATTCGCTACTACCATCAGCTCTGCGCAAATATTCATCGTGCGTTCACTCGCGCGTGCGGACCATACTGGCCATTGTCCACTTTTTCTCACCGTTCGGCCAGTCTTACTGGCTTAGTTGAGGACAACTTGTTTGTTTCTTTTCTGCAATCATTGCTAAATTTTGTAAATTTCCAATTGACTTATTTAATTTTTTCTCCGCATTGATTCGGATTTTATCTCTGTTGCTCATGTTTTAAAAAGTCATCTGTCTTGTTTTCGAAGAAATAATGTTAACATGGTTCTTAGAATATTTAAAAAGTTTTGTACATACTAAATCCTTTGACTCTTGTAATTATCTCCACCTTTGCAAAGGATTTAGTTTTGTTCTTTTGGCGTTTTGAAATGTTTTTAAAAACCAAAATTACGGTCAAATTCATTTCCGCTTTAATGTATCCTCATTTTTATTGTGGTCAGAAGTGCCTGTTTACATACCTTCCCTTCGATGTGTTGACAAATTAATGCGGTACCTAACGTCACGGATGATTTGCAACGTTTTTGTTGTTAGAATTATTGATATGTTATCCGCTCATCTATTAAATTAATACATTCTCATCATTACATAGACTTATTTCCTTTGGACAGAAGATTGAATCCTTTTTTATGGAATACCGCCCGCGCGTATATGACCTTATTTAATGATAATAGCTGCAAATGAGTGTTTAAGTTGATTATGAGAAATTATAGGTAGCAGCTACAGCAGCGACTCAGCTTCTTCTCATACAGCTAGCCACCTCGGGCATTCGTTCTCAGCGGATCCTCGATACCATTCTTTCCTGAATCCAGGGCTGCAGGCGCTCTTATCGAACGCCACCGCCGAAAGTGCTATTCAGAAGGCCTCATCGTCTTCGGTTGACTTTGTTCCCTCGACGAACGACGCCATCTGCTATCCACTGTCGGCGGTGTACGCTGCTCAGAATCAACAACAGCAGATCCACCATCTCTCTAACTTCTTTGAGCAACAACAGAAACAGCTTTACGCCCACCACTTTGGACTTGGTGGGCCCCTGAATAACGTTTATTATTATCAATCTCAGCCTCATCCAATGGCTCTCGTCTCTCACCCAAATGCCGTTGGCAGTGGCCAAAGGTTCACTGCCTCAAAACAGGAATCTGCTGGAAACAATGTAGCTGCCGTTGTGGCTAAAGCTGCAGGGCTTAATGGGCATCATGGCAATGTTAAACAACACGTAAATCCTGCCACATCCTCCATTAATAACGTAAGTCAAAGCAAAAATAAAAACAAATGACCAGCCAGTAATCTCTGATTCGTTGTTTTGAAAGCAGATGATCACATCAGTTCTTTCTTCAATAGTGTTGACTTTAGCCACGTGCTAGAAAACGGAATAGTTGGCCAAAGACTGGCAGTGGGCTGGATTGCCCCACGTGGTTCTTGTCAATGATTAGGAGTCTGTTCCGGGGAGCCCAGTGTAGTACTACCCTGTCACTGCTGCTTACTTTTATTTTCATCAGTAAAAACACTAAACCCAGGAACCGCGTGTCTGATGGCGTGATTTGTTCCACGCCGAAGCCAGACCGACATTCCTTCTCGTGCTTTCATTTTCTATAGAATCGATTATTTTGGATATCCAGAATTCCTTTCTTCCCGAGGAATTGCTGATTTCATCTAATTGAAATTCTCTTCTTGCATTATGGATCTCATGTCTGTCTTCCTCGCCGTCTACCACGTGCCCCCTAGCAACAACAAAGATTCAGATGCTTCCGTATCAACTAAATGTGACCAGATATTCCCGTTCTACGAGAATTTAATCAATGTCCCCAAGATGTTCTTCTGGTCTTTTCTCGAAACGCTTTTCAAGTATCTAAAACATTTAGTGGTGAGCTGGCTGGTCCTTTTTCTAAAAAACATGATACATGTCCAAGATGACTAATAGAACCCCATTTTTAGCCTCCGGATACCAGTCTGGTCAAAGCTTTGTTCTCAACCGAACAAAATGGATTCTACAATGTTGGTCAACCATCACCGACAAAATCTCGATATGAGCCTGATCGGCCAATTGGATATGGTGCTTTTGGCGTCGTCTGGTATGTTTATCCACAAGTAGTTTCGCGACAGAAAGAATCTAGAAAAAGATATCACGCGTTAGACGTGCACGCATTCTTTTTCGGGGCTTCTATTTTTGGAGCAGTTATTTTTACTCTTATGTCAAAGAATGGGATCCTTTGTCGCTCGGTGATCTTGTCGTTGGAATCAACGGGCGGTCATCTTGTTCTGTTTGCATAGCTGGACCGATGACCGATTGCAAGGTTGTGAGGGAATGACTTCTTGCCCGCTGGCAAATTCATATGTTTCGCAAAACTGGTTGAGAATTGATCTGCTTTGAATCGAAGACAGCGTTTGAGGGATTTTGCAAATTAAAACTAAAAACTGAATAAGAGTTTTTAAAAAATAACTGAAGATCGCAAAGATTGAACTACTGAATAATGTGAATTTAAACCATTCTATTACAGGGCAGTGACGGATCCCCGAAATCATAAGCGAGTTGCATTGAAAAAGATGCCAAATGTTTTCCAGAATTTGGCTTCTTGTAAACGGGTCTTCCGCGAGATCAGAATGCTCGCCTCCTTCAATCACGATAATGTTGTTGGACTTCTGGACATTCTTCAGCCTCCGCACGCTCAGTGCTTCCAAGAAATGTAAGTATCGTTAATTGGCGAAATTGAATCAACTTGGTTGACCGATTATTGTTTTGGCAACATTGTCTTTCATTGTTTTGAATGGACCCTTATTCCTCCAGATGCCCAAACGTCAATATCGGCCTGTTCGCGCGTACTTGGTACTAATCGGTACCAACATAGTTATGCCTCACTCGTTTGCCTGCCAGGGCTTGTCACGGTTGTCTGTCGATTCAAGACGCGCCAAAAATACAATAAAGGGTCACTTTTTCAGGAGTGACCGATCAGACAACTTTCATGATTAGTTAATAAAAAAGAAACTATTTCTATTTCTTTGAATTTTTAAGAATTAAGGAAAACAAACATCGATCTTTTCAATTGCATTGGCATCTTTTACAAAATGGGGGAAATTCGGGTGCGCGGGAAAAAGCGATGGATTTTTTTAAAAGACAAAAAGCTCAATGCTTTTGGCACCAATTATGAAGCTGTTGTCTAAAGCACTATAATGATGCCAAACTCATTTTCTCATCTTTACTTCACAATGGCCAGCGAATTCACTAGATTTGAACTCAGTAAATTTTGATATCTGAAGGTACTTGAGGAGTAAAGTCCATGTCGTACCTCACAAGGATTTGAAATCTCTTAAGGCAACTTTAACGACAACTTGGGATGATATTTCTTTGAAAACCTTACATGCCACAATAGAGCATTATCAAAGCATCCGGGGACCTGTAGAAAAATAAAAAACAGTCGATTTCGCATCTGATATGGTGTATTGCTAACTTAGATTTGTAGTTACATTCTAGGATCTGTCTTATAGGGCTTTAGGTAAATATTTTTTACATTCTGCAAATTCACACCCAAACTTTTCCTCCACCTTGTAGTAACGGTAAATCTCCATCAAACCGTGACCTGACCCGTTTGTGCCAGGGCACCACCTATTACCTGTCCTTTTCGGCACAACAGATGTTTTGATTTCTTGCGCAGCTTCGTCATCCTACCCGATCGGCCCTTCTCTTGAGTTGTCCTCGGTGGCGCCATCGCCGAGATTCCCGCGTGCCCAGCACTACCAAGCACAGAGTTTGACCTCCCAATGACCTCTTTAATATCCGCTGCGGTTTATGTTCATTCGAGAATTATCCACATCGAAGAAGGGCAATTGTTCTTCCGGTATAATCGCGTTTGAGGGGATATTACGAAATCAAAATGCAAATAAAATTTTTAAACACTTTGATCGTACTTGTTTTGACCTTTTTTCACAATAACATCGGGTGACGTAGTGCTTGCATCCGTGTAGAAAAGATGCGGGAAATACCGCGCAAAGAAGTACGAACTCTGAGCATGACTGCGATCGGTCGATGATGACCTCGGTGCCAGTCAGTCTTACTCATTTCGAAAAATATCCTTTCGTTACTATCTATTCGTTACCTTCTTAAGCATCATAACAAAAACGATGGGTGTGCAAAAATAAAAACAAAATTTCAGATATGTGCTGACAGAGTTGATGCAGAGTGATCTGCATAAGATCATCGTATCTCCTCAGACTTTGACCCCTGATCACATCAAGGTCTTTGTCTACCAAATTCTCCGAGGATTGAAGTACCTGCACTCTGCTAATATTCTCCACAGAGATATCAAGCCTGGAAACCTCCTTGTCAATTCAAACTGTATCCTGAAGATCTGTGATTTCGGTCTTGCCAGATTATGGGATCCCAATGATCAACATAATATGACTCACGAGGTCGTTACGCAATACTACAGAGCCCCAGAACTCCTGATGGGGGCTCGTCGCTACACCGGTGCAATTGATGTCTGGTCAGTCGGGTGTATCTTTGCCGAACTTCTTGCTCGAAGAATTCTTTTCCAAGCACAGGGTCCAATCGAACAATTGAACTTGATTATTGACCTCCTCGGAACTCCTGGTTCGGAAGAAATGCACGGTGCTTGTGAAGGAGCTATCAATCACATCATGCGTTCCCCACGCAGACCTAGCCAGATCCAGAGACTCCACAATCTATCCCAACAATCTACTCCCGATGCTGTAAGTCTTCTAGTCGAAATGCTCAGATTCGACCCCAATAAGAGAATGACTGTCGAACAAGCCCTCAGTCACTCGTACCTTAGTGAGGGAAGAATGAGGTTCCACTCTTGCATGTGTACTTGTTGTCACAATGGTCCTCGTCGTGAGAGAATCTTCTGCAGTATCCTGGATCCTGTGGTAAGTTTACCATAAACGAGTTATTCATTTGAAATTTACTCTTCAGCACGAGAATCCAATCAGCCCTAACTGGGAGAAGGAACTGTCCCGTTTGTCGATGTTTGATCTCCGTGATCAACTCTACAACTATGTAACCGACAGACGGCCCATCGACGGAATCCCGCTCTGCATTAACACAAACTCCGCTTCCTACGCCGAATTTTTGAATTCCTCAGTTGCTCAAGCTTCCGAGCTGCCGCCTTCTCCGAATGCCTGGGAATGAACTGTACCGTCTCAGCCTTTACCCACAGTTCTTTCAGTATGCTAGGAGCGTTAATCTCACTTGGCTTTCTATTTCTATTCTTTGTTTTGTACAGATGATCCACCACCACTTTCTTACTTGTTGGCTTTCAACTTTTACCGGTGCTCAAAATTGGAATTCGAAGAACAGCCACTAATCATATTTGAGCTGGAACTCAAATTCGAACTAGATCCACCGGCGCCCGAATCAATTAGCAACTTTCATTTTCAATTGTGTTTCATCCTATGTCATTCACTAACGAATATCGCTTTCTCCATTGAATCTTCTAAAGTGATGAATGTTTTTGATCGTTCCGAGCCGTCCCCACATTTCTTCAAGCTCAAATGACGCCTTTATCCCGACGGAGTACTTTGGTCACTGGTGGATCCAGTGTGCATGCCTTGATTCCGCCTTCACCACTCGAGCTGTCTTTCCCAATCACAACATGATCCATTGTAGTCTTTCAACCACCACATGAACGCCTCGAGCGTCTTGCCCATATATGAGTTTGTCACTCATAGGGTCTTTCGCGATCGCTGTTCGCAGCGTCGTTTGAACCTATTTCAAAATAATATTCCGTTCGCAAACACCACTCTCGTATAAACTGCCAGAGTCTTTCAGCTTTTATTGTAAACTCAATTTTGCATTTACTAAAACTGGGTCTATCATTCGAATCTAGCTATTCAATTTAAGGAGTTCTTGAGCTTATTTGTATTCAATGGCAATGTTTGTATAATGTCAAATCGAGTATAATTGTGCTATCTGCGTTCAGCAGTCTTGTCATTCTTTCAGAAGTTGTATTTTGTATATTTTTATATATGGAAAATGTGGGAAGAAAATTTTTGTCTCCAATGTGCTCGGCTTTTAATTGTTCCCAAAGAACTTATACTAATAAAGTTTGAAAAATAATTCATTGTATTGTGACATACAAGAGTCCTCATATGTGAGACACGAAGATCTCGAAACTTTTTGCTGAGTCTTACAGGAACACAGTAGCTCGAAAGTGAAAAAGTGTCGTTTACTGCGAGGACAAGAATTGAATTTCAGACAATGTAGTAGAGACAAAAAGATAGACCTAATATTTCCCTAGTAAGATTGAGGTCTCTTTATCTTCTAGTTGTGATTGTTAGGATATTATTGATTATTAGCCTCTAAGGTCAGGTTAGTAAACACGTTAGATTCGTAATTTTCAAGGGAATATCTCGGCCCTGATTATTAGGCGAACAATAAAAAATACAAAACCAGAAAACATCATAATTTCAGACAGGTTTTGAGGAATGTTGTTAAAATTAGCTCGTTGTGGTTCTAAGGACTTCTTTGTGTAGGTTAAATATATAGATTAGTAACTAGCACTCAGTTAGGGACATAAATTTATAATTATATAAACATTAATTGAATTCTTGCTTGGTAAAGACAAGAACTTCTTTCTCAATCTATTCATGCTTTTCAATGTAATGATGAAATCTAAAAATTTAATTAATGTGGAGTTAATCTATACTTTATCAGTGACATGAAATGTAAAATTAGCCAGCATTAACGTTCAAGTTAGAATCTATAAAAGTTGCAGATATTAAGAAAAATGAAAATCTAAACTAGGAGAACATTAAGTTGAAGAAATTAGATTTATTACTTGGAGATCTAATTGTAATATGTCGGATTTTGTGGGTTTTTAAACGCTGAATCGAATGATATATAACATTCTAGGATTTAGTTGAGGATTATACATAAAAAAATCATTTCCAAAGCTTTTTTACAATCGTTACTGGAAATATTAATAAAAAAATAAAGAAATCTGGGCAATTTGAATAGTTGGTTTAGTGGTTAAAATTGCAATTGTTAAGCTGCTCAAAGTGCCGAGGTTCGATTCCTGGAGTGCACAAGTAATTCTGCTGTTGCTCCTGATGGGAATGGAGGTGCAATAATAGGGAAAAGGATACTGTAACAGGGAAAAGGATACTGTAACAGGGAAAAAGATACTGTAACAGGGAAGAGCATACTGTAACAGGGAAAAGCATACTGTAACAGGGAAAAGCATACTGTAACAGGGAAAAGCATACTGTAACAGGGAAAAAGATACTGTAACAGGGAAAAAGATACTGTAACAGGGAAAAGCATACTGTAATTAATAGGTAAAGAATTAGGTAGAAAATAGTCCTCTTTATTTTACACTTTCTTTGGTACCAAAAGTGATGATCACCTTCGAATTTGGAGGAAAAAATATGCACTCTGGGGTAATCGGACCCGTAGATTCCGAATCTGAAGTCAGAATTAACAGTTAACCTTCAAATTCCGGAGATTCTCAGTCATATATCGTTATATATTGTTCGATTCAGCAATCTGACAAGTATAATATGTGATATTTTCTAGTGTCTGGTCTTCAACTATAAATTATCTTGGATCTGATTAGCTGTATTCTATCTAAAGTTTCACAGTCATCTGTTAGATTGAGGTAAGTGGAAACAAATAGATTTATTGTTTGATGTTTCATTACCCTACGAATAATCATCTTCATGAATCTCTAGAAAATAACAAACAAACGTCACTTCGAGAGATAGTCAACTGAAACAATAAAGTTCATTTATTATGTTGATAATGAATGTGCTCCTTTTCCAATTATATATGGGGTTTGTGTGTAAACGGGGAATCTTAGAATTCTTGAATATATTAACAATAACATTGATGAGCCAAAGATAATGTAACTACTACTCATCTCTCAACTGATTACAGAATGGCTGCTTAATACATAAGATTTTTTGTTCCAGATCTGCACCCTTTGAGGTGATTTCCAATAAATTCATTTATTCAAAGACCATAATTTACAGAAAACTAAAGCAATTTGGATAATCATGCAGATTCTTGAATCAAGAAATTCTGGATCTGTTTGACTGCCGTTTTCTCAATCCAAGCAAATTTTCTGCGGATGTAATCAATATGAATTTGGAGAGTAATAGGCCATTCTGGAAGCAGCTGAACGACAGCTTCCAATTCTTCTGATCCACGAACGGAATGCAGGAGTAATTGAGCAATACGATCTGATTTACCCGTGTTGACAGCAAAAAGAAGTTGTCGTTCGTGAAGACTCAAGGAAGCGATTCCTCTCCAGAAGACTTCTCGGAATTTCCTGTTGTATTGGATAGAGTAACTTCCCTGGAAATACCCAATTACTAATTAAAAGCAGAAGAAAGCTTACTTGAAGAACTGTAGCGTAAACAGCGGCATTTCTGGACTTGACGATCCTGGAAACGGCTTCTTCAATCAACATTTCATCTCGAACACATGTTGATAGTTGAAGAATCACCGGCCATTGGGTAGTTTTCTGTCTCAGAAGTCCAGCAAGCAGAGTGACTTCCTTCGGACCTCCTTGAGTGAAGAGATAATGACAGATAGCTGTGATTTGCTGATGTTGTTCGGCATTCAAAGCAGTCGGGAAAGCTAGCCATTGCTCGACTTGCTGATTCTGTTTACAACTTCCAAAGTTAGCAAGACATCTCAGCTGATACAACTTGGCCAGTCGTTGAGGACTGAGTAGCCAGACGGCTGCAAGTTCTGGGTCATTACTCGTGTTCTCCAACATCATGTCAAACTGTTGAAATACTGGAGAGAAATAAACCAACAGCGGTCCGTTCACAATAGTTGCGGAAAACATGTCAATGAGAGAATGAACGGCATCGAGACCGATCAAGAGAACCCCTAAATCTGTCTCTTTGCTGAGGTAGTGAAGTAGTTTGACGTAGAGATATGGGACTCCAGATTGCTTCAGATAGGTCTCTGAGTCGACTATCAGCTGAGCTCTTGACATTGTTGCAATCTCTTCCGGATGTCGATGTAGTTGTTCAATGAGCATTTTCCAGTTGTCCAAATCATAATTAACTTTGAATGGATAAACCCAGTGTGGATTCGCCAAGATGAAGTCATCTGCGCCTAATTCCACATCCACAAACCGAATTGTTTCATTATGGACCCAGAATTGCCTTACAGTCTGGCCTGAACTAGATTGAGTTGATCCGAACCAGTAACTGAACGGAATAGACCATGTAGAGGGAGAGGAATGGATTCTCCTTCTGATTTGCTTTCGATAAAATTCAGACTCCACACTGAAATGTTCTCCTGATTCAAGCCGCTGGTGAAATTTGGTATTCGGTCTCTTTTCGTGTTTGACTCGATTTGTGAAAAGTGGGATTTTGTTTTCATTGAGTTGACTGATCTTATCGGGAGACATCTCGACACTTTCAACATAAGCATTCACTTTAAGTTCCTTTTCTTTTGACTTCTTTCTTGAATTCCATTTCGACATTTTCATTGAATGATTCCTAGAATGAGGACTTGAGGTATCCTTGGTGGGCATCTTTGTAGTGGATGAAACAGGCAAAGTTGACTCAATGTAAAACAAACTGTCATCGAAAGCATGTTCTCCAGATTCAGTGCTTTTTTCGACGTTTTTGAGTTTATTTGGATTCAAATTCAAACTCGCGAAAAACGATGTGGATAGATTGCTTTGCACTGTAGCCAAGTTCAATTTTTCATTTTCTTCGTCTAAATTGTTAATCAAGTAGTCATCTTCTTCTATTTTCTCAAAGGTTTCATCGGAAGCTGATCTCTTTGTCCGAGTCTCACGTTTCGACCCTTCAGCTTTGAAAGTAGCATCATTCAGATAAATGATGTATCTATTCTGATCACTGACCCTCTGGGTTATCCTGATAGTGTGATCTTCATAATTCCTGCTGATGATGACCTCGGGCATTCCTTCATTCACTAACCATGATTCCATTACATCTGCCAGTTTCTCATTCTCAGCTCCGTGATCGGCATAGGTAGGCAAATTGGACCATAAATTTTCCCTCGTCACGGATTTGTAGGAATTCTTTTTCAAATATCGACTGATTCCTGCACAAAAATCAAAGGAACCAAGCAAGTCCTTGATCATCTTTACAACCACAGCTCCTTTGGTGTAGAGTTGTAGTTCATCGAACATTTTGTCAATGTCCTCGACTGTTTCTAGTTTTCTGACTAGGGGGATCCGTGAAGTGGATGTTTGTCGATCTAAGAGCTCTATCAATCTGATATAATATTCATTGTCCGTCAAGTGTGGATGGTTGTCGTTAAGGAAATCATAGACGAAATAACTTGCAAATCCTTCATTTAACCATAGTTCAGGCCAATCATACATTGTGACCAAATTCCCAAACCACTGGTGCACAATTTCGTGGGTGATAATCTTTTCGATTCTGTACTGTTCAAAAACTCCATCAACAGTCATGTTTCTCTCTGAAAAATATCCTAAATGATTTTTGAAATTACTTAAAGAATTAACCATGGATGAAGACAGAAGACATGAGGATATTTCGGTCGTTGTAGATAACGAGACCCCAGTTCTCCATTCCTCCTACAGGAAATCCGGGAGCGGCGACAAAATCCATCTTTGACATCGGATACAGTACTCCGAATTCCTCTTCGGCACGATCAAACATGACAGGTGAGAAATTTGCTGCAAAATGGGCTGCGGCCACATCCTCCTTTAATGTCCATAAGGTTAGCCGCATATTCCTGTCTGTTCTCATTTCCAAAGGAATAAAATCGCCTAATATTAAAATTATGAAGTAAATTTAAAATTTACAAAGACCTTACCGACAACGAAAGCAAGTAAATAAATGGGCATCTTGTGGGTAGGTTGGTAATGAGTTGCTTCTGTAGTCTGATTTCCTGATTCTGATTTCGGAATATCTTGAGCAGCTGAATTTGCCAATACTGTCAGATTCTTTGGATGCTTTATAGAAATGTTGAATGTTGTCTTGATCCCCGGTTCATCCCAGCAAGGAAGGAAAGTTCTTGCAAATGTCGGTTCAAACTTAGTTACGAATCCGACGATAGCCTCCGTCGTTGAATTCGGAATTGACGCCTTAATACATTGAGCTCCTTCCAATGTCGACTGACATATTCTTGTTCGGAACTCCATCTCCAGAGTGTACCAAGTTGCTTTCAGTCTCTGTTTCAACTGAACTCTCACCAGATCCCTCTTGAACTGCCTCTTGACTGTTTTTATTCCGACGGGCTTTCCATCATGTCTGATCCTGAGCCTATGGATGAATATATTAGAAGCTGCGTGGAAAACAACTTCGTTGTCAGTAGAATTTCCAAAAGATTCAAAAAGAATAGAAATGTTCCCGTGAATATGTTGACCCGTAGAAAAGTCTCCAAAGTCCAACTGAAATCACCGATTAGTCATAAATTCTGAACCCTCAACTTACAATCAAATCATAATGTACAGGAAGGACGGTTTTAGGTAAGGGGATAATCGGATCTTCCGGAGATCTGAGAGTAGCAGTTCTGTGGAATGCAGGTGCGTAATCTTCGCTAAAAGCTGGGGGATAAACATCGGATACTGTGAAGTTCCTATGGAATAAAGCTGTAGTTGAAGTTTGGACCTAAAAACAATAAATAATAACAGGGAAATGATACAAAACAAGTGTTACAGTGCTCTCAACTGTGACATTATCCAAACTGAGACTAGGTGTAGTTGTTAGCATTGGTTGAAGTGGTCTTGATTGCCCATTTACATCGGGGAATAATAGGGCTTTGGCAGCTTTTGAAAAGTTTGAAAGCGACTATAAGAGGTTAGTCAGAGAATCAATTGTTACAGTAGGGGGAAACGATGAAACTTACCCCGTTTTGTGATATTTGACTGAAGTAACCTTCAGAAGCCCATTGTCCGATGAACAACGCAACAATGAAGGTGAATACAAAAATAGCCAGAATTAGTATACAAAGGACACAGTTTCGGGATGAATTTGACTTCCTCGATTTCCTCGAATGAGGAAACAAAGATTGGGACTCTGGTTGTTTTGAGGATGATGTAATCATCATCCCAGAAGGTGCCTTGCCGTTTCTAGTAACAGTATGACTATAACATCCATTGGGTTCCCTTGTTTGAAGGTCTCCGTTTGAGTGATTTTTCAACGGGATAGTGAAGGAACTCCTCGGCATACTGATGGGTAGATCCTCTTCCGGGCTCGAATGGGCATTTCTGTTCGAGAAAGTCGGTTCAGGGCAGATTCCAGAATCGTAATTAGAATACGTACTCGAAGACATGCCGTTTCTATAGGTAGACTTTTTATAGACGGCAACTTCAATTTCGTCCCTCGGCAATCTGGCTGGCCGGGAAAGGATTTCACTGACATACATTCTGGACTATCGGTACATTTTAGATGAAAAAGAAGTAATGTTCATCCCTAGCAATAATCCATAAATGAGATGGCCCTGAAAAGAGGTAAAGTAATAGGGAACAAAGTAGGAAGAATAACAAAGCCGAATGGGCAATTCTAAGGAACAACAGGGATTACCCAATTCGGCAAAAGTTGGCCAAAACATAATTCCGTCAGGGCGCGATTTCGGGATCCAATGAGGCGGAAATAATTGCATATATAGACAAAAGAGTCAAGGACAAGGGGAATCATTAATGAACTCGATTCATGATCTGAGCAAGTGCCAATTACCCAGCGTGAGGTGACTCTTGTTCCAAGTCAAGTCCGGTCAGTATAAACAGTCGACCTATCTTCCACTTGATGAGATTAAGCAAAAATCAGAAGGGATACTTGAAACAGATTGGATTGTATTTATTTAGCTAGAGCAACAGAAGGGAAAAGACAAACATCGGCGACTAAAAAAGGAAAGGTGATCATCCGTGAATGGTCCTCGATGTGCTTGTTGCCATTCCGGAGTCATCAAATGTTGCGCATTCAGCAGGAATACCTGTCCGTCTCTGCAATAAATCGCAGAAGCAATTTGTTCAACGACATGGAGTAAGAAAAAAATTGACTGGCGTATATTGTTTTAACAAAAAATCGGCAAAAGTCAAAATTTATGATCGCGAAAGCAATTATCGAACATAGAGGACAGATAACGATCACAATGAGAAAGAATAATTCAAAAACTTGTCAGATTCAGAAAATCCTCCACGTATTTGAACAAGAAACAGGATGTAATACTATCGTAAAAATTAAAAATAGGAGTTATTAGAAACTTAGTAACAAATCTTAGATTGTTAGAAATATAGAATTCTCAATTTCAAATGGCTCCAAGTCTTTACTAGAACATGGAATGTTGTAAAAAATATCCACGAAAGTTTTGAAAGACCTTATACCAATCTACTGAATTCTGGAAGATTCTACGGGACTTGGGAATTTTTACAAAACTCTAGAGGGTTTCAAAAACTTCCATTGAATTTTAAGGGACCAAAAATTTCCATGAAATTTCTGAGATCTTGGAAATATTCCGTTGAATTCTGGAATGATTTGGAAAGATCTCAGGGAATTCTAGTACGTGAAAAGTCATAAATGCAAGTAACTGAGTCAGGAAACACCAGAATTAGCTCAATTTTCGGGAAGTTGCGCAAAGCGTTCCAATTCTCCTCATCATTAGCGGGAAGACACTAATAGTAATGTCCGACGAGAAGCAGACCTTTTAGAGAAAAATTGTTTTTGATAAGAGTTGCGCACTGACAGTTCCGAAAATTGATGGTTTCATTCCTCTATTTTCCCAATCCGGACAAGAAGATCAGTTTAAATTGCTAGAGAAAGCAGTGTCCTGGAAAGACTATTGTTTGTGTAAGAGATTACTGGGGACGTTCTCATTTCAAACTAATTCCACTGATTCCTCAACCATGAGAGACGTTGAAACTGGCATGTCGGAGTTATTCAGGGGCTTTAAAAGGAAAGCGGAAACGAAAGATAAAACAAAGAAAAGAGAAAAAAGGATAAAGGTCGCGTAGTCGTCTCAAACATGCGTGTCAACGATACTAAGATAACTAATCTAATGGGAACTGACAGGCCGCGGGAATCTTGGCAAGGAAGTTCAACCCGACTGAGCGAATCATGACAAGAATCAGAGAAGAAATGATTTATTCTTCTATAAATTCAAGAACCACTCATCAAATTACCAAAATTAAAACAGGAAAGCCGATTTGGGCAGTAAAAAGGACAAAGTTAACTAAGCTGTCAACAGCACGACAAAGAAGTGGACGGTGTCCACTTGGGATGAAGCCTAAGGCGACAAAGCGAGTCAATTTTGGACGTCCGCATTCCAGAATGTCGGAAGCAATAATCTCATATTTACATTAGATCCGAATATCTAGTTAAACTTTGCGCAAAGTTGCTTCCGTTCCCGAAAGAAGTAATAATAGAAGTAATAAATTTACAAACTCGGCTGGCTCTGAAGCTTTCAGAAGTAGAGATCTACTCTTGGCTTGCTGTTGACGGGGACCACCTTGGAACAAAGGCGTGAAACGCTTTTTCTTCTTCATCTCCTGCTGCCTCATTATGTTTCTCCCAAAAAGAGTGAACTAACAATTGTCAAGAGCTAGCAAATAAGAGCGAACGGCTTCACAAAGAATTCAACATTGGGATAGAAATCCTAAAAGCAACTTGGCAGCTTATAAACATTTTCCAGCTGAGATAATTTTTGGTACACTACTCAAAGGAGAAAAGTGTTCAACCGGAAACGACGACTTTGTCTATGCCACCAGAAAGTCCAGCTGACTACTATCATCTCTTCGATCCCGGCTAATAGGAATTAGGTTACATGCCAAAACCCACACCAAGTCACTGGAGGACATTGAATTTGCGGCAACTGTGACCAGTTCATCAAAGCAATTACCCTACAATAAAAATCCACATAGGAATTGTTAAAAAATTTTTTTGACATGAATTCCTAGAACCTATAGGAAATTTCACAACTCTTGATTTCAAATGGTTCCAAAAACATCCTTTGAGTTCCGTAATGCAAGAATTTCCTATGAAGCCTTCAGAATGCTCTACTAGGTACTAGAAGATTGTAACGGCCATGAAGCTTCAGTTGCTGAACAAAAAAGTTTAAGATGTTATTTGTGATCAATTAAAATTCTCTTAAATCCCAATAGTGTTCATATTTGATAACCTCATTATCTCTCTGGAGGATTCCTTTTTGCTTGTTTTCAACTGTGATTCAGCGGAAACACGGGTACAAGTTATAAAAGTTTGACAGAGTTTATAAATCCCTTTTCACTGAAAGATGTCTAGTTGACTTCTGGCAATTAATTACCGCCTTGAGTCTCTAATACGGCTTCATTAATAATTGAGCATGTTTGAATGCAAGTAACCGTGTCCACAAACAGATACTCCAATGTCCTTAGAGCGTGTCGAGAGCTTAAATTCTTATCACATGAAATGTCAACCGTGACAATCCGGTAAAATTAGTCTTTCAGTCTATCCCGAACCAGATTAAGTCTCGTAACAAATACGACTTCCTTTCTGTTATTCCGCTATTTCCTGAGGTCTATTATTGCGAAGGTTCAGAGCTGCGGGATACGTGCCGACTAGCAGCCAGTATTTAGTTTTTAGGTCTTTTCAACTCGGATTTACTGGTCATGAACGTAGAAAAAACAGTGTCTGTGCAACAGATACAGCTTTTGCGATCGAGTTAATCCCAGATGCAGTTAGATTAGTAGATACTCTTTGTCAAAAACCCTAATCTAAATCTGTTGTTAAAAACTGCATTTCGGTTATATAGAAATTTAGTTCTCATCCATTTTAAAACATCAGCTGTTCAGTGATCTTCTCAACTTTGTTGGCTATACTTGATTTTTAAACTGCTAATTTTTTGTGACGTTGTTTTTCACTGCTTTAAAATTCATAGATAAACTGTTGTTGTTTCAGACCATCCTTCCCTATTTTTAAATGTATTTAGTACTGAGTTTTATTCAATCTTCATGTGTTCCAGTCCAAATACTAAATTTTACTCGAATGAAATCCTATAAAACTTTCGGAGTTTAATGGAATGTTTCGAAACCTCTAAGACTTTCATAGAAGCTTTTAAAGCTTTTCATAATTTCGTAGAAGTTTTTAGAACCAATATTGGGACCAAAACTTCAGGAATTTCCCAAAAATTCTGCAAATTCGTGTCAAGGCAATTTTGCAGAAGCATTCATTCTTAAAATAGTGCAGTGATTAATTTGCTTTGAATTTTTTGGCAAAAATAATAACAGCGATTTCATGAATTTCACGACAGGTATAACTAAAGGAAATAATGATTATTAGTCCTAATAATGAAGCTAAAAATAAAGTTTCCTTTAGACTGAAATAATGCAAATTTCCATTTTTGCTCATGAAGGTTTATCCATTTGACGTCTGCTTGAGGACGTTTTTCAAGGGTGGATTAAGCCAGATAATCCCATTTGTGGAACGCACCTTTTTATTGCCATGACTTCTTTGCTACTTTTCCTGCATCTTAAAAAATGCCTCTCGAATGTAAACGCTTGATTTCAATGAAGGACCAATTTTTGCATTTTTGACATAGAGATGGCAAGTTTCAGGAATAATGACTCCGCCCCTGTTGGACTCATTTTTTCACCAAGATGGTGGTTTTCCTCTTTCATGAGTTTATCTAGCTATCTTTAATAATAATCTGGTTTATATTTGTCTATATTTTTATTTTTTAAGACAACGTTCCACTAGTGTTTTTGACACGTCCTGCGGACTTGCGTTGAGATCGCGTGTTTGTTTCTCTATGATTGTCATTTCAGTGAGTCCGGCATCACACGGTTTGGAGATTATTCTTGAAGCTGCTGGGAGCGCTTTGCGCGTCCCCATCTAACAAGAAACATGGATTCGATGGAAAGCAATACGACATCCCTATTATTAGAGCTCATCCCAGTAATGACCTTGTTTAATTTATCGTCCATGGCTTCCATTGACTCCACCACTGCGATGTCAGCGGGGAAACAGTCTTGTGATCCTCCTCCAGTCCAAGACGATGATCCATTCGTATTAGATCATATTATTTATTCCATTTTTATTCCTATTGTGTGTGGTGTAGGTGTATTTGCTGCATTAATATGTGTAATTGTTTTCACAAGACCTCAAATGAGATCGTCATTGAATATTTATTTGGCAGGGTTATCTCTCTTTGATCTCGTCCTCCTAGCAATGTCTCTGCTGATCTACCCTCCGATGAGTATTTGCCTCAGAATGGTAGGTCTAATTCTTACTTTACTCATGAAAAGTGGTAGCAGAGGCGTTAAATCCATCAATATTAAGATTATTTCCATTAATTCCTGAGTAAAAGTCTAGGAAGAATGGCATTTTTGAGTCTGATGACATTTATGACAATTTGGGTTGTAGCATTTATTTCTTAAACATCTTTAAAATCATATAAGCAGAAAATTGGTGAGTTACAATTTTTCCACGGTAACCATGAATTATGTTCTCTTCGATGAAAATCATGTTTCCGGTAAAGTAGAAAATAGTTGGCATGAGGCCAGTCAAATTGGCTTTGTTCGGTTTTTCTTGGGTTTCCTACTAGTGTCGTAAGCATTAAACAGATTCTTCTGTCATTTGTTTTCATCTTCGAAAAGAGTGTTCTCAATATAAACCAGAAGTATAGATAAGCAAAAAGCCTAAATACAATGTCCAAAGTTCCTGCTCTGGTACTTATTTTCCCCAGGGACCACGGTCTGTGCACCAGAAGCAATTGAAGGTTTTCGTAAAAAATTCTATTCAATATGCTAAATTTCAATTATAATTAATATCTTTACGGTTTTTTGCCTCCAAAAAACGTCTCCTCGTAAGTGCTTTGGGTTAATGAGGCATTCATTCAATATTCTTTTAGTTGCTGTGCATTTTTTGAGAAATGTGATTATATTTGAGGATTACTGGAATGGTTACAAGATCAAAGGAATTAGCATCATCGTCAAAGTTGAGCATAAAACATTCAAAAACATTTTTGACGTTCATTAAAAGAGGATAATTAAAAATTCCGGTTGAAATAATTTATTCTTATAAAGCAATTCTGAATCCAAAAATATAGCGACCTTGCTCTTCAGTTTCTGATGCACCATTAGAGACCTTTGGAAGATTGATGCTTTTCAGAAACATTTCTGACTTAACTAGAGCATTCAACAAGCTATGAGCATAGGGCAGAATTGTCTCTTTTCGGCAGAAGATCTCATAATATTATTTAGACTCTTTTCGGCATCATTAATCAAAAAAGTGCGGAAATTTCCTATTTTATTTTAAAACTTCTCAGAGCATGTCAACGATAAATTGATCATCCTATTTTTTAAACCGTATTTGGTATATATGACGAGAAATTTCTGTGCAAATTTTGAGAATTCATATTTTTTAGAAACGGAAGTTTTGAACATGCAAGAGCAAAAACCAGAAGATCTGTAGATTTACCTTTGTGTTATTTTCTTCTGGTGAATAATGTATAATTTTCTCTACATAGGTGGAAATTATTTTTACTCAAAAGCTCGAGCAACAATGATTAAGATCCGTCTTTTCGTCCCAGTAAAATCATTGCGTGTGCCGTCTAAATGCCTTAGGACAGTAATTATCTGACTCAAAACGAAAACGGCTGTTGCTTCATTTTGAAAGGAACTGTTCATTACTCGAGGTCAAAAATTAGAAAACCAAATTGTCTTTTAAATGAAAGCAATTTCCAGATGAGTCTTTAAAATTTGGAAAGTTGAAAAATAAGAGATGAAAGAATAATTAATATGAAAAGTAAAATAATACTTATTTTGAAGCCATTTTAATTGCACATGGTGAGAAGTTATGTGTTTCGGAGTGACTTTCATCAGATGACTATGTCACGAGTTTTAACAACATTTACGCTATTCTCTAGGACTTGATCGGGAAAACACTTTCTCATGACATACTTACTTCATAATACATAGGTCTGTAATGTTGTTAATACACAGGGGAAAGTGTCAATCACGAATAATTTGAGATGCATATCGCTCTTTCCAGATTGCCTGTTGTTTTGGTGTAAGATTTCACTCCTACTTGAAAACGAGAAAGCTGGCCAGGAATTCCCCGTTAGGATTTCATTTCTTGATAAGCTGATTTACTCTCTGCAAAGTATGATTTGGTTCTTTGCAAAGGAATTTCTAGCCTACTTAAGGATCGACTTGGATAATGGACTTGTTTTCATCATTTGAATTTGTAATTTGGAGAGAACCGAAGTAACTTGTATTTCAGGAAAATTCTTTCTTTTCGGAAAACACTTTAGATATGAAAACAACCATAATTCAATATAGTTCAGAATAAAGTATTATTGTCCTTTCAGGGATCTGGGATGGTATGTCATTTCTTCTGGAAAACGGCTCTTGTCACATATCCAATATCCCTGGCAGCTCAAGCGGCTTCGGTGTGGACGTGTGTTGCAATTACTGTGGACAGGTTTCTGGCTGTTCGATATCCACTCAAGATGCGGGTTTGGTGTACTCCAGCAAAGGCCTTCGTGGTGCTCTTGATCATTGCCACGATATCCTTTCTCTACAAAATGCCCGCGGTGTTCGAACTCAAACTGGACGAATGCGGAAGACTGACCCCTACAGATCTCCGTCAGAACGCCCTGTACATAATCATTTACAATACCTACGGGTATCTTCTCTTACTGCTCGTTATTCCTTGGGCATTGATGATTATTCTAAACGTCATTGTGATTCGGGCCGTCCATCATGCTTACAAAATTAGACGATCAATGACAAAAACTAAAGGCCGAGTGGACGACAAAGAAAGAAGGTAACAGATCTTCACTGTTCAGTTATTATAGTGTATTTTTAGATGTACCGTAATGGCTCTTGTTATGCTGACTACATTTATTCTATTCAATCTTTTAGCGGGTGTTAATAATGTTATTGAGGCTTTTACCGGTAATTCTGAGAACTACCGATTCAGAATTCCCATAGGGAATTTATTAATATGCGTAAACAGGTAATTGTCTGCAATCTTTAACGGATTAAAAGAGTTGTTTCAGTGCTTCGAATATCCTGATTTATTCTATTTTCGGGAGGAAATTCAGAAGAGTTTGCTTCCAAATAATGTGTCCTTGCCTCACTGACAGAGGATATCAGTGGCTGCAGCCGACAATAGCCATGCCTAGTGAAGCTGGAGAAAGTTTGAAGAAAGTAAGTCATTGACAAGAACGATGTTTCTTAATTGGGGATTCCCAGATTACGGTACTGATGCCGGAAATGCATTCCAACTGTGCCTCTAGAGAAAACAGTTTCCGCATGATTCGTGACGATGTCGGTGCAAATGGAGTCTTTCTCCCCCCTAATGGATCGCATCGTCATCCTCGAAGAAAATTTCATTCACTTGCCAATATCGAAAGAACACGATCAACCGAATCCCGGTAAATGGAACTTCCCGACTTCATGTTTTATGATCTAATTGCTACATATCTCAGTATTAAAATTTGACAAGAAATAAAATTGAAATCCTCTATATTAGATAAATAAGAAACAATATTAATCTCATAATTAACTTTTTCATTCTGAGGTGCTCACAGATTACATATGTAACTTTATGTCAACAGAGACAAAATCTGTTAAGTCAAAGCTTTTTTCGTAAACAGACTACATTATGATACTATTATAGAAACACAAAGTGAGCGCTGTTGCTAATTATCTTAATATATATTTTTTTTTTAAATTCTCAAAAAATTCTAGGCTTTTTGAGTTCAAATAGTGATTAAAATGATTACCATGAAAGTTAAAAACAAGCATTATTTAAAACCTACCTTGGTACAAATTATCAGAACTCCTTAAAAACATTTTTTTTAAATTTTAAACATTAGTTTCAAATTTCTGTTGGATGCTACAATATTTGAGATTATCTATGATATTCCGGAGAGTTCCAAAAATCTCCACTAATTATAGAAATTCTCACAAACTTCTAGAGGATTTTCAGTTTTGACTAGATTCTGAAATCACACAAGTTCTCAAAAAATTTATCACTTCAAAATCTTCTACTGGATTCAAGAGAACTCTAGAAACTTCCTAAAAATCTTATGTCAAAATTAGCTTTAAAATGAAACTGGGGATTTATAACTTCGTGGAATAATTTAAATTGTCATATAATTATTGCTTAATTGATTAAAATTATATAATACTGATGAATTTTGGTTGCCCCATCTAGTACCAAACTCTTATTTTCTTAAAAGCAGAAAATTTGAAACTCCAGTTACAATATGAAGAAATTTCCAGTCTGACTTATCATGTTGAGAAAAATATCTTTTATGTTAATCAACCCTACTTTCTAAATTATATTTCATAGATCAATTTGGTCACTTGTTCAATCTCTTAAGGAGTTTTTCTGATTTCTAAAATTACTTTCTCATACTCCATCTTCAATATCCCATTATACTATTAAAATGATTACATCTCCTTGTTGATTATCTGCACATAAACCAGCAGTGTAAATTAAGGAGTTTTCGTAGGTGTAATGAACTATTCGTCAGTATTTCTAAAATGAGAGAAAAGCTGCTCCTTTCTTGTCCTACTTTGGCTTTGTGTAAGCGGATGGATTACAAAAATTTGTATCAATATTAGAAATGCATTTATTTATTGTAGAATTGGAAAATGATTTCTATGCCTACGGAATCTTCTGGAAGGACTGAGCAAAAGCCAGTCAGAAGCCTTAAAATAAACTGGTCTTCGGAAAATCTTAAGAAATAAATATTTTCCAGATGAAATTCGTAATTATGACGTTGAGTAGAGATACCATTTACAGTAGGAATATAAAGGGAGAAATAACATGTTATTTTGAATGTCCTTTGTTTTTCAAATTGGCATTCTTATTTCTTCCTCTTCATGTACTAGAATTTTGAAAACACTTTTGTAATTTTTTAGGTTTTTGTGAGAATCTTTTGAATATTCTCAAATTAAAACATATCCTATATATTCACCTGCATTGAATAGTCCATGTTTTTTAGGAGCTTTCATAATTTACGTCAAAGTAGTTTCAAAATAACTTTGGTTTTTAGTTATTAATAATGGTATAATTGACTTTAACGTTCATGCAAGTAAAGTCACGATTTTTAATTGTCTACAATAACAACTGTCCTCTCATATTTCAATTATAATTTTTTATTATGCTTTATCCTTATTTGCCGTCATAAATGATGACACACCGGAACACTGACAAAATAATTGTTATGACTAAATCAACCTGAATCATATATTTGGCCAAATAAAGTAATTCTGCTAAACTATAATGGAAATAAATTTACATTTAAAGTTAGTCTTGTTTTGAAATTCATTGTTGAATGTTTCATTCAAATATTGCAGACCCGCATGAATGGATTCTCATTTGCTTTTAAATTGCGTTTTCCAGGAATCGCGGATGCATAAACATTGTAACCATAGGCCGGACATTAGGTGTTTGGAAGTTTATACAAAACCATTGATATTTTCCAGTCAGTTTTTGGTTGAAAAAAAATTGTGCATTTACGGTATTATACAAGTCATCTGAATTTGCGCAAATGTCGTTTACAGTTTTATGTCGAAAGTTTTTCCTCTTCGTAAATGACATCATGTAGCTTTACTACAAAGTGTCTGATCCTTGAGCTATTGAGCAAATGTACTTTAAATTTAAATCGTTCTGCCTGAATTTTGAAGGCTTTCCAGATAAAACTTGAATATAAATCATAGTGATTGAAGGATATTTGTGTCTGATTAGTTTGGCTTACTTTTGCTTTTTTAAATGTGATAATTATGATTAGTTAAAGAACGAGCACCCATTAAGACGGATATTAATTTAACTTTTAATATCTTTAATGTTGCTGGTTTATGTTTGATATTTTCCAATACTTCCTTTCTCACATTCAAATGAAATTGTTTCTATTTAGGAATACTAAATTTTTTATTCATTCTGACTCTAAACGTTGCATGATTGTTTTCTGATTTCTGTTCTTTAAAACTCTTTTTGTATTTTCTAATTTAATTTGAAATATCTGTTTGCTAGAAAATTACAGTAATGTGTTTTTTTGTATATGAAATCTGATAATCGTATACATTCTCATCTACAGTCAAATTCAACAAAGCTCCGCCTTGAATTTTTTTTCAATGATGAAGTTGAATAACATTTTATCCTCTTGTTTCGTGAATGACTACTTGTTAATTATCTAGCCGACCTCATGTATCTAGGAGCTAGGCTTAGTAAATGCCTTTCGATCATCCCACCATGTTATCCATCTAATTTTCAGCGGTCCGCCATTTTCTTATTATCCTTTGAAGTTTTCCTTTGCGTATTACTGTTGCTTGTGACTTTTACGAGCTTCGAATAACTAATTTGAATTATTTAGGCTAACAATGGGGTTTGATCGATGCTACATCACTACAGTTATCCTTATACTATCTACTTTGCTGAGTCAACTGACCGTTTCCGAAGGTGCTCCAAAATACAAAACTTTTCGAGGAGATCCAAATCTTGAAAAATCAAATGTATTTGAGTAAGTGTTTTCTGTTATTATTTCCTTCCGTTACAAATTTTAATCTTCTAGAATATCAGCACCACTTACACGTAATTGTTTCTTCTCTCCTATGAACTGTATATTGTTCAAAAAGGGAGATCTCAGGAGAATCGTTGTCCGGAGAGCCATATCGTGATCTCTAGAATATTTACTAATATTACATGGTGGATTTTCCAACTTTGATCCTGATTACAAACTTCCATTGTGCTAATCGCCTGAGGAACTAACTTGATTCGATCTCATATGGTTATTTGTACAAAAAACAACTTTTTTGTTTATATAAAGTTGTCCGTTAACATTTATTCCGAACAAAAAAGTTTATAGTACCGAGATTTCTAACGTTTACGGGGATCATAGAATTATGTAGCACGACGTATTTCGAACCCGGGAGTAAATATAAAGGCTAAATGAATTTTGAAAAACAATCAAGTGCGACTCCAAGGCATCAACGATTTGAGCAAGTGGGAATGAAGGGAAACCCGCAAATTGTCTTCTAGAAGCCAGTAGAGTTGCTAGAAGAAATACGGGCCCATTCGGGGAAAGTCTCCAGTTCAAAGATCCCATAGGCAAAGCTTTGCATATAACCGATTGTGATGAGTACGGTAACAACGGAGATGAAGAACCCGGAGATAATCATGTCTGTTACCTTTAGCATTCCAGAGGAGAAAACAATGGCTGCAAAGTTGCTCGATTAATCATAGAGAATCAAAAATAACTAACCATTCGGTGGAGTTCCTACAGGCAGCATAAAAGCCAGAGAACAGGCCATTGTTGTAGGAAGCATCATGTTCAAAGGATGGACTTCGGTCTTTTCTGCCTGTAAAAATTATTCATTTGCTTTAAAATATTACAAAAAACAGACCAAGGTGGCTGCAATGGGAATGAAGATTGAAGCCGTTACTGTATTCGAGCAAATGTTAGTCACGATCATAACAGCAATGATGTAGACAAATTGAATTCCCCACAATGGAAGGGACTCCAATTGGGCGAGGACCGTTCCGAGCATGTTGCTGAGACCAGATTCCTTGACTCCAGCCGCGAGAGCGAAACCACCTCCAAGAAGCCAGACAATTCCCCAAGGGAACATGGAGATCATAGTCTCCCAATCCATCAGTCGAGGAGGTTTTACTTCCTTCAATTTGGTGATTGGTTCGCCATTGCTATCAACTCCAGTCGTTACTGCTTGTTTCTTTACTGCTAAATCTTCCGCAGTAGGCCATCCTAGTTTCGGTTTTTCTGCTGGTAAAATGAATAAAAGTGCTACGATGATCATCGAGGAAGTAGCATCAGTAAACCAGCCTTTTTCAAAGAGGTCTCCGAAACCTGGAATGATTTCTGGAGCTCGGAAAAGCCACATGAGCAACATGATAGTGAAAACGATTCCAACGGACTTTTCGGCATAGCTCATGGGTGGAAGCTTAGCATATCTATTATGCATCATCTTGGTGACAGCGTCATTCCCCTCAGGAGCATGTCGAAGGAAGTAAAAGACCAGAATAGCCCAGCAGGCCAGCAAACAGAGGACCATTAACGGGAAGGCGAAGAAAAAGTAAGACATGTAATGGACTCCGGTATTGGCTCCAGAATACAAGCTGGAAAAGTTAATTAAGAAAGTTTATCAATTTCGTCCTTACTTTGCGAGCTGTCCAATGAGGACAAGGTTTGGAGGCGTTCCAGTAACAGTTCCAGTACCTCCAATGTTCGCAGCGAAGCAGATGGAGATGATCATTCCTTTGGACATCGCAGAGGCTGATTTGTGGAAGTCTTTCTTCGGGGAAGACTCCATCAAGTTGGCCGAACTCGCCTTGTGATGAGCAGCATAGGATTCCTCCAGTTGATCGATTACGGATTGACAGACGGGGACAAGCATAGCACAGGTGGCCGTATTGGAGATGAACATACTTAAGAGAGCCGTAACGCTCATGAACCCAAGCATTACCCATTTAGGCTGGGATCCAGACAATGTTAGAACTCTCAGGGCGATTCTCTCGTGTAAATCGCTCTTTTCTACTGCTGCAGCTACGATGAGGCCTCCAATAAAGAGAAAATTGGTATCCTAAACATCCCTTCAACTATGGTGATTAAAAAGTAATCATACATTCATGTATTCTTTAGCTACAGCCTTCGGTGTCATCAACCCGGTCAATGGAAATAAGAAGAGTGGGAAGAGCGCTGTTGCTGCGAGGGGAATGATCTCGCCCACCCAGTAAATTGACATGACTAAAACACACCAAATGCATTTATATTCCTATAATTAAGAAATTAGCGAGAAGATTAAATTAAACTCTCACATTTTGGCCAGACATAAGGAGAGGTGAGAGAAGTACAGGCAAGAAGATCCCAGCTAAGATTGTCTTGAAGTAGCGGAAAAGGCCAGCCATGTACTTGAAGGAAGTGACTCTGGATCGTGGAAGCCAGTCTTCGTTCACCTGTTGGCCATTCTCACTCACGAGCATGTTTTGTCGAGAGGAGTTGTACATGGAGAGGTCATCTGAGACCTTCAAATTCGTAAACGACATCTCTCCCAGTTTTACCAAGCCGAATAATTCTGCAATTGAAAATAAAGTAAATAATTTTGTAAACAGCTTTTAATCTAGCACGCCTATCCACCCGGAAAACAGGGGTCATTGTGAATATTCAGTCGCGAAACGTAAAAACGAACTCTCACCAAGAAACTCTCTGACGCCATGACGAATCTACTTGTTCGCTAGAGCGAGTGGAATTACGCGCCAAAAGCAAAGAACGACGTGCAGTCTGAGATTAGTTTACCTACTTATATCTCTATTATAGAGTTATTCAACATAAAAGATATCTCATTAATCGTGGTCTAGATAGGAATTTTTATTACGTCAAAATCCGTGAATTTTGATGAAATAGAAGTGGCATTTTGCTAGACTGGACGTTGACTAGTAAGCCAGGCCTTTTTTCGAAAAACAGGAGACTACTAGGGGTCGTGTGGAAATGTTCTCTGCTATTCTTGCCCGAAAACGGAAATGGAAACAACTATTCCATTTTCAAAATAAGCTAGCTCTTTCTTAACTTTAGTGCAAATTTCCAGGAAAATTCACTAAAATTCATTTAAAAATCAGAAACTTCTTTCTAAGAGCTTTGTTTCTGAAAGAAGTGATCTTGGGGAGATCAAAAATACTGTGGTTTGATTTTAAAGAAAAACAAAAGGAAGAACGACCCCACAAGCATGTGATAACAAAGTGTCAAGTTCGCTTTATATTCAAGTGCAAAAAAAACAAAAATGAGGTTTAGTGACAGACAGCTGATACTTTGTTCCCCAGATCAATGCGCGACGTAGATTGTTTGAATAGCGGAAATGAGGATCTCACTAGCAGCTTAGCAAAAGTGAGGAGACAAATTCCGGAAAAGCCAACAACTGTTAAAAATGCAAAATTGACCTTGTGGAGGGCATTTACGTAGGCAAGTGAAAAAGCACAGGTGCCGTTCCCTGTAACTTCGTCTGAAACAATAAAGATCAAACACGTCAGAAACGTCAAAAAATAAAGGACAACTTATGGCATGAAAGACAAGACTTTACTCAAATAAAAAAGGAGAAGCCTCATTATTCAGTTTTGAAATTAGTGAAGCGGAAGGCGGGCCATGCATTACGTCATGCGGCCACCTCGGTCAACCATGTGTTAGCTTGTGATTTTTCAAAAGAACATGGTTTATTCAAAAAATGGAAAAAGAGGTACTTAAATATTTCGAGAGAAAGCACATGGGACGGAAATGACAAAGACTAGCCAAATAAAGACAAAAAATAAAAGCTAAAATTCCCATTTAACGGATATCATGAGAATGAAAATTCCATCTTAAAAACTCACACTATTTAGAGATATCCAAATATCTTCCACTTTAAGCAAGCCGACTAGACAGAAGTGAGAGTCGGCGTTTTGTCAATGGCCCGCTTTATTTTTATCCAATTCGGCAACTGCACACTTTGTCCTGATTTTTCAATATCTTTGTTTCTTTATTTTTCCGAATGTCTGTTGCTAAGTATTTGTAATGCAGATGTTCTTGATGGAAATAAAGATAAATGTTTCACACGTAGCAGAAAAACAGAATTTTTGAAAACAGTTTGAAGCAAAAAATCGGTCAAAATCAATTTTCATCAAGGAAGAAAGACATTCCGATCGAGCCAATCAAATCTGCAAGATTGAATGACAGTCTGATCTAGTAAGAAAAAGCTCAAAAAACCACAAATTGACATGTGCGCGAAGTGGATTAGATCGTGTTTCTTCCGAAGGCAGAGGAAACTGAAAGCTGAACATCAACAAGGAATAATCTAGCTTTCAGCCTGATTACTTAATAATCTTTTTGGTTTTTATCCGTTTCATTGCGAATTGTCACTTTCAGTCATTCCATCGATATCACCTTGACTTTATTTTGTGACCCACTGGGAACTGGCTTCAAAGTAGAGAGCTCAGCAGTTATTTCAAAGGTGTAGGTAACTTGGGTTTCGCGAATGACCGCAGGACAAAAACGGTGAAGGCGTCTTTGACCCAATTTGCGATTTTTCTGAATTTATTGAGAAAACAGGAGAAATACTGATTGTAATGCTGATTAGAGGTCGTCACTTTTGCGCCTTCTGAATGATAAATCAGTTTCTTGGGGATTTTGATAAAAAAGTAAACAACTCTTTCTAGATTCTTGTTTTTTGAAATCTAATTTGGTTCTCGGCCTTCTGAAGCCGGTATTTACTTCGCTTGATTTACTTTTCCTTTTGTTAATTAGGGTTTTCTCGTTTTGTTCAACAGCAATCCTCGTCAGAAAACGAACGTTTAATCTCACCGAAAATTAGGTCTGACATACGTTCCAGTGCTATTCTCCATCTTTCTGGGATTTTGATGGGGTTCACTTTCGATTAATTTTCCCAATCCGATATCAAACCTCCGTCAATTGTTATTTTGAGAAAATCTTTCGGAATATCCTGTTTTGAATCGCTAGATTCTTGAGATTATTTAATTTCGGTTCTTATTTATTTTCACTTCGTGGTATATTATGAAAGCATTGTGATTTTTCTTTTCAGTGAAATGAAGCTCGAGCTTTCTTCTGGTGTCTTTCTACTGGTAGTTTTCGGAATCACGGTCTGTTATGGGGCTCCAAATCGGGTGATCCGACAATCTCCACAACAACAAGGACAGTTCCAAGCGGGTTTCGCTCCTCAAAGATTTGGTCCTCCTCCAAGACAATTTGCAGTTAATCAACAAAAATTTGGAATTCAAGGAGGTGAGTTATTTTGAAATACATCATTCGAGGAATACAGTAATTTTAGGTCCACCTCAAGGTCAGCAGTTTATTCCTAATGGACAATTCGCTCCTCCAAATCAGTTCCAGCCAAATAACTTCCAGAATCAACAAGTACCTTCACAACAACAGCAATTTTTACCTAATCAACCACAAAATGTTCCTCCAGCTTTTGCTCGACCTGCACCGACGGCCACTCAGCTGCCTTCAGCTCTCCCAATACAATCAACTGAGAAAGTACCTGAAAACCAGGCTCCAGTGCAACAACCACCTCCAGTCAAGGTCGAAGAAGCTCCATTATCCACAACCACCCCTCCTCCCCCACCAACTCCAAAGATAGTTCCTCCTCCAGTCGACAAAAACGTCGATCTTGATGGTGATGGTGCTCTGAGTCTTCCAGAAGTCCAATATGCTGCATTTGTTCATCACGGGCTCTCGTCTAGTGTTGTTGAAAACATGTTCAACGAAGTTGACAAAAACAAGGATGGATATCTGACATCTATTGAATTCAATGAAATCCGTCCTTTAGTTCTTGCGAAAGCTGAGAGTGCCGCTCTTCGTTATCTAAATGTCAGTTTATTTTTCATTTTGATTATCATTGAAATTTCTTTCAGAACGTGGATGCAAACCGCAATGGGTTGTTGAGTCTTTCTGAAGCCCAAGCTTATATCCTAAAGGAATATGGAATCAGTAATCGAGATGTGGAGCGGATCTGGCGTCTGGTTGTTCCCAGCAGCAACGATGAAATGGATGCTGTTCTCTTCAGCAAACTCCGTCGACGTGTCCGTGGAATGAGTATCCGGTTGGCCCGTCAAATCATGAAGAACGCTGATCATAATGATGACGGTCATATTGATTTGCGAGAGGCCCAACAAATTGCTTTTGAGCAAGAGGGCATCGGAGCCGCTGATGTCATTGAAATGCTCGCTAGTGTAGACGACAACAACGATGGAGAACTCAACGCTCCTGAATTCGCTGATTTTGAACGAATAGTCAGAGCCAGAGCCGTTGAGACTTCCAGAAAAGCTCTCAGAGTTGTTGATACAGATGGAAGTGGAACTCTCACTATGGATGAGGCTCGTAGAATCGCTTTCGATCACTATGGGTTTGATGAACGTACTTTAGAACCCTTCTTCGCTCAAGCAGATGAGAATGAAGACGCACAGCTTGACGCTGTTGAGTTCGCTGGATTCCGTTCAGTTATTCGAAGCCGTGCCGTCAAAAATGCAGAAGCCATTCTTCCGGAAGTCGATACGGATGGAGACGGTTACGTCAATAACTTAGAGGCCGAAGAAAAGGCTCGACGAGAAGATGACATGGACCCTAAGGAGACATTCAATCTTTTCAGCGTTGCTGACCAGGATAAAAACAATGTTCTGGACAGAGTTGAACTCGCTGACTTTGTCAGATTAGTTCGTTTGAGTGCCATCAAGTACGCTACTGATCATTTTAGAGTAAGTGTTTCACGATATTAATTCTACGGGTGAAAATAAGCAAAATCGGAGTTTACATTGAGCAAAGTACAATCAAACAACCTGTTACATATGAAAATTCGTAAGCTGATAATCTTTTTCGTAAATAAACTCCAAGTCTATATAAATATTAATTTTAAAATAAAACTAGGGACGTAGAATCCTGGAGGGTAATTTAAATTAATATATAGACATCATTTAACATACAAGCGGGTATTTGAAAGGAGCGAACAATTCAAACATCCCGAGGCATTGCAATTAAAGTTATTAGGATTGAATTGGCAATTTTTAAAATGGATGGCAATGAAGAATCATTATACAAATAGAAGTCCATTTTACAATTCATTTATTGGCGCGTATTATTAGAAGTTTGTATGGTTTCATTATGAATATGAGTGCCATTAGTTTGTTCTTATGTCAATACAATTTACATATTATTGCTTAGAAATACACTATTTCTTCAAAATTCAACTAAGATCTACAAAAGTTTGAAAAGGGGTATGATTTAGAGGTACTTTGTATTTTCCGATATGTTTCATACAGCCTTACAAAAATAATATTACTAGATGCATATTTAAACATTTGAAAAATATTTTAAAGTATACTCAAATAAGACCTGAATATGACAGATTTCGAAAACTGAAAGCTAAGAAAAATTTTTTATTTAGGAAAAATTCCAAATCAAAAAGCTTGGAAAATCCCACAAAACGATAAAGACTTTACTAAATATCAAATTAAGTATTTCGTAAGCCAAAAAGTTATTTTTGTGTGTTGTTTTCATAGTTTCTGCAACAAACTCTAATGCATATGATTTCCTTAAATTTGATTCTTACAAATCACGTTTTCCTCTTAATCCCTTACGTGCATACATTTTGAATAACGGAAATCACACGCATCAAATGTTGTTGCAAGAACTATGAGGAACGTAAAAATAACTTTTTGGCTGACGAAATACTTAATTTGATATTTCGTAACTTTTTTATTGTTTTGTGGGATTTTCCAAAATGTTGGGTTTAAAATTCTTTCTATATAAGGAAATTTTCTATCCTTAGCATACACTAAAGAAGTTTCCTAGCTTTAAATACTCTGAATTTGTCGCATTCAGGTCTCATTCAAATATACCTTAAAACATTTTGCAGATTTTTAATTATAAATCTGTTGATATTACTTTTATAAGGTTGTATGGAACAAATCAGTGGATGCAAACTTCTTCTAAACCATACCTGTATTCAAACTTTTGTATATTTTAGCCCTAAAAAACAATATATTCGTAATTAAAAATATGTGCATTGCATTGGCATAAAAACTGGTGGTACATACATTCATAATGAAATCATGCAAAATCTTTATAATACATGTCGGTAAATGAATTATAAAATGACTTTCTATCCGCGCAACAACTCATGACTACTATCTATTCTACAAATTTTCTACCCAATCCTAGCAGGTTGATAATTAAAATGCCTTAGAGTGCTTCGTCTTTCGAAATAAACGTTTATAAATTATGAAAGTTTGACTTAGAATTCTAAAAAGATGCTCTTTCCAATAATGAATTTTTTTTTGCTAAATTATGTTCCTTAGATAAATTTAGGCATTTTTTGATTTGTTTCTCTGATATTTTCTCGAACTAAATTATCATGAGTTATACGGAACATCTCAGAACACTATTAAAATGCATGAATTTTCTGTTAATTGCTTACATACAACTAATAACATAAATTAAAGACCAAATATCACAATGCAAACGGAAGAATTTCAGGAATTTGATAGTAACCGCGATAAAAAGATCACTGTGGATGAACTTCAAGCCTTGATTGAGGAAAAATACAGTGTCGATCCCGTTATTACTCAAGAATTCTTCCAAAAGGTTGACGTTGACTTTTCTGATGATTTGAATCCTGGTGAGATCGTCGACTTCCGTCATGAAATCCGCAAATTCGTGGCCGAAAGAGATGCTCGCGAAGAAATTCAAGCTCAACACAGACGAGAAATGGCGGAGATTGAAGCCAGACTGCGACAAGAGGCAGAGGAAAGACTGGCTTTGATTAAACAAGCTGAAGAAAAGCTCAAAACAAAGGATACACAAGAACCATCAAGTGAAGTCGTTGAAGAGATTGTTGAAGAAGTTGAAGAAGAACCTACAACTACTACAGCCTCTCCTAAGATTAAGAAGAAGAAACGCATTTTGAAGAAACATAAGGACACCCCAGTCACTACAACGACTACAGAAGCCCCAGAAGCAGATGAAGAAGTTATTGAAGAATATGTCGATGAAGGAGAAGGTTCTGAGGAAAAGTTGGTCCGTGATTCTACTTTGGAAGAAGTAGAAGAAAAAAATCCAGAAGAGAATTCCCCTGTTGTTGATGAGACGAGTGTACAACAATCAGAAGAAGTCGCTACAGAGGTAGCCCCAGAAGTAGTTACTGAAGAAACGGAAATTGCCGAACCAGAAACTACTTCAGTTGAGGTTGAAATCACTACCGAATCCCCAGTTGCTGAAGAAGTGACAGAAGCTGCAAGTAAAGTCACATTGAAAAAGAGAAGAAAAATCAAGAAATTGAGACTCAAGACAACCCCTGCTCCAATTGAAGAAACTACCACTGAAGCTCCAGCTGAAAGTCCGGAAGTTCCCGAAGAACAGACAGAAGAGCAAGAAGAAGAAACTGTTGCTGAAGCTCCAGTTGAAGAAGCCACTCCAGAAGTTATTACTGAAGCCCCAGTCGAGGAAACTACTCCAGAAACTGTTATTGACTCTTCAGCTGAAAAAACTGTTCCAGAAGTTGTTAAGGAAGAAGGTACGACTGTTGCTCCAGAAGTCGAACAAATTGCAGCCGAAGACCCAACGATTGTTACGGAAGTAGTGACTGAAGCGGCAGAAACCACCACCTTAGAACCAGTGACTAAGGCCACAACAGTTCAACCTGTGGAGACTACTGAGGCTGTAGAGTATGAGTACGTTGAAGTGGAGGATTATGAAGAACCAACTACCACAACAACGACCGCAAAACCTAAGAAAAGACGACTCCGTAAGAAGCTCAGAGTGACCACTACTACAACACCCGCTCCCGAAGGTAGTAATTCACTATCATAGTTTTGATTAATATTAAATTTCAGAAGAATACGAAGAAGTTGAGGAGGAAGAGACTCCGGAATCCACTTAATCTTAATCAATCGTTTACTGTTTTGCTCTTCAGCCTTCCTTTGTTTTATTTCAATGCCAATCTTGCCTGTATACTTGTTTTTTTAATAAAGAAATAGTAAATTAAATTTAAAAATTACAAGAAACATCAATTTCAAAAGCAGAGTATTCTGTGGACATGTAGTCGTCATAGAAACAGTGAACTGAAACTCGCAAGGAAATTCGTGGTTTTCCTCATTTTAGTGTCCAAGGAAATTGTCCACATGTCCAGTATGTCCGAAGCTGTATTGAGCCCCAAAAATGGGAATGAGAAAGATTCTGAGGATATCCAGGTGTTAGAACCTATTCAAGCAACAGGAGATCAGGAAGCCATTCCTGAGCAACCTGAACAAGGAGAAAATGTTCCTGTAGACTCTGAAACCATAATCGAAAGCCAACCCGAAGTGGAATCCAAAAAAGAAGAAGAATTCAAACTTCCTAATGAACCATTCAAGGATATTACACGGATTCAAATAGAAAGTGTGCTTTCCGAAGAAGTCTACGTTCAGATGAAAAGTAGGGGAACTAATTTTAAATAAAGTGAATTTCAAATGTTATAGGACGTTTCCGTCGATTTCTACGTTCCCAGGTAAAAGATGGTAGAAGGAAGAGTGAAGTAGGAGAAGCTGAGTTGTTTGCTTTGTTGAGACAGTATATCGGTGGGGTCACGACCGCTGTAATTGTTCAGATGCTTCTCCATAATTTTTCGCTTGTTTTGCAAGGACTGCTTGCTGGACTTGCCTGCGGTCATTGTGTTTTTGCTTTCGTTTTCGCTGAACCGGTTAGTTTTTCCAATACAGAAATCTAAAATATCAAATACATCCATTTGAGCAATTTTCGTTTCTTGTACTTTAATTAACTGAAACTGTATAAAAGACAAAAATTAAAACACTTTCAGGATGTCTTGGTTCGGGGATATCAATATATGGCTATCGGAGTACAGTCAGCCTTCTACTTTTGCTTCGCGCTTAGTACTGTAAATGCGCTTGACAGGTTTGTTTTTGAACAAAAACATTCACTAGGAGAAGCTGTGCCTTTCCGTGAAACCGGCTTTGGTGTAATTTTATAGCTAAAAGCGAGATAAAAAAGAGGATAAGACCAACATCGTGAACTTAGTGAAACTTGAGGAGTTTTGTCAAATATTTCAGACATTGAAGAATTTTGAGTGGTAGTGCGTCAGAATTGAAGCTTTAAAACTGGAAAGGATGTCCAGGATGGCCACCCATCAAAAGCTGGCAGCTCGTATCAACACATTGTGTTTGTCATTATTTTCCTCATTTATCTTATTTCTTGTCCTGGTCTGGGGACAGAATTATTCTTTCTCAGAAGAAGACAGGAGACTTGAAACCATCATTGTCTTTCTGAAGAACAAAAATTATATAGATAACCAAAATATATTGAAGTAGTTTGTCTAAGTATTTTACCTCATCAGAAATTGTTCTCCTGCTGCTCCACATTGTGTCTTGAAATGATTGCATCTAAGGGGATGTGGCATATGTTGACCCGCTTTAAAGCTTCTCCATGAATGAAATCTGCTTGCTTTGACAATCATATAATGAGATCCTTTTTCCTTTTCTAGATTCGAAGCCGGAAGTTCTGTAGCAGAAACCATCAAAAAATTTCTCTTTCTTCAAAGAGGTGGCTTCAATGTCATCGTCTGGACTTCAGGGACTCTGGCAAGTCTGTTGATGGCTCCTTATGAAGAGTACATGGCCAAACCTGATATCGAACATTTCACAGATCAACAAACGAACGTTCTAATTATTTGGCGATACTTATCTCTCTCAAGAGCGGTTTGTGCTCTACTCGGCTGGCTTTTTGTGGCACTCCAGCCGAACACGAATTACACCCGAGATCAGCTTCTGGGACTCGTAGGGGTGAGTTAATAGATTAATTTCTTTCGAACATCAACAGAGTCGGGTGAACGGATATAAATAATAACTGGCACCACCAAAGTGGCCAATTAATTATGTCTAACTGCAAATGAGACTGAAGTTCTCAGACACCAATGGCGTTTTCGATAGGGTGAGGTGTTCTCATGAGAGAATCGATCGGCCTTATGTTAAAATTCCCATTCCATCTCCCACAGCCAATATCAACAAGAGATCCATCTAATTTCTTTATTGATGACAGCTGCAGCCATTTTTTTGCATAACTCAAGACAAATTGCCTAATTGCAAAATTATTCCATTCATCCTAGTTTGATGATTGAGAATCTTTATTTTGCAACCCATGTGGTTCTGATTGCTCAATGTCCTGCCAAAGAGTCATTTTCTCATCCACAACTACTTCTGGGCAATTTCTGGATGGCTCGGGTCCATGGTTTACTTGAAGGGAAGCCGTTGTTCGCTTTTCTTACGGGGAGCTCCAAACTTGATATAAGTCTGGCAGTGCCATTTTGGGAGTCCCGTTTCCGCAATCAGTGACCATACTTTCTTCATCCCCAATAAAAGCTTATTAGGAAGGGCATTTGGCAGCCTTTAAGAAAGTCCAAAGTTGCCTCATGTTTGTCAAATGAAATCTTGTTTGATTTTGTTTCCGTTTTCCGTGGAGGCTCTGCTGTTTTTGCCAAGTTTCAACTTCCTCAGTTTCTTTGAATTCTCTTTTTCGTTATTTTTAACTGATATCATTTTGAAAATCTCAAAATTCCTTGCAAGATGTATTTTGGCCATGATAGAAGAGGTCTTTCTTTTCTTCCACCTTAGACAAACGTTGTTACTTTTTCGCTGTCAATTTGATGGATCGTCTGTCTTTTCCGATTTTACAGGATTTAATCAATCTGGGGATTTAAAAATTAAGGTTAACGCCTTGTTTTTGAAACGATGAATTTTTATGTTTGCCACTTTGCCTGGGGACCTAATTTACATGAATCCTCACATGGATTTGACTAAGCTCAACTTCGTCACACGGGAGATTTTATTGAACATCTTTTTTCCAACAACGTAAAACGAACTCCTGTCGTGAAATCTCTGATGACTGTGATGAGTCATTTATTTCTCAGCGTAAGCAAGATTTCGTACCAAAAAACGGAGAAGCAAGATGGAATCAAAAAGAATTCGTGATTGAAATTGTTTTGTTTCTTATTCTTGTAGAAATCCTTACTGTGAAATATAATCGTTTTTATGAGATATTCCATCTATTCAATCCTAAAGGGAAATGTTACCCACTTCAAAGTTCGCGACATTATTTTTTTCGTTATTTTCGATGTTTTTTGCCTCTTGGGTCCGTATTTGGCGCCGGGGAAATCCGTTGGGCTTTAAATCTCGGCGTCTGCTGTTCTCTTTGTGTCACTTTGATTTGTAAGTTCTTTAGGGAGATTTTACTCTTCGCTATCTCTGGATTTAACTAATAACCATGTTCCTTTTATTTAATTGTCCATGACTCGGACTATTCCGTTCCTCAGGCAGAGCTAGTTCATCAAATCTTATTTCTTGGTAGGAATTATTTGTTCCTTTTGATGTAAATGGACTCGAGCTGAGTTTTACTGTATCTAACTTTGAAGATATTAAGATAAAAAATCGAGTCTGTTTATTTGTGACGAAGGTTCAGACAGGTTTTTGTTGAAACGACTTATTCCAGCAACAGATGTAGAGCACATGGGAGGGAGTTTTTGCGACTCTTCCATTTGTGAGATTTAAAACAAAAATCCTTTCACCCCAACTAGTAAATCTAATGATCTTCTGTGAAGCTTGTCTTGGTACTTTTTCCGGGAACTCGTGGGCCACTAAAATCCAATTTACATGATTTTTCCTGTTCTTTTTCAAATGTTGCATCTTCCGTCGTTAAATGTATAGCAAATCTCTGTGAGTAATTGTTTGATAAGTTGATTTATTGTAATTTAAACTTCATTGTTAACAATTGCAGACTTATCACTGAAGAAATATTAAAACTTTGTCTTTTTTCCATAACATGGCTAATGGCAAAAGTGATTCTAATTTTTTCGATAAATTTATCTACAACGATGTTTGCAGTGAAAATTTAATTATAGTTCTCTATTGGGCTGTTTTGAAGAACCCACCGGGAGTGCTAAAACCGAAAGGGGTCGGTATTCCAAAATATTGTTTTCCCATTTTCTCAAACTTTTATAGCCAAGATTTGATTAGGTAACACGGTCAAATTCCAGAGTAACACCCACTTGTATCTTCTGCTGAGCGTCATATTTCGAATCTGCTTTGGACTTTGACATTACCCGTTGCTTGTTTTTGTTTTTCGAACCTTTTCCTTTATCATCTCGGATTTCTTATTATCAGTACAAGTTTTGATGAATCGTTCGTCTCTGTAGAGCTTAATTTATTCTCGTTATTTATTTACTTGTAGGTGAATGATCTTCAAAAAGTGCAGCAGCATTTACTTCGTCGACAACTGGAATCTATTGTGCAGCAACCCAGCCCTGAGAAGCCGGCAGAGTAGCTCGCAATGACGACGGACATCGATGAAGTTTATTCCTTGATGCCCACAAGGTATCCTGATGCCTGTGCGGTTGCAATGACCCCTACACAGAACCAAACTTTCCATACTATCGAATACTTGGCTAGAAGTAATATCATAGCCTGGCCCAACTTCACAAACTGTCTTCCAGAATGTGGAATCTGCACCAACTTCACGACTGATCACACCTACATGTTGTATAACTTACTCGTAATCGGGTTTTTATTGCCCTTTATAAGCCTTTGTGGACTCTGTGGCAATGGGATCTCAGCGTTCATATTTAGCAGACCTTGTGAGCCTTTCCACATATCAGATTTCAGTTAATCATATTTTTTCAGCAATGAGATCTTCGACTAATCTCTATCTCTGCTGCTTGGAATGTAGTGACATTGCCGTGATTTGTACTGCTTTAATCGTCTTCTTCGTGGACAGTATAAGAAGGTACTCACTTCCTCTTTCTATCATCTACGGTGTATTGGCCTCCGTCGCGTACCCCGCGGGTCTCATTGCACAGACATGTTCCGTTTACTTTACTTTGCTGGCCGCTATAGACTGTTTTGCCAGAGTTTGCTTACCAGAAAAATGCCGACGGATAATTAATCGGATACAGTTTGCTCGGGTATTTTGCTGCATCATCGTCGTTTTCGCTGTTCTCTACAACGTTCCTCGGTTTTACGAAAATATTGCTTTCGAATGCTGGCACCCGAGGTTCGGAAGTAGTTCGTTAGAAGTTTGTCCTACTCCCATGAGGTTCAATGGCACGTAAGTTGGATTCTCATTAGAGAAAAATAATGAAACGAATTCTAGGTATTTATACATTTACTATCACATCTTGTACACAGTGTTCTTAGCAATTGGACCATTGATACTGTTGATCATTCTGAATACTTGTATCATCGTAGCTTCTGTTGTCTTGAAACGGGGAAATACAGAAGACAACGCTTCATTAGTACGTTTGAATGATGTAATATTAATCTTGTTATTTGTTTTTAGATTCTGGTTGTATTCTTATTCATATCATGTAATGTAATTGCTCTTATTCTAAATGTCTTCGAAGAGACGTTAGAAGAGCATCTTGAATGGAGAATCAACTATCTTGTGGATGTGTCGAATCTCCTGGTTGTCTTCAATTCCAGCTTCAACTTTATCATTTATTACAATTTCTCCAAAACGTTTAAAAGGGCCTTTTTACATTACTTTTTCCCTGACAAGAACTCTCGCAAACACCGACATAATCCAACGAGCAAGGCATTAATTGTTGAAAATGGCAACCGTAACTTTACCCCTAATAGTACGGTGCTTCTGACTACAACGACAACTCGATTAAACGAACCAATGGCTCAATTTAGCTATGCATGTTGCGAGTCGCCGGAGACAGAAAGCGATGTTAATTGTGGGAATTGCAGTGGCCAAGCTACTGTTGCTTCGACAAGCGACCTTTCATCTACCGCCATCGTCCCCCCACCTAAGGCTTACCAAAACTCAGTTGCAAAGATATTTAATTTCTCCAAAACTGAGGTACTAATTTAGTTTTATTAAATTACTTGCCTCACCCTATGCAGGAGAAACATGGCTAAATCTGAACCAATTAAGTTTTAATTATTATTGTTGTGCTTTCATTAATCATTGCTAGCACGGATAAAAGGATAAAATTAAACAAAAAAGAGATTATTTCACTAACCCAATTTCAAAGTCCCACAACTTCCGGAGCAATTGGTTCGAGACCACGTCATCAGCAATGGGCACTCAGTTGAGTCATAAAATAGTTTAAAACTCGATGAACGTTAATAAAAAAGAATTTGTGAATGAAAATACTAAGGTTGAATCGTTTTATTAGTGTAAAATGATTAAAATTGAAAAAATGACATGACGTTTGAACTCTTTCGTCAATTTGAAGAATAGTGAGGCAACTCATTGAATTCCTTGTCTCCTGTTTCCTTCTCAGTCTGGCTGGTTCAATATGTGACTAAGGTCATAAAAATTAGGTTGACGGTTGAGAAGAAGGTATAACAAAGATGATGAATGATTTAAGCTTCATAACGACCGCTGGAAACTGATAATACTCTGACGTCATATTACAAAATGCATACCATATTACTTGACAAATCTTAGGATAATTGGGAAATAAAATTAAGCATAAATAACTATATTTCCTTCAAAAGTCAAGGAAAATCAGAGGAAATAAGATGGGTTTCGGCGATCTTATCTGAGAGTTGATTTTAAGTATTGAATGAGAACAAAGCTCCTGAATTCTTTATTTATCTGCAATAGAGGTTAATTCAACCAGCTACAAAGTGGAAACCCCTTATAGAATCTTAGATTTATTCTTCGCCCTCATTAATGCCACGAGTTTTTTATCGGAAATATATCGTTGACTATTAATCCTATCATTAAAGTTTGTCTTGTGGAGTGTAGAGTTACTAGTATGAAACACAAATTCATATTCTATCTGCAATTAACTTTTTAAATTGATCGTATTTTGGACTTTTTTGTTCCCTTAGAACTTCTGTTATATTTTATCGTTGTCATTGATCTTAAATGGCAGAAATAATTACAAACACAAAACTGTCTGTCCAACCTTTCAAGACGACAAAGAACTTTTTTCTGTATTTTCCTATTCTTATAAGGACCTTCATATTGTTTTAAATAACTGAATTCACTGAAATAGATTTATTGGGAGTAGATTATTTTAGTACCTATTAATTTGCATCGGTTTATTTTTGAAATTTCCCCCTAACACATTTTTATTCTCCGAATAAAATGCAGGTCGAAGCGCGGATGCCTCCGCTCAGATCCTGAGTCTATTTAAATATCTAAAAGGAGATCTGGGATATCAATATTTAAAGGTTGCTAATTCTGTAGCATCGTTGGCTTGATTTCGATAAAGAAACTTTTTTAATCATCATAATGACCAAAAGTCCATAAAGAGTTCAAGAATTTTCCGGAATCTAATGGAAGATTCTTGAGCTTTCTAAAATCTCAGTGAAGTTTTCGAACATTCTAAAACTTAGTGTAAACTTTTGGAACTAATATCTGAAATGGAGGACTTTGAAATTTCTAAAAAATTTGTCTCAAAATAACTCAATAATAACATCAACTTTTGGTTTTATGATAGCATGATTGCAGTTTGCATCAACTAAACTTATATGTCAAAGTAATAAATGTTCAAGATAATAAAATTTCATGTTCATATTGATTGCTCTTATTACTGACATTTCTGTTTTATTCTCTATTATTGATGTTATAAATTATATCAACCAAGTTTTCAACTTGGTCGTGCATTTAGCACACTTATCTTTATGCCAAAGACCACCTCACTTGGTTTTAAGCTTGTTGCCAAATTCGTTTCATTACTCCCAAATGGCACATTTGTGCTAGGTTTTACCTACCATGTTGAGACCCTAACGTCGCCCATTCATAAAAAACTATAGGATAGGAACCGCCTTGTTTCTGTGGGCGCCTTATATGAAATAATAACTATCCCTATAAATATCAGTTGGTATCTCAGTCTTCTCATTTGGAGATTATTCATAATTCTAAATATTGTACTTTCGAGGTGGTCTGTATTTGACTGACCCTTGTTCTTTTCAGTTATAGTAAACATCGACATGCATTCATTACCTACTTTGTTTCTTACCTTGGTGCTCTCATCTTACGTCGTGGTAATTACAAGTTCACTTGCCAGCGAGTACTGCAAATTTGATGAAGATCTCAAGGAAAAGTTGAGAAACGTCCACTGCGAAGACGACTGGTATTACTGCGCCTTCAGTGCAAGGAAACTTGTCGAAGAGTATCACTCAGGTTCCTGGGGTGCCGTTGTTGTCGGAAATCTGGATCACATAAAAAAAGACTGGATTGAATGGAATATCTCCAGAGTTGCTCCAGACCCCCCTGTATGTCGACTAGTTGTCAACGGTACTGTACTCCTTGAATTATTCAGAACAGGCTATAGAAGAAAGGATATTAAACATGACCAGGTATGTTTTTTAAACACCACACTCCACTTTTTATTTAATTGTTGTGTGAAAAACAAGATTCTTATTGGATTTAACTTACATAACAGTTACTTTGTAGCATAACTTTATTTTGCATGAGGCTAAAACCCCGCATACAAGAGTATCAAAAATCAATATCTGTCCTCATGCAATCCTAAGAGGAATCGTATCCAGTTTTTCTGTAGAACACCATGGCGGAAGACATACGAGGTTAGTCTATATAATTAGTTTTGCTTAAAGTCCCTCCCATAAATCTATTCTGCTGTTTTATTTTATTAATGCCTATGTGTTTTAGGTTAAATCACAGAAATAGTAAAGAATCAGTTTTACACAAGGCTGCGAGTACACTATCGTCATTGTTCTACGATGAAATAGGACATCATTGGAATATCTTCATTTATCGGGATGACGGAGATGTCCAAGTAGACGTTGGCTTCAGTCTCCCACTTTACATATACGATTCTCATCCGGGTTTCTGCAACGTTCGGACTCAGGATGGGTACATCGTGAACGCAGCGGCTGTGGGATATCCAGATGAATACGCAGAAAGTAAATCAAGAGGGAAATAATTCATCCACTTCTTCATTCTGAAAATCCCAAATGCATACGTGTAAATAGGTGCCAAGAGTAGATGATCATTAAGTCGAACTTCTTAGCTGAGCTTGTCTAGAAAACCCAAGCGTGGTATAAATGCTCTATTAATCCATTGATTATAACCTTGTTAAATATTTAGTAGCTTTCTATTAGAACAATCTTTGATCTCACATTTGATTCGGAAAACCAATTCCACATAATTATATACCATTGCCTATTGCATTTTGAAGGAAGAAAATAAATCTTGAAAATTACTGAGTTTTTTTGAAATAGACAATCAAACATGTACAACAAGGCCCAAAATGTTGTATCTTTTGGCTTTAACTTGCATCAAAACTATCACATCAAGATCCAATTGTATGGGTAGCTCCTTAAGATCTATTATTTAAATCTTCCCATATCGTTTTGGATCTTCGACTTCAGAAGTTAAGCTAAAAAATATGAACTTGGTAAGAGTATCGTATCATGCCCGTGGAATTGCGAAGTATACATTATCTCATACGATTCCCCTCAACGAGCTAAATACGATGGTGGAAATCTCAAGGCGCGGAAACAACTTAGTTCAAAATTATAAACTTCCGAAATTTTCACAGAAATCACACAAGCCAAAGACTGAACCTAAGCTTAGAGCCTAGAGTCCAGAGACTAAAACCTAGAGCATAGAGTTTAACCCTAAAACTAAGATGCCGACGACAAATACGTTGAATCCGTAGCGGCAATTTTCGACAGCCGTGAACGATTCATCTTCACGTAGAAATTGAATTTAATGCTTGAAATAAATACCAAACAATACAAAATAATACCCAAAACTGAACGATAGAAAATTACGATTGGAAACAAACGGTAAAATCCGCCAAAATTCAAATTATTTTCAATGGCGCCTCAAGGTTTCGTGTCAAGACTTAAGTTCACGTTCTACAAAAACCTCATTCAGCACAAATTACAACTGAATTGCGCGGTTCACAGAGTTATTTCCGCTCCCTGGGATTTTCACCATCGTATTCAGCTCATTAAAAGGGAATCGTATGAGATAAAGCACACTTCGCAACTCCACGGGCATGATACGGTACTTTAGCCACATTCATTCTTATTTTTGTGATAACAAACCCAATGGGTACCATTATTTTTAATGGAATCTAAATTTACAATACCAACCTCATTATTATTGATTTTATTTGGAAGTGTATCCCTTATAAATACTCCTCTAAAATGTTTGATATTTAATTTTTTAACTTTTTTTTCTAAATCATGATTGGTTAGTGGATTTAGGTCTTTTTTGAGCATCCAAAATTCAATATTTAAACAATTTAAAACAAAAAATAAATATATATTTGTCGGGTGGTGAGGGGAATTTCGGCTGTCCCAGGTCTTGGGGAGGATAATTCTGCATATTGATTTTATAAGCTGTTTTTCGATAAATCATATAATTTTTTAACGGATTGTGCCTTAAATATTTCATGCTGGAGCGACGGATGATGGGGGAATTTCAGCTGTCCTAGGTATGCCTATTATATACTAATGTTTTCGAAGTTGATACAAAAAAATTTGTTTTTCAACTTTTTGCCTTCAAAATAAATTTTTGAGACAAGATATCAATCTCAAAATACTTTCAGAAAACACGGCCTTAATGGGCCTCTAGACTTATCAGGCTAAAAATTAACTTTGAAGATGACATCTCTTCATATTCGAATATATAGGATTCTGGGGAAATTCTCAAAATGCAGATATTTAGCGAACATGTGTATCAGTTTTGATTCAGAAAAGCTGTAAAAGACAAATTTACTACAAGAATGACCTTCAAAGTTATCTGAACTGTACAATAGTTACTTTCTTGTGATAATTACTTCCTACGCTAATTAATCCCTACAAGTCACACTGATTTCGAAATTTTTTCCTTTCGAACCAGTCTTTTTGGTCATTTAATTAGCATGCTAAGTTAATTCAGATACCTAAAAATTTGGTTTAAAAAAAATAAGACTAGTATTACGAAATTGGAGAACAAATGTCCAGAAAGAATTACAACAGGGAAGCAATTATTTCTTTCCCATTTACCTATATAATAGTTGTTTCATTATATTGCATGTGATTGATTTTATTTTTTCCTTTTGGGACCAGTCTTTCCGATTATTAGACCGATCAAAAAATTCTGAAACCAGCGCGAGTTGAGCGAAAACAACTGTCGTATAGCCAAAGATTTATTTCGGCAAATATTGTAATTTATCGTTTAATTTTGCATGAACTTTGTTGTTCTAATTTTTTTGCTTAAATAAATGATTCCAAAGGATATAAACGAAAATCGCCCGGAACCAAGTCAAAAAACATGACGGGGATTCTCGAAACGAAAAGCCAAAGAGAATTGCTTTACTTCTCAGTCACGTTTTTTGAAAATTCGGCTTTCATCGCCATTTCCCACTTATTTCGAATAACTCGATTACCAATCTTATTTCTATAAGAAAATTCTTTCATGAAGTAATGATATTATTCCCTTAATTCGTTTCCTGGTTTTTTTTGTACCTTCACATTACTTGTCATATGTGTTACGTCACATGATGATTGGTTTTTTATCACGTTATGTCCAACTAGAGGTTATTGACTGATCATATGTGGTTTCAGCTTTCCAATGGTAATCAGTAGTCACTATTGCATATTCTAAACGGGTAAGATGTCGTTTCGATCACAACAGAGCTATATCTCGCGTACAAACTCATCGACGTATAATGTGTTCTACGTCAATAATGGGTACATGCTCGCTATCCCTGCTTCTAAAGATGCCGTTATTGAGGAGATTCAGAATAGTATATGCGACAAAACCTCGATTCCACAGAAAGATCAAGTGAGATTTTGCAGAGTGATTCGTTTTTAAGTAGGATTTTCAGATGATCTTTCTCGCGGATGGGAATATTCCTTCTTCTCATGCAAGTCTTGCTGAGGAGGAGATGGGCACAGAGAGGAAACCGCTCTACTTGTATTGGCGAAATCCGAATGAGGATCCTACACCGTCTCATGACCAACTAGAGGCACTTGAAAACCTCATTAGTCAATACAAAGATGATGTGGATCGTATCATCAGTAACAGAGAGTTTCGTTCTACCGTGTTGCAGACCTTCGCCAAGCGGACTTTAGAAACTACACAGCTTATCGTTAGGCTTGCAGATAAGCTTGTTTCAGACCATGAACATCTAAATATAGTAAGTTGATAACATTGGGAATTTCCTTAAAGGTACATGTTTAGGCATGGATAGCAATGGTTATGTTTCTTGACGATCGTTGGGAAAAATTACATAAACGACATGAGAGATTTGAAACAAGAATTAAGAAACTTGAAGCAGCACGGAAGGAAGGACATATAATTCTGAATGACTTTGGCCAAGTCTTCGAGACTCTAAAACGAATTGTTTTGCCGCAAGAATTAGCGGCTTCTATGAGTAGCACAGAATCAACTAGTAACGATGATGATGTCACTCTCTACGATTGGATCCGTTCAAAGGACCCTGTTTATCATCTTGATGACCTAGTCACCCATGTTCAAGAATCCTTGGCTAAGGTAGATGGCAAGCCAATTAAGGAATTCAAGTGTGTGCTGGACGAAACTAAAAACATGTTATCTAGAAGAGAAATCCGAGAGATTGGGCGTCTGGATGAACGATTGGAGACGTTCAGAGAGCAACTTCAAACTATCAAGGAGCGTGGGAAGACGGTCATCAACGTCGCCAATGAAGTTGCTCACAATTCTGAGATGCTGATGAAAAATCCTGATACATTCAAGAATGTCCTAGAAAGGATTTTGCAAATAAATTCCGATGTTCAGCGAATAATCCGGTCGAAGATAGAGCTTATAACAGTAGTACGTCAAAGAGCCAAAAAGAACTTCCTATTCGTAAGTCACTTAGCTAATCGCGGATATATATTAAGTAATTTAGGCTTACGACATTCTCTTCAAGACTGATGGGAAGATGATTGCTTTTGAAGAAAGACATAGGACTCTTGGAGATCAACTAAAACTGTTGAATGAAATTCGTGAAGCTCCTATTTTGTATATAACCATTGTATCTGAAGTTATTCGTCGTGCAACGTTGCAGAAAGAGTTCGGCGACTGGCTCAAAATCCATATAGAGAGATGCAATGAGTTTCTCGACGAGGAAAACAAAATCCGTGCCGAGCTCAACCCAAAACTCAAGAAGCACTTTCTACGCCAATTGTTTCCTGGTATGATAGAGGAGATGCCGGTGTTTCATTCTCAAGTTCAGCCCTTTGATACCAGAATCCCGAAGATTAATCATGATTATCTCCATCAACTGAGAGAAAACTTGAAGGAAATGTCCAGTTTGATGAATGTTACTGTTCCAGATGTCTTCAACAGACTGGCCGTTTATGACAAGAACTCACCCATTTCGGTTGATACCTCTCATAATCCACTGAGAAGAGATGAGTCTTTCTTCACTCACGAAAAGACTTCCAATCTGGAAACTATCAACAAGAATTTCCCTTCGTCAAATTACTTGAGCGGATTGGAGGGCGAATGCTCGCCAAGCAGCTTCAATATTCAACGATTCGGCCATGGATATTCCTCGCAGACGTCATTGAACTTCACTGACAGCACTATTGGAACTCCTTGTGGACTGAAGCCTCTAACTTTTGATCTTGGTGCGAAGGATGACGAGACACCAAGGACTTCATATCATACCAAGAGTAACCCTATAAATATACCGGCTCGTGATTCCAACCCCATGTCTGCTACTTCCAGCCAGTTTAATACTCCGGAAGATGCTTTCAACAGTCCAGAACAGTATAAAAATCAACCACAACTGGTATGTTTTTACTTTTTTAATTGTTGTGTGCTTTTGTGGATTGAAATTCTTGATTTAGTTCCATTTTACTTCGCCGAAATCCTTCAGCCCGAAATGGAGTAGCAAAACTGTTTTGACTCGACTTCCAGAGGTCTAGTTCTTTAGGTGTTGCTTTGTATTCTTGCTTTTTTGCTCTCTTTTTGAACGCTTTTGCTTTGCTAATACCGCTTTGAATTTGTTTTCGTGATATTAGAGATTAATCTTATTTCTTATTTTTAGACAGTTTCTGAAGAAGCCGAGAAGACTAAACAAGCCACTGTCGCTACTTTGACCGACCTTAAATCCGTAATCTCCTCATTTAAAGAGGTTTGACATTTTCCATTCTATTTGTCATCGATATGACATTTTAGGAAGTTGAAGGTGTTAAGGATTTACTCCGTGAGAAGGAAGGTGTCTTAAAAGAGCAGCTTCAGTCACCGGCTTTATATGAGACTTTGCGACAAATTCAGGATGGTGTTGAGGATCAGAAAAAGGCCATTGACCAAGTCAAAGTGGAAAAAGAAGAACTTTCGAAGATAATTGAACACGAGAAATATTTGAGACGAGAAAAAGAGAAAGAACTTGAAGAGTGTCATCATACTATGAAACGCCAGAATGAAGAGATGCTGATGATCATCAAGGCCAAGGATGACCTTCATGCTGACATTCTTCGATTGGAAACTGAAAAACGGAAATTAGAACAACAGTTGCAATCAGATGCTGCAGTAGATTATCTGGGTATTGAATTGAAGACTTTGGAAGAAATCCTGAAACGACCATTGGCTGAAGAGGAAGTCGAGAGAATCAAGTATGAAATCGAGCAACGAAGAAGAGTTATTTCTCCTACGTTGTCTGAACACAGCGATCGTGGAACTCGCAGTTCTCAAGCCGATTACGAACATGCTCTTCGGACAAAGATGCAACTTATTATTCAGGGAATTGAGAATAAGAAAGACCTCGAAATTGCCAAGATGCGGGAAGAAGTTGAAGCCAGCATTAATGCTGAGAAAGTCGAATACGAGAATTTATTAGTGAGTTGAATTTTATGATTTTCTAATTAACCTAATTATTTTTAGCTTACAAGAATTTCCGACTTGGAGAAGAAGGTATCTCTATACCAGAATGTAAGTGAAGAGAGAACAAAGACGCCTCCATTCATCGGGTCTCCTCCAAATGACCGTCCTGGTCCCTCGGCAGAGAGTTTTCTGGGGAGAAGCATGCAAGAATCTTGTCTTGTGGTCACTTCTAGTAAATCCAAGAATGATTCTGAGTCAAATCGTATCGATGAGGAAGACGATGAAGTTGCTCTGGCTGGAGAAGATGATATAACAGAGATTAATACCGTTGGAACCCAGACTCGCATACGGATGAAAGAAATGAGTATGATGATTTCACTCCAGGACATCCATGAAGGTTGCTCTGTCCTCGTTATGTGGGACAATTCCCATAGTTCTTATATGGTATTTTCGTAAGTTGGGGAATCATATTTTATGGACTATAAAGACCTTTTAGGACGAGTCGAACTCTGCACTTTGTGAGGGAAAGTTGCATGAAACGTTTCTTTTCGGATCCACAATCTTCTGCCAGACGGAACTGGATGTTTGCTGTTGTAACTCATATTGATTACTGTCAAATTAGAAAGGAAACGAATAGGTAGGTATTTCGAAGTGTTTTGAGGAGTACCTGATTGTTTCAGGTACAATATGCCACTTGGAACTCGTTTTTATCGTGTTGAAGTCAAACCTCTGACAATTGAGCAATCCTCAACCGCTCCATCTCGTCGATCATAAACTGGTAAATGATGTACATACAAGATGATTTGATGATGGTACTAATCCAACTACCGCCCTCTTTCAAACACAAAGATCCATTGCAAAATTCCTTTGCTCACTATTTCCGGATTTGACAATTTTTCATGCTTATTTTTCGATATTCACAGGGTGTTATAAACGGTCAAATTAAAACGTTGAGCTGTTGTGGGATGGGACTGAAGAGGCGTTGAGGCCTAAAAAAGGATGATGAAGAAGATTTTAACAATCTCAAGTCCGTTCTATAATCAAATTGAGTATTTCGGCTCGTGGTTCGGGAGTTGACGCACGAATCGGAAATTTAAAGAACATTGAGAAAGATTTTGCATTTGCATCTAATTCTTCAAAAATAGGCGCCTCTGAATGGCCAAAGTTGAAAGTCGTTCAAGGAGCCGGAGGAATTACGGCCATTGGTTCTTGAGACGAAGTCCGCCCCGCCCTCTTCACCATAATTCAAGGCGCCATAAACGAGTCTTCAATTTTGAAGGAGGCTTCTTTACGTCTTTTTGGTCTTTCTTTGCACATTTTCATCAGCGGAATCTCGTTGTTGGATGAGAAAGTATTTAAAATGCTTACCTTTCGTTTTGTAAATACGTCAAACGAAGGTGACTTGGTTGTCTGATTCTGAAGAACTATTTCTACTTTATTTGTAGCGGATCATATTTCGATGAATGGGGAGATTTTATGTTTCGATATAATAGTACTGGAAGTTTAATTGATAGCTGGGTTTTCTGATTTCATGAACGCGACAAATCTGACTTTTTCTGGAGCATCATGGCATTCGCCTTTTTCACCTGCCGTTCAGGTAATTTTTAATTGAATTGCTTCATTTATCCTTACTCATTAAAGGTGATTATTTGGATTGTTGCTTTCTTGCTAAGCCTCGAAACGGTGATAGGTAATGCCATGGTCATTGTTGCTTATAAACTGGAGCGTTCCATTAGTAAGCAGGTAAGATTATTTTCTTGTAATTTTTCACATTGGATTAGATTTTCCCTTTCCTGAGAAATGCCACAAGTCAAAGATTTGACACTAATGTGTTTATTAAAAACAGTAAATATGCTCTCATTTAGTGTCATAAGGCTTCAGACAATTACTTAAACTTCCTGGGATTAGACAAAGTATGGGATTTTTTACTTAGAATTCGAATTACATTTATTTCGAAAAATGCCAAAAGATAACAATTGATTGTTTCTTGGTATCTTTTAATTTCCGTAAAACAATCGATAGTGGAAGAGGGATAATCTTGGTTCTCTGAGAATTGCACTTTTCTTTAATCAATTTTAATAGGAAATTATATTTTCAGGTAAGCAATCGATACATTGTGTCTTTGGCTATTTCGGACTTGATCATTGGACTCGAAGGGATTCCATTATTCACTGTTTACGTGGTTAATGGTGAGTCATGTTTGAAATTTAAATTTGATGTTAATCGTCTTCCAGGTGACCGATGGCCGTTGGGTGGAATTGCTTGTGAGACTTGGCTTTTCCTGGATTATACTCTCTGTCTTGTCTCTATTCTCACGGTCCTATTAATTACTGCTGATCGATATTTATCAGTTTGTCACACTGCAAAGTACTTGAAATGGCAATCCCCCACAAAGACCCAGCTTCTGATTTTCATGTCCTGGATATTCCCAGCCATAATGTTTGGAGTCATGATTTATGGTTGGGAGTACATCAGTGGAGATCCCGAGGGGTATGTGTCTTTTTTACTAGAGGCAATTTGAACGAGGTCAAACCTCAATAAAGAAATAATAGTGTTTCAAGTGATTCAAGTTGTTCCTTCCAGAGATGCTGCCTACAGTGAAGGCGAGTGTTTCGCTCCATTCCTCTCCAACCCCTACGTCAACATGGGCATGTACGTGGCCTATTACTGGACAACCCTTGTCGCCATGCTTATCCTTTACAAAGTAAGCAGAAATCACGTTTTAAAAATTAAAAATAAAAATTTTCCCGAAAATAATACGAATTTCTAGAATTTTTTAGAATCCTCTCAGAATCTTAGGTTTCAGGTCCTAATTTAAAATTCCCATAGGATTCTGGAATATTCTAGGAAATTTATGAGATTTTGACAGCTTTCGGACACTTCTAGAAGGTTCCTAGAGTTCTAGAATCCGCTGGATTCCAGGAAGTTCCTGAGTTTTTACATGAAATTCTAATTGAAGTAAAAAGTTTAAATTTGGAATTTTAATTTTCGCCCTTTCTCATGTGCTGCGATTTAAATTCCATTGAAGGATTATATTACTTTTTTGTTTTTATTATGCGTTGCTTTCAGCTGAAACCCTAGAAGCGACCACCAAATGTAGTTGGAGTCAGTTTTTCTTAAAATTTCACTTGAGGTGGAAATTATAATGCTCCGCTATATAAGTTTCAATTTTTCATTTGACGAAAAATATCACAAATGTCCGAGGGAAATGCAATTATATCCAAATTAACGAAGAGTCTCATTTTGAATGGGACAGTAGTATTCTTTTATTAACAATGCCATTTCTCCATTTGGGTCCGATATAACAGTTTATAATTTTTTAGGGAATCCACCAAGCAGCGAAGAATTTAGAAAAGAAAGCTAAAGCAAAGGAACACCGACACATTGCTCTGCTCCTGACTCAGAGACTCGGGACTCAGGTACCGTTTGCCTTCCATTCTCGGGTTCAAAGTGGTTTTGCAGGTGGGAGTCAGCCTGATGCTCCAATCCCGTCGTCACGATTCTCTCCAGACTGAAGTCAACAAGGACAGTGGGTACCAAACAAATAACGTGAGTATAAAGAAGTGTTTTTGAAAACAAATTTATTATTCGTCAATTTTAAAAATTACAACTTGGTTGAAAACACAGACGGTGCAAAAGGGAGTGCACGGATTTCCATTGTGGTTCATCCGGAGATGAACATGGAAAAAGCCGTCTACCGGAGAAGCCTAACAGGATTCATGGTCCATCGAACCCAAATAGCCCGATGACTTGAAAATCTTTTGCTTCTCCTTCTGAACAGATCAAACCGCTTTTATATTTTTGCTTTTTTGAAAAGCATGTCGGAAAAATATTTCGAGCAAAACCCCAACATAAATAAGGGAATAACTTTTTAAATTAGATTTCTTTTAGATGTCAACGACAGTAGGCAACAACCACTCAGATACAACTGAAATCGCGACGCTGGAAGTCATCAAGGAGACGAACTCATCAATGGAGAACAAGCCTACAGAACACGTAATCCGACGACATAAGCTTCTGGAGCACAATAACTCGTCGAAGAACATCCAAGTCCCTAAACACACTACATTGAGATCGGTGAAATCTGCAACCTTATCCGTTAATCAGTCTGATGTCATTACTCCAGATGATGACAAAAAGTTTCAGGTTGGTGTTGTTACTGTTCCAAGTGTGTACCAGATGGAAGGAGTGGAGTGTCGTTGTTGTAATCCAATTTGCCGTAATTTTCCAAGGGTCTTTCTAAGTGGTCTCGATGGAAAGTCAATTTGCAGTGAAAAAAATTTATTTTTTGACATGGGAAAAATAACGTTCTAGGATTTGGAATCTTACGACTTAACGACAGCCGACTCCTTCAGCACACTCTTTAACGATGACAGTTTTAGTTCAGTTTTACAATTTAAGGCAATGATATCGACAGATTCACCGGATATCGATAGGTCCGACACTACCTCAGTTATTTGCAGAGCACAGAGCCAAAGATCATTTGTACGCACTTTTTAAGTTCGTAAATTCAGAGATTATTGAATCACTTTAGAAATCGACCAGAAGGTCCCACAGATGGAGACGGTCGGCGGAGAATGTGTCTACGATGGATCACAATAATCACATTGTGAATGTAACTGATGAAAATGGTCAATTAACTACAACTGTTGAGTGCATAGTAGAACAACAGCCCAGACCTACTGGATTCTTCGCTGTCTTGAGACAGAAGTTGTCCTGGTTCACCAGAAGACCGAGTTTTACTTACAAAACTCCACGACAAAGTCAGACCATCAGATCCAGATCATCTTCGGCTTCTTCTACGTAATTTCATTGGTTTTTAGTAGTTTCCTTACGAAGCATTTCAGCTGTTCCTCATCAAGCGAAGTCTCCGGTCTTAAAGTTGAGAGTCGTAGAAGGAAAAAGTCTACTGCACCTACAGTAACCATTACAAGAGAGAACAGGACAAAAACTTCGATCGAATCCTTCCGAACCATGGAAAAGGAAAAGTCGGATCCGTTTCTCAGCACCATGGGGTTTGTAGTGTAAAACGTCATTTTTATTTAACTTGAAGATTTAGATCGAGTAGAAAAGTGTCAACATTCTCATCTTTCACAAAGGACACCCGGGACAGAGTTCTTCAGTCCATTTTCAATCCAATTATCGCCCTAAACAAGGGCAGAAAACAGACAAAAGCTGAAAAACGAGCTCACAAGGCTTTCCGGACTATTACCTTCATCGTCGGATTCTTCGCTATCCTGTGGTCTCCTTATTACGTGGTTGTAAGTTTTGTTTCTTCTTTAACTTTCTAGGGAAGAGTTTAGGCAACGATATACGGTTTCTGTAAAGGGGAATGTATTCCTGCGGCTTTGTATAATCTTTCATATTATATGTGCTACTTGAATAGCAGCGGAAATCCTTTCGCCTATGCCCTCGCTAACCGACAGTTCAGATCTGCTTTCTTACGCATGTTTCATGGAAACTTCAAACGGGTCACTTAAGTCAAAGAATTCTCAAATTTCAACTGCAAAATTAATTATATTAAATTATCACTGGATAATGGACTCAACAAGAGAAAAAGCTGATATCATGAGTTACTTATATTTCCAAATATATGAATACCAAATAAATTTTATCACCAAGTCGCTTGTATGATAATAGAATTTCCTTTTCTCGCGGGAAATGGAAACATAAACTAATTCGTTGACAACAAAATTACAGGCTTTTAATCTTTGAACTGTAAAATGAACCAGTCTCCTTGAATTTCAAAATTTGAAAATTTCGGGAAATTAACACCAAAAGGAATTACGAGAATCAAAGAAAGCATAAAATTGTAAAGTAAGAATAATTTTAAACAACTTCTTTGGTAGATGTGAGAATCCCATTTTTTGCAACTTTTGTTGTAGAAGTTTCGTCGCAGCATCTCACACATAACTTAAACATAAAAAAATCAAGTCCCTTTAAATATTGAAATTTTAATTTTCTAATTCTGATTGATTTAATTTTAATTTCGAACCTCTTCGATTTTTTAATTTTAATCAATTCAAACTTGATTTGGATTTAACTTGCAGCTGATTTTTAACTTTATTCGTTTCTCCAAACATCTTACTAACTTTTAGTGTTTGGGAACTCCAAGTTCCTTTCTGTTTGGCGTTCCGTTCTTTTTCCTTTTGAGTGGAAATAGAAATCTCGTGTGTGCCAGTCAAGCAAGGCCATCGCTATGATTCTTTAGTTAACGAAGGATTTTTTGACTTTTAGCCTTTTCAACATGCTTCTTGTCAAAGGTTAGTTTCTACTGGCATAAATAATGAATTACGATCTATTCAGGCATATCTTTGTCATCGTGTTGTCGATTACTTCATTCATCTATCAGCTTGCGTACTGATCACACTACGAGAATCTTGGAAGCTAATAGGAAACGGTTATTTCGAGTTGCTAGATCGACAAGACAAACGAGAACTTATGAAGATGATAAAATCGATGAAGGAAGAGCAATGGCCGAATTTGATTTGGACAAACATCATCTTGCGTCTGTTTTAACTCGCTTCCATATATGAAATTCTTATTTTAGAGATCTGCCGAAGCAAGCACATCATTTCTCGAGAAGTCCACTATATTCAGTGAGTGATGTCTACGATAAAGCCCTCAAGGTTCATGGAAGTCACACTGCCATTCATGCCAAGAGTCGACCTCTGCTGCACCAGATGTCAGATGCTGAGAAAATGCGCCTTAGAATGCGGGTTGAAGCTCGTTCAAGTGGAACAACAGGAGCTGATCGGGTTGTTGGTATAGCTTTTGCTCTGAATGCATGTGATATGATCTTCAAGTACGGTGCAGCTTATTTGACTGGAAGTAAGAGTTTGTTTGCCGAAGCCATTCACAGTACAATGGATACTGTTAACCAACTTATTCTTTACTTGGGTATTCGTTACTCTTCGAAGAACCCTGATCCTAATTTCCCTTATGGCTACGGTAATATGAGGTACGTGACTTCGTTGATCAGTGGTTGCGGAATTCTTTCCTTTGGCTGTGGATTATCGATGTACCACGGCATTAGTGGCCTTCTTCATCCATCTGACTTGGAGCCAATGAGTTACGTACGTCATTATTCATAGGCTAAAGTAATTATTTGTTTCAGGCATACTATGCTCTTGCCATGTCCTTCTGCTTCCAAGGGTGTTCTGCCTTGACTGCTTTCCGTGAGGTTCGCAAGAAAGCTGACGAATCGAATCTAACCATTATGCAGTATGGTATGTTATTTATTCCCTCCAAAAGGTTTCCAACGACAATTTAGTGCAATCCAGTGCTGATCCCAGCTTGAACGTTGTTCTGTTGGAAGACACAGCTGCGGTTACTGGAGTTTGTGTTGCCTTCACTGCTGTTTCACTGAGTTCTATCCTTAATTCTCCGATTCCTGATTGCATTGGCTCTATTGTCATTGGTGGACTTCTGGGTACAGTTGCTACATTCATCATCAGAACTAATGCCTCTCACTTGGTCGGAAGATCTTTGCCGAAGAGAATCACTGATGATATAGTCTGTCGACTTGAAAATGATCCAATGATCAGGTCTTATTTTTTAAATTAATGATCGAAATTCATCATTTTTGTTTAGATCAGTTCATGACGTAAAAGCGACGTCTCTTGGTGTTGAGAAATCTCGATTCAAGGCTGAGATCGACTTCAACGGAAGAGCAATTACACAAGCCTATTTGAAGGAACATTGCAACGTCGACAAGCTTTTTGAGGTACTTTCAACGTTCTCATGCATTGTTCTGACACGGATTTTTCAGGAAGTCAAATCATATAAGGATCCCCAAGAAATGGAGCAATTCATGTTGAGCCACGGCGAGAAGATCATTGATCGGGTAGGAGACGAGGTCGATAGGATCGAAAAGCAGATCACGAAAAAACATCCCGATATCCGTCACGTAGATCTGGAAGCGTTGTAAATCTTGCTTTGTAGGTTATCACTTATTCTTGACTCCGGTGTCAGTCCCATGTGCACAAGTTCAAAGTATTTTATGTACTTGTATTTTTTGGGTCAGCGGTGCTGGATAAATTATGATTTTGTCGTTGAAGATAAAAGTGTATTTCGAGTCGTATGTGAGAAGTGTAATGACCACTTTTATTCTCCCACCTGACTTAATTAAAGTTCATCAGCGTCGGTTTCAATCAGACGGCGCCAAAGAGACGCCGAAAAAAGGAAAAAGGGGTTGTTGATTTTCTTATTGTCAGTTTTTCCATTTCTTTATTGTCCTTAGTCACGAAAGTGGTTACATTTAGATTTTTCGTTTTTGACACCTTTTGAATTCCCTTGCCTATGATTTCTCGATCGAACACCCAAAATGTTTCTAAAAAAGTTATTTTTGTTTTTGGTGAACGCCCTCGGGGAACATGAGAATTTGAACCGGTCTATACAATGAGCTCTATTTCAGGCTTTTGTGAGAAGGTTAAAGTCGTTATTTCATTTTCAGAGAAGAAAGTTAACTGCTTTGGCTTTAAGACAGGACATGACCTCCTTGTTTTATTTCTGAATTATGATTTTTATCGTGAGACAGAAGTTGATAAGAATTTTAATCGTACATATTATCGTTTTTATTTTCCCGACTTCTGGGGAAGCAGAAAGAATTCTGGTGAATTCGGAGACTTTGTTCACGATTCCACATGAAGGCAATATTGTTCGATTCGAGTGTTCTCAAGCGGAACAAGTCGTGGCTTGGATTCTTCCGGATGAAACAGAAATCCTAATGTCCTCGAATGAAGACGAAAATGCGACTTTTATCGTCGTCGGACCCAAGTTTAATGCTACAAAAGTATGTTTTAACTAGATCGATCAATTTGAATTAGTATCAGTCGAAATCACGTGCAATTTTCGAGACCTTCTAAAAATAAGATCACGTAGAGATTTTTCGCATTTTTGTGATTAATAAGTGAAAATATCGACAGCAAGTTTTCCACGGGTGCCTCTTTTTATGATCGACGAGTTTGTTTTCGTCTGAAATGAAATATTTCATCAATAATTCGGGTTTCGATGGAAAATCGAATTAAAAAGTGTAATCACACCGAAAACAAAACTAAAAAACTAAAACTTACAATTTTAGAATTTTCTGGATATTAATGGGATAGAAAATGGAATGGATGGACAGTATGTTTGTATCCTCGCAGATTCTTCTAAAAAGACCTTTTTTATCCCCCACATTGTCTCCAAGGCACGTCTCACGAAATCTATAGTGATCTCATTGTCAATAACGGGCATTTTTTGTGTTATCTGCCTCATTGTCCTGCTCGTTGACCGTTACTGCTTCGACGACATTGACGACGTCAAGACTCAGATTGTTCAGGAAGCAATGAGGAAGAAGAACTTCAGTACTTGCACTGTCGCTAAACTAGAATTGCCATAATCATATCGTTACGGAATAAACTTACTCTTCATTTTAGTCAGTGTCGAGTTTCAAATGATCAGTAAAGTCCCATTTGTAGACAGATTCGTGTCAGTTACAGTAACATCGATTTTGGTTTTTTCTTCTACTCGAGTAGCTTCGGAGGCAATCTTGGCTATTTTCATTGCTGCTCTTTTGTATTTGAAAATATGCCATCGACGAATCGTCCATCGAATAAATGAGCTTATAGTGATAGCGATGAAGAACATTGAAAGAATCAAGGCGGTGCCGATTCCGACCATAGGATCGTAATTACTGTAAAAGTCGTCTTGTGTTTTTTCCGGATTAATGTCCATAAAATCCCTCTTTTCCGGCGATCGACAAAGAGGGTCACAAGGCTTTCTGAAGGTAGAAGGAGTCGAGGCGAATATTATTCTCATCTGGCCTTAAAAATGGCAAAATCAAAAATTCTAGTTTTTAACTAAAATTATTCTGTCCCAAAAAATAGTCGGATTTTCTAGATTGAAAAAAGGTTTCAAATGGTGGAGAAATATCTTGAAACTTACAGAAACGGAAACTGCTCCTATGGAAACCGTTTAAGGGCCAAGATAGACAATCATGCTTTTTTAAAATAAAAAAGGTGCTAGAAAATCGTTTCCACAAGAATTTCCAGGACTTGCAAAAAATTCCTGAATTCTTAGTTTCAGATATTAGTTCCAAAATTATATTATTATAAAAATTAAAAATAAACTTTGTTGTAAAGTTGTCTTGATACGAATTTTTCGAACTTTTTATAATTTCAAAATGTCTAATTATAACTATTAATTCCGAAATTACACTAATATAAAAAATGAAAAGTAACTTTTGTTGTAAAACTATTCTGACACGAATTTTTATAACCTTCTAAACACTCCAGAATTCTCAATTTCAGAAATCGGTTCCAAATTTAGACTATCATAAAAATAGGAAACAAATGTTTTTATACAATTATTTCGGCACGAATTTTTAGCATCTTCTAGTAACTGCAAAAGGAAAAAGATGAGTGAAACCACTCGAGAGCTGCAAATACTCTTTGCTTTAGCAAAGTTCACAAAACGCGGAAAACTCCCAAAGGCATACTTTTGTTTGGAGACGTTTTCGAAAGTTAAAGGCACTTGTTTTTTTCTAAAAATGGAGTTCACCATGAAAAACAAAATCTGATATCGGTCCAATCACCATAACAAATCTCGATTAATTAAAACTTATGTTTTCCCTTGTCAACGAGAAATTCATGCAAAACTAAAGGAAGACAGCTGGTGAGGGGTAGGAACACCAGAACAAATGGCAATCACAGTCTTGTCCGTCAATTCGGAAAGAAGGAAAGACAGGTAATGTGTAGCTTATTTCAAAAGCTACCAAGAAAAGCGGCAGTCAAGCAAAAGATGTTCTGAGGGCAACTGACATCAAAACAGTCTTGTCTGAGAAAATGACAAATCCCTGTGGGAACTTTCATGACGAATTTTTGGAAACGCCGGAGGAAATGAGGTAATCGTTACGTGATAAATACAATTCTGAAAAACTACAGTGATATTACAGTTAGAAGACATTGTAATTCAATATTTTCTATTTGATTGAATCCCGAACCTCAGTAAAAAGTCATCTAGAAAAAATCGCGAGATTTCATGAAAAGTAATCAACCTGATTTTAAAAAAATTAGGAATTTTTTAAATGAAATTAAAAAACCAAAGTTTAAACTTCAAAATTGATATATCTATAGTTTTTGATAAAAATCCATTGATCACATTAACACAATCAGATATGCACAAAAAACTTTATTACTTGGAGATCTAATTGTAATATGTCGGATTTTGTGGGTTTTTAAACGCTGAATCGAATGATATATAACATTCTAGGATTTAGTTGAGAATTATACATAAAAAAATCATTTCCAAAGCTTTTTTACATCCTTCACTGGAAATATTAATAAAAAAATAAAGAAATTTGGGCACTTTGATTAGTTAGTTTAGTGGTTAAAATTGCAATTGTTAAGCTGCTCAGAGTGCCGAGGTTCGATTCCCGGAGAGCACAAGTAATTCTGCTGTTGCTCCTGATGGGTAATGGAGGTGCAATAATAGGGAAAGGGATACTGTAACAGGGAAAAGGATACTGTAACAGGGGAAAAGATACTGTAACAGGGAAAAGCATACTGTAACAGGGAAAAGCATACTGTAATTAATAGGTAAAGAATTAGGTAGAAAATAGCCCTATTTATTTTACACTTTCTTTGGTACCAAAAGTGATGATCGCCTTCAAATTTGAAGGAAAAAATATGCACTCTGGGGTAATCGGACCCGTAGATTCCGAATCTGAAGTCAGAATTAACAGTTAACCTTCAAATTCCGAAGATTCTCAGTCATATATTGTTATATATTGTTCGATTCAACAATTTGATAAGTATAAAATGCGACTTATATCATTGTAAAGTCTTTAAGTGGTAGAAAACTTTATAAAAGTATTTATGACCATAATCATATCAATGAAGCTCTGAAAATCTTATGGATTTAAACACTGACTTTAAGAATTTCCTGAAATTTATTACTCAATTCGGAGTCTTCTGGAAAACAATAGAAATCTTTGTAACTATTTGAAACCTTCAATTGTGAAAATTCCTAGAAAATTTTAGAAATTCGTATACATTTAATTCTGTAACAAATCTTATTTTTATCTTGATAATAATATATTTTTTTGTGGAAATGAATTTTTTAGCTAAGGGAAAGTGGAGTCAACCTTCACTGGTTTTATCACTATGAAACTACCCACACTTGTCTCCAAATGAAACGAGATTTGACACACCCTCTGTTACCTATGTTCGTTGCAGGAGTATTTGTAGCCAAATTTTACAAAATATTTTCTAAAAATATTGTTCGACTAAATCTCTGCGATTTCTCTGTATTGTAACAATAGTATTAGCAGATAATCATACTTGTAGTCCTTCATATGGGGCGGAGTTGGACGGGGTAGTTGATTCCAAGGAAGTTGTCTCGGAAATTTGCGCACAGCCAGTTGTTCCATGTTTGTCCCTTCATCTGTCACTCCCTCATTCGGGATTGTCCGATAAAGTCCAATTTGCTCATTAATCGAGGAATTTTTTGATAGCTATTTTGACAGTCTCCGATAGTTATTTTTCTTTGTTATTTTTCCTTAGTTTTAGTTTTTTGGAATTGTCAGTTCGATTTTCACGAACTCGGCAGGAGATCGTTCTGGTTTTTTTTCTTCCCACTTTTGGAATTTTGCATACTCGACGTTTTTCATTTCTCTGTGATCAGCTTTGTTGTGGTGCTTATCACTGAAAGTGAATGAGAAATGAAAACTGAAATATTCGTTGAGAAGTGCTATCAAATATAATTTTTTCTTTCCTCAATATTCCCTTACTATAATTTCGTGGAAACTTTGTCTTCCAAAATTCCCTAAAACTTTCTAGTTTCAGATGTTGGTTTCGAAAGTCCGGATGTTCGAGTCGGGATGATTTCGTAATCATGTCTATTTTTAATTTTTATAATTGCATTTCTGTAATTAATGTATAAAAATAAGACTTTTGGAAGTTTCTAGATAGTTTTAAAAATCGTATTGAGATCAGCTCTTCATTTCTGCAACAATGACTTCTTTAATTTTTATAATAATGAATTCTGATCCGGATGATGTACATAATCCGTTTTGTTTTTTTCTGTTTGATACCGTCAATTGTCGAGTTGACTGTTTGTCTTCCGGATTTTTGGAATTTTCGTCAAAGACCTAAAAAGTGCGAAAAAACTTTTGTTCAATTGAAATAAAGGAAGATGTAGAGGCTTGCTCGCTCTGCAAATTCCGTTTGCTTTCTTGGCCGTGGTGATTTACGTGAATCAAGTGATCGATTTTCCGCTTTTAGAAATGGCTTTGGTGGAGCACGATCCGAAGGAGTATGGAGTCGAGGATTTGGTTCTTCTCAGCGACATTGCTCTTTCGAACATTGTCGACACTCTTAAGTTAAGATTCCACAAGAGCAGAATCTACACTTATATCGGAGAGGTATTGATCGCCGTTAACCCTTATAGAAATCTACCTATCTACGACAAAGCTACCATTGATAGTTATCGTGGAAGAGAGCTTTACGAGAGAAGACCCCATGTCTTCGCTATTGCCGATTCTGCCTACAGATCCCTCAAACGGATGGGAAGGGATACTTGCATCGTGATATCCGGAGAATCAGGAGCCGGGAAAACTGAGAGCAGTAAGATCATCATGAGATATCTTGCAGCCATTACCAATGTTCATCAACAGCATGAAATAGAACGGTTTGTTTTTTATTATTTAACAATGGGAATTTTTATGTCAACAGAATGTCGGGAAACGATTTTCGTTGCAGATTTTGGAAAAACCTTGCGCAAGGTCGTTCTTTTAAAAAATAGAGTTTAATTTCTTTACTAATCCAGGACCCATTTTGCCGGGCCAAAAATAACCAACGCCCAATTTCGCAATTAGCTGAAACATAAGCTCGAGAACGCTTTCCAAATATTCTCGCCTCAAGGAATCGCGAATTTCGAAAGTGGTCGGCTTTTTATTTCCAAGAGGAAAGAACGAAATCCCCTCATAATACTTGAAGGACTGGGATTTCACTTGAATTTAAGAGTGTTCATCGATACTTTCTGCGGGGATTTGTTAACGCTACCTATGGTTCCTTATAAATAATTCAAACAAAATGTCTTCAGCCATGTAAAAACAAATGTTGTCTAATTCGAAAAAGCTCGAATGACCCGATAAGTAAGGCATTTAGCGACTCTTCAAGGACATCTGCTGAAGTCTTGGCAGCTGTATTGCCTAGAAGCAAGGACAAGGCTTTTGTTTTCATAGAATTCTCAATGAGGTCAAATAAGGCGTTTTTGACTCGCGCGGGGTGGCTCGCTTTTCGGTCGATTTCAATTGAATTTTGTTTGAAATTCGAAAAGAGCGAGGAAACAGTCATAAAATGGTTCGAGGAATGCTTGACTGAAAATGACTTGAGCATAGGTTTCTCTGAATCGAAATTTTGAGGATGAGAAAAAACGATGGTTGATCCTAAACCGTTTTTACGGAAGATTATCCTCCTTCTATTGGCTTGGCGCCAGAATTAGGGCGAATCTGAATGGGGATTTTGACTCAAGCAACAGAGGTATTCCAGGGTGAAGGCAATCTTGATCCGATCAACAGCGATCCTGGAATCTCTGGGATGTGCAAAAACGAACAGAAATGATAACAGTAGTAGATTTGGAAAATACATGCAAGTCAACTTTGATTACGGTGGAGACCCAGTTGGAGGGCATATTGATACGTACTTGCTCGAGAAGGTGAATCACTTGCATTTTCCTTTAGTTTAATCATTGTTTGAATTTTAGTCAAGAGTTGTTCGTCAACAGCATGGGGAAAGAAATTTCCACATTTTTTACCAGCTTCTAAAGGGTCTGGATAACGCAAAAATCCATGAATATCAACTACAGAGAGAAGTTGCGAAGAACTTTTATCTGAATCAAGGGAAATCGGCGAATCTCAATGGAATCGACGATGCCAGGGATTTCAGAGAAGTTCAGCAAGCCTTCAAGTCGATTTCGACGTTTTCAACCAGTGATGTGGAGACTGTTTGGAAAGTTATCGCTGCCATAATCCATCTGGGGAATCTGGAATTCAGGGAAAACGAAAAAGAAGGAGCTGAATTGATCCACAAGACTCCACTGAAGAGTGCAGCTCAATTGCTGGATGTAACGACAGATCAACTCTACAATGCTCTTGCGAAGCAGGTAGTAGCTGCCCGAGGGGATATTGTCTCCAGAGAACACAATGCTCAAGGGGCTCATTACACTAGAGATGCTCTTGCCAAGGCAATCTACGACCGATTATTCAACTGGGTGGTGGAAAGAATTAATGCGTCCGTCGCCCCGACCATTAGTGGTAAAAATGGAAATGTTATTGGTGTCTTGGATATTTATGGTTTCGAAATCTTTGGTACTAACAGTTTCGAACAGCTTTGCATTAATTATTGTAACGAAAAGCTCCAACAATTATTTATTGAACTTGTTCTGAAACAAGAACAAGAAGAATACGAACGGGAGGGGATCCAGTGGAAGAAGATTGACTACTTCAACAATAAAGTCATCTGTGACCTGGTAGAGCTTCCAAAGACTGGCATTATCTCAATCCTAGATGAAGCCGGCTACAATGTCGGGAAAATCACGGACTCCATGTTCTTGGACGAGATGAACAGAGTCCTCGCTAAACATAAGCACTATACAAGTCGAGCTCTCAACCACAAGGACAAGACTATGGAATTCGAGAATCATTTCAGAATCACCCACTATGCTGGTGATGTGACCTATTCTGTCAACGGATTCCTCGATAAAAACAAAGACACTCTCTTCCAGGACTTGAAGCGATTAATGTTTGGTAGTAAGAACAAATTGCTCTCTGGAATGTTCCCTGATGGACAGCGAGATGTGACTTTGGTGAATAAACGTCCCCCAACTGCTGGAGCCCTATTCAAAGTCTCGATGAATGAACTCGTCAAGCAATTAGCTTCCAAGGATCCGCTCTACGTCAGATGTATCAAACCGAATGAAGATAAGTCCAGCAGTGCATTCGATTACGAAAGAGTCGAGCATCAAGTCAGATACCTCGGACTACTGGAGAACGTTCGAGTGAGAAGAGCCGGATTCGCTTACAGAGTCACTTATGAAAGATTCCTCCAAAGATACAAGTTACTATCTAACAGGACCTGGCCAAATCCGAGATCTGGGTCGCCGAGAGACAACACAATGTTGATTATGAGGGAACTTAATCTTGCCAACGACTGTGAACAGGGTCGAACTAAAATATTCATCAAAAGTCCTCAAACAGTATTTACTCTGGAACAACTTCGGTCTGAGAGGCTCACGTATGTCATTACTTTCATCCAGAAGGTTGGTTAAGTCTTTAATTAAATAATGATTTTGATTCTTCAGATGCTTCGAGGAACACTCACTAGAAGATATTACAAACAATTGAAGGCTATATATGCCATCATGAACAGATATCGTAGATACAAATTGCGATCATATATTGTGGATCTGGTTAATACCTTCAAGGGAGTCAGAAACATGCCTGATCTGGGGAAGAGTAAACAATGGCCCAGACCTCCTGTTGTCCTCCATGGATTCGTTGAAAGACTCAAAAGGATGCATGAACTCTGGAGGGCTAAAGTTATCCTCTCGAGGATGCCCCTCCATCTGAAAGAAGCCTTCCCTCAGAAAATCGCTGCTTACGAGTTACTCCAAGGAAAAAGGACGGAATGGGGGTATAGTCGATTCTGGCGGGGAGATTATCTCGCTCTCGATAGCGAACATGATCCAGCAACTGCAGTTATTACATATCGAGATGCAATGGAGGCTTTGAAACAGCAACACCCGTTTTCACAGATCCTCTTCAGTTCCTACATCCACAAATACAACAGATTCAACAAATCAGCCGTCCGAGTTCTCATTGTGACCGATAACTTCGTAGCCAAACTTGATGCCAAAAAGTTCAAGATCATGAAAGAACCAGCCCATTTGACGTCCATCAACGGTCTCAGCGTCAATAACGTCTCCAATGGCCTAGTTGTATTCCACATAGGCAAAAACGACTTTGTCGGTTGTTTAGAGAATCTGAAAAGTGAGGACAGAGTTGGGGAACTTGTGGGGGTCCTTAGTGCTCATCTCGACAAGTGAGTATTTGTATAACTCCTGTTCCATCCCACTGTAATCGTTTCAGAAAATTCCACAAGAAACTCATCGTCGCCGTCGGTCAATCAGTCCAATGCACTCTGGGATCAAAGCAGAGATGTGTTCACGTCAGTCCCTCTGATATTAACAAAAATGTCATCTTCAAAAGAAATGGGATGGATATAGAAATGATATATCCTCAGACAGCTTAATCCCGGAATTAGAAGTATATCAAATCGAATAAACAGAGTTCATAAACCATTAACAATAGTTGCAAAACAAGTTATCTAACAAGATCTTTAAAACGCTCCACAAGTTCAGTTTGCTCTCGAAGATCAATCCGGATTTTCTCTCGCATGTAAAAGATGGGACAGTCACGGCTAAAATTAGACATTAATCTTTAATCAGATAGAAAGCTACTTACGCAGCACACATGACCTCTTCCTGTAATTTCCCGGAACAGTTCTGACATTCAACCCACAGCCGACTGAAATGATGTTGTGTCATCTTCAACTGGCACATCTGAAAAAGCATAATAAGCCAGATTAATTGCAGAGGAAACTAACTTTTTCTGTGAAAATTTGGTCAGCCCGCGGCATGCAGTGGGCACATAGGGCTTTATACTTGTCATCACGTAACACCGCTTTGCACCCAATGCATGTCAAACTCTTCTTCATATGGGCGAATAATCCACCTACTTTACACTGAGTTTGGGTTTTAGATCTGGTGTGATCTCCGTTAATTAGTAGGGATTCCGCCTTGTCTCCAATGATCGGTTCAAAAATACGAGCAAGAGGTTTTGCGAGTTGATGTTCAAGATAGTACTTCGTATCAATCGGAATACCGTTCTTCAAGACGAAAATAGGGTCCTCAGCTTTTTCATAAGCCGGTGCTTTGGCTCCTTTGGCGACAATAACATAAGGCACACGATCACCCATCCGAGGAGCTGAGCCAGGATCACGTTTTCTCATGCGTTCGGCAAGTTCAACATGAGCTTGTTTGGCGGCATACTTCTGAAAAGATTGAGGTGAGTCCCCTCAGTATCCAGCAAAAAACCCACGTCACCACGACGAGTTAATTCCTTGGAAATAATCAACATACTGATATCAATCCTATTACACAAGAGATCCCTGATGACATCTTTGGCGAAATCCAATGCGGCATTCGGATTTCTGTCTACCATCAGTTTTTCCAGACACTTGTTCAAAACAGTAGCAACAAGAGGACAGTTGTCTCTTCTAACAGTTTCCAATCCCTTGCAATCCATCTTGTCATGCTTGTCCGGCTTTGTGAAGTAGAGACCCGCATACCTCTTCTTGTTAATGAGCAAATAAGGAAAGTAGACCTAAATCTGATGAATCAGACACTTCTAAAAATCAAAGTCTACCTTCTCAAATTCCAGTTTAATCGGCTTTACAAATTGTTTGCTGACTTCGGTGGCCGCATAGCTTCCGAGCTCCATCGCTTGAGCTACAGTCTGGACGTGAAAGTCCACCATAACGGAATCCGTGTCACCGTAAATCACAATAGCGTCCTGTTTTATTTTGCCATCCAACGCTCCAGCTTTGAACATCTCTAAAGATGCAACTCTAAGAAATTAAACACAAACGCCAAAGCTTACGCTCAACAGTGTTCTTCGTGAAGTCAATCATCTGACGACCAAAAGCAGTAACCGATTGAGAGATTTCAAGACACGGGAGCTTGCCAACTGTAGCTCCAGTAAAGCCATACACAGAATTGGCGCTAATCTTCAAAGCAAGCTGACGACCATTAAGAACCATTTGTCTGAAATGACAGCATTAAACGGTATTATAACCAAGCAAAGACAGGAAAACTCACTTGAAGGGATCTGTCTCACTCTTGAGCTCATTCTTAGCCCTTTTACGTGCAGACAACAGATCCTCTAGAACTGACGCCAAAAGTCCTTTCCTCACATGAGGCTTCACGAAGTAATTGTTCGATGGAGTTATGAAGTAGTCCTCGTCTTCTTTTAAGCTAAACCAACATTATTCTAATATACAGACTAAGTCTATAATAACTCTAATTGAATTTAAAGGAAGCATAGGGAATTTCTCCGCTAAAGCGCTGAATAGCGAACATAAGCTTGTTGAACTCTTTTTAATCCAATTTACCCAGGACAATATCATTCCTTCTCTCAAAGACCTTTGTAGACGAAATTCGCAGTTATTTTATGTTGATTTTTTAGGTGCAGTTTGCAGCGTTTCCAAATTTCCCTCTGGGTAAAACAGATACGCCTCATTGGCTGCAGACACCTCATCCCTAAATAAGTTATCCATATCCCCCAAACCAAAAGTGTTTAGCTGATGGCTTTAAACAAGTCCCAGATTTCTCGCTTCTCTCCCTTTGGTTGTATTTTGGATATTGGTCTTTGAATATCAAACAACCTACTTTTCGGGTTTCCTTGTTAATAGAGTAGTGTAGCAGAGATTATGAGCGATCATAATGGACGGATAAAGCGAAGCAAAATCCAAAGTTGCAATAGGAGTTGAGTAGAATCCTCTTCTCGGTTCAATGACTGTGGCTCCTTCATATCCCTCATCTCCTTGACTAACTTCAATGACGGGCAAAAAGAGATTCCTTTGCTTCGTCTGAAACGAGAAATTATGAATTCTGTCCCATCTATTCTCAGAATTGAACAATTAATTTTTGCACATATATTGCTCTATTTCGCATTCGGCAATTTCTCCCACCCTTTTTATCTTGATAGCCAATCCCATTAAAATCAGGCAAACCTTCTTTTGAAGTCCATATTCGAAAGAACTTCAACTATTCTTCCTTTGAAAGCCCATTCAAGAAACTTTGCACCCTAGACGTAGGCTAGAAATTCTCCAGAAAGAATATCTATTCTTAGAATTGTTTAATGAACTACATACAATTTTAGCACATCTGAGTTAAAATAATTACTTCGTGCTATCCAAGCCGAGAAATTGCTCCAGAACGATATTCCCTTCTAATTTCTGTTGCAGCCTCTTTTTTAAATCTTTTTCACTGACCTAACCCAGCTCTTATCCTTAGCCCAAGAAAGTTAGTGCCACGAAAAACAAAATTTCCAAAGTTTCTTTCTAACTCTGAATTCAAACGAAGCTCGCTCATTTAGCCTTCTCATCCGGGATAACACTTGGAGCTAAGCTATCATCCATCATTTTCACAAAGACCAGAAGCCACGCTCTTATGACGCCACCTCGTGGCATCGAGTTGCGCATTTCCACCCTCTTGGTCCACTAGGAGGTTATCTTGATGATATATAATCTCGAAAGATTCTACTGACATTTACCGAATTTTAATTCCGTCGATCCCCTAAGTTGTTTTCATTTGACAAATTTATGGTCTGCGAAATCTCTCATCTATTTCTCCTTTTCCTGTTATAAAGCTACTTCCGTTATCGTTCTCGGAAAGGTTAAGTAATACACTGCGCAGTTTGCTGTAAACGCTCCATAATCTAATCTCACAAAATGAATTCGACCAGACTTACCCTTCGCATTATTTGGGACAAGACCTTTACTTGCTGGCCACGAAACACCAGGAAATTGAGAGGTACACCGGTAACGCGAGCCATTTCCATGTAATTAATCACAGACATCAACTTATCTAGTAGGCGCAGTGGTAGGTAGGCATCTTTCATACAGTACACAGCTAAACGGCGTCTATCCCATTCCGATCCATTCTGAAACAGATAAATGAGTCCAGCTCTATCCTAATAAAACCGTACTTGAAGGTCGGAAATGATAGTGTATTCCACGTCTTCCTTCTGCTCGCTCAGGAAATGGTAACTGACACTATTTAGAGTGTAGCTACGAAGCTTGTAATCTCGCAACACCACTTGGAGGACATCGAAAATAATACGTCCTTCAATAACGATGAGTTTGTTGACTCGATTACCCAACTGTTTCGACATTAATTGAGCATCCCGGATTCGACAAGGCGACTTGTCAACCCTTCCAAGTAGACTTACTTGACTGTCGATCTAAAAACCTCAATTAGTTCCCTCGCTCGTGCCGTGTTTACTTACCTTCAAATGCTTTGCTCGATCAACGATATAAGGCAAGTCGAAATTCTGAATATTGTAGCCAGTCATGATATCCGGATCGACTTTTCGGATGAATTCTGCCCATTTCTGAAAAACCACAACTATATCGACGGTAATTCCGGCACAAAAGCAAATGGATAACTGCAGTGTATATCGCCAAGTCTATTGGGATCTGTCAATGAGTCCCTATGCCTATATTCCCTTCGCAATATGGTATTCCCTCATATTCATCATCGGATTAATCGGGAACGTCGCAGTAATACATGTTACTTTGAAAAACCGATCTCTTCAGGTTGTTTAAATAACTACAAAAGGTAATAACGAGAACTTTCCAGACCGTTCAAAACATTTTCATCATGAATCTTGCCGCAAGCGATATTGTTGTTTGTTTATTATCGCTTCCCATCACCCCAATTACAAATATCTTCAAAAACTGGTATTTCGGTTCCGTGCTTTGCAGATTAATTCCGTGGGTCCAAGGAGTAAGCATCTTCATTTGCACGTTCAGCATGGGGGCTATTGCTGTTGACCGATATATTCTCGTTGTCAGGCCCCATTCAACCCCTTTGAACAAGAAAAGTGCAATAAGTACAACTGTTGTTTTATGGACCTTGTCCATTGTTGTCACATTACCGTACGCATTCATGATGAGCATGGAGACATATACAGTAAGTCAGTCATTGTTTACAGTCTTAAGCCATCCCCATTCAGAGTATTTGCGGCGTGTTTTGTACAGAAAGGTGGCCAAATAAGCACACCAGACAAGCATACACCTTAGTGGTCATGGTAGCTCAGTTCGTTCTACCCTTTTCCGTGATGGCCTTTTGCTACACTGCCATCTTCTCCAGACTTAAAAGCAGAACCCGAATAAGATTGCAGCGTTTAACTGCTCACTCAATGGTACTAGAACAATCAACCATCACATTCCCAGCAAGTACAAGCGGTGAAAAGCTACCAAGTTTGCCCACCGGAAGAAAAGATGGATATATTAGTGATTTAGACGGACAAACAGTTAGGACTTTAACACTGTTACAAAGCAACCATACCGACTTTCAGATAAGCGCGACCTTGGAAAGAAGACAGAAAGAAAAACAGCGACTTCTGAACAGAATTCGTAGAACAACAGCGATTTTAGCTTGTATGGTAATCATTTTCGGACTTACATGGCTACCCCACAACATCGTCTCCCTCCTAATTGAATATGAAGATGATGATAACAATTTGTTCTACCTATTTGGACGGGAAGACTTGAACATGACCTACCTTATTAACTTATTCACTCACAGGTACCTCCAGTCAGTTCACTCTAATTAAATAATCATTTAATTACAGCTTTGCGATGACCAACAATATATCAAACCCATTACTGTATGCCTGGCTTAACCCAACATTTCGGGAATCGTTAGCAAAAACATTTTTCAGCAAAAGGAAGCCTACAAAACAACGGTAACCTCATTGCGTCAATCTCCATTACAAAAAATTTACAGAAAAAACACACAAGCCTCTCTTGCTGAACATAAACTCACCCCTCCATACAGAAAAACAAGCAATCTGCCTTCCCCGTCAATTAGTGAACGATTAATTCAAACGCCCAAAAACCAGACCAAATCTACCCGATACTTATCCAGTGAACAATATCTCATGCTTCCACAATGCAATGGCAGCCATAAAGTGGATATTGATCCCGCGCTCAGGTCACCTAGCACAGCTCATAATATGCTGACACCCAATTCCATAACATCGTCATCATTTTCTGAGCATTCATTACCTACGTACAGTAATAGCAACCTATTCTACTCCAAAGCAGAGAACTACGGCTTGGTCACAGAAGATGGATTCATAGACCCTGCTGATATACTAATATAAATTATTCGGTATTGCCAGTTTTTCTTGAGTAAATAAATGACTTACCAATAACAGATCCTTCTCGTCAGAACACTGGATGATATCCGAGCCGACAACCGGCGCACAGGTGCCAATGACAAAGCAGTTGCGAACAAACGGTTCACTACTTCCCTCAACCTTGACCATGTTGGCGATTTGAATAACGGGATCATGTTCGGGTTCCGGGAAGACACCTGGACGACCCGCACATTCAATATCAAAGCTGAGAGTTCGGAAAGGTGCTACTTTACTCCATTGACCCTCGGGGCTGTGCACAATCAGATCTTCCACGCTGATGTAGACCTCAATCTGGCAGAGCGTCGTTCTCTTCCTCTCATTATATTTCATAGACGGTAATTCAACCCATCCACATCCAACAAGATCAATGTCGACCATGAATCGAACCTCAAAGTCGATATTGGCTTCGAAACACTGAATGTTCTCTGTTGCACGCTTAGTTAAATTCACTCCTCTAGCAAGTGTCTGCCGAACTAAACTCTTTTTACTGAAATACAATTTGACTTCTATGAGAACTTACAATTGTTGATAATCCTTGGGGAAATCACGTAAATCTTTAGAAACTTGTGCTTGACGTCATCAGGACGGTATCCGTAGAGATTGTTTCCATAGACAATATCAATACCAAGAACCACTTCCGTGATATCGGAAGTAAGGCCAAAGGAAGATTTCGCAAAGGATTTTCCAAATTCATTCAGCACCTGGATAGCATGCGGAATGTGCTCTTCACGGAAATCTGTCGGAGCCAACGCATAAAAATAAGGCCGGTAGTCCGTAACATGAATACAGGCAGAATATCCATCTTCAGTAGACCCAAATAACCGGACAATTACACCACTATTATCTGCAAAAATAACAACAATTACAAAAGTCAACAGTTCAGATACTCGCAGTTGGCAAAGAGCAGCTTCACATGGTGCTACGCAATCGTTAAAGCTCAACGAAGCACTATCATGAGAAACAGCGTCTTGCCACTGCTGAAACAAATTTGTTAGATCCACAGAATATCAACAGATTAGTAAATTGTTGTCAAGACATTCTATCTCATGTCCACACCACGAGTCAGCAACCAGGTAGCAGTAGGTCCGCTTCTCTCAACATGGGAGGGCGACAACCATAACAAAAGCGTCTCCAAAATCTCCACCTAGCAACCATCTCGCAAGGGCGACCTCCGGGAGCAGTCAGAAAAGCGAGAACAGCTTTCAAACAAGGTCTCCCCTTTATGGCGCGAAGGTAGTTCTAACCTTCCAGCTTAGCTCTCATCTGCGCGGTCTTTTTGTGCAGCTCGCAACGCAGATGGCAACACCGCTAATGATTTTCAGCTTAAAATGAAAAATAATAACCATCCAAGAGATTCGGACACCCTGGTTTCAAAAAAGGATGTTAGCAACTAGCCAAGACACGCTTTTCAAAGTACGAAACCATGACAATCGTCAAAGTCAACCATGAATAGTCTCTAGGATGACAAAGGTAAACTGCTCCAAATCAAACCCAATTACCACGCGTTAGACTCAATAAGCAAAATCCTGAGTCAATAGACCCACAATTAGAGCGACAATAAAAAATAAAGGTCGATGCACATACATGGTTTCGAATATGCAAACACATTGGTCACCGAAAGTTTCAATCTGTTCAATGTCCTGCATTGAGTCCTCTAAATTTTGCGTGCACACGCGTCCCACGTCTGGCTCAAATCAAATGGAATGGAGGGTCCTTTCTAAAGCATGGAACTGATATAGGCAAATATGTACAAGCAGTTAAAAGGTGCGCATCAACAGATAAAATAAGTTGTCCAAATGAGCAAACTTCGTAATAAATTGAAGCAGAATATGGAAGGAAATCAAATGCAGCCATAATATAGTGGGTTACAAAGGAATTAGCTCCCACCACTTAATCCCCAGAACCGTAGATTTACAAAGCCGGGGTATATTAGACTTATCTCACGGAATTACCGCGCACCTGCCCGAATACAGCATTATTAATTAACACCTTACACCCGAAAATATGTACTAGCAGTGCTGCTTTCCTCTAAGCAGGCTAAAACGAAAGACGTTCGGAACATGCAATCATGGGAAGAGAATAAGGAATGAATATTTCGAAATTACACTCACCACAAATATAATCGAGATCCACGACTTGGACTGCGAAGCTATCTTGAGGAATCCGCAGCTTACATGGCTTCCTTTCCCACGTCCGTTCAATGCGCTTATCATGCACAGCCAACTGAGGTCCTTCCGACTCTAGAAATGAGTTACATCCAACTTCCATATATCAAAGATGTTAAAACAAACCTACTAAGCCCTCTAGTTTAGTTTCGAAACCACTCTTCTCATTTTCCGCCTTCTTCCTAGATGAATGAATTACAATTTATATATGGAACGTTAACTAAAGCTACTCACGCTCTGCGAGCCGGAGGTCCTCCACCTTGAGCTGATGGACGTTTAGACGGAGGAGGCATCAGGAATTCTTGTATCGGAAAAAAGTAATAAACAAACACCCACTTTCGAAATAGAAATGTTAGATCCAAACAGCTTTGAGCAATGAGTAAAGAATTTTGGCGCACTCTTTTGGCGCCTCTTCTTTTCGTTGCAGGAAATCCAAAGCCACGACTCCAGAAATCGTGATTCCAGGATTGTCCATGTTTGTGGTTTACTATTTATGAGTAAATTTTTACTTTTCTTTTTCTTTGTATATCTTAACTTTCATTTATCTTTACGATGCCCTTTAATCTGCTTTGTCATATATCTCATGTATTTCCAAAAATAACAAAAACGACCAGATTCATCGAATTAAATAAGAGCAAAAAAGTCACTGACGGTGGAAAATTGTTTTTTCGTACTCAGCAAAACTTCAAATCAATTATAGAAAAATACTGAGAAGAAAATGACACTACATGCTCATGTTTACTTCGGTTGAGTATTTATGAAAGGTCTCTAGGAGAATTACAGGGAATGCAGACAACCCATGTCCAGATGAATTTATTTTCCGATAGATTGAACTTTTTTCGAGTTTTCGAAGAAGAATTGAAGGAAACTAAAATAACTATACGTCCAGGAAATTCTCTCTATAAATCAGACCCTAGTTTGAATTTCCGAAGAGACATTATGGAGAATTAAGAGGATTGAGGGCTCGAATAAATTTGCTTTTAAATATTTCGGACCCTACTCATATCCATTGAAGATAAATTCGTCATGGAAAACCGAAATAATATTTTATTAGAATCTTTTGTAAAAGATAGTGTTTTATCTGAATGATAGTCAAAGTAAACCCTCATTTAGATTGTCATTACGAAATTATTATTATTCAAAAGGATAACGAAGTTTGTTAAACTTTTACATTATTTACATCTATTGCAAGGAAATCCAGAACTATAACTTTGTAAAAATATCCAGCTAATAATTGTCCTAGTTTCTCTTTATAAAATTTTGGTTAAACCTTTATGACATCATTTTCATTTGCATCATCCTTAACACTGCAAAATTCGATTGTAAGAATAGCATATTTGATAGAGGTAGAATTGGTGAGTCAAAGGACATATAAGATTCAAACGAAAAAGTCAAATTTGATATATGGAAAATTATGTTGAACAGTTTGTCGTAGTTAGATCAAAAAATCTTAATACTTCGATAATTGAAGAACTAATAAAAATGTTGATATATCAAATAGAATGAAGAATCTGTATTCTATCAGGTAATGTAAAATATACTAAATTCCATCAATTTTAGTTCAAAATCCAACACTCTTGTTTTATACCTCAAGATCATTTGTATTATACTTTTCTCTTTAATATTTTGAAAAAAGAAAATTGGTCCACTTCATTTTGAAGAGAAATATGGGTTCCATCATTGTACATTAGGAATTGGTTTCTTTGCTTCGGTTTTTGAATAAAAACTTTCACTCAAAAGTGTCAAAAAGTAACATGACACCGCCAAGAACAATAACGGTACGATTGCTATCGTTTTCCTTTATGTTCTGTTCATCAATGCTATAATTACTAGAAAGTAGGTCTGAATAGTAGAAATGAAATGAATAAATGTACGAAATGATATATGAATCTCTTATCTAAAAGATTTCCAAAATTGTAGTATTTGGGGATCCTCAAATTTAGATTTTTTAGTGTAAATCATCTGATGTTTCTAAAAATTTACTTCATATATTAAGCTCAACAAAGAGGGAACATAGAGTTAAGTTTCTTTATTCCTGAACTAAACGAATCATATTGGTAATTTAAAAAACTCCCGTAATTTTTTTTAAATGCTGGTTATGAATATAGTTAATGTTCATATAATAAGTTAGCAACGTTGTTCTTCGGTATAAATTAACTGAATTTCCTTATTTCTGAAGAATACAGAAAAGTAATAAAGATCTTGTTATAATATGAATAAAGTTTGTCATATCTCTATATTTGATGGGATTCGGTATATTTTACATTATCTGATAGAATACAGATTCTTCATTCTATTTGATATATCAACATTTTTATTAGTTCTTCAATTATCGAAGTATTAAAATTTTTTGATCTAACTATAACAAACTGTTCAACATAATTTTCCATATATCAAATTTGACTTTTTCGTTTGAATCTTATATGCCCTTTGACTCAGCAATGCTACCTCTATCAAATATATTATTCTTACAATTAATCTGCAGTTTCAGTTAGCATTTATGAAATTTGTTTCCTTATTGGTATTTCTACTCTATATCATCACAAAAATAATGAACATGATAGACTTTAGTTTCTCTATATTTTTTGATTAGGAAAAAGAGAATAAGACCTGGGTTTGAGAAATTTATTGCTCAACTTGTTTTTTGGACTATTGGACAACTGTAATAGTTGATACGAGATCCCAGATCAGTAGCCAAAAAATTAAAGGAAAAGAATGATGATTTTCCCCAAAATTCTAGAAATCTCAAGAACTAACAATAAAAAGATTCTTATTTGAGTTCTAAATTTAAAAGCAAATGCTAAGCAGATTCTTAGTCCCTTATGGAAAGCCGAATGAACATAATGTAAGATGGAAGATTTCGTAACCCGAATCATTTAATTTTTACATTATCATTCATAAAAGATATCTTTTATATTAAAGTTCGATTTTTTGTCTTTTTATTGCATCCAAGGGTAATTAAATAATTTCCAATTCTTCCACAAACTCCTTTGTCATCATACGAGGGTTACCTTTCACCATAACCTTCAAAACATTGTCATTAACAGAAATTGTCCAATTGTCGAGACTTTTATCTCTCTTGTAGAGTCCTCTAAGTCAATAGTAAATAATGGATAGGTTAATCTATCCCTGACCAAATGTTCCGTTTACTCTTTTCTTAGTATTTTTACAGTGAATTTCAATTAAAAACTGTAAAGAATCACCCGAAAATCACGTTTTGTATTTCAACCTTCGAAGCTTATAAAACAATGAAATTCAAAAGAAATTAAAAACAAACTAAGCAAATAGAAGCAGGACTTGAGTTTCACAATAAAATAAAGAATACACATATTCTTATACATAGTACATCTGTTGCAAAAAAGTCACCCTCGACTAAAACCGATATTTTCTTGCTAACCCAATGAAATACAAAATTTACCAAAAATCTTATATCAAAATTTCGACACGTGAAATAGGACGGTATTCTAAAATAATCATTTTTTAATCTCTGCACCATCTGTCACTGCTAAATCCCCAACTCTGATTCTGAGAGGGTTTCTTTTCTTTTTACTCTGGAACAATTGACTCAATTAGTCATTTTTAACACAACAAACTTACAATAATCTGGATATTGGACCTTTCGATGCCAAGTTCCAAGAAGAGGGGGTCTTCTTCTGCTTTGTCATCTTCGATAAAAGGTCCCAAATAAGAAACGATCTGTTCATCCAATGCAGCGTTTAGATTTTGGATTTTGGCGATGACATGAGTATATTTGCTTTCTCCTGTTCCTTCAGCTTGAACTTGAAACTGCAAGTGAGCTTCTTTGAATGACTTTTCTTCCCCTTTCGGTTGGTTGACACTGGACGAAGCCGCTTTATCAGCAAGGACAACCGAAGGTGCTCGATGTTTGTCGAAGATATTTTTGAGTGGAATGTTCAATTCTTGGGAAACGGATAAGGTGGATGAATAACCAGTGATTGTCGATTTGCCTTCCCCACTAAACAGAACAACATTGAAATTTGAAAGAGTCGCACTTAGAGCATTCACATCCCTTTCTAGAAGCTTCAACTCTCGCTTTGTCATCTGAACTTCTTCAATCTCTATTGCTTCTTCAGCTACTTCTGGGAAGATGTCGTCTCCTAATTGAGTCGCAACATCGAATGGAAGTTGAGAATCGTCATCAGAAATCATAGAGAGGGATTCATCCAAATTACTTATCAAGTCATCTGCTAACGTCTGGCTATTGAAATCCGCGAAATCAATTTCTTTCGGTTGGATCACTACTGGAAGAGTAGGAAGAGGGGTTGTAGCTGCAGAAATAGGGATTTCTTTAACTGAAGATGGAGGTCTTTCTTCTTGAGCATTATTTCCAATTACATTCAGCTTTTCTTGACCAGTCTCTAAAAATCACTTCATTATTCTTTGACTTTTTTCTAAATTCTCATTCGAAAACTTCGTGTTCACACAAGACTTTTGCAATTTCACGGAGTGCTTATTTCTTTTCCGAAAAAAGGTGATTGTTTGTTAGCTCGTAATGGGAATCCAAAGAAGGTAAAATATGACGCAGCTGATGCGATGAACAAATAGAGGTCCGAACCATAGGGAACCGTGGTCACTTTTCCAAATCTCAGACTAACTCAAGAACTTTTGAAGAGTTGATCCGCTTCATCGAGCAGTCCTCAAACTGCTTTTATTCTGCATTGTTGTTTGAAACCAAAAGAATCACATGCTTCGATGAAAATTTTCTCCTTTTCAAAATCTTAATCCTCCCATCCTGACTTTCCCTATTGGCTTACATAAAATTTTTTATTAAATTTGCTTTTATACGAGATCTGCGCAAGACAAAATAAAATATAGACCAAGTGAAGAGGATCGGGTTACCACTGTTTGACACTTGGTCAATGTATTGGCAACCATAAAAGGATGTTACGTAACCAAACCTGGCGGGCTAAATGGTAAGTTCGTTCAAGTATAATTCACTTTACGAAAAATTTCAGACTTGAATAAAATTCCTTTGATCTCATTGCTTAAGGGAATTTATATCCATCCATCTATGAACTGGTCAGTCAACATACGGTCAAAATCCGCGTGGATATCAAATGCTCAGTCATCTTGTTTGTACAATTTAGATAAAGCTCTCAAAATACCGTGCTTCCCACAAAATAGATCTCGAAACCTGTTCATTTTTTAGTTCTTCCAACATTTCGGTGAACAATAATACTTTTGAAGTTTTTTCATTGTCTTGTCGTCCGAACTTTTTTTATCATCGCTAAGATTTTCACCAAACTAGACATCTGAAGTTTAGTTGAAGCTATTCTAACTTCCGGATTACTAAAGTCTAATATCGATAAGTGGCTACTAATTTGACGCTGAAAACTCTCAAAACCCCATCAAACTGTACTTTTTCAGCTTCCTTTCTCGAATCTCAATCGCACACACTCCAAACCAGTGTTTCGTAAACCAGACCCTGGTCCCATACCCACCACGTTCGTTGCGCTGACCAACAAGTGCTCTTGAGATTCTTTTGGCCAAATCCCATTTTTCATTTGTCTTTCCTTTTTCGTGAATATCGATGAAGCAAGTGTCTCTTTGGCAAGAATTTTATTTTCGTAGTCGTTACCCTTGTCGACGAACTTCAAGAGTTTCGTCTTGCCCGTAGGCAACTTGTCTCTTTTTGATATCAGAAAATTTATGTTCGTTACTCTTGAAATTTTAAGTGGAACCAAAACGTGGATTATTATATCACGTCGAATCTTGATCTTACTACTTTCAGAATATATCAGAATCACATTCTACATTTCGGTCGACTCACCCTCAATTAATGTAATCTTTCTTCGATCATTGTTACGATGCGAAAAAATGAACAGCTACTATAGCTTATTACTGCTCGCGAATTCTATCTTACTATCGCTAGCCCAATGTCCCACTACAATTACGGCAAGTTCCCTTTTCTCTAATTGATCTAATAGTTAACAGTGTAGGCTCCATGTTCATGTTCATCAACCCGTTATGAGCCAGTTTCTATTCATTGTGATAGAGCAGAATCGCTTGAAAATGTCCTTCGAGCCCTCGCAAATCCTCCTCAATACATTGATAGCTTAACCATCAGCAATACTCCAATTGACTTGATTCCAGAGGGATTATTTGCCGGTCTTTCCATCAAAAGACTTATTTTCCAAAATAATGGCTTGCGGGAGATCCACAAGGGGGCCTTTTCGGGTAAATTGCTCGATACTTTGGAGCAACTAGAAATCCGTACAAACGAATTAGAAGCCATTCCCGATCACGGAATCACAGAACTACATAACCTAGAATCCCTAGTTCTTTCCGATTGCCAAATTGAATCCGTTGCTGACTATACTTTCCTGCATTATCAAAGCAGAACACGTCTTAGAAAGTAAGTTTCTGTCAATTACTATAATTCAAAATAATACTATTATTTCAGACTTGATCTCAGTGCAAATAAGATCTCATTACTTCCAGCTCAAAGTCTACTAGGACTTGATAGTTTGGAGATTCTCATTCTTGACAAGAATTCATTTACAAGTGTACCGATAGAAGCTCTCAAGAATGTAATGACTCTTGAAGATCTAAGTTTAAGCGTTAATAAGATTTCTCACATTTCTGGGATTCTCCCACTACCCAACTTGAAGTCTCTGAGCTTGGAAGTCAATAAGGTGAGTAATTACCGCATTTACAAGAACTACAATCTCTTTTAGATCGAAACACTCAAATCAGAAGTTTTCCAACAAGCAACAGGATTACTGTACCTTTATTTGAGCAACAACCGATTCTCGGTATTTGACCCAAAAATGTTCTACCATGTTTCTCATTTGAAAGTACTAGCAATGTCTCACAACGTAGCCATCAAACTGATTCCGTTCAATGCTTTCCAATACATCCCATCACTAATTCGATTGGAAATGACGGATTGCTCTATAGGAACTATTGAACAAGGCGCTTTCCACAACACTCCGAAAATCCAGGTCATTTCACTTGCCAGGAATAAGCTTCAAAAGTCAGTCAAATTGGGAAAAAAGTAAAAATAATGGTATTTTCAGGATCGGAGTGTCCATGTTCAACACTCTTCCACACGTTCAATCAATCGATGTCAGACAGAATCAAGTGAGTTAAACAATCGAAAAACTAATACTAAGGAAGAACTTCAGATTTCAATGATAGATGACTATGCATTCAGCAGATTAAAGATGCTACACAAATTGGATGTAAGCAGTAACAGGCTTCAAAACCTTCCTCCTAATGTGTTCTTTGATACATTCGAAAAGACATCTCAGCCCGTTCTCAAGGTCCTTTACCTTTATGGTAACTTAATTTTTTTCAAGTTTCCTTGATTCGGAGGACATCTTTCAGATAATCCTTGGCGCTGCGATCATCAAATCCACTGGCTTGCTACATGGTTGCGACAGACATTAGATCTGCAGATTACTGCTCCTGGAAGTCTACCAGCTCGTTGTAATCAACCAGCTGAGCTTATAGGAATGGATCTAAGGAATGCAGCCTCAATGATACAAACGAATGTCTCAGCAACAAAGAAGGAAGCAAAACCTGGAACTTCGATGAGAGCAATTAATCCAGGGATCATCGAAGATTTGGGAGCCAAATCTACTCTACAGCCATTTGAAAAAGAAAGAGCTCCAGTAGCAATTACTCCTTGGGCAACTATTTTCACCATTATAGGTAAATATTCCAAAACATCCCTAAAATAACAGGAAAATTTCAGTCATCACGATGATTTTGCTCTTTTTGGGTGTTTCAATCGTGTTCTTTGTGAATCATGTCGCTAAAAGGCGCTCCAGAAAAACCCACAGTCAATCCAGTAGTGATAGAGGAGATTTCGGGATTGACTCATCTACTACTTCCGGATTTGCGTCTTTATATGGAAGTTCAGGAATGCTTGCCTGTGACGCTCAGTCTGGAAGACCGTATGTGGGAGGACTCCCGAGACAACCCTATGATGTTGGGGAACCCCATAACCTCTCTCGCTCAAGTAATTGGTGGTTTTAATTTAGTCACAAAAGAGTGTCTTTCTTATTATGCAGATTTAATAAACTGTCATGGATCAATCGAAAGTGCAAATATTTTGAGTTCGACGAAAGGGTTACACTTAACTGGATTCCATCGAATCCGTTATTCATGTATCCAGAATCGCTTTCGCTTTCAAATCTGAATCAAGTGGACAAAAAGTGGGGGAATCAGTGTTGTGAATGCTCGATTCGGTGCTTTGGTTTCAAAAGAAGCGAATCGCGCGGATGACCCAGTTCCAAGTTGCCCCTGGTGCTGAATACCAGGTTGATTTTGCCTCTTTTCCGACTTTTTACAAGGCCGTAGGGCGGTCTCCGCGAAAAACCATTGCTCCAGTCATCCATATACGTTTAATCGTGATTCTGGAACTGTTCTCCCTTCAATGACATAACTGGTCACTAGAACGATAGACGCCCAAAAGTTTATCGCTATATCCCGCGTTCAATAATCAAATCAAAAAATTTCTATGCTAAATCTATTTTTTTCGTGTGAAAGAATATCTTCTTGAAGGTCAAAACCATTTTTCTCTTCAAGATTGTGAAGTCGAGCAGTCATTATTTGCGGGGAATCTGAGATCATCCGCTAGCCAACTCGCCTATTCATTTTGTCGGAAAATCGGCCATCAAAAAAAGTAAAGAAGATCAACCAATCGGAGACCGAGATAACCACCTTATTGGCATTTTGAAGGACATCTAAAGTCGAGCCGAGGAACCGTTCATATTCAGTCCTCTTGTCCTTGACGTTGACCACTACGACAATGGATATGAAAACTTTGTTTTCCACTTCCATTTTCGGCTTTATATTACTATTCCAAGTTCTTGCTTGTCCCGAAACAATTTCTAGTATCTGTCAATGTGTAGATCAAACAGATGGAGTGCTTCTCAACTGCACGGAAACAGACACTGATCAGCTTATTCGGATGCTTAAAAATTCTCAAGCTGAACTTGGGCTCATCAAATGGCTAATTCTTGAAAGAACAGATATCCCTCATCTCCCAGCCAACTACTTTAGTGGCTTGTATATCAAAAGATTAGATTTAATCAAGAATGGAATGCAATCTATTGACGGGGAAGCTTTTTCTGGTCTTGGAACGACTCTTCTGGAACTTCATATCCAGAAAAATAACCTAACTAGGATTCCGGGTGCAGCTTTGAGTAAACTCAATTCACTTCTTCGATTGGATCTATCGGAGAATAATTTCCATTCATTGGAAGAAATCGATGCCCTTCCTGCTTTAACCAAGGTGAGAATAATTACAATAGAACTTGAATGAGTTAGTTTCTTTCAGTTGTACGACATAAATCTCGCTCGGAATAAGATTTCCGACATTCATAGACAATTCTTCGAAGCAAACAAACAATACCTGCAAACAATCAATCTCGGACATAATCACTTAAAATCAGTACCAGAAAGTGCTCTCCGTGGATTCAGAAAACTCATGGCTCTTCATCTTCACAGTAATAAACTAGAGAAACTGGAAAAAATGTCTTTCATGAATTTGCCAGTTTTGAATTTGCTTAATCTGGCTTCGAACAAGATTTCCTCGATAGATAGACAAGCACTTGTTAACATTCCCAAGCTTCGATATCTATATCTGACTGACAACAGACTGAGATCCATTCTCCCTTACCAATTCATTTCTTTTGAGCAATTAGAAATGATTGATTTAAGCAACAATATGATCACGGACATCCCCAAGAATGGATTTTCAAGCTTATCAAATGTTAGGCAAATCTATCTGGCTGGCAACCGTATCAATTCCATCTCCAATGATGCCTTCTACAACAGTTCAACCGTTATTCTAATTTTAGAAGGCAACAAGCTTCAAGAAGTGACTGCAAACATGTTTGACGGATTGTTTGCTCTTCAACAGCTGTCCTTGAAGGATAATCAGGTCAGTCAAACATTCAATTTATCTATTTTTTGACATCCACAATTTTAGATCACAGACATTGATCCAAAAGCGTTCAGAAACGCAACATCACTCATGATGATCGATCTAAGCAAAAATCAGCTTCAAACATTAGCTCCAGCAACATTCCTTGGACAGTTAAATCTGCTATTAGTGGATCTTAGCGAAAACAAACTTTCAATTACTCCTTATGCAGCTTTTAGTAACAAAGTCGCCACCGTTCTACTTCAAGAAAACCCCCTTGTGTGCAATGAGAGAGTTCATATGCTTCAACAGGGTCTTGGAGTCTTCGTTCCGAATAGTGAAGACAGAATCTGTGCTGGTCAAAAATCTATTGCAAAAACTATTGCTTCAGAAAGTCCTAGTGGATCTGTATTCCAAGTCGACAATACAGAAGCCAGTGATAACCTATTCTCTCAGATCAATCCTCTCCAACTCGGAACTCAAACAGCCCAGATGCCCATTGTAACCAATACAATGCCTAGAGTAATTACTTTGTATCTAATTTCTAACCACAGGTATTTTTTAGGTGAATACTCCGATCAACATCAAATCAATTCCTCCTAATACTAGTTCTAGTATAATTCGCCCAGTCAACGAAATTGCAGGACCAGCTGTACCGGAACGGCCTATTGGTCAGCCGTCAATGGGAAAGGATTTACCAAAACCAGAACCAAACTCCACAGGAATTCCCCATCCCGACGATCCAGATCACCCAGACAACCATCCAGAACGATATTATCCACTTCCCATACCGTATTTGTCAAAGCCTCCAAAACTTAATCCAGCTTACACCATCACACAGACTCTTCCTCCAAGTATCGTCATTGCTGAGGATTCTAAAGAAGTTTCAGAAAACAAGATTGAAGGAAATGCAGATGATAGTCATGTAGAAAAGTTTGAAGAACCTAATCAATCAATTTTCGAGGATCCCAATGCAATCACAGGAGGCCAAAGAAGTGCTTACGAGCTGGATGATCAACGAACAGCCCAGAAAGCCAAACAACAGATGCCCATGACTTTGATAATCATTTGTTTGAGTACTGTAGCTATAGTGATGATTTCTGTCTTTGTGGGACTCTGTGTTGCGAGACAAAGAAGCGGTAATTTCATTGGCTCTTCTTCTAGCAGCACCACAGCCAGATCAAATGCCCATTTTGCCACCCAAATGAATCAAATGTATGGCACTTTGCCCCAAAGGTTTGTCGAACTCATTCAATCAATTACGATTAATCTTTTAAATATTTAGAACTGGAACCCTCCCAAGACAATGTGCACAAGAAGATATCTATAACTGGCTCTATGGCCACAATGGCTATAATGCTTATTCAAAGGCATAAATCAGAATTGCAATCATCGACATTTGTTATTTTTGCTCTTTTCCTATACGGGCTTATTTAATTCCTACTGAATTAAGCAATAAAATTATTTAATTAGAAATCAATTTCTTAAAATTCTTTCAAAAATTTGGCAACATGAAAGTAATCACCTTAAATGACCTAATTTCAATAAAACAAAGAATCCCTAACGGTACCTGGTGCCAGAACAGTTCATTCTTCTGCTGAAACCCTGAAGAATACCAAAGGGTGTCCTTGACCTTGGGGCGCGAAAAAAAAACTCAAAAGGAGGACAGTGTGACACTCGCCGAAAAAATGCATATGCCTGACTTGACCCATCAGTCGATCTCGGGTTCCCGATCGGTCTCGATCTACCTATTGTCACACCAAGAATGCGTACCTCGGTCTCTCTTTAATTATCGGACAAACACAAGATCTAGTATGACATTCAGGAACTGCAACCTTCAAATTGGATAGAGAACGCCTTCTTGACCTTCTTAACCGCGCACAGACCATTTTTGTGCCTAAACAGGGAATCAAGTTGGCTGTGAGCTCAAACCCTAGCAGCTCACGATGAGATTGATTGCTGTTGTCTTTCTTGTAGCAATTTCTGCTTCTGTAGAAGCTATCTACTGTCCAAGTTTCTTCCAGAACCAGACTACCTGCAGTTGTGAGGAATATATTGATGGTGCTATTGTCAAGTGCAGTGGTAAAGAAGGTCCTCTCGTCGTTGAACAACTCAAAACCAATAAAGCCGATGTTCGCGAATTATGGCTCGAAAATGCCAAGATTATCCAGGTAAGCTTACTCTACGGTAAGAACCATAAGAAGGATTTTAGATCGGTCCAGATGCCTTCAAGCCCCTAAAACTTAAGAAACTCGTTCTTGACAACAACCCCATCAAAATGATCGATAAGAATGCTTTTAGAGGTTTGGAATCCAGTCTTCAAGATTTATCCCTTGCCACCAACAAGCTCTCTGCTGTCCCAACTGATGCCATTGATGGACTTCGAGCTTTGAATGTCTTGAATCTTCGTTGTAACAACATCGGAAATTTGAGTGAAGTAGCCTTCATGCAGAACCCTTACCTGATTGAGGTCAACTTGGCTTGTAATCAGATTTGCAGCATCGGATCCAATGTTTTCAATAACGTGAGAACAAACTTACAAAACTTGATTCTTGACAACAATTGCATGAGTCATATCCCAACGGAAGCTCTCCAAGGAATGGAACGTCTTGTAGCATTGCATATGAAGTACAACAAGTTGACGAAACTTGGATCTCAGGAGCTCGTTAATATCACACACTTGTCCATGGTTACTTTCACAGGTAATCAAATCGAGACCATCGAACCAGACTTTGTCAGAAATACAAAAAACATCCGTTATATCTACTTGAATGAGAACAGAATCAGAAACATCGTTCCTAGAACTCTGAGACAGTTCAACAACACCGAAGTTATCGACCTTAGTTACAATGAACTCAGCGAAGTGACTGAAAACATGTTCAGTGGATTAGAGAATCTCCAACATCTCAACTTGGAATCCAATCAAATCAAGGACATTGCCCCTGGTGCTTTTGCTACCACTCCATTGTTGTTGCTCTGGTTGCCTTACAACTGCCTGAGCAGTATCTCCCCCAACATGTTCCAAGGAGCTTTGTTCTTGAAACAGATTTCTTTAGCTAATAACAACATCAGAAATATTGCTGTAAGTTTGTCTTCTTGGGCTTATGAAATATTCATGAGCATTTTCAGCCTCTCACTTTCGCACATTTGGCCAACCTCCATACTTTGGATCTCTCAAATAATAAGATCAGCGCCATCGAAAACGGAGCTCTTACTGGAACAGACTTTATGACTGTTCGTTTGCAAGAAAACCCATTTGTCTGTACTCAAGACGGATTCCACGTTCTTAACGGACAAGAAGCAATCAATCTCACCACAGAAGCCAACGTCATCTGCCACGAAGTCTCTATTCTCAACAGTACTGTCGTTTACTTGAACGGAGATAAAGACCAATGTCCCAGAAGGAAAGAATTGCCTGCTAGACAGCCTTGCTGCCTCCGTATGGCTGCTCATCCACCAACCACTCCAGAGCCCTACACTGTCTCATCTACTGAACCTGCAACTACTGAACCCACTATTACTGTAACAACCATGAGTGTTATGGAACGTGCTCGTGAACGTGCCAAGAAACTTAATATGGAAAGATTCTTGAGACTTTCACGTCCACCAGTCAAGGGAACTCCCAAGTCAGATACTCAACCAACCATCCAAATGAGTGCTCCAAGCGAAGACAGAGCCCGTCAGCGAACACAAAACTATAGGTCCCAACTACTACCATATCTCCGCAATGAAGGAAAGAACAAGTCAGCTTCACAACCCCAAGTCGAATTCAGTGAAGATGCCCCTTCAGAACAAGTGCAAGCTGCTCAGTAATCCAAACGTCTTCGAAGTTATTTAAGCAAGAGAAACATCGATCCTCTCCTTTTGAATAACTGTAAACATTCCATTTCTTGGAGCCGATGTAACGGATCTCCTCCTCATTTCGCTGTTTTGTCTGATTTTGTGCTGGTATAAAATAAAGCTAAACCAACCTGACGATAACGTAGTCATTGTATCCGATTTAACGAAGGAATTGAGATCATAAGGGGAAGGGGCAACACCAACGGGAAGAATTAAATGAGCATTAATCTATAATTCACTCAATTATGACCACATTCTACGGATTAAATTGATCAAACTGTTTCCTCATATTTCATAAATGTCCATTTATAAGTCATTATTGCGTATTTTTTAAATGACGAATTATTTGTAAAATTCATTCTCGGATCTAGAAATGAATTGTTTACGTCGCGCTGAGAATGAATGGTCCTCTCGACCTATTTCGCCCAAATTTACCTAAAATGCATTTCCTGGTCTATTTTGTCTTTTTAGAGTTCATGGTGAATCTATTATGATCAGAATTACCGAGTTTTCAAAACCCCTCTGTTTTCAAATCGACTTAATTCAGTTCGAATTCGGATCCTTCGACTTTCAAACTTGAATTAGTCCGAAAGCAAATCGATATTGACGATTCTCATCTTGAGAATAAATTTCTTCATTTTTTGACTAATTTTATCCTTCCCACAAAGTTTCCGTTTTTTTTGGAAGGAAATATTACATTTGAAGGATTGAATAAAACAGTTCCTATTGTTTTGTTTAGAGTTATGAAATGAAAAACAAACCTCATCACAAAAGACGTACAAGCTCAATGGAGAATCATGCACTGGAACACCATGTTGTTTGGCAAAGAATTTCTTATCAATCTCTATTTGTTCCAGTAAATCACCAATAGTCTTCTGAACCCGCATCAATTGGAGAAATTGGAAATGATCGATAACGATACTCAAAGTATTGAGGGGCTCTAAAGCAAAATAGATATTCGGCAGCTTAGCATCAATACATCCAGCTAACATTACATCACTGAGAACTGTAATCCCATTCAATGCTTTTTTATCCCTTTCTCCTGATGGTAAAACGGCTTCCATCCACAAGGGTGAAGTCGACAAATACCATTTGGTGGCGAGCAAATCAACATTACTTCCATTGGTGGCAAGTTCAGCAGCAAGTTGTTTGGAATGAAGAACATGATTCTTAAGTTCATTTTGATTACTGTGCTTAAGACTGGAAATGAAATCGATATTATCGTTTTTCAACTGTTGGAAGAGATTTTCCACAGAAAATGTCTCGTTTTCCAAAGCTCGATTGGAAATAGTAACAGTGGAAACATTAACAACGAATCGCTCAGGATAACGAGAATCTCCATCAGCAAGTGGAGTAGGAATAATCAACTTTGGCATAAGTAAGTCAATTTTCGCACAAACCAATGGAGGATCCACTGAGTCTTCATCAATATCCAATGTTCTCGTAATGTTATCTGCGACATAGAGAAGCCACCGAATAGTTCTATTGTCCACAAGTATATTCGCAGGTCCAACAGCAACTTGAGCAAGATTCGGTGGAGGCTCTGTTGTAGATCCAGGGAAGTAAAAATTAGAAAATTCAAAATGAAATGCAGGTACATTATGTGGCATCGAAAACTTGGCATTGGTCTTAGATGAATAGACATCCTGAAGATCATCCCTTTTCGTCGACTGTTCTGATACACATTCGATTATGACATCATCCATCCGGACAACTAATGTTTGTGAAGTCAACGTCGACCAAAGTCTGCTTAAACGTTCTCTGGCATTAGGATCCATGCCGATAGATAGTGAAGTTAGATGACGTTGAAGCTCACTTCCACAGAAAGCAGTAAACTCATTGGGAGTGGAGTACCTAACCCAATAACGACGTTCATCAGCAATTAGATTTTGCAAGTAGAAATCTATAGAGATCTTTTCCAAGGTTACTTGAATAGCACCACTCTTAATGTTCCAGTTGACGGGGTAATTTGCTTCATTATTGGAGTCATCAATTAATGTAAGATGTACTTTGCTTATGTAGACATGATGGGAAGTCTGTCCAACATCGAATTGTTTGAATGTCGTTGATTTGATGGCGGGATTGGGAAGTCGTTGTTGAGATCGACTTTTGGCACTGTAATCAACCAGGAAAGGGGTATCTGGAACTTGATTCGATGAAGCTTTAGCCAATGCTACGATATGCTTCTGAAAGGCAACTGCAGACCGGATTTCTGCCAATGTAGCAACCCAATGAATATCGTCAAAAATCATCTGAATTCTCCCAGCCAACAGAGACCCATCGTTGGAGTCCTTCTTGATAGCTATCCGGCATTTACCTCCTTGAGTAATCAATCTTAACGGGGCATTTAATCGCTTCCCTCTATCGCTGTTCCCTTCTGCATGAGCAAAAGCTTGTATTTTCATCAGATTCCATGTGATTTGTTTGAAGAAAATAACTTGATGACAGGAAGAATCAGACAACCGAGCCTTCTTCAAGTTGGCAACATCTTGAAAGAGAGGAGATTTGCTCTCGACGACTAGGGGAGATAACTAAAGAAACTCCTTACAAGGATCGGGAAAAGTAAGAAAACAAACCCATAAAGATCCACTAAATACTTCTGATTCAAAGCTGATATCCAATACGTTAATCTTTATCGACAAATTTTCAACAACCCGATCGGCAAATCCATATCCAGTAGACGTCGGTGTTTTCTTCGGCGGATCTGATCCTTTCGAAGAACCTAACTCCAATGCAACATGTAATTCATCGACAATCTGAAATAGAAGGATAATCATCGGAAAAAGCAGAAATTGACTCACAATCTTGACTGGAGAAGTGTTGATCTTAGTCCATGGAATTTTCACTTTAACTCGGTTGCATTCTGCCTTCCGGATTTTCAAGAAAGATGGTAACTCTAGTTTCTCGGTAAGGACGTCTTCATTCAATACAATGTTCCTGAGTTCTCCAGAACCTGACAGGACCTCCAAACTGATCTGATCTGGCTTCAAGTTCTTCGCAAACCTAAACTTCACATATAAATTGTCTCCTCAAACCATTTAAACAACTCACACAGACAAATGTTTAATAATTTGATTCTTAATAAGTGATACCATCTTCTAAAAAAGTCATTATAGTAAAATTCGATATATGAATCGCAATAAACCTAATTTGAATACGTTTAACCGCCGATACAATTTCCGATCAAGTCAATACCGACCCCCAAATGCTGGATGAAAACTGGTTTTCCCTGCACAAGATATGGATTAGACAACTTCTCCCGCTAACATCGCAGCTAAAAAATGAATTGGTGAAATAACCCTGGAATAAAAAACGGAAAAGCCGTGGCATCCAAGCCGAAAGTATTGAATAAAATGAGCGTTTCTGAGGCGAAAAAGAAAAGAACTGGATTTCAGAAAGCAAATAATGAACAAGATAAGTGCAGTTTTCAGAAAGATGAGTAAATGTCAAGAAATTGGTTATCAGTTGAAATTGGCACTAAGGAATTGGTCGCCAAAATCAAGAATCGATTTTGTTCAGCGTGAATAATTACTTTGACATCTTCGTCGTTACAAATTGCTTTTATTCAAAACTTTTCTGGAATGTGAAACAAAACTGAGAGGAAATGGATTAGTCTTCACTGATTGCATGCAACAACCGTTTCTTGTCCTTGTAATGCTGCTTCAGACTCTCGATCCTAGCAATTATCGAATTTCTTAAGTCCTGAGCTTGAGGAGTGTCAGAAAAGTATTCGGAAAAATCCACATAACTGTCGATGTAGCCGGATGAGGAACTCTGTGTTCGGATAGCACGGTCTGTTCCATCGACGGGATTTATGAGATCTTTGATGTGGTTGCTTAAAGGGACTAGGACCATGGACAGAGCGCTTTCTGGGGCTTGGCAGTGCTTCAACTCTATCTTGAGTTTCAACTCGTTGATAATGTACTCTAGAACTGATTGTACTGCACCTTGAACGTTGTTAGTATCGTTAATCTTGTTGATAAGTATCTGGGTGACGTATTCACTGACTTTTCGCTCCGTTTCTATCTTCAAAATTGCTTGAACAAGTGCTGGAGAGAGGAGCAATAGGAAGCAATAGGTATCATCGACCTAAAATGAGTATTTAACAGCAAAGTGCAAATTCGATATATGAACTCACTTCAATTCCGCCAAAAATCCCGGGATTTACACACACGGGTTCACTGCTAGCGTGCTTAAGTTGTGGATATTCTGTATATCCGCCTTTTCTGAAATAATCACCAAAGCATCTGGAAGGACCGACAACCAACATGGGATCGAGTCCAAGTTGATGTAATCGTTCCATTTCCTTCACTTCATGACTTTCGTGGAGCTCACTGACTTGAAAAGCATTGAGATCGTTTGGATCGGTCCCTTGCTTGACTAAAATAGCAACAGAGTTGCCGCAATTGGCAACGAACAACCTTTTGTTCACGAGTAAAGCTAATACAATGACCGCTCCACCGGAAATCTTGCTGTCCGTGTCAGAAAGCTCCTCGACGCTATCCGCAGTCATTTCTTCGTCTGCCACCAATTTAATTTGCATTCTAGTGGCCAGAATTTGGTCGATCTTGTCATTGAAGTACTCCGAATCGATCTTTATAAAAGCATCGTTGATTATCTTCTTCACAATAGGATCAAATTTCATGACAGGATCCCCTACAGAACCCTGAGTAAATAACTCCTCATTCAAGAGAATCCGATTGACGATCTCCTTCCCAACGAATTCAGCGACAATTTGCCCGTTTCTAAACCCATTAATGAGGGCGAATAGTTTGCAGGTTCCATTTGAAGTCACGATTCTAAAAACCAAGTTACGTCACATAGGTATAAACATAAAGTTTACTGTTTCCGAACAATGACATCTTCTGGATGTTTTGGTCTATCATCTGGCAGTGATAAGTACTGGATATATCCATAGTCGAAAGCATCATTCCCGGGTTCAGGATCAGAATTCACAATGATTGATTCCATAGTTTACCCCGAGAAACAAAAATGAATGCAAAGTGCGTTATAAAAACTCACGAAGTATGAATTTTCTGGCGATAAGCCGGTAATGCCAATAACTTTCTATTGCACGGCTGAATTTATCTTAATTTTCGAGGATCAGGATTTGAGTAAATTTTCCGGTAAATTTACATCATCCTTTCAGGGTTTCTTGATGTGACAATGTTAATGCATAATTCTGCGGAAACACCCGCGACAGAAGAATTAAATTCAACTCCAGATTCGTCTTCATATGAAGTAGATGTTTATGGACGACAGGAAATCGTCAGTTATACCCACGAATTCACTGAAGAAATCGAAATAATTGACTATCACGCCCTTCAAGTGACGAATAGATTGCATATCCCCCAAATACTGGATTTGCTGAAAGACTACAAAATTGAGCAGTTCATCAATCGGATCAATGGTCCAGATAAAAGGATACTGATTGCTCCTTCATCTGTTGATATAACTAATGTCAAAGAAAAAATCTCTTCCATAATCGGAAGTGATGTTGAATTCTTCTTGCAACCAGTACCGAATACTCAACCTATTCTCAGATGTCAATATGAAAAAACAAAAATCTTCTGGCCTGTCAAATTTGTAATTCGGAAAGAATATGAAGACATCTATCAAAAGAAAATCTTAAACAGAATAGAAATTGAAAATTATTCTAAACTTTTTAAACGAGTTGATGGAAGATCTCATTGCATTATATATAATGATGAAAAAAAAGAAATTGTTGCTGAAACTGAGGATAATCCAGAGATCCTTTGTGGTCACGCTTCCATGATTACCGCTAACCGAATCGGTGAATACTGCCAAGAATCCAAAGAAAGATATCATGCACAAGGTTAGTTCAAAGATTTCATCATAACTTCACATACGACCTATGACTTTTTCCAACATTCAATTGGTAAAATTCTTTCATTCTGGATTTTTTTCGAAATAACTCTCACCAAAAATAAAAATACAAAAGAATTTCATTACACTAAAAGTAATACTCAAAATCACCCGGAAAAGTCATATTAACTTGTCTATAATTTCCGACTGTTTTTGGGTTAATTTCCTCACATCTAAGAACGAAGGAAGCAGACATGATCTTTAAGGATTTCGTGTCGAGAGTACAATTTCTATTCTTTTACATATTTAACGAAATTAATTTTAACTATTTTTCAGGCTGTACGGCGATTCTGTCGATAGAACCTTGTGTAATGTGTGCTATGGCTCTGAATCATCTCAGAATACGACGGGTTTTCTTTCTGAAACCAAACAGACGAAGAGGAGCTTTTACCAGACGGGTCAGTTTGTCCGATGGATGGGATAGTCACCATTATTATGATGTTTTCCATGTTGTGCAGTATTAAGATTGTTATAAACTTATTTTTAATTAAATCTTTATGCAAAATGAGATCGAGTAGTTGGATAACTTAGATTGCGACAATGAGATCTTCTGGCAGTACGTAAAAGTAAAATAACGTTCCTAGATTTGACTGGCTCTATTGAAATCTTAGATCACTGGGTGTTTCTCTGGAGCTAGGTCAGACGGACTCTAAGCCACTGTCATCGTGTCTATGACTGCCAGATGAGCTGATGGGAGAAGTAGAATTGAAGTTAGGGGGTATTCTGACTGTTCCATCGACATTAATCATCCCATGGCCTGAACCATTGAGAACAGATCCAGAGCTGTAATGGGAGATTCCAGGAAGACTGCATCCGCTGTTTCCCGCAGCGAATGTCGTTCTATCACACATGCTTCCGAGAGCAGATGAACTATCTACAGGAGATGTTACTGTCATTTCTGATTTGTGAGAGATCGATCCGTTCCAGTATTGTTGAAGTGGGCGATATTTCCGGTCCCACGGAGTTTCGTATCTAAAAATTAAAAAATTAATCGTCGACTTTAAAGGCGAAACAAGATCCTTATCGAAAGACCCGTGAAGATAAATCACTTTTTTAAATTAGCCGAAAACTCTCAGATGCTATCAGAAAAGAAAAACGAACCTATGCTCGGGGTTATCGCCAGGCATCATAGGAATCTGGTAGTGATGTTCATCTTCATTGATTTGAGGTGGTGGTCTTTTAAGAAGTTCGACTGTCTGTTTCATGGGGTGGTTTGGAGGAAGAGATCTCTGGTGATAGAGGTTCATGTTGAGGGGCTTCTGCTTAGACCGACGGATTCTCTTGTGAGTACAGCATGGGGAGAAAGTACAGATACAAATAGTAATAGCGATGATCGTCATCAAGAACGAAATGCAGAGAATAAGGAGAGAATAAAAGATTCTATTGTCGGCCATCAACGTGGTCATGTTTTCCGTCCACATGTCGTTTTCTCCGGAATTCTCATTCCCGGAAAGAGAAACATGGAGGTTTCTGTCAGGACACCAAGGACATCGTTCCAGATGTCTTCTGATGGCGAAAGTGGCGTTGAAACAGCTTCCAAGGAGGGTGACCTCAATCGGAGCATCTGCGACTTGAGCTGGCTTTCGATGATCACTTCCCAGATGTCGTCTTGCCCTCAATGCCTATAATAATTCTCCTTCAATTTCATCCACAATCAAAATACAATGCCAACTATCAAATTAGCCTTTATTTACATTGGTTCCCGTTCCACAGGTGTCTCGGGAATCTGGTCGTTCATTATTCTCAAGCACGCGCCAAAAGTCGATCCAGTCAAGCTATTCACCAAAACAGGCATTCTTGCGAGGGAAAATATGTAGAGACCAACTGTTGAGAGGAACAAAAGAGTCTTATTTGTGCAAGAAGTGTCAACTCAAAGACTGATTGTTTTCTGCTTGTTTGGAGGAAAGCGAGAAAGGTTAACTAGCTCTAGGCACATAATCGTGGGAATTTCCGCTCACTGACTACTTGATCTCATTAGGAACGAAATTGAATTATAATCCTTATTCTTATTCTTATTTACCTGGATTTAAGGAAGAGAGTTATGTAAAAAACTACTACTGGGATATTTCGAGAGCACTCAAGTGGCTTATGATGAGAGCATAAAAACTTGACAATAGTTTTTATGCTTCATCTTTTGTATACAGGATTTATAATACGAGCAGGAGCTCTGGGGATTATCCGTTGAAAGGGTTTGGTTCTCAAGTGTTTGTGATAGTTCAAATTCCCAACAATTAATTTGCTCAGATGGTAAATTCGTTTTTGCAGCGTGAGAATAATGGGGAGTAAAAATTGAAATTTCAAGTGGACAAGGTAAAAATAACCTACCGTAGCTGTACGGAAATAAACGTTGTCGAGTTGAAAGACCTTGGATTCAGGTGTTTTGTCGCAATCACGGGAAAATCCGAAAGATGGATCCTTGCCGGTGACTTGGGCAACGAAGGACACCATCTTGGGTTCTCCGGAAGTCCAGAAAGTCACAAACGTGTGTTCACGGCCATCCTGAAAAGAATTATTAGTGCCGTAAATCAATAATGGAAACAGGAGCTAATTGCTTCTGTAATTTGAAGAACCATCACTCGGTCAGGGATCCGGTCTGCTTGTTGCGCAAGAGATCAAAGAAATCCGAAACAAGGATTTCGGCACATGCCGAAAGCGGATCCCTGCGGATGACCGATTCACCGGTTTTATAGAATTGCAGGCAATAAAAACAATAGATTACAAAGGCGTCATTTTACTCACCTTTGTCAGATTTTCCGTGATCGGCCAGCTCATAGAATGGGATTCTGGCACTGTAGCCATGGATTGAGTTATTTTGAAGATTGGCTGGACGCAGTACTTTGTGGAGAGACATTCAGGAGTGAAAGTAAGAGAAACAAGTTCGGTAGTCAGCCAGAAGGACCCTTCTGGGGGTTCGATGCCAGAAGCTATTACTGTAGTTCCTGCATTGATGGATCTGCTTAGGAAAACTACAATGAGAAGAACGAAGTATGGCTTCATCGTTGGCAGAGAAGATTGGGAGAGAGAAACTACCCTGAAAATGAGCAAATATTAGGGTTTTTCCGAAACTTTACAATAATGATGACCACGAAAGGCGACACGGAATAGTTGGATCGTCTTGTATTTGTGTTAGCATGAGTTCAGACAATTCGTTTCTGCGCGAGGAACAAATGACTGGAAATCAAGCACCGCCTTCTCGGAACAAGGAACGAAATTCCTCCGAGGTTAAAAAAGACCCGGATAACAATTTGCATAGAGGTCAGGGATGGACTAGCTAATCCACTTTGCATGAGAACCAGACCGGATAACGGCCATCTCAGAGATCTGATTGACGATAGGGAAGAAAAAAGTGCAAATCCGAAGATAGTTTCATGTTCACAAGATAGTGTCAATGATATTAACTACCGTGATCCGATGATGAGCGCGAAGAGATTTCGCGTAATCATCGTGACTCAATGATGGATTTTGGTTTAGATCCATTCAGTCATTTTTGGCCCGACTGAAGGTCACGATATCTGAAACAATGGAAATCGAGAAAACGATTCATCAAATAACAATATCCCATTGGAGTTGATATCGTGTGTCCATGACCGGACAAGGAACAATATTAGTATTCAGACTTTTTTATGATGTTCAAATAAAGAAAAATAAATAAATTCTTCATCAAGACACCTCGACCGAATCTGGCACGCTTATCAATCTGAACTGAAATCGAGCTTCCTTACGGATTGGACTGGTCAAACAAGCATAAACAAAAGTGGGACGGAACAGGAAGTGAGAACCCCTGCAATCACTGGGAACCTGTCCGGAGGCCCCCGAATTTGGACAACCCATGAGTCAAGTGGGTGTCTGCTCGAGAGCGCGACAGTTTCCCATCAGCGAGGGCATAATTGGCTCAAAAAGTATGAAAATATCTCAACCTTGACTGGGAACAAGGTAATTTAATAAAGGAAATCAATTTTACAGGTGAAACCAAATAAGGAATTCAGTTCAAAAAGGGTTTCGAAGACAAATTGAGTAAGTTTGTTGCCGATAAACACTAAACGTGTCGAGAGCAGGGAGAGTCTTCTTGAGACTGTAGCAACAACGAAGAGTAAGTGCCGCCGATCTCAAGAGGAGGGACAGCAGAAGCAAGCCGTAGGGGGTCAACAAGTTCCGATAGCCTGCCTTTAATCAAACATGGGATAGTATGGAGCGCGGCAAATGTGTCTCCGTGAATGAAAAATGGATTTCTTTGTAATCTGAGTAAGCTCTAATGCGGCACATTATTCAAGTGGATATGACCGATCGCTCAATCACGCAAGTTCGGCACGGAATTACTTCTCTCAAAAAGGGTCAATGGTGAAAAATCTGAAAAAACCTGAAAACTAACTCTTAAAGACATTATTTAAGTAAAAGAAGATTTAAATATTAAAATCAAACTTTCCAACTCTCACGTAACTCTCGAGAAAAAAGATTGACATGTTCTACCTGAAGTAAAGTTGTTTGAAGTAATAACTTTACGAAAAAATTTTGAATCTTGTTTAATTTAGGGATTGTACATAATGATTTCATCAAACTCTTGAATACATTAAATATTATTTTTTAAAATTACATACAATAGGAAGTTGATTTAGAGTCATTTTAAGGAATTCAAAATTAATCTTGAACATTGATTTGAGTTAATAAAATTACTCCAAATGCTATGTAAAACAACAGGATTTAGAATTTAAAAATCTTAAATCATCTCGAACTCGTCAATTATTCTACTTTGATGTTACGTGTAAGTTACAAATTCGAATTCAATTCCAATCTCAAAGTGACACAGATAAAATAAAACTGACACAAGATTGAACAAAGAAACAAGCTCGTTTATGAGCTTTCTTTGGTTCCTGCAAGACGGCAATATAATTTTATTACCATTGCCTCGGGAAGTCTTCTCGATGGACAAAATGTTACAATTTTGGACTTCAGATAATATAATTAATGTCCTCAAAATGTCACAAATCAAGACCAGAAAAAACAACAAGCAAATATACAACTTGCAGCTGTCCAAGAGAATCGAAAGGGACACCTTTGTCCATCAATCAGATTAACTTATGGCAATGTTGTAACGGCTTGTGGGCTGACCAAGAGTGAAGGCATCTGTTTATTAGCGGTACGAGATGAGAGGATCAAAGAATAAAGCCGCTTTTGATTCTCGAGATCCGAGGAGACGAAAGGACCCTTTTTCCTCCAAGGCACTCGCCTCCTTTTACCCTTAACCGCGAACACCCCAAAACAACCACAACAAAGAAAGGACATCTAACACCTCTGATCAAGAACCGTAACCAGAAAAATAACACAAGAATTCCTTCTGATGCTCCCAAACAGATGATGTTCTGTTTGCCTTGGACTGGAGGACATTAAGCTGAATGTTTTCCCTACTTTGCAAAAAACATTAACGATTGGAGAAAAAAATCGGTCAGAACCGAGGAAAGTTAAGGTATCTAATCCAACCGGTAAACAGAGGAGGAGAGAAATGGACTCATTTAAGCTGGTTCTGGAATGAAACAAACCATGATCTAGTCGAGAAGAGACTGAAACCTCATCTTGGAACAATCTGGAGAGGACCCCAAGGGCCACTTTTGCCCTCTTTAAAGAACTGCGCGGAGTTGGTATCCAAAGGATCTCATCGCAATGGGACAATATCCGAGGCGGTCATTCAGTTTCTCTCGAGGCACTTACAAATATCGTTAGCAAATAACCAGAAGGAGGGCTCTTGAACGTGTTCTTGGCGCCTCGAGCACTCGACTCCAAGAAAAACCAAAACATCAGTTTTAGTTTTTATCAAAATGTACAAGATCCTTTAATCCAAAGGAACGCGTGCCGAAAGTGTGGCAACAGAATCGGATCAAGTCTACATATGGACCAAGCGACATTTTTAAGTTCTTTTCATTTGGAGGCGCCGTTTCCCGGTTAATCCGAAATGCTCATATGGGCAAAAGATATTTGGGATCTTCTTTGATCTTTTACGACTTCGGAAGGGATAGTTCTTTTTTAAAAAAGAGAAATGGTCCTAGAATTGAAAAAGAAACAAAGGAAATATAAAAGTGACCACCGGGTAGCCAATCGTCAGTGGAGTTCTTTTTTGAAAACTGAGTAGAAGAAACAAAGAAGAAAAGCCGATTAAGCGGCATCTCAGCTTTTGATAAATCTAATGGATCGATTTAATTTTAAAACTACATTATTGTGAAAACTTGAAATAGGAATAGATACAAAATTACTTTAATAAAAATTCCTAGAGTTTTTATAAACTTAGAATTTTGAGTTCGGATATCAGTTCTAAAAATCCTTACGAAATTATATAAGATATAGGAAATTCAAATAGATTTCTGAAAGTTTCAGAACTTTCACTGGACTCTGGAGGATTCTATAAGCTTTTCTGAGATTTTAATTTGATAAATATAAAATTAAAAGTAAAAAATGAACATTCTCGGGAAATTGTTTCAATGTAGATTTTCAGTATTTTTATAAACTTTAAAATCTCGATCTTAGAAATTAGTTTGAAATTTGTATACACTATTATGGAAGTTCTAAGGACCTTAATGGGATTCTTGAGGGTTTCTGAACTGCTCATTTGATTCTAGAAGCTTTTAAAAGATTCTAATCTATTAAAAAACAGCAGGATAAAGAAATTCGGCATGGGCGATATCTAAATGAGATCTCGTTATTGGAAAGCCATCTTTCAGTTGTCACCTTCGATAAATGGACAGCACGAGCAGACCATCCGGAGACGGCTTTTGAACCACGATAAAAAAGATCTGCGCAACAAACGGTTTCTTTTTTCGGCAAGTATGGCATCCAATGGACCGGACTAATGTCACTCGGTCCAATGATCCCGAAGAACTAGTTCAGAGTAAATATTACGCATGGGTTCTTGGTCAACAGTTGATTCTGGATTGGCAAGCCATGGAAAAGAAGCAATAAAGAACAGTTGGAGTGACAGCTGCAAGAACAAGAAGAAGAGCACCTGATGAAGGCGGCCGTCTTGTTATTCTTGCTTCCTTGAGTGTTTGATTGAGCTTCTGAAGCTTGAGTACACAAAAATCCCTGTCAAGAACCACTTGAACTCCGGCAAGACAAAGGAAAACCGAGAACTCGAGTGGTTGATTCCTATCTTCGCGAGGCCGATCAGAATAACCTCAGTAATTAGCATTTACTGCCCTCACTCGAGTTTTTCAAGAAAAGCAGACCACCAAAACAATAGAAAGTCTTGTACACGCAAAATTATGCATCAGCATGAGAAAATCCACAAATGACCAATCTCAAGTAGGCCCCGAAATTGGAAAATTTTAAAAACGAAGCATATAATTTTTTATTATAAAGGATTTTAAAAACAATTGGTGCGCAATGAAACAAACGATTTGAGAATTCTGAAAACGATCAGCAATTTCTGATGAATCCCATTAGAGGAAAAAGACCGATTTGTCGGATTCTTTAGAAAATTCAGTCTGGTGGAGAACATTAATCAGGAGGTTTTTGCTTTCCCGTGCTGCCAGCCGGATCGAACAAAGGCACCTCGGCCTCACGAAAGACTTCAAGGTTCGATTTGTAATTATTAGGTCTGGAAGGTGTTCCGACGAAGATGACAGGTATGGAGAAGAACAATTATGCAAGTATCTAGATGGGCGGCATCTCTTTTGTGGAAATCAAAGCTAGACGTAATCGCTTCTGACAAGCGTGTTGTGGTTTCCGTCGCGATGACCAGTTTAAAGAAACGAATTTGTGCAAATGTAAATCAGAAAACGGTCCTAGACCTTGATACGATCTGAGAAACCCAAAACAAAAGAACAAACAAACTTGCTTCCATAAACAATCAGACTCAAGGACTTTCGTTAAAGGTAGTAAAGTTGTTTCGAAGAATCCATATGAATCAAAACCGTCGATTTATAATCGAATTTGAACTAATTCAAGTTCAAAATTCCATAGTTTCGAATTAATTAGAATTAGAAAAATTAAGGATTAGATTTACGAACGAGTCCACTTTATCTAATACGATTTCAAACTGGATACGTGCTCTAATGGCAAAACTTCCACAACAAAAACCATGAGGGATTAACTTCTTTCAGTTCTCGAAAAAATCACCCAAAATCGTTATTCTTACTTTGGTTGTTTTTAAAGCTATATAATTTCTTGTTTCAAGTTCTTTATTCTTGAAGGTTTTATATATAAATCGAATTAGAATTCGAAATTTGAATCTTCTGAAAAATCGACAGTTCTAATCATAAGAATCCAAGTTTGTCTTTCGCAAATTAAGGATTAAATTACAACTCTTTCATCCGGAAGAAAATTAAGGAAATGGGTTCAAAACTATGATGGACAATTGTCGGCGATTAGCATCAGTACTAGCTTTTGTCAAAAGTTTGAAAATAAGACTCAAATTTGACAAGCTTAGGAAAGATGACCAAAATGAATGTGGGATTGTCTGAAGGGAGAGTCTCCATCTCTAATTGATGGGATTAGTACGGCTCCTGATGCTGCGTAGAATGAACGAGAAGAAACAAGGATTGCACGAGTTCTCACGGTCTTTTCGACAAATGATTACCGTTTCCAATTGGATTAAAATTTGCAACCCGAAAATACCGATAGCCTCGTTATCTCTTGGGAGAAGACGAGTACTTCTCGTATTCATAAAATCAAGAGCCATAAATCGCCACTCCTGACGGCATTGCCTCGCGAGTCAGTAAAGACTGACAATAAAATCATTTTTATTTCCTGACGATTCATGGGAAATCTGACAATTGTAAACGGAGCCGAGAGTGGAGTTGGCTAATCCTTCTGCCAGCGATGTCTCCTTACTAATTTTACAAATCGAGGAGAATCAAATATCTAAGGAATCAAATTGACAGAATCCATGAAGACAAGACCTGGGAATTCATCCAGAGACCACTAGAAAACAAATTGCCGTTTACGATAATGGCAAATTGGCCCCAATTGAGTAATTCCAGAGCCCAAGCTAAGGTCAAGCAGCAAGCTAAACCAGTTTGGCATTAATCACAGGCTTGTTCAGCTCGGGGGTAAGGACAAAACAAGGGCCTTTATTTCAATGACTGAACACCGTTTGGAAATCTCCTGAAAATAACCGGAAGACTCCCGCGATAGACCGCGAAATCTTTTGAAACGAGTCGAAACCCGCCTTAAAAAGTAGTTAGTGACCTGTCAAGCAATTTTCAGCATGAAAATCCGTCAAGCCGAAATTTGGGCTTTTTATTGTTCAGATGAAAGATTCCCAAGAGATCATGCCGAGTTAAAAGCCACTTGATGAGTGAACAATGAAGAAAAAGAGGCCGCCACAAACAAAGTTGTCATTTCTTTGGGATTATTTAGGTTGTAAATCCGCGAACGGATAAGCATTTAACCAAGTTTTTTGAAGCAAAAAGAAGATGCCGTTGTTCAAAGACATTGAGTTTGCCCACAAATCTAGGCAAATTCCCATGCCCGAAGGGCAGATGCTAATAGAATTCTTTGCAGAGTGATCCGATTTCCTCCGGCACCGAGGGTGGACCTAGGAGTTTTCAATGGCATCAAATGCCGGAAATTAGAGATTTTCAGCGGTTGGGCAGAGCGACTCATTGATACCAAAATAAGAAACATTCAGATGACTGAGAAAATGCTGTACTAATGTTGGGTAAATAAATATTAGCCAAAAGCTGTTTACAAACATAGGTATCTCGATGGATAAAATTCACCTGCCGAAAAAGCATTAATTCAAATAAAGCCAAATCTGGGCCGTTCTCGAGATTTATCCTCTTTTTGGCCCGGTCAAGCGAAATTAGAAGCTCATGTAGGATAATTGACAAAGGCACCGCCAGCTGTTCAGATCGCTTTCGCGCAGGATACCTGGAATAATTCGAATAAAACTATACTGTAGAGGAACAAAAAGCCGTCCGATTCCTCTACAGGTTGCGAAGTCTGACCAGGGCTAATTTGCATACGCATACATGGATGCTGAACCCAAACAATGACAGTGATCCAAAAAGTTCCAATTTGGAAAATATGGTCCAAAATAATTTGCTCATTCTTTACACCGCCACAGGCAATGAAAAGAAAACAAATAGCGATATTGTTATTTGAAACTTTCAGGATTCTCGCTGACCAGTGGTCACTTATAATTGAATAAATACAGACGCTTTGTTTACTCTCAAAAATAGTAAATGAGAAAAGAACGCTTCTGGCAGTTATTTTCCTTTTTCGAAAATTGCACAAAATGCTGTTCACGCTCAAGTGCTCCAAAATAGGCCCACTATTCATCCAAAGTTGTCTCGAAATTACTTTGGACAAAGAAGAGCCGAAGAATGACCAGTATTATTGTCTATACAAAAGGTGTCTCAAGGTTGAGCCGCTCGCCTCAATTTTGGCATTTTGTTTGCGCCAAAATCCTGAAATCCTACGCTCAATTGTGCTCAAGAGCGAAATCTCCATTCGTGGGGTGTCTTCAAAGACTATAATACCAGTTACAGAAAACGCAAAGGGTTCAAGAGACGAATGTCTTTACGACCTAGAGATTTAAATCTGAAATTTCTAAACTGCCAACTTTGAGTCGAACTACAGTGTCTGCGCGAGAGTTTTATTCAGCCCCGGGGGATGTCGAGGAACACAACTCAGCAAGCAGGCCATCAATCCTCCGTCAAAAGTCTCGAATAAACGATCATAAATGCTTCTGATTGCAAGGTCTCTGGGGAACAAGGAACGCAACAAATTGTAGTAACTCTTTTTGGAATAAAATTCTCAATGTTGCGCTTCGCTAACAAAAAATGACAGATTATTCCGGATGAAACCAAAATAGCAACTTTGGCTCATTGGTAATCATACATACTTAATGTCTTTTGGATGTGTAAAAATAAAACGCCATCTAACCGCTAAAGGCAAATAAGCTCGAAAATTAAGACAAGAACCGAGCCTCCGGAAAAATCTAATTCCACAAGTCGTTAATTGCGCAAAATTCTGTCCTCACGCGATCGTAACTTTTACTACAAAAAATTCCAAAAAGTGAGTAATGCAAAGACTAACATGTTTGTTTCGCCCAAAAACAAGGGTCATTTAGCAGCTGGTTCTGAAACAAAAAGTGTCTTCTAATCTAATAATTTAAGACAGAGATTTTCGGACCACTTAGTAAATTACTCAAGCACGCTGATCTCTTCCATGAATGAGAAACCCAGTAGGAGGCTATATTCAACAAGGAGGGATTTCTCGGGTGAAACTTGTGGATGGCCCTTCTGGACAAGGTTCTATTGAGAGAGGTGTCAGTTTGGACAATGGACTAATTATACGCGTATCATTGTCAAACTCGGCATTGTTTGGATAAAGTGGCAACTGCCGAGAGGGCACGAACCTAAATTGAGAGAAATATTGACTGGAATAGGAAAACCCAGGATACTGTAATATATTGCACCAAGAAACGAAATTCCTTCAGTTATATCATATTTATAGTTATTATAACATTTATTAACACACAGAGGCTTTACAATAATATAAGTCGCATTTTACACTTGTCAGATTGCTGAATCGAACAATATATAACAATATATGACTGAGAATCTCCGGAATTTGAAGGTTAACTGTTAATTCTGACTTCAGATTCGGAATCTACGGGTCCGATTACCCCAGAGTACATATTTTTTCATTCAAATTCGAAGGTGATCATCACTTTTTGGCACCAAAGAAAGTGTAAAATAAAGAGAACTATTTTCTACCTAATTCTTTACCTATTAGTTACAGTATCCTTTTCCCTGTTACAGTATCCCTTTCCCTATTATTGCACCTCCATTACCCATCAGGAGCAACAGCAGAATTACTTGTGCTCTCCGGGAATCGAACGTCGGCACTCTGAGTAGCTTAACAGTTGCAATTTTAACCACTAAACCAACTGATCAAATCATCCAAATTTCTTTATTTTTTTTATTAATATTTCCAGTAACGATTGTAAAAAAGCTTTTGAAATGATTTTTCATGTATAATCCTCAACTAAATCCTGGAATTTTATATATCATTCGATTCAGCAATCTAATATCTACAAAATTTAGTGTATATTACCGTCATATTTCCAAGTGTTAATATTTTATCATCTAGATTCTTTCAGACTCTAAAACATTTTAAGTAATTCTAGTAATTGAAAATTATAATTGAAGACTGAGACATTTTAGAATCTCGTGGAAATCTTTGAAATATTACAGAATTCTGTAGAATCTTCTAGGAATCTTGGAAATTCATGCCGAGACAATTTCATAATAATGTTTATTGTTCATTTATAAGTGTGATTTTTCAGAATTCTGAATGGATTTCTAGGATTTTCAGAGCCTTAGAGAAACTTGTGGAAATTACTGAAATTTCTTAAAGTATGATAAAAAATGTTACAATAATGTTTACAGTCTAGGAATTTAAGATCTTTTAGAAATGTCTTAAATTCGTGTTGAGACAAGTTCTTAGTGATTTGTATTTTTAATTTTTATAAAGAGAAGAAAAAAAATTCAAGCATCTCATATTAGAACTTTCCTATCCATTGTTGTTGAAAAATTGTACTTATTCGTATGCATTCATTCACCGGAGACTGCTTCATTTACTCCCTCAAACCTAGCATTTCTTTTCAAGGAAGAAACGAAAATACTAAGAACAAAGAAAATCAAAAAAGGAGAAATAATGTCTATTCTCGGCTTTAGAAAGCAAAATAGGTCAAAAAAATAAAAAATTATTGCCAGATCGATATAGATCTATTCCCAGGTTTAAAAGGACAAAAGGAGTAAAAAACACATGTAGACCGTCCATTTGTTTTTATTCATTTTCAAACTTTAAAATCTAATTTATAAATAATATGTTATTTTTATAAAATTCTACAAAGCAATAACCTGTAAACGAATGTTTTAAATTGATCAAATTAATAAGGATAAAAATAATTCATCTTCGATTACTTTTCTTGATTACGGTTTGTGAATAAAATTATTAATTTACTGCACAAGAATTTAAAATTTCATGAAATCTGATAACTTCGGAACATTAGAAATCCAAAATGCCTGTTTTCAAAATTAACTAGAAAGTTGCATTAAAATATTTTTTTAAATTATTTTTTTATAATAATGAGTTATTAGAAATTAATTAGTTTAGTCTTGTGGAAAATTTTCAATGGCTTTTTATATTAGTCGTTAGAAATTTCCCAATTTTACAACTGAACAAGAAGCGATGGATACTCTTTTGTAATTTTTGAATTCCCGCGCAAAACAGTGAGAATAGAAAACAGGTAAATTTGGCAATTTGGCAATTTGCTATCGAAATCGACTCGCTGTTTTCATTAGTTTTCTTATTTCTCAATTTCTAAAACTTCATAGGAAAGCTTATAATTTCATAACAATTCTTGCTTTTAATTTCTGTTTCATAATCTTACAGAATCACGTAAAGGTCAAATTCTACAGTTTTCAGTTGTAAGTAAAGTCCGGAATTTCGTGTCGAGACAGTTTTTGAGAATTGCTCTCCAATATTTCTAATTTCTGCAATAATAGGAGCTTTGGAATTAATGGAATAATAAGGTCTATTTGTGACTACTCTTCCTCATCATTTGTTGCTTAATCCGGATATTGTTTGTTTTGCCATATTGGGCACGTTAATTGGAGCCAAACGACACTAAGCAGCTGGAGTAGAATCAACTGGCGGTCGCGGGAAACGGATTGTTTGGTCATGATACGGTTGTTTTTAAAACCAATGAAACAAGCCAGTCAATCTGCCCGGAAATTTTGAATCTGGCCTGCAGAGGAACATTGCGCGGGTCGCCAGACATTTCCTCAGTGCTACTGGTTTCTTGGGTATTTTTCAAAATCACTCCGAACTGGTTTGCCATTGTTTCCAAATTCTTCCGGTCAGTTAATCCGTGTTCTTTTCCGTCGATTGCGCAATATTTGGCTTCTGTCACGCGTTACTGGTCATAACCCGACCAGAAAGCCCTCGAATCAACTTATTCAAATTTCCGTCAAGGTCAACTTGTTTAATTTTTCCTCCATGTCCACCTGGACGTTTTATGGCTTCGATTTAATTTTGTAGAACGAGTTTAATGGATTCCCAAGACCTCAACTTCGATGTTTGTCATTGAGATTCTGTTATGCAACCCTATGAACGCGAGATATTCCCTCTGCACCTAATCGGGATTGATTGAGCTTAGAATGGCATTGTTTGTCGATCGACCATAATTCCAAATGTCAGCCATCGTCCAGCTGAACGCACAAGAACCAACGATCCACTTCTCAGTCTGTAAACCAGGGCGCCCTCTTCGTCTAACTGACTCGGCACCGCTGGACGCAGGTCACTTGCCTCACTACTGCTTTCCAGCACGACCTAAGATGCCCGCGCAACTAGACAAGCGACATTGAAGCTTCCTGTCTCCTTCCATGATCGATTTTCCTAACCTTTAATTTCGTGTCCATGTTAGGCACGCGGATCTGGATCGACTTACAGGACGTGGATATAATTCAATTTCCTTTTCAGACATGAACGTGGATTTCCTAAATGCGTAGTGGAAATTTTGTTTGGCCTGATCACCAGTTGCCCTGCAGTTCAAACTCGCAGGGCGACATGTACCCCAATCCACAAAGCAAGTAAGTCGGATTCCCTTAATTAAATGTCAGGGTTTTGGTCTGATTAGGTTTTTGAATTTTTCAATTTGAGTGACATTCAAAGGAAATTTTATGGAAGTTTCCCTAATTTGAATTCTTTCAGTATGAGTATGCATACCCCGGATTCGCCTTTTCATCCATCCCCCGGACCTCCTCCGAGGAACATGACTCCAGGGAACTTCCATCAGAGGACGGACCACACCCAGATGTGGCTGCAATCCCATCCAGAAAGGACCCCTTACCATCAGGGACTCTCTTCCGGGGCTCCTTCCGTCATGTCGACTATGACCCGAATGAGCGGAATGAGTGCCATCAGTATAAACACTCAAGCCACGGGAATGTCCTCCTTCCCTAGTAATCAGCACTTGAACTTCCCCCACGGACCTCTTTCTTCCGGGTCTCACAGCGAGAACATTGACCCGAAGCAAGATCTCGTCGGGAGGACGGGGGAAATGATCCAACTTCTTCTTGACGATGATAATGACGTCAGAAGAACGGCTTCTCAGTTAATTAGACAATTTCCGAAGAGTTTGAAAGACAGGAATCCAGAATTAAGTGCAGAATTGATTCCGCAATTGATTGACGCAGCTGTTTCTGCACTACAGAAGGAGAAAGACCCAGTTATTCAGTTCTACCTCTGTGATGGACTTGCCGAAATAGTAAGGGCATTCCCAGCAATCAGCAACAACATCGTCATCGAACAGAGAAGGAATGGGACGAGTAGGGAAGCAAATAAGCTGTTGACGATTCTGATGGACTTTGCGAATCACTGTGAGACTGCAGTGGAACAGAAGCTTCTGAGACACCTCTTCCCTGCTTTCCACACTCTCTTCCTGGGAAACGCTCACGATATCGCCTTAAATGCCGCGAGATCAACTAAGATCTTGCCTTTCATGTGTAATCACGTGATAACTTCCTGCGAAGCCGTGACGAAGGGCTACATCGGGTCCATTAAAGTCATCAACCTGTACGTTGTTTCAATCAAGGCCCAAATCAAGAAGTGTCTTTCTTCCAAGCACTTCGTTGTCGACAGAGGGCTTCATATTGCTCTTCTGAGGATTCTGGACTACTTGATTGTCCATCGCCATCAAGTTGATCCGAACTTCATCAGACGACTCCACGCTCCAATCGTGAACCTCTTCAACACCTTAGTTGCTGTGTCTCAGGATTCTGTTGGCCTGGTTGACGTCATCGTCAGATCTGGTCTGATACAAGTAATCGATTTCAAAATCAATAATTTCGTCTAATTGTTATTCATTTCAGACTTTCCTTCGATCCAGAATTGCTTTTGAGAACTTCATTTCCCCAGTAACCGTACTTGAAACCTACGAGTGTCTCGGGAGTGTCTGTGATTCCAAGGAGATCATGGGTGTCCCGATATTCCTACTTCCCATTCACGATCCTCAGAGGCCGATATCGATCCCCGAAGTCATTGCTCGAGAAATGGAAAATGCCTTGAAACAACAGAACATAAACCTCATAAGGGCGATCATTAGAGTCGAATGCAATGCCAGTAGAATCCCCGGATTCAGCGTAAGTGCTCAATTACCGTACCCGTCTAAAACTCGATTTCAGAGGGAAGCAATTCTGAAATACCAACATCAGCAGATTTTACATTGTCTAATCGGAGCTGTGGATGCTTGGAGGGTTCAGAACTCTCCAAAAAATGACGATGTTGACAATTGTTTGTTAATTTTGCAAAGGCTAGTCGAAGTGGACTCGAATTTGCTGCATCAAGTTTGTGAAGATGTAAGTTTTCATTCAGCCTTATAGTTCACGTTCGTCTTCTGTTTTCAGTTCTTCAGTCCTCAAATATGTTTGTATGTCGTCACTATTCTGGAAAAACGGAATTCACAGTACATATCCAGAATATTAAGAGTGGGTTTTAAGGTAGTTTCAGTCTTCACCAATGTTTCTCATTTTTCAGTTATGGTCGAAATTCGCGAAGTTCAAGCCGGAAAAGTTCCTGAAGTATTCAGAAGTGAATCCGAGGGCTTCTGCTAGTTTGATTTTGCTTCAACTGGTCGGGATTTATCTGAATCAACTCACACAGGACAAGATGAGCAGGAACATTGTCAAATTAGCCGTTGAAATCTACCGATTGCTTTTGAAATCTTTCGCAATGAAGCAGGAAATTATTCACAGTGCCCAGTAAGTCAGGGTTACCGTGATGGGGTTAAATACTTCCGTTTCAGGAGTTTCAATTTGTTTGAGCTTATTTGCAAACAGCAGGATTTAGAGATGATTTTACTTTTAATGACATTGATCCATGATATCTGGTCGTCTTCCGTGGAACTGAAGAACCTTTTCGGAGCTTCCATGAGGGAGATGCTGGAGAGTTTCAGGAATTCCACGAACATCGAGCTGTCGAAGGAAGCCGGGAACATGCTTTCCTTGATCGAAATGGATGCTGATGTGAGTGGCTTCTGTATCGGATAAATAGACAAACGAGTCTTTCAGGAACTGGTACCGCCATTGGCCAATGCCTTTGCCTTCAACAACGGTTATTAACAAAGCAAATTGTACATTTAGTGCCATGAAATTTTTATTTTTGCTTTAGATTTTGAATCTGTTTTAATTTACATGCCTTTCATTTGAGTAGATGTTAACGTATAGGAAATGATGAATGAAGAAATCGTTATTCTCTAAGGCCATCATATGTCATTCTGATTTTTATCTCCGGGGAATCTGATTCTAAATTACCCCGGACAGATTACATCTTGATCGAGTTCCCATTCCTCTCCAGGTGTTAAGTCAACAACGGACCTCGAGGACACTTATTCTCAAATTTACTCCATCGCACCTTCCCGAGAATATCCATCATTCCCCGTCCTGTCAGACAAACAAGTGCCAAACAGATGAGGACTATCTGGCGCGCAAAAAACACCAGGCCACCGGTGCGAGTGGTATCGCATCCGTTCTGCCTCGGAAAGGAAACCTCTTGGTTCCGGCGAATGTGTGTTCCCTCGTAAGGAAGATGGGGATCTGAATCGTAGGAACGGACAGCTGCTGAAGTAACTGTTGTATGGTGTTTCAGCTTGCAGATGTGAATTTGATCAGTTGTTTTTATCCATATGTTTTTTGGCCCTGAACCCCACCTTGTTATATTCGTGGCCATTCAAATGTTTTGCGCGCCAAAAATTCAAATTGAACCGTTTTCCTCACATTCCTTCGGTTTCCGTCCTTTGCGTTTGACAAACGACCGATGTTCATTCCCTTACCTCCTAGTGAAATCTAACATGATTCTTTATAACTGTTTTTGATCAATATATGTGTACTTGTCTTTTTCAGACAATGGACGTGGAGGATTATCCATCCAGCTCGAATTCCAACTACATGCCGTTCCGACCAGCCAATGGGTAAAAATCACTAATACTTCCTTCTTTATTGTTCATTTCTAGGTACACATATCCTAGTGGGAGTAAATCAGCAAATGCGAGTCCGGGACCGATGCAGCGGTTCAAGCAGTATTACGGTAATGAGTACCCTAAGGCGAATTTTAATCAAGTAAACCAACACACTCTGATGTGGATGGACAACTACTCTTACTCCCGGTCGGAATGTGGAGGGTCTAGGGTAATATTTGCTTCATTATGGGGTTTTTTAAACTTAATTTTAGTCGCCATCTGTCATGTCTGGAATGTCCAACTGCAGTGCGGCGACGAACATGAGTCAACTCACGATTTTGACGGATATAACTGACATGACGGCGATGACGGGGCCGGTCCCCCCTAAGTTTCACTCTGATCCCATACACAACGAAAACATTTCTGTTGGTTGCGATATTGTTACAGTGACCCGAGGACTCATCGATGAACTGCGTGATTTCAACAAAAACCCGGGTCAGACATTCATGACGATCAAGGATTACGCAAGAGTTCGGAGTTTCGATTACATCCAGAAATACGATCTCCAGTGTTTGATGGATTCGATCCTCGGCAGAATAGACATGCTCTCCCAAATGCACCCCAGCACCGCGGAAGACGAAGAACAGAAAGACAAGTTGATTTCCCAGGGATTCGTCACTTTTTATCATGTTGTCCATGCTAGTGATCGGTCTACAAAAGCCTTTTTGGAATATAGTTCGATAAGAAAACACATTGTACCGAATTTCTTGTGCTCTTTTTTGAATCCGGGGAAGGAGCACGCGAAGCTGGTCCTGAATTCGATTAATACGTTGTTCATGAAGACGGGTCAATCAAGGGTTAGCAAGCACTACATCCAGAAGTACCCGAAGATCATTGACATCTTCATGGATCTACTGAGGACTGAAAGCAAGCCGTTGTTGAAAATAGCTTTTAATACTCTGGTCCACTTACTTGCCGGGAAACCTGCGTTAAAAGTTGGTTGTTCGCTCGTGTCTGTAATTAATTCCACTTTCTAGGACCAATTCTTCCAAAAGAAAGGATTGGACTTCATTCTCAATGTTCTCCAAAACGAGAACGACGAAAAAGTCCTCTACGGGGCCACGGCTCTCCTTCACATTCTGCTCTCTGATTTCAACAAGAATAAGGACATTTTTGTGGCTTTCGTGCAATATGGGGGGATTCACATTTGTGCCAAACACCTCGACCATGGATCTCCCAGGTTTTTGAACTTCTTGATGAGCTGTTTGGCGAGCGTCGGCGACCTGAAAGAACTCACTCAAAATCTGGACTTGAAGGAACCCATTCAAAGTGTTCTCAAATTATTAGGATCTACTGACTACCGACTGGTTAACAATGGAATTGGGTTCATCGGGAATACGATCACGACAAATGATCAGAACAAGGTCTATCTCATCCAGATCAACGGCCCTAGGACTCTCGTGCGGGTAATTCAGGACGTCATGCTAAATAGGAACCCCCATTACGCGTCGCTCTTCGAAGACATTATTGAGAATGCTCTCTGGGCTCTCGGACTACTACTGAATAACATCAACATCCCGGAAGAAATGAAGAACAGTGTAATCGACAATGCCATGGGTCAGATAATCTCGTTCGACCATTGGGCTGTCATGTTCCTGAATATCCTGGAGCAGGAACCTTGTCTTACAATCAGTAGAGCCCTTTATGTGAGTTTACCGTAATTGTTCCGAAGATTGACAGTGTTATTTAGATCTTGAATACGATATTCGGTAAACATCGCCAAGTGCTGAATTACTTCGATCAGAAATTCAGCCAAGGACAACGCATGAACATCGTCGGTGTCATCTACCGCAAGATCCAAGAAGTCGTCAAGATCCTGAATTGCTTTGACCAGATAACTTGGAATTTCGGACCTCCAAACTACCATAGACTAAATTCACTGTCGAACGAACAGAGGATCGATCAGTTAAAACAACTCCTCACGAGAATGTTCAAACTGGCCAATTTCCTTATTGAACTTCCCTGGAGTCGACAACAAATTGTCAATTTCCTCAAAAACGACTACGAATCCCCGTTTTACTTCATGCAGGTTATTGCCAAGTACCCCATGGCCTATGGAGAACTCATTTTCCTGGGAATGCATTTGGCCGAGAGTGACCAAGGACTCGGCGTCTACTGGACCCAGAACCCGGATCTCGTTCAATCTGTCTACAACTGTATGCATAATCCCGAGCCAATCGTCGCAAATGCCGCATCCAACTTTTACAATAGGCTCCATCAAATTAGCGCCACATACAACAAACAGATTAGCATGTACTGACTTCATATCTCCTGCTGGAACGAGTCTCATTTGCTCAATAAATCGATTAGTTGGCTTTACTCTCACCCATGTTTGAGATTAATATTAGACATTATTTGAAACAATAATTCACACCTCCGTTGTTCGCATGGATTAGGACTTCTAGGCTTCTAAGGCAAGTGGATGTCACGAAAGCTGCTAGCGATTGGCATTCATTGCGCGGAAATGATAAAAGTCCATGGCTGTTTGTGAGATATTCCATCCCGCACTGACTGTTGCAACGAAGAAGATGAACAAAAACGTAATAGGGTAAAGGAATACGTGGGTCTTCTGAAGAATCGGAAGAGCTGAAAAGGGTACATGAGTGATGTCGGTTTAGAAGGGTAAGTACCTGTATATCCAAGAAAAGTAATGTACACGTAATAGACAGTAGCAACGAACCAAACAGTGTTCCCAATCAATCGAGAAATAAAGTAAGGATAATCCACGATGCCGTAGAATAGCAGGGGTAACACTACGTGTAGTAGAATAAGCAAGGGGAAGAAGGCATTCAGATGTACATCAAAGCAGTAGCCCCATTCCACATCCTGATCTAGGCTTCTTCGTAGATATTTGTTGGATAAAAACCTGCAATTATGGGTTACTTCCGGATGGGATAAAGCACATACCACAAAATAGTTGCCACAGTGATGCCCACGAGAAGACAATCAACAATAACAGCCCACATGAAGAAGGCGATAAACCCGGAGAAGGACAGATTCAGCACAAAGGCGAAGAGAACGCTGCTGAAGAACAGAGCGGCTGCTAACAGAACAAGAAATGCTGGATCATCTCGAGCCCACTGGTCTTTGGTTCTCTTCCTGTACACGAACTTTCTGTAGACAGTCTGTGGATGAATAAGCAGATAAAACATTTGCCAGAGTGCGAACTCGAAATCCATCTGACGGAAATGGACAAGACGACGGACAAATCTGTTCAACTTCGCCATTGCTGTCATACGAACGGCTGTTAAACATCCGACATTTGGGGAGTTCCTGAAGAGTGCGGTTAGGGAGGACCATATGTGGGAAACCTTACGAGTAGTTGCTGTAATAGGAAGCAGCACCTGGAGAGGAATATCCACTTGCGGTGTAGCGGAAATCACGTCGTGGAAGATTCGTGAAGGACGTTGTCGGCGACTGCGGAACTGGGCCGGGTTTCCCTCCTCGGTGAACCTGGGAGTTCATACACTTGATATATCTGCGAATATATGTAAAAGCAATTGAAAATCAAAGTAAATAAGCGACCGAAACGCTGTATCCAGCAAGTAAACAACCGAAACAACATTTATTATTAAATAAATTAATAACAGTGTACTATCCTTCTTGGTGACTCAGAATAACATTAAAGGCGCAGAATCTTCATCTTGATGTGATTAAGGGTCCTGGAGCACCACCTGATTATTTCTTCTGGTTGGCAATGATGTAGTGGTAGGTGATGACCAAGATAAAGATGGCGATTCCCAACACGTTGGCCATAATTCCAAGATGGATATCGGTGATCATGGTTGAGAACGTCGATTAATCGGCTGTAAAGCTAAAGTAATTATTACAAATCTATAAAGGGAGGAAATTGACGAATCCAGGAAATCGCACACGTCGCAACCTCGAAAAATGGAAAAAACGACACGTCGAAAACGTTGAGGATACAATGCCAGGCACACGATAATTTTAAAGTTTTCCCTCAGTCGAAATCGATTCGAGCTCCCTCATTTGGACATTACTCATTTATTTTATATAAAAAGTTTTATATTATGACTCATTTAACTTTAATAAGAATAAAATCATCTGCTGTGTAATAAATTATGCTAGAAATTCTACGTAAAATAATTATTTACCTGGATAGTTTTTATATAAACTTTGAAATTGGTTAAATAAAAGTTGACAAAATTTCCTCATATTTGTCTAATAGCTGACCAAAGACAAAGTGCCTATTCGGTCCTGCCCAAAATAATCGATTTTCGGGCATTAGCCTCGAGGAGCTCGCCAGTTGTTGTCTTGTTTTCTTTTCGTTATTTGATTCTCCATAATCTCACTCGGATTATTTCACTGTTTGAGTAATTAATTTCCGATATTTAGCCAAGATGGCCGCAGATAACGCCGACGATTTCCCTCTGGCAGATGATGGTAGTTAGGTTGCTTTCATAAACCTAGTAATGATTATTTTCAGAATCTGTCCCGAATCATCTTCAAGAAAGCGCACGACGACCAAAGCCCGCTCAGCCGCTTCCGAAGGAGGAAGACCAAGAAGAAAAAGCTCGGCTAATAGCTCAAATCTTGGAATTGCAGAATACTTTGGAAGGTAAGTTTGACCGGATTTAGGTTTGATATATGGTTTTTTGGTTTTCCAGATCTCAGTCAAAGAGTCGATATTGTAAAGGAGGAAAGTTTAAAACTACGATCAGAGAATCAAGTTCTCGGTCAATACATCCAGAACTTGATGTCTTCATCGAGCGTATTCCACCCGGCCAACTCTAGGGCCGTTCCAAACAAGTAATTTTTTAGTTTTTTACAGTTAAAATCACTTTAACCAGCCCGACCTTTGAAATAACGCCTAGTCCATTCCGATTTTGCCTGCATTCCCAAAAATAATAATTTATAAATAAATATCTGCTTCAACAATCTATCAAACAACTAACCCTACAATTTTCACTTTGTGTGTGTTTTGTCCTTTTCCTATTTTTACTTTTAGTTGTGAATATTTTTTAGACCTGACGAATTTGAATGGTGAACGGACTTCCCAAGGACCGGATGCTGGAGCAGCTTCGTGTTAGTGATTCTTATTCTGTACATAGTACTGTGAATTTAGTTTTATTACTTTATTTTTATTTTGTCACTGTAATTGTGGAATTCACTCGAGTAAATCTATTGTGATTTCGTTTTTCGAGACTAAGTTGCTTTATATCGGATGGCGGAGAAGAGTTCGATAGTGGAGTAGTAGACACCGAGGACCATGACGATGATCCCCATCCCGATGACGAATTTGTTGAACTTCCGGTCTTCTTCCTTCATCTTGTCGCCTTTGAGTTTGAGATGGAAGTAAGCTGGCCAGATAAAGCTCAACATGGTCCCAGTTATGTTTCCTACGAGTCCCATGAGCTCGAGTAAATAGGGAACGGATAAAGCGATCAAAAGCGTCCACAGTAATAGGATAATCCGGAGAGCCGCAGCCCATTCACGGAGACTCTTATCGGCACCATAGCAACTGAAATGATTAAAGAGTAGTAATACTATTATAAAAATTAAAAATAGGAATTTTTTCTCTAGTATCTCCAGACGAATTTGTAGGTTTTTGGAAATCAAAGCAATTCGTGTGGTTACTTCGTAATCTTACACGATTTCATAATTAATTATACTGTTGCAGAAATTAGAAATGAAAATCACTGTGAAATTGTTTGAACACAGATTCCTAGAATCTTCCAGAATTCTTGATTTTAGATGATTTTTAAAATTTTCATGGTTTTGGAAATCTCTGAGATTCCAGAAACTTTCAGAACACTGGTTTGTAAAATTAAGGAATTACCTCTGGAAGAGAGTGTACTTGACTCCTCGGAAGAAGTTGTCTGTTAGTAACTGGACGATGGCGAAGAACGGCAAGGGATACGACAACAGAGCCTTCACGACAAGAACTAAGTTAACCAGAATTTTGAAGTATTGATTCGGTAGACTGTTCGAGATCTCTTTCTGCGTGAATTCTGCAAAAGTCAAAAATCCAATCAATCCAAAAAGGGCTTTGAAGACCGCAGCTGCAATGTGAGAAGCACTAAGCATCCATTTGAATTCCGTCGGATCCTGAAATTTGTTTTTTATTTTTTACTACAATCCCGGCACTTACTTGCATAGAAGCCTCCAAGGAAGGGAGGAAAATATGGGAAGTATAGCCAAAAACAACTACCCCGACCATGGTTGGAAGGAGACGGATATTGGGGAAGAAAACCACTGAGCTTATTTCCCAGCTTCCTATCTGAAATAAGTCAAGGATTTACAACAACTAATGGTGCAGACTTACTTGAGAAAGACAATAAATGACCATAATGGCATTGATGACTAGATGGGAGACGGCGTTGGCTAAACTGAGATGACTGACGATCCTGATGTCATCGAGGAAAGCCGTTCCGAGGAGCATAGCGGAGACCAACATCATCCAAGCTGGTTTGTCCACATTTGGGATACAACCTTGGAGGAGATCTCCGGCCAAAACAAGATAAAGAATACAAGTACTGGCCAGTTCTGTCAACTGAGCGGCCAGGACAAATTTCCCCAATCCAGGGCAGGCTGTTTCAGCGACTTCTCGATAGCTTTTTCGCACTTTTTTCCCATCTTCGTAGAGACAATCGATCAAAGACAACCCAGTTCTGTAGCAAACGTAGGAGACGAATATCAGGGCAAATACAGTAATCCATCCACCAACTTTCACAGCGAACGGAAGACCCACGATAAACATCCCTTGAATGGCATTGGTTACGTTCCAAGCGGCTTGGAGAGCAGTAATGGGGGTTCCAGAGGGTCCATGCGGATCAGGACTATCATGGGCCGAGTCCATCTGCTCACCTTCCAAAGCAGGGGATCCCCCATCCTGATAGGAAGGGAGAGGAATATCAGCCGATTCAAAAGACTTGATGAAGACATTCTTATTAGTCCAGTCTTGGATCCTACGACCGGCATTTTCAATCCTTGCCATTTTATTGAAAAAACGAAACAGAAGCAAACTGAAGCAAGTGCAAATACTCGAGACGGCGGTTCTTCATTTTCGGGAGAGAGAAAGCAATGAAGGCCCTTGAGCAAGGCTCAAGACAGCTCGTAATCCCGACCGTCATTACTGCTCCGTCTTCCCAGAATAAATCTCGGCAAAAACTTCGCTTCTTTATTGGGACCTTTTAAATAGCAGAAACTCAAGTCCAATAAATTTCAAACAACTTTGCAAAATTTTGATACGTACAAAACAAAACGAATCAGCCGACATACTATTATGAAACCAGAAATACAAAGTGAAAATTGCAGTCAATTCTGGGACAGTCAGAGGGACGTGTCTAATATCAGAAATATAGGCAAGAGATCAAGCGGTTAACTGATCGGCAGGTTCTAACGTTGATCGAAGACTAAACAGTGCTCTTACAAGCAGTTAAATTATCATGCATTCGGACGGCTTCAGTAAACTTCAGAGGTCTTTTTACACGGGTTGAGATGGAACCATTACTAACAGAGGATGTCTTCGACGAGTGTTCCTTCTTACTATCTGACAACAAAGGTTCGTTGCTTGAATAAGAATGGACAATTCTATTGGGAGGGGATACCTGCACCTTGGTTGAATTCACTGGGGAAGTTGCAGAAGGCACTCTGTTAGATTTGCGTTCCATCTCCGACAAACTATCGCCGAAGCCCCCTGCTTTTATGGAAAGCGGAGCATCGTCTTCTTCATACAGATTACGAACAGAATCCCCTTGTCGCTCTTTTTTAAGCAGAGGTGAATTGCGTGCAATAGAAGCAGTTCCGGTTGAGGTAATGGAGCCAGAATTCTTCAGCTGAAAGAACATGGGAATAACAAAGCATAAAGGGAGATTAGCAACAAACCCTAATATGACCATCAATGGAAATAGACTCTGGAAAATAAGAAACAGTTAACGTATCCTGAGCTCTCTTCTTCTTCCTTCCAGTATCAATGTTGAAGCTAAACCAATCCATTAGTAGGAGATACGCCGAGGAAAACTTACTTCGGATACTGGCTCGTGCACAAAGAACGTAATGCATTATTGCAGCAACCCGTAGTAAATGGATTGAAACCAGAACGGAACTTCCCCGTGACTTGCTCATTTGTTGTTCTAGCTCTGACTACCAGTACTATATGAAAACCAGTAAGACCTAGGATAGGGAGTGCTAGTAGTGCACAAAGAGCCATCAAGACAATTGCACACAAATTGGGTCGAGATAGTACTTCGTTCCTGTAGCTAAAAATACAGATAAAAGGAGAAGTCTCTAAGAACCCTACCGACTACTAAGCGTGTAACTGAGGGACAACGAGAACACGTATATAATATGCATACTGAGAGACACGAGAAACAGCAGAAAATATCGGTAGTTTCGTCTTCCGACACAGTTGTGAACCCAAGGACAATGATGATCAAAACAATCAACGCATCTGGAAGATACTCTGTATTTGGAAGCACTACGATACCTTACCTATTGCAGATTGAGCAGTGAGAAGATCTTGGAGGTCGGTAAAACTTGCATGTCACACACCATTTCATCCTTACAGTGATCCCGTTTATTTCCACATTTTTGTATAGAGGCGAACGAAAGTCGTCAACAACCGACTCTTCCGATGATGACGCTGAAAACACAAATTCATATATGGAAATCCTTAAATGAGTTCCCTACCCAATAGATGAATCCCTGGATCCATGGTGGAAGCCATTACCAAGTTGCTGACGAGAACAACGAATATAATAGCGTCGAATATGGATAGGACCCATCCGAGAAGTCCATACATCTGAATTATTGCCGGAACCAGGAGATAGAAGAATGCTCCAGAACATCCCAGAAGTAACGACCATGTTATCGTCGCCGGCAAAGCGTGGCTTAACTGCTTACAAAACGCCCTCATCGTTGTCGATGGATTGGAGATCGTGTCAATGAGAATAATCCTTTAAGAAATATCAAAAAGTTCACCATGAATCAGCTAGAAGCATCAGTCACAATTGGTTGGATTCCTACCCTGAAATGGAGGTAGTAACTCAACAACGAAAGAGAAAGATCGATAGTAAAGTCACGTCAGAGTAGATAAAGAAAAGTGCAAGGTGCTCCTCCAAAAATAAAGGCGCGCTGACTGGCGAACGTTCTTTCCGGGACCCAGATAACTAAAGTCCAACCGACCATCCCGTCAAAGTCCTCTTAACGTTTTATTCCATCAAGATCTTACGTTTTATTGTAAATAAACTAAAGACTAGAGTTTACTATTGTTTATGTCGATGAGATTGTTAGAGGCAAAGATGTTTCGGGGGTCGAGTTCCCGTTTGATCGATTTCAGGATGGAAATCCCGACTTCACCAACGGTTCCTGGAAGCCATTGTTTTCGAAGCTTCCCGACTCCGTGATGATGAGAGATACTGCCTCCACAAGCAATGATTTCGTTCCGGGCGGCGGTTTCGATTTCTTCGTAGACATGCAGGGGGTCATCAAGGCCGTTTCCGTTGAAGCCGAGGTAGAAGTAGACACAAGCCCCGGTGTCGTATACTTGAGTAACTCTAGAAGTCATCATTAGGGGAATTAATCCGTCAATCCCTTACCGACAAGTAGAAAGAACAGGATGTTTGATACCTAGTTCCTTTCCTTTTCTGATCATGAGTTCTTTGACGTTCTTGCAGAGCTTCTCGACTTTGTCCCATGGAACAGAAGTTTCGAAAGATTCTCCGACGATTCCATATTCCATTCCAAGATCTCTCAAGTAGGCGATGGCAAAAGTCAGTCTGTAACCGTATCTTCCATTCTCCTCCCCTGAGGCAACGCCGCCAAACACCTCGGCAATGGCGTTCAGTCTTTTTTCCTGCTCATTTACTTCCTCGTAAGTCCCTTCAAAGACGATAGTTGCTGCTACCATTTTGTCGATTTTGAATCCCTTCCATTTTGTGACATAAAGTTTGGCGATCTTCGAAGATAATTCTTGCCAGACGGAATCAGCTTTCATCTTCAATGACTGTCCCATGATGAACTGCTCATTGTCGACGAGTCTGAGGGAAGCTGGTTGGCAACGTTGACGGGCAACTTCACGGAAGAACTCGACTCCTGAATGGAAATCAGGGAATACGATAGATCCATATTTTTTGCACTCTGGAATCGGGAAGATCTTGATGATGGCTTCCGTGATGACTCCGTAAGTTCCTTCTGATCCCAGAATCACGTGGTGGATGTCAGGACCGCTAGAAATCCTGGGGACTTGGCAATGCCGACGGATTAGTCCCTTCGAGGTGACGATATTGACGTGAACAAGGAGGTCTTCAATGTTACCGTATTTGTTTTTTTTCATCCCACTTGCTCGAGTAGAAATCCACCCTCCCAGAGTACTGAACTCGATGGAGTCGGGTTCGTGACCACAGGTATAGCCTTTTTCGTTCAAAAGTTGCTCCAAATCCTGGCCAATAATCCCAGCCTAAAGTGTCGATCAAAGTTGTTTTTACCGAGAAAAGATAAAATTTGGCTGACCTGAGCACGACATGTGTAGTTTGCCTCATCAATATAGATTATTCTATTCATTAGCGCCATGTCCAAAGAACAGATTGACCTTTGTTCGTTTTCAGGACAGTCGAGGGCATTGGAAACGGAAGTACCACCTCCAATGGGGATGATGACGACGTCGAAGGCATTCGCGGCTTGGACGACTTTCTCGACGTCGTTCTCGGACTGAGGCCAGACTACGATGTCTGGAAGTCGATTGGGAGCACCATATCGGAGCATCAACATGTCATGAACAGTGTGGCCGTGGGATCTGACAAGACGATATCTCGGGGCATTGGAGAAGGAAATTCCGTGTTGTCGAAGAGCGTCAATAAATTGCTGATTGTCGACGGCTTCAGGGATCTTCATCTCGCTGATCTGCTGACTCGGCTTGGTTATCGATATGTCCACCCCTAAATTCTGTTCAAACCAGGGGCGAAGTAGAGGAAGGTCTTTTCCACACAGCTCATATCTAAGCAAGAATCAGTCACTATCCTTAAGTCCAAATCCTACCTGTTTCCTGCCATGAATACTGTGCTGTCATTTTTCAAGTCGAAAAAAGAATCATTGTATCCCCATCCATTCCACTTCAGAATCTCATCTCTAAATTTGATTAATAATATGTAGTTTTATTCTTCGTTATTACCTGTAGGATCGTGGCACATTGAGTTCCTGAATATTAGGCATCTTCTCAAATAAGGGGGAGTCTGAAAACGATAGTACAGCTCATAAAGAACAGAGACAGACTGTACAAGCGCATATTTGGAGCTGATATTATCTCCAATCAGTGATAGGACAGATTGGCAGCAACGAGTTAATCGATAAATTACACCAAATTGTAAGGACAGGTAGTTCTCAGTTGAATTTTAACAACGTATTCTATTCGGAAATTTCAAATAAGATCTGAGGGAAAAAGCATAATTTTCAATGAACGGGAATAATTGAAAAAATAATTATTTTTATTTAAAAAATTGAAACGAATTAATTTATAAGAAATTGGCGTTTTCTTCTGAACGTCGAAAGTCATGCAAATGTTTGTTTGATTCGTTCAAGATTACTCACGGCTCTTTAAACTGACAAGTTGATGAATTTTCGATGTAATATACTATGGATTTCCTGCGTCGTTGTCACGTAGCCACTACATCATTCTGCAGAAGCGTTATTGAGTGGAGATCTCCTTTTACAGTTCCGTATATTCTTGCCGTCAATGCGATATTCTGGTCTGTTGATTTTCCCGTGTTTTCATCAACTTTAATTTTTCAGGGCAATAGTATTCTATGGTAATCAGGAAACACAAGTAGAATGTCTGCTAGCTGTAGCCGGCATGATTATCCTCTGGGATATCCTACTATCTCCCACGCACAACCGCAGTGTTGCATCTCAGATTTGTCACTGGCCGATCCAAGATTTGTTCAGGGTATGTTTCTTTTCATAAGGATTGGATATATGAATGTTTCTTTAGACAACTGCATTTGTGACGTCCATGGCTGCTGTTCGGCAACTGAAAATGGAAGAGGAAGAGCAGGCATTCTGGCTTGCTTGCTCATCTCTCTTCTCGTTGTTGATCGGACCCGTGTACAAATATAACCAGATAACAGCAAAGATTCTTGGGTTCTTTAGAGGCATTTTCGATTGTATTAGTTACGTGTTTTATCTTATCATCGTTAATCCCACCAGCAAGGTGTATGAAGGGCTCAAGTATGTGTTTCTGCTGAAGTGGATTCCTGGTATGTTTCTCCGTCAAAAAACGGATAATCTCTTTGTTCTGTTTAGGTTTACTGCAATATTTACGCAGCTTTGGTTCCTATGTCTATCAGATAATTGACAATTGGTTTCTGCAATATGTTCGGGCCATGGGTAATCGAACAGTTCAGTTCTTTGAGTACTGGATCTACTTCCATTGGTGGACGGATTTGAGAGTCTGGTCCAGAAGAAAGATTTATGATCCAATAGCCCATAAACTATCTATTCTCAAGGATGGATTTGTCTACGTCTTTGGTGGTTACTGGTTCTATCCAGCTTTACAATTCAGCGGAAGACAACTCAAGAAAGCCTCAGTAATCGTTCTAGGTTGGGCCAATGAACTTGCTATCATAGTGGGGAACAGTGTGCTCTGGCCAGTTGCCGTTCTTTGTTACCAACAGTTGAAAGAAGTCTACTTAATCTTCCATCGAACTGCTGTTCAGCCGGTTATTGACGTTCTTTATACCAAGTATAAGTACGTTGAAGACTTGGCTTATATCTATATCCTCGGTCCATTCTGCCAAAAGGTGATCGATAATGTTCCGGAAAAGAATCCATTTGCCGGTATGTTTGTTTTCTGTGAATTTCTGATTAGTTGTCCTTCTGCAGATGACTCAGACACTGAGTTCAAGGATTATATACCTGATATGCCTTCACGTGCCGCTTCTGATTCAGAATTCTCGAATCTTTCTCCTCAAGATTCTGATGGTAAGTCTGTATTTTGAAGACTGAGAGTAATTGTCATTTCAGACGAATTTGCAATCGGACTGAGAGCCGTAGACATAAGTGGATCAGAATCAGATGACGACGAGTTTTCTCTAATGCCCAGGAAACGGAGGCGACCTCGTCCCGTTGAATAAGTACCTTATTAGTGTCATGATATTCTAGAAAGCCAGCTAAATACTTACCCAGAGTATTGTAAATAGTTTTTAGTCTTGCCCCGTGTTCATTTTGGTTGTTGTATGTTTTGGTTTTCGGTGGCTTCCATTTTTTCACTTTTCCAAAGATTCGCGTAATGAAGATAAGTTTTTTAATTTTTATTTCATTATTATCTATGGAAATCTAGAAAAAGCAAAACTTTTCAAAAATCCAAATGTTTGTCGAAAAATCGACAGTACCGGGATAGCGGTGGCGAACTGGCCAGAGACAAGAAGGACAATTGGGGTCCTGGTCTCCGCCATGAAAGTACCCGTTAAAAGGAAAACTAAAGACTACAAACTGGTGATGTTCAGGAAGAGGATCTAAGAGATCGACATAGACCTAAATCTTCAACAAAAATTATAGAGTGAATCGTAACGTTGCGCAACTTTGCCCATCGTTCCACTGAATCAGGCTTGTCGTGTGAATCGGAGTGAAAAACGGGCCGTTCGGCCATTAGGATGATAAATGATGAAAACCTGATTGCCTTCAGACAAAGTATCCTCCTTGGGTCGATAACAACAACTAAAATGAAACGAACATTAAAGACTCGGGGAATCGATCTCCCTACCTTCTGAAGCCGGTTAATCTAACGTCAAGTTTGTGTTTAATTTCGACGTAGGATTGACAGCCATAGGAACAAGGGAATTCTCCATCGCTTAATCGGAAACGAACTCGACTTCCAGGAGGTGCCTGAAACCAGATTTCTCATTGTTAATATATTTTGACTCAGCATTACCGTAATTCTCCAGTAACAATGAATGTCCTTTCCGGCAGGACTTCTGAGTGTTTGCCAATGATCCGTTGCGGTCAATTCCCCACCGCAATCTGAAAAATGCATAAATCAAATTATCGCTATTTGCATATTTGTTAACAATGCATCTGGCAAAGCCTGATTCGGATAACAGCCGGTTGATCCGTAGCCCCCAGGAAACCAGTTCCACGGAGAGCCGACGGCTGTCACTCGAATCAATACGAGTCCTCACGATGACTGGATACGCTAATCTTCCGTTTTTGTATCCAGTTTCGGCCAATCGTATATCGGAAGCCAAAAATTTTCCTATGGTTTATTGACTCACTTGATGGCTGTAATTGCGTGCACTCCACGCCACCTAAGCCCTCAGGGCAGCGACATACTTGGCAATTATTGGGATCTGGATATCCTCCCGCTTGACAGCGAAGATTCTGAAGACCATTGCAAATATCTAAAGAAAGCCATTAAAATATAAAAAATAATGAAAACCCACTTGGACAGTAAATGTCGTTGATGACTTTCGCGTCTAAGAAGGCCATCTTTTCAGTCCCCATTGTCGTCACGTACTTGAGTTCCTTTGGTACAATTGTGAAATCAGAAACTTTGACAGCATGAGCAACAGCGTGGTAATGCATCAGAGATCCGTAGTCGTAGGGAAGTCTTCTGTTTGAAACCTGGAAGTTATTGTTTCTCCTCGTCTTCCGAAAAAACAAACTTGTCTGATTCCGAATGCTTGTAACATGCTTCTGAAGGGCATGAAGGAAGCAGTAGCTTCCTCGAGAACATTTCTCCAGTTGATGCTGATGTGTTTTTCCCTGTCAGGGCGCTGATGAGTGTGCCAGAATCCCAGAGCATGACCGGTTTCGTGCGCCACCACATATTCCTAAAATCACTTGAGTCAGGTTTATTATTTGAAAAACACTTTGCTTTTTTTATACGCACTTATATTTTTGAGAATTCTTTGGGTTTCTCTGAATCAACAATCGGTCAATGTCATTGCCGCGAATAAAAGTGAATCCGGCGATCGGACGCTTATTTCCCTCCGCTGAGGGATATTACGGATATTCTTGCATTCTTTGGAGATTGAAACAACGCTCCAGAATGCAGAGTGAAAGAGAGAGTGATCGGATTGGAATTTTCGTTTGATTCGCTTATAAAAAATGTGGCTATTCAGAAAGAAACTATTCAGTTTTTTGCGATTGAATAAATCAAAAAGTCTCTAGACAGACCTCAGCACATTCTGATCCGATGATTATATCTTGGAAACCCCCGTTACGACCAATGTACTCGGTGAAACAGCTATCACCCTTTTCGAGGACGTATCTGATACCGTCCCTTGATTGTATGTTTTCCCGGAATCTGAGACAAGTGGATTCCTCCCACATTCGGATTCCTCTTCTGATCAAGTTTTGGAAGCTGGCTGAAAGTGATAAGGTCAATAGAATAACGTCTTCATGGAGAAATTGAAGCCAAACTGGTTATTTGATCTTCATCAATCACATGATGAAAAATGTGCTTTTAATTGCAAACCCGATTGCACAATAGCAGATCCATGCATTTGCAGAAGAAGAAAAACACTCACCATCGCCTCCCCAGATTTGATATGGGATATTGTGGGATTGCCACTCGTAGATGGGACCAGCTATTACTTGTCTCTTGGACCTGTGGGTTCTGGAGACGGATTCAATGACGGAGAAATGAGGGTGCTTGTCGGAACTCATGGGCTCGAGTCCCGACATCATCGGGTAAGAGACATTCTTGTAGACGACGATAGATGATAGTACTTGAGCAATGAAGCCCGTGAAAATTAACGACTTCAACATTAGAAACCAGCAGGGAGAAAAAACAGTTGCAAAGGATAACCCGTATGGATTGGAATTTGCGTATTGGAGCTGAATGAAGACGGCCAGAATCCTTTGGACAGAATGGAGTTCTTATGTAGACGGTCTCCTGAAAGAGGAGGAGTCTTGGCAAAATGTTCTATCACGCGATGAAAGAAGCTGGTCTCTCCTTCGGTAGGGGAGAATATTAGAAATAGTACATGAACTTCTGGAACTACGTCCGTCAAGCCGGGTCTTTTGTGCGCACAGAGCTCCTCCCATCTGATCTCTCCCTGGACCGGCTGCCTTTGGCGAATTCTACAAAAAACGCCCGCACATTCTGGCCTACAGATTTCACTCGGAGAAAATGCGATAACCTAAAATAAAAGATTTCCTTTTTGTTGGCCAATAAATAATTGCCTAAGGCAACAATCCCCAGCGAAAGCTTTAGCAACCTGTTTCTTTTCAACTGGCCTTATGACCAAGTCGTCCTCGTAAAAATCATTTATGTCATGTTTCGAATTATGAAGTAAAGAAGAAAGTGAAAAAAGAATCAAAAGTTTTTTCTTATTCTTCAATCAACTTATTGTGAGTTGTCATAAGGCCTTTGAAGTACTTGACCGTTTTGACTTTCAGTTCTAAAGTGGCGTCTTCGTCTGCGATGAACATAGTTTTTGGATGGAGTTGGAAGGCACTGAGAGTCCACATGTGAGAAACCCCTTCTTCAATGGCCTTGTGAAGGGCGTAGGCCTTGTGTGCCCCATTGATGAGAATAACCACTTCTCTGGCGTCCATGATGGTCGCTACCCCCACAGTCAAGGCACTTGTAGGGACTTTCTTGATGTCATTGTCGAAGAACCGAGCATTAGCCTGGATTGTCTCCGCAGCAAGGGTCTTAATCCTGGTTCGGGAAGAAAGACTACTTCCAGGTTCATTGAAAGCAACATGACCGTCGGGACCGATTCCTGAGAGCAAAAAATTAAGTAAATATCTCATCATCCCCATTACCTCCGAAGAAGAGTTCAATGCCTCCAGACTCACGGATTCTATTCTCGAAACTCTCACATTCAGCTTCAAGATCTTCGGCATTCCCGTCGAGGATGTTTACGTTTTTCGGATCAATATCGATATGACGGAAGAAATTATTAAACATAAACGAATGATAACTTTCCGGATGGTCTCTCGGTAATCCTAACAGAACAAATTTCCCAATTTTCTATAATTTAAAAACCAACCGACATACTCGTCCATGTTGAAAGTTCGGACATACTTGAATGAAATCTTCCCCGCCTTGTGATACTCGATCAATTTCCTGTACATACCCAAAGGAGTACTTCCTGTAGGTAACCCCAGGGTAAAAAGTCTATCAGGTCCTGGATTGAAATCCTTCATCCTACGAACCAAGTACTTGGCAGCAAACACACTCACATCCTCGTAGTTGTCCAAAATAATAAGCCTCATGACGGAAAAAAACTACAAACTGACCAACGTAAACAACTTTGGTACAAATGAACGATCGAATGACGGTCGCCCCAGATCTGTTATCAGTTTTGCACAATTCACTGTCGCGATTATTTGGCCTAGTTTGATAGCATACTAAAACAACCTAAGGAATAAAAGTATTAATACCCCAAAAAGAGGCTCAAGATGCCAAAACAACTCATTGAAAAGAAATTCTAACAACAATGGACCTAATGATAACAAATAATGAGGTCAAATTGGTGTTCGTGATCTAAGCAGAACCCTCGAACTCCTTGGCCATAGGATTGTCTTTCGGACTGTTGGAGTAGTCTGGTTTGAGACGACGTTCCATCAATTCGCCATAAGGGTTGAAACCAAGACGTTCCATCTCCGCTTTCATCAACTTCTTCTTACTCTTGGAATCCTTCTCAGCATCAGTTTGACGGGGCAGGAGCTCAGTGAAGACACCAGTTCCAATAGTGGTTGATCCCTTGCGGATAGTGAAACGTTGTTGAGGTTCAATAAACATCTTCTGATGCAAGAGAAGTTCAACTCTGTAAAAGAGAACCGATCGTCATATAACAACAGATGAAACTTACTCGGCATGTTCTCCGGGCATGATGAAGTCCTTTCCAACAATCTTCACCAATGCACCACTGTCCCAGGTCAAAGAGAAGACATGTTCAGAAAAGTAATTAGCAATAGGCATTTTGGATCCACCTTCATCTGGTTTCAAGACGTAGAGTTGGGCCTTGACTTTGTCAGTGATCTTATGCTTGTGTCCTTGAGGAAGAAGAACACAACCACGACGAACGTCTTTCGGACCAAGGCCGCGAAGAAGGATACCAAGCTGATCTCCAGGTTCGGCTTGTTCGACAGTCTTCTTGAAGGACTCCAATCCAGAAACAACGGTGGACAAATTCTCATTATCGCATCCACAGATTTCAACTTTGTCACCACGCTTCAAGATACCTCTTTCTAGCTTGCCAGTGATCACAGTTCCACGTCCTTTGATGGAGTAAACGTGTTCAGCAGCAAACATTGGTTCTTCATTAGATTTGCGCTCGGGAATAATGAATTTAGTGTCGAGAATATCTAGAAGTTCTTGAACCTTCTTCTCACCAATCTCCGGCTGCTTTCCTTCCAGAGCACAAAGGGCGGAACCAGCAACAATGGGAATGTCTTGTCCTGGATAACCATAATAACTAAGAAGCTCACGCACCTCAATCTCGACCAATTCAAGCACTTCTGGATCAGAAGCTTCATCGACTTTGTTCAGGAAAACGGCGATATTTTGGAGGGGAATACCGACTTGCTTGGCCAACAACAAGTGCTCACGCGTTTGAGGCATGGGTCCTTCAGTAGCAGCAACAACCAAAATGGCTCCTTCCATTTGGGCTGCACCAGTAATCATATTCTTGATGTAATCGGCGTGACCAGGACAATCAATGTGGGCATAATGACGTTTCGAGGTCTCGTACTCTAAGTGACAAGCATTGATTGTGATACCACGGGCCTTCTCTTCAGGGGCATTGTCAATGTCTTCATACTTACGGTATTTGGCACCCTTCTTAGTTGCGAGAACTGAAAACTGATATATAAAATCCCAAGTAAGCCTAAAAGTTACTTTTCGTAATCGCAGAAGTCAAGGTAGTCTTTCCATGATCGACGTGACCGATAGTTCCAACGTTCAAGTGCGGCTTATCACGTTTGAAAACAGCTTTGCCTCCAGGAACAGAGTAAAATCTAAGAGAATAGATAGACAAAACTTCTGAAAGAGAGTATATAACGAAAGAACGGAGGTAGATCTTCTTACTTGAATGTGAGAAGCAGGCATTAACAAATCGCTTAGTTAACATAATTATGATGGCAGGCTACCCTAAAAGAGCTGAAATCAATGAAATGATAAGAGTAACGAGTAAAATCACGATCAACAGAATTAACAAGAAACAAAAAGCCCGAGAGAGAGCAAATTGTGAAGCCTGAGAATCAAACGGTCTCGACAAGAAAAATTCCAGCAAAACTTTTCGGAACATCCTTACTTTGTTCAAAAGGATACAGTCCATTCTCCTTCTGGTAGAATAGAGATACTATTTAAATAATAACAAATAACTTATGTTATCACGAATCCAGATTAATGGGATTTGTATTGATTATTAAACGTCATGAAGTAAATATACGTACTAATAGGTAAATGAAGAACGGAGTTCTATTTGTGTAACAACTAATCATCTTTAATTATTCTGTAAAAAGAGATTAATATGGATAATTTGGAGATTTTCACTCCCGGAATATTCAATTCTGTCAAACAATCACTTTCCACAAACTGTTTTTTCCTCTAGTTAATAACTAATTTCCAGAACCAATAAAGCAGGTTTTTTACAAATTAAATAACTAGATATCAAGACTTAGATTGACAAATTACGAGAGAACGTTGTGTTGAGAACTGTTATTGACATCTTTCCTCTGGTCCATCTAAATTATTCTGGCAATTTGTTAAGTTCCGATCCGTTCTTTTTTGATTTTTTATATTTTTATCTAATCTTTTTTCGTAAGCGAATATCACATTTTCAAAATGGGAAATTACTACCAAATAATTGACAACCTGAAAAGGTAGAATTCTCCTTATACTTTTGCTTTTTTGATACTTTACCACAGAACAAGTTTATTTATTTCCTGAATTCATAATCAGAAAACAAAATTACATTCGATGGTTGATCTCCGTAAAGACTTTAATTTCTTCGCCGTTACCGAAATTTTGTTCGGTTGTCGGTAACTTTAGCGCTGTTTCATTCCTGAGGAAGAGAAGTGAAAGAATGCCGAATTCTACTACCGTGTTACTTTCCAGAACTACTTTCTGGTTGGGTTGAATGACTTTTTTATCAGCATAGATGGGATTTCTACCGGTGTTGTAGAGGATGAATTCGTCGTTATCGTTAAGTTTGAGGATAGCTTGAGCTCTACTTACTCTTTGACAAGGTCCTTCATAATTTAAATTAACATCCACAGCGTATTGCTCTGTAGATCTGCCAATGACGACTTGTTTGGCAACTATGTTGAAGCTCACACAACATCCCCTCAGTTGAGCCAGGATGTTAGAAGGCATTTGGGGCGACAGGTTTGTTCCTGCGATTGCTTCATGAGGAGCTTTCTTTGATTCTAGATACTGTCTTTCGATTTCCGTCACATTTCTGGTGGGGTCGTCTGTTGGGACATCCTTTTGAGCCAAATTACAGAAATCAAGATTCTGTTCAATCTATAGAAAACCAATGATAATTGAATCAAGTCAAAAAACCCACCTCATCGTGCATCGGATTCTTGCCAGGTATCCCCTGTTCTCCTTTTCCGTTTTTCTTGTCCCTTTTCGTTACAACAAGTTTGTGTTTTCGAAGGAATTTGAACCTCTCATACAGTATCCCCGGAGTCCTCCATTGACTAAACGCTGATTTATTGATCTTCAGCAGTCTGTCAAAGTCGGTCATCGTGGGGACTTTCTCCTCGAATGTGTTGACAAAGTTCTGAATTGCTCGATCTTCCTCCATACTGAATGGGAGGTTGTGATAAATCTTCTGTACTAGAGATTTGGGTTGCTCGAAAATCCTCTTTCTAATCATTTCGGACACTTGCTCATCATAAAGCATCAAATACCATCTTTCGTCGAGATCTGTTAGGGTGAAGTCTCTGGTGAATTTAGATTGAGCAAGAACAGCAGGGAGATCACATAACTAAAACGGAGCAACTAACGTTATTTGATCAACGGCAACTTACGTGTTGTACACCAGCCATCAGTACAATGTCATCGTGAACTTCCCATTTCTTTACGATTTCGTCTACAATGCCCTGATGGATCGGATTCTCGTAGATGAGAGGAGTTGGTTTTCTGACTGAAGTGGATCTGTTCTCTCTTATCCTCCTTCTTTTGAGTAATTCCTGTCCATTATTCTTCTGGGTTTCCAATCGATACGATAAAGCTGGCACAGCTTGATCGGCTATTCCAGGTTTTACTTTTTCCTTCATAACATTGGATCTCGGTAGTCGTTGTAGGTCTTTGTCCCTCACAAAATCAGATTCTTTAATTTTACCGCCAGCAGCTTCTAATATCGACATTACTGCCGACTTTGTTGGAGAAGCAATAGAATGTCGTTTCTTGCCCCCTCCAATGGATCCAGGTAAATCCTCCATATAGTCATCATCTGGACCTTGATCTGTATTAAATCTCCCCTTCCTCATAGCGAGTTTAACATTTTTGGCATCAACGATTTCGTCATCAAACTTGGGTCGTTTTATATCCCTCGTTGATCGTCGAATAATTTTGCTCCCTTTGCTTCTGAAAGACTACTTCATATATGAAGCACAACGAGAACCCACCCTTCAACCCATTCTTCGGTAGATGGCATGCTGAAATGAGATCTGTTTTCAACGATTCGCTTGGATTTAACGTCCAACGGACTTGGAGCTAGATTAATAGGTTGCATCGAAGATCCAGTGTATTCTTCGCGTGAATGTTCGTCAATCATCTTCGAATCGTTGTTAATGCCAGTATTCCTGCGAGTACGTCTGTCCGTGGCAGGAATACCAGAAGAATGTGCGGTTTCCGGACCATCTGATTTGTTCATTACTGGTTTCATTAACTTTGACTGAAATTTCTCATATAAACACCAGCAATACAACAACATCAACAAGATACCAGTCGTTCTGATCGCAACAGTCGAGTATCCGATTTCCCCGTATCCATAAATAACAAAGCTTACAAAGTAAATACTAAATGGATGACAATTCTGAAAGTCGATTTGAGATTTCCATAGAAGCCAGCTTCAGAGTCACATGTAACAGTTCGCCAACCCCGCGCCCTGATTCGGTTTCCAACGAAATCCACGTTTTACGAGATCGTATCTACCGAAGATTGTCAAATATGGAAGACTTCTCGGTAAAATATAAATATGTGTGTCCGAAATGTCATTTGGTTCAAATGATTGTTCCTAGTCGTGGCGTTGCTTATTCATCGCCAAGTGAGTTGATAATTGTCCTTCAAGGTAATTGTTAATTCCGTTCCAGTATTTTCCATTGTTTTATCTTTTCCCCTCCTATTTTCTTTGTAACTCTCTTTTATTCCCGACGAACATGTTTTAAGTACCATTCTTAAATGTATTGCTTGGTTCTTGCGTGTGAGCAATGAATTTGGCAAGCTGCCAGGACGTGTTGGCATTCAACTTTCATATATCAACTTTATTTCAGAGTGCCTGAAAAGACCAAAGTGATGGCTAATAGAGGAGCTTCTCAGTATGCTAATATTTTTGCTGCAGTTTCCTGTTACTGGTATATCGATTCATATAAAACTGCGGAATTTAATTCCGATATTCCAGGTTTTGCTCGATCACACTTGTATTTCTTAACAAGTATCTTCTAAGTAGTCCAGATCTGAAGGTATGTCTTGTGTTGGTAATGTTAATATACAGATTGTGATTTTTCAGCTAGACGCTCCACTGTTCGTTACTTGGTATCAATGTGTCTGCACAGTAGCTCTGTGTTTCTTCCTTTCATGGCTCTCCAAATTTGTGCCGGAGTATGTGAAGTTCCCTTCGATGTCCGTGGACTACCGGGTATCAAGAGAAGTACTCCCTCTATCCTTTGTATTTGTGGCCATGATTACCTTCAATAACCTGTGCTTGAAACATGTTGGAGTCTCCTTCTATTACGTCGGACGATCTTTGACGACCGTCTTCAACGTAATCTGTACTTATTTAATTCTCGGTCAACATACGGCTCGAGGAGCTTTGATGTGCTGTGGTGTGATCATTTTCGGATTCTTCCTGGGAGTTGATCAGGAAGATGTAACAGGTTTGTTCTGGTTTACAACTGATGGGAAATCCCTCTTTTAGGATCGTTATCTGTCATCGGTGTTGTTTACGGAGTTCTTGCTTCTCTATTTGTCGCACTTAACGCTATTTACACTAGATCTACTTTGACGATCGTTGGGGAGTCTGTTTGGCGGTTAACTTTGTACAACAACATCAATGCTTGTTTCCTGTTTATCCCTCTCATGTTCTTCACGGGTGAAATTGGCCATGTTGCTTACTTCCCTCAAATTACTGGATTCTATTTCTGGACAATGATGAGCCTCTCGGGCTTCTTTGGCTTTATTATGGGCTATGTAACTGGATGGCAAATTCAAGCTACCTCCCCGTTGACACATAATATTTCTGGCACTGCCAAAGCTGCTGCTCAAACAGTAATGGCTGTTGCAATTTGGCAGGAAGTTAAACCGTTGCTTTGGTGGACTAGCAACATTATTGTTCTCGTTGGATCAGCTGGATATGCAAGAGTACAACAATTGGTATAGTTTTTCTTTTTGATTTTTCTAACTTGATTTCTTCAGGAAATGGAACGTAGAGCTAATGATGAACCCAAACAGCGGGAACAGAAACAACTTTTATTGAATGATTCTCAGAATGACGAAAATTCTCCCTAATAGAATCACTCTCGCTATCTTGTTCTCCAAGTATCTAATTGACCAGGTTAGCGGGTTTGTTGGTTGGCTTCCTTATAACGTGCAATTATTAGATTTTATAAACCGCAATAAAATAATTATTTTTTTCAGTTCAATTGAATTTCATTAATATTTATTTGATATTCAGTGCGTTTTTGTGTTCAGTTTTATTACAATATTGCTTTTAAAGTCAAATTCCTATGTTAATAAATTCGGACTTTGTTTTTTGTCAGTTTGATGTTGCTTGTGCACAAGAAGTTTCAAATTTTCTAAGAATCATAAATTCTTCTCTATTTAAAAATAGCTTTATAATTAGTAATTGTGAGATACAGTACCGGACAAAAGTGGATACCCTTTCGTATTTTTGACCAAAACTTCCTTCAGAGTTGTTGAAATTGATCAGGAATTTTTTGTTTAAAAATTCAATAAATGGACAATTAGACGGTAATATCTGGGCCAAGATGTTTCCCGCCAACTTTGTAGAATTTTTAAAAAATTGCAAACTCGCCGGTCAAAAGTGAATACCCTTTCACTTTCTGGTGTTACTTTTTTGTTCTTTGGTAAACTTTTCTTGTCAATTATTATATTAATTTTAAAAGTTCTACTGTTTTATTCATTTTAGAGATACCATCGCGATCAGAATATTCTTTAGATCTCAAGAAACAGATCATTACTTTCCTTGAATCTGGAAAAACAATTGGTGATGCTTCAGCCATATTCTCCGTCAACGCCAACACAATCAAGTTATGGAAGAAGGACCTGAAGAAGCGGAAGACTCTGAAGAATAAGCCACAGTAGTATATAAATACTATTTCTGACGCACTCACCCCATTCCTCAACCCCCTAAAAAACACCACACTTTTACGGATTTTACCCAAGTACTTAATAAAATAAATATAAAAATGACCAAAATTAAACCTATTTTTCAATAGAATTTGATATATCAATGTTTTTCTTTGTTTTCTCATTATTAAGTTATTGAGTTTTCATATCCAACTGAGGAAAGGTTTTCAAAATAATTTTCCATATGTCAAACTTGACTTTTCCCCTGAATGTTATATACTGTTAAAATCAGTATACCAAGCTCTATCAAAAACCATTCTTGTTACAACCAACCGTAAGAATGTTAAATCAAATATGTATATTCTAATTTGACAGCGAATCTTATTTGTTTTCTTGATCTCTTTTCTATCTAATACCGAAACAGATGATTTTTCATTTTCCAACCGTTTCTGTCTTTTTGCGGATTTTATATTCCTTTTTCAAACTTGTTTCTGAAAATAGAAACGTTTGACCTAAAAAGTCAGGAGAACGAGTTTCTATTTTTTAAACAAATAATACAATACTAAATACATTGCATTTTTAAACGATTGTTTATTTTCAATAAAGCTTTGAAATCCTCCAAATTGGAAACAATAGATATTATCTTATATAAAATAGCTATTTCTTCACAAATATATTCTCCGAAAAGACCAGTATTTTCCAGTTTAGAAGATCATTACCATTGTTATTTAGTTTCCATTTTATCTCGCTTATGTTATCCCGGATGAATCATGACTCAAGAACAAGTAGTTATTTAAAAATCAGGAAAGATTTTTTTAGAAAAACAAGTTGTGAAGGAAATATCCATCTAATCTATAATTTGATCTTCTAGAAATCAACTGTCTTTAAATAGATAAAATCCCGGCAGTCAACATGCTTTATAGAAGACTGATGTTGAATAAAATATATTTAATGAATTCATAAATGGTTTTCTAAATAATGCAATTATAATTACAGTATTTATTTTTCATAAATCATATTGATATGGCAATTTGGCTAAAAATCCAAGAGCCAGGTTTCTAGAAGGAAACAAGTGTTTCATTTTGAAATAATCAATGGTCTTCTCGTGGGATATGATAAGCAGCAGAAAAATTTCGGAATTTATTTGATCCAAGCATGATTAACATTTAAATTCGTCAAGTACAAATCTATAAGTTTTATTGATGAATAGAATTCTATAGAACCTTCTAAGGTCTTCCAGAGTCTATTGAACATTTTTGAAGTCTTCAAGAAACTTCTGGAACCTTCATAAATCTAATACAAACTTTGGACCAAAATCTGAAATAGAAAATTCATATCAGAGCAATTTCTTAACAATAACCACTTCTAATTTTTATAATAATATGATTTAAATCTTCTAGAAATAACTTTGGAATGAAGGAAATGCATAATTAATAAATTTTCCTGCTATTTATCGTCATTGCAGTTAACGGAATGTAGGGAGAGTCTTGAAAGGCGAATTGGGAATATCTTCGTTACCATATCGAATGTAGATATATCCAGGAGTTCGATCATTAATCATGTAAGAGACCAGGAAACTGCCATTCCCGCAATTGTTGACGGAAACTTGTTGACACGGTCCATGAGCCGTGATCACTCCGACGAACAACGTCTGGCAGCCTGAAGTGAAAAATAAATTAATTTATTCAATAACTTTAAATCGAACAACATACCGACATTGTAAATCCTGAACATGGAATTTTTCCCTGGCGTAAATTGAGTCACTCCTACTCCATCTACAGTAATTTCCTTCGAACTCGTCTCGATTCTTTTTACTCTTGTTAATGGTTTATCTTCAAGAGCTCCATTACCATTACCGTAGGTAGTGACAGTCGTTGTTTTGTGGGAGATGAATTTCGTGTAAATCACAGTGGATTCATTGATTCCCTTACCACCAAGGGCTTTTCCCTCGACTCTAACTTTCTTTGGGGAACCGTCTACATTCACACCGTCGTTTCTAACCGTAATAATATAATCACCAGGGGCGTAAGGGATGTAGTTTACCCGAATTCCATCCTTCGTGTTCTCCGTAGAGAGGTCCACCCTACTCGGTCCAAAGATCTCGATAGAGTAGTTGGATTCTGTCAGACGGATTGGCAAGATGTCAAATTCTGACTTCTGTCCAGTAGTTCCTTGTTTGAGACCTTCCCCGACTAGTTTAGTGGGGGTTATCCGCGCACCTGGGGAGACAGGACTAGAGGAATCAATGCTTTGCCTCTGTTGTTCAGAATGAATATTCTGGACTTTTTGTTTAGAGACACTGATTGGGGTCGCTTGAATTGGACTAACCCCGTTCTGCTTCTTCTTGGTTGAGAGGGATTTATTCGGAGCCAAATAGACACAGTAAGGAGTGTCCTTAATAGCAGTACCGTTGAAGAGGATGGTGATGAAGTAGTGACCAGGGGTGAAGGCAGTGTATTCTACAACGACTCTCCCGTCTCTTAAATCCTTCAGTTTTGCTCTGACCGGCTCAGGTCCATCGATAATAGCATTCACAACTCCTGATCCAGCTTCTTCCGTGTGGATGACGAACGTTTGAAGAATTCCTGCCTGACCGTATTCAATGCCGGGTCCAGTCACTTTAACCTTGTCGGCATTGCTCGGTTGTCTCTGCCCTGCTTCGAAGATAAACGGAGACCCTTGGATGTCCTTTCCTTCTTGAGTCACGTAAACACTGTACTTTCCAAAATGAACGGGTTTCAACTGGATACTGTAGAAACCATTCCCGAGTTTTTCGACAGTGGAAGTTGATTTATGGTCATTTGGATCAACAATAGTTGCTTGAAGTCTTCCAGCTTCTCCATTAGGGATAAACATATGGATTTCAGCTTTTCTCGATGAATCGACAACGGGGACAGCTTTGGGCGAGGACGGTTTCTTGTGGATTGGAGATAGAACGGGAATACAATCTACTGTGTAGGGACAATCTAAAGCATATCAATCTTAGATGCATTTCATAACTTATAACTCACTTGGAAGAGCTTTGTCATCAAAAGCTACAGTAATTTGATAGTTCCCAGGAAGAGGTGGTGTATACAAAATCCTCAGAAGGTTATCTTCCGTTCGGACACAACTTATTGGGGCATCTGCGGGTCCATCAATCGAAACAACAACACTTCCATAGCCAGATTTAGTGGTGTCAATGAAGAATTCATTTTCCATCCCGGCAACGGCTTTCTTTAAACCTTCACCAAATATCCTGACCTTAGAAGGATTAGGAAGATCATTCTTGCCGACCTTAACGTAAAACGGAGAATGTGGCAGTTCTTGGCCTTTCTCCAACACAGTGAATTTGTAATCACCAACCAATTTTGGCTTCAGTGAAAGACCAATCTTGTTGTTCCCAAGAAGCCTTACTTCACAATTGGAAACCTTACCATCTGGAGCACGGACATTGGCAGTGAGATGCTCCTTGTTGATATCTTTCCCGCAATCGAAGGTGACTTCAGAAGGGGTAGCACAAGAGAAACAAGAAGCAGTCTTCTTTGGGATAGAAATTGGAACTGGAAGAACTTTGACAACATATGGAGAACCTGCTGCTGGTTCCTCCGATTTATTTAGGAAAATGAGGATTTCGTAATTTCCGGGGACTTCTGGAGTCCAATGAACAGTACAGCTGTTTTCCTGGAAGAAAATTTCTCACCTTATTGAGCAAAAAAGACTTACTAGTTTCTGTTCCATTTCGATCTTGACTCCTTTTGGACCTTTGACATTTACTTTGACTTGTCCTCGATCGGGACAAACAATATCAAATGTAGCAGGCTTTCCTACAGTAGCGGCTTCTAGTCCGGGACCCTGGGCAGTCGCAGTTTGTTTACTCACGAGTTCTTGTAGTACATGCTTTGGCAAAAGCTCTCCGTCCGCCAAGAGGAATACGGAATGTCTTCCAAGCTTCTTGAAGACACCAGTGACTTTTGCATTCCCAAGTTTGTCAATGTGAGTAACTTCTAAAGGAACTAGTTTTTGATCTGGGTCAATCGCAAAAGCAGTAATCTTTTTGTCAGCATTTTCAGGCCCCAAAGCAAAGCTGTAAGCTCTTGGGTGCAAGAACTCATCAGCCGGAGACTGTTTCGGTGACACATAATCCTTTGGAACAAATTTGAAGTCGGAATCTGGAATCTTCTGGTCGTCCAAAGCTAACTGGAGATGATACGGCTGGATTTTCTTTGGAATCAATCTCACAATCTCGAACTTTGAAGTATTCAGGGGTTTATCTAATACATCGGCCGCGTTAACGGTGTAAATTTCAACATCAAGGTCATCAGGCAAGCCTTCATTGAGTACAGACAGCTCTCTCTCCTTCTCTCCACCATGTTCAATCAAGATATCTTGAGGTTTGTTCAAAACCCATTCGTCGGGAACACTTTTGATTGCACAATCTTTAGCAGGGCCGGATTTAGAAACAGCGAACGTGATCGGATTCTCATTGACCAAGTGGCCATCAGCATAAAGTTTCAATCCGTATTCTCCTGGTTCATCTGGTTTAGCAGTGATTGTACAAGTACCGTCAGGATTCTGCAAGAGAGAAACAGGTTGAGAAGGGACAGTGTCATCTAGTTTTTCGATTCTTCCAGTTAATCGATTAAAGCTGCCAATATCCCTTGGATCCAATTCAATAACAACTTCCAAATTATCAGGAGAAGTTGAATTAACTCCAAGAATCTTTAAATTCTCAGGGAGATAATCCACAACTTCGACAAGAGGTCCTAGGGAGAGTAATTCGTTACCATATTGCAAATTAATTGGAACTTTTCTTCCGGTCGGAGCATTCAACGTGTAATCCACTCTCCAGATCTTGGGTTCTAACTCTGTTGTTACCACCAAGTCATTTGGAGACAAATTAGTGACTTCTGGAACAATATCATCTTTCGCAGTCCTCGTAGCATCAACAATGAAGGAATTTGTTACACCTTTAGCAACACGGTGAACAGAATCCCCAGAATTCGGATCTAGAACTGTGATTTGAGATGAATCCCTGGGATAGTCGGCAATGACTGTGAATGGAGACCCAGGAATATGTTTTCGATCCTCATCTGATGTTCCAAACAAGGTGGAAATCTGATATTCACCAGGATGAGTAGGAGTGTAGACCGCGGAGCAGTTTCCAGGAGTATAATCCACGATCGTTCTGGATGAATTCGGTCCTTCCACAATAAAGGCAAGATCACCTGGACCGGCATTCTGGATAGGAGTTCATAAATCCATCTTAGGTCTTAATTAAACTTACAGATGTATCAACGTTGAAAGAAGAAAGTTCCCCAACAGTCGCTCGAGAAAGACCATCACCGTAGGCAAAGCATTTAGAAGCATCTGTGACGTTGTTTTCAGCTAAAAGTCAATAGAATTACGGACCATCCAATCTCCCATTGATATTTCAACTTTCATTTCAGATTCAATATATTTAACAAGATCAATCTCAAGCAATTTCACTACGTTGATACAAGACTGTCCCTCTTCTAGGATTGGTCTTCCCCCCTAACAAACTTGGTTCCTTTGAACTCTTGTCATTTTCCTTTGGAGAAGCGAAAACTTGAAAAGGACTCCCCGGAACATTACTGCTATCAAAAAGAACCCGAATCCAGTAAATCCCAGAGACACAAGGTACATAGTGCATGGAGCAAGTGCCATCCTCATTATCTATACAATGAATAGGTGTTCTTGTCGGGCCATCGACAAAGACATCGATGTTCCCGAAGCCTGCCTTCGTGGCATCGATTAGGATAGAAGTAGACTTGCCAGTAGGAATAATCGGTCCGAGACCGGGCCCCGCTACTCTGACCATGTCAGCGTTCGGGGGACCGGAGCTCATCACGAAGTATTCGGACTCGGCAGAGAGATCGTTTTCAGAAGAAAGTGGGGGAACGGAATGCAGAAAGAAAGGCGAATCAGCAATTGGGTAATCTTCATAAGTGACATCAATCGTGTAATCTCCGATTTCAGAGGGAGTAAACTTGAAGCTGAAACCATGGGAGGTAGACTCTATAAAGGCTTCGATGAGTTGTCCTGAAGGACTTTTGATGACGATCCGAGTGTTCTCGCCGTTTGAAGTGAAAACGTGTACTTCCTTCTCGGTGTTTACTGTGACAATGGCTGAAACGGTATGCTGAAGACGAAAAAGAGCACACACAACAGAGATCACGGCAGATGTATTTGAGACGAGAGACAGGACAACGACCCAATGTTTAACAACGGCAAAACGAGGATTTTTATGAACAAATACTGTTTTCACCCATTTTGTAAACTGCAAACACCTACCGTTATCCAAGCCCTCCACTCGGGCTCCAGAAGCATCAGCAGGTTGTTGGACATTGATTTCAAAGCTGGGCAATGGAAAACCAGCAAACACGACTTTAATCTAAAGAGAGACTTCGTAAATTGAATTTGGAAGTAATCTTACTTTGTAAGCCCCGGGCTTTGGAGCTCGATACTTTACCGTGTAAGAGCCATCTTTCTCATCCATAACTTCTACGTCAACTTTCTGCTCTTCGTTGTCAACCATTTCGACTTCGACGTGACCTGGTCCTGCTTGTTTTGCATCGATTACGAAATGGGTCTGGTTGGGAGAAGGATATGGAGCAGGTTCGTCAATTCCAGGCCCGGAATATAGTACTTTCTCTGGATCAACACATGTGACAAGGACAGGACAAGGAGCGATATTGACACCATCTAAGGTGACGAACAGCTTGTGATGACCAACAATCCTTGGACAGAAACTACATTTATAAGTGCCGTCATGCTTTGACTGTACTCTAGTCTCCACTTTCTCCCCATCTGGATCGTAGACAACCAATTCTGGAGTTCGAACGAGACTATGGGCAGGTCTAGTATCTGCAGTGAATTGCACAACTTCGTTAACTTTCACAACTCTTGGAATCTCTGAGATCTTTGCTTTTCCCGGATAAAATCCTTGTACTTCTTCTCCAACATTTACAGCGAATGGGGAGTTCTTCACATTTTGTCCTTCGTTATCACAGACAGTGACATAGTATTTCCCTGGAGCTAAGGGCTGAAAATCTCCGATTATGAGTGCAAAGCCAAATTGATAATTACCGTGTATTCTACGACAGCAATGTTGTCGTCCAGATCCAATCTCTTCAGATCAGAAGGCGCTGGACCTTCAATCGCGAATTGTATCTCCTCGTTATCAGCTCTATCGATGACGAATACGGCCTTCTGTTTCTCCATCCCGGATTCTGTTCCTGGGCCGTAGGCTTTACTCAATGTGGATGGATATTGAGCATTCACCTGTAAACAATCGAATGCAATCAATATTTCCAGATAATAAACAAAGTAAATCCCATAATCCGACTGTCCCAGAACATTAAACGACCTCCCATTATGAAACCCGTAACGACAATTTGAGTTCTTTTATCTCCGAAAACACGTAGAAATTGTTCCCGAAGGACGTATATTCCAGAAAAGTTCGCGAATAGGGTTGTTTTACTTGTTTTCTCTTACTTTTAAGAGAATGATTATTATGAGATAACTTTGCTATAGAAGAGTATTCTATTTAAGTTTTAGTACCAAATATGGACGATATCGAAACCCATAATACTAACTTTATATGCTAAAAACTCACCGAGTGTTTTCCAAGTTCTTTGCCATTGAAGACCGTAGTCACATAATGAGTGCATACATCTTCCGGGGTATATGTGAAAATCTTCTGATTATCCTTGACTTCCTCCTTGACTGGGACTTCACCTAATGCATGGATTTTGTTTAGAGAAGGGAATGAAAGGGAAAACTCACGGTTATTAGCTTGAACTTTGAGCTTGGCTCCAGCAAGGAACCTTTGAGCATCAGCAGGAAGGACGTGTTTCGGATATTCGGCGTAGACAATAGCCGGTTCACCGGCTCTGAGATTGTCACAAATCCCTCTTCCCCAAAATTCTGGGCCTGCTACAATAAAGAAAATCACTTCCATCTACGATATTTAGTGAATCAAACTCACGCAATTCCTGTACTCTAACTGGAAATGGACTCCCTTTGATATTCCTGCTATTGCAGAGAACATTGACAGAATGATGACCTGGTTTTTGGGGAGTGAAAGTTCCCTCAAATTCCCGTGCTACTGGATTCCAATTTAAGGGCACGTGGATACGAGAGCTTTCTGGACCGATAATCTCGATTCTGACAGTGTCCTGTGGGTTGCTATTGTAAATTTTGAGGAATTGAGGTTCGCCAATGAATGGATGAGGGTTCAGCCCCTTAAGACCAGGACCTTCGAGAACATCGACTTTGAGAGAAGCATCTGATTTCCTATTGTCTGGAGATTCCTCGGGAGTAGTTACTTTGAGAGAAATCTGAAACTAAAGGTCAAATACTGGCTTCCAAAACTACTAACCTCATAAGGACCAGCAACAGGAGGAACATATGAAACGTCGAAGATGTGGGGGTCATTTGTAGCAGCTAATTCAATAGGAATGGACTGAGGATCCTCCCCTACTTTCGTCACTTCAACTTTGGGGGAATGACTAGCATCCACGATCCTCACGTTGAAAGCAGACTTGTTACCGGCAATTGGGTGACGATCAACGTTATTTAAGAATCCTCTGACTTTCTTGGCCTCAACCATCAATGGGAAATTGGCCAGATAAGCCATAACACTGATCTCGTCGACGTCACTTGAAATCAAGTCTTCTGGGGAAATAACCTTATCTACATTCAAGTGTTCGTGAGCGAGATCCATCGCTTTCTTCGTATTCTCGAGGGGAGTTGTTGGATCCCAATCTTTCCATCCGACTTTCAATCCAGGGACACAGCCTTCGACCAAGGCAGCGAGAGCGAAGCCGTCATTCCAATCAGACGTCAGGTTGGAAACTGGGAAGGAGGTCGGAAGCTTGCTTCTGATCCACTGCAGTAATCGGGTTTTGTCGTTAGACTTTTGCCCACTCTCATGAGGGAGCATCGGGAGAGCTTTAGCGATCGTGTAGTGTCTGAAGAGAATCCACATGAGACCCAAAATCAGCTTCGGGTTTCTTTCTACAATATCAGCGGGTCCGATGTTTGTTAAATTGATCCCTTCCTTATCCTGGAGGAAATCCAAGGCAATAGCAACGTTGTCAAGTCTCTGATTCACATGTTCTATTCTTTTGTTTCTTCTACCTAAGTTTTTCTCTGTCAGCACCTCAATCAACTTGATCAACTGAAGACCATCACTCATATCAGTGAACTAAAGCGATAATTATTAAAATAACCAATTTTATGCTTACCAAATCGCTGATAAAACTAGGAGCCAATCTCAAATTGACCCAATTTGTAAAAGTTCTCTTCTGAATTTCTTGCCATAACGGCAACGGTGGGGGTTCATCCTGGATTTGGTCTTCGTCTGAATCCGGCATTTTCACCGAGAATCTGAAATAGACACTAATAAGAAAATGAGTAACAAAGAATAGAAAAATTGTGAATCGACCATTTCCCAAAATATTTGCAAAAATTATAAATAACGAAGGCTCGATAATGATTCATCAACGAGGAAGGCAAAAGTGGAAAAATAGTAATTGCATTTTTGAAAAATTTCTTCGAAGAATGTTGATTTCTTAAAGTTAAAAATACCAGAAAAACAACTTGGAAAAATTAATCAAAATTCGACCCCTTTTTAGAAGCAGCATTGACCCCAGATAAGAGACAAATAAGGAATAATATCACGTGTAAAACAAGCTGTAAAATTCGATGCTATGGAGAAATTTCAATTAACTCGAAAAACAAACGAGTCAAGATCAAAACAACGAACAACTTCTCCGCGGAGCTTTGTCCGTTAATCCAGTGTCGAACATTAGGAACAGTCAAAGCAAACTATTCGGGTAAAGGGCAAAAAGTTGCAGAATCGAGGATGAAGACGATTAGACTCCCAGAAAGGAAACCGACATGATTTGTTTTTATCAAAGAACCGTCCCCGAGAAAAGTATTCAATCAATTGAAGGGTTTTAAAAAGAAACATGAATCATAAAGGTCTAACCCAGGTAATCATCTATCAATAAAAGTATTGTTTCAAGAATCTTAACGATTCCAGAAAAACCTCCCGTGTCGTCTGTCCGGTTTGATTTCAATTCCGAAAACCACATTGGTTCCATAATGGTCAAGGTGAGGAACCAATGTAGTACCGCGTCTCTAACGGTGGGGAAGAAAGGACGGGCCGCTATCTTGCCCGTTCGTCCGATCGCTAGCCTAGTGGACAGTCAGTCGGGTGGCTGGTTCTATCCGAAATTTGCCTTTTTGGTTTCTACATGAAGGCGATCGCGCATGCATCCCGGGAAAAGTACAAATTTCTCCCTTATTAGGAAGTCATTTGGGTTTCTTTCCGAGAGCAATTCTCTCCACTTTTGTAAGTGATTCATAGACGAAATCATCCCAAAAAACGATCACGTTTTAGTTTCTCGAAAAGTGTACAGCCTCGCCATCGATTCATATATCATTTTGAGAGAGCTTTAGCTTGTTCAAAAAGCAACCCTCAGGATACCTAGCTGAAAATAATAAACTCGTGCCAACGGGTCGATAATGGTCGCTGAACAGCAGTGATGTCGCGCTTGTTCTCTAGGATTACGTATTCTCGTGTCAGCTGCTCTTTCAAACCCGGCTTCAATCATTCATTCCAAAGAAAGTGATCACGGACAAACAATACTGAAACAACTTGAGCAAATTAGCCCGAATATCATCAGAGCAATCAATTAAAACCATCTTGAAATAAATTTTTTATTTACGTTTATTTTTAGTAATCATACAGTAGGGCAAGAGAACTGAAATACATCTGAAACCACATACAATTAGACGACACTGACGAGGGGTCCCGAGTGTTCATGGTCGTCAATGTAGATGGATTCAACCTGAGGCTTGAAGCTCGAGTAATTGGAGTTGACAGAGTTTTGGGTTGAATATCCGTTGTTGGAGACAGCTGTCCTGAAGCCGTGGAGGGTCGCATTGCCGGGAGAGACGCTAGCCGACTTGTCTGTGTTATCTAACAATCGATCCCGAGAGAGATCCTGTGTTCTTCTATCTTTTGTCAAAGTGTTTCCAGCAAATTCTGACCCTGTTGAAGTCGAGGATGATGAGGAAACAACGTGGACAGAACACATATAACAGGTGAAAATGAATAGAGCCCCACAGAGGCCGAATTGAGTGGCAGCGATCACAAAATTTCTGTAAAAATCAGGTATTATTAATTGATTAGACATAAGTTACCTAGCATTCGTTGTCTTGGTGAAGAATAGAAGAACATCCGTGATTAAAATCAAAATAACAAGCAGACTGACACCGGCAGCGCTCGTGAGATCTTTCATGGCAGATTCCTTGTCGTCAGCCCATCGGGGAGTCTTCTTGATTCCTCTTTTTCCAATACAGAGGCCGTGGAAAGCGTAGAGAACTGCTACAAAGATACAGGAGACAAAGGGGATTAGGAATGTCGTGATGAACGAAATACTGATTGGCTGGATCTGTGGTTTTCGAGTCGAGATCCGGTAAAATAGAATACCCTCGAAGATATAAGATAATGAACAGCAAATTACAGGGAATACTGCAAGTGTTAAATTACGAAAGAATATAAAGTATTAAGTCGTCAAAAAAATAATATCAATTTTTGTAGTAACTGTTTTTTCTTACCATTACAAATGTATTATCTACATAAATATATTAATGCCATATACTATTGTATTGACTAAAGTCTGAATTACTTATTTAATTTTTTCACTATTAATTTCTCTTAAGTTTCCTTGTTTTACAAACCTTGAAGATCAAGATGTAAGAATACCATTTTCGAGTAATTCTTTTCCAAAAACTGAAAGGGTAATTTACTACGATATCATGAAATACTGTCAAATAACTATAACAGAGAAGCACTACAATGAATTAAAAAATTTGCTAGAAGAGTTTGTCCAATTTAAAAATCCAGATTTCGGTAGTATTTGAATTATGAAATTAGTTTCTCGATGAAAAAAGTGTATTGATTCAGGTGGTTTTTACTATGATTAAATATCGCCTTTCCTAATAACGTTATAAGCGTTTTAAATTGCAATTAAAATCCAACATTACTATTTTGACGAATTAACGGTACAAAATAATAATTACTTACAGATAGAAGTCAAAACTTTGCAGACCGGCATTCCTTCTTTCCATTGGAATCCTTGATTAAAATCTGTCTCCACTTGACTTATTCTGAGGTCAAGATTACTGTTGATTATAGCCATCAGAATTCCGAAAGACAACAAGAAATATTCCAAAACTAAATAAATCTCAATGTCGTATTTTTGGAGCGAGATGAACTTTGGGACGACCAGTAAAATTAAATGCACAATATGCATCAAGAATACTGTAGTCAAGAACAAAATCAGACTTGCATCAATAGAGTGATTTCCAGCACAAAATACAACAACGATCAGGGAAACAGCGACGATGATACTTACAAAAGTAGTAAAAACTGGCAAAATGCCTGCGATCGTCGTTACCCAGTCCGTTTTTCTATCGAATAAGTCTTCTGGCAGTAGTGCAAAGAGACTGAGATGAGTCGTTTCGCATAAAACGAATCCGTTTTCAAAGTTTCTCGACAACAAAGTGATTCCAGAAATGGACCAGCCGTTCTCTTTCTCGTCAAAGAAGGCACAAGTGTAATTTATATTGTGATTCTTCGGTTTCAGACCAATCAGAGCCTTCGTGCCAGGAGGGAGATTCGTACGGCTGTCGGTTTCAATTGACATAACTGGAGTGTCTCCTTCCAGCATGGCGTATAATGTTGTGTTTCTCATGCAGATGATTCGGACTATATCACTTGAGATGGCTTTGGGTAAATGGACGTAACATCTCCTTCCAACAGTAGTAGGATAGACATCCAGCCCGGAGTACCAATCGAAGGTCTTAAATTGAAGACCGTCTTTGCTGGATTCCAGAGTGAACGGAACGGGAATTCTCTTAGAGAACCTGTGGATGTAGTTGTCTAATTGAGTTCTGACATCGGTAATATTCCCAGGAATGTCACTCAGATTCCGAGAGATTACAGTATCCATGACTTGAGTGGCGTGTTCAGCAATCTTGGAATCGTAGTCCTGAATGCTCGTACTGTTCTTTTCAAAGGCAGGGAACGTCAGAATAGTATCCAGGAACCGCTGAACAGCGATAATCCCAGAAACTGTCTGAGCATCTTTCTGAGCATAATTTGCAAGAACTCCGAGATGAACGAGAATGGAACTCTGTTTCTTACAAGCATCAGAAGTAGATACATTTTCCCATTGGGCAAGCCCATGTCGATCGTCCCAGAGACATCTCCTCTCGAGTTTTGTACCATCTGAATTGTAAGGACATCTAATAAAAGCCGATTTGTTGACAAAGGTGTCTGGCCAATCGATGGTCCCAAAGGACTCATGGACCCTCTCATCGTGGCAGCTTTCAATGACATCACATTGCGGTCCACTGTAACCGTTGTAACAGAGACAATGGAGCCCAGAATTATCACGGTATTGTTCGATCTTATGGAATTTACCATAATAGCACATTGGACGACCTCCTTCAGAGCATTCTCCTTCACATTCAATGTCGTCGGTGATGATGATAAATCTATGTTCCTCACTTGGAGTCTCCCCTTCTACATCCATAGCTGTTACTGTGAGAGAATAGTCAGATCCTGCAGGGAGTTGCATCTTAGAGAGAGCTGTTGTTTCTTCTCCATCGATTTCCATCTCCTGAATGATGATATCTCTCCGTCTCACAGTAACTCGATACTTCTCTGCGATACCAGATACAGGGGCATCCCACTCATAAATCTGATATTCCATATTGGCAATGTTAATTCTGACGTTGTGAGGCTCTGAAATTACTTGTTATTCTTCCTTAGAAATAAGAGTTGAAACTCACGAGAAACAGAAACAGGAACAATGGTCACATTAGCCAGAGAAAATAACTGGGGAGATCCGTAATCCACTGCCAGCAACTGGAGACTGACAGGTTTGTATAATTCCAGATCAGACATGCTTTTTCTAACCATGATAGATCCGTTTTTGTCTGACAACCAATGGTCCTGATCCCCAAGAACAGACAACCCAATCTGAGAGTTGTAAATGATAGGATCATTATCTGTGATGTGAAGTCTTCCGACTTGATACCCGGGCTTCAATCCCGCAGGGACATAGAAGGTATAGGCATCCTTCGAGAACTTTGGTGGATGTCTATTCCTCCTCGTTACGTGGATGGAGAAATTTACTGATCTCATCTTGTTAGCACTACACATAAGATGAAGAGTCCCTGGTTGTGTTAGTTGAACTGATGCTGGGACATCCATCAGCGTTAAGAACATCATCAAGTCAGAGTCGAACTCTATCCATTCGACATCAGTATCTAATTGAGCAAAACAATCTTTACTATCCTTCAGTACCCTGTCGAAGGCTTCATTTAGAGTCGCTTTAGTGCCACTTGAAGCACTGTCATATATCCGAATCTCATATAATTCTGAAATCGTTAAAGTCAAACTACTTGCCATTAAGTATACGGACTAACCATTGTTTTCTTCCCTGACTTTTCTGGTCCCATCAGCACCCGCAAGTATCAGTAACAAACAAAATACGATTGGCTCCATTATGGAAGCGGAATTGATCTAGTCACTACCTTTGACGAGCTCCTCAAGTAAACCGGCAATAAGCTTCAGCTACTAAGAATTTGCGCTTGGTTGCGCAGAAAATTTGCATATTTTAATAGTCGTCAAGAAGCCGGCCTCTTTGTGACGAAGCCGACTGGGAGAGGATGTTTTGAAACCTGTTGCAGAAGCAAAGGTAAATTGGTCAAGAAAAGCCGGAAAAAACAAGTGCAATCGACCTGAAATATTTACAGTCAATAAACAATATCTTGACGTCCAGGAAGAGGCCAATAAAGTACTTCAAATAGAAATGAGGGCTAATTCTAGGGTCCGAGTAGATAAAAAACATGAAGGACTAATTTGACAGAAAAACATTTTTTCAATGACAGCAAAGAAGACTGGAATGAAGGGATAATGAAATTTTGGAGGTCTTAGATAAGTTTCTTCCTTAGAGAGATTTGACCTTATAAAGCAATGTGAGAAAAGAAGCTCGAAAACTGCGAGTGGCCCACCAACAGGAAACGCGCGACAGGAAATACAATCCTGAGAAGTCCGCAATCTTCCCTTGTCCTTTTTCTTTTTGTCTTTTGGCCAGTCAATGGTCAGCTGGAATTCCAAAAACTAAAGCAATTTTCTAATATAAGGAAAATTTTTATTCATGAAAAGTATTGTCTAGTTTCTTTTTGTTTCATTTTGTTCTTCAAAGCAATTTAAAACTAGGATTCAAGATTCAAGAGGGCACTTGAATCTCCTGAAATTGGATCTAGCTCAGTTCGGCAATGGCAGAAATGTAACTATTCTAAAAACAAGGCAAATTGGCGTGCTCATTTACGGAATTAGAATCAGGAAAGGGTCAATGTAATGAGAACTTCAAACTCGTCCAAATAAATCCTCCAATCTAACCAAAAATAAACAGCGAATCTCAAATTTCTCCTGACAAAAAACCTTTGGTAGTAAAAAACGACATAAACAATGATCCAGAAAAACTAACAATAGGTTTCCTGAAGTAAACTCTTGCAAAGGATAGATTTAGTTAGAGCTATTCTAAAACTCATGAGGCAGGGTCCTGCCAGCAAGATTATATACGCTCAATCGCACTTGTTTAGCACTCTGGCATTTTTTCCAACTTTGAGCAATTTGGATGTCGTTTATTTTTCCACCTGCTCTGTTTTAGGGAGAACAATTGGATCCATGAATATTTTCATGGATTCGAAAAGGTTAAAAGCTGTCACGACACTGATTTAGGCTGACAGGAAGGAAATGGTTATTTCCGGTCAAGGTACGCGAAAATGAAAATTTTCAAAACATTTTTGAATATGCATTAACATCCTAAAAGCTTTACGAAACTAATTAGCATGATTAGCTGCATACAGTTTATGGAAGGTAGAACATGAATTTCGGAAAAGACATTATTCGAACGGGAATTTGTCTTCAGGCAATGGTTGTGGACATTGGGAACAGGTGTGGACTGTTTCTTTTCCAAGGATCTCAATGTTTGTCGAATGGGATGAGTCGGCCAATTTGCACATTAAAATTAATAAACATATAGTTGATGAGACGGGGAATCAACGGATGGGATAATAGTGGAGCAACAAGCAAACCACATGCATAATGTATATCCTGAGCTTTCGCTACCGGGAGATTATGGCCTCCCAATGAAACATGAAATAAATAATGTTGGGGGAGATGGCTAAATTCAGTCTTCAGAATTGAACAAACTTTGGTCTCGTAAAGATGACCAGCGTCTAATTCTTGGAAACGAATACAATGGTTATTGAAACAAAAGAATCGTCTTCCTTTCTGGTAAAATGTAAAACTTGCTACGGAACAATAACTCTACAACTCGTTGGCAACACATGTTTCTACTAATTCAGCCAGGATTGCGCAGAATGAATGAAGCTCCAAGAGCAGTCCGTTCACACTTAGCTAAAAAGAAAATGGAGAACAATCCAAGTTTGAGTACTGAATAATTTAGTAACTAGAGTTCCCCTTTGATGGCTTCCTGACCAAACAGGAAAATTTCTGGCATAATTGGGATAGAGAACGACCATAAAAGCTGTCTAAAAAGTCAACCGAGTTCAAGAAGGTCGCTTGTTTTGATCGCAGGAAAGAGGAACATTGGCTTAGTGTTCTATTGCGCAAGAGAGAAGAGTCGAAATGGAATTTTTGTCCTCCTTTTTTGCGGTCCTTGTAATTTGGCCAATTGAGGACAGAGACAGTTTCTTCCTCCAACCCAAAAAGCATTTCAGGATGGCGTTTGTTTTCGGCTGATTAACGAGCGCTTTGATGTTCCTTTTTCGGCTTCTTAATGAGTTACAAGGACTATAAACTGATAGTTCTTAGAAAGAAAAGAGCTTTTGGTTTTTTTAAATGTAGAGAAAATCGTAAGCTAATTGGAAAATAGAATTATCCATATATATCACCTGGCAACTGGGGTAACCTATATTTAGCTGCTAGAGTGACCAACTCGGGAACCATCTTTGGTTATCTAGAGAAGTAAAACTAGGATAAATCGAGACAAATGCCTAGAAGGGAATAATTACCAAGTTGATGGACAAATTGTAGTTATCTTTGCGCAATTTCAAGTTCTGGAATCTAAATTGCAGCTTGAGGCGTTGAAAATGGTTGAAATGTCGAGAGAGCAACCACAACTAAGCTGAAAATGATTGCCCCAGGGGAAATCCTTGCGCAAGATGGAAATAGCCAATTGCAATATTAGTATCAGTAATAAAATCTTCATTACTCCATCAAGGGAAAGCCATGACCCCTGACACGTCACCGAGGATTAAAGAGTGAGCATGACAAAGACCATTTCCTTGGCTTTTTAGTTCTTTTAACAGCCGCCTTTTATTCAACAATACCAGAACTTCCTCATTTTCCGGCATTGATGAAAAGAATGACTGGGAACGCGCGAAAAACATGAGTTGGAATTGCAACAACATTTTCCCTTTCCATAATGGGATCAGGCGGCTTTTCGGTCGAGTTCGCGTATTGTCTACAAAAACGAGGTGAGAAAAGACTTCTAAGACCTTAGTGCGACTAATAATCGGCTTTTAGGGATCTTACAAAAGAACAAAAACGAATACAAGGTTATTCAGGTTCTCCAATTTCAAAGGAAGTTCAATGAAAAGTTTGGAAACAATAGTTTGATTTTTATATCGGTTTATCCATCTCTCTTCCACCGGGAAAAGGTGGAATATTTGATTCAGAAAACCCAGTGTTTATAAAAAAAGAAGGCAATTGACGTTGCTCCACTTGCGCGAAGAGAACACGTTTTAATGGCCATAAAAAAGAATAGTACATGAAATCTTTACATCAAGTACATGACGAGAGAAAAACAGACAAACTGAGTCATGGCCATGATTCATGGATCTGAATCCCTCTTGAGAAAATCTCAAGTTTTACAAGCAGGTGTTATCCCAAGTTTTGAGTGGGATCTCGGGATAATTCCTTGAATGGAAACAAGATTGCAACTTTCCCGGAGATGGGCCTCTTATCCTTCGAAAAGGTTTCTTCCTATGAGACCTAAAGAGCCACTTGAAGCCCCGAAACAACATCCTGCAAGCAAAAGACAGTGGAATAATAGTCCTATAGATCGCCAAACATGACCGGGTCTCCCGCTGTGTCCGCGACACGTTTGGCACCAACCTCAACAAATCTCAGCTCAACAAGCTGAAAGCTATTTTCGCGCGTCTATCAAGCTAGATGAAACTTGATCTCCTTAGGCAACGAATTGGAGGACTGGGAATTCACTTTCGTTTCACTTAGGTACTTGAAACTTTAAATGTGACGTTTCTAGACTTGACACGTTTTTTTGAAATAACAATTACACTTGAGAAAACGAAGAATGCAATAGATTTTTGTATAGAACGGAAACAGTACAAGCAAGAACAATCTAAAGAGATCAAATTACGTAAGAGCTGCATGAGTGAAAGTGTCGGGAAAATCGGGATTCAAGTACAACAAGATAACAATGGATTTTCGAAAATCTTAAGGAAAATTGGTGACAATAAATCTGGAATATGAGGCAATCTAATTTGGAATTGGCTGATGATCGCTAATTAGCCGGTGTAGGTCAAAGAAACGGAACCAGGTGTCCTTCTGTTCTTACATCGAAAGACAATAACAATAGTTTCTAATAGCCGAGGAGACTGTAAATCTTGGAAAGGTGGTCCGGATCAAACAAGACCCGAAAGTGAGGAAGTGTACTCAAAAATTAAAGACAATCTATAGTCAAATACGGATTCAGCGGTCAAATTAAGTCCTGCTTTTCGGCAGATCTAATTTCACTTATGAGATAATAAAGTAAGAACAAAATTTACTTCCATGGCAGCTGTTTGCCAATTCCTTGATTTTCCTGCTTTTGTATACAGCTTAAAAAAGAACAGTTTCCAATGTTTATCGAAACGCTGAGCTTTGACACTTTTGATGGACGGCTGAACCGAAGCTTATGCACCGATCAGGACCGGTAAATCTTTTGCTCGATGGAATTACGGCAGTCGTAAATGTGGGATAAAATTATAAATCAAAAGGAAAACAGAAAAGACAAAAAGAGACAAATTGATCGCGTTGATGACAGAAGATTAATTTCACTTCGATTCTGATTTGCGGCTTTCTTCGATAATTAGTTTCGACAAATAGGAATTCCTCTGGATTAGAAGTTGAAATAATTTTTTAAAATAATCTTGACACGGATTAGTCGAGAGAACGAAACATGAATCTTGAGCAAAATGAGCAGTTGACTGTATCAATTATGTATTCCGTCTCTTGTCCATCATTTATGTTTTTTGGATTGACAGCTGAAGAAACATATGCCTCTCTATGGAAAATCCAAGCTCAAGTCCCGCTTGATTGGCGATAATCGGCTTAAGTTGTTAGGTTCAAATCCGAATACTCTGTCATTTCGAGACATTAAACCATTGTCATTACTTATAAGTACCTTTTGGAAGATTGTTTATATATTTCCTGCTTGTAAATTTTGTTACAATCCTTTCAATAGAACGTGAAGGCAGCGAGATTATCCATAAACGAAAAAATAATTCTAAACACGAGCAAAATGGGTTAACTCTCCTTTTCCATCCGATCGAAGCTGAGATTCATTAAGAACGTGCTTCTGGAACAGGATCAGTGTTTGAATACGCACTTGCATTGCAGAGAGTACTTGAGAGAGAAGAGCCAAAGATCCAAACTGATCTACAGCGTGAAAAGGAACAGTCAAAGAGAAACTCGCCGCCGGCAAGAAGACACAAAGACAGATCTGGGTCTGAATTTTGTTTTCTATTTTCCTTGCTTTCCTGAAACAACCACCACTTGGTATTCTTTGGTCGAATTACAAATGACTTGGAGAAGTACAGCTACGGCAGTAATTATCCTGCTGAAATTTATAGGTAAGATTTTTTTTGCAAATTTCACTAAAAATTGCTGGAATTGGTTCAGTATTCGTGTCATCTGATGAGAGTTCATCATGTGTGGATTCTGATTCCAAATGTTCCTTGTGGGCATCTCAAGGAGAATGCCAATCGAATGCAGTCTGGATGATGGCCAACTGTCGTCGTTCCTGCCAATCTTGTCAGGGCGGAGATAGGGCTTGGAAACTTCGTACTCAAATTGCTACTAATTACGATAATTCTACATCAAACGGGACGAAAATGGTTAATATTGAATCTGTGAGGATTACTCATGTCGACATTGTAAGTGTTTATTCCCACAAAGGAAAATTAATAGATGAAATTCAGGACGAGACAAAGCAACTTGTCAGAGTATTTGGAAGAATGGTCATGTCCTGGAACGACTCCAAAGTGGCTTGGGATAAGGATCAGTGGGGAATCTCTTGGCTCAATTTTTACTGGATCCAAGTATGGACACCGCAAATCGTCCAACTTAACGCGTAATTAGTCGATTACTTGGTGATAATTTTAATTGTCCATTTCCAGCCCTAATCCCCTTGCCGGATCTGTCAGTGGGAAAGTCCTTGCAGCTAACTACACCGGTCAAGTCTACATGTGGACTGATTTCAGCTTTGTTGCTCCTTACAACTTTGCTTACGAGGATTACCCGAATGATTACCAGAAAATCTGTTACAAGTTCGACGATAAGAGATACTTCAGCGTCAGATTCAAGGTTTCTCCGAAGGTGAAGAGTAAACAACATGAATCCATTTCGGAAGCTCATATCAGTGGATGGAACTTTGAGGACTTGGATGTCACGGACAGCAAATACGTCATACAGGTCGTTGGAAACTGGAAACAAGACCCTTTCGATGTCCAGACGAATAATTGTGAACTTTGCATCGGTCTCAGACGGAATGCCGCTTACTATGTTACAGAAATGTTGTTGCCATCCCTGATCACCACTGCCTTAACTTTGAGCTCTGTTGTGTTCCATCTGACAAAGACCCAACCGGTCATTCTAGCTTTCTCCATCGTGTCTCAGTTGTTGGGGTTATTGCTGATTAGCTCAAGACTTCCTACTTACATTACAGAGACCCCAACCATCCGTGAGTTACTCTACAATGAATTAATTGTAATAACAACTTACAGTGAAATTCGCCGGGTTCAACTTATTTGTGACATCAATGCTGTTCATTACCGTCCTTGTCCTCAGAAAGATGGCGTTGTCGACTTCTACTTTACCTCCTCCTCATTTCATCACTTCTTTGATGAACTTCACCGATAAGTTCCTTCCTTTCAAAACGGCTCCCGAGAAAGATGGAGAAGAAAGCGAACAGCACGGTCCTTATGCCCATGTAGCTTACACCTTGAATAATCTCATTTTCGCTCTGTTCTTCTTAGTTTATATTGTTGCCATCGCCTTTTCTTTCTTACTCTAAATAACGTTAAATAACAATAATACGTGTTTTTGTACATAAGAATAAATTAGTTAATATTCGCCAAAACGTATTCATCATGTTCTATTGTAATCAATCATTCTTAATAATTTTGAAAACAAAAGGTTAAAATCTCACTTGAATTAAAAAATATCTCATTTTATTTACACGAATCATATTGTAAAATGCAAAACGAACTCTTGATGCGAAATCCTTGACAATTATAAGTTGATTTTTCCCCAAATACGAATGGAAATTCAGGTCAGAAACAACTTAAGAGAGTTCATGATTGAAATTATTTTACTTGTATTCTACAACTGCTATATATGCTTGATGGTGATAAATCTTCCGTAAGAGAAGTATTCTATCGTTTAAATTCCGTGGAAGAATATAAACCATATTGCAACCCGTAATAAAGTGCATTAGTCATACTTTATTATGATCGGTTATTTTGGCTGAATTTTGAAACACACATCAACATGGATCTCATTTGGATCAGAAATAGAACTCATTTTACTTACATAGGTGAAAATTCGTTAATCCTCACATTTCTATCACAAAGTGAACACAACTTATTGGGCTGACGTGAATCATACACAATCGAATTTATAAACCGAGGCAAATAGGAAGAGAAAATCAGTGTGATTTCGACATAATCATGAATCGACAGGTTTTTTCAATTTTATTTTTTGCCGGGATTTCCTGCATTTCCTTTGCTTATGATCCATTTATGCCCTTGAAAAGAACGGATGTGGAAGCATTGAATGCCGGACCGTTGAGTCCTGAACAGATTGATATTATGGACAATATGAACTACCTGTTATCACACCCTAAGACTTCGACGTTATCAGATGTCCACAGTAACTGGCAGGAATTAAAGAATACTCTTCCAAAAAATACTACAGTAAGAACTGTGTTATATTTCTCAATAGTTCAACTAACCTTTGCTTTTAGGATATCATAAATGATTGGGAAGAGAGAAGAGACGAGTTATTGAGACCAGTTCTGGACCAACTCGAAGAGATTATTCGAGATACAGATGACGAGTATGCGATTCAAGTATTTGATGAATTTAGAGACGCCTCTACAAGTCTAGCCTCTGGTGAGAACATCCCAAACATTACTCTATCACAATATGCAGCTCTCCAACAACAATCTTTCAGTCATTTGGCCAATTATTCGGACATTTACATGAATGTTCTTACAAATTTATCTATGGAGTTTGCGAATGTAAATTTTGTTGTCACTCTTTCTTTAGTTTGCATTAAGTAATTTCCAGAGAACATTCGATACTAGAAATGTATCAAACTGGTTCACCGAGCTCTCTGCTATTGGTCCAAAGATTAGTTCCAAGCTCAATGAGGTAGAGTTTGATTTTTTTGTATTCTTTACTGGAATGCATTATTGTCTTCAGACTCTCTTCACAATGGAAGAACAGTTAGCCGACTTCAAAGATAAGCTGGAAAACGTGACTGCTGCAATTAGACGACGCGCACATGACCTGTGGGACAAAACGAAAGAAGCCGCTTCAAACTTCAGAAACAACACCATCGAATGGATTCATGATGAACATCCAGAAGTTGAGAGCACCTGGGGAAAGGTCAAATCCGGATTCAGGGAATTTGGGAACAAAGTCAAGAGTGGGTGGAACAGTTTCCTCGATCTCTTCAGGTCGAAACCGGAAGAAATTACAACAACTCCATCATCAATCTATGACGATAGCCGTTTCCCTGCTCAATGATTTCTCAATATTTAAAAATAAACGGTATCTTATAGAAAGCAAAATCCAATGCTGAAATCCATTTTCCACCTTGGTTCACTTGGGAGCTTTTCGAGAAAATACACAGCCCCTCCCAAGGACCGGCGTATCAGTACAGAATCACTCCTGTGATGTCAGTAGCATTCGGGCCGATTGAACTGTCGAAAGATTGCGAATTTCGCAATACTTGTTGTTTTTGAATACGTGGAGGGCACAATTACAAATAGCCTTGTGCGCGCGTCTTTGGCTTTTTGGGATGACTGAAAACGCTTTCTGGTTTAACTTTGCTTTCGTTCGTGTGCTCATATTTCGTTATCGCCACGCCCATGCTACTTTGCTTGTTATAGAAACAAGCCGTCATCATTCAGTCTTCTACTCATTCCTCTTTGCTTTTAAAAGGCGCCATCCAGCTGGCACACTTGGTTGCTACCGCCACGAGCAATCCAGAAGATAAATCCCCTCCTGATAACTCTGCTCCAATCGTGACAATGCCGACGAATGAAGAACAACCTATGATTGCCCTTAGTTCCCCGGGCATGACCTTTGTTGATTTCACCGCTTTGATGTGTTCAATGGTCTCAGATATTAATTCTGTTCCGCAGTGGGAGTTGAAGAGACTCTTCGACCTTTTTGATGTCGTAAGTTATTGTTAAATAAGTTTAAGTTTATAATTTTCTTAGGATGGTGATGGTAAACTTTCTGCCGTCGAGAGCAGTGCATTGAACCGTGTGATTATCGATGAAGTCAATTGCCTCAAATGCGCCCTTATTGTGGTAGACTTTCAGAATGACTTTGTCAATGGTTCTCTGGCTATTAAGGTTGGTTTCAAGCTTAATCGAACGGAAATGCTTGTTTTCGTCTAGCATGTGACCGATCTAAGAACTGGAAATTGTAATTTCAGAGAGGACCCGCTCAGCAAGATCCCCATGATGCTCTTGTACCTCTCAATCGTCTTCTTCAAGGAACCAAGTTTGACCTGGTCATTTATACTCAAGATTGGCATCCGGCCAATCATATATCCTTCTATGAACATTGTAGGAATCCTGATCGATGTCTAAGGCCAGAGGATAAGATCCGAAAGCTTCGACCGTTTGATACAGTTAACTTTGAAGTCCCCAAGTGTCTTCAAGTACTTTATCCCGCTCATTGTCTTCAGAATTCCTGGGGAGCTGAGCTTTCTCCTCATTTAATTCGTGTACCTTCGGCCAGATTTATCCGAAAAGGGTTAAACGTCTACGTCGATTCTTATTCTGCTTTTTCTGATAATAACGGGGAGAATAAGTATGTTTTTCTCTTATTTCGAGATTAATGATTATTTAGAAGTGAACTGGCAATGCTACTTCGGTCAGAAGGAATCGATGGGGTTTTCATTTGTGGACTGGCTTACGAGATTTGTGTTGCTGCAACAACTCGAGAAGCGAGTAAACTTGGGTTTTTGACAGCTTTGATCTCAGACTGCAGGTGAGTGTTTTTAAACTAAATGATATCAAATATCCGTCTAGTCTGGATTTTATCTACGATGTAACAAATCTTTTTTCCAGCAAAGGACTTGATGCCGATAAGATCAGCGAGACTAATATTGAGTTGTCGGGAAGGAACGTAGCCATTGTCGAGTCTCATGTTGCTGAGCAATTTCCTCGAGCCCGGAAGGTCCCCTGGAAATGGATCTGCCAACTCTCTGGGTTAGCAGGTAATAACAGCGATATCGGCACAATCAGATCTTCCACCCCTGCTGAGATTAACGGATCTTTGGCTCAAGACGGAATTAAAGTATAAGTTTTCACCTCCACGAGCTGCATTATTTTATTCCACCATCACTGTTTCCGAGCTTTAATTGTCTAATACAAATCGTGTAATTCAAAGAAAACGATAAAGTTTAGAAATCCAATAAAATAAAGAATCAAAGACTTTATAGCGGAGGATCTGTCCGTCTCCAGAAAAGAGTCGGTCATTCTCGGAGGAAGGCGTTATTCAAGTGAAACCGCAATAAGAATTCCGCCATGACCTAGTCTTGGAGACGTGAGGTCAGGCATCAAACCGCGCGTTTTTCTTTTTTGGGGATAATAACGTCACTTTCTTCCTTTTCAAAACTTAAATTTATTCAGCCGATTTTACTTGACACTTTATGTTTGGTTTCTCTCCAGGATTAATATATTTCTTTCTGGAGTAGATATTTAGAAATTTGATTTTATGTCGACTACAAACGGTTTCGATTACTATGGTCAGAAGTTGGAGCACTACTTCTCGACCATCTTTCGTCGATATGGAGTTTTTGTTGGAAAACACCCGGGGATTGTATTGATGTTGTCACTCCTTGGAGTGGTACTAGCTCTACCTGGATTTGCGTTTATTAGAATTAACTTGGATTTGTATAAGTTGTTTGTGCCATTAGATGCTCCAGTTAGAACGGAATTTGAAAGACAGCAGACTTACAACCGGATTCCTCAAGGAGATTTGGATTATATCCCGCATTTGCCAAAGCACAAACCTGACAGATTTCCAAAGAGTAGTGGATTTGAGAATTTCACTAATCAATTATCTGAATTAACGGAACTTGAAGAACATAGACGATCAAAACGAGGTGAATTTTTTTTAGAAAATGTAATTTCCGAATTCTTCCAGGGGTCCCTATACATACAGACATTCTTCGCTTCTATGTTGTCCATGAAGATTACCAGAATCTTCTCGACAGCAAGATCCTCGGTCTCTTGTGGAATTACACGAATGAAATGATGTCTGTGCACGCCAACTACAAAGGAATCGATTATCCTTTCGAGGCCTTCTGTAAAAAAGAAAATGGTCATAAGGTAGTCCAGACATTGCGTGAGCATTAAAATTAAAACTTACGCTTTTAGAAGTGCACGAACCATTTGAATGTCTGGTTAAAACATGCAGAAAATCTCTTCAAATCTGGAGGCAGCAGAACGAATCCGAATTTACAACTTTCTTACCCGGTTATGTATCTCTTCAATCGACCGAAGGACATAGGCAATGTCAGTCAATTGCAATAATTAGCAAACATATAACTCAGTAGAATCTTCCAGAATTTATCGGAAGATTTTGAAATTCTCGAAAACCCCATAGAATTTTAGAACATTTCAGAATTCGGCGGAAACTTATAATAGTTGAAATCTTGCATTTTGGAAATTCCAAGAGAATTTAGGAAATTAGTATTTAAAAATTCCGTAAAAACACTTATTTTGGTAGTTTACACTGATATGAGTAATTTTCAGATCATCTATGGGGTAGATGTTCAAGGAGAGAAACACGAAATCACTGGGGCTCGAGTTCTGACCCTTCATTGGTTGATTAATTTCCCATTGGAGGGAAACAACATGAAGGCCTATTTGGCGTTCCGAGAAAGCTGTAATGAATTCTGGGAAAAGAAAACGGAAGAATCTCATATCAAATTCATTCCTCATAAGTTTGTCACGTACTTTATATAAATTACTAATGGGATTTGCTTTTCAGCGATAAGGCCATGGATGATGAACTTCGGTTGATCATTGAAGGGGCCATCCCCTTCGCCATTCCCGCTACTATTCAACTCATGCTCTTCGTTTGGTTTACGAATTTGGCCAAAGACAAAAGAAAGTAAGAACTCAATTTTACTATGATCGAATTCCGTAAAAGCTTCCGAATTCTTTTGAAATTTAATGAGATGTTCTAAATTCTTAGAGAATCTCATTGAAATTACTAGAATCAAGATTCAAAAATAGAAATTCTGGAGATTTCTAGAACGATTCCGAGATTTGTGTCGAAACAATTTTGTATCAACACATTTCCGTTTCTGTAATGGTGTATTTTAAATATCGGTTTCAGATCCAAACCAGGAGAAGCTTATCTCGGGGTAATCAGCGTCTGTTTAGCGTTGGTAACCGCTTTAGGAATCGCCTTCTACATAGGAATCCCATTTAACCCCGTGGCCAGTACCATGCCGTTCCTCATTCTCGCAGTAGGAGTTGATGATGATTTCCTCCTGCTCGGGTCCTGGAGAATGACTGATCCCAAAGACTCTCTGGAAAAAAGAATGGGTCAAATGATGGAAGATGCTGGGATTAGCATTACTGTAACTTCTTTGACGAATTTCGGGTGCTTTGCCTTAGGCTACTGGCTTTCCCCGACCCCTGCTGTTGCGGATTTTTGTACATTGACTGCTATTGGGATGCTGATGGATTACGCCTATCAGATTACCTTCTTCCCTGCTATTATAATCTACGGAGCTAGAAGAGAAAATGAAGGAGGAATCATTGCTTATTTCCCTTGTTGTCGTTGCAAGAAATCCCCAACCACCGAAGAAATAACCGAGGCTCAGAGAAATCAAAACTATCATGAACGTTGGTTTTCTTCACTAAAGGACGAAAAATGATTTATAATTTCAGCAACATTGATGCATCGTTTATTCAGAGACAAGTGGGGACCATTCATCCTGAAACCCAAAGTCAAAGCGGTCAGCTGGCTTCTGTTTGTCATCTACATTGGAGTCAGCTTCTGGGGATGTATCAATATGCGTGTCAACATTTCCCCCCACAAATACATTCGCGATACGTCCCCTATTCAGACTTTTGTGTACCTTGCAGGTAACTTTTAAATTCATCTATTTTGTAATATTGTTGGTTTTGCAAAAAGTCATTCGTACGGATCATTTTTAGACAAATATATCTGGGCGGATAACGTCATGCCTACTTTCCATGTTATGGCCCCACCGGATTTCCGAAACCTAACTCAGAGAACACGATTCAATGAACTTATTTTTAGACTCGAAAATACACAATACAGTATCGGAAGAGTTTCTACTAATCTTTGGCTTTGGGAGTATCAGGGATTTCTGAACGACTTTCCTGAAGTCAAATATGAGCAAGATTTCTACAATAGAAGATATTTGAAGAACTTTTTCGATCAATTTGATTACCAGCAACTCAGAGGTAAGAACAAGTTGATGGATAGAAATGATAAGTAATTCAGGAATGGTTAAAATTGATGACAAGGTTCCAAATGGCGAGCCTTGTATCAAAGCCTTCACTTTCCAAACCAGCTTTTACGGTCTGAACTCCTGGGATAAAAGACAAGCTGAGCTTTTCCATTGGAGAGATATCTTGAAGGAATTCCCTGAATTTGATGTCTTCCTCGCAGGGATCTTCTCCCCCTTCTTGATTGACCAAAGACACACCATTGCCCCCTCAAGTATGCAGACCATAGGGGCTGCTATCGTCGTAATGGCGATAATGTGTATTTTCTTCCTTCCCAACAAGGTTCTTTATAATATAAAATGCAAAAAACATTCAATTCTTCCAGCTCTCCATCTTCGTCATGTGTTCTTCACTCATCACTATATCTACTGGAGTTTGCGGGTTCTTGACACATTTGGGAAGCGACTTGGATTCAGTCTCAATGGGATGCATTGTCATGGCCATTGGATTGGCAGTAGACTTTAGTGTCCACATTTGTCACAAGTACCATGGATCGAGTAAGGAGACTCCTGATGAAAAAGTGAGTAATTCCAAGGACAAAAAGAGGATTAGAGACAAAATAAAAGAGTACTTCAGGTTATTGACACCCTTTCTATTGTTGGATATCCTGTTCTGCAAGCCGGTTCATCAACACTGTGGGCAATGACAACACTTCCTTTGATTCCTGCTTATCTCGTCAGAGTATTTGTTCAGACAGTTATTCTGGTCAATATTTTCGGCATGATGCACGCACTTCTCTGGCTCCCCCAGTTCATCTCAGCCCTGGATTCTATGACTAGGACCCCAAGAAGATTCCTCAGCTACGAGAAAAACAGAAAGGAGTAACGAAAAATTAATTTTCTGTTTTATTAATTACTTTCCATAGTGTAATAAGACCACCTTTCGTTTTGTTCGGGTAAGGCTGTGTACTTTGAATTATTTGATAACCAAAAATACAGACTTTATGGATGAAATCGAGACATGAATTGTATGAGAGGATTTAAAGAGGACTTGGCTTATCCGGTAACCAAAAACAGCTCGACACTGAAAATCCGCTCAGTTCCATCATCGAAATTGCTATGATTCTCTAGTAAGAGCTCATTTTGATTGGAAATAGACGTTTTAGTGAAATGAAAACCCACTAAGAATGCCATAAGCTCCAGACTTTATGCTTTGTCGTGTCAGAAGGAAATTTATCGGAAGACTAAAGGATTGCGCGCTGGGCGGTCTCATGGTACTAGCTTGTCATCGGCGTTGCCCCACAAGCAAAAATTTTAGAAGACAAAAATCTTTCTCTCGGCGCTTTGCTTTTTTACTGCAAGTGAGAAATTTGGGAGAACTAAAATTGTCAAACTGCTTAATTTTCCTTGGAACGCGCAAAACTGACTTGCTTTTGAACGATCCGGACTCAGGGACGCAAATAACCGGCCAGCCACACCTGAATGGTCATTCTGAGAAATTCTTTCCAAGGTACAAGCGCCACTTGTCTTGGAGCATAGATACTTGAATCCAGGAATTCCTTGCTCCCCCACTTATCTGTTACATATGCGATTTTATTTTGGGTATATTTTCCGCCTCTCGAAATAACCAAAAAACCGCTGGCAATTTTCCCCAGATTTGATTTGTTTGCTTAGTAGTCCATGCAGAAGACGAGCATACCGGAGTCCGGTTTCACTTGTGGAATTGGCCCGTGTCGTAGTTCTTTGCATATCTTTTATATTATTGCAAAGAAAATTCGAATTAAACAGATTCCAGATTGCGTAATCGCAATTTTTGGTCGCTCAAAAGTTAGTCTCTCGCTGTACAGAACCGGCTTGTCCCGTCGAAAACAGATTTTCGTTGAACTCTGAAGCACAACTGACTCGAACGAGATGCCGGAGCCTTTTCTCGAACGAGTTCTCAATGGATGATCCATCGACTGGGTAGATCCGAACTTTCATTATTGTTATAAAATCGACAACTTTGTTTGCAATTCCCCTAATTGATTTCGGGTTATTGTCTCCTTGTCGGGAAACAGGTGTGAAAACCAATCCAAGGACATGAAGGATCGGTCCTCAAATTTCTTTTAAACTTCTTGTTCATCCGTTTTTCTCCTTTATGTCATGGAAATCCTCCGGTTTGTTACACTTTCCCTAGTGCTTTAGTCGAGTGACTGCTTGGTTGAGAAAAACAAGTTTCATAAACTGTTAGCTGACCAAAAAAGAAAGCGACAGGATACAGTTTTAGCTGCTTTTTGTCCTGAGGGTATGAAGTGGGACCGATCGCTCCCTAGTTAAGCTAAAACACGCGAGAAACAATATTTCGCGAGACATGCTTGCTGTCTTAAGGATAATCCCAAGACTCATTAATAGCGATTCCGAACAACTACAAAAAAGAGCCGACTGTCGTTTTGGTTGACCGTTGTCCCCGAAAATCATCTCTGTAAGCCCATAGATCGGATTTGTAGCACATAAGTAGTTAGGTACACAATGTCACGTAATTGATTTTGTAAGATGTTGATTTTTGTCCATTCTATAGAAAAAACTGACCTTTTTAAAATTGTTTCCTATTCAGTAATTTTAAATTTCATCACAGAGAGTAAATCCCCATTTAATCTCGTTGATGAATCACAATGGCCTTGATCGATGAGATTCGCGGACCTGTTTATCGTGTTCGTCTATTTTGTAATGATATTTTTTCAGAAGAAAAAACATGAAACATTTTCTTCTCCTCGTAATCTTTGGTGTCGTCAGCATCTTTGCTCAGTCTAATGATACTGTAACGGATCAAATGAGTAAGCATCCTTAGAAAGTAATTAACTAAAGTAATCCCCTTTAGTGGCTGGCTCTAACGAAACGATGTCCATGGAATCCCCAGATGCCAATGTCTCAGAGGCTGATCCCATAGAATCCAAGCAAACTCTTAGTCTCCAATCTGCAGAAAAATCAACTGCCAAGGATGACGACAACAGCAAGTTGGCCTCCAGTGCTGTAGATACTGTAGGTAATGCAGCCAAAAGTACCAAGGATGCCATCGGCAACGTTGCTGGTGAGTTCCATTATTCGAAATAAACCGATATTGAGCAACACTTTTCAGGATCAGTAAGCGATACCGTCTCCAACGCCGCTCAGACAATCAGCAACCAGGCTTCAGAAGCGACTTCAGCCGTAGGCGAGGAATTGTCCAATATCACCGGAAACGGATCCACAGGACTTTCTTTGGTTACTTCATTTGGTATCATTGCCCTCGTCTTCAGCAGTATTCGCTTCTTCTAAATTCAATCGCCGTTTTATATCTTCCTTTCCGAGTTATTTTGTAATGACTAAGATATTTCAATTTAGATTATTTTTATGCACAGCATTTTATCTTAATTTTAAGCTTAATTAAAAGACCAATATTATTTAATTTGAAACGTAGAATTTAATAAATTATAGTTGCTATTGGTGACAGATAAATACAAGTGACCTGAGGTAACCAGTCATCTCCTTCATTGAGGATTGTTATCAGCTATCAATCGGGCTTCTAGGAGTTCCACTAATCTTCTCATATCTTTTACCTGGGTAGCAATTTTCTTAGCGTCCCTCATAGACTCAGATAACTCTTCTGCTTTAGCCACTAGCTGAAAGCCATGCTTTTAACACTATTCATATATCAAAACATACTTTGTACATGCTCTTTATACTAACATCAACGTTGTCGCATGTAGAATTGATACAAGTTGCGTATGTCTGCATGTGCTCCAATGTCAAATCACTCATGCCCCGTAAAGAACCTCGCAAATCCCTCAAACACATATCAATGTTGGAGGAAATTGTTCTGGCTTGGATTTCAAGATCGTGGATAACATGAGGATCAGGAATAAGGTCATCTGAAGGCCTCCTTTGTCTGGGAGTTCTATGTTCTGTTCGTGGAGCACCAACTCTGGCGGGACGATGCTCAGGGGAACTCATCAGAGAAGGATTCGAAGAAGATGATGGACTATCTATGTTCGATGGACCTGGGTCGTCTTTTACTATTATCTCTGACATCTATAAGATAAAAAGACAAGTATTATGATGAAAAAAGAAAAGTCAAAACAAAGCAAACGCGAAAGGAGAAACGAGAGCTCAACTGGCGGTCGATATATGGAAAGAAATAGCAGTCCGCTTTGGCGTTATTCATGAAACGTCCCATTGGCGGGTTTCTTCATTTCAGCTATCATGCAAAATGTGAAAATTTAGCATTTGCTTCCATTTCTCCCAAATTAACCTGATTAATGAATTAAAAACACATACGATAAATGGCATTTCATAATCATTCCTTATTCATATAAATAGCCACCGATATTAATTTTATAAATGCCAATCGAAACTCCGAACTACATTTCTAATTCAGATTTATGTAATTTTGACTTCAAATTCTCATGACTTAAAAAATAGAATTAGCCTCTCGCCTGAGTAAGAGTTCTTATATCACGTGAGGTTCTTGGATTATATTTACGGTAGTCTGTATCTTAAAAATTATAAGCATGACATCATTTATTATAATATTATTTAGTATCAAAGTTGTTTTTAAGCTTGCGAGAAAAAGATGTGTCAAATGAAATACGTAAAAATGTACAACGAAAATCCTGATGATCATGATGAAGTTATTCATTCCAAAGTACAAACGTGCATTCTTGTCAAAAACAAGTTAAGAAAATGACTACATCAACTCAAGTAAGCTTTGTAATTAATGTTATTTTATGTTTTTGCTACCAGTGTTAAAAACATGTTTACTGTAAAATAAATTTGTCGTGGGAGAAATTCGTTGATCGACCCCTAAAGAAGAGCGTGGGCCACATCAACGTCCACGGTAAATCTCATTGGCTTGTCCTTATTCATCCAGCTTACAGTAGTTCTTTCCTAATATAAAATTATTTTTGGAGAGAATTAGTTTTTTAGTCTAGTTAAAATTCTAATCTTGCTTTACTAGTAAAGGGACAATGAAGAATGAGTAAAAAAATTGATTAAATCCCTTTTTACTTTTGCCGGAAGTGAATCCATCGCTTAGCTTTTGAATAGAATAGAAAACCTCCTCATTTTGGATTAATTTTCAAAATTTCTACGGAATTTAAAATTAATCTCACTGTGATCGTGTTATAACGTCAGGTAAAAACATGTTTTGTCACTCAGAAATTATGTTTATATAAAATTAATTTCCCCAGTTGATATTTATTTATATATACATCTGGAATTTGTTTTATAATCATGTTTCATATTTGCTGTTCATTGACCACGCAGTTAGAAAAGTGTAGGTAGAAAATAAAACTTGCTTTTTCCTTTAAGAAAAACAATTACTAGTACGTTTGAATCCAATGATTATTTCGTTTATAGTTTTAGCCAAATAGCTTCTTGTTGGCCCTTTCTAAGTAAATTACGGGATATGGGACTAAAGGGCCAAACAGCATGGAGTTAATTGATATTTATTCTGCCTTCTGTTAGTTTCTGATGATAAACACCTGCCCAAAGTTATATATAAAATTAAGTTAAGGTTAAATGCATTATGTTTGTGAATGAAATTGGTAGCAACTTGTCGACTACTTTTCTAACCTTTATACAATCCCTTCTTACACTTTCTGTCTCCAGCATTTAATTTAGGCTTCAATATGATATTTCCCCTTTGACGCACTCATCCCAGGCTTTACGACCCAGGGCCAAATGTCGAAGCAAAATGACTCTACGGTTTGTACATGACTTCATTTTGACATTATGGATACTTATAATAGACCATATCTTCAGGAACTTCTTAATCCTATTCGCCTTGAAATGGCAAATTAATCTTAAATTTGTCACGAGACAAAGTTGATCTCTAAAATGGTTCCTAAGCTTTTCTGTATTTATAATAGTGAATTCAAACAAGACTATCTCTGTACCAAGAAATCATTGTTCATAAACATGCCTTAAGGAAGTTGTAAGAGCTTGTTTTCAATCCGATAATTAGTTTTCCAAAAACCTGTGCTCTGACGTTTTGCGCTTAAATTGCGGAAGCCTTTGGTGAATTTTCGTTGATTTGCGTCTAGCATTAATATTCTCTAAAGTACATTACTGGTAAGGAAGTCCAAAGATCTTTAAGAATGATGTTGGAAGAATTCTAATTTTCTTCGAGAATTTATATTTTTGTCCATCATTATGATTCTTGATCCTTAATACTGAAAGAGTAGAGGGATTATTGTAATGCGTAATTTTTCTAATTCTAGTTGATCATAAACAAATGTGCACTCAAAAAAATTTACGGAGGTGGTTGTTTTATGAGCCCCAGTTTGCAATTTTTTTAATTTTCGGAAATTTAGCGAGGAACAGGCTACAGAATTCCTTCCCCCTCGAGTACTTATCTAATTATGTAGATGAATGTGGGGATGGGTTTCGGTACTGCAAACGCTGTGAATATCGTTGTTGTACTTACTATTTCCGGTAAATTAATTTTTGCGTAACCTCATTTACGACTTGTGTACTCCATTCTCTTTGTAATAAAAGATGGATTTAAAGCTCATTTTCTCTTTACTCAATGATTATGACTCGTTGAGAATGGGAATGACAGTTATGTATGAATAAATTCTTACCCAATCATGGGGGAAAATTGAATCTGTGACATTCGTCTGTTTGAAAAATGTAATTTCCGTTTATTTCCCTGTCTCCCGTCGCAATTGTTTTATTTTGAAATGTCAGCAAAAACTTTTTAATGGGATTTATGCTGCACTTTATGTGAATTAAAATTCTTTGTTCTAGTAATAAATTTTACCTTGGAATTTTATTTTTACTCATTAATGACCATTCAACTGCGAGTACTTTAAGTTTCGGATCTGTGGTCCTTTGTTCGTACTTTCTGACGCAAGTTTTTTCGAAATACCGGTCTTTTCCTGTTTACTTAAATATTAAGTTAGTTCTTTCAGCCTCAGTAAATTCTGACTATTTTTCGTTGACTATGTCTAACTGTTACGGTACGGTAGCAGGGCCTTCTAATACCAATGATGCTGACTACTTTTGTATCTACAAATCTCAGGGAGAAAACATGGAGTTGCATCATGAGGTATACAGTAGTCCAGGACTATGTGACAAGTATTATGTAAATTACCCAAGAATGAGTAGCAGAGTATTTTTGCTTTTATTTATTATGGTTCTATTTCCGATGAGTAATGCAGCGACTTTTTTCTATGGAGGTTTGTTATTGCTTTCAACTGGGTTTTTATTGGGAAATCGTTTTAGCCAGTGATGGGGAAAGCAAATCAGCCACAGAATTATCATTGTTTGCCAATACAGTATCCAACGATAACCTTCCAAAGATCACGAACAGTGACCTTTATAATGTTTTCACTTTCTGCAAATTGCTTCCGAAACTCGAAGAAATGGGCAAACTTAAGCCCAACAGGGAATCCATGGCCATCTGTAAGAAGCTTATTGAGATGTTGCAGCCCATGTTCAAAACCAAAAGTGGAGCCGAATCGAAAAACCGTTCTGAAAGCAGCTCCATTTTGAGACACAGAAGGAAACGAAAATCCCGAATGATCTTTGTTTGAAATTAGACTCTTTAATGAATGACCTTCAAGTGATGTCATGGGAACAAAACTATCAACTTTGGTTCATTCACCGCATCTGTCTTTCCGCAACACGGCTTTCACCAGTTGAACCCAATTGTCATCATTTTCGTTATATACAGTAGTATCGAATGTTGTTTGCTTGAAAATAAAAATAATCCGTTAAAATTTAATTCATAAGTAATAATCTTTATGCATCAAATATTAACTCTATATAAACTTTGGAAAAATCATGCACACAAAATCGAATGCGGATTAAGGCCACAAACATCATCTGATGCAATAATGCACCGGAAGAGAGCCGTTTATTTGAGAGATTTCTTGAAAGAACATTATGAAGATAAACAATTGCGTAGAAGACATGGAATTGGCACAGGAAGCAGTAATCATTTAAATATCAGAAAATAACCTTAGACAATGAGGCTGGAGGGACTGATTGTCATTCGAATGCTCAGTGAGCAATGTAGGCTTGTGGAAGTGACGATGAAATGCAAACTAGAAATGCGATTCAGAATCTCTCGACGATTCTGTCAATAGATTCAATGCTGGATCGGTGTTCCTAAAGATATCTTTCAATTTCGAATCAAATCGGGAAAGTAACAGCAAGAAGACAGCAAAAGCAAACCAAAACAAAATAGTAATGCAACAAAGGAAGATTCTAACTACTGATAAAGTAACTGAAGAACAGCAAAATAAATTATTAAGTTGTTATACCTGAGTTTCTTGATGTCTTCTTTGTTTGCTGACAAATCTTGGAGCGGATGAAGTATCACTACTTCCATTAGATCCAGGAAGAGGCATGGGAGATGATCGGACGTGGGCATCTATAGGTCTTCTATTTGCTCCTGGTTGAGGTGGCATATTTGGAGGGTTCACAGGGAAGTTGGTTGAAATTCCCCGGGGAGTACGTCTCATAGGAGCAGTTACAGCGGTGTACCCTGGATGAGTTGGTTTTGAAGTTGTCTGAGTCGACTCTGAAGGTACTGGAGTGAGTTGAGCTGGCCAGGAAGCAGGCAGAGGATCATCTCCTTGATTTACAGTAATACTATGAGTTGTTGACATCGAGCTGTGAGTTCTCGAACCAGAATCACTAGGTGGAGTTTGGGCACACGACCTAGAGGTTGCAGCCACCATAGGATTAGAAGGGGCTTCAGCAATCGGAGATAAGATTTTCTTAGACGATTGTGGCTGTTTGAGGTGCTCAATATCTCTGAATAGTTTTCCTTTGGCGATGAGGTCTGCAAATCCTTGGGAGTGAGAGAAGGCGTAACCGGATCGAAGAGATCCCCGACGACTTCTTCTTGTAATGGCAGTTCTCGGTAGTTGTTTGAACTCCCCATCCGCTTCTCTGGCAGCTTTTTCTGGGTGTTTCCTTCTGACTCTAAGTCTATCGGCATAGGATGGATGAGTATCAAACCAAAAGAATCTATTCAGCATTATTGGTAAGAGCAAAATAGCTCCTACCAATAATAGCGTAAACCAGAACTGAGGAGATGCGAGTGATCTGAATATCACACCGTACGACATTTCTGCCTGAGTATTCTGCAGCATTCTGATTGGAAGAACTTGGTAGAGGATAATTACGAGGACAATATAGAAAGCCAAAGATCCCCAGATGACAATATGAGTAAACACAGTCCAGTACGCTGTGTCCAACATGATTTGACCAGTTACGGCGATAATCAAGGAAGTGAAAGCTGTGAAGGCCAGCATCGAATAGTCGTTCATATCTCTTCCAGAACTATCAGTAGCATGATAGAGGGCTCCATAAGGGATGAAGAAGATGACAAGTGAGCTCGCCATTCCATGGAAAACAGAGTAGATGAATATCCTCATGTTGAAGAAAAGATTGTACTGCCCTGGAATATACAGTTTCGGGTATTTTAAACTGTACTCGTCATTGACGTCTTGATCAAAGACCCCCATTGCCAGAACAGGAAGAGCAGTGAAGAACAAGTTGTAGCACGTGATCATTACAGGATCATAAACGGTCTGAGCTGAGTATCCGCTGAAGAAAGAGTACCAGAAGTGTGTCAACGTGAAGGAGAAGTTTTTGTAGAAGAAATACCGCAAGAATTTGCACATTCTATAATAAGACCATCTACCATGAACAAGGAGAAGTCGTTGAAGGAACCGAAACTGGGCGATACTGAAGTCAGAAGCCAAAACAGCTTGCATTCCTTCTTGTCCAGATATTCCGACCCCTATGTGAGCTGTTTTGATCATTGAGACATCATTAGCTCCATCTCCAACCGAAAGAGTGACGGCTTTCTTGTTCTTCTTGACCAAATCAACAACTTGGGCTTTTTGAAGAGGAGTTACGCGGCAACAGATAACAGACTAAATTATTTATTCATCAGATGGGATGATGTAAACATTATACTTACCACCATCAAGCAGCCAATCTCTAGGAACATCCGTTCAAACTTCGGTTTCAAGGCATGGACGAGAGAACTACCATTTATCACTAGAGCATATCCATCTTGTGGAGGAAGATTTGGGTCTTTTGCTTCTTGGAGAGGCTGGATATTTGTTGGACTCTTTGGCAGATAGCTATCACCTCCAGAAATAGTGGGTGGAGAATGAGGGAGCGCGGATTCTGAATGGAACTGAGTGATATTGTAGTTATAATTCTGCCCTGGACCGCCATAGTTGTCATAGAATGCACTATTCCCTGGTGTATTCTAAAATGGCACAATTATTAAGGATATTACTCCACTGATAAGCTTGCAACAAATTTAGTTTGTAAACAAAGAAAGCTTCGGCTCAAAATAAGTGCGATATCAAGGAAACCAAAGTTACTGAAAATCACTATACGTTGGAGATTTTACCGTTGAAAACAATCGGGATTGACCAGGATTTTGATCGTAAAGATGTCGCGATCCGGCTTTAGTAGCTCCTTCCTCCCGTTCTCTCCGTTCTCTTTCTTCCCTGAGAATCTGGTATTGAAGGTCAATGTATCGTCTGACACTGGCGTTTGGAGATGAGTTAACAGAAGGTAGATTGGGAAATAGCTAAAATAGGGAACAGACTGAAGAAGTGAATGATAATGGTAGAAGAGGGAGAATCGGTACACACTTTACATACTGGTGCAAGTGGGCTAACAAGTGATAAAAAACTTACATTTGGTGAACCTCGCTCGATTCTGCGACGAATATCTTTCAGTTGGACCTCGACTTCAGTTTCTTCCTTGCCATCGATAACGAAAACTTCCTTCATATCCTCAGTCAAGAGTCTGCAAGAGTAACCGATGTTGATGGCTGTTTCCGTCTTATCTCCAGTCAAGACCCAGATTTTGATGTTAGCAGCACTCAGTTTGGCAATTGTCTCGGGAACACCTTCTTGAAGTTTGTCTTCGATTGCAGTTGCTCCAATAAGGATCAATCCAGTCTCAATTTCGGTATACAGTTCATCGATCTTCTCTTCCTTGTTGTATCTGTCCAGAGAAGCCTCTTTTAATCTAGCTAGCCATTCTCTACAATATCCTTCATCGACATCTTTGTAGGCTATACAAAGAGTTCTCAATCCGTCATTCGCAAATTTATCCAAGTGTTGTATCGTAGCGTCCTTTAACAAGGGACTTGTGGAGTCGTTCAACCTAAAAACAATCCTTTAATAATCATTTTAACCGACTTGCGGGTTACATTTCCAAAATTATCGTATCAGCTCCTTTGCAGTATAGTTTGACTTTGCCATTTCTGCCCTTTACGATAATAGACATTCTTTTCCGAACATTGTTGAAATCCAGAAGATGCAAGACTTCATAGATTTCGTCTTTCCCATTGACTTCAATTGTTATACTTTGTGGAGTTCGTGACTTGAAGACATAGCCGAAATTCCTGGCAGCCGACGTCAAAGCTGCTTCATCCGGACTTTGTGCCTGATACTCCAAAGTACTTCCTGTTTTCTGCTCAGGCATAACCTAGACACAAGAAATTATTTTTGTTGACAGAATGAAAACACAACAAATATTGACTTACTGTATGACAAAGAGCAAGTAGTCTCCAAAATTCTTGAACTTCTGGAATTCCTCTTCGTGTATCATCCAGTAGAGACTTATCGTAGAATTTGAAATTTTTCTCTGACCACGGGTTAAACGAAAAATCCACCGATGGAGTGTTCTGCAATTAGAAATTCATTTTAAAGAAAGTAAAATAAACATACATCGGTGATCTCAACATATTCTTGCCTTTCATTGATTAGATCGCCGTAAGACCTTCCGTTGATGCTACATTTGTTAAAGGTCATGATATTTTGAGTCAAAGTACCAGTTTTGTCGCTAAAGATGTACTGTACCTGTCCTAATTCTTCGTTTAATGTTGTCGTCCTAGCCCTTGCAGAAACATCTGACTTGGGATCATACATTTCTCGATCATAGTTGATCCAGAAAGAATGGACGAATCTCAGAATCTCCACACTGACGTAGAGTGAAATAGGCACCACCGTATTCAGAAGGATAATATAGGAAAAAAACATCAGGAAAGCGATTATGGCAATCTGACGAGGACCCTGCTCTTCCGTACTTGGCACAATGGATTTGTCCCATTCCAGATATGAAGTAAAGTACCGACCCGTTGTCCATTCCCATACACCGCAAAGAATCGTGCAAATCAAGCACATTGCGATTAAAAATAATACAATCTAAAGGGACAATTGCGCTTTTTAAATCTTTGGATGATTAATAAACTTACACCCATAATCAAAATATTCAAAAACCTGTCGAGACTCGTTCGTTTGAACTTTGTTTTCCCGCTATTCATCATTAGCTTAGTTTCTCTTCCAGCAAAGACTACAACACCGTAACACCATCGGGTATTTCGTAGTCGACAACCTCTTAGAAGCATGTTTTCGTTGGAAATCGGATAGTTATTGTTTCCTATTGTTATTTTCCCCTCAAATCTGTCCAGTCTGTTGTTCGGTGGTTCACAAGTGATTTGCCCATCAAAATTGGAGATATTTCTGACGATATCCCCAAGAGGCACCGTTTCTGGAAGAGCACTTCTTGTTTTCAAATTAGTTTCTCCGTCAAGTTCAGCCGTTTCAATATAGCATAACCCGTGAGGTTCGGATGTCGAGAGAACCAGTAAATCCGCAGCAATAAAATGTTCATTTTCCATACGGATAATATCCCCAACTTTTACATTCATCCACTTTTCCTCTTCTAGTCTGCCATCTCTTACGACATAGGATATCCTACTATTAACCTGGCTGTCGCTTCGGTGTCTTTGCTAAAATAACTTTCTCTTATCACGAAAGCTACAGTAAGGAACAAGCTTACAATGTCATCATAAGCATCTTTCACTGCACTGAACAGAAGTACAATGAAAAGAGGAATAGCGGTTGAGTACCAGGCAATTGAGGAGATCCAAGGGATAAACTGTAAATTTCCAGCTAAGATCATCAACGAAATTATGAGAACTTACTTGAAGAATCATCAACACCAAAAAGTAGAAATTCGCCAATCTTTGAAATTGTTCAAAGAGGTTCTTAGGCACGAAGGTGAGGACGTTGTATTTTGAAGTAACGATGTAGTTATCGGCATACTTGAATTGAGCATTGAAGGCGCGGTCATTCGCTTTAAGAACGCGATCAGTTTCTCCAATGATTTCGCTAGTCCTTCTGCTTGAAAAACCCTCTCCTTTGGTAGAACTCTTTCCGAAGCACTTAGAACAAATGTCCCCCATTTTCTGAGCCCACTGGGAAACTAAATTCTGTTTCTGAGGCTTGGATAAGGGTTTCTTCACCGGGTAGGAAAGCTGTGAGATCTTTTTGGCAGATTGGTGAGGAGCTGCTGCTGCTGCGTGCTGCCTGTAGGCAGCTGACGCTGCTGCTGCTGCGTGCTGCCTGTAGGCAGCTGACGCTGCTAGAGATGCTGGATTGAGTGGATGGACGTCGAAGACTGTCGCAGGACCCCCGTAGGAATATGATTTTTGTCTCTGTGAAGACTGTGGGGGTTGCCCCGGAGGAGGAGAGTAGATATTCTCCCTGGTTGATGGAGAGAATGATACTAAAATGAATTCTTTCGTTTTCTGCTTGTAATATAAGAATCCAACCTCTGAAACCTGTTGAAGCTGAACTAGCGCGACGTTGGTGGCCACGAAGAGCACTTGGTGGAAGGACCGACTGATGAGTTGTTGGAAAACTAGTAACTGCACTTTCGGCCCTATTGTGGAGGTCTGTTGGCCGCCGTACCGGGAATGTTGAAGAAGTTGAGGATGTCGACGCAACGTCGTCGACTAAAACTTAATGGATAACAAAATAGTAAGCTACTCACAAAATAATTAATTGTATTAGTTTTGTGAGATTTAAATGGGGTTCACGCTGTTATCTAGAACTCTATTGGTAAGGCGTGCTTCATTATGAATTTACCTCATAATGAATAGGTCTTATGATTGCGTCCAAAACAAAAAAACACTTTCAATAACGAAACTCTTTGCATCGAACTTCATTCTTTCATTTCATTGGCCTTCAGACAGTTTCTCATTTATATTTGAAAACAAATGAACTTGTTATGATTATCAAGGATTTCGCGCCAAGAGTTAATTTTGTTTTCCACGAAAATCCCATGAATGGAAAAATCGATAAACAGTAATCATTCATGGTTTTACAAAGTTCAAAAGTAGTACAAAAATAAATTGATCGATTCAGACGGCTTTGTTGTCTGTCCACAATAATCATTTTGCATAAACCGGGATGTATGGACACTGGAATTCGCGACGATAGAAGGGGACGTGTTTTGCACTATACAAAGCGGATTTTCCTCGATTGTGATGAAATTGAATGGCTCGCTTAGTGTGTAGTCGGTCAATAAGACCTTTTTTCACTTTCGACATGGATAATGAGATTAAGAGGATAAAGAATTGGGAAAATATTATATTCAAAGTTATCTTCTGAAAAAAATAGCAGAAAGAACCAAAATTGAGACACTAAAAAGATAAGAGACCATCTCGTGAAAATCGACGTGTATAAAGTGAAGCGAATCAATGCTGTGTTTAATCACCTGCTATCACAAATTTTAACGAATATGAATAATGAGAATTCAGGATTGCCTGAAGTGAGTCATGAAATTATCTTGGATCCAAACAATAAGACTTTTCTAAACATTAAATCTTCCAAAAATAAACATTCGTGGCAGAAAATTATTATAAACGTTAAAATTCTGATGAATCATGGTGATTCCGCTTCCTCAACAAAAGGGCACAATGAAGAAGCTAAGAAAATATCAGCAATATTATTAAAAATTGAAAAAAAACAAATTCATCTCGAGACGGAGCCTTTGAGGAAATCAAAACATCAGTTCGGAATTATCAAAGAATAATCTGTCTTAGATTAAGGAAGATATCTCGAAAATGTACACGTAGTCATTTAAGAAAAGTCAAGATCCTCGTTGGTTCAATCGTTGTCGAAATTGCAACGGTCGTGAGTCATGGACAAAGAAAGAAGAAAATGCGGCAATACAGCCGGTATTTGTTCAAATAGAATAAACGTCTCAAGCCTTAAAAGCTAAATGTTCAGATTGAGGGTGAAAGTGCGGGGTCGGCCGAGATTCTGATTCAGGAAAGGGATAGGCTTTGATGCAAGTGTAACCTGAACTAATCAATTATAATAGAAAAGGGAACGTAACGTTAAGCCTGGATATTTGTTATACAACAAATTAAACTAAAACTATGAAAGTAGGCTACTTTTGTTTTTGTTTCATAATGCATTGTAAAGTTTCTCATTTTTAGTTGAACACAAAGATGACATAGTGACGCCAAAGAGAACTAGCTTTTGAATAATTAAAAAGTCATCAAAAAAAAGAAAAATTAGAAACAATAAAATTTCCTGAATAACCGAGAAAAATCCAAGGAATTATCTAGAGATTAAACCATAATAATGGCTTATAAAAGTAATGGATAAAGGAAAAATTAAAAGGAGGTACAAAGGAGCAAATCTCTATGGCTATAAATGAAGATTCAGTGAGGTCAGATGGACTCACCCATATTTACAGATGATTTTTCATCCATATTAAAGTTTTTTGTGTACTCTTTCATCAGATTTTAAATCGAGTAATCTATGTGCCGAGCTCGTTGCCCGAGGCAACACGCAGCACCTTTCTTCTTGAGGCTGCCTGGCTCGTTGTTGTATTTTGTGCCGTCCCCGTCACTAAAAAAATGCATATGAGTCGTACTTTTTTTGTTCCGAATCCACCTTCTTCCAGTCGCCTTGACGTTTGTTTTGCTTTGCAAATTTTGTCTTTCGTCGTTACACTGTAAAAAAGTACTTTTCACTCTGCAGTTCGGAGTTTGAATTCGGTCTCTAATCATAATACTGAATACTTTTGATTTGCCTAAGAGTCCAGTCCATTGTTGATAAAGTCGTGAGGCTGAAAATTGAAGGAATTTTATTTCAGGAAATAAAAAAACGAGAGAAATGCACAATGGACTCAATCGGATCCGGAATCTGGTTTCAATGGAATTTCAAAACGATTGATTCACGTTATTGGGGAAAGTTCAATCAAAATGAAGTCATTAGTAACGGAAATTAATTAGTCATTTACCCGATCAAGAGAAAAGGATCTCAGCAACACGAGATATATTTAGGTTCCTTGACCGTTTTGTTTCAAACCGGAAGTCTAACGAGGGTTTCGCAACCGCCCAAAGACTTGAATACAGAGTGGCTTTCATTACCTCGCGCAAATTCGCCGAACGAAATATCGATTTCAAACGGGCTAAATTCAACAAAGACTCTCGAAGAGTTTCTATTATTTACCTGGTAAGCAATGTGGTTCAATAATTAACAAATCGATATCCCTGCGAACTATCGTTGCAAATAATGGTAGTAAAATCAAATCATTGTGGAAGTTAGGAAATTATTTCAATAGTAATTGCAAGAACCTTTTAGGAGATTCTGAAAAGTTCGGTTTCAAAAATAGGTGTTAGTGATTTTGACGGAATTCTAGAAGATTTTAATGTACAAATATTTTCCAAGATAATTTTATTCTTAATATTGAGGTAGAAAGTAAGCAACTCAAAATCCATTTATGATTAAAGGATATTGATGGGAGATCTACTTGAGACAATTATCAACTATCAAAACTAGAGGAATTTGCATTTATTTAATAATTTAGCTAATGAAGAAATAAGCAGTCGAAATAAATCGACTTGATTCGAAAGACAAGCAAAAATTTTACACGGTGTCCTTTTGATGTTTCACTGGTTCCTGTGTTTCTTCATCCTTCCCACTCTGGGGGTCGAGTATATTTACCGACGGGGACAACAACGGAACACATGCTTAGTGTCATCCTTCCGAAACTTTGAGTTACCTGAGTTTTGTTTATTCAGCGAGAGTTACGTCGTTTATTTTCCTAGGCGTGAGATGGTGAAAATCGTTCACGCCTGGAGATTTGTGTACTTGATTCTATTTCGATTGTTTTGCATAGTCTGTGACTCAAACTTTGCAAACATAGTGCGTCTGGTTTATATTACCTCGTTTCATGAGTAAAAATAGAATGCATAATTCATTGATCAGCTGGAATCGATTATGCAAAGGAAACAAACTGACCGCAAAGAGAAATGAAAGCAATATGAAATAAAAAACGGCATGATTGGTCCATTTCGAAGAAAATTAATGCTAGCCAGTCATGGCTAGACTTTGGACGACTTTTCCTTTCCAAACTCTACAGCCAAACGAGTCAAAATGCTAAAAGGTATGTCTCCATCTACTTTCCGGCAGAATGGGCCATTAAAAGTCAAGGAAAGCCACAAGTTCTTCACCAATCTCTCATACATAACTAAAACCCCATGCCTTTTACTTAAATTTCAATTCGTTATCCACTGAAAAGCCTTTTTATCCCAACAGACTATTATGGGCTTTATAAATTCATAAAATATGGCTGTTTTGCCCCATTAGATTATTTTTTACCGAATAGGTCAAGTGAAGACATTTTCCCGCGCATGGAAATGTGTTTTGTTCAATTTCCAGAAATTGTAGGTTTGACGATGTCCCTCTGCCCATGGTCCTTGAGCCTTCTCTGATTTTTTTCGAGATAATGGAATCATTAGATGATGCAGTATCATTATTCACTTCTAAACTCGGAAATAAGGATCTAGATTTGAAATCCAACCGGATACGAGCTCCATATGTTCATAGACAATGCATCTGCATCATGGGTTTCATTATCTCTCTTGCAATAGTACCTTTTTTACTTTTAATACTTGTAAGAAGTCTGGAGCAAAAGCCAGGTGAGTAATCATTTTATTCATGTTTGATTAGTATGTCTCGCTATTGCAGTTTTTTATCACCTGCCCTTTATCGAAAATTTAAATTGTGGACTAGTATTTGAAGATTCACATAAGGGATTAAAGTATCGAGAAAACCTCGCTAAATACAGAATAATCTATAAGGATGAAGGTTCACTGAAGACAGATTGTGACTCCATTAAAAGTCGAGGATACTTCCCGAAAACAGCCTTAACTAAAGATGAGGAGAATTTCCCGATTGCATTTGCTAGAATTGTTTACAAGGTTAGTTTTTATTTTCAAACATGCTACTTGAAATTGAAAGTAAACATCGTTTTGAACTATCTTGACATTAATTTGAAAAGAATTCCAGACATTTAAAGAATTCTCAATTTCAAATGTTCATTCTAGACTTTTCCATTGAATTACGTAACATCTTAACACATTGCAAGAGATTCCAATAAGCAAAAACGGACTTTTTAGGATTACTACTTTCTGGAATCTCAACTACGGGTAGAGTACGCTCCACAAAATATCTTCTGTTATCTTCTTGATTCCAAAGCAGAAAAGTTATTCAAAAAACGAATTAGAAATCTCGGAAAATGTTTTGACAACGTTATTGTTCCTGAGGAAGAAATTGATGTCAGAAGTGAAGGACACAACATGACAGTCGCCCATCTGACTTGTCTAAACCATTTGAGATCCTATCGATGGAAGTATGTCATTTTGTTACAGGTAGATTGATTTATTATATTTTGTCTACGGATAGTTTCAGAATCATGATATAAAGTTAAAGACAAATGGAGAACTAGTGAAAATTCTGAAAATATTCAATGGAGCAAACGACATCTCGGCCAGTAAACCGGGAATTCACACATTTGCTCGGAAGCCAATTGGACTCTTGCGGCATTGAAATTAATTTCAAATAGTGGGGTTTTTGTTTTAATGGGGTTAAAATAACATAGATTTAGAAGAACTCAATACACTGCATCCGCTGAACATTACGAAGTCCTTAGTTCAAGTATCTATATCCCGTGAAGCCGTTGATTATGTCTTGGATGAATTGGATGTCGGTCTTTTCATTAAACAACTGGAACTCAAAGACTTTGGTGTAGATGAACTTTTCTGGGCGACTCTGAACACCGACCAAGTCATTAATCTCCCCGGAGGGTTCACAAGAGAATGTCTCACTCAAAATGACCAGATCTACATGACCACGAGATTCACAGCGTGGATGAGAGAAAAGAAACCGATCATTCCATGTAAGAGTAGTTTCTTCAGGAGATGGGTTTGTGTCTTTGGAGTCGAAGATCTTCCCAACCTCGTCCACGTCCACCAACTCTATGCCAACAAACTCCTTTCAGAGTTTGATTTTGCTGCAGTTACTTGTTTACTGGAGCATGTATATAATAGAACATACTTTCCAACAGAAAATTCCTTTTTTAATCTCGAAAAATACTCTCAACTACCTCATGTAAGTATTTCATTTGAAAAGCAATTTTTAAATGTATTGATATTTCAGATTAGATTTCATAATCAGAAGATGAAAAATCAGATTAATAATTTCAATTGTAGTGAATCCTCAGGACTTCCTTACGAGTAATTTACATAAATAAATACATAAATGTAAATCGGTTTTGAGCAACTCGACGGATTCATCGGGAAACAGAGTTGATCAAAGCATCTCAGTACTTTTGTTAGAATTATTTTCTCATAATTGCAAATTAAGGATATGACTATTTAATCTGCCGGCAATCTTTCGAAAACTTTTGTTGATTTCTCTTTTGGGTTATTCATCGTTCAATCTTCAAAGTTTTATAATTTACTTTGTGAGAAATAGAATGAATTAATTGAAATCCATAAACTATTCTGAAAACTACTTAAAAATACCATAAATTCTTTCAGACGCTTTTAGAAGATCTATGAAGGATTTTAAAATCTCTAGAGAAATGCTGAAATTTGCAAAAAAAACATTTGAAAATTTGTCAAACAATTTTCAAAAATTTACTGATGATTGGAAGGTTTTTTATAAATCTCCAAATTAATAATAAATTGTAAAAGCCGTCTTACAAAATTTCTGACGATTTCTAAAATAAATCCAACTTTCTCTATATAAAATATAATGTATAAAGAATGACAAAAACATTTTTAGTGGGTTTCTAGAAAGAAAATTTTATCAAAATGTGTATACAGTAAGTAGTACGCCGTAATTTTTAGTTTCAGAAAAGCAAAATTTCAATTAAAAATAATGGCTTCCTCAAATGTATTTTTTCATCACTTGAACTTTATAATCTCTGACGCTTTTGAAAACTATTGATATTTTCCTCCTAGTAATTAAAGATTTTAAAATAACAGTGCATACACATTGAATATTTGTGAATTCTCTAGGCATTTTCCATGCTCTTCAAGGGAGAATTCAGAAAAGTCGGAATCTTTGATAATCACAGATATCATATTTCAAATTTAACGATACTGAATATTCTTTAAAAACTACTTGAAAAAATAAGCGACGATAGTGTTAACAAAATTTGCTATTTTAAATCTTTTAAATACTATTAGTAGGTTTTAAAAAGAATTTTGAGCCATTGAACAGAATAATGACGAAATTTCATATTCTTGGACCTTTTGATACTTTGGCTATACGTCGAATAAGTAGTTGAGAAGCAAAAAATAATAGTGTTTGCAGAATTTTTGTTTGATTTCTTGGATATTATCTCTTTCTTCAACTCCAACGAAGTAAAAGAACATATTGCGCCGATAAACCTCAAATATTCAAACACTATTCACACTTATTAAATTATAAATAAATTAGAACAATAGGCAATGTCTAAGAACTTTAAATTACTAGATTTTTGAAATATTATCCAGGTTTTGTGTGGTAAATGATAAATGAAAAAGAGAAATAGTGTTCAGGAAATTCTAATTTTTGAATTTCTTGGACACTATTTCAAATCAGTTGAACTGCGACGGTTGAAGGAAAAAAGCACGATATTTTCTAGAACATTCAGATTTCTGAATATTTAAAGTTCTATCTTTGATTTTTGAAACTTCAAACAGAAATATGGAAATAAGTATCTTGAGAAAATATAAATTTTTGGATTTTTCAAATATAGTCGTTATTGTTTTAAAATAAATTGAAAAATGAAGAACGAATAGTGATTAGAAAACACGAGCTTTTTGATTATTCGAATACTATCCGGGTGTTTTAATAGGATTTTGAGAAAGTTAAAGGAAGTAATGACTAGAACCATTATTTGTTTGAATTCCTTGTATAGTATAGGTTTTCATCGAGGAGAAATTCATGGATATTGGAATAACTGATATTCCTCATATTGAATTGGATGATATGTTCGAGGGACTCTGAGTTTCTCAGAAGGTTTATGAAAACATATTTCTCAACATCTTTTCAATGTTCTACTTTGTTTTCAATATTTTTTATAAATTACTCTGGATTTTGCTAAAATGACTTTTTTAAATAGATTATAATCATGTTTAATTTTGGAGAAAGTAAAGACTTATTTTTCTTGACTATTTTCCTGAAGTGCAAATCAAGAAATTTTTTAATTTGATATATAAACGGTAAAGAAGGATACAACGAAATTCTTTCATATATGAGCTCTACTGTCAACCGAACTCTTTCTATATAAAGTGTGTCAAAGTCGTAGATTTTTTGTATTCAAGTCTAGATGTCCAAAAGTCTGACTGTTTAATTAAATTCATGAAAAAGAGTTGAAAATGCGCCATAATTTAACTTTTCGTATAGCAATAATTTTCAGTTTTCGGGAATGCATCGTTTTCAAGATCCATTCAACACAAACTGATCACAGAATTTGAACGCCCATGCAGTAAGTTAAAAATTGTATTGTACGTTATTTTAGATCTCTAATTTCATTGATATAGCTACTTTGTAAATAATTAGATGTATGAACTCTTAAATTAAGAAATTCTCCATCTGTTGTTTTGAAGAAAAAGAGAGACTCAAATAGATGTATATCCATAACAACATCAATGAAGGACCTCTGAGAATGCCGACTTTTAAAAAATACTTCATGCCATAAAAAGATTCAGAAAATTGGAGATTTATGATTCAAGAAAATAACCCTTAACAAAACATTTGTGTTCATTCAATAAAGATCTACTTTTATTTAGTTAAACTTTTTAATGACTGCAGTGAGATTCATTAATATCAATCTTAACGACTATATCAAGTTAGAATAAAAATGACAACGAAACAAAAAAGTGAATGTACTTTTCTACTGTAGAAAACGGAGGTTACGTTTAGTAGTAGAATATCAACCGAAAATCTAGGAAAATGATATTATATGATTTGCTTTTAGTATTTTTGATTAATTTTTAGAATATTGTAGGAAAGTTGAATCCTAAAATTTTCTGAAAATAACTTTTTGACATCTGCTTTATTTTAAAATTCTAAAACTTTGGAGAATTATTCAGAAATGTATTAATATGTTTTGTAATAATTGTATATCAAAGCCAAAAAATTTCGGTGAAATTAAAAAACCCAGAAGTAAATTGAAATTTGTTTAACTGTTGTTGAAGCTCTTTTGGAATAAATTTCGAAGTTCATTATGTAGATATTTAACCCTATAATTTTTCATGTTAATTATCGAGATGGTGGAATAATTTTAGTTAACGTTGTCCATTATGCTTTAAATTTATAGATTTTTGAAAGATTTTGTCTAAAAGCTGTAATTGTGGTATTTCTTCTAAATGATTTAGGAGTTTTGCAGTCTATGAAGATTGTCAACATTGTTCTTCAAATTGAATTATTATTATTACTAATACATGTGAGAAATTTAGAATCTCACTATTATTTCAGAATTTGTAAAATTTTCCACCAACAAGTAACTGCATTGTTTCATGTAGTTAGAAAGGATATGAAAGTTTCCGTTTCAGTTGACGTCATTCATTATGGTGTTTATCATTTTATACTTTTAGCTATTTAAAGTATGAATTATCATAAATTGCGGTCCAGTGTATCGAGAAAAAGGAAGAAAGTATGAATTGCATTAAGATAAACAACTTCCCTGTTGCTGCTCTGTCAATGAAATCGCAATTATGCATGAAGTTTAACTAAATTCCCCAAATCCAAGAATAGAACTCGAATAAGTCGTTTAAAGGAAAAACCAATTAATTCGAAGACCTCAATCCTACACCGAATGCTGGTTTCATTCACCTGTGGTTGTTATCCAACGTTGCCTGTTCTCAGTTCATCCTGTAGCTTGTAGAAGTTTTTACAATCTTCGAGAAGCCCTTAAGAGATTTAAGCTGTCATAAATGCCGTGAATGTTTCTGATATTTTTGAAATTTTTAAAACTTTCTCAAATTCTTCATTAAAGGTTTTAAAATATAAAAATTCAATAAACAATTTATACGACCTGCAAGAATTTCTTGAAGATGAATGGAAACTTTGAATGTATCAGTGAAGAATCTGGAAGAAATTATTGTATTTTCTCCACATTCTTTTGTAAAATAACAAAAGAAATGAAATAATTTTTAAAAACCTTAAGATGTATAATTCCTTTCAGAGGTTTTCACTATGTCCAAATGATGGAAAATTGATGATATAAATGTTTGATATCCCATAAATGTCATGATGCTTCTAGAACTCTTCATTTAATGAGATTTAAAAAAATGAAAAACTCCAGAAGATCCTATGGATCTCTAATTCTCCCAAAACCTCTTCATGAGACCTTAAATTGGACATAAAAGATCTTGGAGGACCTAAGATCTTTCAGGTGTTGTTAAAATTGTTTAGATATGGATAAGATTTGAAAAGGGAAATAAAAATGCTCTAGAGAAACTGGACATCTATTTTTATGAAATTTCATAGGATAAAAACATAGTCATGGGATTAAAAATAAAAGATTCAGAAAATTAATTGTTTCGAGATTCATTAATTTTTTATCCATAGGTATTCATATTGTTGAAGACTTTAAAAATTATGATAGTTGTATATGGGATCTGATTTAAACTATAATATGAAGATTCGAAACATTTGAGTAATATTCGAACTGAAAAATGTGAAATTCATGCTGTAATTCAATGGATCTCAGCAGACTCTTGTTAAAAAGGCAGGGATATAATTTGAAACTATTGTGAACAAAAACTTTAAGGAAATATCTCCCAACAACTCTCTGAATGTTTCCTCAAAAACATTTATAATGCCTAAGTATCCAAAAGGCTATATTTTCAAATGATTACTTTTTTCTTCTCTTATTTATCTGTCAAATTCAAATGTATATTCAGAGAACCAAGCATTTGCATTTTGTACATACTATTCTCATTTCTTGAAGTTTGAATAATATTTGTAGTATTCAAAAAATCAACAAAGTTAAATCTTATTGACACTATCCCACATTTTCATTTCTTTTGTTCCCAATGACAAAATCTGGAATGCGTTTGAAAAACTCGATTATTTTGATTTGTTGGACACAATTCCACTTTCACCTTTCTTCACAATTCAAAACTCAGAAGCAATGTTTGCAAAATAATAAAAATCTGTGGAGATTAGTCTACGATTTACCCTGTTTTTCTCAGATCATAAAAACTCTTCACATTTGAAATTTAATGGAATATGATTAATTTTGATAACTTTTTGAATATGAAGGATAGTGTCGAAAATATGTAAAAATTCAAAATTTATGTACACTATCCTGACTGATGTTTTTCAATCTCATCCCAAGATTTGGAAAATACTTGGAATGGAAAAATTAGAGATTACACTGTAGTTAAATTATTTGATTTCACAATATCTTTGAAATCCTTCATTGAATATGAATAATGTTTAAAAGCAAATAACTAATAGTTTTAAGGAATATACTCCTTTCAAGTTGTTCCAGTAGACATAACTGCTCAGAGATTCCAGAACGTATGAAGAACATTTTCAATTTAACAAGTTGCTTCTCAGACTAGAATATAGGTTTTTATGTTCATTCTCTGTTTCCATTTCTTTTAAGTCACTCAATATCTTGGGATTTCCCAATATTGAATTATTTCTTGTTCTTCTTGTTCTTCTTGTTCTTCTTGTTATTCATATATTTTTATTCAGCTCATGATAAAATTATTATGACAATAGTTGTGATCGTATTGGCAGGAATGTAGAAACTTTCTCTAGTAGAAGAGATCATTTATAGAAAAGGTTTTCACCGCTATTATCCTGCTCATAACGACATATTCATATATCGATTTCGAATTTTTCGCTAATATAACTCCAGTGCAAGTTGTTAGTTATGAAGTATATGTGTATTATCACCTTCATCGTATTTTAAAAGTTTGTGCGTGTGATAATGATAAACATTTTGTTTTCCAATGACTTGGAACTTCTTCGGGAAACAAGGAAATGATGAAAAAGTCTCAACTTTTCCGAGAAAACACCGTTGAATCAATGTTCCATACTTTATTTCACTTTGTAAAGAAATTTATGAGAAGAAGATATAGAATAAGTTAAAACATGAGACCACGTAATTGGTTCAATCTTTAGTTTATTCGTTTCCTTTTTATTTGACCCGTAAAAATCGAAATGCATTCTTTGAATTAATCTCATCCACTGAGGGAAACTGTCGAATGTACAGTGTCCTTCCCAGCAATAGGGAGATAAGCTACCATGTTGACAATACGTACAGCTCTTGTTCCCTTCTTGTCCTCGAGCAAATTGAGGCCCTCAAAGTTGACACAAGGCAAGAAGCGAAGGACATAGGTGACGCCCTCGTGAATTCGTCTATTTTGCCAATAATAAATAAAAGGGTTCACGATAGAGTGGAACATGGCCAAGGTGTGGGACATCCACCATATATACAAAATATAGGGGTGACTGACAATTTCGGGGTCGTAATTTACCCAGATATTCATCAGAAGGTTCTGGGGAGCCCAGCAACCGGCATAGAGGGCACTTACAAGTAGAACCATGGGTATCAACTGAAATTAATCGTGTGCTAACAAAGCGAGTGGGATTTGTAAGAATTCAAACCTTCTTCACGGATTCATGCCTTCCCTGGACGACGCACCGAGTTGAGGAAGTCCTGTCAGCTCCTGGCACTTTGCTGTTCCACATCTTGATTCCAATGAAAGTGTAAGTCACAATAAGTACAAATAATGGCAATAGATACTGTAAAGCAAATACTACAGTGGTGTAGGTGTGAATGACTTTATTCGTGTCTCCGAGGAAACTGAGTAATTTCCAATCTTCTGAGCAGGTTACAACTCCAGGTGTCACCACGCCTTCTTCGGTCTAAAAATTAACGATTTTATTCCGACAAAATTCATTAAAACCAACATGGTTGACAATGAAGAGAGGCAATGCCATCCCTGCACTGAAGGCCCAAGTAATGAGGATCAAGTAAAAAGCCCTCTTCCTTGTTAACCTCAGCCATGGAGTCATCACAAACATGATGGCCATGAATCGGTCAAAACTAAAGATATTCAATTGATTTCGTATCACGTATGGCTATTACCTTATTGCTACAAGTGTCCAGCTGCTTAGGAAAACAGCAGTAGCTTGGAGAAAATTAAAAAATTTACAAGATACAGCTCCGAAAAGCCAGCGTTGATCATCGAATATAATAACGTGCCAATAACTGAATGGCATACAGAACATGCTAATCATCATGTCTAAATCCATTCAATTAAGGTGGTTTGTTTCTTGTAGCAACTCACCTGCAACAGCAAGATTCAGAATGAGATAATTGGTAGCAGTACGAAGTCTTTGGAAATAAAGGATAACTCCGACAATTAATGCATTTCCGACGAACCCAACAACACTAAGAACGGTATACAGAGTGATTGCGACAATTCTGCAGGCAAAACAGAACCTAATAACACCTTCGTCTCCGGAGGAAGTGCCTTCTGATTCAATAACGTCATCGTCCAGAGAACTGTTCTTCCATATTTCCCCAGTGCTATTTAATATAACATCCATAACACCTAAAGTTATATTCTATTTCAAGTGAACAAGAAAACAAAAGGTTCTAAATTCCTCGCAAAGACAGAAATAGAAAATGAATGATGGAAACTGTTTCAGAAAACTCTACTACTGAGTTGCTAAAAATTTAGACCCTCAGGGAACAGTCGTCGATAACAGGACTAATCCATCAGTCATTGAAATGGCACTTTTGGGGCTGAAAACATTTTGGACACCAAACATAAAGAAACTACATCGAGTTAAAACAATAAAATTCGAGCTGACGTTCGAGTACTCGAAACAATTATAAATTATTGGCAAAATGCAATTCCAATTTCTCATTTAAGCTTAGCAGCTCTTTCGTGGAGGAGAAAGTAATTAGGAAGTCAATCTAATCCATAAATAAACCGACAAAAAAGGAAATCTTCAAGTTGTCCGAAGTTTATATCCCTCACTTTGTGGAATTTAAAGAGAACAAACTTCAAGAGATGGTTAATTCGATGTTAAATAAGAAAAACTTAGTTTATTTAATTCCAAAAAAGGAGTTGTCAAATGTCACACCCAAGTTTTAACTCGATATGCGAATTTTCTGGAATAGTAATACAAGCATAGGAAAACAAAAACCCATGTGGAAACAATGGCTAGAAGGAGATTTGAGTTAAGTTATAGTGGCGGAATAAATCTATTAGCCTTGTCTTCCTGGCTTTGCCTAATACAGGAATGGGAAAGGAAGATCGTGACAAACAGTGGAGGGAATGCTAAAACCATACTTGGACCACATAATTAATCTGGGGAAATTCCATGCGTTTCAGCTGTGAGCGTGGGAATGAATCGTGAACAGCAGTTGGAGGACGGTTGAGATTTATTGGACATGCTTCAAGCTGTGAACCCCTATGCCAAAAGTCAAAAAACAAAAGAAATTTCATTACTTCTTTAGTCAAAACAAATTTGTACATTTTTAACGAAATAAAGATGGTAGCGATATTAGATAAACTTTCAACCCACGAACGTTGTTCAATAGTAGTGACAAAACGTAGATGCCATTATGTCTATTACTTCCCCATTGAGCAAGATTGAAAAGCCCAATTATGAAAGAATAATGAAAACACGCAAATCCAAGATTCCGAAAACACTCTAGTTTTCCCGAGGATGCCATTGCCATTCCTAATTCTTGACAGGATTTTTTTAATTTATGGAAAATACGACTCATCAGTTTTAACTTAAGGACAATAAGGTCATCGATAACGGGTGTTTTACTTTAGAATCCCATCCATTCTAACCAAATGTCAGTATGTCAAAATGGGATCAAAATAGCAACTATGATTATTTTGAAAACTGAGCCTTGCAAAAGTGAAAACAGCGGAAAGTATTCTAATTGTTCTGGGATAGATTTTCACACTTTTTAAAATTTCTTGGACTTTTGAGCTTATCCGAGAACAACTGTCTGCGGATGGTGCTAAAACAAAAAATAGCCAATTTGTCAGAACAATCACAGATAATGAATGACATTGGTTCTAAGCTCTTGTTCGACAAATGATCCGCTCACTAGAACATAAATAGGTTAATCACTCATCAATGGTCGGCCCAATTAAACCTCGAGGTATTGAAAGATATAAAATAGAATAACTACTTGAACAACTTGTCTGAAAAAATATCTTGGCAAAAACATGGTGACAAGGAAAAGTGCGTGACAAATTAGCTTAGAAGAAACAAGAGAATCTTGATTTAACTTTTCGACAACAGAAATATCAAAGAGAATTGGAACAGAGATTCGGGGATTACTCTAAGAAAACAAAAAACAAGTAATGAAAATGTTTTCCGGAAGGAATATAGTAACAGTTGTTTAATGCGTCAATAGGGATTCTTAATTTATCCTAGGTACACGATAAAAACAAAATCTGAACGCTCTGCAAAGATTACAGCCAATGAAACTGAACAATGGGGACTAATTTCAGTCAACTCCACATGTCAAGTGATATCAATTATATCAGATATATAGATGAAATATTCAAATCTTTAAAAACCATACTGAAAGGACAAAGCTAGATTCTACCGATTTTGTGTTGTATTAATTCAATTACTAGCTTGCGTAATGCTAGATAATAGAAACGGGCTGCATATATTTATTATTCAGATTTGAGAGCAGGGCATACAAAGTAAAGAAATGTAACTGCCAAAGTTGGAAATTACTCCAGAGATTGAAAGTCAGCCAACCGAAGTTAGCAATTTTTCCGCTTCTTTACAAAATTTGGCTAATGAAACTGACTAGCTGATTTCCTAGTTGAGTTTGCGGACTTGATGGAAAAGAATCCATGTTGAGTTCGGAGGAATGGAAAATAAGGCCTTCCAGTCGAGTTTGGCAATTTTTCGGATTAAAATGGTAGTCGGGACCTTTCAACGCGGTTTGGCGTTAAAACAGATAAGAGGTTAGAAGCGAACACCCGTCTGTGGGAAGGAGTCCATATTATCATAAATAACCTAACTTTGCCTGCTGCCTTAAATTTGGAAGGTCGAGGAGATGGAAATAAATTGGTTTCATATTAGCAAGACAGTTCTGAATCAGCAGGAATATAAAAACACAAAACGGATAGTTTTTCGACATGAATCATAGACAAGAACATGGAAATAAGCTTTCAGAAACCTTTCAAACTTAGGAAGGAAAGAAAACAATAATTGGGCCAATAAAAGCTGGCTCTCCATAACTTTCAAGAATTATCTCGGCTCGAAATCCAATGATGACAGTGGGAGAGAAGCTGCAGTCCATTTTAGGAAAGACAAAGATGGAACCTGGCACATCCGGAACTATCTAATGTTCCTTTATCAACACCAAGACAGTTTTGGCTTTTCTCAAATCTCAAGAGGACACCATCATTCAAAAATATATAACACAAAAAAATAATCGAGAAAATGGCATGGAAAAACCCTCGGAGAATCCCCACCGGCAATGAAACTTTATTCCGGGAAGTATTTCGAGACAAAGTTTACAAGCTCCAACGAACCTGAACGACCGAGAAATCTAATTTGGAACTCCTTACAATTTGCTTTGGACCTTCTTGGTTTTCCATTTGGGTTAAATAGATTCTAGAAGATTTCATACTTAAAAACACTGGCCAATTCTGACAAATAGGCAAAACACGAACTCAATCAATGCCAAAACAAGGCGATATATTTGTTTTTATTAACTCAATAAGTTCAGTTTCTATTATAAACAACTGCTTCGCAACAAACAGTGATAAATCAGTAATGATTAATGGCTGTTCAACAACTCCATTTCATTTCTTTCCAGATGGCGTTGGGGAGTTCTAGTGTTATATTTATCAAACAAGCCATTCGTTTTCGGATTAAAGATGAACAAACTGACAAAAGAAAGGACTAAAGCTTCCATGCAGTATGCAAATGATGCCATGTCTGTAAGAAATTGAGAAAATAAAAATAAACCAGAAATAGTACTTACATTGAGATCTTGCTTCAACAGTTCCAATAACTCCGACATCAAAAACATGATACTTCATCAGAACATCGGTAATAACCTTTTCCAAGGTAAAAATGGTCTGAGTTATATTGATGAAGACGTACAGACTGGCAAATTTTTGTCTCTTCAAATACGCATCACCTACTTTCTTAAGCATTTCAGAACCGTAGATGGAAAGAAGAACCGAGACTGTATTGATCCCATTGACAGCGTTAGAAGCTCTGAAAGTAGTTCACAAATATACTTATTACTTGAACATAAGCACGACTCACGTATTAACTCCATGCATGTTCTCCAAGAACCCTATCATTAGAGCAACCCCTGTGAATATCCTCACAAATGAAGTCTGATAAACTAACCATTCTAAAAAGTGGATTCTCCATCTGAAATTTTAATTCCTTTTCAGATATTTAAAGATATCATACACTGTCGGGCTAATCTTGGGCAAGCAGTGGCAGAGGCAGGGAAAGAAAGGAGCACAGTTAGGGTCAATCTTGAGACCTGTTTGATTCATATACTGAACAATGTCTATTCGAGATCCGAAGAGGTGATCCATCAGTCTAATGATGACTGTTAGGCAGATCATGCAGTAACTAAAAGAATAATCATACCATTATAAAAAAAGGAAGTAAATATGATCATAAAATTCCCTCGAGATACACTTTTGTACTTTTTAGAAACTCTGAGCTTGGTTTCAATTTTTCTCAACGTTCTAGAATCTTCTAAAATTTTCTACGAGAATCCGGAAGGCTTTATAAGCTTCCATAACATTCTTGAAGATTTACAAAATTTCTACCACACTCTAGGAAATGATAGAAACGTCCATAAAAGATTGGCAAATATTAATTTTACAATTTCAGTGTTATTTTCGACTTACCAAACCCCCAAAATATTCGTAAACATGGCTGATCTTGGGAAGAACATTCCAACAATACTGACGATTGCTGTTATCTTAATTGTGGATTAAAATTATACATTATCCTTTATAACTTACGGGTAAAATAAACACCAGCCACGAAGCATAATGTCGGACTGCTTCAGAAGATATGTATTTAGACACAAAAACTTGCTCAATCAATCCGATGATGATAATAATACTTGCAGAAACACTTGCTAAAATCAATAATATCTGGTCAGACGAGGACATTCCTAAATATGTACTTTAACCGGACTTAGTAATCAAGTAATCTCACCATTTATCCATTCTCGAACACTGGGGACAGTTACTAGAGGCAATGCGGGAACTTTTCCATTCATTTTTCTGTTCCAAATAAAATTTTTCAATGACTCAATGTGTATTTTATCTGCGAGTCGAAGACTTCGCCTTTTATCTATTGTTTGCCCAGCATTATCAGTCTTTATTTCCAAATCAACTATTTTAACGCTTGAAAAACGTCCGAATTCCCCAAGAACAAAATTTACAAATATTATTTACTCAATAATCTAAAAATAATCAATCAATGAAGCGGTTTGACAGGTCGCGGACTCGTCGAGGTGTGGGTGCAGTGCGGATACATTCAGACAAAGACTTGTTCTCACAATGGAATCTGAAGAATTTCAGCTTTCACGTGAATACTTAGGGTAATCTCACTAACCTGTGATAAAAAGTAGTGTTATTGATTCTATAACACCTGTGGATAATCCCGTCAACCAGGACGTCTCTTCCAAGCTCAACAAACAATCCCCCTTCATCAATGCATCCGAGAACCCTGGTAACACCTGTCTCCGAGCACTGATATCGAATGTGTTTTTCTGTCCATATTTGACCTTCACTGTAGATTTCGTTGTCTTTCTTGCAACCGAGAGCTGAAAAATTACAGTAGAATCAATCACGAAAATCTATCTCCAACCGTGGACAGTGTATCTAATCTTGCCGTTCTCCATATACTCACAGGAGTGTTTCTCCCTCCCCATGATGACAGATTGCCCCAGAACCAAAAGTTCATTATTTCTATTTTGAATGTAGCATCCTTCAATTGAAATTCCATTTTCTTTGCAAGTCAATTTGAACGATCCGTTCCTAAATGAATCCCCAACATCGTAATGAATTCCATTTTCGAAACAAGTCGGTCCTGAAATTTGTAACTCCTAAATCACGTCATCTCAAGTGGGCTTACGCTGCTCGTATGTGACTGTATCTCCATTGATCAAGCACTTGTGACGGATTCCATTTCTCAGGAATGTTCTGTTGATCTGGATAACTGACATATCATCGGAAACGCAAGCTAAAGCAAACAAAAATCATATGTCATAAAATTAATGGAATCCCTAACCCATGACTTCGGCAGTTCCGTTATTACATTTGTAATGAAAATTGTTCTTTAAAAATGTTTGTCCATGCTCGTGAGTCCCTGATCCTGCCACAACACAGGGGAGCGGTGGGAGAATGTCTCCTTTTCTAACTGAAAGTGAAAGGATTAAATACAGATTAATTATTCAGGCGACCAACCGTGAGGAATAATTACTCTGTCCTTGGAGGTATCGGGATCGTCCCCATGAGGAACTAGAACAAGAGCATCGTCATTGGAAATTTGTAACTCGGCCCAGCAGGCTACCACAAGAAAAAACAGCTTGAGAACGTTAAATAACATCGTCAATTACACGGTTTTTCTTGAAATGAATCCGAATTAGAGCAATTGGATCTTGACCTTGACTGGGCGCGGTTACAGCTGCAAGGTCAGATTAATCAAAACGGCTTGAACTGATTTCGAGAATCTGGTTCATAGCAATCAATAATCAAATTTGTTTTATTGATCAACTTTATTTGCCAATGAAAGTGAAAATCAAAAATGTACAGAACAAAAAAAGATGTCTTGTTTACGCTATTGCAGACCCAGTTTCAAAGCAGTAGTGTTTTGATGAAAGAAATAAAATAGACTTGATTTCTAAACCAGCACAATCAATTGAGAACTCGCAATTGCGTTGAATCTACCTCTGAAGGAATCATTGACCCGTTAAAAATAGTGTAACAGACGACATCATCTCAAGGGTAAGGTGAAATTCCGTCTGGAGAAAGCAGGGGACTGCTCCACGTCATCTAAATGGTCGATTGTTCCGATGGAATCTACTCTATCAGTTGACCCCAGAGACCGCTGGCCGCAGGAATCTAAGCTTGTCAAATCAGTAGTGGATTTTATCCAATCTGCAGAGCCATTGCTGATTCTTTTTTCATGAAGGATAACTGCTTTGTCGTTTTTTTCTTTGAGATTTGTTTCATGATAAGGGGTACTGTATCTATTACTTCCTCTCATATCTTTGTAGGGTGGTGGGGACCTTCCTTCTTCACTGATGTAAGTGGAAATATCACTGCAAGCAGAAGACAATGTTCTGTCATTTTCACATACTTTTGACCCCCATCTACATTTTGGTCCGACTGTATCATCCAGATTGGAACTGAAGACTGTATCCAGCGTATAAATGCGGAAGTATTGTAATACACAGAATGTAAAGGAAAATAACACCGAGAGAATCCCGGAAATAATTGCCAGATAGAAAGAAGAACCATAACGCATTACTAAATAAATTTTCTGCCCGTTAACACCCACAAATGGGATATGCAGTTTCTCCGGTGCGAGGATAATATACAACAGCACTCCTAAAAGGATAAAGCAGCCTGTTAACAATCCAGCCTTGGCGTATTGATGAGGGAGTGACAGTAATAACACCGATTGAAGAGCCCAAAAAGCTACTGCTGTCCACAACAAAGCATCGGCAAAGTACCCGGCTTTCCTGTATTCTCGGCCCCAGCAGAAGGACCCGGCATTTAAAGAAAAGTATTCCAAAACCTTGAGGAACGGATAAGGCATTCCTCTGTCGTAAGCTTCATTTAATTCGACTCCCATTGCATTGACTACAAAAATTTTGTTTATTTAAAATGCAGTAGGTAAATAACCAACCTCCGTCCATTGTGTATTTCTCATTGAAGTACATTCCTTTGAAACGCTCCGGTTCTGAGCTAAAGGACCGAACATATTTCAAAGAAACATTGATAGCCTTCAGGCCCACGCTGATTCCGAGATCGCTTTCATGCTGAACTCCATTGGGAGTAAATTGAGAGACAATCCTGGCTGAGCCCACATTCCAATAGGGAAGCACCAAGGAAGCTGTAAATAACAAAATCAAATAAATGAACATGACAATCTTTGGTCTTACCAACTAAAAGGCACCCTATCCCCATATGATAAGTTATTGTGAAAAAGCTGCTGAATCTCTTTTCACGCATCCCAGGCAGAATAATAATGAATGCCAGATACGGTACTAAGAATAGGAAGAATATGATCATTGTCTGAAAACCAAAGAGTAATTGGAAAAATAATTTATGAAACTCACTCTGATATTGATTGATAAAGGTTCAGAAATGTTTCTATAGAAATATGTTGGAGCTCCATCATCTCGAAAAGATTCAAACCAAGTCATTTCTCCTCCGGCAACAAGTGGAACAATCAGAACTGAGCTGAAAAGAGTCAATTAATTGTTTCGATCAGACCAATCAAATTCTCGACGTCAGAAAACATCACAAAACTGGCCCGGAAACATAAACAAAGATAAAAACAAAGTTTTCTAATAAGATGACAACCAAGGCTAATTTTCCACAAAGCAAAATTTTAAAGTGTTTCGGAATTATGAATCATTAATATTTAACGAGAATTCGGCTACTTCCGGAAAAGCTCGGTCATGTTAAAGGTCGTTGATTCATGCTTCCAAAATCACGCAAAATTGAAATTAGAACACAATTAAACTTTAAAATCTGGAGAAAGAAAATTGGGCTCTGTTATAAAATATTCAATTCAGTCAAAAGCAACGTTTTAGACAAAAAGGACTCATTTGATCGCGATCTTATCATGTTAGAAACCGGTTAGGATGACCGAGGTTTTGCTTCTCGAAAGTGAATCTTGGTTGCGTAAGCTTCACAACTTTTACCCAATTCACTGAGGAGATTATAAAGGTTTATATAGGAAATATTTACGTTACATTTCCCACGCATTGACCTCACTCTCGTGAATACATGGTTTTATAGCGGCCGAAAAAATGTTTATTTATTTACTTAAACATTCCACAACCTGACCGACAAGAGGAAGGGGAGACAAGCACATTACTCGCATAACTCAAGTCATACTTATAGGATCACGTTGAAAATATTGCCACAAGTGACAAAAACGATTGGAATGTGACAGACAATAGTTATAAGTTATCAGAGACGCGCTCCATGAAGTCAATGTCATTGAAGCAGCACTTTGGTGCGACCCTGGGAGAGCGGAACACTGTTGACGAGATGTGGAACAAAGACCTTACATTAACGTTAAAGAAATCAGTATGTCAGTTTGACAAAACGAGTACATAAAAGGAAGAAGCTGAATAAAAGACCATTGCTTGATTCTCCCTTGCGTGAGTTATTTTTCTGAAGAGTCAAAGGGCGAGGCTGGTTCTTGGAATGCAAAAAACTTCACGTATTTTCCACAAAACCCGCCAGAATTCATTGTTCTAGGAGGAACAATTGAAAACTAAGAATTACTCGAAATAGCAAAGTGCAAATCACTCTGCAAATGTACTTGAATCATCCTTGCAAAAAGTAAATATTTCAAGGGCAATCAAGGAAATCGAGAGTTGACAGGGGAAATCGCTTCTATCGTTACGCAACCGACAACACGAATCTTCTTGGCTTCTTCTTCTTTTGGATCAGATAACGCCAGTTGGTCATTTCTCTAAGCTCCCGTCAAAACAGGTTTGTCTCCAATGTCCAGGGAAAGATGGTCTCAGTAATTGGGCGGCGAGGAAGGAAGCGTGGCAATTACGATGGGGCCTTGACTTACATTCATCCAAAAAGACAGAAAAGACAGAAAAGACGAACAAGGTTCTGGCAAACTGGACAAAAAAGACCAAGGGATCACTTTGCGGCCGCCGGAGGGTATTAATCCGACTGCTTTGTTTCCCCGCGGTCACTCTGAAATCCAAAAATCATCCCCCGTAATAATTATTTTTTCTAATTTCCTGATCAACGGGGAAAGATCCAAAGTCGATTGGTCAAGGGATAGATCCCGTTTGTGGGAGATTGCATAATAGGAGCCGACAAATAGACAGGTTTGGACCTGGGGTCCCGATTCTGGAAGTTTTCCAAAGAGATAAGGAAAAATCAGCCATTAGAAGAAACAGGAAAAGACAGTTCATCAAGGGCACTGGAGCAACATCATGCAACAGTTAAAACTATCTTTGTTTGAAATTATGACAATTCTTTGATCACCCGAAAGTTAAACAGGGATCAAGGTTACTAGAATTAGAAACAATGCCCGAGGCATGTTTGATTTTATACTCAGTGGTTGTTCGTTGTTTACCTCATTTCCTGTCTCGATTTGACATCTAAAAGTTAGAGAACCTGCCCGCGCCAAAGTTCATGAGCTTCGAGCAAAAAAGTTTGCATTATTCTGAGCCAATGACATTTTGACTTATTTATTGTGAACATACACTTTCAGAGTTCGTTTGTCTGCAGAATCCAGTCTCGCTCCTTTACAACTGGTTTATCTTCCTGCTCTCGTGCAATCATTTGTGTCAAACGAGGTCTTGCTTGGGCTTCTGTCATGAATGTCAAAGTATCATAACCAAGAAGTTTGCTTGATATTGTTTGAAAAACGACTTTATTATCATTATTTGAACAATTCAAAAATAATAAAATTTATTGTTTTTGACCTTTAGAATTTGACTTCGCCTCTGGGGATGGTTACAGCTTTTCCTTTACTATTGATTAGTTTTAAAGTAAGGACGTTAAAGTTGAATCGACAGGAAAAGTAATGCTAATCGAATTAATATTTTCAAATGAATTGTGTCAAACCGAAACTGTTCAAACATACATTCTGAATTTAATTTTACTTAATGTTCCTCTAAAGTGAAATAACCCATATACATGTTCGCGAGATAATTATATTCCTTAAAAATTATAAAAAGTAGCAAGATTGAAGGGAATAAATATGCTTTGTATCAAAATTATAGTATTTTTAAACTTATTTAGTAATTTTCTATCCAGAATTAAATTTAAAGGGTATTGACCTGTTATCATATGATTATGTAATCAATGTCGCTTAATAACATCAAGAGCTTGGTGTTTAAATATGACGCTAAAAGAATATTACCTATTACAAAAGATATTGGGGATCATAGGGCAACTTGTCATGTCTTTCCTTAAAAACGACTGCAGGATATGGTTCACATATCATTTGATAGAGACTTATATGTGCTTTCTTATTTGAATATTAATATCTTATCAAGCTTCTAGATAATTAAATTATCAATTTTCTCGAATCCGAATGCAAAGAAACTTCAAAATAATTCTTCAGACAAAACTTAATTGAATCCTGGAATGTTATATACTATTCGATTTAGTATTCTAAAATCTCTATAACGCTACAAATTTTACAGTTGAATCTCTAAGTAGTAAGATAAACAACTGTATTTGACGTGAAAATTTCCTTTGATTACAAAAAAATATTAAACTTAGTAAAGCTGATCTAAAAATCAGATGATTTCACAATAAATGAGTGAAAAATTAGAACAGAATTAATATTCCTTTATTTTTTGTAGTATATGATATATACGAAATGCTATGCATATAGCTCCCCGCTTTAGAGAATTGTTTATTAAAAATCGACATCAGATTCGCAATAGGTATCTTATAAAGTATAAAATAAGTTGTAAATTGTATTGATATATTATTTCAATTATAGTTATTCTTCTTATAAGTTTCGGGGTAAAGAAAATGCTGACATAATGGAATTTATTGTTATAAAGTATTTAGAAGTTCTCAAAAAAGTTAATTTTGACCTCTTTGAATTAAAATAGAATCAAGAAGGGAAAAACTTGTTTGATCATTATTGGTACAGATTCTAAAGATCCGATATGTAGTGATATATTCATTTTCAAATCGATGATTTTCCCAAACAATTATGGAGAATTATTGAGGAAACTATGACCCGGTCGCTCTTCTCATAGTTTCTTATGTTGTTATTGTTATCACTTTTAATCATGTTCGAATGACGTTATTATCCATAAAAATTCAAAATCAAAGTATTCCGCTCAAACGCGGAAGCTTTTATCATTCAATCAAGCAATCAAACTAAAGACTGAGCTGATATGTATAGTTGTTGTTTTTTCTTGGGGTCGAAGAACAAGGTACTTTTATGCTTTTGAGTTTTGTTGGAGCATCTTAACTTGCTCATCTGGCCTTGTTGTTTCGGGATCTTCATCGATCTCAACGTGATCCAAGTTGATGCCCTTTGTTTCCACAAGCCAGTTATAGGAGATGAAGAGGTTAAAGGTCCCGAGGACAACCACGGTCAAATAGGCACTTGGTTTCCAGAAGGAATTCATGTGGGCCAACTGAAAGAAAAATTAGCTCTTATTGAGATCTGAAATCCAACCATGGGGGCCATGATTGCCCCAATTCTGGCAATCAGGGAACAAGATCCCATTGTTGTTGCTCGCATTGCCGTAGGCATGACTTCCACTCCGCAGAGATAACAAGCATCCCAGCACATTTCGATGAAAACGGTACCAATAACATTGACGACCAAGATCCACATTCCCTAAAATTGCCTGTAATAACAAGTTGGATAAAGACAACTAACATCATAATGGAAAAACACTAGAATGGTTAGAATCAAGAAGCAAATGATGGCGATTCCCTGAGAACCTTGATGAAGATTACGACGGCTAAAACTCGGGTAAATAGTATCGAAACTGACTAGAGCCTAAAAATTAATTGTTACAATAGATTAGACCAAAGGTCCCCACGATTTTTGATCCAGCGATGAGGATAGAAAAGATAACTTGATTCAAAAACAAATCTCCACTGATATTTGAGCTGTTGAGGTCGATAGCGTAACCACAAATGGAAGCAACAAACCACATGGACCAAAGAACCGAGATTCTTTTGAACATCTGCCAATCTCTCACGATATCACTGAAATTACATTTGTTTCATTATTTTCCCAAGAAATGGACTCACATAAAGTTCTTTTTTTGAACAACAGGAGCATGTTCGATTTCAACGTATTCCACTCCGGCAATCTTGGCACAGTATTTCTCGCTTTTTCTCATGTCTTCTAGTCGCCCCTTGTAATGGAGCCATGTAGGGCTTTCTGGGAAGACAAAAATGAGAATCAGAATTACCGGAGAAGCGAAAGCAGCACAAGCGATGGTTGCTGAACGCCAGTCGTCGAAGAAGTAGCAGATAATGGTCATAATCAATCTTCCGATTCCCTGAATAGTCGCCCATTGATGAGTATCTTTAATTACAGTCAAACCCAGTTAAAGAAAGCTCTCAAAGCCATTCTTTGTTCTGGCAAGATCATCTCCATTACGAACGTACAGACCACAACCAACGTTCCTCCGATGCATAATCCGATTATGAATCTGGAAGCCAGAAGAATTTGCCAGGTGGGTGAGAACGCTAAATCCAGAATTACTCCAGAGATTAAATAATAACTTTACCAGAAAGAAAGCTGACAGTAATCCCTGTAGACATCGCAGCGAGGGACACTGGCTTTCTTCCAAGCCAATCTGAGAGACTTCCACAGGTAAAAGTACCGATCAAGACCCCAATGAATTGGAGCTGACTGTAGAAAGCAGCCCAGTAAGCGTTCCATCCACAAATCCACTTATATTCTAGAGCTGTTGATTGGAAGTAGATCCTATCAAATTCCACAGTATCAGGACAGGAGTTGTAAATTGAACAGTTTTTACTAAATTCTTGATCTGGGGAACACCTCCACTTAGGGACATAATTACTAAAAATCGGGAAAATCTGTTGAGACGCAAAAAATATCCCAAATTGCCAGGTCATAAGGACCAAGGCATGGAACCGGTTGATGTTAAAGAGCATCTGAAAGATTTTTTTAAAGAATCCCAAAAATGAATAAAAATATTATTTTGACAGAAAAAAATACAAAAGAGGAAAAGTGTCTTTGGGACAGGCATAATCGGATTCGAAGGGGAGTATTACACGCCTAATCCGGAGAAACTGGCTGCCACTTTGATGTAACGACAGCCGATCGACAACGCTCTAACAGAAAATGATAAATTTTAACTTCAAAAACGATGCCGCGCATCGGTGGCCCTTATCAACACTAACATGCGGAGGCTTACATGTAGCAATTTCAGCGATTTGTAGATTTTGGGATAGTGAATCGAACAATATATAATATTCCGAGATTCAATTGAGTTTTATGAATGAAAAATTATTTTTAAAATTTTCTGTAATTTGGCTCGAAAAAAATCATAACTTAGTTATTAAGAGACATAACAAGATATTAACACGTCTATCGTAAATCTCCTCCAATTCTCTATCAAATAATATGTGAACTATCTCTCCCAGTCATTGATAAAAAAAGATATGAGAAATTTCTTCATGATCTCAACATTGTCCATATTAGATAACATGCATTCAACGCAGTATTTAGAAACTAAGCTCTTGACATATTGTTAAGTAATGTTAAGTCTCTTAATAACTAAGTTATGATTTTTTTGATCCCAATTACAGAAAACTAAAAATAATTTTTCATCCATAAAATTCAATTGAATCTCGGAATATTATATACTGTTCGATTCACTATCCCAAAATCTACAAATCGCTGAAATTGCTACAGATAAGCCTCCGCGTGTTAATTAGCAAATTGCAGGGGACAAAGATCTACTCTGGTCCAAACCCAATAAAATGAAATGAAGATCGATTTTAGAGTTACTTAAGAACAGACAGGTGGCGATCGCTATCTTGGAAAAGAATCATTCATTTGAAGTCTACTGCCAAACGTGAGATTGCAAAAAGTGAGGACCACGATTTGAATGAAGAGAAAGGCGTTCACTTACGCAGGAGGGATTGTAAAACGGCCATAAGAGATTGATAGTAGGTAGGAATAACTTCCAACGACCGAATTTCACTTCTTTCCATAGTCATCTGATAATCATATTTTACGGCACAACTGTTACAACGACATTTACCAAGTTACTTTAGCATTTGTTACTATTCTTTTCAGGGTATTTCAGCACCCTAATGTATAACTATTAATGCTCGAATGAGAACAGAAGCTTTTATATTTCACGTGATCTCGGCTCAAAGTTCTTGGGTCTTTCCATACAAAAGAGAATGGAGATTGGAAAGCATACTGATGAATCAAGAAGTTGGATGTTGTAGTCTTAAAATTAAATGAGAGTATTTTTACTAATATAAATTGAAGAGTTATCCTGCTGGGATGTAAAACAATTGTTTTTCTATTTTCAAGAAATGGAAGTGATTTATCTCTCAATATCACCTGATATTTCTGCATTTCAATGATTAAAAGTAAAAACAATATTCAATTTTTCGAAATAAGAAAATTTTGCTCAAATCATAAGGAAATTTCTACTAAAGATGTATTTTAAACATTTAGTTTTCTGTACAAATCATGCCAATAGTAATTCTATCCATCAGGGTCATTTAGATTCCACTTTTTCTTATAGAAGATAATCTAAAAGTAGGAAAATAATCCACCGAAGTCAGATTCCAAGTATTGTCATTTTCCTGTTTCGATTCATGTTGATTCTTCAAAAACTAACTTCTTTAACATCTCACAGATGTTACACTGGAAAATTTTTGAAATTAGCATGTAAAATTGAGTTATACCAGTTTAGGATATTCGTGTACAAGTATTTCACAAAAATGTTTACTTCTCATTTTTACAATAATATAGTGATTTAGACCCGATTTTTCACCAACCCAAATGAAATAAACACCACATTCGGAGATAAGTAGGCAGCAATTCACCCGACAGGACGATAGTAATGAATCTCACAAGCCCTACAGGGTCGCAAGTTGAGATCAAAACTACCTACACTGAATCTACTTTTCGGTGGTTTATAAATGTCTAATCCTCGGCCACTTTTGACAACCCATCCGTGGTCAAACCTGAAATCAACAAACCAATTGAGTTGGCAGACCGGTAAAGAAACGCTTTACCTGATCTCTCGGTCATGAAAGTCTTTGAGATAAACCTGAAACTCAATGCCACGTTCCTTCAGGCTGTCGCGAATTCCGGAAACAAATTCATCATCCACGTCAGTTGGTTTAGTCATCAAAGTGATCTTCTTCAACTTTGGTGCGTTGACAACGAGCAACTCGGTGAATCTAACAAAGTTATTCTTCTAAAAAATAAACTTGATATATAAAACCATCGAAATATACGACTTACTTGATGTATCTTATCCATATAAGGTTCTTCTATATCAACAACAGTCACTTTCTCATTCAGAATATGCTTGAATAAGTTCTCATAGGAATGACCTATTGAATCTTCATCAATCTTCTTGATCTCGACAGTCTTCGCACAAAGAACGGTCTTCGACTTTGCTTTCAATGATTCTGCTTGACGGAGGTATTGGGAAATAGATTTGTTAATTTTCTCAACTTGATTGGCATCTTTACATGTTTCTGAAAAATCCATATATGAATCAAACCAGAAGAGCTGAACACTTACTAACATAAGTACTGAGCATATCTACTCCCTTCACATAGTGTTCTATCGCTTTGGGAATATTAGAATCGGTATCATACTTGACGGCTAAATGTAATATCCTTCTTGCTTCATCTAAAAAAGACTGGTTTTCCATATTTGCGGTTAATATGGTTTACAGAAACAAGAAAAATGGCGATTGTTGAAAAATCAAAATAGGTTTTTCGTGTTGGGAGTATCACAGTGATAAGATATCTTTAGAGAATCACAATTCTTTTTTTTGAAAACTGCACGATTTACAAAATTACAAAGTAAAAAACGCCAGAAAAAGTATAAGTTGCCATGGAAACAGAGACTCAAAAGGGATTTCTCAGTTATTTCTAGTGCTGGATGATTCGCAAATGCTGTATATAATATTTTTCCCTCTTTTATTTCCTCTATCTGTAGGAGAATGGGAGTTGCCGGAGGAGTTACGACCTCCGAAGGATCTGATCCAACGAGTTGGTGGCTTCTCGCCGTTTGTGGGCTATGGCGATATCCCAGAAGGTTCACTTCTCTTTGCTGTCAGAGCTTTCCTTTCCGAATCTATAGAAACGAAATACTCTTCACTTGTTCTTAGCGATTCTGATAAAATAGTGTAAGATTTCGACTCAAATAATTGTTCTTGAGACTAAGCTTTTAGATCACGCACCAGCTGTTTATTGTCCCTCAGTTCCAGAGAAAATTGTTTTCAATCAAATGTAATCCCTTCATTATTGTAATTACTCCAAAAAGGAACTTTTAGGGAAACAAATTATCTGTCATAAAACCAGCCAAAGAGTGTTCTGAATTCAACTCGACTTTTCTGACATTGTACTTGCCAGGTAAACGATATATATGGGAAAAATAAAAACTAAATTTCCAGACGAAAACGGGGATTGTAGACCTTCAGAATTTAAATTGTCAGTAGGAACTAACATCATCATTTTCTGTCGACCCCCTTGTTTCAATAAAAGTCAACAGCATCCTGACCCTTTTGGAGATTATTTACAAAATCAAATTATTGCTGAAGAAACCTGCATTTGTGATAACTGTGCCTCTGTAGTTAGGTATTGATTTTTTTCAACTTCAAATGCTTTTAAAATTACAAATTACAGTGAAACAAGAGCAACAAACGTGACGGATATCATTTCAGACGCCATGGAAATTGATATTATAGATGATTCATCCGGGATAACCCAAATTAAAGCATCGTTAGTTATTTTCAAACTTAAAGGTATAGCTTTTGTATATTTTATAGTTTCCATCATATTCTTGCAACCAAATGTCTGAGCTTTGTGTCAACGAAAGTCCAATTCCGCAAAGCTGATAACAAAATTAATATGCCGAGGTTTGTTTGTGCTCGATTAAATTCCCAATTATCGAAGCCTTTAGGTTTACGACTCAACGAGGCAGGTTCTATTGTCCCAGTGAAGTGACGTGTCCCTGGCAGATTTTCTACGTTTTCAACCAAGATGATCCGACATTTAGGCCAGCATATCTTTTTGCTGTAAAAGTTATTCTTCTCGGGATCCATATTGCCCTCGGAGACCGAGCAATATTTTATTATTTAAATAAAATTTTTTAATTATAATGCAGAGTCACTATTCCTGGAATGAAAGAGAGGCGTACTATGTTCCTTTAAGAGCCAATACTAAGAATTGATGGTTATCAGTCATGACGCACGTTTATCAGAGGCGTGCCCAATAGTGTTATATTATCCGTTAGCGACTGCTTTTCTTGGAATCAAACGAAAGAGGTCTATTTAAAACGATTCCTCCTTCAATATAACAACTCATTTTTCATTAATCACTGATTTTTTCTTTCCTTTTCAGAGCCCACGACAATGTGTGACGAAGATATTGCTGCCCTTGTTATCGATAATGGATCCGGTATGTGCAAGGCCGGATTCGCTGGAGACGATGCTCCACGTGCCGTCTTCCCCTCGATCGTCGGTCGCCCACGTCACCAGGGTGTCATGGTTGGTATGGGACAGAAGGACTCCTACGTCGGAGACGAAGCCCAGAGCAAGAGAGGTATCCTCACCTTGAAGTACCCCATTGAGCACGGTATCGTCACCAACTGGGATGACATGGAGAAGATCTGGCACCACACCTTCTACAACGAACTTAGAATCGCGCCAGAAGAGCACCCAGTCCTCTTGACTGAAGCTCCTCTCAACCCCAAGAACAACCGTGAACGCATGACCCAGATCATGTTTGAGACCTTCAACACTCCTGCTATGTACGTCAACATCCAGGCCGTCCTTTCCTTGTACGCCTCAGGCCGTACTACTGGTATCGTCCTGGATACCGGAGATGGAGTCACTCACACTGTCCCCATCTACGAAGGCTACGCTCTTCCCCATGCTATCCAGCGTCTCGACTTGGCTGGCCGTGATCTCACTGACTACCTCATGAAGATCCTCACTGAGCGTGGATACACTTTTGTCACCACTGCCGAGCGAGAAATCGTCCGTGACATCAAGGAGAAGCTCTCATACGTCGCTCTCGACTTCGACCAGGAGATGGACACTGCCCGAAGCAGCACCGCTCTCGAGAAGAGCTACGAACTCCCTGATGGACAGGTCATCACCATCGGAAACGAAAGATTCCGATGCCCTGAAGTCCTCTTCCAGCCTGCCTTCATCGGAATGGAACAGAGTGGTATCCACGAAACTACCTACACCAGCATCATGAGATGTGACGTCGATATCCGTAAGGATCTCTACGCCAACACTGTCCTCTCCGGAGGTACCTCCATGTTCCCTGGTATTGCTGACAGAATGCAGAAGGAAATCCAGTTACTCGCTCCCAGCAGCATGAGAATCAAGATCATCGCTCCTCCAGAACGTAAGTACTCTGTCTGGATCGGAGGTTCCATCCTCGCCTCCCTCTCCACCTTCCAACAGATGTGGATCAGCAAGCAAGAATACGATGAGTCTGGACCTTCTGTTGTCCATCGCAAGTGCTTCTAAATAATTTGTGCAAAATGTCCAAAGATATACTAACAAATAAAAGTATTTCTTAATAGATTTTCTCTTGATTTCGTAATCCAAACTTGATCCATGATTTGATTGCTTAGGGAGTTGATATTACATCTTGTACTTTCTTTGTGTATTTAACTGCATGATCTGCTAAACGAGTTTCTCGCGCTTCCGGTACAAGGTCAACAAGTCCTGCCTAGCTTTCAATAAAAGTTCCTCGACAAACAAGTTCATGAATTGAAAAACGAGGCGAGAACAACTAGACTATTCTCTTTTACTTACCTCGAAACAAAATCAAACAATGCTTGAGGCGGTAACTCTTCGACAAAACCATATAAAAGCTCCAATTTTTACCAGATAAACCATCATTCAACAACAGCTTGAATCCAAACACACTCACTGAAAATGTCTTCCAAGATGTAAGTTTTCTTTCTGAGAAAATTGCTGAACCTCCTCCATTTCAGTGTTATCCTCTGTGCTCTCCTCGCCTTGGTCGCCTTCTCGGCTACTCCATCTGAAGCCCAAGTCCTCATCAGACCTTATGCCTATTATCCTTTCAGCTACTACCCATATGCTACCTACGTCTGGGGAAGCAACAAAGGAGGAGATAAGCCGGGCCCTGAAGCTCCCATGCCAGCTCCAGAAGGTCCCGTTGGAGGTCCATCCTTCACCAATAACGCTCCGAAGTTCTGAAAAGCGAATCTGATAATTGATTCTGAAATTCTTTCTGTACATGGATTTAAATAAAGATTCACATCATAAATCTGTTTTTCAATGCAAAATTAATTTTCTCATGGTTTTTGTGCCGATATGGAATCAAATAAACCCAGTTAGTGCCCGCCAAATCTGATGACAGACTGGCCTTCAAACGTCTCATCCAGTCAGTCTCTCTCCTGAAAAGATGTACCCAACTACCTGCAGTGATTCAAACGACCATGACGGACAGTTTCTTTTTTCAAGTAGTTCGTAAATTGAGTAGGTATCGCTTACGTACTATACGAGATTTTCTACTGAAATAACTTACGTTTACTTTGATTTTTTATTGATATTTAGGATTGTTTCATTCGGAATTTTATCTTCCATTTAACTTCTTGTTTTGCGCTTTGTCTTCTCATTTACCACCTGCTGAGATCTTCTAGAAGCCCTTAACTAGTCCGAAAATCCTTGTGTACGATTAGTCATTCGACGCAATTGGCGGACTGACAAATCAAATTTGAGATGTGATAAATTGGAAGGTGAAATAATGAAACACATCAGTTTGTTCAATCCCGATGACCTGTGGGTGGTAAAGTCCCTTGGTAGTCATCAATTCTTGCTGACTTTATGATTATGTTGACATATTTGTCCTTACACACAACCAAATAGTCCTTTGTTCGCGTAATCGGCAAAATTAAAATGCATGTTTTCCTGATTTTCACCCCAGGGGTCCTGGAATTGGCTACGCTCGACAGCCCCCTTATTTTTTACAAATTTGAACATTGTCATTTAAGTCGACATTATCCAAGTTTTGCCTTCAGCCAAAAGCAAATTATGCCCTTTGGCAGAGCTTTGTTAGAGGACCAGTTCATCCGGAAATGCCGCTTCTATTTTTTGGTTGTATAGCCCGACTTCCAAATCCTTTTCCAAAAATATTTCGTTACTAATCCAAAAAAATGAAGTCTGCTATTATTTTCAAAAAGTAAAAAGCAAAGTTATTTGGAAGAATCTGAACCACTTTGTAGTTTTTCCCATCGTCTTCCTTTTCCTTTCGATGAGCGCTAATTTCGTATTCAAAAAAGAAGTAAACTTGCGCGAAGATTTCACGCTCCAATTAGTTGTCTTCACTTTTCAATCTTCAGAAATTGAACTATTGGCACGGCCAGGATGGTCTAATCTTAATGACTAATGAATCAAATTCCTTAAGGCTCTCTTTTGGTCTCTGATAAGCCCTTCTTATGAAATAACTGAGAAAAAGCTGGTTTTTGGAGAAGCTTCCTTTCATGATAAGACTTTCCGCTTCCCTTAAGATTTTATTCAATCGAATTTTTCAAAGTCAAAATTTGTCGATCGATAGAGACGGCCATGGCTTATCGCTCTTTTCAATCACAATCGACATTGATTTTTAGTTGAGATGTTAAATGCTTTTCTGAACTAATTTGTATATTTCTCAAGATCAAAGTAAAACGCGACAGAAATTACATAAGTAGACGACATAGTCACCAACTGTTGTCAATAAACCGCTCGAGTGATCGAATGAGTTGATAAATGAAGCCATTCCAGCTGCAAAGCTTCCGGTCGCGCTAAACGATTATGTGATTTCTTCGAGACCGAGAATTCTCCCAAAACATTTTTTTCCTATTGGTTTCTTTGTTTTCCGGAAGAGCCGTTCATTCCCAATATGTATGCAAATTTGGTCTTTTTTGACAGTATTAATTTTGTCGCTTCAACGGTTCCTCGAACCGGCGTGTTCAAAGCTGACAATTTATTTTCTCCCATCCGCAATTATCTCGCGATTTTGGGTTTCAGGACACTATTCATCGGCCTTTGTTCTATTATGTTGTCAAGAAAATAATATCGGATTTTGATCGCTAACTTTAAACGATTATAGCATGATAGGAGAGGCGATTTTTAATCAAATTAAGAGCTATCGGAATCACCATAATTCTGATAATAATAAATTAATTTCCTAACACCAATGCTGTAGATACCTAAACTTTTGAATTCGATAAATTTTTAAAATATTTCTTCAACTCTTCCATTTAAGAAAGATTTTTTATGCAGAAAGTTATCGAGATGCTTGAAAAAGTGATAGTCAGCAAAAGATCAATTGAGAAAGGAAAGCTTTGTAGCTTGGTCTATTTAATTCTTACGTCATGATCTATAAAGCACGCGAGTGCGTATTATTATTTGGAACTATATGAAGATTCATTTAGCCAGCTTTTCCCTCTTTTTTGCTATATCCAAATACTTGTTGATGGCTGGATAGTTTATTGATTATTCCTTCACGAATACCTTAATCATCCTATGGAGGTTAGCTTTTACAATAGTTTTCAGAATGTTATCATCAATAAGGACAATATGCTTAATTTTCAAATATTGTCCCCTCTATTGTAGTCTTCTGATTTAGTATTTAATAATGCATTACTTTATTAATTTGCCTTATAGTGTCTGCTGGATCACACCCCAATCTATAAAGAAAAATCGTCTGAAAATCGTTTTCATGTAGCTTTATTTCCCAAGCTTATGGAACAAAAGGATTTAAAAGAAATTAAAGGAAATAAGATTGACCTTTAGAGTGAAATTCATACATAATAATGGTACATATGGCATACCATTATGCATACGTTTATAAATACAAAAAAATGACCAAGCGCTACAGAAATCGATATTTTCTTGACAATCTAACATTATTAGCCAATAAAAATCCATTTGAAAACCTTTGTGAACATGCTGTTGTTGTTGGGTTCGGAAATTGAGACAAGCGTTGATCTCGTCGCCGATGAGATTCATCGACGGTTCTAGAGCTTCAATTTCGAGATTTTGACATGTCGTTTCTTTTTCCGTGTGTTCCTCAAGAGGGCTTGTCACAAGAAACGGTCTCTTCAAAGCGAGGGCGGACGTTATGTCGAGATCTGCGCTAGTTCAGCTTTGTAGGTCTTCAAGTGCTCTCTTCTCTCCAGCAAACATTGAACTTTGCTTGTAAAAAATTCATGCCAATCTGATTTTTAGAGATTTAAGTCTATTCAACTGAAAACACGCAAAAGGAAAGGCTTTAGCTTCTCACAAAACACGTTCTTAGCCCGCTGGGCAATATTGCTATTGCGTTTTTGGGGGCGGGCTTCTGCCATTTTGTTTATTAATGGACTGAGAACAAAATAAGACCGTTGACCAATGAGCCAAGCAAAACTTCTTTGGAAACACCAAGTCCATCTCCTTATTTTCCATCTTGAAAAGTTTTGTTTATTGCTTGTCGTTAAATTTGCATTTCCTCCTTGACCTTATCCCTGGAACCTCTTGTCTCTTTTGACTGCTTTTACAGCCTCACCTTTTTTGGTTATGATTCATTCTTTCAACTTTCGTTATTAAATCAGACATTCTGTTTCATTCCTTACATATTCGATTCCGCGAATGGTTTTTATTTGCTTGTTTTTGATTTATTTCTGATTTGAGCAAGTCAAACTGACCATCCTTCAATGATACCGAAATAGTTGCTCTCTACAATGCAAATATTGTGATGAACAATTCAGCCATGGATTCCCCTTCTAGCTCTCAGGAGTTGGATAGGCCGGTCAATCTAGTTACTGTTAGTGTTATTGGTCTCAGTGGACCGGATTCCGTCAGAGGTCCCTATGGAATCGGGAAATCCGCCTTATGTAATCGACTGGTTCGTCCAGATTTCGAACAATTTAGTCTACATCATGTTGGATTGCTTTCTCAGGTGGATTTCAGTGGATCTCAAGTTATCAACAATGATCATTGGCTCTATTGGGGAGAGGCGGAACTTCCATCCGATTATCACGGGAAGATCACTCATATCCGGTTTATTGAGCAGACGGAATTCATTGACGATGAAACCTGTGAGCCTATCAAATCATCTGGTCAAATAACGGATTATATAAAGCGTGCGACTCGTGTGAATCTGGAGAGTCGCGATAAGTTGATGTACATTTGTCGGGTAAGATGGATCGTTTATGAGCTTTTTGGTGACGTTTTGTTTCCTTTAGGAACAATTGGGAGATGAATCTTCTTTTCAAGCCCATTATCTGCCAGATGGAAAGACCAAAATCGATGCTTTTCTTCTTGTTTTTGATGTGAGCCGATCAATCCCTGGACAATTCGAAAATGCAATCAACCTGATCCAAGCTGCAGGGAAAGCAAAAAGGCCTGTTTTTCTCGTGGCATCTAAATACGATGCCATCAGGAAATATTCTGAAGGTCTTAACGAAGTACAAAAACTTTTGCGAAGGAAAGAGTGCAAAAACGTCAATCCTAATATTGTTCGTTTCCGGTCAAGTTGATTGAATAATCTTGATTATTATTTTTAGATTGAAACTTCTGCAAAGGACAACATCAACATTGTTGAATTGCTCAAATTTCTCGCTGCTAATCTCGAAAGACACAAGGGAAAAACCAAACTCTTGTCCTACCACGAAGCCTTTGAAACTCAAGTTCTAAATCTCAGAGAAGCCAAGTTTGTTTTTATTGTGATTTTCACTAATAAGGAAGTAGAGACAGTCAGCTGCTGTATTTTACCATAGACTTAAATGTCCTTCATATTTTTCTTTAAGAGTTAATGGATGGAGTGCATTCCTACAAAACATTATCTTACAGAAAAAATACCCTCAATAACGATTTTAAAAAGCGAGAAACATCTCGATTATGAACTTTTTCGAAATTCAAGTCATCTGTTGATCTTAACACAAGTTTCTTGTTCTAAGAAGAGATCAGGTTCGTAATGACTGTCAAAGATTTCGCACTGGGGATCCATTTTGCGTTCTCCAATATATTAGTTAATCTAGCGCTTCTCGGTTCAGCTTGTCATTGACCCGATCGAGCAAATCTCTCTGGCTTAACGCCAACTTGTACAGCAGAACCATCTGCTGACCACTTCTAAAATTGCGATTTGACAGTCGCTACTCATTTCAAACAGAGGTTATTCTGCAAAAACTAAATGATATCATTCAAATTACGAAATAAAAAACTCATTTTAGAGAGAACTTTGTTTTCTTGATTTCGCAACTGTTGCCCAAAGAAGAATGGCCCAGAAAACAACATCAACTAAATTGGAAAACTTTGGTGAATGAATTTGGATTAGCTTATCAACCAGCTTATATGTTATTTATTTCTTATTTTGGTACAGCAGAGGCTGAAAAAATTTATGATTCCCACATGAAGAAATCTCAGGAATGGTGGACAGCAAAGGAACAAAGAGAAAAGCTTCCTGCTCTCAGAAATGTTCTGTTGGAGTTTTTTGATCCAAATGCTCTCATTGAAGCTAAGTGGGAGGATATCGTTTACGAAACTGAACAACACCCCATGTTTGACCGGTACTTCAAACCAATTGGCCAGAGTTTGAGTAGATTTTCTCCTCATTGTAAGGGATATAATTTACCGCTTTTAGCTCGCTACACACATCACTCCCAAGATGCGCGGATCCCAGCTGAGTTGCTCCAAACCTATGATGCCCAATACATGTTTCAAGATCTTCAAAAGGAAATCGAAAATAAAGCTGTATTGGATGCTCAGATAGAACGATTCATTTCCTTTTTGGCTCACAAGGAAGTAATAACTCCAGGAAGGAAGTATGCTGATGCTAAGATTCTTGTAAATGAAATTGAAACGTTTGAACAATTTCTGCCAAACGGAAGAGCTGAACAAGCTTATGCAGATTTCCAAACGTTGTTAATCAATGATGCTGAAAGATCATTCCTTGAACTCCTCCAGGAGAGACTTCCAATGTTTGCCGCCTACGCTTTGCTAAAACACGACCAAAACAGTTACAATGGAGTGGAACTCGATCGGGAAGTTGAGAATTACTTTGTGGAATCTCTCCAAGATGATAAGAGATTTCGGAATCTGTCAGGTCTTCCTGAGAAGAGAAGAAAAATCCTGCAACGATTCTCTAGCTTCATTATTAACCCACTTGATGATTACTGTCCTGCAGGGAGTTTTTGTGCAAACAGACAGGTCTCTAAAATTATTGAGTCGAATCGATCTAGTTACCAGAAATTCACTTCTGTAGATATTGTCGTTTGTGGGGACGATTATCTTGTTGAAGAGTTTATCACTGCTGTTAATGTAAGTAGATTTTTAAATTTGCTCTTACGTCTTTGCTGTTTGAGACGTAATTTCCAAAGAGATTGTGGAAGTCCAATTTTCAGATGTCACTTTCGATGGAGAAATTGTTTGACTATGATACGGGATTGGCCAAGATTTCGTGTTTCAAGGCCTCTGACCCCTTCACTTCTTCTCGTGTCCGATCTCTGGTCTGTGTTGTTGACTCTTCTGAAGCCTTGGAACGGCTTCTCTCTCAGAAATGGCAAGCTCCTCCAGGATTAGCTCCCTTGTTTGTGAATGCTTACTCCCAATCAGGAACAGGTCTCCACAAGAAAGTTAGTCAAGTTGCCGACAAAATCGGCGGAATCTACATCAGCGACGACAATCTAGTGGATTCGGATGGGGATTCAGTTCATTCCTTGACTGCTCATTTCCATCTCGACCAGATTCAGAGGGTACTACGAGAAGTGTGTCATGCTCAGCTGTGTGGGACTTATTCAGACCTTCGTGTCCAGATTTCCTTCATGTGTGGAGATGTTTTCAAGCCTGATGTCGTCCTCTCCATGATGTTGGACCAAGCTCCTCATGTCAATTCAAGCGGTAAGTCGATTTTTAATTATCAATACTCAGAAACCCAACTGTAAGATTTCTACTGTTTTGTAGATTTTGGAGTATATGCTCAAAGTACTATATCTTAGCCCAAAATTAGTGTAACTGAGTAATTCATATATCACATGGTAGCGAACTTATTTGTTACAATAAATATAGTATCATCTCTTGAGTCCTCTTATCAATTAAATTATAAGTGTGTGTTGATCCCGATACCAAAATAATTTTTGATTCAATGTTTCATCTACCAAACCTAACTAAGTCATATATAAGGGATTGCCAATTCTTTAAAATTTTATAAAATGGAATTCAAAATATATCAGTAGGAGCTGTTATGTGATTCAGCACTCTAAAATCTAATTAATACTAAAAGTCTTACAATCGAGCTTTTTTGTGTTAAAGTGGAAAATCGTTGCAGGAAACGTATTCACTCTGGATCAACACTTACCTAGAGAGAACCTCAACGTCAGAGTTAGAATCGACGCTACAGCTTATCACTCGTGGTTATTATCTCCGGCTGGATGGCCAATGAATTCCATTAATGGCCATGTTTTAATATACAGTCCTCTAAGGATGGCTTCCTGGCATCATGCCGAAATGGCTGCCAGAATGCTTCTGGAGGCTGCTGGACCCAACGTCGAGGACAAACTTGCTGTAGGGAAATCTATTCTCCTCCTTGCCGTCGATGACCCCACGAACTACTTCAAAAATAAGAACTCGAGACTTCTCTTAACCCTCGGAAACAAGTTAGCTGAAGAAATTGGAGCTTCCTTCGCGACTCTGTCTCCTACCCTTACTGGAGCTTCGCAGATGGAACTGTTTGTGAAGTATTTCGAGCAAATCTTCAATAACGATCCTTTGCCGGATTGTTATTATTTCCCAATGATGTTGTCAACAAAAACTCTAGTTCCAGTGGTGAACGGAAGCAGTTGTGCTTCTTCCGACGACGGACGAATTCACAACAGGTTGGTTTTTAATGCCCAAGGGTAAATCTTGATTATTCTCCATTCGTAAACATTTCCATTTTGCGTAAACAAGAACAATTTTACAAAATGCCAAAAGTTAACCCTTTGGTTCTGTTTCTGAGCTTCCAGAAATAAAAAATACCAATTTCCGGTTCTTTCAATTTTGATGGCCCTCCAATTATTCCGGCCTCGAGACAAATTTCCTTAAATTTCTCTAGCTCATCTAGCACGTGCATCCTCCAAGGGGTCTTAGTTTTCTAGAGAGAAACATTCTCCAACAGCATTGTTGGAGATTTTATTCAACTTTAGTTATATTCCGCCGAGGGCAAAAAGTAATTTATAAGAAGAAATTATTGGATTTCTTGTTTCTAGAAATGGCAAACCCCAACAAATTCCACTTTTATTTCCATTCAATTTGAACGTATCTCATTTTTGTTTCAAGCTCCTCATTTTGCGCCTTCAAGCAAAAAGAAGCTCGCCTGAACTGGATACTTAGTTATTCATTCTTCCTGTGGAGCTCGCGGCCCTTCTCGTGGAGGGAATTCGCCTGGAGAACTAGTTCAGTAGAGTTTTTTCGGACACGTTCTTCTGGCCCTGTGAGAACAGCCAAATGGCATCCCGATGATGGTGGTCGTTGAGGGCACCGGCGGACACACTGTCGGTCCACGAACAGCAACTAGTGAAGAGCTTCTTTTCCTGGTTTTCTGGCTTTTTGGTAGAATGAGTCCTGGCCGCTAATTGAAGATGTGTTGTTGTTTCTAAATAGCTCGTCTTCAAAACTTCTTAATGCCGAGAGTTCCATTGTCCCTTATTCACGTTCTTTCTTAAGGGAGTCAATTTTGTAATTTCTCATTCAAACAAATTTGCGAGCTTTTTCTCAAGTTTTTAAACCACCCGGACACATTCCATTTTTCCAAATCCCTCCTACTTTCTTTTAAACAGAATACATTGATACATTTTAATGTGAGCATTCACAGCAAGGTGTCTTTGAGCCGGTCTTTGCCTGTGGCAACTTGGTGTTTAAAAATTTATTCTTGTTCCTCTTCCAGAGAATACACAACTTTAAAGAGTACTGGCAGTACAGCCAGTCATGAATCTAATGATTCTGGGGCCTCGGCCAATTCTGTAAACGGTGCCTTCTTTGGCACTGTTGGAACCCCTTCCCCCAGACAGATCGCCCCTCCACCACAACCCCGATCCAATAGTGCTGCTTCGACAGATCCAGAGGTCAAGCTGCCTGTGTCCCCAACCTCCAGCGGCAGCGGGAACGCTGCCGGAGGCAATCGCCGACAGCGATCTGGCTTCATGTCTAGATTCTCGACCAGAAGTAACCAGTCAGCTGGGTCGATTGAAACTAGTCCTGTCGCCCCTCTGGCGAGGCCCGAATTTGATGCAAGCCATGAATTTTACTACGAGGTTACTTTTCTCTTTCTTGATCATAAACAATGTTTGAATTTAGTCCCACCAAGAAGATCCCTGTTACGCGTCTGTTGATGTTACTGGTGGGATGCCTGGACCATCAACATCTACTTCGAATCCCGTTATTCATAGTTCCAGTTTCTCAGGTCTTCCCAAATCTCAGAGGAAAATCGAAAAGGTACTGTAATATTCCACCTTTCATCTTTGATCACATTTATTACAGTTTTTGCCCAAATTTGGTCGACTAGTTCTAGACAGCTCTTCATCATCTGCAGCTTCCCAAAATACGACGAAAATTATCCTGGACTCTGGGAACGCCATAGACACCCCTACTACAGGTTTGTATTTCCTTCCTTGCACCTTGCTTTACCATAAATATCGAAAGCTATTCACTAGCTTCTGATTATTTTTATTTGATGTAATTCTTGTTCAGATGGTGTCGTACACATGTTTGTAAATGGATCACGCTCTGTTGATTCTCACGCACTTCCCATTGAGTGTGATAACGTGACAACTATCAATATTCCGACAATGGAACGTCCCTCAGCTCGATCTATTGATGAAGCCAATATTCCTCAAATTAGACTCCGAGTGAATGGAACAGAAAGGCTTATTGACGACCATGGGAACGTTTCTGCTAGACCTGTCGGTAGACGGCTCTCTCACTTGATCCGGTCTCATTCTGATGAATCCATTTTCCTGGAAGTAGATTCCTCTCGAGATGAACCTCCAGAATCTCCACCTCCAACGAAAGGGTTTTTGCGGAATAGAAGGATTATCAGGAGACAAGGGTCCTTGAAGATGAGGAACAGATCTTATTCGAGGGGTAAGAAGTCGTTCTTCACTGCTGCCAACGAGACTTCATCAAATCTGGCCTCTAAATTTGTGGCTAGTTTCCGGTCGAAAAACAGAGATAGATCTAGCACCACCATTCAGCAAGGTAATGAAGAAGGAGTAGAGATTATTGGGGTTTCTAGACTTGACAGTTTCGGAAATCCCACTCGACCTGGAACTAGTGTGTCTGTTCCTCACTCACCAAATATATCGAAGAAGACTAAAAGTAAGTTTCACGTGGTTTGGATTCGTTCAAAAGCTTTTAATATTGTTCAATTTTTGTATAATTATCGTAATCACGAACGCACTAATTGAATAAGCTGATTAATGAATTATTCATTTCAGCTTCCTCAGCGGTTTCAAATGCTCTTTCTTGGCTTCCAAACAGATCTCAGAAAAGGAGTCAACGGGCCAAGTCCGAAGGTGTGGAGTTGTCTTCCTCACCTTCCCCAGTAGAAACTCTCCAATCACTTTGTGAAGCTGTGAGTACTGTAGATGGTGTACCGATATTTGCTTCCAAATGCATCACATTCATCGAAAGTGTAAGTTTTTATGCTGCCGCAATTACTGTAGACCATGATGGATACAAAAATGGAAGTAAAAAGCACTTTGTCGGGGAAACTTGAGTTAGTTATATCAAAAACATGAAAATTTTACAGAATGGCGGTCTCGAAACGGAGGGATTATACCGAGTTCCCGGAAACCAATCACAAGTGACTGAACTCGAGAAGCAGTTCAAAGCCAATCCTGACGTCTCTCTAAAGTCCCTTAATCTTCCCATCCATGTGGTGGCCACAGCGATCAAGAAATTCTTCGACACCTTGCCTGAGCCCATTATTCCCAATTCCCTTCACTTCGGGATACTGAAGATTATCGACAGTCTTAATGACGCTTCCCCCGGGTCCCGATCCAAATCCTCAGTTGGGTCTCCCTGTTCCTACACTACAGCCCCAGAATTCCTGGAAGATTGTCCCATCCGCCAACAACACATTGACAAACTAGCACGACTTCTTCAACATCATCTTCCTCCAGTCAATAAACGAGTACTTCATTATCTCACGTCTCACTTAAAACGGGTCGCTGACAACTCCGAGAAGAACAGTATGGACATCCGTAACCTATCCAAAATCTTCGGACCGACGCTCTTTCGCCCAGAATTTGACTCATTTGAGATGATGGCGTCTCAAATGGCTAAATTCGAACTCGCAATGTATCTCATTTTGCAAAACTGTGACCAGATGCTGGGACCGGACTGATAAATCCAGTATTGAATCAATATCGGTAATGAACAAGATAAAAGTGATAATAAATGACTTGATTCTACCGGTTGATCTTGTTTGTAAATAAGTCTTCTTTTGAATAAAAAACGTGAAATGGTTCAAAGCAAGAACATAAAGGTCGAAACTTCGAATGACCAAAATCTGACTCGCTCGGATCACTGACATTCTTCGCGAAAACAATCAATAGGCGATGTACTTTTTTTCACAATCGATTTTTCCCTGTTTTTTGCTATCACTGCTTTGCTAAATCATACTTGTTTCTTCATTGCTTCGTTGAATGATTATGTTATGAAGTTAAAAGGTTGGTTTTACTCGATTTTATTTAAGTACTATACAACTACTATTTCTAGCACATCCACCTCCCCCATCAACCCCCTAAAAAATATCACCTTTTTGCAGTTTTACCTAATTATTCAATAAAATAAATATTAGGTCGGTTCGCGCAAAGTTAGGAGGGAACTTTTATTGATAACTATTTCGTTTTAAGAGCAATTTTTACAACAATTAAATATAGCCACCTTTCTTTTAAATGACGGCTTTCCAACGCTCTGGGAAGCGCTGCATACCAAGATGGAGGCCATTTTGGGAACCTTCACGTATCACTTCTTTAAGCCGAGTCTCGAACTTCGCCAAGTTAGCTGATACTTGGAAGGTGAGACTATAGTATCAAAAAGAGCCAGCCTTTGAGAAAATCCAACTCTAACCTGATCCGAGTTTGACTTCGGTCAAACGAAGACCTTTCCTCTCTTTGTTCTATGCTTATGTTAAGATAAACAGGGTTGAATTTCAAACGGCAGGAATCAACAGTTTTCCACCTAATCATGGAGCTTCAAGGTATCATACCATCGACATCCTTCCTACAAACATCTAGGCCAATACTACAGTGTGAAAACTGGCATTGAAGAAGAATTATTAAACGAGATAAGGCAAATGCCAAATGCTGAAGCGGAATTAAAAGAGAATGAACAAAATTTGGTGATTCCTCACGAAATTATAAATGACTTGAATGATTTATTCGAATCTTATTGGTTGAAGTATTGGAGAATTTATGTAACAATTGCTACAGCATTAGTCTATATATTTATTGCTAAATCTTTGATTTATATTATCTCGCCACAGTTTTCTTTAAATAAAAGGGATCAAAATAGAATTAAATTAGTTTCTTTTGAGGATGAATCAACTCCAACTGAAAATATTGAAATGAAACCTATTATAGTTGAAAGAAAGCGAAGTTTAACTAAATTCCCATCTGCTCTTTAATTAAATAAGAATTGAAAAAATTATTATAATAAATGGTGTTAGTATTTTCGATGACTGAAAAAATAATAAATATGAACTATTAGATGAAAGTACTGCTAATAACATCGAGTTGATTAAAGTCTATGATGATAAGAGTCAGGAGGAGAGTAAGCCATCGGTTAATGATTATGACGGAATGACTGAGAAATTGAATAAAGATGAAAGTAAAGTTTTTTCAAAAAAGCTTAGAAAAAAGAAATTACCGACTTTAAAGCGACTCCTTCGTGGTGTTTCAAATTCATGAAGAGAAACAATATATCCATCCAGGCTACTACATCTGCCTGAAGATTACAAAAAGAAGCTCATCATCTTTAGGAGCTTTGTCTATGCAGAGACCATGGAGGTACAGCCCGGCGATTTAGGGAACATGGATGGGTCCTGGTGGCGTTTGACATCCCGAGACAGTTCACGGCCGACGTACGAGGGACAGAAGACATTGCCATTGCTACAACGGGAAGTGAGAAATCCAACTTTACAGTTATGCTTGCGGTGACAGCAAGCGAGACGAAATGCCCCTCTCATTATTTTTAAAAGAAAAACCGTGCCCGAGAAAGATATCTCCTTCGGTGTCGTGATCAAAGCCAATTCAAAAGGTTGGATGACTGAAGCTTTGATGAGTGAATGAGTGGAAGAATGCTGGGAAAAGAGACCTTATCTGGAGAAGTCCTTGTTGATTTTTGATCCGGCGCGGTCGCAGTTGACAGCTGCGGCGAGAAAGATAGTCAAGAAGCGGTCTGATTGCCGTAGTCCCTGGCGGCATGACGAAACTGCTTCAGCCGCTTGATCTGTCTGTCAACAAAGTCTTCAAGAACAATTTTCAGGCAAAGTGGGAGACCTGAATGTTCAATACTGATAACCATTTGCACACAAACAGGAGATTAAAACGCGCTTCTTACTCGACCGTCTGCAGATGAGTTCTGGAAGGCGCTCACGTCGAATCAGGACTTGAAACTGTGCAGTGATTTATCTGATATGACTTTAGAAGATTAGTTCACCGCTTGTTATTGTTATGAAATAAAAAAACCAACCTTATCTATGGTTTGCAAAAATACATTTCGAAAAAAAGATTCACAAGTGATCTGAAATCGCTTGTGACTGCGCTCAAAAGACACCTGTGCTGTTTGTCCGTCCGACACGGCCAACTTTTGGTGCTTTTTTTCGCGTATAAGCTTGTGCTTATTTGCGCGAAACTAGGGTAATAGTAAAAATATTTTAAAAAACAGAAGCACGCGCGAAATTGGCGTTCTGTGAATGCTACTTTGTCAAAAAGTTTGGATGGACGTCCATTCATTTTTTGACGAAGAGACTGCGCACTATTTTATTAAATAGTTAGGTAAAATCTGTGAAAAGGTGATGTTTTTTAGGGAGTTTGACGGGTGAGGTGGATGTGCTAGAAATGGTAGTTGTATACTGCTGTTTGATATATGGATTTCTTGTCTTGTTCAATTTTGAGAGAGATCCACGAACTCACGAGACTATCGCGTGGTCGGATATGTGGTTTGTTTTTTTGGCGGGCGATGGTCGTGTTGGAGTTCCTCTCTTCTTCAATAATTATAAATAGGATTCTGTTTGACGTGTCATTCTGATTTATTCACGACTGCCTTGACCATATCGGGTCTTCGTGTGTATCACGAGCTGTCTACGAAAATTTCCTATCTTGGCGTGACTCACTGGACCTCCGGTTGGAAATTGTTTAGTTAAATCTGTTTTTGTCGTTTTTCATATATTTAACTTAGTTAATTTGAATATCTGCTTTGGGAAAATATTGATTCTATGGAAGACTGAATGTTAACATCGGACTATTTATCAGAACGTGGTATCGACGATGTCGGCTGTTTGTTTTTGTTACTTGATTTCCCTATGATTTATCCAAATGTTAATTTCCAAAAACTTTTGTTGTGTTTGTGGAAATTTGATCAGGCAACTTTTAACTTTTCATTGGAGTTTGCTTTCAAACCTTGAGCCATTTTCCAATTTTTGTGCATGACTTCAATCAATTGTGTTTGATTCACTCTTTACTTCGTGTGTAGTAGTTTCAATCGATTCCTGTCTTTTTAGAATTCAAAAAATCATCTGAAGTTTGTTTCAACAAAGCCATGGCCCTAGTTATCAAATTTCTCGTTTCATGCTATCCGCGCGTTTTTAGAGTTCGTCGATGAGATTGCTTGTTTCCGCTGCATTTTCCCAGCTGAGAAGAAGAGTTTGGGAAGACTTGTTCTGGAAGTCTTGCCTTGCAAAAGCCGTTGGCGTGTCAAACGAAGGGGTTTTTAAGCTCCTGCTGGCTCTAACCCGGACACAAACAAAACAATGGTTTCTTGCGTAGGAATATTGGTTTAAATCTCTTTCAAAGTCCAGCACTAATTCAATTATAGTCACTAGATTTCTCACGTGAAAAAGTTATTCATAGTTGCTGCACACTTATGGGTACATTGGTTGCTTTCGCATTCGTCTTCGATATTAAAAACACGGATTATATTTATCTTCGGAATCTTTAGAATTATTCAAATGAAAGTCAAAATTCATGCCTTCCAGCCATGAGACAGCTTTGTTGTCGTAAAACTGTTTTTTTGTTTTGGGGGAAACCATTTGTCTTTATTTTTGCCATTGAGCAAAAGACAACTTTGGTCTTCATGTCATATTCTGATTTCAGCTTTCATCTCTTGGCTCGTTGCTAGATTAATTCTCAACAACTGGTTGAATGTGTCTAAGTTGTGTTTGTTTCTAGGAGACTAGTAGGTCAACGGAGACAACTCATAACGATTACGTACTTGTCTTCTTTTCTGAGGCTAAACCTAAATTTTCCTTTATGTCTTGAATTATGAATTTGCGGTCGTGGGACCTACTTCTTGGTCTTCCCTTTTCACCCCTCAGGAAAGAGTTTTCACACACCGGCATTTTGGTCTTTTCCTATCTCGCCACATTTTTTGCCAAAGTCCAAACAAATCCTGTTTAAGCTTCCCGCGTGAGTGTCTTCTAACTCACCCTACCCTTGACGGGTTTTTGTTTCTCTACATAGTGTTTCGGCTTTCGCTTTTTTTGAGTTTTTTGCACTTGTTTCGAGATGCCCATTATTTTTTCATTTGTCAATTTGTAGAGTGAAAAAGAAAACTTTGAATGTTTTTGATTCTGGGATCTTTTTCTCCTTTGCCGAGACTTGTCTCTCTGTAGATTTGATCAGCCTTGTTTGAGTTGTCGAAATTTCGCCGATATATGGATTTCAACTATATTTGACTTTTCAGGCTTTGCCTCTGGTGTTTTCACTTTCCGTCTGTAAAAGATGGCACAGCAAAAAGTGCGGGCTTGTTATGATTTTGATGCTCAACCCGGTTCTGGGGAACTTTCCATCAAGGAAAATGAAATCCTAACTGTTCTACGAGAGAATGTGGAAGGCGGATGGATGGAAGGCCGTAATGCCAAGGGCCAAATTGGTCTTTTTCCGCAATCTTATGTTGTGAAGCATACGGGTGTAAGTTTTTGCTTTGTTCACGTGAACTTGAAATTGGCGTGGTCGCTTCTCAAAAACCAATCTAATTTGTACAATATCGAAAGAAGAAATTGTTCCGAGTCTATTAGCTTCCAATTTTGGTTTTTGAAGATGCTGTTACTCTAAATGTCCCTTAAATAAGTGCATCGAAATACCACTATTAGAAAAAGGAAAAAATTGTATTCCTTAGGGAGATTTTCTTTGATCATCAAAATGCATTTGAGCTTTTACATGGCAAACCAAATGTGGTTTGTAATCATGTTGATTACAAGTTTGACTTTTATAGATCTCTTTATTAGATTTCCACGATGAATAGTCCTTTTAATGGATGAATGCTCATGGTTCCTCCCGTTCCAATCATTAAACCGTGAGGCTTCCTGGGAAATGAATTTCTATTTCTCGACCAATTTCCCCAAAAGCTTTGCAATTTGCCACGCAGTTTTCGAGTGTAAAAACGAAGCGACTCTCGAATAAGATAGTTTATCCTTTTTCCACGAGATCTTCCTGCATGCTTTGAAATATGCTTTTCACTTCGAATCTGAGAAAGGCTGTAGATCACTATCGTACTCCTGGTTCTTCCCAGGGTTCTCCAGCGAAAAGTCTAGAAGAAAAAAGAGCCCAGTTGTTGAGAAGACACACTTGTGCTTCTATTGCTTCAGTTAATTCTGTTTCGAGTGCTAATCCTGATCCTAAGATATCGTCCACATTAATCCCACACAATGGATTAGTTTCTACTGGACGACAAGTATCTTTTAAAGAACCGTTTGTTGAGGAGAGAGAAGAGTCAGCACATGAATCAGAAGTTGATTGATACCCCTTGTGGATGATTAATTTGTTTGTTTCAGACAGCTGCTGGTCCTCCACCAAATCCTCCACCATCTCTCCCTGCTTATTCTCAACCACCTCCGGCTTCTGCATTGCCGCCTCTCCCTTCCACCTTCGGAGCTCCGTCTAGTTATCACGATGATCCATGGGTCGATCCTCCCAAGTTTCAGCAACCATCTGCCGGTCCTCCACCGATGTCAGCACCTGCTTCAGCTCCTGTTATGCCTCATCAGACCTTGTCTGCAACTCCATCTTCCAACCAACTCCACGACGACGACTTCGATGATGACTGGTCTGAAGACGACGAAGAAGTTGCAGTAAGTTGTTTTTCTTAAACTTAGCTCTGGGTTCCTTCTGATCTTGTAACAATCATCAGTCTTTCCTTGGAAGCTTTGAATTAGTCATAATTGTGAAATGAATCTGCCGGATGTCTCTGCTTTCCTACCCGGAAGTGTGGACAACAATATGTTGCTGAATCCCCTCCACACGCAACTTTTGCTCTTTTTGGCGAACAGCCAATCTTCAAAATCCAGAATAGAAATAGCCAACTAACTCAATAACAAAAGTCCGAAGCTGTTTGCGGTTGCTTATTTTTGTGGGAGCAATATTTTCTGTTATCTTGTTTCTACTTGCCTTCCATTTTGAAAACTCCTAAGATGTTGTTTGCAAGACCTCGGTCTTCTAGTTCTGTGGATCCAGATTTCATCAGATCTCATTATATTCCTTACGTAGGCTTTGACTAATACGATTAATGGGGGATACAATTTTTTGACTTTAAGGATACCACAAGGGATGGAGATAAGTTATCGGCATCGACCACGGGAGCTAATGGAGGTCGTCGACGATCTCGTTCTCAATCCAGAGCAACGAGTGGGTCACGAACTGATCTATCGACTGACGATGAAGGAGTTCCTTCGTCACCGATGGCCACCCCTTCTGCGAGACCGAACTCCTCTGCTGGTATTGAAAGTGTGAGAGAGAATAAACCCACAGAAGTCAAAGAAGGCCCTCCTCCAGCACGAAATAATACTGTGAAGGTTGTTTCCATCAAAGTGATTGTGGTTGTCTTATTGTTGGTCCTTCATCTTAGTTTCCGTAAATTAAAATCACTTTATTTTGATCTTTTGAATCTCTATTTCGTTTCAGGAACCCCAAGGTCAAACCGGGAATCAAAGAACCGTTTCTCGAAGCCGATCTGCTGGTCCTGACACCATCTCTAATAGTGGCAAACCCGGAGCTTCCAGGATGAAGACCATCAATCGATTCTCTAACTTTGTGAAATCCGGAATGGAATCCTACATCCTTACTCAATCAAGAATGACTACACAGCCACAGGAAACACATGAAGTTATTGTAGGTTTTCTAATTAAATTGGCTGTGAACATTTTAATACTTCAGATTAGAGATGGGAAAATCATGTGGAAACCTCAGAAAAGCTACACTTGTGTAGTCGACAAGCCAAAGAAGGAGTCCAAGCTCAAAGGATTGAAGAGCTTTATTGCTTATAGTGTTACCTCATCTCTTTCTGGAATTCAAGTTTCTCGACGCTATAAGCACTTTGATTGGCTTCATGAGCAACTTTCTAACAAATACCTATTGATTCCGATTCCGCCCCTGCCAGAGAAGCAGGTTTCTGGGCGTTACGAGGACGATCTGATTGAACACAGAAAATGTATTCTTCAGCTTTGGGTAAACAAGATCTGCCGTCATCCGGTTTTGAGCCAATCTGAGGTTTGGCAGCACTTTATTACCACTACTGATGAGAAAAAGTGGAAGGCTGGGAAAAGATCTGCTGAGAAAGATGAGTACATTGGGGGGAACTTCTTCAACTGTATCACCGTTCCCACCCAACCAGTCGATAACAACATGTGTGAAAGACAGATTGAATCCTTTATTCGATGTGTTCGTGCCATGGATGACAGTTCAAAGATTTTATATGATCGTGTTGCTGACACTCAAAAGAGGTTAATTGGACGTGGGTTTGTCTCGCGAGTACTTTGGTTTTACTGTGATATTTTTAGCTTACAAGTCAAACTGGCAAAAATTAGCGGCTGCTTTTGAATCTCTCGCCCACTCTTTTGATACTGACCCTTCTAGTGCTGCGGTCAAGAATGCTATTGCGAAGAGTGCTACCACATTACACGCGATTGGTACTCAACATGAGGAGCATGGCAAGAAAACTACGGAACAACTTCTGGACTTTATCTACACTTACAAAGGTATTCTTGCTGGAATTCCGGAAGTGGTGAACATTCACAGAGTAAGTCTTGCCTTCGACGTTAGGCTTTTCATTTCCTACTTTTCAGTCTGCTTTCGTGAAATTGCAACATAATGAACGTCTCCAAGTAGAAGGCAAATTATCTCCGCAAGAAGCCGATGCCATCCACAGACGGGTTGATGTAGTAAGTTACTGTATGCTGGCTGAAATCAATCACATGAACCAAGAAGTTAATGACGACTTCCGACAATCTTTGGGAAACTACTTTGCTCAAGAAGCTGACTTCTTCATCAATATTGGCCAACAATTGGCATCAATTTCTGAGCAGTTCAAAAGAAGTTGATTCAAAAAACTTAGTGCTCGACAGATGTTATTTATTGAATAATTAGATCTTTCAATCTAAGAATATTCCGAAACCGTTTGCATTGTCAGATATGCTGCTTTAACTCAAACGCATAATAGTAATAACATTGTCTATTATAAGCTTTTACTGTGCATTTGGATAAATACGTAATCAAGGTATCTGGAAAATAAATATGGAAAAATAAGGATTTTGGAGAAATAGAGGTAGGAAAACAGTAATGTATTATTAACACGAAATATTGCGTTTAAGATGAAAGTTTTCATTGTATATATCTGTTGTAGTTCAAGTTCTGTTATTATTTCAGATTTATTGTAAATAATTCATTTCTCGATTTATGGTTTTCATCAATAATGAAGGAGAAATATTAATGAAGAAGAAGAGTATGTTTGGCTACTTGTGGTTTGGTCGTGGAATGTGAAGTAAACTTCTGACATGAAATTCTTGATTATATTATGATGAATTCCCTCATTTTCAGAGACAAATAGAGGTTTGTGCAAAATGACGTATATCTCAAGAGATTTGATTACTGGAATTCTTTTTTTATTTCCCACTATGTTTGTAAACGTTTTGATTATGAGACGAATCTGTAGTGAAAAACACTCAATCGATAAAAGAATAGGAAAACATGAGAAATACCAAATCCGATAATGATTTATGAGAATTTTGGAATCAAAGTATTTTATGCAAAATCTAGTCAACCTTTCAACGTTATTAGAGAAGCTTTATGAATGTTTTTTGGGTAAATTTGGCGTATAAAGAATTTGATTTATCTCAAAAATTCATTATACATTTGTAAAATTTACTAGGAGATTTTCAAAACCATAATTGTAGTCACATGGAATTAATGATAGGTGTTTCTAATACAACTGCTCTTTAATTCAGGAGTCTTGAGGCATGTTATTTTGCAAACGAAAGGACTTACAATAATACTTTTGATTGGATCACTACTCAATTTAGTAAACTTCCCAGGGAATACAATTGTTGCATGAAAATCCCACGTCTGCAACTAGTTTGTTTTCGTCACATTCTAAAAATTGGGTGGTTTTTTGCAAACCAATAATAATTCTGATTTCGTCACCTGTTCTTCACGCAATTAAGAATAAAAAATTAATAGCTTCAAGGATGAATATATTTCTTATTATGTAGTATCATGTGACAAGGAATTCATAATTCACTTTTTAGAAATTAGTGTTGTCGAAGGTTCTGATCGGTCAATTGTTTTATAATCTTTTTTAAACCAACAACATAATAAAGATAATTTTGATATAAAAAGGAATTCCAACGAGAATTAAAAATTGATTCATCAAAAGTCTGGAATTCTTGCACTTCATCATGTTTAAAATTTCAACTGTTAATCTATAGGAGCTTTACATCATTGATTTTGTCGATACATCGATCTTTAAGCACTTGTGTGCTTTGTTTGCAGTTGGTTATCCGGTCTTTCCCTGGATCTCGCGCAGTTTGCTTCAGCTTGCTTGTAATGGACTGAGTTATTATTTCAATGGAAATCGATATTTCTACTTTATGGAAACAATATTTAATTTTACTTTTGTATTCACTAATAACCTCGACAAAGTCATCTCCTGAGGAATCTCAATTATACGAAGACTTATTAAAAGACTACAATCCCTATGAACGTCCTGTAGCTCATTCCAGCGAGAATGTGACTGTTTCAGTCGGATTAGCTTTACAACAGATTGTAGATGTGGTAAATTAGAATTTGTATTGGATTTTTAGGGGAATTGAAATTACAGGATGAAAAAAACCAAGAAGTAGAAGTCAATGCATGGTTGAAATTGGTAAATGTTTATTTTCAGATTGTTACTTAAGTGATACCATTTAAGAGTTGGTACGACTACAAGCTGCATTGGAATCCTGAAGACTACGGAGGAATCACAGATGTTCGTTTCAGAAAAGGTCAAATTTGGACTCCAGGTATTTTCAGCTTCGTTGCAATGTAAATGATGTTATTTAAGATATTTTGCTTTATAACTCAGTAGCAGAAGAATTTGACAGTTTGTATCCAGCAAATGTCTTGGTCTACTCTAACGGACTAATAACATGGATTCCTCCTGGTGAGTGTTTCTGAAATACCCTTTATCAACGACATTTCCAGCCATCTTTGCACTTAGTGCTAAGATTCACATTGCCTGGTTCCCTTTCGATTCGCAAATTTGTCAGCTAAAAGTGAGTCATCCTGAGACTCCATAACAGAAAACAAAAACAAAAATGATATTTTCAGTTTGGTTCTTGGACTTACGACGGATCGAGACTTGAACTGAAACTCGATGAAAATGGGTTTGACCTTTCCTCATACATTCCTAATGGAGAATGGGAGATTAAAAGTAGGTGCATGTTTCCTAATTTCAACAATTGACTTTTCGTTGAAGTCTGCACTCTGACCTTTGGATGCACTTTCAGACGTGAACGCAGAAAGACATATTCAATTTTACAAATGCTGTATCGAACCGTACTTTGATATCGTCTTCACCTTCCAAATTCAGAGAAAAACACTCTTCTATGGATTCAACTTGATTGTCCCATGCATTGCCATTACTTTGTTAACCATCGTTGGGTTCGCTTACCCGAGTGAAGCGGGCGAAAAAATGTCCATCCGTAATTAACTTAACATCGAAACATCACTTAAGTATAGCATTTCAGAAATTAATGTCCTCTTCTCAATTTTCATCTTCCAGAATTATGTCACTGAAATGTCTCCACCGACTTCGGAATCAATTCCATTCCTTGGTTTTTTGCAATTCGGTTTAACTTTAACAAAGCTAAATTACAGGCACTTATTTCATGTTTACAATCATCACTGTCTCGATGTCCGTTGTTGGGACCGTCGTCATCGTGAATATTCACAATAGGACTGTGAAAACACACCACATGACACCTACTGTAAGCATTCATTCCGTTGGAAACAATGACGTGTACTTTTCAGTTGATGAAGCTCTTCCTCGTGAAGCTTCCGAAGATATTAATGATGAGAACTCCTAGAGTAAGATATATCCCTAAGGATTATGAAATTGAAGCCCCTGAGGAGCTCAAAAAACCCCGGGAAACTCTAAAACAGCTACTTAGTGAACAAAATATGAACATTGACATGATTCCCATCAAGAAACTTTCCCAGTTGCTCGTTTTAGAGAAGATGCTAGATGATATTAAGGTGAGAATGCAGCTTCTTTCTAAATCAGTTACAGTAATGATGTTGTAGACAGTTAACGAATTGACTCGGAAGGAGTTTGACGAGGAACTTGAATCGTACGACTGGAGATATATAAGCATCGTCTTTGACAGGATAGCTTTGTTAATTTGTGCTGCCTTTGTTTCCCTCTGCACAATCATCTTATTCTGTTCCGCTGCCTTTGGTTAGATTGTTATTTTATAAAAGTTCTATTCCAGGAAATAAATACGCGAATTTACTATGGAATATGAAAACGTATTGACATGATGAATAATATGAAAAATACTTGGATGTAAATATTTTTTAATTAAGGTAGATATCTTAAAAACATTTTCTGAACTCATACCTATTGGATTTCTGGATGACAAGAGTTGTATTTTACGGCTTCTTGGAACTAACTATAATATACTATTGTACTCTGTAGCAGTTACTACATAATACCCTTGTGAAACCCCTGCATTGAATGATAAAGTCTTCGAAATTGTCCACATGACCACTTTTGTCATATAATGAAAAAATAATCAAAGAAGTTGGGCATTTTTGTCAAAAATTGCCATAGATGCATTTCGGGAGACGGGCACTTGAGTCCGCTGGGTGCCCTAGACTTTTATTGCTTTAAAGCTTTCAAGTGATGTACTGCCCCAGGGAAACAAATTTTTTACATCCATGATTTCCTAACTTTACTATCCATGTTGACAGTTCGGCTGGACTTGTGGATAAAAATAAACAAGCTATTTCTGGAGTGTTGATTTTTTAATTGGAGATCCTACTTTACAAGGCTTTGTTAATTAGTATTCCTTTGCCCCTACCTTGTTCACTTTATACACGGCTATAGTGGGCTTAGTAGCCTGCTAATGAGCTTTATTTTTTATCTCCAATGACCGTAGTCTGATTCATTCCCTCATTCTGTTTTCGTGGACGTCGTCCCGACGATTGCTCGTTTATTTCCGAACTCATCTTCTGAGCTTTCACTGCTGACTTGAAGATTACCCTTTCAAGACACGATCATGGCCGCTTTCTGGCTCATTTCCCTTCTACTGGGAGTTACCGTTGTACAGTTCCTCTCTGCCGGTCCCCTCGAAATTGCAGCCAGTAGTGCGTTAAATCCTACAGTATCCCCCGAAGACCCAATAGTGATACCAGACAATGACGGGATGACTGATCAAATTTGCGGCACTCATCCTCTCAAAACAATTGTCAAGAAAATCGAGCATTCACGTGAGTTTCCGGCAATTTTTACTACAAAAACGCTTTCCTAATGACTTTAATCTTTAAAAGCTATGATTTTTGCAAACTGGTGCTAAGGGCAAAGTAGTGGAAAATTTTTTGCATTATTCCATGACGTGTAGGCAATATAAGAAATATTTCGGGATTATTGGGTTCATTCCGCATGATTTGAATGACGATATTTCCAAGGTTAGATAGCCTTTGGAGCAGTATGACGTTTCTATATCACGATGACAGTAAGTGGAGATTTATAAATGTAGAATCTATCCCGTGGTCAGTTTTAGTTAAAGCCTTCCGCTAGCGTCAATTATTCTTGTTAAAAATATGGCTAGCCTTAAGAAGAATAAAGTGCTATTTTAGAACTCCTACGAGCCACAATGAGGCGCCAATCAGATGTTTTTGAAATTTATGTTTTGACAAAACCTTACCATAGGCAAAATCAATTCTAATTAAAAAACACTCAAGCTTTCGAGATTTGAAAATGACGCATTTATGACGGCAACATAGTTTTGCAATGTTTTCAGGGATTTCCCCTAAGGCAAAAACACTATTGGACTAATTACAGAAGTTCAAACGACAATTAACTTTAAGGGTATTAAAACTAAAAGTTGAAATATGCATTTATTTCCTCATTCATATATTAAAAATTTATTTACTTTGCAGAACCCGATATGGACCAGCAAAGTGTTGTCCGACTACTCGCATTGATGAGACTCCGGGCCCCAAAATTGTGGAATTCTTATCAACAAATGCTGGCAGCATATATGAATTGCAAGGTAATGTCGGCTGGCGGTTCTCTTGGTTAACAGATTTTTGAATCCATTGTTCTTCTGATTTCTGCCCCGGTTGTAAGAAAATGAGAAGAACTATCAAACCAAAATTGACTAATAAAATATTAATGTTATATTTGTGTTGAACAAAATATGCTTTATCTGTATGGAACATTGTCAATCTTACGGTAATAAACGAGTTGTGGATAAGAATCTTTGGGTATTTGCGAAGTTGAGTTTTATAAATCAATTGGGAGAGTAATCGGCGGGGGAGAGTACTTGAGCTCCATCCCCCAGTAGTAATGCCAGAGAATCAAGGTGAAAAGCCAGTTGAATCCGACTCCAGAACCGTAGAGAGTCATAGCTAATCCCAGTTCGTGATCTACGTGTCCTCCGAGAGCTTCTGGAAAAGTGCAGATTAATTATTAGTACTTGAAGAATCTAAAGTACCCAACAATTTAGGTATTGTCGCCATTGTCAGAATGGCCATGCCCAGAACAAAGGAACTTTGCATAAATAACACTAAAAAATAAGATTAAACTTTAATTAAAACTATTTGGTTACGGTACCAGGCCACAGAAGCCAAACTGGTCGAGGAATACAAAGTAGGACAATAACCATCAACACCAGAGCTGTGCCGTGTTGGACACACCAGATACATCTCATGTATCCTCCATCAAGGTAATTAGCAACACATTCAGTGGTCCCCAGAATACGGTGCATCAATCCAAAGTCAAAGATGACTATATCGTATGCCAGAAATTTTTCACTCCACGTAGCGTTTGGGAGGATATCTGAATGGCAATTAAAGACATGGTGGTATTCTGTATAAGAATATACGTGCTGAAATCAAAGTGTTTCTTAATTTCTCCAATACTAGAATTCCATGAAAGTTCCTAAAATGCTCCAGAATTCACTGGAAGATTCTGAAACCTCCGAGAATCTCAAAATTTTTTAAAATCTTCTGGATTCCATAGTGATTCCCTGAACATTCCAGCATTTAATAGAAAATTTTGAAATGTTCTAGAGTTCTGTAGAAACTTTCAAAATTTACTAGAAGATTCTCAAACTTGAGTCTCGTGAAAATTTCTCGAACATTTCAGAATTCTGGTAATTTTAAAGCGAAAATTTCAAATTAAGTTCTAGACTCCACGTTTCTAGAAAACCATGCTGAGACAGCTTTGCAACAAACCCTATTCCTAATCTTTACAGTAGGATGATTTAAAGATTAGTACCTGCAAAAACGATGCAACCACGACACCTAATTGTAATATCCCGAAGAACAAGCACAAGAATCTATTGGAGAGTTTAGCTCCACAGAAGCTGGTTTCGAATTCTTCTATGGCGATGACCCAAAATAATCTCATCTCGGTGGTCCACTATCAACGTACCAGGAGAAAACTTTCAACGTACATAAACCACTAAGATTTGCTAACTACAATTGCAGATGCCACTTCGAATTAGTTACCTTCCAATTTGGTTTCGGTCCGTTGAGTTGTAATTCCAATAAAAGTTCTGTATTATGGCTTAATTGTTGTTCTGACTAAAGACCATAATGGAGGTTTTTTCGGTAATTAGGTAATAGTTAGATTTTTAATCTTTATCAAAATCAAAAATATTAAAAAGTAAAGATCACAGGTTCTTATGATGCTTAACAAGCATCATTAGTAGCTGGCTTTGGATGTACCATTACCTCCTCCGTAAACTCAATAATTCATTTGGGATATGACTAATTTCGGAATCCTAAGAACTCCAATTTTATTTTACAGCTGGAGTGAACTACTTTGGCAGTTAGGCTGTCAGAAAACATGTGACTGCGCCCATCAGTTGTTCGAATCTGGACTTTTAGTTTCTTTGTTAAAAAATCATTCAATTACCATCACAATAAAAACGAAAATGGCTATTATTCGTCCAAAGGTGGATTACTCACAAAAAGAGAAATTGGCGCCAAACGTTGGGAACATAAAGCCAACTTGCTTTGGTTACTCAAATGCATCTTGCTTCGCAACGCTATTGAAAATTTGTTTGGTGCTTATAATCTCTTTATTTGTGCTTCAGTTATCTCGAAACACTCTATAATAACTCTGCATCATCATCAGAAGAGAAGACTAGACGGAGTTGGTAGTTTTTCTCACTCCTGAGTGATGGCGGAGACTAACCGACTGACAATCGTTAGTGGTGAAGTTATCGATGAAGTCCCGTCAAATGTCAAGCAAGCGGGCGTTATATCCTTCAAAAATGCTTCTATGGTAAATTTATTAGTGTTGTTATGGAGAAACCTTCTTATTTAACGATTTGTATAAGATTTGATATATGATTAGCTTTGATATTCTGTTTCAGTTGGACTCTCTGTCGGAAGACCTACTCCCAGATGAACCGGAACCTCTGAAAGAAGAGTTGATAAATGATTCTAGGTTCGAAATTCAGTTGAGGTTCGACAAAACTGAATATAATCATGATGACGAAGTTTGTTGATTTTTGTTTTGAATTTGTATTCAATTGTCTTCTTTCAGGATAAAAACTACGTTCTAAAGTTCAACAAGAGGAGGGATAAAAAGGCCAATCTGACCATTAAGTTGCTGGAGCAAATCATCGACAGATTGGAGAAACTTGCATTGTTTGAAGTAAGTAATCAGAATCAAACTTGTCTTCATCGGCTTCATTGTTTTAGTTTTATCGAACCGGACAAGCAGTGTTATTCGCAAAGAAACCAGTTATCGTCAGCACTAATTGCGATGTTTGTGGATCTGGTGATAACACGAGGAATAACAAGATTGTCAGGTGTCAGTACTGCTACGTCTGTGTGCATCAGGAGTGCTACGGCATCCTCTATGTCCCCATTGATAAATGGACTTGTCGGAGATGCGGGATTCATCCCACTGTTCCAGTCAAGTGTGCATTATGTCCATATGAAGGGGGAGCAATGAAGTTCACCACCAGCAACTCAGCCGTCCACCAAATCTGTGCCATTTGGCTGAATGGAGTGACCTTAGGTCAAAATCCATCGATGGAACCCATTGAACTCAAAGTCCCGAACTTGAACAAGTACACATGTGACCTGTGTGGGATTTCATACGGAGCCGTTCTAAGATGTGCTCACGTGAGAAACTTTTAAACCACGGTTAACTAACTGATGAGTTATTTTTCAGTCTGACTGCGTCGAGAATTATCACATTACTTGCGCTGCCCTTTCAGGAGCAATGATGGAGATTGAAGTGAATAACCCGGACGGACCCAAGTATATTAGAAGGTTGTTCTGTCTTAACCATTCGAGGACCCCTAGTTATGAAATCAAAGCACGGATAAACAAGGTCCAAACTCAAGTTGTAAGCTTCACTTGCGTTGACTTCATTAATGGGTATTTTTAGAAACTAAGTTCACATAAAAAGAAGTTCTCGCCTATTGACATTCGCGCCAGACCGATACCAGAGACTTAGTAAGTCTGATTGTCTGGGATTTACGTCAATAACGTATTTTAGCTTGAAATCGGAGTATGTTAGCCCACAAGTGTCAGATGAAGACATTGGTGTTATTCACGATTATTGGCTCGTCAAACGACTGAGATCTTTCGGAGCCCCTATGATCAATAGACTAAAGTTAATTTACGACAGATTGGCAGAACCTAGTCGAGCTCTCAAGTATGAAACAATTCCAAAAGTGAATAGGGCCGCTAGAATGCGGGTAACCGTTGAACCAATTGGAGACGGTTCTCTGAAGATTGTTGGGGACTTTGCCAAGGAAATAGATATCTACGATGACAAAGGATTCCATTATCTGCAAAATATCTTCTCTAACGATCCAGACAACTGTAGCGTTGATTTGAAGACTAAAGCTGTGATTGAACGAGATAGAAAGCTTTTGTGTGATGAACTGAGAATCGAGAGTTTGGAACAACAATTACTTCTGAGTACAGATGTAAATGAAACTACTCAACTGATTACTGAACTCGTCAAGCAGTATGTAGATCCGACGATGCCAACAGACTTTGCCGAGTATCGATATTCCGATAAAATTTCTGTGAGTTTATTTCTATTATATTCAGTTGAAAAACGGAAACTTGTTCACTTTTTACCCATTGTTATAAGAAAACTATCTCGGTCTGTTCTATCTATAAAAATAATGCCTTTTTAGCCCTGGGATATTATTGGAATTATGTTCTTTGCCGCATGTCCAGAAAACCTTCATGCCATAGCTTTCCTCAACTCCCTGAGATACATCGATGACCATAAGGTATTTTGGTTTTCCCATATTTATTTCATAGTTCTTTCCAGATGTTTATGCACTTTAACTGTAACAGTCCTCATCACGTCAACATAGGCACGATGTGCAGGAAGGCTATTTATCCAGGATACTCCAGCATGGATTCCCTAATTAGGGACTTTAACAAAATGATGCTCCCAATTAACTCACCTTTCGTGAAGAATCAAAGACTACAATACGCGAAGAGATTCGAGGAATCTGCTTGTTATTTACTCCTCTCAAAACCTTATGGGCAAATCATCAACCTGATGTTAGATGGCATGGATACTGTAGAGGATAAGAACAGGATACTTCTCCACCACCTTCTTCATGAACTTACTGATTGTGAGAACATTGACCCCATTCTGAAGAAGTTAACAAAGAAGGATAAAAGCAAGCTCCAAGCAGTCACAGATTATGTAAGGAATGTGATTACGGCGGAAAAGAAACAGACATTACCGAACTTGGACCTTGTTGTTGACCTTTATAGGAGGAGGAACATCCAGTCCTTGGACGATAAACTTATCATTGTCCCCAAAAATGGGTTTGCTATTATTTCTTCTGAACGGGCTTTTATCGTCAAGGAAATGCTGATGACTCCAAAGTTCAACTTCCCTCAACTCTCTTGGAACGAGTGTCTTCATTTCATGGAAAGGAGGGATGGTAAAGGATGGTCCAAATTCTTGCCTTCGGAACGAAAGGTCTTTGACGTCAAAGCTGTGAAGAAGAACTTGGAACAGAAGATGAACTTACGGAAACGGACCAATGGTGATCATCATGAGGAGCCTGGTATGTTTTTATTTGCCGATACTTTAATTAGTTGAATGTTTCAGCTTTGAAGAGACGAAAGAGTTCCCAAGTGAATACTACCCCAAATAACAAGATCACTAATTACTTCCAAAAGGATTCCACAGATCAAAGTCCAAGACAATCTCCCAAAAAATCCCCATCAAAAGGAAAGAAGGTCCCGCTGACTCTCATTGCCCCAGGTTCTCCGAGGCAAAACAGGCAGACTGCTTGTGTTAAATACTACCATGATACCATTATCATTACTAACAAATGTTCACTTGGAGAACACATTGCTGGGAGAATTATTGATCCACGAATAGTGCAAGAAATTGATTACAACGAGTATGACTACATTATGTCTCAAGACAACGCTGGTCAGAAGCATTACAGTTGTCTCAGGCTTTTCCTTGAAAATAACAAAACGTAAGTCTTTTTACAAAACACTGTAATTAAAATCTAAGTTCTATGGTCTTAAAGTTCAACTATTAACCTACCCTCGACTCCGTGGCGACCTTAAAATAATAAAATTGGTTATAGACACGTTGAATGGGTCAAAAACGTAAACATAAAGATCGTCAACATGATCAAACTCTGTCGCTACCTTGAAGACCATGAACGTGAACTCAAGGAGGACTCTTCTATGCAAAGTCTCAAGGCGGCTGCTCACTACTACTTGAAGAAACAAACTTCTCATCGATAGCCTTTCAATCCAGATTATCATCCCGTTGGCACCTATCCGGGCATTTCTCATTACAGTAATCTATTTCCCGATCTCATATCCATCTCAGGACTCAACCGTAATTTTATAACTCTTTTATTTCTTTACGTGTTACAGAAAACAATCGAGGTGAATTCTGCAATTGTATGTACTTTTCTTTCTGTTGGCAGAAACATAATTATTGTGCGATGAAGTTTTTTCAATTGAAAACTAAAAAGTCAAAAGATTCATTCTAAAGCACAACTTGAGAGTTGGAATCCTCGACAAAAAACGGAGCATGCATAATTTCGAGTCAATTGATTTTGCCGTTTTTTGGATTTTGAATTCTTTTATAAGTTTTTCTCAGAAATGTTATCCAAAGTTTTTACGACTGGATAACATTCGCGAAAGTGTTCAACTTACGTTTGAGAAATTCGGAGTTGAATCTCCCTGACAGAAAATGACATAAAAAACCTTCAGATTTGCAAAATTAATTCGTGAAACAAAATGCTTTATTGGAAATCTTTCATTACTTCGAATAAGGGAAAATATCGACTTTTAAAAATTGTTTAATATGATGCAAATTCAAAGTGGAATCTAAACAAATTTTGAAGTTGTTAATCTCTCCAGGAGAAACACATTTTAGGCTATTTTCATATATGGGTATTTATTTTTATTGCACTCAAGAGTTATGGTGTAAATACTCCATTTCGATGTCAATATTTGTAACTTTAAAGGTTCAGAATTCAATGACTAAGAAAAATTGATAAATATTTATTTATTATAAGAGTTCTCACTTGGATGAAACTAAAGAAGAAAACTGTTATAATTTAGGGGGTTAATGTTATAAAAAATCGTCGAAAGACCTTCAGAGCGTTTTAGATGGTTATCTTTAGAAAATATTTCAAGAATTGTTTTCATATTTTAAAAATTATTTGTCATGTAAGATTTTCAAGGTTAAGTATCTCGAGTATGATGTCAGAATTACATGACGTCTTCTGGATTTTCTGATACTATTAATAAATCCCACAAGTTCCCTTAATTTAGCAATCTTCCGAATTTTGAAAATTCCTATTTTTTATACGAATCAGACATTTTGTGTGGGATTATTTTCAAATTTTCTAAAGCGGATAATCAGCAAAGTCGATAAATGCCATGGAAAAAGACTGGAAAACAACACTAAATATGTTTTCGAATAATAATTTCCCGTAGATTACGGATCTTAACAAACAGTCGTTGTAATCAATATGTTGGAGAATTTTTATTGGGAAGTAATAATAGTTAATGTTGTTTGATGTTTATGACAGAAATTCAATTAACTTAAATGGGCACTCTGGCAATTTTGACATTTAATCAATGGTGTTCTAAATTGGAATTCGAATTAACTCTCGTTATTTAGGCAATTCAATTTGTTTTCCGTAAACGATTATCAGCATTAGTGCAAATCCGGTTGATTTATTGATTTTTAAAATTTTGAACAACGATCAACTCATTCATTATTCAATAATCCTTTACTAACACTTGAAAATGATGTTGTTTATGACATTTGTTAAAAAATAATCAAAAAAGAAATTGGATGTCAAGTTTTATAGGTTTTCGTCGGATGAACTATCTCCTTTTTGAAGTTTATTGATGCTGCGTGATTTCAATTTTTCAATCTAACGTCACTAAATTCAGCCCTGAACAGTCATAAAATGCCTAGTCTGTAAAACCAGTACTCCTGTTCCACGTGTGTGTATCCGCGCGATTGTTGCCAATTTTTTGATGGAGCAAACCATGAGTGCGAGTTCCGATTTAGTGAGGACTGTCTGTGTTAGATAGAATTGGTCGACACGCTGTTCTTCTCTCTTCCATGAAAACATGTTTTACCTTCTTTTTATGAGGCACACTTTTTAGTTTTTAAGAAATTAAATTCTGGTAGTTACGATAGTTTTGATATTATTAGTTTACTCAAATTTTGTTACCTGGAGACCAGTTATCAACTTTTCCATTTAGATTTATTTTATATAGGAACTTCCACCTGCAATGTTTTGCAGCTTTCTTTTTTAGGATGTAATGGATTTTTTAAGTATTCAGTGAGATTGCTCCACATCTCCTATCTATCCCTCAACATGCGTTCTATTCTTGGGTGGATAAATGGAGAGCTTGAACGTCATTTAACAACACTTTTCTTTTTTAGCTGACCACTATTCAGGCAAATGAGCTGTTTTCATTAAAAACTGACTAGCTATGACCTGGGCTTTTATTACAACTGGAAATGACATGTTTGAAGGATTTACCATTTCTAAATTAGTGATTCTCCTCTGTAAGAGTTCTTAGTCTTATTTCATTTTTGTTTTGGTTGAAGTTTTTGACTACATTTGTAAAAATCAATTTTAAACTTTTTCAACAGAACTTCTTTCAAAGGTCATGATGTTTCAGGCAGAATACATTATCTTTGCCACCTTATTATTTCTTGAACTCGCTTCTAACCAAGCAAACGCTACGTGCCACTGCTGAGATTCGTACTTTGGTCGTTTCGGCACGTTGTCTTTCTTTCGAGATTGTGACTATCTCCAGACATGAGGCCCATGTGTCGATGAAAGCAGTTATGCGTGTGGTTTTACATTGAATACGAAAATTCCCGTTATGACATTCTTTAAACACGGTTCAGTTGTTCTTGATCAATGGATATTTCTACGTGACGAAAACTTGTCTGTTTTCCATAATTCCACTTATTAAATATTCATATTATAAATAAAATACGATTTTATGGCTTTTATGTATTTAATTATCCAATCGTAATCTCAGCAACAAAGATAGATCTGACATTGGATATTACGACCTGTCTATTTGCTCTAGAACTCTCAACTTATTCAAACTTTGATCATTCTCCACGTTCACGTTTGTTCTAGCAAAGTGCCATTTGTCTCTAAAGCAACTTCTTTCACAAGTTTTCCATTCGCATGTTTCTGGCCAATTCGTCGACAGGCTTAACACTGCGAACGAAGGCCAGTCTGGATCTTCTCTTTCATCAATGCGTACGCACTTTAGGCGTTTTCTGGCCGTGTTCGGTCTCACGTGAGGCTGAACGACAGCCTGCTAGTCTTTTTTCTCTGGCATTCCCCTCTGGCAAGAGCTTTAGTCTATGTATTTCTAGCATTGCCGTTGGCGAGTACTCTTTCTAGTTGAAGACCACACGCCCACTTTGGACTTTGCCATTTTCGGTGTTTGTATGTTCAATTCACCTCATATGTCGCTAACATTCATGTTTAGAATACTGTAAACCAGAAGAATATGGCCGAATTTTTTATTGACGTGACATAGATGATTTTAAGTTTTTTATTTCCGCCACCTTGTACTTGTTTGAAAGTGGCACATTTCAACAGAGATCCTTGTCACTCAACTCACGCCAGAATCGATTATCTCATTTAATTCAGATTCTAGCCGTGTTTTCACTTTCTTGGAACGAAGGAAATGCCTTGTTAGATGTTCTTTGCCTAAAAATAATGTCATTTGGACATATGAATATGAATCTGTTGTCTTTCTAGTCTTGGAACAAATGAAAACGGGACCATGTCTATTTGTTGACATTCTATTATTTTCCGTATCCTTTGCAGAATCAATCAATTTATCCAACAACAAAATTTGTTATCTTTATCGCGATTCCTTTTTCCAAACCAGTTACCAATAATAATTTTTTAGATTCGTCTACAAACCAGTGTGAAAAGAGGATAGTGATTCTGACCGAGATTTGTGTTCCTGTTAGGGACTGGTTAACAGTATTATTCTCGCTATTCTCACATCCTCATGTAGTCATGACTAAAAAATTTTTGAATGTCGTCATTTTGTTATCGCTTTTACTAGAAGTGTCGTCACTTAACAGACAACAGACTTTTAATACGGACTGCAGCGACCCACACCACAAGGTTGGTTATTGTTCGTTTAACTCTTAGAGAAGGAGTCTGAATTTAAAATTGGAACAAATTCTAATCCGTGACTTTCTGTAAGTCTTTAAATCTTATGTCATTACCTTAAGAAGGTATTCATTGGTCTCAATAGTGCTCGATTATCTGTTATATTTGTGCACACGTGAGCTATTTAGACAGGCACAGTGAGCTCTTTAAACGATAAAAAATACATTTTGCAAATGCTTTTGTAAATTGTATAAAACGTTCCGGTGGGAAAACACGAGATTTGTTATCGTAACTGACAGTAGTAGAATTCTGGATTGTTTTTTCTTCTTTGCACTATGGACTTGCTGCATTTTAAAATAGAGACGTTTGAAATCATGAGAACTTTTATCGTGCAAAAAGAACATTTGCCAAAAATGCCATTCTTTGTTCTAAGAACTTGGTTTCATCTTACCGTTCTTGAAAGTTGAGACATTGACTTTTATTAGATTACACAAAAAAGCGAAAAAATTGACATTATTATATTACCCATAGTAATAAAGTTGAGAGATTACGCTGGCATCAAGTAATCGTTTCTAGTTATTATCTTTCTTACTGTATGAATGTTTCATTAAAATCCTTCTATTTTGACAGTCGAAAGTTCCAAAAAGTCAGAATTTGCCTGCTTATGGCATGTCGGGCTCTTTTTCGCAACACGAAAAACGATTTTCCTCGAATTTTGCTTAATGACTTTTTTATATTCATACTGAAATTACAAGCACCAAAGCCCAGGACTGGATCAAAGATGAACAGCTTCTTTCATCTTGTTTGCGAAGAAGGAGATTAGGTTAAATTGTACTCCTGAGTGAATTCAAATTATCGAAAAGGGCGTTTTTTGAACTTTATAATGCTTGAATAAATTTCTAAAATCTCTATAAAAGTCTAGTTTTTGTCAGAAAGAATCACTATTGTAGTCACTTTGTTAAACAAGATAATTACAAAATGTAAAATCGTCCTAACATTTGCAACTATTCATGTAGCATTTTAATAAGGCTTCTTGTGGCTGGTGGGCACAGAAGCTCTCTCATGGGATAATTATAAAGAACTGAACTTTGAGCGTCCATCGACCATTAACCAAAAAGAAGTAGCCCAGAGGCAAAGCCGAGGATTGAACTCAGCTTAACTCAAGGGTCTCTTCCCCGTTTTTTGCTTTTCATCCAAGGCAAAAGCCATGAAGGATTTTAAAGTTTGTTTGGCTGCCTCCTTACATCAAGCCAGTTTTTGTCGCGAGTCGGGAGAGCGAAAAATGGAACTTATCGATTTTAGGCCGAAGGCGCTATGGCATGCACCCGCTTTCTCTGGGCTGACGTCAACGAAGCGAGCCAAAAGTTTGTGTCCTTTATAAAAAATTTGGCCCGGGGGACAAATACGGGAATCTTTTGACTTGACGGATGAATGCAAGAACTACGAAATCGCAAGTTTAAAGACAAGGAAGTCTGTAAAAGCACTTGATCAGTTAATGGATCAATCAAAGGGGATTTAATGACATCCTTTATTCTTTTTATTTGTATGTTGTATTTGCGATTTAAAAACTAAGTGGAAATGAGAGGCTATAGAAGAAAATCTCCGAAGATAACTATCTTCCATTTCCCACACTGCCTGAGTAAACACACTTGGTTGAATTTGTTTTTTGACGATCACATCTCACTGAGAGCTTCATCCATTGTCCTCCGATCCACATCGATTGAGAAAGGGTCAACGGACACGGAAAACGCTGAGAGCCGTTAGTTGTCGATGGAAAACATGAGTGAGACAGTTCCCTCGCGCAACAGCACGTAAAAAGCAAACACAACCCTAGGCTTTGCTCTGACATACGCTGTTATACAGTCACGAATCGGTCAAGTCGGAATACTCACGTCTCGGAGCCCGATCGAGCTGCTTTTGAGACCAGCTTTATGCAACAAACTGAAAATCAATTCTGTTGAGTCTAGCTTATATTTCGGTTCTTTTGCGGGTTATGCTCGCAAGGTTAATTAGACGGAGATTTTCCGATGATAGACATGGATTCACTACATCCTCCATGTTTATTAGCAGTAATTGTATTAAATTATTAATCTTTTGGATTTTAATTTCCCAGGTTAGAAATTTTTTGAACATTCAGACTCGTTCTCCTTAATTAGTTCAAATAAAATACTAAAATTCACGTATTTTCCTTTTCAGGACATCGTTTGCTCCGTCAAAATTGGTGAGTTTATTTCTTTATTACCGTCCTATATGAGGAATAGGAAAGAAATTACAGTATTGTAATCATTTATATAGTTTCTCAAACACACTGAGAATTCAAAGTTAAGCCAGTCTTATAGTTTTATTTTTTTAATGCTTTTGGTGTTATTTTTATAGTGGATTTCAATAATCCAAGTACATTACAAAGTTTAATAATCTCATGCCTTTAAATTTAATTGGTGTTCAATGAGAATGAGCAACTACTTGGTCCAGAATTAGCACATAATCAATCATTTTAAAACTAAAACATTTTGACCAATTTTCCTGGAAAAGTCTGTCAGCATCGCTATTTATTAGCAGTAAGTCTGACAAACTGAAATTCACGCTGTTTCTTCCTGGTTGCCAAAATTGGTTATCGGTCTTTTAACACTTTTCTTTGGAATTCCATTATTTAGGGAGGACACTCCTTTTTCTGAACTAGCGTGACCGGATGAGGCAAATTTTGAATTCATCAATAAGGATAATTCTTTCGCAAACTTTGAAAGGACTCAAATTTTCTCCTATTTGATTTATGAAATATTATTTTGGAAAATATATCTCACAGTAAGCACACCATTAAGAATGATAAAAATAGAAAGAAATTTTAATTACAACCTCTTGGAATTCACGTCTTTTGCCTGCTAGCTTTAACACGAATTTCTACCCGCATTTAGAAGCAAGTGAACTTGTCATGACTGTCAAGGATTTCATGCTAGGAATTCATTTTACATTCTAGAGCACATATAACCCTACAATAACACAACTTATGTATTTTCTTTTAGTTGATTGTGATGCTGAGAGTGACTTTATCCCGAAAGTGAAAAAGAAGCAACAAGTTCCGGGGGAGGCTCATGATCTCCGGATAGAACCCTTTGCAAAAGCCAAGCCAAAGCAAAAGAGCGAGAGTTACCAACTCTCCGTTGACATTTCCTGGCAAACCCCTCCAGAAAGTAAGTTTGCAAAGAGATCATTATAAATTCATTGTTTTCTTTTTATAGATGCAACAGTACATTTGGAAGGTTTTTTGCTTGAAATTGAGCATGAAAAGGGAATTGACAGAACATGCTTCTTGTTTAATGTCTCAGAAACAAATTGGACTAACAAAGCAATTATGTCATCTCCTAGATTCCATTTCTCGACGGATAGTGTCTTCAAATTCGACCAAACTTATGACGTGACTTTGACTAGTTTGCCGGAAATGCACAACTACTCGAGGTCCATCACGAAGACTGTCAAGATGCCTCAGAATCCGAGTAAAAACGAAGTTTCCAGTCATATAGCCAAGAACTGCACCAAGTACTCCCATCCGTTTGCTTCCAAATGGACAGCAGGATTCCGACAGATCATTCTCCATGACCTTGCTAGAACCATCCAACTAGAGTTTGTGGGAGCTCCAAAGCAGTATTGTTTTGAGCAATATGAAGTAGGAATTATATGCTGCTTACTCATTTAATTAATTTTCAAAATTACAGGTGCGCCTAGTTGATGAAAGTGGTATAGAACTCCTGTACACAGATGTAATATCTGTGGAAAACATGAAGACGGAAGTCATCAATAATGTTACCGTATATTTCGGAGAATACAATTTTACCAACTTGGAACTCGGAAAAACCTATGTGCCCTCCGTGATTCCAGTGGAGAAAGCTGCAGACGGCAGATGTCTGTGTCCCGTTGACAGCATGGACCCTTACGACAACAAAGTGATCTGCTCTTGTGTTGCTGCTGAAGGAAAACCAGTCAAATTAAAGAGTAAGGCTTTTTGAGGAACCCAAATAATTACAATTCTTTACAGAAATTGATTTGGATGGAGCTGGCAGTGGCAATGCCACTATGCCGTCAACTTCAAAGGAAGAGAGATCTAATTTTCCCATCTTCTATACTATCATCATATTAGCTTCCATAATTATCATGTTCTGTCTCCTATACTGTCTTAGGATCGTCTATCGTCGCTACAGAGCCTCTGGGAAAGTAGTCAGAATCCGATTCGTCCAAGAAAGACAATTGGAGAATGGAAGAAACAGTTTACTAGGCCAAGGATCTGCGGTCAAAACTCCTCTGATCTTAAATCGTAAGTATTGTTTGTTTTAAATATCTTAATTGTTGTCCTTTTAGCTAATTTGAATGTTTTAATCATATATGCCCACGATTGCATCGAACACGAAGCAGCTGTTCTTGCTTTCGCGGAGTATTTACGAGATGTTTTCAACTTCGAAGTCCACGTGAGTTCCATCTCTCAAAGATCAGGAAATATAAGTTTTATTTATAGTTGGATGAATGGGACAAGAATATTATCGAGGCAAATATGATGGATTACATTTCTGCCTCTGTAATCAATGCAGACAAAGTTATCGTTATTAACAGCATCGGAGCCAATCATCGATACCACAGTAAGATCGTTAACAACGACTACACCGTTGAGAGAACTCACCCAGGAGTTCTGGATCACTTATTCATTTCCCAGATTGATCAGGCTCTTCAACACCCATTCGTGATTTCTGCGAGATTCCCATATGCCTCCTTTAGCGATGTCATGCCCTCTTTGAATGGATGCTTACAATACCAGATCCCTGATAATCTCACTCAACTTCTCTCAGCTCTTGTTGGACGCAATCTGAAACAAGATCCCAGACTCGCAGGATATAATGTCCATCTCGCTAAGATGAATGCAGCAATCTCCAAAATGGAACAACTTCGACAAGCCGACGAGAAGTGGTTTGACCATAGTCATGTCAGAGTTCCGAAAACAGCTTCTCCAAGACCTACAATTACTCCATATTTGGTAACCGACGAATTACCAGTTATTTCTATTCCTTCCAAAGTGGAAGAAAAGTCTGAAATTACCGAACCTGAGATTAATGTTCAACAAATTGACTCTGATGACCAACCTCTTCTGGTCTCAGAATCCAAGGACAACGACAGTGGGGTCTTTGACAAGACTGGAATCCATCCTTCCACAAGTACCGTTGACGTTGATGAATTCAAAGAAGATACCAATGAATCAAACTCCGAAATTACCAATGAAGAACCCTCTCTATCCATCAACGACCTCACCAAACTCCCGAATTCCCCTGTTAGAACCCATCAAGATCCTGTATATTCCAAGTTAGAAGAGCTGGAGCCGGATAATAGTGGCGATTCGGGTCTAGTCTCCGACGCTGATCTCCGTCTTATTTCAGCTAGTTGAACCCACTCTGTAATTAGTGTTCTCATCACCTTCTCAGGACAATAAGCTTTTCAAATTCAATATTCCTCAATACTCGTATATTTGTGTTGACAGTCCTCACCTGTGTGTAATTCATTTCGAATGGTTGTATATTCATTATTCACCGCTTTATTACTGTCATTTAATTTATTTCTTCTCTTAGGCCACTGTATCAACGGGGTTTTCTTGTAGTTCTTTGTTTTAAATTTACAGAATACGGGCATGAATGATCTTTTCTGGTGTTAATGTTCCGATTTCAAATCGTTCTTCTTACTTTAAGAACGACTTGCCTCAACCTCAATTCCTTAATTCCTACTGTAGTTTGTTTGAATTTTATTTACGTTGGAAGAGGCTATAAATTTCTATTTTTTGATTCTGTATATTTTGTAAATAAAACGTCATATTTAGAAAATATAAATAACATTTAGAAATTGAAACGAAAATATACACGCACTCTAATTCCCAATTATGTATCAGAATTAAGCTAAGCATATAAAACACAAATATATAGGAGGATAAGATATTTCCTGCGTTATTAAGATTCTTTCAAATAGAAAACAAAACCAAAAATCTAAAAAAGTGCAAACTGTCGTCAGAGGATTAGACATAAATATACGTACATTCTACTTTTTATGTATGAAAAAAACGAAAATTGTCTAACAAGTAAATCCTCTATTCCTATCAATAGCCTTATGAATTCATCGAGCTACATATACGAATGGATATTTAGTACTTTCTGGGAAATCAATCTCTGACTGTATAAAATAACTCGCACTGACACGAATTTGGGCGTTGGTTTGTTGGGAAGTAAATCAATACTGCTTATTGTTTTTCATAAACGACAGAAGTTTTTTTCTGGGCAATCGATAATAACCTCAACTGTCCATTCTAGAAGGGATAATTCCAACTTCAAACTTACTAACTTTCGAAAGTGCTCTCTACATCATAACACTTCCCCTCTAAACTTTCTTTTAGAAAATCAATTTAACTCTTTTCTAAGATCATGCCAAGAGTACTGAAAATCATTACAATTAAACCTCTCATCGTAAAAAAGCCAATTACAAAACATATAATATATCAAACATTGTTTGTAATCTATGAATATCATATAGAACGGAAATACACACGCTTTACTTCTTTCCAGAATTCGATTGACGACTTGTAGATAATTTATTTTGAAAACGGAATCTCATTGGTTCTTGTAGTGGTTATTCATCCAACTATCATGGCATCCTGTTAACATGCTCTTTTGTGTAGATCTTGAAAGTTTTAGACAATAGGGCAATTGATCAATAACCCTTCCAATCTTCACGATGAGCTCAAGATTTGGATTCACAAGATTTCCTACAAAGTTCTGAGGTCTCCCATAAGAGTTGCAAGTGCATTATAACTTTCCACTAAATTCTTGAAACCTATAGTTTTAACAAGAAAACTTCTCCGCTGTTGCGACTTTTGGCTCGCACTGTTTACAAGTAATCAATTACAATAGTCCCATAAAATGATAGGCAACGAAACGATGCATTTCTTTACGTCACCGACAATGTTTTGCTGGCGGTTTTCTTCTTGGAGACTAATCAATATCCAGAAATTTCCATCCCCGAATTTGTTTTGTACAGGTCAAAATTTAATTACGGAAATTTTATTTCGAATCAGACGGTCTACCGCTGAGATAGTTTTGAATTTGACCAGTAATGGAATCAGACTGACGGGACAAAACGATCGGATTTCTCATGCACATCCTATCCCGAAGTCTTGAACTTTGTGTGTAAGCAGAATCCAGGTCAGTTCAGTCGGCTGGTCAGATGAGTACTGGACAGTTGCGATTTCGATTAATCAATTACCATCGAGACAAAACGGCGAAAGAGATGAACTGATTATCCCATCGAAGCGTGTGCAATTTTGTCAGACATCAGCTGCGGTGGTCAGAGTCAGTCTCAAAATATGATGGAATCTTCTTGAGACAATTTGTTTTTTATTTCAAAAACCTAAGTCAACCAAGTGGAAAACAAATCGTCGATGAATAACTTTCGATTGTTTCGGTCCATCGCTTCGTTTTCTCTTTCGCCGCCGGCAGTGGGATTTAATTCCCCACAGCTGACCAGGAAACTCTGGATCGTTGTTCCGAAATAACCGAAGCATGACGATCGAAAACAACATCAAGGTTACAGATGACCTGAAAGCCGCTTTACGTGAAAGTTCTGTCTTCCATTTCAGTTTTGCAAACGTTCTAGGAGAAAGGAACTTTGATCCCGATATTTTCGGATTATCCTTTTGTGGAAAAAGGTCAATTCTTCATGGAATAGGAATTGTACTCCATTTTGCGCCCGAAAAATCCAGAAAATAGTTCTTTTGCGGATCGCAATCGAAATCCAGGGCAAAAGCCAGCGATAAAGTACATCAGGCTAAGTTCACTCGTCTTCGAAAAAACTTAAAAGGATGCGCAATTGAATACAATTATTGCAAAGTCCATTGTACTCAGGTAATCAGGTTTTGAGGACAATCTTGTTTATTCGACGCGCGTCTTGACAAATTCTTTTGTGGTCTTCGCCATTTGTGTCACAAAACGAATTTCTTTGTCTCCTCCGAGGCCAATCCAATAATTTACTGAATAAGTATTTGAAGGATATTGTGATTGCAAAACTCTTCGACGAGTGAAGAGGCTTCAAGGACGAGATTTGGCGCCGCAATACTCTAATTTTTTCAACCGTTTTCGATTGATTCTCGCGCAACTATGGTTAATTCCATGGATTCGTCTCTCTGTCGATATTTTCGTTTCTGTTCTCTTAACCGATTGGACAAATCCACGAGATTATTCATCTTTAACGTTTTCACGAATTTTTATACACGTTACAGGTTTTCGGTTAATTTTCAACGATTCAGCAATTCCATCGTCACACCCCGGCTTTCACTCTCTCTTTCGTCGTTGAGGGCGGAGAATTTTGAATCGTGCAGACCACATTTGCTTGGTGGCAGCCATATTCTCAGAAACCCGCCGGCAAACCATAGGAGCCGATCTTTCTTTTACCGAGACGTCCTTCCGATCCGCAGGGCAGATCGTGCAAATACCCATCTCTAAAAGGCGACACTAACGGAAGAAGACGAATTTCGTCGCAAAATTAGACCTCCTTTCCTCTGGAGTTGTTTGATTACTCAGAATGGGGACTTCAAGACTTTCCTCATCTCCAACTACTGTAGCCAGTTCGGCTCAAACTCAGCCTGTCCAATCGCCTTTCCAGGTCAACAGCTTACCTGGAGCAATCACTGCTCAAGTTAACACTCCCGATGGTAATTGTTATCTATTTTATCCCTAATTCTTACTTTTTACTGTAGGAAAAGTAGCCGCCCTCGGTGCAATTGTTAAATTTTCTCAGAACCATGGTTATTTCATCTACCAGCACGAAGACCCACTTCTATCAAAAAAGGCTATCACGATAAAAGAAGATACAGATTCAGGAAAATTCCAAATCACTAGCATTGATGATGAACTCCCTGACTTGCGAATGCAAAGGGTCTATATCCAAGTTCATCACAATCCTCCCCAGCGATTAATTATTGAACATTTACTTGATCATTTGGCGGAGACCAGTCTTGGACGAAACAACCTGGAATTGAAGAAGAACGTAACAATCGACGTTTTTGATTCTGATGCTGATTGGGGTCTTCGTGATAACGCTGGATTTATTGTTACTGATCGTCTACAACTTCACCAAATTTCTGTTGATTCCGATGAGCTCTTAAAAGTGTTGAAACCATCAAAAGGTATGTTAATCGAGCAGGAAAAATTTTGGGTACCTTGAGTGTTTAATGTCTGAGTATTTTTTCTGCTTTCCGGTCAGTGGAAAAGGGAAAACTGTCCTTGATGACGACAGAGAATTCTGATAGACGGAATCTTAGTTGGCACACCTAACTACTACCGGGTCGACTTACTCTTTGTTCGCTACCCCAGTTTTACAATGAAAACCGGTTAATTCTAGAATTGCTTTTTATGATTGGCGTAGATTGGAGCGAACCCAAACCGCAATAAAAGGGGTATCAAAAAATAATTCTATTGTTATCGCTTTCTTTCCCAACCGGATTATAGCTAAACTATCAATCAAGCAATTGTAAATGATTTTCAGAAGTCACAGTCACACTCCTCCGATCGAACAATGAAAGTGACAAAGAAGCCGTTCTAGAATACGATGCTACTCTCAGCTCCCACAATAGAGCTGAGTTTCTAGAATTCCTTTTCTCTCAAAGTACAGTCTACGTCGCTCGTCGTCCTAACGAGGAAGGAAATGACGTCGTTGTGGGATGCATTGTCGCTTCAAAGACGGATCATCGAGTCTTGGCTCTTTACGCGGATGACCAGAGTGTTGCTGATACCTTGCTGAGCCATCATTTGAAGCATTCTAATGCTAAGAAGGTTTGTCATTGACCTTGGCCTAAAAAATTATAATCCTGTCCATTCGTCATTGGTTTTATGTCGAAAAAAACAATTTTAGGCAATTCTCAGTACTCCTCGTTTTCAATGGCGTAAACTAAGTACTCTTCGCTCCATCAAAAGCCGCGCAATCTACCGACGTCACACTCGTTCCGTGCCATCAAATATCAAGTGGGAACGAATTTACGCTTTCAATGCCGGCCTCAACTTGTTCTAGAATCATCACAAACGTGTGACATCATTCTCATTATCCTCTAAGTAACATTATAGATTACAACAATATTACGCACCTCTTTTGGGAAACTTCACCTTTTAGAAAAGCATTTTCAGCTCGTAATATTGTTTACGACATTTTTCTTTTTAGTTTAAATGATATTTGTACATTCGACAGAAATTTGAATACAACTGTTATCATTTCAAATCGGAAAAATTACCCGTAAAATACCCGTTTCGTTATTCATAGAAAGTTGATTCGTTACTCTCCTGGAAGAGAGATTTGGGAGATTTGAATAATTCATTGAGGAGTTCGTGTTTAATTCCCGGTTCTCCTTTCATCTCCCTCAGTGATGGTTCCTCTTCACGAGGAAACGAGAAACTGAGAGGGGAAATGCATCCATCATTAGAAATAACTCCTACAGCGGAGTCATCGATATCCGATGGATTATCTTCATCAGCCTGATTTCTATCCTCCCCCTCTTCGTCGTTGGTTAGCTGTATATTACCCAGATTAGATTTTAACCAACCTTCAATTATGCCTTTGTTCTCGATGAATGCCTTTACATCCTCCGTCACTTTCTCGTACTGTTGATTGAGGACCTTATCTTCATCGTCTGATTCCTCTTTTAAATCTTCTTCAGTACCTTCTTCATTCATGTCCTCTTTGAGTCTCCTTTTTCGACAGGATTCTCCATTAGTAAGAATTCTCAAGATGTTTTCAACCGCATCTATCAACAAAGTACGATCTTCAGGCAAATGCGAAGAATCAGTAACAACTTCGTTTAAAGGAATTAAATAAGTGAAAATCTTATCGCATTCAGTAGATTCAACATTCTGTTGTTTTCGAGTTGCAGAAAGGATCTTCTTCTTAAAAGACTCACTTGAAAATATCAATTTGACTACAGAAGTTTTATGGAGGAAATGGAAAGTGAACACTCTTGTCACATAATCATAGACGGATAATGGTTGCTGAAGACAGAGAAATAACTCCAAAAACGTTTCTGATTGAATCATTGAAACGAATCCCCAGAATTGACCAATCTTCTTCGCCAAGAAGTCTTGAGGAAGAGGATTGCAATACAACATTTTTAAGTCTTCGTGGGCACTTGTATAGACATCCGGAGCTCCAGTTTTGCTACAATGAACAAACTAATCAGTAAAACGAATGAATACTTACTAAATTGTTATTTGGGAAATCATGTCCTTCATCAACCGAAAACACGCTAGTTTACCTTTCAGATTCTCTACGATATTTTGTCTAATTTCAAGATGTTTTAGACAAATCTCTTCTTCCTTCTTGATAGTAGAAAAGTAGTCCATATTAGTCAGAACTCTGATGAGACGAGAAGCTTGGATCTCTTCTTCAGCAACATACTTCAATAAACGGTTATGGTAGAAAAACCCGATAATAATAAACAACTTGTATATGAAAGCAGCCATAAGAAACCCAAAAATTGGAATATTGAATAAAAGTTTTATATCGAAGAATGAAAGCAAGTTCCCAAGAACCAGAATAGGAGGAAGCGTAGCTAATCCGAACAGCACTTCCATTTTCGTCGTTAACGGTCGGTCAGAAAAACAAGGAGAACACCAAACAGTCATAAGTGAAGCAAGTACCATCACATTCAGTTCAATATGTGAATTCCATAAGAAGTTTGAAAACAAGCTCCAAATGCCCATTCCAACAATCAAGATCAATTCAAGACGAGTATCAGTAGTGTTCTTCCTGAAATTGTTGACACTGGGAGAATAAATCCTCTCAGCATAATCACCATCTTCATCGGTTAAGACTCCAGAGGTCAGAATCGATTTCTGAAAAACCGCCGGCTGTCGAGTCGCTTCCAAAACGTCCCTTATGAGATCTTTATAATGATAAATCCGTTCCATATTTCTACACTGAAATTTACTCCAAACATCTTTCCCTAATACATCAAAGGTAATCAAGTATCGATAACACAAATTGTTCCCCGAATAAGGTAAAAACTAGAAACGTTTATTCATCCCTCCAAGTCATCACTACACCTCAAAATGAATCAGCTCCAGATACAATCACGGCAAATGTCGTCTCACATCGCGTTAGCTAAAGTCGATATATTAGGTTGATTGTTATCAACTATCACAACATGAAACACTTATTAGTTTCACGTGGTCCTATGGTTAATGAATGAGTACTTACAATCTAGATTTAGGAACATCAAACACCTGAGCTAGTAATTCTTTCTGCTCATTGATGTGAGTGTACTTGTTACCTGTAGCAGGAGAAGCGCTCGGCTTGCGACCCGCATATTTGATGCATCGATTCTCCCTAAATGTAGCGTCAAACCTGAAGCCGGAAAAAAACTTACGGAGCATGAAGAGAATTGAAACGAGGCTGAATGAAGGCCCAGGCTCCCATATTCTTGTGTTCTTCCTGAGCCCAGATCAATTGAGCATTCGGGTAGCGTTTACTCTCCGCCTGAATCCTATCGTAGGGGAACGGACTAATTTGTTCGACACGCGTGATGGCAACCTTGTCTTCAAGTCCAAGTTGCTTTCTGGCTACTACCAAGTCATAATATACTTTTCCAGTACAGAAGACAAGGCGTTCAACGTTACTTCCGTTGGCTTGAGCAGATCCTTCTTCGAAGATGACACGTTTGAAGTGAGTTTCTGGAAGGAATTGCTCAACAGGGGAACGAGCAGAGGGATGACGAAGCAAGGACTTCGGAGACATAATGACTAGTGGTTTGCGGAAGGGAAGCAGAACTTGACGACGAAGGATGTGGAATAAGTTGGCAGGAGTTGTACAATTAGCGATAATCCAGTTGGTGTCCTGCAGTTGTTGGGCCGGGAAAGCCTTGTCAAAGGTAACCTTCTCGAGATCGATGTTGTCGTCCTCATTGCACATCTGAAGGAAACGTTCAGGACGAGCACTACTGTGTTCTGGACCCATGCCTTCATAACCATGAGGGAGGAGCATCACAAGACCACTTTGGCGAATCCATTTAGATTGTCCAGAAGAAATGAACTGGTCAATGATGCATTGAGCTGTATTCGAAAAGTCACCAAACTGGGCCTCCCAAATAACCAGCGAGTTAGGGTTCACCATGGAATAGCCCAACTCGAAGCCAAGAACAGCGTATTCACTGAGGGAAGAGTTGCAAACAGTATATTCAGCTTGGTTCTCAGAGAGATCGTTCAAAGGATTGTAGATCTTCTGGTCGATCTTCTGATCATGGAGGACATGATGACGATGGGAGAAGGTACCACGTTCAACATCTTGACCAGATAATCTTACGTGAATTCCTGAAAAAAATGCACCATAAGTACTACTGCGTCGGAAACAAACCTTCTTTGAGCAAAGAACCGAAAGCAAGGGCTTCACCACAAGCCCAATCGAGGCTGTTTTCTTCCAACATCTGACGACGACCTTTGAGAGTACGCTCCAAACCACGATGGAGATTGAATCCTTCAGGAACAGAAGCGAATTTGTCAATGATGTTCTGGACTTCACTTTGTTCAATGCCAGTAGGGACAAGATTGTAAGGATCACGGTTACGGAAGAAGTCATCCCATGGACTATCGAGCCAATCACGATTACGAACATGAGTAACCTTCTGAGCTGCCTCATAGGCATCCTCCAAGATCTGCCCGTACTTGTTCAATTCATCCTTGATATATTGTTCATCGACAACACCTTCCCCAATAATCTTGTTTTGATATTGATCCAACAGAGGTTTGGTTTTCTTGATTCTTTGGTACATCAATGGTTGAGTGAACATTGGTTCATCAAGTTCGTTGTGTCCTTGCCGACGATAACAGACCAAGTCAATGATAACGTCCTTCTTGAAAGTCTTGCGCCAATCAGCAGCGACGTTGCAGACGTGCATCACAGCTTCAGGGTCATCTACATTGACGTGGAAGATGGGACAACCAACGACACGTCCAACGTCAGTGCAGTACGGAGAAGAGCGGGAAGAACGTGGATCAGTAGTGAATCCAATCTGGTTGTTGACAACGATATGAATAGCTCCATGAACAGTATACGAGGGAAGATCATCAAGATTGAAAGTCTCCATCACAACACCTTGACCGGAGAAAGCGGCATCACCATGAAGCATGATAGCAAGATGACGATCACACTTGGAATCACCGCTGTAGAAGGCTTCAGCTCGAAGTTTTCCTTGAACAACAGGATCGACAGCTTCCAAATGAGAAGGATTAGCAACAACAGCGATTTTGAGTTTGCGTTGGGATTGCCGGTTAAATCTCTCAATGCAAACACCCAAGTGGTATTTGACATCTCCAGATCCCTCGTCAGCTGGCTCCAAAGTACTGAACTGAGAGAGAATAGTCTCCAGGGGTTGACGACACACATTAGCGAGGACGTTCAGACGACCACGATGCGGCATACCGATAACAACAGAATCAACACCGAGAGTAGAGGATCTATCGACGACTTGCTTGATGGCTGGAATCAAGACCTCACATCCTTCTAGACCAAATCTCTTCTCACTGGGCCATTTCTTTGCTAGGAATTCCTCAAACTTGGTGGAACGGATAAGACGTTTGAAAAGGACTTTCTTTTGGTCAGGAGTAAGCTCTGTAACGCGAGGCTGCTCAAAGTTCTTTCGGATCCATTCTTGCTGTTCATAGTTAGTCAAATGCATGTATTCGACTCCAGTATGAAGGCAATAGATACTCTTCAGTCGATTGATAATCTCTCGGAGTGGAAGAGAGTTACGATCTCCGCCGATGAAAGTAGTAGGAGGAAGGAAGAATTCACGGTCCAAATCCTTTTCGGTAAATCCATAGAAATCAAGCTCCAATTCGCGAGGAATAGTGTCATCCAAATCAGCGCTGTTGATTCCGAGCGGGTCCAAATCGGCAATGTTATGACCACGAGTCTAAATTAGGATCTTAGACGCATCCACATATATAAATGAACGAACCTGATAACTCCTGATGAGCAGTTGAATCTTCAAATGATCTTGAATAGCTTTAGCGATATCACCGGTGGCAGCAACATTCGTGGAAGTCGCGGGATAAGAGACAAGACCGGCTTGAGGGCTTGGGACGAGACTTGGAGGAGCTTGAAAAGCTTGACCAGGAGCAGCACCGGCTTCGACATTACGGAAATAAGCATCCCAACTCTTGTGGACGGAATTTGGATCAGATCTCCAACTCTCATACATCTGCTCAACGTAGACACTGGAAGAACCGTTCATGAAGCTTTCAGCCATCACGCTACGGCTAGCAGAAGCAGGGAGGCGCCGTACATTGTTGACGGTAAAAGTTCGTCGAGAAATATGACCAATCTGCGACCGCAGAAAGCCTGAAGCCCGCATCATCTTGGCCGGCCGGAAAACAAATAATAACCCTAAAATTCATATATCAATGTCGACCAGAAAACACAGAAATATGCGAGAAACACGGATTCTAAACAAAAATAACAATGACAATGTGGATGTAAAGGGATATAATAGATGTCCAAAACGTTGCTGAAAAAACTGAAGCTTGAATTCATATATCGAAAACAACTTTGGCTAGGAGGGATTGTTAGGACCATTTTTAGCAGACACATTTCGTTGCAGAAGCCGCGGGACTCGAAATAGCCTATCATAAAGTTCAATACATCAATGAATGCATTCAAGCAGTTTTTACTCAACCTCGACAACATGGACGCCCGTCGTTGAAGTTCAAAATATATGATTGTTCCCGTGGTTGTTAGTGTGCGTCCTCAACAAAATCTAACGCGATTGTCTAGATGAAAAGAGGTGCTGTCTTTCGCATGCGCCCAGGATATCTGTGCCTAGGAACACAATTACCTGCCAGGTGAGGAAAACCTGTTACGTCATAAATGAAGATAAAAAGTTCATATATGACGATTGGAGAACAAAAAAAAGCGATAATCAGGTGATCTTTAGACAGGACTAGAGACCAAAAATCGGGGATTTACGAAACGAGTTACAAAAGGAAGTTGAATTTTGATTAATGGAAGGAAAGAATGTAATATGAAGGAATGAAAATCAACAACAACAAAACAAGGTGGCAAACGCCGAGTGAAAGAAATCTCGAAATAAAGAACATTTTTGTCGTAAAAAAATAACTGTCCAAATTTTCGTCTCAGAAGTTTGATTATGATTTTTACGGACAACTTTCCTTCGGCTAAGTAAAAGATGTACAACCTGATGGTTCTATTTATATTTCTAGCGAATAATTCTTTATTTCCGACTCCAAAAATATTTATATTATATCCAAACCACCATTGATACAAATTAATTATTCTCGAGAAATATTGTAGTTATCAAATGAACATTTACAACTTTCCCACGAATTTGGTTGAATCTTACGATATTAGATGGGTTATCTTTTTCTGATTCTTCTACACAGTGCATCTTGTTAATATTGCTTCTCACATAATCATTTCGTCTAAGTGCTGATAAACGGTTCTGTCACTCCTTCAAGAGTACTTTTGAATCGGCTTTAAGCTCGTTATCAGCAAGGTCAATCTCACCAAAGCAATATCTTTGGGTCACGCTAAACAAAGCAACTACATGCGGAAACTACTTAGTATGCATCTGAAAATTGTACATTAGTACAAATACAGTTATCAATGCAAATCCCTACCTACAATAGTACAATCTTTTTTGCTTGTTGATTTGAAGTTGATTGATTAATCTTATCTGATAACTATTAGGGCATAGACAATAAGCATTAGGAACGAAAATAAAACTGAATTCATAGGAAACAATCAACTATCAAGTGAATAATCCTGCGAATATTTGAATAAGCATTGATGAAGAAAGTTACACTAATAAAAATAAAACTTGTGGTTTGTCTTGATAGTATTCAGAAATACACAATCCTGAAAATGTTAATTGGCACAATTAGCAAGTTAACAATAACATCTCAGCAAAGATTTCTGTATGTCTTCTCGAAAGGTCATTCAGATAGTATTGAAGTCTAAAAGGGATGATTATATGCGATATAAATTCCTATTTTAAGCCACTGAAGATCACATTGGTAATCGATTTTAATCATTTCGTTCCCATATCTATCAGGCTTCCGGAGTGAAGTAGATCTTGATTGATACACCATCAGTAGCTTTTGTGACGTAGACTTTGGTGAATTTAAGTTCTTCATATTCAAAGTTACATCACCAACACTACGGAAATTAAGCAAGTTAAACATGAATTCCAGAGGTTCCACAAATTTGAAGGTAGCCGGTTGACTACTCATCAGTTACATTGACAATTATTACGTAAATCTCTTTGATTACTTCTCTATAAAAAATTACTAATTACTTCCAGAATAGTCTTCATATTTTCTATCAAAATCTATTGTTAAAATCTCGAATTTGTCATAAAAACAAGAAATTCATTCGTAGTTAAATTTTACATAAATTATTCTTGTTAATATTTAAGAACATGTAGATGGTCATTCAGAACAGAAATGTGCATAAAATCAAAGAAGAAATAAAAAATACTACAAACTTAACATCATGTAAATGAAGTGAGGAAAATCTGAAATATAACGTCGAAATTTTGAAAAAAAATGGTATTTAGATTTTTGTGCTAGAATTTACTTACAAAGGTCGCTCCACTTTTTGATTTCCTCATTAGATTTTTCTTGTTGTTTTGTAGTTAGTATTAATTATAATAATGTTTGGAAAATATTAAGCTTTCTTTTTTATTCGAATTACGTAATTGCCAGGCTTCGACGAACTTTCACTTTTCTAATCCCAGAAAACCAGTTTCGGTAATGGATGTTGATTGGATTCTGATAGCTATAGGAGGTGTTCGTCGGTTTAATTTCGGAAGTCACGTTTTAGCTAACCAGGAGAAGATTGTAATCAGTATCTGGGCCAAATAAATTTCGCTCATTCGGAGCGACTGGGATTCAGTCTTCTCAAAATGAACCGACAAGTTCTTTTCGTAAGTTGTCTTTTAGGACTTTTCGTAATTTCCAGTGGCAGATCAAGTAAGTTAATATCTTAATTGTGTTTTTAAGTTCTGAGTTTAGTCCACTTCCTGAATCGGGGAGGAGATCCTGTGGTTGATGGGGAGGACGAACCTTCACTGCCTCGCAAAGTCTTGAGTGACGGAGAGGATCCATTCGACAGCGTTATCCTTAATGTCAATGTCCAACAACACTCCCTCGATAGAAGTTTCGAGAATGTCGATCCAGCTCCATCTCTTCCCCGTCTTCCCGAGCCTATGATCGACGAAGAGACTAAAGATCCGTTTGAACTTCCTCCTCCACCACTCTAATCCTCTGCTTGTACACAATGATTGAAATGGGAAACTTTTATTTGTGGTTTAGTTCCTGATTCGAGATGTACTTAATCAAATTATTATTTAGTACTCGTTGAAAAACACTTAGAAAAAAGAGTTTGGGCCCGTCGAAGTGAATTCAATTGATTTGCGAGCTCAATTAGGCATAGCATTTGTTTTCGACCTGGTTACAGGTGTATCCCGTGGGGCAGAGTCCTCCAATGAAGGGGCCGATGGGTTCACCAACGGAACGCTTCATGCCTAGAATCAGATTGTAAGAAGGAAAGATAAATAGGTTTCTTACTCTTGTAACACTTGTTGGCGATGCATTCGTGTCCTCTGGGGCAGAATCCATTAACACAGGGTCCGATGGCGCTAGCTCCCTTGGCATCAACGTCGACATAGTCCTTCATCTTCGGGAAACATTCGCCGTTGCTGCAGACGTGGTCAGGAGGGCATCTTCCCATGATGCAGGGTCCGACAGCGTTCTTGGGGTCATAGGCGGCGACACAGAGGACAAGGCCAAAGACGACAGCAGCGACGATAAGAGCCTTAGAAGCCATTCTTGTAGTTTTGATGAGAACTCGAAGGATAGGTGATTTCTTCGTTTTCTGGATCGTCTTATATAGGGATCTGGTCATCCATCTTGAGATGGTCAATTTAGTAGAGGGAGGAGCGAGCTATTCTTTAGCTTATCCGCAAACAATCATCTCTCGCGAACTTTAAGAGCTACCTAGCTCGAGTCGACAAACATCCGGGCATTATCGACGGAAGTGACTTTTTTGTAAATCCTATATTTAGTTGTACATTTAGGAAATCCTAAGGAAAAAAATCGGTCGTGGGACTGACCGGTACCGGTTATTTTCATTTTTGACCTTAAGTTGTTGACAAAACCGGCTTGAGTGCACAAGATGAACAGGATCATTCGAGATAATCGTTGATCTGATAATTTGAGCAAGGACAATATCTATTCATAGGAAATATTTATCCGAACAGTATTTGTCGACTCATTTTATTTATTTTTACGGAAAAAATACAACGGCAGTTGTTATCAAGGGCAGTAATTTGAGATTCAGATTACTAGAAAGCTTAATATCCAGAGGATTGGATGGCAGGAGCTGGGACTGGAGCTTGTTCGATGGCAGCAGCAGGTTGTTCCATAGGCATTGGTTCTGGAGCTGGAGCAAATTCCATAGGAGCGGGAGCTGGCTGAACGGGTTCATCTCCGTAGCTGTTGTCACGCTTCTTACGATATCCAGAGGATTGGATAGCAGGAGCTGGAACTGGAGCTTGTTCGATGGCAGCAGCAGGTTGCTCCATGGGCATTGGTTCTGGAGCTGGAGCAAATTCCATGGGAGCAGGAGCTGGTTGAACGGGTTCATCTCCGTAGCTGTTGTCACGCTTCTTACGATATCCAGAGGATTGGATAGCAGGAGCTGGAACTGGAGCTTGTTCAATGGCAGCAGCAGGTTGTTCCATAGGCATTGGTTCTGGAGCTGGAGCAAATTCCATGGGAGCGGGAGCTGGTTGAACGGGTTCGTCTCCATAGCTGTTGTCACGCTTCTTACGATATCCAGAGGATTGGATGGCAGGAGCTGGAACTGGAGCTTGTTCAATAGCAGCAGCAGGTTGTTCTATAGGGGCTGGAGCTGGAGCAAATTCCATGGGAGCAGGAGCTGGCTGAACGGGTTCATCTCCGTAGTTATTATGACGTTTGACAACTGTAAAAATCATTGTTTCATTCATTAATATTCAGAACTTACTAGATTTCGCAGATACGGCGAGGAAGAGCAAAGGCAAGACCACCAGTTGGAACTTCATCTTAGACACAGCTTTATTGTCGAATCAGACTTCAGAATGGTAATGTCTCGACAATTCTTCTTTAAATAGTTATTCCAAGCAAGGTTAAAATTTGTCTTTCAAGGTATTCCATAATCATAGGAGGCGTTGTCTATCTTTTATTGTCCATGTCTGTTACTAGTTGCAGAGCACTTGGTCTCCCTCAAAGGTGGCAAAGGTAATTTAGGCAGAAACCGGTCTTGACGTGATGGCACTATAGGCGTTACTCGTTTTTTTATTACAATTGGGATATTAACCCTTGCAGAAATGGGGAAAACCTGTCGTTGCTCCTTTGTTGTCCTCCGTTTGCAACTTCAGATACACTTTTTGAAAAACACAATTATGGTCTTCGATTTTCGGGGCCAATGGATCCTGTTCTTGAACACTTTGGATATATCTTGGGGAAAAAAAGGAATTTCTTGGGAGAAATCAATAGTTCCTGGAATAAACCGAAATAGGTAAAAATGTGATTCAACTGGACAATAAAGTGGAACTTGTTTTGACGAAATGAGCCAAGATGAAGTAAATAACCTTGTCCTTTATTATAACTAAAATCATGAGTCTTTACGATGAATATTGACTCAATTTCGTTTACTGCTAAAAATTGAGGATGAACAATAAAATTTATCATTATTATTAGAAGCTTATAGAAATTTTGGTGATCTTTTGGAACTTAGTAGACGATTCTGAAGTTTTCTAAAACTTTGTAGAAATTCTTTAACCTTTTAATAAATGTGTAGAAACTTTTTCATCCAATATCTAAAATCGAGAATTTTCCAAAAGTCTGAAAACTTCTGTTTGTAAAATATTATGATAGTGCTCATTTCTAATTATTATCTTTCAAATTAGAATTACGAAAAACTTTTTGAAATCTTTTATGATTTAATAAAAAGATCTAGAACTTTCAAAAATACCATAAAAACTTTTTAGTTTTCAAACTTTATTTTCATTCCCAGAATTGTCTAGAATTTAATAAGTTTTAAAAAATTTTAAAACTTTGTGAAAGTTTCCAGAGCACTTTGGGATTTTGTGAAAATTCAGTGAATTTCTGAAACTCGATTGCTTTGGGATTTTTCAAAATTTCCTAGAAATTTGTATCGAGAGAATTCTGTGACATTGAGCATTTCTAATTTTTTCGACAGTATGAATTTGATTTCTAATTGTTCTGTTACTTTTAATGGTATTCATTATTTGCCTATTTACGAAATAAAAACAAGTTTGAAGCACTTTTTCGAAAAGTTTCGAAACTTGTAACCTTAGGTTGTTGATCATTATTGCTTTGAATCAGTATTTGTTCATTTTTTATTTATTTTTTGTTGAAACAAGCATGTAGCCATATAGTCGCGAATTTCCTTGAACAAAGGATCTCAAGAATAGTTCTTGATTGAAATCAAAAGACTAAGGTAAACCCCGAAAAAGAATCGGACTGGCCCTCGACCGGTTGCTGGAACGGCCCTGCGCGAATTTCAACATTCATTAGATGGAATTTACGTCAAGGCGGAAAACAAAGCACGTATCGTGAAATTTGATTATCAATAAGACAGCATTCTCTCAAGGAAAATAAAAATTTGCTTTTATCGTTCTTCATGCTTCAAGTTTTGTTCATTATCTTATTTTACCTGGTTAAATAAAATAGGGAAAACTGAATTTTGATTTATTTGGACTAAAAAAGTATATATTGCCTGAGGCGCCGAGTCTTGAGTCGTGTGCACGAGATGAATTTATTCTTGATCGTCAAGTTTTCTCTTTTAGGAAGATGATTTCCTCATCGATTGAACCGAGTCCTACCACTTCAGATTGTTCTTCAGATGAGTTAAGTGTCAATTCTTGGCGATGGGAGTCTACTTTGGATTCCTTCTGGAGGAAATCTGACTGTCCAACAACGACTACGGATGAGGAATCAAGTGAATCTTCTCTCACTGTCAGCAAAATTCAGAATATTGTTTGGAAAAAGAAGGCCATGACTGAGTTTATCTTAATGAAAGAGAAGCAATCTCCATTATTAGGGGTTAAAAAGGTCATTTAGTTATAAATAAAACTAAACATTTGTCTCTCTTTAGATTCTGAAAAAGTGTGCTTCTCTGATTTCCAATCCCTTAACTACTTTCCGTCGGCACGAAGTCTACCAGGTCGAGCAACAAAGACCAAGCAAGTTTTTCAAGTAGGTGTAATTTTTCTTTCTTCGCCAATAGTTTTTTCTAGTCCTGTTCAACTTCTGACATACACTGCAATCGAAGATAAACTTCACCCTGTTGAATTTGTCCTCAACTATCTTTGTCATTCTGTCCAAGACATTCATGAGTTGAGGAAGAACCCCCAGAAAATTGCTCATTTCATTAAAGGCGACATTGATGTAATTTTGCAGGTTCGTTGATCCACTAATTGCATTTACTGACAAAGAATTTAACGAAATATTCATTGTATAGAATAATCAGATGGAATTCTTTAGGACGCTGCTTTTGCACTTGCTAAAATGGAACAATTGAACAACGCAGAAAGAAGACTCAGAAGATTTCAAGTGACTTCTGCTCGACGGCAGAAGAGGACAAGGCAATTGGATTATATTGATCCTCGATTTTGATCAAGCCTGTTTTTGAAACATTCCATGATTTTGTTAAATAAAATATTCTTTGGTGACTCTCAAGATGGGAATTTTCAAAATCTGGATCAAAAAACAATAAGCGTTCCATTTGGCTGAAATTAATGGTGCGTGTTTGAGGGGCAACCCAAATCTGCAGCCATCCGTGGGCTTCTGAATTTAGATTTCCAAACTTTTAGTTGTCTTTTAGGATTTCCAGCAGAGGAATCGAAAAATGTTTCTTATCTTGGGCCTTGTTAGTATCTTTCTAGTCAACGCAAGTAAGGTTAACTAGTTACTTTCATAATTCTCTCTTGTATTCTAGATGCCCAAGTATCAGTCATGTTCGGGAATGCTGTTCAAGCCCCCAACTGTGGAGAATGGTCCCGTTGGGGTCCCTGTATCTGGGTAAAGGGTAAGAAGCCTCGGTGGAGCAAATCTTACTTTGATCAGCTTCTCCCTGGAAGAGCCGGATGTCGTCATCATATCTTCTATCGTCTACTTCAAGATCGATGGGGACAGGTGAATTTACTGACTTGCTTTCCCATTACAATACATTTCAGGCATTCTCAAACTTTTTCGAGTACATTCGTGAAGTTACAATCAGTGAAGAACCCTGTGGCGAATGTTCTTATCAACAGAGTTGCGGGCGTCAATGCCATCGAAGGGGGGATCTGAACGATATCAACCCCTTATTCGTGGCTGAAAGACGATGTGCCCGAGTTGATCAGAGTAATTCTTGTGTTTCCAAAAACATCGATAACTGTCATCTCTGGCCTAACCCTAGAGTAGTCCTCCCCAATGTTACCGACACCATCAAGGAAATTATCAACGGTTTCGATTATTTAACTTGCATTCCAGAACAAAGGTATGTCGTGAGAAACTTGCATATTTTCTAGCTCGTAATTGCTTTTTCTTGTTTTCCATGACTCAAAAGTCTTGTGAGAAAGAAATGATGACAATGTCGAAAGTAGTGGAACCTTTTGGAGCAATTTCCAGAATTCACTTTACGACAAGTAGGAAACATTTTGGGATCTCATAAAACCAAGTTTAATTAGGGACCAAATGGGTCTTATAAAACAAGGACATAAATCGGTTTCAGAGAAAATGAGACAGTTTGTCGGTGCTGTTGTCATCCATTTACTCCGAATCCAATCACGTTTAAATGTGAACCCAAGCCATATCTTCTGGAAAATCAACAGAATTTCAGTAAAGATTTTTTGACTAGTTCTGCCGATGACCTGCCTTCTTCAAACTAACTTTGGTTTTTCGATATCTGTCAACTGCAATTTACTTACATTTTCAAGATAAAATCTTTTAAACATAAACCAAATCGAGAGTCAGACTTCCATTCAAGGCCACTTTCATGCTGTGCAAAAAAACAAAGTTAAAAAAATTTCCGGTGGTTCTAGAATCCAAAGATTGAAAACTGCTCAAACTTGAGGAATTGCTTCAAGGGGTATTTTCTTAAATTAAATAAAAAGATGAAAAAGACCCAACGCCATAGTTGATGATGAGACAATCTTGAAATGTTTCGCGGCTGCATTTGAATTTTCTGGAACGGCCGGATGCGTTTTCATCTTGATGGTCAAACAAGCAAGTCCGTCAGTTTCATCTCTACACTTCTTTCGATTTTGTCGGCAAGCTCATTTCCTTGGGTCTTCTTTGTGCCCCAATTTTGAAGATAGAGGGAAACTAGAGCGATGAGCAAGCTTCGAGACCGCCCCATCCAGAGAAAAGGGCTTCTCACGTCTTGCGGGAGTATTGTGATACTCTATATTCACGGTAAGAATCTTCCAGAACTATTTCCTTGACTTCATCAAACGTTCCTCTCAATTATGGCTACCGAAACCGATAACCAAGCTCCTTCCAAAGAACAACCTTCCGCTCAGGTCCCAACGGCCTCACCCGTGAGTTCCCCAATCCATGAAGGACAATTGTCCATGTAAAGCTTGAACAACCAGCTTTTGGTTGAATGCACCCCGGGAGGGATCTCTGCTGGTCCCGTTTTGCTTTCAAACACGCCATCACTTCTGGCTTCCCGTCTGGTAATTCTCAGTTTATTTCTAGTGTCTCTAAAACTTAAATTCAATTATTTTTAAACGGCTTAAAATTTCCATAACTTTCTTCATTAAATTTAGCAATGAGCGATAAACCAACAGAAAACGATATGGAACAAACTCCCGAACCTGAGACAATTGCCAGAAGGGTTTGTTTTGAATTTTATTCTTTTTGTTTTTGAAATACAAATGATGCTCGCAGCCTTGAACTCGCAGTAAGACGGATTTACCAGTTTTCTAGCTCCCGCGGGAAAAGTTCCGCTTCTGGTCTCTACTTTGAGGCACCCTAAAATTCATCATGAAAATAAATAACCTTGGCTATTCTAATTACAAACTTTTGTCGATTTTCAAAATTCCAGCGTCACTGTGCACCGAAAGTCGACACCAAAGATAGACTTTTTGGGACCACTAATGGAAGTGTTTCGAGAAAGGTGAGAAACAACCCAACCTTCAAGAGTGCTATCTTCGGTTCCGATCCCCCATCTCCAGCAAGAACTAGCAAGAAACAAATCCCTGTCATCGGTAATGTCCAGAAAAACTTGAAGTTCATAAAATTGTTTGTTTTCAGAGAGAAACCCGATTACTGGCGAAGTAAAGATTCCACCACGAGTTACTGTTTGAACCAACGTGATTCATTTTCCAAAACTTTGCATTTAAAAGAGAAACGGTAGCTTGGCTTCATTTATCGTCATCGATAGAGTTTCCACTTTGGATAATCTGAATGTTGTTCTTTTCTGCTTTTGATTTCGATTAAAGCTAAGTAAATTTAAGCTATTTTCGATTGCTTTTATTGCAAATTACTTAAGCTTTGTTGATGCTAAAAATATAAAAAGCAATTTTACTGGAATCCAACGAGAAAGCTATTCGAGCTTTTCAAATAGAAACTTTGTTGGAGTCGATAAATAAGGTCAAATTGGTGTTTTTATTTCACGTGATATTTTCGTTCATAAAACTATCTCAACAATAAGTTGTCCTTACAATCACTCTCTTACTATACAAATTAGCAAAAGGACTTGCAATAGGGTAGTTTATTAGAGGAAAACTATTTGATATTCTGATAAAGCACCTTTAGTTTGTAGAGGTAGATGAAATTTCATCGGTCTTACAGTCAATGAAACTAGAGAGAATTCGAATAACTATCATAACAATGAATTAATTCCCTAATTTCCACGTTAAGAATTCTCATAGGGAACTAACTTTCCAAGCTGAATTGTTGAATATTTCAAGAAACTAGAGTAACTTTCTAAATTCTGTGAACAATATTGGTAATGTGGAATCCATCGTTAGCTAAAATACTCGATGAACTTGAAGCAGAACCAGGGCTTGGTCATTTATAATACTCGGGACTATTTATACTTTCAATCTCCATGCACTGACGGAAGTGGTCACTATGTCTTCGGCTGTCACTAAATTGAATTGCAGATGATTGTTCAAGTTGAATTTATAGCCATCAGAAATTTCTCTATTTTGAAATATCTTAATTTTGGAATTTTTAATCTAATCTTGTGCTTCCTGATGATTTTGTAAAGTAACTAATAAGACTTTAACCAATTCTTGAGTTGAGTGAATGAGTTTGTTGTTGAATACAAAATGAACTTTCAGTAAGAAATCTCTAATGATTCTTAGGAATTCAGTTATTTCCAAGTGGCAGAGAAGTTCACATCGAGAACAATACAGAGGTAATTTGTATCTTAAAACAGATTATGACTGAAGTCGTTTTACTATTTTTTTATCAATATTAGAGATGTTTTATTGCGGCATAAATTTTCTGTGGAAAAGTATTTTGGAGAAGAATATAAATTATCTCAATTTTCAATAATCTTTCAATAACTCAATAGCTTGATCCTATTATTTCTCAAAGTCAAACCTCACAATATCAAATCGAGATATTTATGGATGTTACAATCAACTTCTTTATTTATATATTTTGTTCCTTCAATTTTATGAATTTCACTTTCACTAACGGTGATATTGGAAATTGTAATTCATAAGTTTAATATTTAGACCTCTAATAGCCGTTCTTTTACTTTCCATATAGCTGAAAACAATTTTTTAATTCACAAATTGTTCCAGTCCAATGGTTATTCTTTGATTATCACTGAATTTTCACTATTTGCTAATTACAAATTTAAATCAAGTAAAGTTCTTAAAATAACTACAAATACGAAGAAATTGAATCAATATTTATTGTTTTAATTGATAAAAAACCACTGATGTAGTTAGAACTGAATGACTATAAGACATTAACTTAATGCTTTGGAACTTGACAACGTAAGGGCAACAACCATAAAATACGGAAGCTATGACCTCACATATATAAACAAGTGGAGCAGAACTGGGGAATTCAAAAACGAAACTATAAAGTATTGTCAGTAAGCTTGTAAACTTATCTGGTTTTCAAGCCAAAAGGAAACAGTATATACACAGAGAAATAACCCATGTAGAAATAGAATTACCCCTCAACTTAAAAACGCATCTAATTGGTAAACAATTGACATAATAATTAGATAAAACTAATGGTAGAAATAAGTCCAAAATAAAAAGACGATATGTGGAAAGAATAAAAGCAAAAAGATTATGAGATCTGCTAATACAAAGATCTGAAAATTCAGAAATGTGAATTGTCTTGTCAAAAATATAATGGTAAGTTGCATAATTTTTGGCATACTAACTCTACATCTTGTTCTATTTCTAGGTGGTGAAATCGAGTCTATCAGGTCAAAGGATGACTTCTTTTGAAAGGTTTTCGTATTTGTTCATTCTACTTACATATATGACAACCTTATTTTTCAAAAGAATTATTAAGTATGAAGAGGTAGTAATGGAGTACCCAAATATTTTGACAGAGTTTTATGAAATTTTTTGCTCCCCAAATATGCATTTTTAATTTGATGATTCTTAACTCATTATCGAATATCACCAAGACATTTGAAGTTCAATAGTTTTGATTTATATTTGTTCATAAGAATGACAAGTTTCTCTCTGACAGGAAGGTATCAAAAACTAACTATGGTTTCAATTTCTTTAATTAATAATAATAATAGAAAAATTTAAATGACATCAGTTAAATTTTCAATATATTATTCTACAAGAGCTTCTTAAGCATATAATCATGGATGCGAATTACCATGGATTCATTTTGCTGTGAATGTTCCTCCTTGTTTTCTTTCTAGTTGCTATTTCTAGAATTATTGAAGTTTGGAATCTCCATAATATACAAGAGGTTAAAGAACATTACAGTCGGAGAAGAGAAGAAAATTCGAAGATTTCCCCGTAATCTGGGAAGCCTGAATTACGAAGTGCAAATCTTGGTTTTTATAAAGCATAGAGAGTATAAATAAACTAAAGTTAAAGACTTTTTGGATATAAACAGTAACCCAGCAGAACTGTACATTATATTTTGTAACTCCGTTTGAACTTCATGAGTTTTTCAAAAATCTTAGAAATTCAGGGTGGATTCTTATCTACGACTTTAAAGAAGTTCTAGACTGACCTTTGTTAATTACTTATTACTGCTTAGTATTTCCGGTGCTTCTTTGGTGTTTTGATCAGATAACACCCAACTCAAGTCGTCGAAGAGCTAAGTGCACTCAAACGGCTGACTCGCTTGTACTTTCGTGCGAACTTTGGTTCTTAACTTTCCGAGTTTTCAACACAATTTCGTAGCAGAGTATAGAATCCTTTTGACTCCAGTGAAACCTTCTATAACTAAACCCGAAGCTCATCATGCTGGAATTTTCTAGAAAATTCTAAAAATTCCACTCAAAACAATTTCGTGCAATGTCCATTTCTAATTTTTTAGATGTGATTTTCATAAATAATTATTTCCAAAACTAATAAAAGCAAAAATGATCAAAATTCATTAAATTTGAACGAAACTATGAAATAAAATAATATCGACATTTTTCTTGGGACACATCATCCTTTCCGATTAACAAGAACGAAATAACTATCCAAGTCATTCCAATTTTCCAGTTCTTCCCATCAGCGAGCCCAAGTGGCGCAATGGCTAGCGCGTTTGGTTTCTACCCAAACGGTTGCAGGTTCGAGTCCTGTCTTGGGCTAAATCCTTCTTTTTTTCTTCCAGAAACTGAAAAAGTTTTTATAACATAAGATCATATTTTTGGCGGGAAATCACGAACACTTTTTAATCATTTGATCCCAAACAACGACCAAATAAGGTTTTGGAATCCTAAATGCATAACTACTCATTTTGAGAGAACCTTAAATGTTTTATTTTTTGTCAAACAATGTTTAAATATATGGAAAAAGGAACCATGGCTTTTTTATTATTTAATATTGCCGGATTTTCAAGAAATATTAAATCCATCAGTTATAGTTTAGTAGTAATTTTATCTTTTTAGCAATTTAGAATTGCATACAAATGATTTCTCAATTTGCACTTCAAAAGTGTGATGTTATATAAAGGTTCGGCAACAAATAATGCAGGAATCTGAGAAGGTCCATTTTTTAAACTGAAGTTCTCAAGTATCATTTGAAATTTCTAATCTTTCAACTTATTTAAAAATACTTTTATACGAAATTGTCGAACTTTTGCTCCAAAATAATATGAAATTGTTTCAAATTTTGAAAAAATAAAACATTTAAGGTTCTCTCAAAATGAGTAGTTATGCATTTAGGATTCCAAAACCTTATTTGGTCGTTGTTTGGGTTCAAATGATTAAAAAGTGTCCGTGATTTCCCGCCAAAAACGAGATCTTATGTTATAAGAACTTTCTCAGTTTCTGGGAGAAAAAAGGAGGATTTAGCCCAAGACAGGACTCGAACCTGCAACCGTTTGGGTAGAAACCAAACGCGCTAGCCATTGCGCCACTTGGGCTACGGCCGCCATGGGGATGGGAGATCTCACAATGAGAGTCGATCACTGTGTCTGTTTCTAAAAAATAGAACTACCTAAGATGTGTCTGCATTATTTGTTTTAAATTTTTTAATTAACAGATTTTGATAATTTATTTTTACCCGTAGAAAGAATAACAATTTACGAAAATATAAAAAGTCGCAATTTAAAGAACTAAAGTCATCTCAAAACCAGTCCTAGGTGCGGGGCGACTGGGTCGCTGACCGATCAAAACATCAGCAAAAAAGCAAATCCTATTGACCGTTTGTTATTCTTTAATCTTTTTTCCCGAAAATATTTATTAATGGTAACTCGTCCTAAATTTAAAAAGTCCCGAAATCCATAAAATTGAAGTAAAGTTACAATACAGAATGTCCGAACAATTTTCTTAGATTACTGGGTACTCGGAACTTGTGATATAAAACGAAGCGGACATATTTCAAGAAAAGATTTTTATCCTATTTTCAATGACCGAAGACACCATCCTTCATACCAGCAGAAAGTCTATAATCTTCTGAATGTAAACCTTAACTTATTGACATGATTTCAACGTTTAACAGAATTAAGCTTACAAAACAAAAGAAATAATTATATAGACGGATTCTGCTCTCAAGAACGGTAGCCAATACGAGTTGAGTTCTACCTACAATAGAACTATCAAATTATGAAAACTATGTATTCTCTTGGTCAATCTATTAGCAGAGCGATAAAAATACAAGAAAATATACGAAATGGAACTCAAATCGACGACTGTATCTTCAGTTTGTAATACTTAGTAATTACGGAACTAGGGAAACACTAATCTTTCAATAGAATCCAATTGATATGGTTATTTTTACAAAAAAGTTTAATCATTTTTTGTTTCTTTATTTCAATTGTTCTCATCCCAAAATGCAATTAAAATTGTCATTGGTTTATCCCACAATAATTACAGTTCTCTGATGTAAAGACAGCTATTTCAACTAATTTAGGACAATAAATTTAAATGTCATATTTTCAATTGTTAGAAACGATTCAACGAGAAAATAATTCAACAGACCTCACGTAATATCTAATTGTCTCTTGTCTTTTGTTTTTAAGAATATCGTCTACAAAGTAATTTCGAAATTGATTATATTCCAGTAACTATTCACAAAATCCTTTCATTAATCAGTAATTAAGGTGAATGTCTGAAGCTGAACAGAAACATGGAACACTGCTGAGAAATATTGCAACATTTGTCAAAGGCCTTAGATATCTTTCTTTATAAAGAAATTCAAACTACCGAATTCACAAACAAACCCAATAATTGGTAAAATACCACGAACTCCATTCAATAATTTGTCGATAAAGAATTGATCAATATTCGCCTATTCATACTTTATTCAAGTGGATTCTCCATCCATATTTCAGATTTACCAGTCACAACACTTTCTTTTGATATAAATTTAGATATGTTCAGTAAGATCAAGTCTGGTGGCTGAAGCAACCAAGGAATACAACTCAAACGATGTATTTCCCACGGTTCACTTCGACTTTTATACCTCTCTAGGTCAATTATTTAAAATACAGGCCTTATCTAATGGAATTAAATCATGGATATGAGAAGCATTCAATGGTCTGAAAGTTGTCGCTTCGAAAATTGCCCATAACTCTCTAACAAAAATAACTTTAAACCCTCCATATTATGCCAAATATTTTTATCACTTCATAATGATGCTAATTTAATGACTTATTATCAAATTAGCAGATGTCTGATGTATGTATATCTTTGTCCAAGATCTTGCTTCATTTACTGCAAAAACCAGAAGCTTTAAAGATGAAAAATCCTATTTAGCAGATTTCAATTATATTCGACAGAAGTTTTCAAAGCTAGAATCCAATCACATTTGCCTAATCAATAAAAAATTATTGAAAGATGATTTTTCTGTAAAATTGATTCTCACAAAACAAAATTTCAAGGAATTCATTCGTAGATTACGATCTTCATAATTACATCTTTACGAATAAATTCTGACCGATCAGTGATAAGTATAGGAAAATTAAAATTCAGCTTTTTTCACTTTAAGATTTTATAGAAAGTGAATGCATTTTATAAAACTGAAAAATCAAAACAAAAAAGTTTTGATTTAAACTCGACTATTCCAATAATTTATTGCGAGGACGTTCTTTCTCCTTGAAGGTGGTCGATAAGACTACAAAACATGTACATTTCCTCAGATGTCTAACCGATCAGACTAGTTCTCATTGTCTCTTCTCGAATATGTATATTTCATATTTTTCTTATTACTTCAAGACATTTCCACAAGTTCAAACTTGTGGGGCTCCAGCTCTTCGAGTTGTTCAGTTAGATTCCCATGTTCTAGACAAGGAGATCCAGAGTTTTCTAGAGAAACAGCTGAATGAACTCGTCTCTGAACTTCCGATCAGCTTTAGTGTTTTTTGGGGAAAACACATTGAGGAATTTAGATTACTTTTATCTGGAGTATTATGGAGTTACCGACTACTAAAAGGATATTCTCCGGGTCAACAAATGATGGATATTGCTTACAGAACGTATCCTAGACGAGCCATTGTTTTGCACTTCCTTTTTGCCGTGGTTTTGCCTTATTTGGCGGCTAAGATTATCGATCGAATTAGAGACCGACGAAGGAAAGAACAATTGCAAAAAGTTATCAACTTTGGAAAGCTACTAGAATTCATCCATCACTTGAACTTTCTGAGAACGGGAGGATACTCTTCGATCTGGGAGAGAATTCTCAAACTCAAAGCAGAGTATACGACTCCCCCGACACTAGGTATGAACTTTAGTAGATAAAAATACTTGAGGATATTGTTTTGCTAACACACTCATCTGCAGGTCTCATCAGCTTTACCACGTTGAACCGAGAGCTGTTATGGCATAGCTATAGGGACTTGTTATTGTTGGCTTTGCCACTAGGCCAGACGGCTCGTCAGTTGTGGACTAGGTGGAGGATACGAAGAGCCACGAGACTTTCAAAATCAGCAGGGATGAAACCGGATATGAAACCATTTTCGCCTTTGATCTGCAGTCGCTGTGATAAACCTGCAGTCGTACCAGTCCGCAATGAAGAAGCTGATTTCCAGAAAGAATGCGGACATATCTTTTGTCTTTACTGTTACGATTTCAATGTAGAGTGTCCAAAATGCGGATACTGGCCAATTAGAGGAAAAGAAACTCTAATTAGAGGGATTATAAACTCCTTTAGATAATTTTTAAGATTTACTCTGGATTTGAAATGAAACTTTTACAAATTAGACCGGTTTGAATCTGTCCGAAGAAAACACATGGAGTTGTAAAAGCATTCGGCTGATTACATCACGGATACAAAATGTAACAATACCCAAAATGGGAGATAAGAAAGGAAATCCGCCATATTTTATAAAATTAGCTTTCTTCTAAGTTCGTTCCAGATGAAATAATCGGAGTAGAACTAGTGCTCATCTTTGACTCCATGAAATCCACTGACATTCATTGCAGAGGTAGCAACCATGTAGAGAATTCCCATAAGGACTATCAGAATTAAAACATTCACTAAAAGATTATCATAAATAGAATTATAACTGTGGGGAATTACCGCAAAGAATAATAGTATTCTTGTCAAAGTGAGCTTCCGCCGCCTCGACGATGGATTGACGGCGAGCAGATGCAGTTGAAGTTCGTCTCATAATGACAGGAGGATCTGGAGATGTAGAATTCATTTTAAACAACATAAACAAAAAATATTACTTGAAAAACAGCCGGATCGAGTCCAGATGATCAGATTAGATTTTCTAACGTGTACTGGATCGAGTGCCTGACTGATTGTCAACTGAAACTGTGCAAGCTTAGTAACGATGGACAGATTTTTTCCCGGTAAATAACCTTTGTATTTGTTATAGCCCGGGATTTAATTTGATCAAGCCGCGAGTTGAGAGACAAGGCAAACAAAATCTTATTCATATGCAAGTTAAATTTAAAGACAAGTTAAAAAATCCATTTGAAAAGATATCTTCCAGCAATAAATCCAAGACAGGGGATTTTAAAATGCACAAATGTCAACAATTCCCTCATGGGATGACAAGGGATTGCCTATCACCTTTGATCCACTGCTCTTTGTTACTAGCTTGATCAGTCTCCAGCAGCAGATAATGGTTTGGGAAAATCGTTTATCGAACCCGAGGATTGTCAAGTGATTTGACCATCCGTCATAAAGAAGGACAAGGATCGAGTTTCAAAGATGTTGTGCAAAGAATTCTAACAAACAATGTTACATATTGTGTCAGGATTTTATAGATTGGTTAGTAATTGTCATTTTGGGATCTTGGAAGAACTTGAACGAAGAAATGATGAGGATAGCAACTAATCAGTCAAGAATTGATTATATGAATTAGAGTCCATCTTCCCTCGAAAGAAGACCTGCGGTCTGGGACATATTGACGACAAAAACGAGTTCTGCCATTTGACGATAAGGCCGTCTTTCCCGAAAGCTCACCTATAGTGAGTTTTTGCCTCATGTATCTTCTTCCTCTAGAACAACTGTCTTTCCACTGCTCAATAGCACGTAAAATGACGGCTTGGCAGTCAATTATCGTTTGATCCAGCTTCCGCATTCAAATGGTTTCAACAAAAGAAAGTACATCCAATCACAGATTGCTTTATTTACTTTTTTAGACATTCCGATTGAGTTAATTCTTAAAAAGAACAAGAGAAAGAAAAGACAAATTAATCTCCCAATCTGCTTATCGGTCATTCGTAGCAACTAATCCGTTAAACACGCACAATTCAGATCGAATCAGGTAATTTGACGTGAAATACTGACTTGTAGACACCTTCATTCCCATCGAGAAGAAGTGTTCGGGAATACAATCCTCCAGTTTTGTCTCATTGTTCCAAAGCTTCTCTGTAAGCTTCTCCATTCATCTAAAAGGGTTCGGGGAGGACAAGAAAATCCTCGTGCAATCCTTGTTAAGTTGTCCTCGGTTCCCATTTCACTTTGGATTCGAAACCTTTTTTCAATTTATTCCCCTCAAAGGTGTTACTAATTCGTGAAGGGAAATTTCCGTTTACTCATCGTTCTCGGCTTAATTGGATGATCGATCGGGAACTGACGTCTTCTGTTTCCAATTGTTTTAGAGACGGACAAATAAGTACAGTTTGCACTGTTTCAACTTAGGGACAGGCAACTAAAGGAATAGAAAGGCTAACGGACGGTTCTATGAGAGCCACTCTTGTTTGCCAAGAATCTGACGACTGTCCACTAGATTGACCATTCCCTTTACCTAGCTTTATTTCCGATCTAAAAAGAAAATGGATCAGATACTCTTAGCAATGAGAAGGTATTTCATGTTCGTTTGGATTTTCTCTTTTTCTTTCATAATCCAATAACCCATGTTTTTCTGTTTTTTAATCTCTCCTACGAACCCCGATTTGGGTAGAATTGTTTCTTGTTCACTCATCGACACAAAACCTTTCGTAGCCACCGGCTAAGAAGAATAGTCTCCACATTGATTATTGAAAGGTTTGGTTGTTTTTTCTAGGTGTCCTCGATGGTCACCGTTTATCGACAAAAATTAGTCGACGATGGACGCGTGAAAGAAAGACACGCATAGCCCAGATTGTCGAATCATTCAATTTTTAACTCGTGCGTTCTTTTATCGAAAAAGGCTACTGCCAAGGGCTTTTGATTCTCGCCTTTTGAGAACTCTTCCCATATAATTTCGATTTTTATTTAATCTTTGATTTTATGTTGTCATTCTGAGTCATCTGCTAATCTGTTTTGATCACTTTTTGTAGGACTCTTCAGAGTTAAAAAGGTATTCTGATTTGTTTGGAGTATATGTACATGGTCCGAGGTTGACTCAAGCCTCAAGGACCTGCGGGTTTTTTGAAAAAACAGCTTGTCCCCTCTTGATCAGACAACTCTCTTTGTTCTTCTTGACCTTACTTTCGATTTTATTCATAGTCGATTGATATTAACCTTAATATGGCCCCCGTAGATCTTCTCTATCTATTCCTCTTTCCTAATTGACGATACCTCAGAAAAACAAGTTTCTCTGATCGGATGCCGGGGAAAACTAATCTTCTTTCGAAGTTGAAGCAGCTTGCTTTCATGATCCCATACTTCGGCGGTTAAAAGATTAGTCACTCCTTGCTTTCGTGTTCCTCACACCCGGAGGCTTTGCTTGACAGTACTTTGTTCTTTTTTTGTTTGGAGAATACGAAAGTCGGAGGTGAATGAGAACTCACCTTTGACCAGTTCTCTCACCTGACAGTTCCTATAAGTGGTTTCTCAAAAACCGCCTCCAAGATCTATCCGGATAATATTCCATATTCGGTATTCATTTCTCTGGATGTTTGGGAAAGTGTCTTTTTTTTAACGTTCCTTTTTTCTTATAACGTAGACGTTTTGTCCATTTGGGATCTCCCGCTTGTCGAGAACTCGCGCGGACCAATATTTTGATTTTTTTATTCTGACTGTTGGGACACGATTTTGGTCATTTTTTAATACAAACCTCTTACGGATCATCTTTCTGTAGGGGACAATTTGAACTTATTTCCGATAATTTTCCCACCGAAGGTCATTAATATGCTGAGTTATTTTTGCTTCCCGAAGCGAAAGTTTTTGGAATTTTCCCTTTATCCTGGGTACTTAAGTACCTATTGATTTAGTTTCGAAATCCAACTTCAAATGTAATTTTGATCAACCTCTTCTCGTATATTTTTCCTTTCGTTGACAAATTAAATTTTATTCCTTTACTTTCGTCGAGAGTTCCTCCGTTGAGTCCGTTGGTCCTTCGCGGACCTTGGCCAAATCTTCGCTGACGTGAACCATAAATGCAGTGAGTGACCAGTACGCCGACCTGAACTGCGAGCTGCTTGTCAAGTTGATCCTTGCCGCAAAACTAACTGACGACTCGCGACTGACCGTTTCATCTCCTGTTTACTCAAAACGCTCTGACTTCTCATTCCGTTGGCGCCTCTCACTTACTACCCTTACTACTTCTTGAACTTCTTTAGCCCAAAAGTGGCGAGATTGAAAGCAAATTGTGAAAACATTTCCTCACTCATTAGCCCATTGTATCGTAACTTTTAACTCTCTTGTGTTTCCTTACAAGATTCGATCGATGGGATACTTTCCACAACACTTATAGTAACAACTTCTGCAATAATGATAGAAAATAAGAAAAAAATTCCAAAAGTTCTTTATTTTTGGATTGGTCTTGGAATGGAGTTCTACTTCTTCTTGAAAGCGGATGAATTCATTAAGAATTCGCGTTAGGAGTTCATTTTACGTTTCGTGATTATTATGGTGAATAAGGTTCTTTATGGAAAAGTCAAGGATTAGGATTTCTTCATGAGACCAAATATTGACAAATCATATAAGTAAAATAATTTCAGTTTTTATTGGCAAGGAATGTTGTATAAGCCCAAGTGTTTGTCAGAACCTAGACCTTGATCTACAGTAAATAAGATTGGATTTGAGAACTTTCTTCGTTCCAAGACTGTCTACAGCACCTCGGAATGAGGATGCCAAATGTGAGGTGGCATTATTGCCATAGATGGCCTGTGCTGCTCTTCATTTGCTTTTCATTGTCTTTTGCTTCTGCTAACAATACGGGTGAAGTACAAGCAGATGAATCCAAAACACCTACTCCATCTTTATATTCGCCGGTGCTCAAGGTTGGAGAACGTTTAAGTTTTCAGGATTATAAAATCTTCAATTGCAGGTAAGATCAACAGAAGGTTACTTGCCTGAATTATCCGAAATCGGAACAACTGTTAGAATCTCTCCATCGCTTCATGCAGATTCGCTGCAAATTCTCGTGGAAGATGCAGACTTGGTGCGTTTAGTTTACTTGAATTAAATCTAATAGTCACATTTTAGAAACCAGGAATGCCTGCAGCTATTTATCAATATGTTTTAACTGGTTATGGAGCTGAAAAGTTTGCAGTTGATCAGCGTGGGTACCTTTACTTGAACGACCCTGACATTGATGCTGACATGAACTCTTCTACTTACCAGCTTCATGTTCAAGCGAGAGAAGTCGACACTGAACCCCTTCGAAGTTCTGAACCTATCTCTATTACAATCCACATAATCGATGTTAACGACAACCCCCCGACATTTGATTCTCCTTTATACATGGCAAATGTCTCTGCGAGCGATCCAACAGAAAGGGTGGTCATAAAGGTGAAGGCGACGGATTTGGATGCTGGCAAGTTTGGAAAGATCACCTACAGAATCGGCCAAGTGACCGGGGCTCCTTATCAAGTCTTCAAATACGATGATTACACGAATGAATTGAAGGCTACAGGTCCACTGACTCCAGGACAGCAGTATCAAGTTCTCCTGGAAGCTATGGATGGAGGTGGATTAATGGGGAAAACGATCATTCTAATCACTGCTACTGATGAACAGTTCGACCCTTATTCTGCTGCTCATCTCGGGGCTGCTCTTGGAGCTGCTGCAGTCACTGCAGGTCAAAGTGTACTTTCTCCTCAACCGATTACCGGAGCTGTAGTTCCTCCTTTCCCTCAGACTATTCTTCCACAACCCATTTCGTCATCTCTGACAGATAATTCTATCACACCACCTCCACTGCTACCCATTGTTCCGTTTACGTCTCCTGGACTTAGAAGAACTACAATTGAGGAGACTACTGAGCCCGTTCAGACTCTGGTTACAGAAATTAGTGAAGCCACTCCTCCCAGAGCCATTGTCGCGGTTCTTGGAGACGAAGAAACAAGGTCCAAGATTTACTTCATTATTGCTGATGGAAATGAAGACGAGAAGTTTGCTATTGAGGAAGAAAAGTAGGTCTAAAGTCATGAGTAAAGTTAAGATTAAACTTTTTTAGGGGCAAAATTACTACAGTATCTGAGTTTGATAGAGAGCAAATTGACATGTACACTCTTCAAATTGAAGCACGATCCAGATATCCTGATCAGGCCCTTTATTGGACTATCCTCCAAGTGGCCGTCACTGATGTGAACGATAATGCTCCGGAATTCCTCGATCCCCAGCCTATTCACCTCCATCTTAGTGTTGATAGCTTGGATGCCTTTGATTCGAACATGGTTGTTGGGAGACTTCGAGTTCGAGATCTCGATGCTGACGACAATGGCAGAGTTACTCTCAGAATAGTCCCTCCTATGAATCGGTTATTCAAAATCAATTCTCAAGGAGAGATTTCTGTCAACGAAGAATTCACAACTGAACATTTCGGAGACCATAAGCTAACTATAATTGCTACTGACCATGGAGATCCTCCTTTGGAGTCCAGAGCTGTAGTTACTGTGACTATTGACGGAACCTTCATTACTCAAGCTACAGCTAGTCCAAATGAGGTAATTTATGAGGTTTTCACCAAAAGTTCATCTCTTTTTTCAGGTTATGAGTTACTCGGGTGAAGATCTGGGAACAGAAGATGAATTATCTTCTACCGTATTCACCAGAGCAACCTTCCCTCCAATGCAAACATTGGGTCCAAGAATTCCTGGAGTTTCTTCTTATCCTCACCCTATTCCAACGACGAAATGGATTTCTCAACCCAACACTTACTCCTCTGTCAGACCCTCTACAGTTGGCATGACGAAAGCTCCACTACCGACAATTCCGTTACCTGCTCCAACTCTGAAACCTCCTGAGCCTCATCCATCTCCACCCACTCAGAGGATTGCTCCGGTCTTCTCGACTCCAATCTTGAATGTTATGGTTGAAGAAAACGAAAGCGAACTCGAATTAGCTACAGTCGAAGCTCATTATCCCGATGGACAATCTGGGACTATTACTTACGTCATGCAAGCTGGAGATCCATCTCTTTTCTCCGTCAGCAGTTTCACAGGAACTTTAACTTTATTGAAACCCCTGGATGCAGAAGCAGACCAAGAATACGTCATCAAAATCGGGACCGCTGAATCTGCAGCTCTAGCAGTTGACGAAACTCTTCCCCACACTGCTACTCTTACTATCAGGGTAATTGATGTGAATGATTGGATCCCTAACTTTGAAACAAATAACTATGCCTTTGCTGTCAACGCCAATACAGAGCCCGGAACTATTATCGGACAAGTTGCTGCTTTCGACCAGGATCGAGATGTAAATAATATCGTTTAATTTTCACGAAATATCACTTTTTTCAGGAACCAAACAACAAAATCCACTATCGTTTGGTTAACAATGATGGCATGGAAAAGTACTTTGCAGTCAACTCCGACAATGGATTGATAACTCTCAACAGAGATGTCAAGGAGTTTGTCGGAAATCAAATTACTGTAGGGTTTGAGAGTTAAAAAACGTCTTACTGTTTCCAATTTTTAGCTTCGTGTTGAAGCCGCCGACGAAGGAGATCCTAGTCAATCCACCCAAGCTGTCGTTGTCGTTGATGTTGAGGCTTCTGAATCCGAAGTTATCCCGAAATCTGCAATTTCCAGCTCTACTCCGGAAAATGGAGCCATTCAATTTTCTCTTCGTAATTACACGTAATATTTGTTTACTTTTAGCTCCAAAAATATACGTTCTCTAGTTCCCTAGTTTTAATTAGATATTTAATCTCCTGTATAATGGTTCCATTACAGAGCCTCGATTTCCGAAGCTGTTCGTCCTCCACATCTTGTACAAGTCCTTACCGTATTGAATAAGCCTATTGATACTCGATTCATCATGTGCAGCATTATTTCCGGAAACTATCGAGGTTCGTTGTTGTATATCAGACAAACTAATTAGAAAGGCCACTTGAACAAAAGTTTCAAGACTGCAACTTTCCCTATTGCCATATGTTTATTGAAATTTTCCTTTAGGAGCATTTACAATATCTCCCGGAGCGGATGGTAACTGTGAACTTCGTACACAGATGACGTTGGACAGAGAAACAGTGGAAAGATATCTTCTCAATGTAACTGTAACATCAGGGGAACAAACCGACTTTGCGTTAGTTTCAATTACAGTACTGGATGCGAATGACAATGCTCCGAGATTCATCTTCTCGAATGGCCTGGATCTGTCAGTCTACTTTGCTGGAGTATCCTCCACTGCAGGTCCGTTCACTCGAATCCTAACTGTCAAGGCTGAAGATGCTGATCTTGGGAACAGTTCTCTCATACAGTACGAGCTGGATCCTCTTGCTGTGGATTCAAAGTTCTTCACGATTGACAAGAACAATGGTGATATCTCGACGAGGCAGAGCATGGAGTTGATAGTTTCACGCAACAGGAAAAACTTCTTCGAGATGAGAGTAATTGCTACTGATTCTCCAATTAGTGGCCAGGCTCTCTCAGCGAAAGCCGATGTTATTATAAACGTAGTTTCTGAACAACACAGGTTTGCAACAATTATGAAGGGCAGTCAACCACAGCAACTAAGAGCTCATGAAGATGATATAATCAAAGCATTAAGACAATTTACTGGCTTGTGTACTCTCATTACTCTAGAAAGATTGGATGAAATTACTGACCCGTCGGAATCCATCCCTACTGTACGTGGCATCTGGTACGCAATCAATCCATCGACAAAGAAGATTTGCAAGAAACAAGAGTTCAGAAAGCTCTTTGAGAATCCCACCATTGATATGATTGCTGGGAAATTGAAGCCCTGGTTCACATTAGAGAAGATTCAAGAACATAGTGGAGCCAGTGCTTCTACTGGCAATAATGGGTATGATGGAGACTTTGATTTAGACAATAGCTGGTGGCCGAGTGATCTCAAAACAGCTTCCACCATCCTTATCTTCTTGGCCATTGGGATTGCTATCGTCGCTCTTTGTGGAATTTGCGCTATTTGCTACTACTTTACTCGTTACCGTCAGAAACAGTCTACTGTATACAACGCCCACCCAACTATCCATCAGATGCCCAAATATGGAGCCTTCTATCTCCAGGCAGGAGGTACTATCGAGAGAGACAAGATCTATGAAACACAGGTTTGGAATTTAATGATCCGTAGAAAATCCTCAATTTAAATATACAGATGCTGGAGTTGCCCATTAGTGACGAGGATTTCACGATGAAGAACAGCTCAATGCGTTCTAGTGCCAACGGTATTGGCAGACCTCAACCCCAGAGGAGAACCAATCAACATCGAGACGAGCCCTACGGTAGAGACAGAGACGACACTCCTTCTGTAGGCCCTGGACATCATAGTCGGCCGCCTACGACGAATCGTCAGTACGGCCGTCAGCATTCTATCCATGACGAAGGTGACTTTTCCATCGAGGAGAGCATGTACGCCATCAACACTCCAGGGCGACTTGATCCTGTTACAAAGTAAGTTGTTAATTTTGAAATAGGGTGCTTGGAGCTTGCTTGGGATCTTAACTATGGCTTCAAGTGACGCTTTAAACGAATTAAAGACTGCTTCTGAATTGCTTTTTAAAGACAACTACATACGATGGTGATCCCCGCCCCAGATTACCCGGCAAGTGACTCATCTGACCATAGACGGAAGAGTTTTCTCTGAAAACGGACTGCCTCAGATCCAACTCGCAAATCCGACAACCTTAAATCATCAAGTGACGTGTTTCCATGACTATTTAATGCACATAAGATTATTAACATTTTCCTCTTGGTGTTCTGTGTTTCCTTAACACTTGTTCGTTTTGTTTATATAAATTATTTTAATTTCATCCTTGAAATAACAACTTTAGATATCTCTATTGAGATAAAAAAGAAGAATCTACACCCATCGAACAATCAGAAGGAAAATCACCAGAACAGACGTCAATATGTGTATCGACTACTCTGCGGTATTTCTTTTCTTCTCCCGTATAGACTCCAACTTTTTTAAAAGCTGCCTCATGTCCGGCAAATGTTTCGCTTATCTGATTTGTATCTGAAAGCTGTATTTTCCTAGAGAAATTTCTAAACTTAACGGTCTGATAAGCACTTTTATACCTAATGTGCGCAACTTCCCCCATTAACCCTAGAATTCTGACCAAATTTTTCAAGATGCTCAAGTTACCTGTGAATCTGCCTTTTCTGAACAGTGTTCAGTCTTAGATATAATGATCAAAGACGGTCTTGCAAGAGATTATTATTGTTTCTCCGTTGTCTCACTGTGTGTATTTATTCAACAAGTTAAATAAAGTTCCCTTAATAATTCTGTGGAAAATTACTGTGGACGGTTAACAACGTTAATTGTAATCAAGGGACTCCTGATATACAACAAATTAAATGTGATATTTTTAGAATAACCGGAACGCCTAAATATTAAATAACAAGTGAAAATTGTAAACAGAATGGGAAAGCTACAAAGATTAGTCTGTAATAAGAATAAATAAGGAATTATGAGTAATGGAAAGGAAAAAATAACCCCTGCAATTAGTAAGCATGAAACTTGAAAGTGTGGACCCAAAAATAGAACGTGGGTAAAAAGTTAAAAAATAGCTAATTTTAACCAGCGAAAGACTAATCTCGTGGTTGAAAAGTAAATCAGGGATTACTCGCAGTAAAACCAGCGTTCTTCATCTAGCAGTTATTTTCATTTTTATTTTATGAAACTACATTTCAATAGATTGTCTTAGTCCGACCCTGACTCATTCTTTGTCTGCAAATTTGGTTAATAGTCCTTTAAATAATATCAAAATAGAAGTGTATCAACAGGATTAAATAGTTATAACGAATAGATAAGAGGATAAATATTGAAAATAACTACTTAAAAAACTATATATAGTTGGGCAAGAATGATTGAAAATGTACTAAAACAAATTGTGTATTCAAATGAAAAATAAAGCATCTATTTCGATATTTCAATCGGCTAAATTTTAAATGCCTCCGGAATTCATTTTTTGAAAGCACGTTTTTTCTTCTTGAGCTCCTTTCTCCGGGCACGGGTCGGGCATTCTTCCTCACAGCTCTCATTGGCAGATTCTTCGGCACAATGAACACAAGAAGGAATCCTTACCTCGCTGGGCCAATGAACAAATATGTCAAGAGTGATCTAAAGAGGCATACGAATTTAATCTCTGATAAAAGAATCTACCTCATCTTCAGTATCAATGTCAGTCTTGGCTTGAACAAAGAAGTAGACTTTCTCGTCAACGATTCCGTGATGGAGAACGCAGTTGGGACGACAACTGAAGCGAATTTCAGTTCCGACGTTATGGGAACGATGAGTAGCCTGGAGAGCAATGGGGCTTTCATCAATTAAGCCACTGAAATTGAGTTTATTAGCTAATAAAGATTGTTTAAAAACCACCTGTAGTAATAAGTGTTGTCCATAAAGAAAACATCTTTGGCAACCTCTGCATAAGCATGCATCCCAAGGACGACTTCTCCAGCACGGATTGAACTGGCGGCAATGAGTCTTCCTTCAGTTCCCTTCTTGACAAAAGCCAATTTGAGTTTTCTTTTACTCATCAAACTGGCCAATCTAGTGTTTCCAGAATTGTAGTTCTTCTAGAATTACTTTTTATTTTAAAATGATAGAAATAAGATTAAAAACTTACAGATTTCATCTTAAGCTGAATATACCCAGAGAGTTCAACAGGATTGGAGTAACGCTGATCGAGAGTCAGGTACTCTGGTCCTAGAGGAGCACAATCATAAGAAGAATCAGAAAGAATCAAGTTTTCTCCTTGACGACAAGAAAAGCAAGTAGACAATGTGTCCAACTTTTGATGTTCAGTCTGTGAAATATAGAATATTTCATCGCATGTGTCACAAATCTTCTTAATATTTAAATAAATAGCGTTGGGAGATTCAGAGGAAATGATTTTTTTCATGATAGATCTGGTGATAATACCTCCAATTCTCTCTTCCTGAGAAATCGATTTAGACTCCTTGGCAATTAAAAGTTTCGACTCCCCGAGATTGTTGACAGATGATGACTTATCATCAGGTTCAAGATGAGTAAAAACATTTTCCCCTATTTCTGCAAAGGATTCCTGATTAACAGACTCTGAAGACAATGAACTAGTAAGAGGAGATATTAATTTTGCTTTTTTCTCAACACCAGCTTTGATACAAAGAGTTTTATTCCGACGTTTACCAGTAGAAGGATTATTATCATTCAACTTCTCCCCAAGAACATCGTTGTTCTCCTTAGCTTGATTGTCGATATTGAAAACAACAGCGAACTCATCTTCGAAATAAACTTCAGTATTAGCTTTCTGCTTTGATGAGATGAATATCTGCATCTGGAAGTTATCAACGGGATCAACCGCAACTGGTTTTTCTCCAAGATTACTTTGAATTGTCTCTTCTTTGGGTTTTTGAACTTCTATCTCACTCTTTCGCTTCGCCTTCAAAATTCTTTCAAGTTTCCATTTAATAACAGATTTGGTAGGAATCGGATTGGGCTGATTTGGAATTTGGATTTGGGATTGGGTGTGTAGGTTGAGCTTTAATTCTGAAGAAACCTTAGACTGAATCGCTGATTCAAGTTGGATTTTCTGTTGTAGTTTCTCTTGAATATCCTTTTGAGCTGTGAGATTTGATTTTAGGGTATGCTGTGGGAGGAAATTTATTTCAGATGACTTTCCTTCGAAGTGAACCACTGGAAACGAAGAAAAGAAGCCGGTATTGGGATTCGAGATGCTTTTGCAAGGGGTAGAAATTTCCGAATTCCATTTTGGAAGACTGGAAGTCAAAGGTTGAATTGAGGGGGTAGATGTTGAGAACATTCCATTTGCTAATCTGAACTCCTTCTCGAAATTGAATTTGTCTGGAGAAATTAAACTGACCGGAGCCAAAGATTGCTGATGTTGGAGTAAGTATTGAATGTTAAAAGAAGAAAGCGAAAGAGGAGACTGAAGAGGTGGATGGATAGAACTACCTGGAATAAGTTCAAATTTTGGGGAATCAAAGAGTGTTGTTTGATCATTGAAGTAAAAGTGTTGTTGAAGAACCGTGGGATTAAAGATACCAAGTGAAGGAGTGGAGTTCAACAACGAAGAATAGGAGTTCAGTTGGTTTACTGAAGGCATTGCATGTCGAGAGGATGAAGCAGATGTCGAAGACATATCTGATTGGATTCTCACAGCATCAAAAAAATTACAAGCAGGAACTTGAAGAGATTGTTGAGAGTGTAGATACGACTGAGAAAGACCGTCGTGAAGGCCAAGACTCTTCAACTAAACACTCGTGATTTTACTTTTACTTTTTTCAAATTACAGACCAACGAGGAGTAATTGGCAGAACTTTCCATAATTAGTACAAAGTGGAAAATAATCGCTTACTGTCTTAACACCTTAAAAAGAAATTATTACAATGGTCAGCTTTGGTTGCCCGAGCTACGGAATGTCTGGTGTGAATGAAGAGAGGCGGAGTTATTGCTTCTTGGCGAGAATGACCAATTATTCATATAAGACGAAGGGAGATTCAAGAACGGTCACTTAACAAATACTAGGTTTAGGGAAGTTGAACACTTCTGTCTCCTTAAATTTGGATTCAACTTTAGATAAAGTGAAAATTTCAATTTGAGGGAAATATTTTATAACTATTTAGTTTGACGAGCTAGAACTTTTCCTCATTCTTGGAAAAACTCATTCTAATGCACTCTTTTTTGACAATCTCCGATATAATTAAGGAAGTTGATGCATTCTTCCTTGGTAAAATTTTCAAAAGAAAGTGATCTGAAAATTCAAAATCGATTGTCTTACCTAGCTTAGACTTTTGATTATTTGATGTAAACTAGAAGAAAGCGAAAGATGTTTTAGGGTTTTTTATAGCTCAATCGAGATTAAGAAATGGATGTTATTGAGTGTTGACAAGCAGTAAACATTAGTTGATAAGTGATTTTAACTACTTGAATTGATAAAGACTTCAAAGTTTATTGGAAAAGAAATCAAAGCATTTAAGAACATTAATAGAATTGGCATTGAAATTAGATTAGGCCTTGGGGAAAAACCAAGAGCTGAGAGCACTGGGACCATAATGGATATTTATTAAACTGATTTGAAGAAGATATGAGTTGATTTCGTAGTAGAATTTCTGATGCTGTTGAAACACTATTTCCGTTAGAAAATAATTTATTTATTTCTAGAGATAGAAGTTTGGGTGAATTCTTCAATCAATGATTTATTTAATTTGTACCATTATGAGTGGATTAATATCTTAAAGTAAATTGAAAAATATATTAACTATAAAAAATTTTCTGATCCTCAGTTAACAAACAAGAGGAGATATCGGAAATTCCAAATCCGTCTTCAGATTCAGTGGAAAGAAATCTATATTCTGATTTTCCTATCTTTGAATATACAGAAACGTATAATTCCATATTATCATTGGGAAAGTGAAACAGCTTTGTCGATTGCCAAAGTTCAGTCACATAATCGAATAGGAAATGGACTCGTGTCGTGGGAAATACCAATCTTGTTTGATTTTAAAAGTTAATGGAAATAGATGTAAGAAATAATCTAGGATGAGAGTAAAGATGAATATGGAGTTTGTAGTAGAATTTGTTTTTCTTATTTTTCATAAATATTAAAGAGAAGTTTGCTATAAGATAAATCCATTATAATGAAGTATTCTATTATTTGGACCCTAAAAACACAATCTGTAAGAAGTCGGCAAGAAATCGAACTGATTAATTCACATTTTGATCTTTTCTAAGTCTTTGTCTTTGGGTAAATATTTCTTGAAATCTTGGGTGTTCTCCGAACTGAGTTTCCTGATTTTGACGAAATTTCGACTTTAATCACATTATCAATTGGAAAATTTAAAGCATTTCAGAAACTTTTCCTCATTATGTTTTTACTTATACTGAAGTTGGATAAATCTTACATTATTGTTAAGGGAAAATTCGGCTATTTGTTGCATGTTGACTTGTTCAATTTCTTTGATCTCGAAAACACTTGGACAATTTTTTGGGATGTTACATTTTGTTCAATTTATTAGTTAATGTTTCTGCTTCTTTTGGGGTTAGACTGAAGAACTTTTGACGGAAATTACAAAAGAGAATTTCAAAGAAATACCGGCAGCAATTAGATGATTTTTTCTTTATTGTTTGGAAAATATTACTTAGTAAACATTTATTTGTTACAAGAAGAAACTTGGCTGTTGAGAAAAGCAAAGGAAGAAATTTAAAATTCCATTAAAAATTGAACTACCAGGTATTAGACCACATTTGTGACGATTTCATATGTAGAATTCTTCGTTAGGAAGAAAAAAGTTTAAATAATCATAGAATACAAATCATGAAAACAAGTTAGCAAAGATATTTGAACAGAAATGGAATCTTTTCTCGAAGATTCATTTCCGATTACTTGTCCTTCAGTTTGTTTGATCCCACCAAACAAATTTTGTCAAATTTTTTCTATAGATTTGAGTTAAAGAATCTTATTCCAAACTTAGATATATCCGTTGTTACTTCCAGGATGCCATCAGCGGAATATTCTTTCACATCAAATTTATATCAACATAAAACTAATAATTGTGAAAGAAAGAAAAAAACATAAATTTATATAGACTGTGGAAAAGAATGATTATGGTATTTTTTCATCTCCGGAATTAAATTCTGAACACAGCAACTCTTTATGTTTGGTAAAAGTAGAAAATTAAAGTTTTAAACTATGTGGCAGGTTATTGTATCATTCTCCTTATTTTTAAATTCTGAATTAGTTTTTTAGTTTTGCTTCTCATAAATTTACATCTATTTAATATTCAATTAGAAATGCAAAAATATAAAAATAGACTTGGAAGAACACGTGCGTCCAATTTGAAGTACTGAAGGCCTAATAAGTGAATAATTAAAATCTGACTATTGTCTGCCGTTATGAAAATAACAACCGGGCGTTGTTACGAAATTCTTTCAACACGAATATGAAGAACTTGAAGTTTCAAATTTTGATTAGAAAAGTTTCTACAAAATTCTGAAAGATTCTAGATGTTTTTATACGATTCTAAAAAGTTCTGAGTCTTAACAGAATTCTAATAAATATAAAAATCAAAAGTTTATATAACGAGATTTTGCAAGTTGATTTGACAAAAAGTCCAGGATTTTTCGATTCACATTGTAGCCTTGAGACCATTGGTACATGATCATGCAAAGTTTCAAGGGCATCCAATATAATTAAAATGTAAGAACATAAGCTGGATCCATTAGTAAGAATTTTATAACTGAAGCTATTAGTTGTTCTCAAACTGTTAATTCTACAATTGACATCAATGATGACAAATAATTTTAAAATCAAGTTTGTTATCGTGAAAGTTCCTGATTTTTCCAACCTTATTTTACTCTTAAAAAATCTTTCCCATTAGCATATTGTTTTCTCGAACAAAAAAAATATTCTTACGATCATTTTTTACTGGTTTTTTTGGATTACAGTTAGGTTTTTTCCTACATATTTTTTCACTCTTGCTGATTCACAACTATTATTTCGTAGTTTTAGTTTCTTGATATCAAAATTAGGGATCAACTTAAAAAATCCAGAAATTAGTAAGTTCTATTTTTAAATTTAATATGTGTACAAAGATATTGGAAAATCTGAAGTGAATTAAAAAACCTTCACGATTTAAATGAGGATAGATTCTGAACAAATGATCGTTAATAAAGCTTATTCGTCATCTGGAATTCATCTTTGATTCCTTCTATCAATAAAATAGAACAATATTTAATTTTACTTTGCTATTATCAAAGACTATGACGGATCTTTAACGCATTTCAAAAGTTATGGATCCAATTCAATAATGGTTTGGATGTTATTTTTACTCAATTAGAAATTCCGATAGAAAACGTATTTAAACACGCTTACTATCTACATTCCGAGGTTCTTACCGTAAAAAACTCTCATAATACAATATTCTTTGAAATTAATTATCACGAAACTGTATTCAAAGGAAAATTCCTCAATATTCATGAAATCTAAATATTGAATTACAATTGTCTTTTAGATAACCAAGATATTGATTTTATCTATTTTGTGTGATTAAGCACAATGACTTGATAATTAGGCTATTTAAGCTTTATGGAAAATTGAAAAAACTAATCTTGTCTTTTTTGAAAGATTTTTTTCCTGCCAGTCCTCATGTTTTTTCTCGTTCAATGGACATTTTGAGTTTCTAGTTTCACTTTTATGGCATTTTAATATAAAATTATTTTTACATTTATTCCATTCCCAAATCTTAAAATATGTTAATAGAAAACTTGTCTGAGTCAATTCGTAGAAATATGCTCACCTCCAATTTCTCTCAAAGGCTTATTCGAGGGTTCTCAACACGAAAAACTTGGAAACTTTTTTCCTTATCCTTGGCTATCTCGTTCTGTTGATTTTTTCTCTATTTCTTTTAATTATGGAGGTTTCTATTAATGATAATGTAAAAATTTACAATTTGTCGACTGGAGATTCAATTCCAGAAGTAAGTTGTTGATAACTTCTAACTTTTGATATATGAAAACCACTTTTCAGTGGATTTCCTCCAAGCGTCGAAGAAAACTCCAAAAGCAACACAATGATTATCGAAATACTGTTCGACTAATCCAGGACTTCGAAGTCCCTGATGTTGCCACATCGCTAGCAATTACTCGAGATGGGAAGAATATCCTGGCAACAGGTACTTACAAGCCGGTCTTGAAGTGCTACAATGTTGATGACATGACGATTAAGTTTGAACATGGTCTGGACATCCACACATTGAAGGTGTTACCGATCAGTGACGATTACTCAAAAGTAGGTTATTTTTGAAAAGTTTAAAAAACTTTGATGTGTTAATTCAGATGGTTCTACTGCAAGATATGCGTTATCTTGAAGTATTCTCTAATGGTTGTCGTTATTTCCGGTTTCGAGTTCCCAGATTCAACAGAGATATGACCTTCAGCAGAGAATGTAGTGATTTGTTTGTTGTTGGTGATGGGTAAACTTTTCTGGCGTTTCCATGATGTAATTCCTGATTTCAGATCTGAGGTTTATCGTTTCAATTTCGAAATCGGTCGATTCGTCACCTCATTGCAGTCAGATGCAAGTGCTTCTAATTGTTGTGTCGTCAGTGATTATCATCAGCTTTTACTCTGTGGTACTGTCGATGGACGAATTGAGGCCTATGATCATAGAGACCATAAAAAAGTCGGAACTCTTGATTGTGCATTGTCAACTCTCGGTTATGATATTGAGACAGAACTTGGTACTACTGCTCAGATTACTTCAATTACCTATAAGGATGCTCTAACTTTTGCTGCTGGAACGAGTACTGGCCATGTTCTGCTTTATGATCTGCGTTCCTCGAACCCGATTTTGATTAAAGATCACAATATGGGATTGCCTATTCTGAAAGTCGACTTTGTAAGAGATCAGGACATTGTATTGAGTATGGATTCCCGCATGATGAAATTCTGGGAAGAGGACTCTGGGAAACCTCTGGGCGCTATTGAATCGAATGATCCCCTAGTTGACTTTGTGCGATATCCAGATTCAGGTTTATCACTTATTCTTAATTCTCTTTCATTAGTGAATTCTTTAGGTCTGTTATTCTTTGCCGCTGAAGCTCCCCAAATGCAACAATACTTTGTTCCCATGTTTGGATCTGCTCCTAAATGGTGCTATCATCTTGATGCTATTATTGAAGAACTTGACGATGTCAAAGCTCCTGACGGTTGGTTTCTCATTATTTTGTGTTCACTAATGAAGTTGTTTAGTTTATGACGATTATAAGTTTGTTACCAAAGAAATGCTCCATGAAATTGGATTGGATCATCTCATTGGTACGAGTTTGTTACGAGCTCATATGCACGGCTACTTCATCGATGTCCGTTTGTACAACCGTGCTAAAACTCTTACTCAACCCAATGCTGTCAAGAGCTTACGTCGTCGGAAGGTAATATTTTTTATTTCTTAATGTTTTCAACTTTTAATTCAGCTTCGTGAGAACATGGAAAAAGCAAGCACTGCTCTTCCTGAGCCCAAACAAGCAGTGGATAAGATCAAAATCAATAAGGAGCTCGCTGCTCAACTTAAAATTGAAGCTACTCAGTCAAATCAGAAGAGAGGTGAAAAATCTGCTGTTGCATCTAAGATTTTGGCCGATGACCGATTCTCTTCTCTGTTTACAGATGAAGAGTTTACTATCGATAAAGACAGTGAGCAGTTCAAGAAGATGGCAATTGCAACAGAACGAAGGAACGCTAGTTCACGAAAGAAGAAAGACTTTGATGAATCAGAGGAGGAGGAAGATGACGGACCCAAGAGTGGATTGTTCATGGAAGACGAACCAATGGAAGATAACATGTACTCTGATATTGAAGAACAGAACGATGAAGAAGAATCTACAAGCGATGAAGATTCTGATAGTGATGAAGAGGATGGAGAACAAGTTGAACATGTTGAGAGCGATGATGATGATATTGGAGCAGATGCTACTCCTGCTGTTCTTGAAGTTAGAAAGCCCAAGGGATTCAAATTCGTTGCTGTGGAGAATCGACGTCAACTAAGTACTATTTTAGCTAGTGAGAAAGCTATGGATGAGGTAGGAGTAATTTTTAAAAGTAAATTATAATATTTTTCCAGGGTGTTGAGGAAACATTCGGTAAACGAAAGAAAGAGATGCGTAAAAAGGTTTTAAATATGGATGACACACCGTTTGGCACCAAATCTATTTCTTTTACCGTTAAAAGTAGGTTTCTATTTATTCAAATTTTTAATGATGGATTTTGTAGGTGAAAAGAAAGCTGCAGACGAGGAGAAACAGAGGAGACATTTAGAAGAACGGAGATCTGCCCAACGTTCTGCTGGGTCAGTTCTACGAACTTTGAAGCCATTACCGAGGTTTATTCAAGGTGGATCACGACTAAAGAAAGGAAGAAAGTAGATTTACCTGGGAAATCTCAGTTGTTGAGTTGTTGTTTTTGTTATGAAGAGATTTAAACATTAAGAGGAGGAGAGTGTTCTGAACGGTCGTTATTTTTGGCACGTTCATAGGCCAGACAGTAGAATCAATAAGAGCACGAGGCCTTGTGAAACTTGGCTGACAGCAGTGGATGCATTTTGGGGGCTGGGTCGGCCTCTATTGTTATGGTAAGCATGCTGTTGGATCGAGAACGCCTTCGGCTAAAAATGGCAGATGGAGTTTTTATGGAGCTGGGGAAAGTCCAACTCAAAAAAGAGACCACGATGTAGCGCCAAAGGAGCAGAATGGCATATATGCTTTTTCAACCGCCCATGGCTGTTTTTGGCTGCTGTCTGCATTTGTCGGTCATGCCGAAGCATGCTTCGGCGGTAGAGAGCAGAGGAAACATGGAGAGTAAGAATGAGAATTTACTCTTCACATGGGGATCACCAAATTTCTTTTTGTTTTTTACTTGATTTGGCCGGTTGCTCCATTATTTGTTCTAGAGTTTTGGGATAGACCTTGATGGATAGCTTTTTCTTCTCTTTCATTGTTCTCCTTGCAAATTTGCATAGATTTAGCGCGAGGGGTTTTCTTTGACTTTGGCAATTACGACTTCCGTCTTCGATTATTTGTCACCCGTTGGCAGTCTCACTACATCAACTGTCTTTGTCAAGTTGGAGATTTGACTGGTTTAAACTTGAACCCTAGTGGTGTTTCTAATTATGTTTCGTGCTTTTTGATTCTTGTTTTTGAAAACGGAATTTTCTTTCAAATTAGCCATTGGGTTCCCATGTTTAGATTTGAAATTCATCTTGTATTCTTTTATTGATTACTGGGGAATTTTTTACGTTTTATTCGAAATGCCAGATTTTCCGTTTTCCCAACGATGCAAAAAGAGTTGTTGTCGATTGCCCTTACTTGTTAGTCCGGAATTTGTTTCGAAATACTTGACTCTTCTCGGGTCACAGTTCAGTTTCCTAGTAATTCCACGAATTTCCTCATTTATTCTTTCTTCAGGGAATCTACCTTCAAACGAAAATTGGTGTTACCTTCCTTATGTCTCCAGAAGGCTGAGAAAATCAACAATGTCTTCCTGGTTTTCTTCCTTCTTTAGGTAAAGTCTTTGTCATTTGTTGTGAATTTATGACTGTATGTAGGGCCACTACCATCCCAGAGGAAACAGAAGAGACGGAAAATGCAGGCTTGCTGGAAAACACGGGTATTCAACATCCTTCCATGGCTGCTGATTCAACAACATCACCAACTTCAAGTGTTCCAGGTTTGAGTGACGACCAAAGGGAGAGAATCAGAGAGGTTTGTTTCTTTTTCGAAAAAGAAGTAAGTTGAGGTTGTTTAGGTTCTTAGAAGAGCTGAAGTGTCGAAGCAAACTGCAAAATTTGTTGTGGACCCGAAGACACTGTATGAAAGATCCCGCAGAAGACAGGAGAGTGTTCAAGAAGCCGAAGCGAAAGTCAGTGAAATTAGTGACAGTAGTGAGTTAGATGAATATGAAAGTGAACTCATTCAAATGGATTCGCTGCCAGAAAGTGGGTCTTCGATCATTAATTGATGAGATTGAGTGATTTGATTTCAGCGATTGAAGTAACATTGGGTCCGTCTTATGGTGGATCCGCTATGAGCCTCAATCAATCGGAATCCGAAATCCCTTACAGTGTCATAGAAGAGCCAGTACAATCAGACATATCTGCTCAAATTACAAGAGGTATGAAGCTCATCAGCACGAAAATAGCTCAATGGGTACAAAGTCTAGATGTTGAAGACGACTATATCACTAAACCCGAAGGTAGAGGTCTTAATCAAAAAGCTAATATTTCAATTTCTAATCTCGTTTAGGACACTCTAAGAAACCTTCGAACCCCAGCTCAATAGAAGATATTTACATATACGGGTCACAGATAGATGATTACTGTTATTTCTTAGCCAGACAAGCATGCATTCTGGCCATAGCCGATGTATTATCCATGGATTCGTCAACGCTCCATATCGATGAGCTCAATAATCAGAAGATCATTGACCATTTTGCTCAAATGCTGACAGAACAGATTATGAGATTAGTGAAGGAAGAACAATTGGCGCTTCGACAACATGAAATTGAAGAGATCGACAAACACTGTAGAATATTGGTGGAAGATCTATTCAATTGGGCATTTCTCGATTTAGCAATGATCACGGACTCCAGAAAAACCTCCACTTCTGAAACTACAGGCGATACAATCATACGAAGATCAATTCAACATTTAAAAGATGTTCTTGGTACACCCGAATTCAGCGTTATGGACGAGAACACAGAGTCTACGCCTGATTTTCCATTTCCAACATCACAATCATTTGAGAGTGCACTAGCTGTTGCTAAAGTCGTAACACAAGTGAATTATGAAGATTCTGAAAATACACCGTTAAGCTGCAATATCTATGAACCTCAACTCTCAGATGACATTTCGAATACAGAGGAAAACGAAATAGTATACAGAGTATTGCCCACAGACACAGATGACGAAGAACTGATGTCTCACAAAGAATTTATGTCTGTGGAAGACCAAAAAGTATCACACCTTACTCAATTGTTATCAGAAGCAGAATTAGCACATTTGCAATATATTCAATATCTCGTCCATCGCAGCACGATTGGAAACTCATTTCCCGACTCCCTCGCCATCACCCAAGACACAGAAAGTGAGTCACCACACACCTCAATTACAAGCGAAGCAGATGATGAACTCAGCAATTCACCTAAATCAATTTCATTCGACGACGAATACAAATACGATTCCAATCAAGCAGTTCAAAACCGACCAAGCGAAACTACATTATACGAGAATCAAACCTATTACCAACCACAGATTGCTAATCCATTTCCAACAACATCTCCAGATTTAACACACATTCAACATGTAAAAGAACTAGCAGAACAACCCAGTTTCGAGATCTTCCAACTATCTTCATCAAATCCTATCCAACAGATATCAGCTGAGTCCTCAGCAACTAGTGGAGCTGATGCAGAACCTAGTTCGTCCATGGAAGCGATATCCTACGATCGAGGAGAACCTCTGCTCTCACAGGAAATTCCAGAAGCTATCAAGGAAGAAATTCCAGAACGTCCTCCACTTCCACCAGTAATTCAAACTCAATACTCTCTGACAGAAGCCGAACTCGCCCACATTGAATACGTGAAGAAATTGGCCGAAGAAAGTAGTTTCGATGTCAAGGTTCCAAAACCTTCAATCGAGGTGAAAGAAGAATCAGTTGGATCCTCAGCAACTAGTGGAGCTGACGCAGAACCCAGTTCGTCCATGGAAGCGATATCCTACGATCGAGGAGAACCTCTGCTCTCACAAGAAGTTCCAGAAACTATCAAAGAGGAAATTCCTGAAACTATCAAAGAGGAAATTCCAGAACGTCCTCCACTTCCACCAGTAATTCAAACTCAATACTCTCTGACAGAAGCTGAACTCGCCCACATTGAATACGTGAAGAAATTGGCCGAAGAAAGTAGTTTCGATGTCAACGTTCCAAAACCTTCAATCGAGGTGAAAGAAGAATCAGTTGGATCCTCGCACCAGTGGAGCTGATGCAGAACCCAGTTCGTCCATGGAAGCGATATCCTACGATCGAGGAGAACCTCTACTCTCACAAGGAAGTTCCAGAAACTATCAAGGAAGAAATTCCAGAACGTCCTCCACTTCCACCAGTAATTCAAACTCAATACTCTCTGACAGAAGCCGAACTCGCTCATATTGAATACGTGAAGAAACTAGCTGAAGAAAGTAGTTTCGATGTCAACGTTCCAAAACCCTCAATCGAGGTGAAAGAAGAATCACTTGGATCCTCAGCAACTAGTGGAGCTGATGCAGAACCCAGTTCGTCCATAGAAGCAATATCTTACGATCGAGGAGAACCTCTGCTCTCACAAGAAGTCCCAGAAACTATCAAAGAAATTCCAGAACGTCCTCCACTTCCACCAGTAATTCAAACTCAGTACTCTCTGACAGAAGCCGAACTCGCTCATATTGAATACGTGAAGAAATTGGCCGAAGAAAGTAGTTTCGATGTCAACGTTCCAAAACCCTCAATCGAGGTGAAAGAAGAATCAGTTGGATCCTCTGCTACCAGTGGAGCTGATGCAGAACCCAGTTCGTCCATGGAAGCGATATCCTACGATCGAGGAGAACCTCTACTGTCACAGGAAGTTCCAGAAACTATTAAAGAGGAAATTCCAGAACGTCCTCCACTTCCACCAGCAATTCAAACTCAATACTCTCTGACAGAAGCCGAACTCGCTCATATTGAATACGTGAAGAAACTAGCTGAAGAAAGTAGTTTCGATGTCAACGTTCCAAAACCCTCAATTGAGGTGAAAGAAGAATCACTTGGATCCTCAGCAACTAGTGGAGCTGACGCAGAACCTAGTTCGTCCATGGAAGCGATATCCTACGATCCAGGAGAACCTTTGCTTTCACAAGAAGTCTCAGAAACTATCAAGGAAGAAATTCCAAAAACTATTGCGAAAAGCGTCAGTGATGATAAGTTATCGTTGAACGTCGATATTGATAATGAAATTTGTGATGTTGCTAGTAATGGGAAGTTTGAAAAAATCGACTATTCGCTATTTTTTAATGACAAGAAACCGTCTCGACGGCAATCCGTCACTGGTGTGAATACTACTGTTACTCAAATGGATAATTTTGCAAAAGCAATGCCTCGTAATTTGAAAACGTCGTTATCGATATCTTATGGTGATTTTCTTTATAATGGAGATACTGTAGCGCATTCTATATCGGGCGAATCGGAAATGTCTGCGGGAACTGTAAATGTGATGTATACTGATGCCGCACTGATGAATTCACAGAGCGCTGATGAGGATGACAAGAATGTAATTATGGATTCTGCAGCTGTCGAAATTCCTTCGGTGTGTGGCATTGATAATGTAGTCGACGCTGTTGGGAATAGTCGTGGGGAAAACCCTTATTCTGAATGCGAGAAAAGATGTATACTATCTAACGGTAATGAACTGTACAACGTTGACTTTATGGTTCGGTTGAACTTCTTTGCTCAACGATTAACTGAAGATATCGCGGAAGGTGCTGCTAATGATTTGGTTGCGAAGATTAGGGTGTGTAATAATCCGCGTGCGAGATACTTCGAGGAGGATTCCGATTTTCTTTACCCAGCGAACGAATCTTCTGATGAAAACGAAGAGTGAGTTTTCGTAACATGATGGAATAATTGAGTTCAATTTTTTAGAAACGAAGAGTTGGAATTACTGCAACAAGACAAAGGATTTGAAGTTTATCCTATGGAGGAGAAACGAGAAACTTTTACATCTTCGTTCATGAACTACTTCCGAAGGAGAAGTTCCGTTGACCGGCCGAAATCAGCAATGGCCATTATCCAAGCTGCTCGATCGACACCGGTGAGTCATGTGGAGTCTGTCAGTAGACGGTCGTCCACTGACACACGTCCAGCAACTACTGGTGGGGATATTATGGATCTGATACGGAGAAGTTCTCTTTCTTCTGACAAAGCAAACGAGTCTCCCATCAAACTTCCAAACGAAGCCTTAGCTGGGTTAAGCGAAAGTGAGAAAGAGCATATCTTGAAGGTACTAGCAGCTGCTAGTCGATCTCAAGTGACGCCGCAACAATCGAGAAGGTTGGTAAAGCAACTGCAACTCATTAGCACTTATAAGTTTCAGAAGTTCTTCCGCCATGTACACCGTGCCCGAATTGGAGTCGTTGGATGTTGCTGATGAGGAACGAAAACATATTGAAGAAGTTATTCAAAAAGCTGAACAACGACGGGCACCATATGTAATCAAGAAGATCGGTGAGGACCGTCGAGCTAATATACCATCTTTCTCTGATAGAAGTGGCTTTGACAGTGACCATCTTTCAAGACCAATTATCCCAGAAGTCTCTATACAATCCCCTATGAAGACAGATGCAGAAATAGAAAGAATGAGAATCGAATCGGATATATATTTTAATCGAAGAGTTCTCGAGAGAATCGATTCTCAAAGTGAAATCTCTTCGGAAAAGCTCCACTCTTCAAGCATGGATTTGACTCCGGAAGAAATGGAACATATCAACAAGGTAACCAAACAGGCAGGCCTGGAAGAAACAAGCTCCTTCGATATTCTCAATCAACGTCGAAAATCCCTTTCTCCATCTCTTCTGTTTGGTAGTATGAGATCCGCTTTATCCAAGGCAGTTGACAAAGTTTCTCCTGGAGCTGTTTCTGAGGTTTCTTCTCGTCGACTCTCAGCTCCTGTCATGCCCGGTCATATTTATTCTCCTGTCACCCCTGATCGGATAAGTGTCTACAGCGATGAACAGGGCAAGGAATTCAGAGCGATTTATGAGACTGATGAGATTGAGAAAGAGGAATCACTCACGAGTAGAGCTGATAGTCAAGCCAATCAACTGAGTATTCCTGTAAGTCCGATGGAAGAAGAACACCCAGAGTTGACTTCAGAAGAAGTTGAACACATTCAGAAAACCAATACACTGGCTTCCAGTGAGGTTGACAATCCACCAATCTTCCAAGAGCATATCATAGCTCCATCGATTCCACAAGAAGCTCCTCCAGTAAAAATAGAAGAATCTCCAGTACCAAAATCCAGTTTCTTTGGATCTGGATTCAAGTTCCACTTAGACTCTAAAATGAAAACAGCAATGAATGTCGTCAGTACAGCTTCTGAAAAAATCTCCTCAGTTGTTGATGTTGTCAAACAGTCGGAGGATATTAATACCTCCAGACGTACGTCGACGACAAGTCAACAAAGCAGTAAATCCAACGAATCTGAGCTTAAACAAGTACCAGAATTGACAGACGAAGAACGAGAACACATTGCTAGAATAAATAGAATGGCAGAAGAAGCCAACTTGTACTCATCTCAATCGGCAATTCTCCAGCCGACGGAGCTGACAGAAGAGGAACTAGAACACATTAGAGCCATTAATGCAATGGCCGATCAGGAATTGAATCCGGTTGTTCTACAAGAAACTCCAAAGCCTAAACAGAAATTGTTTGGATTTAATTTTGGCAAGATTTCTGAGTCCATTGCTAATGCTTCTCAGAAAGTCGTTGGGGTTATGGAAGTTGCAAATGAAAAGATCACTGAACGACGATCTTCTGCAACAGAGTTAGTCGTAAACCCTGAGAAGGAAGTCAAAACTGAAATGGAGTTGACTCCAGAAGAACTTGAACATATTCGAAAGATAAATGAGATGGCTGAACAAAGCGATTTATTCAATGCTTCTACAATTCAACATCCTGAGATTGCAGGCCTTTCTTCTGCCAAGGAACAATCTATTGATATGCCATCTTCAAAGGCGAATGAACTTGAACCAGAATTATTGAGTCAAGAGGAAATTGAACATATTCGTAAGATTACTGAGCAAGCCGAAATAGATGCTATGATTGTTCCAATCCATAACGTAGAATTTGATATTCCTGTAATTGAGAAAACGACACCGAGCATTGTAGACGCTGAATCTGGGTTGACAGAAGAAGATGCGGATCATATTAGAAGAATTGCTGAAGAGGCTGATATCGATTCCATGAACACAGTGATTTATAAACCTCATGTGGAAGAATCTATGACACCTAGAAATATTTCGTTAGAAACAACAAAGGAACCAGAGTTGACAGAAGAAGAATTAGAACATATTAGAAGAATTGCTGAACAGGCTGATATTGATTCCATGAACACTTTAATTGAAAAACCTCTTATTGAAGAATCCCTTGTAGCTACAACTGTTCCAGCAGAAACAAGAGAACTTGTTGAACTACCATTAACAGAAGAAGAACTAGAACACATTCGAAAGATTGCAGAGCTTGCTGAGATGGAAGTAACGTCGAATCAGCTTCCTTATCACCAAGAATCTTTTGTTCCTGAGGAAAGCCTAATAGCAATTCAAGAGAAAATCAATCCAGAAAATGAATCATCAATTTCAACTCCTCTTGAACAAATTCCCTCTGTTGACTTCCAGAAGCAAAAGGAGAAGTTCTCAGAAACAGCTACCAAATTTACTTCCTTCGGCTTTAACACATTTAAAAAAGCTAGATCTGCAGTTGCAAAGGCGGCTGAGCAAATTGCCGACAGCAACCTTCCCAAACAGCCACCACCAACGGAGCAACAAGCTGCTGAAGAGGCAATTGACACCGTTACGACAACAAGTGGAGGCATTTATACTGAACCAGCATTTACTAATGAAGCCATCCAGAGTACGAAACAATCCTTGTCAGAAGAAGAGATAGAGCACATCAGGAAAATTGCTGAATTGGCGGATGCTGAATTTGCTTCTATTCCACCAACAGATACTCGGTTTTGGGCGAGAGATTCGTCACTTCCGGACACCTTCGGCAATTATCGTAGTTCCTCTGAAGACTCGGCTGTCTCTCTGGAGAAAGGGCAACAGGACTTTTCTGAAGAATCTTCTGATAGTCGTTTGACGCATGATTTGAGTGATTACGATATGGCTAATGAGCAGATGGATGAGGCCACCAAAGTCCAAACTTTCCGGTGGTATGAACAACAGTTGAGTGAATTAAATAAGAGCCTCGACGAAGTCTACGATCTTGGTATGTTTCTTTTTATTAGTTGTCAAGAAAGTAATATTGGATCCTAATCGGAAACGTCAATTATAACCGGGTAAGAAAAGTAACTTTTAACTAGAGTGAAATCCATTTGAACCACTATATCTGTCAACAGAAAGCTAATGTGCTAATTCTTTCACTGACAATTTAGACTTCTGGGTTTGGTGAATTTTTTCGGAAACAGTTTTTGTAGGGTTTTGCTAACGAAAGATTTTCACATACCGTAAGTTATTCAGATTGTTCAAATTTGATATTCAACGGTAGAACAGGTGAGTATGGTAGACAAGGGGAAGTTCGTACCCTAGTTCATTCATTTTTATATCATGATTTGAGACATCTGCGAACAGATTGTTGTGAACACTAAGGGATTCTCTTTTATTTATCAATTCTCGATTTCGTTTAACTTCCAATGAACTTTTTTAATTTCTTGGAATACTTTCTTGTTGTGATTAATTTCTTAAATTTCATGATACTCTAATGGATAAATATTTCAATAGGTTACAAAACCATCATTGAATCCCCTTCTGTGTCAGCTTTATTTTATGAACTTTGTCGTAGTTAAAATACTATAAAACCTGTCTATATTTATCTTATAGAATCATTTCTTTGTCGTATGTAGTAATGCATTTCAGAAAAGATCTGTTTTTGTTGCGTAGTAACTATTCAAAGTAATCATGGGGATGATGAGCCTGATTGTGATCTAGTAATTCATGGAGATTCATTTATCCAGCTTTTTTTGTTTTTCCTTCTGCGTTTAAGAATTTAGTAATGATTAGCTTCCATCATAGTTTTTAAAATCTTGTTGCTAACGAAATTAAATTGTCTGATTTTGAAAGGGTTTATCTGCACTATAGAACCTTTTTGTCAATTGTTGAATGATACATTGAATTAATGATTCCTGATTAAATACTTTGTTAATTTTTCTTACAATATCTCCTACGGTGCACTTTGATCTAAACTTATGAAATATCATATTTTTGCATCTTGACCTTCAAAACTTACAAAATAATGTGGTTTAAAGGAAATAAATCATATAGAGCAGATTTGAAGCACCACAATGGTATATAATATGCCATACTACTGCATATGGTACTCTTGTGACAAGAAGAAGAAAACTGAACACTATATAATCTGATATTGCTTTGTTGACAACTTAACGCTTTTGTAAAATTGAATTAAAACAATACCAATTATATAATTTGCCTTTTTAGACAAAATCGAGCATAAACACAATGGCAGTTTCATTTTGCCCTCTCTTCCAAGAGAAGAAAGCCCTGCTATTCAAGTGCCGAAGAACTACGAGTCAACAGAGCCAGTTGAAATAAATGTAGGAAGGCATGAGTTTGAGCAACCATCAGAGTGGGAGGAGTCACCAAGCACATACACCAACGTCAACGCGAAAATCGATGTCTTCGCGGCAGCTGAGGCCGACCGAGCATTGAGCATTGCCACCGGCACTGTTTTTCCCTCCATCCAAGAGAGCCAGAAAACGAGCGTGCCACCGCAGCCAATTCTTGGGCAAACTGAAGAGTATGGACTAGAAGACGAAAAGGAAGAACGGGAAGAAAGCAGTTCTGTTGAGCCACTGCCGTTACCGCCAACGTCCACAGTCGATGTTGTCTCGTCACAGGTCACAAAATGTCATGAGATTGCTCCAGAATGTGAAGATAGATTTCAAAGTTCTATTACTACCGATACTGCCACTAGTGATTCTACCCACATTGTAAAACCCACTCCTGAACCAGAGAAACAAACCATGTTTGGATCTAAGTCCAAAGGTGGTTTTGGTGGATTTGGAGGGCTTTCCAAGTTTGCTTCAGATGCTCTCAAGAATGCAAAACAAGCAGGCGAACAACTTGGAGCCAAGGCCGCTCAGGCAGCTCAGGCTGCTTCTACGGGAGATTTGACTCAGATTGGGAAAAATTTGGTGAGTGTTTTTAATCAATTGATAACGAGCTCCCTTGAGGATAGTCCCATAAGTTAGGTTTCGTTAAAATTAGTAAGAACAACTTTTTTTAGAAAACAAATTGTATCCGATTTCATTTCTTTCCCCTTATCGCTTCTGGTGTGTACTTTTATTTTTTGTTTTTAGCAATCCACGATGGAAGTTAAGCCTCCAGCTCGATCACAATCTACTTTGTTACCAACAACCTCTGGGGCATCAACCCCGTTGCCACCTGGACTAGAAGACTTGTCTCAAGAGGAACGGGATAGAATCTTGGCCGTAATGGCTTGTGCTGAAATCGATGCCGCAGAGGCTGCGACACCTAAAATTTCGGCTTCCCATACGGATGACAAATTATACAGGTTAGTTTATTTGCTATTCAGATTGAAAAAGCAATATCCATAATAACTTTAGTGGTCCTTCAAAGACCCCTCTCCCTCAAGTCCAGCCTGTACCAATGCTTGATGCATCTTCCAAGCCGGGTCCCTCGGCATCTCCGTCGTTGATTCCATCAGTAGAAGAGCTTGGCATTGCCCACTTGTCCCCCGCTGAACAAGAACAGATTCTGTCGGTCATGAGACAAGCAGAATTGCAAGGTGCTTCAATGTCCCCAATGGCTCCTGTCACTCAACCGCCGACTACTCATGACATCCCTATGTCAGCAAGTAGGTTCTTTATTTGCCTTATTTCCTCTATCCTTGCCTGGGAAATGCCTAACCGAGAGGCGAACGTTTACTTATTAGCCTTGGGGTAAAGTATTTCAGTCATACAAGTTAAGAGACCTTAACTGTTTAAAAGTACTGGACTCTCCCACGGGGCCTCTGCCGCGTGTAGTTTCTCTCAAAACTTTGTTTTTACTCATCCGTTTTATGTTCTGTCTCTGAAATCAATTGTAGTCAGAAAGACAAATGTCAATTCAAATTAGTGGGAACATAAATTTTTCAATGGCAAAATTGGACTTGGTTTATCCAAAAAGCTGCTTTGAAAAACACGGCTCTTCCCTCGTGTGGGTCGTTTTCCCATTACTTTTTCGGCACGAAATCCATATTCATGTTTTTCTTTAATTTATGAAATACTTTTCAGCAATTGTTCATGAACAGTTGAATGACAAGGATGGATCTAAAACAAGGAAATTGTCATGGGAGAATCGTCAATTCCAAGAGCAGCAACCTCTAATCACTCAACCTATAGTTGGACCTGAAAATGTCTCAACTGATGTTGTTGAACCTCAGCAAGACATTCCTTTTGAAAGTCAAGGAATTATGAATATGCCACAGCCATTTACGGTATCTGACAGTGGATACGCAACGACAGGATCAACGAGTTATGATATGGATTTAGATAAACATGTCATTTCTCAAGAATTACCGCCTCCACCAGTTTTTGAAGAAATCAGCCACCCCATGCTTCCGGAAAGTTTCGAGATTGACGAGGAACCAGATGATTTCTTCAGAAAAGAAGAGCCTCAACCTGAGTTCAAGCCTTCTCAACAGTCTGATGAATGGAGTAAGCCTGAAGTATTGGAACAATATGGTGGAGTTCTTATCACGGATACTGTAGAAGAACCTAAGGAGCCAGAAGAGCCTGAACCTATAAGAGTCACTGAGGGTCAACAAGGAAGTTCTCAAGTAGATGCTGTAGAACTAGATGAAGAGGTTTGGATGCAGCCGAAACACGAATACAAAGTTCCGGAGAACTGGGAACCAAAATCTGGACGAATGTGGACCACAGTTTTCTCAGATGATGGGGAAGCAACAGTAGAAGAATCTACAAAACCTTCTGGACTCGATTCTTATATCAGTAATGAAGAGGTTCAGAGATTTACTGTAGATGAAGACTGGTCTATTGAGCCAGAACATATTCCGACTACTCAACCGACTATTGCTCCGATTACTCAACCTTCAGCTTCCTATGCTGACCAAACTATCCCTTCTGGAGCTTCAAAAGGATTTAACCTCGATGAGTTTACTTCGGAAGAAAGAGAACATTTGATATCCGTGTTTGGTAAAGCGAATGAATTGAATTATGAGGTTCAGATGGATGATCCAACGTCTCCGATTGTTTCTGCAAAAGAATCTTCTCGAGTAGCTCCAGTTGAACTCAAACAACAGCCGATTGAAACTACCAAGTATGAGGAACCTTCTCAACAAGTTCCCCTGATGACCAAGAAAGCCCAACATATTGAACATAAGAAAAAACACATCCAAGCTCCTCCAGAAATCAAAGTCACAATTCATGACGAAAAGGAAAAAACCAGTGATGAAGAATCCGAAGACGAAACCCCGCCGAGTTCTGATGAAGACGACTATCCCGATCAGATTATAGAAGCTCCATCAGCTCCCTCTATGTCATTTACGGAAATGGAGCATGAAAGGGAGACTCAATCGGCTTTTGCTCAAGAAGTTCTCCAGCAGATCCAATCCTTCGGTGAATCTGCTAATGATGAATTTGAGTGGAAAAAGGAACATGATCGACGTCAAGAAGAACAACAGAAAGCAGAGTCAAGCATTACTTGTCCTTCAACATCAACTTCTCAACAGCAGCAGTATCAACAAGATGTCAAACTAACTACAGAGTCCAGCATTCGTCAGCAAAGTCAACGAATTAATCCATTCCTAGAATCTCCAGAAGAGGAGGAACCAGGATCAGTTTATGTCGAACAAAATCAATTGGATTCAGACGATATTGACTACTCTCAAGCAGCTCAATACTACAGAACTTACGTCGTGTCCGATAGGATAGAACAACAGCAACAACAAAGAAAAATCAACACGATTCCTGAGGGTGAGGAGGAAGACAACATTGTCAACACAGAAGGTCGCTATCATGGTAGGCACGCTTTAGGACATAGCTAACTTAATTAGGAATTCCCTAAAGACATATTTCACTGGCAATTTTCATCATTTCAGCTAAAGAACTAGAACGAAAGCCCCTACACGGAAATACTGTTCCTCCACTTATTACTCCAGAAGATAAAAAGCCCAAGCGAAGATCAGCAAAGCCTTCTGCCATCTCTACAACAGGTTCGTTTGATGAGAATTTCCAACATCTATTGTTTCCCCATTCCTTCACCCGTCGTCATGGTTCTTGTTCGCTAATAACCATCTTCTCCGACGAGACAGCTAAAAGCCATCCCGACCACTAGTTATTTGCTTTAGCATGCCCCTCAACTGACCATTCGGGAAAGCAGCAACAAGATACTTCAAACTCTTCTCAGTTTCATCGCTTTGGCGATTCCCTTGTAATGCTGTGGCATACGTGGCCTTTGAATATGTAATATGCTATAGGAAAAGTGTGCCGAATGCACTATGCCGCGGCTTTGATTGCACTAGACATCCTTGTTTGGTATTGTGTTTCAGCTGGAAGGTTTTCATGGTTTCTAACGGTTGAAATGCTTTACTCTATGAAAAGTGGATTACAATAGACTGTTATCCTTAAAAGATTGGCTTACTTTTCGAGACTAGACCTAATTGGGAGTATTGACGTGTTCATATATTGATTTCAGTCACCGCTGCTACATCATCATTCGATTTCTACAGCAGTTACGGAAGTTCACAAGCTCATTACATTTCTGCTGGATCTTCAGCAGCTCCGACTTACACTTGGGCAACAACAAAGCCAGTCCTTTCTCAAAGTCAAGATCAACAACAACATCAACCTCTAGGTCCATCTAAATCCGATTCTTCTATCAAAGTTATCATCCCGGAAACCTCCACTTCAGAAACCTCAGGTCCATTAACTCCTATTCGACACGCTCCTCCACCACCTGAACAAAGTCAATTGTCTCCAACAAGTACTCATTCCTTCCATCAAAATGGTCATCAGTTCAAGACCGATATCCCTGCAGCAGAAGACTTAATTCCTATCCAAAACCATCATCCGCTCCATCCACACGTCCACCAGAAAGAGCAGACTCCTCAACAGGCCTGCTTCCAACATGGTAAGCTTCGATAAGCAATTTTTATTAATTACATATTACAGAATTTGTCCCTGCAAACAGTGCTTCTGATGCCGCTTTCCTCGCTCAAATTGGGGTCCAATCCCTTGGTCGAGATTCCCAAACACTAGGTAGCCAACTTCCTTCAGCAAATCATTCCATGGCTGAATTGGAAGATGATCAAATTACTTCACGGTAACTAATAGTCTTAATTATTCAATTATTAATTAATTATTTTAGACTCAAGAGATCTCCAGCGATGATTCTCTCCAATGACAAATCTCAGCAACAAAGTGGTATCTTCAACTTCCCTCCTCCAACATTTTCCGGAATTCTGCCTTCTAGTTTCCAGCAGCAAGCTAATGCCATTCCAGACGGTCTGACCACCGGAGTTTTGATGAAGCGGCCTTTCGTCAGAGACGTGGGTTTTCGGTTTTCACTTTTATCAAAAATATTACCATTTCTATTCTTTTCTGTTTTTATTTCTCTTGTTTCAACTTTTATCCTGAATATATCAGAAGAACGAATTACCATCTCTGCAAGAATTCACTGAAGCTTCGTTTATTATTGTTGTCTTCATCGATCTTACTTCTGAATTCTCGCTTTTCCCCTCAAACTAAAAATTTTGAATCGGAGTCAACTTTAGCTTTGGCCTTAGATCATTTAGCAGAAACTCAACTCCCTTAGCAGCTCTTCTGACAGGCGCCACATTCATATTTCATTTCTGAATAAAATGAATGTTTTCGGACCTCTATTTTGGTCTAAAATTTACAAAACATTTTAGCCATTGGAAATTAAAAAAGGGATTTGTTTCTCAAGTAAAAATGGCAGAATTTCCTTTAATCATTGATTAAACTTACACGCAGTCCATCTTTACTTACGTTTCTCAAAACACCAAAGATGTTCGTTTTCATTAATTTTTGGGGTGGTCAAAAATGTATTCAAATGCAGAATGTTTCAAAAAAGGAATTTTTTGGATTGTTCTAATTTAATAAGCATTTAATAGATTTTGTGATTTTTTAATTAGGTTTAGATAATCTCATTATTTTATTCTATATAGAAAATTAGGATTTGAAGTGATTTTCAATGAAAATTTAGTATTATAACAATTCCCTTGCATTGTAAAGTACTTTTAAGCCTTCGCGTTATATCCTAAATCTTATTTAATTCATTCTTAGAAAAAGGTTAAAACTCCTTCTTTATGTTTTGAAATATTTAATTATGAATCCCGTAGTATTTTGGATTTTAAAAAGTATTATTTGAAATTGAAAAAGAATTATTAAAATAATTCAATGTTTGTTGATTTATTGCAGTTTTAAAAGACAATTTTTTCTCAGGACATCCTGTAAAATAGAAGACTGGGAAAACTCGTTCATTTTAACGCTTTGCTTGGACTTTTTTCCACCCTGAAAAGCATCACAAAAAAGGAGTGGAAAAGGGAAAAACGGGGCGTGACTGACGCTTTTTGGCATCAAGTAGTGTCCGAAGCCAGTCCGACTTTGATTTTACCATTGCTGGGAGTCTTGGTTATTTGCCGCTAGTCTTTTATTTTTATTGCATCTGCCAAATTGTTCTTCAATAAGGACAACGGAACAAAGCAGGAAACAAAAAGTTTTCCTGGTTAGACCCGAAAAAGTCGCCTAGTTTCTGGACTGCTGGTCTCTGTTGTTCAAATTTATTATTAACTTTTGTTTCAACAACGTCAAATATTCAAAGCTGGCGGCATCAACGAAAGTCAATCGAGTTTCTGAGTCACTCAAAGGTGCGCTTTTATTCATGTTCTCCATTAATACTGAATGCCTAAGGCACTTTGGATGGCTAGGTCGCTTTTAATTTCATTAACTTGAGAAGTATTTTAGAATTATGTATCTAACGTGAATTTTTATGACATCTCTAGAACCTCCAAAGTACTGGTCCTGCGCAAAATCGATGCATTTTTTCATAAAAGGAAGCTTTTTCCTTCCCAATGGCTGAGAAGCGGAAAACGTCTTTGCATTCCAAAACTCAAAAGGAAATTGTGCCAATTTGCGAGAGTTCGGTCAATCTGATTGTATTTTCTGCACTCAAGTAGAAATGAGACCCTTTGACGCCATTGAGTAACCCTTTTTTGGAAATCTGAGATGCATTAGGCAATGACCAATTTAAAACTTTTTTGCGAAAAATGATCCAGGCCAGTTGGCTCCGATTTTTGTCTTCTCACTTTATCTTGTCCTTTTAGGAGGATGTATTGTTGTTCATCTCTGGAACCAGTGCGACACCAACAACCTCTTCTACTGTTGAAATGGGTCGTCGGAAACTTCCTTCTCTCCCTCAGCCCTACATGGGAACTGGAGTCAATGCCCCTGTTTATTACACGTCTTGTGCTCCAGAGCCGAAGGATGTGGCTTGTGGAACCACTGGAGGCATCCTCTTTGATCCTTCAACGGCCTCTACAACGACTAGACTCACCTCAGCAGCCCGAATCCAGTCTACATCAGCTGCTTCCAGCCGACCTTCCAGTGCCTTGGGAATGCATCCCGTGGACCCGGCAATCATGCCTGGTGCTACTTTTAAGGTTGCTGGCAAGACCAAACAAGCAATTATAATGCCGAATGGAGATTTGGCCAGCAACAAACAACGGAAGTTGCCAAAGATGACGGATACAATGTCTCGGGTGATGCTTAAAAAAGAGCTACGGGAAGTACTTTCGAAAAGAAGAGACAAACTAGATACTTGTGAAATTGAGGCTAACCACCGACAATACGTCATCAACAGAATGTTGAATAGTGGCTTGATGCCAGAAGGAAGGTTGCCCGAATTGGATGAGATTCCTCCCGTCGTTAAGTGTGATTTGCCTCTGGACATAGTTAGAAATGCTAGAGTCGTCCCTATAAAACGGCCACAGTTGCCAAAGAGGACAGAAGTCACACACAAGCCCTTGACTAAGTCTGAAGGAACAAGTACTATCAACTGGTTAGAAGAAGAAGGAATCAAGCAGTTCCACATCACTTCCACTCCAACATTCAAGAAATCAATAGCAGTTCAATGTGATGCTCCTCCAAGATCTGTAGGAACTTCTACTGTTCAGACTAGTAGTTATAATAATTATTACCCTCCATCTACTTCTCTTAAGCAGCAGATATTCATTGAGTCAAGTGAATACGGGAAATCAGGCAAGAAGACTGTGGAGACCCAAACTGATGATATTACTGATTCTCTTAGAAGAAAGAAGTTCCCGAAACCTTCGGCAAGTTCTGTTCTTCAAAGAAATACCACAACGACCAGCAGTGGACCAGATCTCCTCGAATCCACTCAAAGGTACTTTGAGGAATATGACCGTCGTCTCAGGGAAGCTTCTCAAGTCCGTCTGGACAAACAAAGATTCAATTTTACGGATAATGATCTTGAATACAAACGTCAGCAAATCCTAGATGAACTGGCTCAGAGAAGAGAAAAGATTTCCTCAATGATAGACCTGAGATATCTCCAACAACAACCGCACACTAGGTTCGGAAACCAGCCGCTGCCTTCGAGCGATTATGCTTCCACAGTGCCTCATTATGGATCACTGCCGAGGATAGACTACCCTGCCAGAAATTGTGTACCCTCGGGTTCTCAGTTGAGGGATTTCACCTCCAGACGAAACCAATCATACGGTTATGGTTCACTGCCGAGGAACTATGAGCGCTATTTGGATTCAATGGAACAATCTTTGATGGGTCCTTCGTCCTCAAGGATCCCAGGAAATCTTTCACGGTCTCTACTTAATCTGAATCAGACAGATACTTATCTGCCGTCGTACATGCAAAACCAACAAGTCCCATTCACCAGATCTGCTAATTACATAGACCAAATAGCTATGGATGATATGTTGTTCAATAGACCAATGACTCAGATGCCGATGACAACTCCGGGAGGAGGAAATATGCTTTCACAATATGCTAATTACCTTAATAATCAATTCTTGTTGGCACAGAGAGATAATTATGGGGAGCCTATGGGAGACCCGTTCAACCTAAGTCCACCCATGCCCCCTCCGATGGAAGACTTTAGTGTCACTTATCCCCAAGCTCATCAATATTACTCCACAACACTGGATCAACCAATTCCCAGTTATGCAAGTCAGATAGACTCATCTATTTATGGAAGAACCGGTCCTTCTCAAGTTTACTCGAGAACAGAAAAGAATTACGGATCAAGACCGACTCATATAGTCGGAGATTACGGCAATTATATGCATAACAGAGTTCAAAACCTCAGACAACTTGATAACCTTCAAGATGTTATAAATCATAATGTTGGGGTTGTTCATGATCCTTTACCAACAAATAATTACAATCCTCCGACGTTCAACTATCAACCAAGTCCTTGGGACAATGGACTCAGCTCTACCTACAATAACTATCAACAGCAACGTCGTCAAGTTCTGAATCCTTCTCTCTACGACGCCAAGTATCCCAGAGAAGACGGCCTCACTAGAATGTTCCAATCTTATGGTTGTCGACAACGTTCTCCCTATAGTAATCTCGGTCTTCAATCGGGTACGATTTCAGACGTCGATCAACTCAACAGGAACTACATGTTCATCGACGGACGATAACCCTTTCTTTCTTGTTCTCTTTCTAGCGTTAAAATTCTTTCTTTTATTAAATAAAAAAGTACTAATTATTTCCATGTCTGTCGTTATCCAGAAAGAATTGCAACAATTCAGAAATTGATTTTCGGTTCTTTCATGGGAGACACAAAAGAATTGAATGAAAACCGGCGCCATGGTGCCGTTTTTTCGCTTTCAAAAAAGGAAATCCATACTGAGGCAACTCTTACAAGATTGAGTACGGAAGAATAACAAACATTTTTTAAAAATTGTTCCTTTTTATTTAAAGAAAACAGCATATTGCTTTTGGGTAACTGACAAGTGGCTTTATTTTGGACAAATTTAGCTCAAAATGGAGTTTTTTGCGAGTCAATCTTATCTCTAGGGACTGCCAAGTCTGTGAATCGGCATGTTTTAATATAGCAATGAATAAAAAAGCAATTTATCAGACTTCTAAATGTCAAAAGAACCCCAATTATTGGACATTCTTTGGCTTCAATTTCACTCAGTAAGAATAATGGCGGAGATTAGCCTTCGCTTCCTAAGTCCGTTTCAGTTATCGTTTCATGGGTTGTCGTCCGTAAAATGTACAAAGTTCCCGCTGGGATGAACGACTTTTAGTTTTCTATTAATTTAAAAAGATAATTGAATTTATTTAGATTACCCTCATTCGACTCAGCCACAATACACTACTTCAAGTCTCGGAAGGAATATGCGTGGACGTGCCAATAACAATTTTGTTAGTTTTCTATCTCATTTCTCTTAATGGTAATAAATAGTTCGAATAACTGAGCTAATTCCAGAGTAGTGCACATCGTGGTCGGTCCATGACTAACATTGGGAGGGAAATCAACCAGCTTTTGAGTGATTATCCTGAAACCAGACCGAGAAGAAGGTACCACAGCGGAAGGATAAAGAGAATCCTCCTGACGAGGAGATATAAGCACCACAACATCTACAATGGTTTGTTCATTGGTTTTAATTAAGTTAATAGTTATTTTTAGACATCGGAATAAGAGTAACTGGCGGGAAAAGACTTCCTAATGGAGACCTCGGGGCCTTTGTAACAGCTATCAACAGGGGACGAGGCTTTGAAACTCTTGGAGAAATCCAGGAAGGAGATCAAGTTCTTGAATGGAACGGGATTCTCCTGTGTGGAAAGACATTTGAAGAAGCTGAGAGAATCATTCAAGGAAGTCATGGAGAGATTGAGATTATTGTCAAAAGTAACGAAGGTAGAACTCAGCCTATGAGTCTAGGAGCTGAGAATCTCTATGATAATGTGATTGATCATAGAATGGACAGGAGATGTAAGTTTTTAGATTCTATCAGTAAATAAATAATGACGGTTTCAGACGAACCGAGTAACTATTGGTCTCGTTCTGATGCTCCTCCTGTCCCTGCTCATAGGTCATTGTCCCCGGCTTATGATTACCAAGGGAGATCTCTCTACAATGCAACAGGATATAATCGGCAACCTAATTACTATGTAAGCAAGAAATGAGTTAAAATTGAGAATAAAATTTTACTTCAGCAACCCCGCCCTGGGCCCAGTCGAGAAGGTTTGGGATCCCTTCAACTTGCCTTCACCTACGATCAAATCAATGGACTTCTTCTTGTGACTATTATTGGGGCGAGAAATCTGCGCTATCGTGATTACGATGGGGGAGAAGTTTTCCCTAATCCATTTGTCAAAGTCTATCTGCTTCCTGGCAGAAAGTAAGCTTATTGGATTATCTTCGTTTAATTACTTATTTTTCAGAGCAATTAACAAACGACGAACAAAGTACATCTGTAACACAACTGATCCTCAATGGCATCAGACTGTCGAGTATTGTCTGTCTTACCATGAACTCCAGAATTACTACTTGGAATTCACTGTTTGGGACTACGGAAAGGAGAAAGAAAAGGGAAATGTCTGTCTTGGTCAAGTTTTCGTTAGTTTATCAGGTACGATTTGATTTTCAACCAGAGAACATTCAACAATCATGCATTTCAGACCCTGCACTGCTGAATAACATGCCCAAATCCTTTCCACTGCAAAGATCAGACCAAAATGGTATTGTTCATGGACTAAGTAACGCCCCTGCTCCTACCACTCGGTTACAAACTCAGTCTTATTATAATCCAAGTAATCGTTTAGCTTTGTTTTCATTATTTCAATGTTATTTTTAGCTTCTCTTGATCTCGGTTATCCAGCAATCTGTTAGGCAGACATTCTTTGGCTGCCAATGACATTAATGGCCTTCTCGATGTCTGCTCATTACCGTCCTGCTCACTTCCAAAAATGAAATAACTTTGTGCTAATCATGCTTATCCATGATTTTGAGATTTATCACTGTGATATTGTAGAAATATTGTTTTCGCAGAGTTAAAAACATTTTGAGATTATTTCCAGAGTTTATTTGATGAGAGAAAAGCAAATTAATAAATAGATTTAAACTTTTATTTAGAAAAATTTGAAAAAAGAAAAGTTGTAATTCTTGGCAAAGTATCCGATTTACCTACGCTATGCAAAAGTTTTCTCGACAGCACTTTTTCTCGCGTTTTCCTATGGTTTTTTAGCGTTCGTTCTTGTTTTAACCTTTATATTTTAACAGCCATCTTCACAACTTGGAATCATGCCTTCCAATTTCAACTTGAACAAATACAGAACCTTCTTATTCGATGCTGATGGAGTTCTCTGGAGAGGCCAAAATGTTATCAAAGGAGCCCCTACAGTCCTGAATACTTTGATCGAGAAAGGAAAACAGGTTTTTATCTTGACAAATAATGCTACTAGATTCATCTCTCAAGTCGTAAACAAACTGCATGCCCTTGGGTTTCACAAGGTCACTGCTGATAACGTTATTACCTCTGGAATTGTTACTGCTAGTTATATCAAGGAGAAGGAATTCCAGAAACCCGTTTATCTCATCGGATCTTCTGGACTTGAAAAGACTCTAAAGGATGCTGGAATTGAAGTTATTGGAAGTGGACCAGATCACGTCGAAACTTACTCCAATGTAAATTCATATAAAACTTTATATCAATGAAGTTAGTCCTTTGCAGGAAATGACCCTTCCAGAAGCCCATGAACTCCCTGATATCAGTGCTGTTGTTGTCAGTTTCGACCCTCACTTCAGTTATCCGAAGATTTTTAAAGCAGTGAATTACCTCAAAGACCCAGAAGTTGAATTTATTGTTACCAACGAAGACGTCATTTTCCCTGGAGAGAAGTCCACGATTGTTTCTCCTGGTACAGGTACATTCGTTACATGCATCAAGAAGGCTGTGGAACCACGGGCTCCGGAAATTATGGGGAAACCTAGCAATCAACTCTTCAACTATATCCAGAAGACACACAAGATTGATCCGAAAGAGACCCTTATGGTTGGTGATAACATTTTCACCGATATTTCTTTTGGCAACAAACACGGCATAGATACAGCTATGGTTTTGACTGGTGTCTCAACCAAGGCCGATGTTGACAAAGCTGTAAATATCGGAAATACTACTATCATTCCAACGTTTACCTTCCCATCAGTTGTGGAGATGGCCCAGACTGATTCTTAATCTTCTTATATCCTTAGCTTCTACAATTTAGACTCTAGTGTCCTTTTGGTTATTCAGCGGTGGCATGTTGTCGGTTATGCAATAAAGCCTAATATTGTTTTCGTTTTGTTCTTGGAAACTGTTCATTTCTGTAATTATATTTTTGTTTGAATCTACTGATTATCTCCTTGGTAGATGAGGGTGACACAAGTTGTTCGTATCTTCCTAACACCTCTACAATGTAGTCGTGGATTCAAGCCTATGAGAGGGACCGGAGATAAAGGTACGATGTAGATCTTCATGAATTCCATATGAACTAAATCATTCAGGCACCTCCAGTCTCTTCAACAATGAACGTCGATGGAAAAACGATGCTGCCTTCATTGCTTTGGGAAATACCGATGAGTTGTCTTCGTGGCTTGGCTACTGTAGGGAGTCTTCAACGGACCATGGATTGTCAGAAGTTGCGGAGATTTTACAGAATGTCCAAGCAAGTTTACAAGATCTTGGGTCTCATGTAGCGACGCCACCTAATTCTAATGAAAAGAAGATAGGTAAGAAAGGGTATGTCAGGAGTGAGTATATTATTAATGGTTCCAGAAAGAACAAAGTTTGACGAGAATCATTACAAATATATTCATGGATTGATTGATGAATATGGAGAGAAGGTTCCTCCACTCAAACAATTTATATTACCAGGAGGAGGCCAAGTTGGAGCCCAACTGCAATTTGGTCGAGCTGTTTGCAGAAGAGCAGAACGGTCTCTGATTCCCCTTATCCAAAATGACGTCATTGATGAAAGTGCTCTCAAATTCCTCAATCGGTAAGCCAGTAGTTATCTGCAGCTTTTAATTAAGATCGTTTAGGTTGAGTGATCTACTCTTCGTTCTTGGTCGATATGCTTGTTTTAAGACTGAATCCAAGGAGTTATTGTACATGTCTCCAGTAAAGGGTATCAAGGGAGGGATTAAAACTACTACAGAGCCTAATAAGAAATAATGATCAAATTGTAGTAGGTTTGTAGTTTCCAAAACTTCAATGGAAGCAATATTAGTCTAGTGGTAAATAAATACCAGAATAATTACTTCCTGTATGATGAGAACACTAAAGAATGAACAACACCCAAGGAAGGTTTAAAGCAGGGAGTCTAAATTTGACAAGTTTCCCAATTTTGTTAGTTTCAATTTTGTTCAGAAGAAAATCGACCGATTCTCGCAGTTGCGGTTGTCTCTTCGTTGTCATACTTGCACGTTGTTCTCAGCGGATTTCGAAACAACAGCCGTCGGACAGGGTCGCAAAATGGCGGTTTGGTCGTTAATCGGAACGACAGGGATTTGGCTCGACGAGATGTGTAGATCTGTTTCAAATTTTAAAGTTCAGCTTTGACACTTGAATTTCATAAATTGGATCAATTTGTCTTACCGCGAATGACGTCAATCAATTGATTCAATAATTACGAAACGCGTGCTTTCTTTGTTTTTCCAAAATCGTGCTAACCATTGAGGGTCAAAAACCATGTTCCAGATCTGTAAAATAATCAGCTTTCCTTGAAATGGAAGATTACAAGTATTTGTTTAAAGTGGTCCTTGTTGGCAATGCTGGAGTTGGCAAGACTTGTCTTGTTCGGAAATTCACTCAAGGCATTTTTCCTCCAGGACAAAGCGCAACCATCGGGGTTGACTTTATGATAAAAACTGTTAAAGTTGGAGATGATAAGATTAAGGTGAGTCTTTCCTTTAAATACCGGCGATGATGTCTGTTTCCAGCTTCAAATATGGGACACAGCAGGCCAGGAACGATTTCGATCGATTACTCAGAGTTATTATCGGTCTGCCCATGCAATTGTCTTGGTCTATGACGTATCTTGTCAACCAAGCTTTGATTGTCTCGCTGAATGGCTCGCAGAAATTGAAGAATACGCAAATAGGAAAGTGTTGAAAATTGTTGTTGGTAAGTTTTAAGACGAGATGATGCAATAGGGATTTCCTGCTTCAGGTAACAAGATCGACAAAGAGGATGAGCGAGAAGTTCCTGAGAGAGTCGGGAAAACTTTTGCGACTGCGAATGGATTCGATTATTTTCTCGAAACTTCTGCTTTAGATGCCACGAATGTCGAGACGTTGTTCCAGGAAGTAGCCACGAGGCTTACAGAAGCAATGAAGTTCAACGATGAAAGGTACAGAGAGTTTTATATGAAATCTTTTTTAGAAGACCTTTCAGATTCCACACGTACAATGTCAAATCCGGACAGAATCCAAATATTACCCTTCTGGATAGAGCTCAACAACAAGTAAATAACTGCTGTGCTCGGTTATGAAGAACGAGGATTTTCCGACCTATGCCGTCTTTCCATCTTACTATTCAGTATGTCCACCATATCATTCTGGTGTTATTATTGACTGTGATAATCACTCATTACTCGTCTTTTACTCAATAGAGGCCTTATTTAAGTGGCCCTTGTCTGTATATCCGGGGCTCTAGTCAACCTGCATTCCTCAACTTCAACTCCTGAAAAGCAAATCGGCATTTTCGTTTTTGGGTATTTCTGGTTGTGGACTAGATAAACCAAGTATTGATATATGATTTTGTTTGTATTGGTTAGCGACCATAATTTTTACTTGATCAGTTGTTGTTTTATAAGCTTGTTGGATTTAGCTCTTACTAAAATGAGTAGTCGAGGAGGTCCTCGTAAGAGGAAGGCCGCTACTTCTACTAGCGAGCCAAACAGTCCAGTGAGTGCTGATGACTATACTTTAAAAAGACAGAGGAATAATGTTGCTGTATATAAAACGAGGCAGAAGAAGCGACAGGAAGAACAAGACACCAATGAAAGAGTACAGAAGCTGAAGGTAGAAAATGAATCACTGGAGAGGTACGCTGGCGAATTATTCTATTTCTAAACAACAGTTTCAGGAAAGTGGAAGCAATGAGGAGTGAGTTAAAGCTTCTGAAAGAAATGATAGTGGCAGTAGCACCAAAACAAAGTGAAAAGAAGTAATAATAATAAACTTTTATCAAATTGATGTGATCTACAATCACGGCATTCACTACTCGCTCATTCGCTTTACAAACTGTTTTATGAACAGCTAAATCTCGTTCCTTACAATCTTTTTCTATTTACAGTATTTGTTTTTATATGACAAAATTGAGATGAATGATTTAACGTTTTTTACCGAATTGATTTAAGATATTAGAGTTTTCTTATACTCACTACGTTATTTGTGTTTCTCGGTTTGAGTTTGATCGTTGATCATATGTCCGTTACGACAACAACCTGCTTATTTCCCGTTTGCTGATCAATCTGATTTGTGGTGATTTAGGCAGTCTTGATTTCTCGCCGTGTACAGGAAAATGTTCCAACTCAAGACTACAAATACAGTGCCCCTTTTTCGTCTCTCGCTGGGAACTCTTGGCTGCAGGTAATTGATTTTTTGATAAAAGTAATGTCAATCAAAGTCATTTGTTTTTAGAATGAGTAGTTCGGACTACAAACATGCCAAGATCGGAAAGTTTCTTCAGGAACCCCCTGTTCTCGAGAACCCATACACATCAGATCCTGTCTTGTCGAGGATCCTGAAGCAACTATTGCCTGCTACGGTACGTTGTTATTTCAGTTTGCTGCGTAAAGTGGACTTTCCAGGAATTTGCCCAAGTTAATAAAGACTTGACACGGTTTGGTGATCGTATTGTGAAAGAAATCGATAATCTCGGGCTTTTGGCAGAAAGCAATCCTCCTGTTCTGCAGCAATATGATGGATGGGGAAAGAGAATCGATAAACTCCATGTGCACCCTTCTTGGAATCGTCTGAAGGAGATTGCTGCGGAAGAAGGACTTATTGGAATCGGCTATGATGAATCTAGAAATGCCCTGTATCGTCGTCTCCATCAATTGACCAAAATATTCTTATTCCACCCTTCATCTGGTTTGGTCACCTGCCCTTTGGCAATGACGGATGGGGCTAGCAAGACGATCAAGGAACTTAAACTGTATGATAAGCATCCCGACTTAAAGGAAGCTTATGAAAGACTGATTAGTCGAGATCCTTCTCGTGCTTGGACATCTGGACAGTGGATGACCGAGAAGGGTGGTGGATCAGACGTTGGTGGAGGTTGTGACACCTATGCAGAGCCCGTTGATGACATCAGATGCACTCTTCATGGCTACAAATGGTTTAGTTCTGCAATTGACGCTGATGTTACTCTCACCCTTGCCCGTCCAGTAAAGAATGGCAATTCTACCCAAGGATCCAAGGGATTATCTCTATTTTTTGTACATGTTCGTGATCCTACAACTGGGGAACTGAATGGAATGCAGATGGTCAAATTGAAGAGTAAACTTGGTACTAGACAATTACCAACAGCAGAATTACTTCTTGATGGAGTCAAGGCCTTGAAGATGTCAGACGATGGAAGAGGGGTTCCATCAATCGCGAATATGCTCAATATTACTCGTGTTCATAATGCTCTGGCTTCTGCAGCAGGTATTCGTCGAGTCGTCTCTTTGGCTCGTGATTACGCCACTAAGAGAACGGCTTTCGGGAAGAAACTTCACGATTGGCCCCTCCATCTAAAGGAATTGGCTGTTATTGAAACTTATGCTCGTGGAAGTTTGCTTCTAGCCTTCGAAGCAATAAGACTTCTCGGTATTCAGGAAACTGGGGAATCTACAACAGATGAACAACATCTTCTTCGACTCATTACTCCTGTTGTTAAGCTCCACACTGGTAAAGTCTGTATTCCAGCTATTAGTGAAGGAATTGAGAACTTTGGTGGACAAGGCTATATTGAAGAGACTGGAATCCCGAATATCTTGAGAGATACTCAAGTCACTGCTATCTGGGAAGGAACTACGAATGTCCTTGCTCTCGATGTCCTCAGAGTTTTTGCTACAACTAAATTCGAAGCTGTTTCAGCTTTTGCCAATAGGATTACTGAGATTATCAATTCAACAAAGGGTTTATATTCTCTTTAATTATTTGAAATTAATTCTATTTTTTAGGTGCTGACGACAGAGTTGTTCAAGCTGGGGATTCTTTACTCAGCGAGATGAATCAGTTCTTAGCCCAGCTAAAGAATGCTCAGAAAGACCCTGAATTCCCCACATCTCTCCAAAGAGGAGCTCGTGACATTGGGTTGACAATCGGAAATATTTACACAGGTATTTACGTTATTATATCAAAGTCCATTTTTTACTGAGGCTTCTTTAGGTGCATTACTAACGTCTTTTGCCACCCATGCCGAAGCCAACGATGCCGACAAAGATGTTGCTTACCGTTACTGTGTTGGACAGAAACTCAATCTTGTTAATAACCGCTCCTTCGATAAGAAGTTGAACGACATTGACCGTTCGATTATCTTTGAAAACTACACGGCCAGCAAATTGTAAAATAATCTTAAGTATTACGCCAGAAGAAAATAAAATTAATACATGGTTCTGAGGAATGTAACAAGATTGTCTGTCCATAAATCTAAGGACGAAGTCAGTAGAAAAGTAGGCATTCTAAATCTTAGAGACGCGTTAATCCGTGTTAGCCAATGAGAACGAGCTAATACTTTCACCTTTCTCCGGCTCTACGAGTCGATATCGTTATTCTTCTTCTATATCTTCACAGAGAGCAGATTATTCTAGTTTTATTCATTTCACCACTTCTCAAATTGTTTTGGATATTCATTTTGATAGAATGGACCCTCAAAACCAGACTGTTCAATTACATCTTCTAGGGGCAAGAAGGGCTCCTATGAACCAGGTGTTAAATATCTTTTTGATTTTGATGTGAAAATCTTTCCAGGATGAATTTGATACGAAGTTTAATTACATGAAGGGGACCAGGAATCGTCGGATCTCTCTAGACAGTCATCAAGTAGAGTGCTGTGTCTGCTGCAGACTTAATGTCAAGGTCCCATACAGAATCCCTTTGGAGTCTGAATCTACCATCCCTAGATCAAAGGCCTTCTTAACTAAATATCTCCCCATCGTTGGATGGCTAGGGTCTTACGAAGTCAGGAAAAATATTTCAGGAGACATCTCTGCAGGGATTTCGTTGGGTCTTCACAGTGTTGCTCAAGGTCGAGATCAATAATTTATTAAATTTTATTTTTATACTTTTTAGGATTTGCGTTCTCTCTTCTTGCGGGGCTTCCGCCAATTTGTGGATTATATACTTCTTTTTTTGCGGCTCTTATTTATACTTTCTTCGGAACGTCTAGATTTTCGTTCTTTGGTAATTAATTTCATCCGTTTAATCCAAATCTCAAGTCCATTTTAGGCAGTAATGTGATTATTTGTTTCTTTGTCAGGAACATCATTGAGAGACATTCCGTTCCTTATGATTATATTTACCTATTATCGCCCAATTCCACGCAGAAACCCGAAGCCGATGGGATGGAGCAGATCAAAATCGCCTCTACTCTGACTTTTCTGTCAGCAGCTATTCAGGCTCTCTTATTTACCCTCAGACTTGATTTTGTATTCAGCTACATTTCCCAGCAAGTACTTTCTGGATTTTCCTTTGGGTTGGCGATAAGGATTGTTTTCAACCAACTACAACATGTTCTCCACACCAAGGGAAACTCTTGTATTTCTGAGTTGACTGTAACCGTTGGTGTTAAAATTACATATCTCGATTATTCTTAAATCTTTCAGTTGGTATCAATGTCTTCCAAAGTCACTCCTCCATCTTATAAACAATGTGCGTTCTTAGCAGCTGAGAATAAGCTTTTGAATAAGTCAGCTACTTATGGGTTTCCATTGTATCTAAGAAATGAAAATCCTGCAACATCCATAAATAGAGACGACGTAAGTTATAAATTTTTCCACTTATGATAATCTTAGGCCATAGTGTCTTGTTTCCCTTTGGGATTGCTTGGATTACATAAACCTCTACACCATGGCGCTCTCTGTATGCGTAATCTTGTTTTTGCTCTTTGCGAAGCAGATTCTCGGACCGTTGCTCCAGATGAAGGTTCACTCTCCTATTCCCTTTGAGTTCTTGCTGGTCGTGATTACATGTCTATTATCTGAATTAACGGATATCAAGGGAAGGTACTACGTAGAGACTTTGACTCATATGTCTTTTGGGTAATCGTTAATTCATTTACTTTTATTTGTTTAAATAATACTATTCAGATTCCCAATTACAATTCCTCAACTGGACAAGTTTGATGACTTGGCCTTAGATGCCTTTGCTTTAGCAATGCTTGTTTTTGCATCACATAACCGTTTAACTCTACACATGGCCAAGGAACACAAATATATTGTTGATGTTCAAATGGTAAGTAGTTTTTTTTATCAATTAGAAAACAGTTGTTCTAGGAACAAGTAACTCTGGCAGCCATTGGGGTTACTTCGTCTTGGTTCGGGGCACATCCTCCTGGAGGTTCTCTAAACAGAAATGTAATGGCGATAAATGCAGGAACCAACTCTATGGTAAATAAAGTTGATTACAATGTTTCGGAATAATTAAATTATTGCAGTTGTCGAATGTGGGAGTTGTAATCATTATGCTACCTTTCATCTTTGGTCTTTCGACCTTATTTGTCTCTCTTCCTGTGGTAAGTTTCGTCTAAAAAACAAATTTTCAAAACCCCGAGGTACTATATTCACTAAGCAATACAATCAAAGTGTTAATAGTCCTGAACACATTTTTATTTGAGAGAGAAGAGTTTAAGTGATTGATGTAATGATCAACAATTTAATTATCATTGAGTAGTAATTGCTCATTGAGACACAATTATAAAGCTATTTAGTAATGTCACGCAAGGTCATGATCCTTGAGTTCTTTCTATAAGATAAACGAGGGCTGAGTTAGTAAAAGCAGAAGATAAAGATTCCATGGAAATAAGAGCTGCTTGTGGGTTATCAATGAATGAGATATTCTTTCTCTGATTAGTATATTATTAGGAAGTCACGCAAAGTATCAACTTCATTTGTGCAGGACAAATAAATCAGATGCTTTGTAATTACAAATACAATTAGGAGTTTTCCGTAGCGCTAGAACTAGAATGCAAAATACCAAGATCACTGATTATATATCAAAAGTCTTCTGTCATCCGAAGAATACAACGTGAAGCAGCTACTGTCTCTCAGGGACTTTTGTGTTAGTCCCTACTCTCTCACAATATCTTAAACATCCATACAAGATTATTTAAAGCCATTTAATTCTTGTTCTTTATCACTGTGGAACTTCCTAGAATTTAATAGAAATTTTTGAAATTCTGCAGCACCCAGTAGAAACTTTTAAAATTAATATGACTTGGGATTTCTGACAGTTTCTAGAGCATTTTAGTAATTTGTGTCGAGGTAATTTTGTAATGTCATTTATTTTTAAATTTTATAATAATGTGATGGATTTAAATTTAAAGTTAAATGTGACCTATTTTAGTGTGTTTTATCCTGTTTCGTCTTTTCTGCTCTCTGGGAATATTTTGGAGGGATCACAAAATTTACAGTCCTCTGGAAAATCTCGAAACTTGATGTTTTCACTTGGATTTTCTCCTGTATCGTGGCTATAGTTATAGCCAATAGCACCATCGCTCTGCTCTCGTCAGCGTTCTTCGCTCTCTGTACCATCATCATCAGAACGCAGTGGTTAGTTCCGTTAAATTGAATTAAGTCTTCTCTTAATTCATCTGGACATTCAACTTTGTATAATTTAGGCCAAAATTTCAACTTCTCGTGAATGTAACAGGTTCAGGGGCATATTATGCGGAAAGAGCATATTACGGTTCCGAATTACTCGATGATTCTGGTGTAGCAGTTATGAGATTCGAGGCCCCATTACTTTTCAACAATTGTTCCCAGTTCAAGAGAGATGTGTTTTCTGTCGCTGACAATATTAAAGGGTTTGGCCAAAGAACAATGCAAAAGGCAACGAAATTATTTCAGACAAATCCTGGGGGTCGGAATAGGGACTCGGACGGGAAGTATGAAGTCTGCCAATGCTGCCTCTTTGGCGGGAATCACGAAAGACATCCCAATGAGGTCGACTTTGCTGATATCCGGAGATATCGTTCCTAACTACGACACTATCTCTGCAGATACCACTTTGACAAAAGTCGTAATTATCGATTTCTCGTCCATTACAATAACAGATGTTTCGGGTCTTGAAACGATGGTTGAGATCTATTCAGAACTCGCCGAACGAAAAGTCAAATTGCTTTTTGCTTCCGTCAATTGTGGGTGATTTACATGGATTTAAAGTGACATTTGTCAATTCTTTGCAGCAACGATTCGCAACCGATTCAAAGAAATCGGGGGATATGACATCGTCCCGAAGAGCAACTTCTTCCCGAGCGTTCACGACGCTGTTCTTTATTCGCAACAACTAGGGGGAATGGTGGCCCCGAGTTTCCATATGAGGTTCCAAGAATATTCAATAATCAATTAAATATAAGCATTCTAGTGTTTCGATGAATGGCTGTCGTGATCTCATAACTTTATCCACAGCTACATCCCATCATGATATCGCACAAGGAAACACCAGTGCCGTCACCGAAACCTATCTTGGAGCTTCTCCCCGGCCCTCCTTGCCTGAAGCTCGATCATCATCCCCTCCTCTTTCACCTACCAAGTTGCGAGCGACAAGTTCTATTGGAAATTAGACACTAATCAAATCAGATTTTGATCGCTGTCAGATTCGAACTTTACTTTGCTATAGAATCCAAGTTTGCTTCCGTTTTTGTTCAATCATTTTCTTCAAAGTAAAAATGACAAGATAAAGCAAATCGCTTTATGACTTGCGAAAGCTTCTCCGGGAAATCACCGGAAGTCTTTCGCCCGCGGGGTCTCTTCTGACGGACATTCATCAGACGGAAAAAAAGTCCATAATAGAAAATTTATAACTGTGCAGGTTTCAGAAAAAATATCTGGAGCGAGAAAATGATTTCGATAAATTGAGTCATAAATCAAATTTTGATTCTTGGAAATTAGAATTTACGACCTCGAAAACAAGTGTGGGCGTCTTTTATTTTGATTAATCTTATAATTCTCCTTCGAATTCTCCAGACAGGACACATTGTCATTTTGAGATAATCACATGAATGAAACTAATGGAAAGTTACAAATCAAATCATGCCTCCTTCGGAGGAACAAAGCTGATTCAATTCCGTTTTGAATGACTTCCGGCCTTTTTATTCTGGATTTACTTTTCCACTGTCTGGAAGGATCGGTAGCCTTCACAAGGACGATCAAGTCAATATCTTTCAAAGATGTTTGTAAAAAATCTGAAATCAGTCCAGACAGAGTGGCGCTATCTGGCGACACGATTCTACACTTTCGAAAACAGCTTTATTTTTGTGAAACTCTTTCGTTCATTGTCCTTGACTCTTAAACAAAGATGGAGTAGTGAGAAAATATTACATCAAAACACTCACCGTATGCCCTCTAGAACGAATTATTTTACGTAAGCATTGACCAGAACTGAATGAAAACTTTTATATAATTGAATCAATTATATTCCGAACAACAATGGTAAAATTAGTTATTTTTTGTATTCAAAACTGATTTCAAGTGTTTGAAAGACGAGTTCAAGTTGGTGCTTTCTATGCATTACGTGCACTTTAGAATTTTACTTCTTTACCGGAAACACTGAAATTGCCTTATAAATTTAAGTTCTCATCTTTTCATAAAAGGAAAGTCTTGGGAAATAAAAGTTTAATTCTTACAAATGACCATTCACATTAGCGGAATAGTTAGTGCTGTGGTTTCATCTTCCAAACGACACCTTGTTTGAAACCAATTCAATTAATCTCACTCGACGTTACAACATTCAAGGCCAATGAAACTCCTTGAGAAGCTGAAATTCTAAATTTCCAAGCAGAAAAAAGAATCACAGCCCCTTGATTTAGGAGGTCAGTTGATTCAACTTGTCCTCATTTACTGAGTGCCTCCACTCATCTTGTCTTTAAAAATGACCAGAAATTGTGAATCATTTCAATTTCAAAATCCATTTGTCATTTATTTTTACGAGAAAAGGTGTGAAATTGAAGAATTTTTCTGATTATGCGGTCTTACAAGTTTTTTCGTAAAAACGCCTCCGCTTACGGAGGTTGAAATGTCCTCTTAAAATAAATGGTGATCGCTGAGGTCAGAATTTTGAACATAGATCATGTATATAAGCAACGTTTCGATTCTAATGTGGGCAGAAGACCAGCTTTTATTTGTGTTTTTAATCCCATCAAGAGAAAGCTGTTTTCGTTATTCTAAGGGTGTGGTGAATTAGAGTTCCATGATTAATTTAGTCTTATTTCATGGTTATTCCAACAGAAGTCTTGTTCTCTTAACGATCATCCTGATCTACCGATAAGGTTTCGTTTTTCTGTTGTCTTTTTGGCTTGACATTTTGACAAAACGATTCTCCTGCCAAACTTGACATTCTCTATAGTTTTCATAGTTTTACTTGTCAAAGAAAGTATTGTCTTTTCTTTTGTTCTCTAAATAAGAAGACAGGTAAACTAACAAAAAGTCAGAAACGTCCATTTTATGATGAAAACGGTATAAGTTAACAAGGAAATGACTATCTTGTTTACAACCACAACTCAACAGTTTTTAGAGGCGAATCTCTGGCACCATTAGACGATAAAATCGAACAAGAGTTGTTTGTCATGATTCCTCTGAATTTACTTCCTTATAGCGATATTGTCTGTCACAAGGTCGGTGAATAAAGTCTCGGATATTATAATAGCAGTCCTTCTAACTGTAGATGGTTTGTACGTGCATTGGAATTCCCATTAACCTAAAGAGGAATTCTTTTATCATCAATTTCATAGATTTCCGGTATTCATTTCTACCGGACCTCCCGGGATTGATTGCTATCAGTAATGACCCCATCAACAGAGCTGATTTATGCGGTCAAATCTTTTTGAAAGAGCAGGAAAGTTTATCTAAATTTCGTAATGAACGAACTCCGTTTTCCGGCTGGACAAACAAGACAGACTTCCGGCCTGAGGCGGGCTCTAAAGGTCCTCTCAGTTTTCAGAAGATCGTCGTATTTAAAATACGTTGGATTCCTTTGAAGAAATTAAGCGTTAATGAGTTTTTGCAACGAATCAGCAACATCTCCTTCCGCTCATTAAGAAATACTCATGATAATTAAAACTTCCGTTCACTTTCCGGGAAAATTTCTCAATTTATGTTCTACCATTCATTTTTTTTACTCTGGGAAGATTCGTGGCACGTGGTGGAGGGCGTAATAACAAAGCCCTGCCTCCATCATCTTGGCTTTCCCTATAAAAGGAAAGACTGCCTCTCATCAGATGAGATCGGAGTGTGCCTGTCAGCACTTCTTCATTTTTCCCTTCTGTCTGGAGGATGAGTAATCTTCGTCGCACACTTTAGAGGGAAACCTTAGACTTTTCGGTTTTGATCAGAATCAAGGCTATTCTTTCTCTCAATAGACCGACATTCATTTATTTTCTTTTTCCTTTAGCGGAAATAATGATCATGTTAGCCGTTCTTTTATTACACTTTATTAAAACAGCGACAGCAGTTGAACCTGTCTTCTTTTGACATCTCGAGGACAAATCAACTGTCTGCTCCTATGTCCTTTGCTCGCCTCAGGCTTGCTGACCTTTCTCCTTTCTTTCTCATGGCTCCTCCTTGAAACTCCAGTATATCAGTTGCGACTTCCGATGGCGATTAATCATTTGCATCCACGATCTTCATGTCTCTGCTGCTTCACGGGGATAACTTTGATATTATCACAGACACAAAAAGTAGCATGTCAGAAGTCTCTTACATCGTGATGAAAGTAGGCGGTTAGCAAGTCCATCGGTCAAGACCGGTTGTTGTAATCGGGAAGGGGGTGTGATCGATGCAGAAACGGAAAGATGCGCAGTGTCGAGGCCAGTTGATGTCGGTAAATGACGCTACTGCCAATGCCGGGTTCAGAATCTCTACCTGATGCCTTGTCCTAAGGCTTCCCCGTTGTGTCCTTTGTCCCTCCGCGATTATTCTCGATGATTATTGACGATTTTCTAGAAATTCAGTTTCAGTTTGTGATATCTTCACTCGCTCAGATATTGTGGTCACAGCACGCTTGAAGTGATTCCAAGCAATTGCTCGTAAAATGGCTTATTCTGCCCTTTTCTTCGTAATCCTGGTTACAACGGTCCTCTCCGTGAGCGGCTTCACCATCAAAACTCTTATAGGTGAAGCTCTGGTTTCACACAGTGGCCCAACTAACGCTTTATATGGACATGAAAGATTCTACGACGAACCTCATGACGAACATGACCGTGCTAAGAGAGGGATCTACTACAATCGGTTCAACAACTGGAATAATAACTTCAAGAATAATCAATGGCCTGATCTGAGGATTGCTTCCGAACCTCCAAACGACTATTTGAAGATGTGGATCACCAGCGAACACAACCGATATCGACAACTCGTGAGTTTGTTGATCTCTTACTTAGATTATTACAGTATTCAGGTCCCAGCCACGAACATGAGAATGCTCTATTGGTCCGAGGAGTTAGCAGCTAGTGCTCAGAGGCACGCTGATCGTTGTGACTTTAGACATTCCAGAGATCGAGTAAACGTCGGGGAAAACATTTGGGCTGCCCCCTACGCCAATTATTCGGACGCTATTACTCGGTGGTTCCAGGAGGTTAATAACCCTTGGTGTGGATGCAACCATGCTTACAAGCATTGCTGTGGACATTATATTCAAGTAGGTTTTTGGTTTTTTAAAACGGATTCAGTTTGCATCTTCAAAATCGTCAGCTCGTTTTCCAATCAAAAGGTCGTAAATAGGTTAATTAGTAGGCAAATTTGGAGGTGTTACGGTGAAAATCACTTTAATGTTCCCGACAATCTCTAATCCTCGCAATCTTTGATTGTTTTAACCGATTTATTGTTTACTATTATCTTAATGTCCATTGTCCCTCCCCTCTAACAAAAAATACCATCAATTTAATTGCAGTTCTTTATCAGATTTTGTTTTCCCTACCGTTTTATGGCGTTTAAAGATTGTAATTACAATTGAAATGGCTAAGAATCAAGTAACGCTTGATTTATGACATTGAGTTTGTCCATAAGTAGCCATAACGACTGATAGTCTGATTCCTGCCTGACCAAGTGCGTCTGTTCCCCTAAGGCTGGGCATGAACCGACCTTGAGAACAATGTCTTGGGCTGCTCATTTGTAGACTTTGTTTCCTCGCCTTCGGTAATGGGAGTCGCCCAACCGCGCCCGCGGGCAGTGACGGTCGGAACAACTTCCGGCGACGGCAGCAATGACACGTCAGGGGTACCAGAAGAATCGCCAGTTGATCGTTCTGTTTATTGACTTGGGTTACAGGAGATTCATTGAAAGACTGCATTCAAACGGAAAACGAGAAAAAGTTGCAATTTCTATTACGAGGGAAAGCCTCGAAAAATACAGTACTCATGGGCAGTTTTCAGGTCGTATGGGCCGAGACAAACCTAGTCGGATGTGGGTTCTCAAGATGCCGAGACATTTGGGGAATCTCCGGAAGAGGCCACAGAAACGTTTTCGTATGCCACTACAACCCCCAAGGAAACACGGTATTCGTAAATGGAAATGGACAGCTTTACGCGGTCAGTAGATGCCTGATTAATTACTAATTAATCCGCAATTGCAACTCCCCGTGAGATCTACAGAAGTAGAAAGTGGCGAGACTAAAGGTGGAAGGAGTCTCGATGAGAAAAAAGCTCCACATTTATGTTGCAAATAACGCTTGACAGCGAATAGTCGCTTCTGCGTGTGTATTTTTGCTGTGTGCCATTTTTAATTACAGTAACAGACAGAATCAAAACTAACTAGATTCTGCTCTTTTCGGACAAAAATGATTGATTAACATCATCGAGACTAAATCCATCTTTTATTTTTATTTTGCTTGTTTGATCTCAGCGGGGGTTGCCTCGACTGTTTACTGTAGTATTTAGTATTTTCAGGTCCCCGCGTTTCAATGGGCCACGGGCGATAAGGCCAGGTGCAGCGAATGTCCTTCTGATGCCCCTGGGTGCCACAAAGGGCTCTGCTACAAGCCTGCCCCGACGAACAAGCAACCGGCGGAGCAATCTCAGAACGAAAACGTTCAAGAAGACCAGACAACGACGACTTCTCCCGAGAACTCAAATCAATCACAAGAACAAGTTTCCGCCAGCAGGTCATTCCGGGAGAACGACCGCAGGTCCTACGAAGAAAAGGCCTACAGGAACCCCCAATCAACCAATAATATCCGTCGATAACTGCAATTAGAAAATCACCACCAATATTTTTTGATCAATGCCGAGTCTGAATTAATCCCAGCCATAGACTTGAATGCGAAGAGCATCAGTCCGCAAAACTGTCTTTACACTAGGGTTTACTTTGTAAGACTACTTTTGACGAATCTAATGAGCAATGATTGCGTTTCTCAATAACTACCTACGTATTTTCCCTTGTTCTTTAGACAAGATCACTGTGCGCAAATATTTGAGAAGTGTGAACGGCACTTTCCACCGTATAAATTTGAAAAATCATACTGTCCTTTAGATTACGTTTATATCGTTGTATGTTGTGGTTCTCTGGAATGTGTATTATTTGTTCAAGCTTCTTCACACTTACATGTACATAAACTGCGCAACGTGATTCGTTGTTGAGATTTTGCAACAAGAAAATTGATTAATTTCTCCGGCAATTCTCAGGTTCTCTTCTTTTACAAAACTGGACAAGGGAACCGTCAGTTTTCCTTTTTTCTGTCCTCGTTTCGCTGTTCTCTCGACGGTTTTTAATTAATCAAAAACGACTTGTACTCACGTATGCGAAGACTGAACAACAGACGCATATTCATCACAGATTTAGTATGAACTTCATGGTTAGATATTGGCTTCTTTTAAGCAATAAATTATCCCACGTTAGTTCCCTTCCATCAATTATCAGGTTTTCAAGAATTGAAATCGTAAGCACAGAAAGATTAATTGTCCGTCGTCGCCGGAAATTACAAAAAGTCTATTCTGTTTACATACTTTCATTAATTTCCAAGATAATTTATGAAATGGTTAGTATCCCTGGAGAAATATAAGAACATTAACAGAAAGAGAAACGGTCATGAAGAAATACGGAAATACGTCACTTGAGAGATTTTTACGACTAAATTTCTCTGAAGGGGACTTTTAAAGCGGAATAATCCAAGTATCTTTTCTAATTTAATGGATTTTACTGAAGAATACTGTAGTACGTGTAGCGGGGATAACCTACATTTTTCTGGAAGTTCAACAGAATCATCAGATTTCTCATTTGTTCGTTAAGATTTATTATTTTTCAGCCAAGAAGAATCATATCTATAAATTCTTCTTTATACTCCAGGAGAAAGTAAAGTTTGCTGATGAAAGAGTATTAGATGTTTAGGGGAAGAATATTAGTTTTTATAATTCCCGTTTATCTTCTTGGTGGAATAAATGCAGTATGTATAAGGTATTTATATATTATGCATCATTGTAATACTTTGTTGGGATGGGTATTTGTATCCAACCTTGGGAATTACTCCTTCAACACGTTTACTAACTTGATTTCAGAGTCTATTAGGCAACAAAACCTTAACAGCCAGAACCAAGATGCAAAAAGATCTGAATCTTATTAAATAATATATCCAGATCTACTCTTCCGTACTTGCATTCTTCAGGAGTTTTCAGTTGTTATATTTGATAAACGATATCTTTGTTACATACACTCCCTACCTTAAACCTTAAGAACTTAACATCCATGAGTAATCTGTTTCGTTCAATCTTTTAAAGTTTCGTTGTTTTATAACTTCTACCACAGTTTTGAAGTCAATGAAGATAAGTAAGAAATTAAGCTCGAAAGTTGGTCATAAAGTTCATATAAATTTTTTTAACATACATTCTATAATTAGTACTGAATAACAGATGGAACCTTCACAGAAAACGTTAATCAGTTCCAGATCCAGTTGAAAAGATATGTAGAATAAGCATTAATGATGAGGAAAAAGGGGCTAAACTGCCCCATAGAGGAAATTCAGCAACTCCTGAAGAACAGAAGCTACATGGCTTCACGGACCAACCTTACTGAATTTATCAAACTATGAAAGATGACTATATAAGGGGTTTCAAAGAATTATGATGCATTTTAGATGAACACATTTTTAGGGTTTATAGAAAAAAGACAAAGTGCAGAAAACAACAACGAGGATATCGAAGGGAAAACAAGGAACACGACTAATTAAGTGAATCAATCTGGCACCGTGATGCAAAGAGTTTTACTCAAACTTATTGATCCCTAGAAAGATTCTATTCGAAGTACACAATCTAAAGGGAAATATTCCTGGAGTTCTTCCACTAAAAATCTGTAAAACTGTGAGATGCTTCAAATCAGACAATATCACAAACGAAGTACTAAAAGCAGAAAGATAAACTGTGAAAATTGTAAATTTTATTTTTTTAATGACTGTCTGCAGTAGGAAGATATATAGGATTAGTGAGAGAAACTTACCATCTTATGGTGAAGATATTTGTGAAGGAATTGGGAGAAAGCTATTAAATTGTCACTAAATACTTATATACAATATAAGATATTCAAAAAAGTAGATAAATGAACCCTATGAATACCCTGGGAGCATTTATAGAATTTCCAAGTGTCCAAAACCATGAATATAAGATATTTAGAAAAATCTGAAAATTTGTATTATTTTGTGATAATACTCGTTTCTAAATTTTACAATGATTTAATATTCCGTTCATTTAACCATAAGATCAATAAACAGCGTGAAAAGACTTTCAAAATCAGCTATCAGTCGTGGATAAATGTCGAGAAGTACTATTTTGTATAAACAAATTAAATTTCCTTTGTGAGATGATAACGATTGGCTAAAATCCACTTTGTGTAGAAAATAGTCTACATATAATCGATTCCATCATGTCTCTAAATCAGATTCTTTATTTGAACAAAGAGAATCATAACAATTAATAAATGCATTAATTATTGACTCTGGATTATTTCAATCACTCTGAAATTATTATCTTTGGAGGAAGACAATGTGGAATCAAAATTGTTCAATAATACCCACTAGATTTTAAACCACTTTAAGAAAACAAAAGTAACTGTCAGAAATAACTTCTTATGCAGTAAATAAAGGATAATAAAGATACTTTACACCATTTATTAGCAGAAATCTCACTTCTGTTATAAAACTGTCCTCAAGTCAAGCAATAATTGGAAGTCCATCTTCCTGCCCATAATCTCCTCTATGGTAGAAGGAGCTAAAGATGCTAAGTCTGGGAATATATCTAATGATCCATGCACAAGTACGATCCAAAAGTTCATCCTTAATAATTTTGACCTCGTCAAAAAAAGCGTAACAAGTAGTAATGGCATTCTGCCAGCTTCTTCGGAAGTAACTTTCTTCATTATGGTAAAAGTAGGAATGTATAACCATAAAAATTATCAAAAAAATAAAAATCCCATAGAAGATCCCAATAACAGCGGTAATAGTCATCTTAAAAAATCTGAAGGTAGAAAACTCAATTAAAATTTGAATTAAATTGAAGGAGAAATCGATAAAATTGTAAATGCAAAATAATGTCCAATGGCCAACACAAAACAAAGGTTAGTTGAAAATATCGGACAGCTTGTTCTGCTTGATCGGATTGAGACTTCAACGAAAAGCAGACAAGGAACAAGACTGTCTTTTGCCAGAAAGTCATCTTAGGACTAAAAATCAACTGCAAGATACGATCATCTGATTTTTGCGGAAAACGAACATTATTGGGGAACAGCCAATATTTTAGGACAAAGAATTCATTGTTCCGAAAATAAGATTAAAAAAGTATGTTTTACTCAGATGGTATTTTTGAATCATTGGAATGGAACAACATTTTAAAATACATTTATGAATTCAAAAAGTAATGAAATCAACATGTCTTTATTCATAGTTCGATTTTCTTCAAATTTGTGCATACAATCATTGAATTTTAATCATAGTCATCAGCAATATTGAGGAAGTTTCCGATTGTTGGGAAATGTACTGCTGAGAACCCATCAGTACCGCCCACTCCTGCGGCGGGAACGGCCCAGTGAGCACCCCAAGTGATCTGACCTGATAGCCAGTCGACACCTACAGATTCTGGATGATAATACCACTTGTTGGCGTGATCTCTGTTGTGAGGGTCGTCGGGATTGGGTTCCCAAAGACCGGGTTTAGAGAAGGGTGATCTTGATCTCGGCCGAAAGAGGACTCCATTATTATTAGTGTATCCATCAAATTGATGGAAGTTGTCTCCCTGGAAGGCAGCATCCGTAGGGACAACGGGTGATTGTGGAATCTGTCTCGCCCTTTATAAGTATAATTAGTAAATGAAATGCAATAATAACCAACTTGGGACTGATATTGTGGTCTCGCAGGAACTTCTCCTTTGTCGCCTCAAATGGGTCAGGGGGACTCGTCTGCTTGTTGACTAGCTGCTTTGCTTTCTCAGGTCTTACGGGACTGGTCAATTCCCCCTTGGTGACAGGACCGGCTAATCCTCCTCTCCCAACAGGACTACTGAAGCCGCCAGGCGTGGCTCCCCCGAAGCTACCCGTTCTTGGAGGAGCTAATCCAGCGACGGTTTTTCCTTTTTCGGCCTTGGAGTACACAAATTGAGAAGCATAGTGGTACTGTTGATACTTAGGACATCCATAATACCACAATCTACACGTATTCAAGAAGAACGGAATCGGAGGAGGGTTGCAGAACCTCTGAACGACGGGGTAAATGTAGTCGCATTTACACTCTGCTGTACAGTGTTTGTAGATTCGATGGTCACAGTCTGGGGTACACGGTCTGGCCTTCTTCAGTGCTGCTAACTTCTTCTCTGCTTCGATTTCTTCAGGACTCTGTTGAATGTGGGAAATATCAGGGAAGTCAGAACTTCCACCCGAAGATGAAGAAGAAAGAGCCGGTAGTGTAAAGGACTGTTTTGGACTAAAGTAATTCTCCTTGAAAAGAAAGTTACAGTAATAACTCACATCTGTGCGGTCTTATCTGGGCAGTTGATTTCATAACTAGGACAGAATTTGTACAAATGTTCTTTCAAACTCGGGACCTTATCTATGGAATCCCCACAGTAATAAGCGTAATTTTCGTAATACTTTTCGCAGTATACTTCTACCCTGGAACCTTCCCCGGCAGGAGCCTTGACAAAGTGACCAGTTCTGGAAAACACAGAATCATCGATTTCTTCTCTGTTTTTGCTGCTTTCGTGGCTTTCGAAATCAACCTAAAATTTCATCTTGGGATTTACGATTATAGAAAAGAGCTAAACCAAATCTTCATCCAATTTGAAATTATCTTCTTCACTAAATGGATTTCTGACTTTCTTTGTCTGTTCAGCTAGTTGTCGAAGAAGGATGAATTCAGATCTGGTTATATTCCCGGGTAGTGTTTTTGACGACAATTCGGATTTCAAGAGAGGTGGCAAAGGAGGAAGTTGCTTTTGATTATTTTTGGTTTCCGGAGGACAGATTTTCAATTTTGGATTTCTCTTGCAAGCGATTTCGATCAAGTTCGACATACTGGCTCCTGAAGCGATTTAATTTAAAAGATTTAACTTACTTAAACAAACCATGAGAATCGTTGAGGATACAGAAGAGCAGTAACAGTAGGAAGAGTAATTGTTTCATTTTCACTTTATTAGAAGAAAAGGGAAAATCGCATTACTTTCCAATAGTCAAACCTTGGGATCAAGAAGTGGGATGAGCATCATTGATTGCATAATTTTTGTCAGACGCAGATGATCAGGAGCAATAAATCTTGTCCCCATCTATATCCTGATGGAACGAACGGGTTTCCAAAAGACCAATTAAGCCTATTCTCCTTTACTTCATCAAATGATATCAACTTTCTGAGCCACCAAAGATTTTAGTTCTGCAGTTTTTGTGAATTTTACTTTTATAAGTTTTCAACACATCTTTTAAAGTCAATGTCCTAGATCCGTTCACCTAATCCAATATAACAGGTTCTTTTAAAAGTTGCAGGAAGCCAGTTTCGCGTTATGTGGAAGAAAATGAAGATTGATGGCTCAATCTTTGCTGTCAACGTTTTAAGCAAGTTACGTATAAAACATTAGGTACCATTTTGATACAGTCTGATAAAAACAAAAAGGAGATTTTTAATCAGTATTCAGTTTAATTACATAGGTATACTGTGGAACGCAAAATGAACTTTCATCATAAAATCTCCGACAACTATTAAGCATTCATTTGGTCTTGTAAGTAGAAATTCGCCTTAATGTTAATTTAAAAAAATGAAGTCTAATGCAAAAAGTTTACAAATAAGATTCTTTCTTATATTTCTTATCGAGTTTGTAAATACTTCTACACAGTGAGAAGTTAAAATTCCACATAGCAGGAAAACTGACTTTTAAAGATATTAAAGAAAAGATAAACTAGGAATTAAATCAAAATTATTCTAAATATTTTTTAAGTTATTATCAACAGGATAACCAATGTACAATTTACTTGCTTAATTGTGTAAGAAAATAAACAATATACAAACTGATTCAAATATATCTGCAGCGACATTTCCTTTCTGACAAGAATAATCAAGATGAAAGAATTCGTCGGTTTTATTTCTATCTTGTTCCACTGGTGTCAAGGAATAAAGTGATATTGACATTCATCCAAAACTTCAGAAATGACCGAGAAGCCATCGAATCGCAACACATAACTCTGAAAATAGATGCTATATTAAACAATCAGAGAATGGCGATCAAGAATATAAGAAAAAGTACAACATACTTTACAAAACGGCATCTTAGCCATTTCGGAAGTCATGTAGTCATCGGGATCACACTATTCGTCATCTTCATATTCCTCCAAGTCTTAATTTTCATGTTTCATATAAGGGACGAGTTCTTCTTCCATAAATATTTCAATATTTCTGAAAAAAAATTAGGAATTAAAAAATTATTTAATTCGCCAATTTCAAAATATTATTAGTGTCAAGTTCATTGATGTAAGTGGCAATGATCTCCTGGAGGTTAGAGTAGAATTTCCTTCTCAGATATCACGATGTCATCAGTAACATAATGAAGCCAACTGAAAAGCTAAACATCATTATAAATTTGAAGAATAAAAACACACCAGCTTAATTCAAAAATAAATTGAATTCTAACGAAAGATCTCCATTTCTCAATTAATATTCCTTGTACTTTTGTACCAATTTATTCATTTTTCAAATATATCAAACGCTATATGAGGGTTTTATCTACAAACTCATTTTTTCTATTGTGTCTTCAATTATTGTGTTTGCTGGTTCGATAATGTGCATAGGCGATTCGTGAGGCAAGGCATTTCTTCTAGGAAAGAATGTGTGACTGACTCCATACGGCGTCAGATTAGGCAATCTGCTCGTGTAAATATTCGCTAATCTGCTCAACCTACTGTAGAAGTAGGTCATTGTGTGGAAAGTCCTGAACATGGACCCGAATTGTGAGTTCAACAGTCCTTTGACCTGTCTCCGGAGGTGTTTTCTTTCTTTTACCCAATCTTCGATGATACTCCGAGATTCGGAATCGACATCGGCGTATTTCTGATAAGTCTCGATGAGTTGTGTGAGGGTTTCCATCCAGAGAATACTGTGTCGGAAATAATCTTCGTTCTGAACTCTGATTTCCCGTGCTAGTTCCGGAACAATGGCTGCAGTGTGCCATCCTAGTTTCAGCATCGGGTCAGCCAAATCACTGAAGATGTGATCCCCGAAATACAGTACCCCGGAGTTCTTGAATTCTGCTTTCCGTGAAAATTCCGCCATGTTACCCTAAATTGATTTAGATTACTCTAATAAATCCAAAAACACTCACTCCAGAATAGATTGTGTTCGGCTGTAGCCAGGAAACTTTCTCAAAAGACAATCCGTCATTGGACTCATTGTAAAGTCTAAAAGGAGAATTGCCGTTGAAGAATACTGGTTTTCTAGCTGAGACTATGATATACTTGAAGTAAGACCTCCAATTATCTCCTAGCATAAATCTCATTCCGGCATTCATGAAGGTGAAGGGGCTATTAGTTATCACGAAAAGTTCCTTCCCCTCCCTGTGGAGCATTTCCAGATACTCCCCAAGTCCCTCGTTCTTGTGGACGTAGTAATCCAGATTCTCAGTGACATGGGAATACATCTCGCCAGTAACATGAACTCGTCTGACACACTCAGCCACATCTTCATAAAGACAAACCGGATCAAAGGCAACTTTATTGATGTCAAAATAATTGACTACGTTGGAGAGTAATCCTGCCCAAGGTAAACTAAACAAGTCAATGAGTTGTGGGAGAGATTTCCCCTTATTATCGGGGATGGAATAATCTCCATAAATTTCCAAAACCTCTTCAGGGTCGAGTTTTCGTCGACCGCGGTAAACGGTTCCCTTTTGGATTTGGTTGAAGGCATCTACTTTCAGAAGACAGCAATGTTGGATGTCATAATGGAGTCCTCTAATAGCGAAACTCAAATCAGCAGGGATACTCAGTAAGGCTTCCGGATACTTAAGATCTCGGACCATTCTGTTCATTATCAAGTTGTAGACCAATTCGTTCAAGTTCTTCGTGTAGACAGCCAAGGTGTAGTCATAATCGAATCCATAGACTCCAATTTTCCTCAAGTCCAATTCGTTGTTAGCAAATACAGCTCTAGGATTTACTCTAGTCGAAAAGTGAAGATTAAAATTCCTCTCTTTGGCCTTATTGTGGGCTTCTTTCAACCTCGCGGCTATCAGTCCTCCCGAATACTGATACACAGCACGCGTGACCCGCATACTAAATACAGAAATATTCTGATTTTCAAAATTAAAAGTATTTAGGATAAATAACCATAAAATACCGTGTTATTATGAGAATGATTTTTATTTAATTTACCCGTTAAAAATAAATACCCAAATAAATATGAAAACCGGGATAACGAAAAATAAACATAAACTATTTTTAGTGTTATTTTAGTCTTCAGATTCGGTCAAGTATTCCTCACTTGATGATTCGTATCCTTCAGGACGAGGAGGGGCAGGAGGATACCAATGGGAAGGTAACTTTTGAGTTTTTTCTTGACCGACACTGAAACGGATAATACATCCATTAAGATCACGAGTTACACCTTCGTTGTGACGTAGTTCACTTGCGACTAGGGAATTGGAATGTTCAATAGCTGTCATATGCTCTTGTTTGCGATAAGTTTCTTTATCTTGCAAGTCACTAGGATTAACTCGGTTCAATTCTGCTTGTACATCATCACTGGATGCCGTATCTTTAAAGAAAAGTAGATTGTATTTCTTATGGATCTCTGAACTTTTTGAATTAATTTCCGGATTCTCGTTATCTTTATTCTTCAGGGAATCATAGCCATCAGAGTGACGAAGAACGTCATCAGAAACTCTAGAAGAGAAATCATTCTTCGTAACATTTTGAATATCTCCTTTATTTCGTTCATCTCCAGTCTTCGGGTTTCTATTTCGATGAAAGTCTTGACCACTATTATCCAATTCATCAGAATTACGGAAACCAGTATGTCTTGGAGGAGTATTGTGAGAAGTATTTGGATTAGAAAACAATTTGGAACTAGATTGGTCAGTATATCTGTCCTTAATGATCTTATTTTGTTTCTGGGTTCCTTCTTTACGAATTACATCATTCCCTTCGCAAACCGTTTGTTCTGTGGTACTCTTACAGCGGAAATTTTTACTTTCATACAAAGTAAGGGGATCTTTTGGTTCACGAGAATAAACCATAGTAGGTCCAGTTTGGGGTTTACTTGAAGATTGAACCAAGTTTTTAGCATCGTTTTCCACATCTTGATTACCATATCTTTCGTCACCGCCGTCAAATTTCTTGTAGTCAAGAGTATTCTGGTGATCAAGATCAAATTTCAGTGTAGGATTATTGACATCCATAAAAATAGACTGTGAACCTTGCTCATCGGCGAATTCATCATCACCTATTTTCTTCCGTATGTTCTTATGACTTATATTTCTTCTTTGACTACCTTCTTTCTTGGTATTACTTTTCTTGAAATTCTTTTCAAAACTATCCATACGAGTAGAGTTGTGATGATTAAAAGGAGCACGAGTAGTTTGTTGACTTTGATTGTTATTAAATTGAGCAATCCGATCTTTTCTGTGAAATATGGAAAAGAGACTGTTTGCAGAAGGTTTCATCTCGGTGAAGATTTCGTTCTGACCCTCCAAATTAGAATGCTGGAAAACAGAATGTTTAGAATTTCTGTAGATCACGGGAGTTCCGTTAGTGTTGGTACGAGGGACACGGTCATTCTTGATTCCTTCGGGTTTAAAGTCACTATCTTCGTCAGTAGATGGAGTTTCACTAAGAGGGGAATTAATATCCCGAACAATAGTACTCGCAGGATGCTTAACATGTGGGCTAGGGATTTTCTCAAGCTGAAAGATAATATGAAATATCAAAAAAATCTAGACATCTGTATTTGAAAAGAGATAACTTGCCATAGATTTGATGGAGAAACACTCTTGTTTGTATTCTACAAGCAAAGAAACTCTATCTCCAACAGCAAAGTTTCCCAGAAGACGATCACGGAAGCGACCGAATGGAATACGACCCAAGTGTGGATGGAAGACGTCGTCAAGTTGAAGGATTCCAGCTATTTTGATCATCACGGTGTCATTCTTAACTTTGGTAACATCAAGAGGAGTAATAGCAGAAGTATTTCTCATAGTTAATGATTCCGTATCGAGGAAACCAGCTACCCATTGTCCCAACATGACTTGATCGACCTTGTAAAGCTTATTAGAAACATATACACATCCATCATCTTTCTCCACCTGAACAACAGGTCCATTCCCGTAAATCAGCATGATTAATCTCTTAAAGAAAGAAAGATCACCACACTAAAATTAAAACAAATATCGAACATACTCTAAATTCTCCTTAGAAGTTTCGTATTTCCTTCACGGATAATCCCATGAAGTTGATTCTCCATATATCTTATACCCGTAGTAGAGAACTTCCCAGAACTTGGACTCTGATGTAGAATACACCTAAAAACAGAAATAAATAATCTGAAACGAATATTGTTAAAACTGAAAAAGAAAACTAGTGAGAACAAATAAACGGGCCGGGAAAATCTGGTCCTTACACGAAAAAACTGCAAATTATACGAGCCCGTTGGAAGGTCGGACGTCGTGTTCACCTTCATTTTATCTGAAGTTGTGATTTTGCTTCGAGTACATCATGTTGAGGTCTTTCCTCTTGGTAATCGCCGGGTTGTCCGTTGTCTCTGCCTTCTCCTGTGGAAGTCCCAAGTGGTCTAGCAGCGGTTATTCCACTACAGATGGATTCTTCCACTTCGACACCACTTACATCACTGAGTTTAGCTTGCAGTGTGACAGCCCAATCAAGGTATATTTGCTTCTGGTAATCATTTTTACTCGATACTCGTGGGTTTTAGGACGCCCGCTTCTACGCCGTTGTCGGAGGCCGTGGTTACCAAGTCGCTCAGTCCGTAGAAACTTCGAAATTCCAAGTTTCTTGGCAATTGCCCCATGCCGAATCTGGAGCTCAAGACTTTAGCATCGACATTTATGACGACGAACAATATGCTGCCCGTGAAAGTGCCCTTCGTAACGGCGATGTCAGCTCCGTCAAGCCGTTGTTCACGATCACTCAACATCACGATGTGAGTTTAATGCTTCCACAGCTTGATATATTAACTTTCTTTTTAGGGACTGACCTATCCTCGTACATACTATATCGAGACCGTCGCAACTCTCTTGGCCTTTGCTCTTCTCCATTACGCTCACTGGTGCAAGAACCAGATCAAGGACTCTTAAGCTGATGGATGTTTGGCAGTAATTGTGGTTTATTTATTCTGTTATTTATCGGAAATTCTTCGATAATTTTACAAAGTTTTTATAACTTCCAGGATTAAAATTTAGTAACTAAAATAAAGGGTAAACTGGTAGACTGTTGTCGGTTTTGAGTCGTTAGATCTCAGGGCGAATACTTTTAGCCTTGTGTTCATATATCATTTCTTTTTCCTTAGTGATGACACTGCGACAATGTTTGAGGGTTTGTTGTGCTCATCGAGCAAATCTTACTGCCCCCTTGTCATCTAGTTCGCTTCGTTTTCTGCAATATAAACCGACGGTGCAGTACTCTGTTAGATTACTCTCGACTGCATCTGGAAATGACCCATCACATGAACCTAAGGTAATCCAGGTTAATTTTTATCCATTTCTTTTTATTCTTCCAGCGAGGGCGATTCACCAGGTTCAAGATTGCGATGAGCCAAGAGGAGAAGGCAAGGAAGAAGAAGGAGATTGAGATTCTTCGTGCTGAGCAGGCTCCAGAAGGGTTGTTTGCAAAGTGCAAGTTCTATTTTAAACGTTACTGGTACATTGCCGTCCCTGTACACTGTGTTTGTTCGCTTCTATGGTTCTCCACTGCTTACATCGTGGTCAAGAGCGGTATTGACATTATTGCCTTGCTTCAGATGCTCCATATTCCGGAATCTTTGATTGAGAAGGTGAAAAATACTCCACAAAGCGCAGGTGTACTGGTAATCGCATTGATTTTGTACAAGGTAAGTTATTTGGGTGGATAATATTGTTGGGATATTTGTGTGTTTAGATTGCTACTCCTCTACGTTATGCGACTACTCTCGCTGGCATTCAAGTTACTTTTTGGACTCTTAGACGTCTTGGAAAGTTGAAGACAGTGAAAGAAGTCGAGTACGGAGTTCGTTCAGGGTACGAGAAGTATCAAAGAGCAATTCATCGGCTGAATGAACGGAGATTTGCTAATGTTACTTCAAAACCTTCCAGAAAGAAGTCAAATACATAGGTTTTAGGGGAGATCTCTAAGTACATATTTAATATCTCGATTAGACCATGGCAGTAAAAGTGTTTTTATATGCGGTTATCATCAGATGGGATTTCCCTGAGATATTTGATTGTTGATGCTTGACTATGTGCTTTTGTTTAGGTAGATGTTGGGATTAAGTCACAAAATTTCCCAAAGGATGCTCAGCACGGAGATCATGCGAAAGAGCTTGATTGCGGTCGTTCAGTTAACTTGTACCCATGATAAGGAACAAAACTTTGCAAAATGTAAAGATATGGTAGCGAGAGCCAAGGAACTTGGATGCAAGATGATTTTCTTCCCAGAATGTACAGATTACATTGGAAGAAATCGTCAAGAAGCTTTGGACCTGGCTCAAGATGCTGAAGGACCAACAATCAAAGCCTTTTCTGAACTCGCTAAAGAACATGGAATCTGGATCTCTGTTGGGGGATTCCACAACAAACGAGATCCTTCTAAGCATCCTTTCAACACCCACTTGATTCTGAATTCCGATGGCTTAATAACTCAGAAGTACGATAAACTTCATCAATTTAACTTGGATATCCCCGGAACCCGTCTTTTGGAGAGAGAATTTTCCACAGCTGGAGAGGAAGCAGTTCAACCCGTCACCACTCCTGTTGGAAAAGTTGGAATGAACATTTGCTACGATGTTAGATTTCCGGAAATGGGAACTTTCTATCGTTGGCGAGGAGCTCATATTCTTGCTTATCCGTCTGCTTTCACTGTCCCTACTGGAAGTCTCCATTGGGAGGTCCTTCTAAGGTCGAGAGCCATTGAGAACCAATGTTATGTTGTTGCTGCTGCTCAATTTGGAGTTCACAACCCGAACAGAAGTTCCTATGGTCATGCCATGGTTGTGGACCCTAATGGAGCCGTTATCGCTCAGTGTTCGGACAAGGAAGGGATGATTGTTGCTAATATCGATTTGGATTATCTCGATCTGGTTAGATCACGTTTGAATATGCTTGGTGATCGTCGAGGGGATCTCTATGCCGTTCATTTCAAGGAGAAACTCCCAATCGAGACGCCCCAGAAACTGGGTCCTTTGACAATCGAACCTGATGTCATTTTTTACGAAACAAGGAATAGCTATGCTATTGTGAACTTGAAGCCAGTCACTGATGGACGTAAGATTATCAACTATTAAATTGTTTTTATCTTGACTTTCTAGATGTATTGGTTGTCCCGAAGAGAGTCACTCAATATTACAAAGATCTCTCTGTGGAAGAAGTCTCGGACTTGATGACAACAGTCCAAACGGTCCAGAAGATGCTTGTGGAACATCACAAAGTAACAGATTGTACAATTTCTATCCAAGACGGTCCATTAGCTGGTCAGACTATCCCTCATGTCCACGTTCATGTCGTTCCTCGTAGACCAGGAGACTTCAAAGACGATGATATCTATCGAGAAATGGAAGATAAGACCGATAGTCGTCAACCTCGTTCAAAGACGGAAATGGCTGATGAAGCTGCTGTTTATAGAAAAACCTTATATCCAACACAGTGATTAATAGGATATGTGATTGTTACTGTGAGATTAGTATATTGCGGGATAATATTATATTAAGTGAAACGAGGTAAGAGGAGCACATCCAATTTTGAGTTACGAAAAGTTTTTAAAATCTGCGTCATTAGGGATAAATAAGCGTTAATTAAAATTAAGAGTTTAAGCATATTTACGGGAACGTAAAAGCAGCGGAATTGATGTGTCTATGACAATGATGGCAACCAAATAGAAGTAGCATTGGGAATGGGATGAATTGGGATTGAAAGGTTGTTGTTAGATCAGAAACTGATTTCAGCAGAAATTGTCTTGTTTACTTCTATGTAGAAGCATTGGACACGATAGACTAACAACTTTCGTAACCAAATGAGACTGAATTCATTAACAAATTGAGTATCTAAAATTAATAAAACCTGACAAGTGGTGACCACTGTATTCATAACAATGACTCAAAGATCTCGTTTTGATGCCATTGTATAAACCAAAAGGGAGAGTAATTCCTACAATACTCCTGTCGTTCTTATTGCTTCGACATCTGGCTTCATCGAACAACCTCTAGAGGATTTTGATTACGATCAGAATTGTTAATTTTTGAAAATCTTCGACTTTTCAAAAGCATTAGTTCAGTTAGAGTTCGATTTTCCCAATTTTTGAATTCGAAATAGATTCAAAATCCGATTTTAAAATTTAAAATCAACACCCCTGATTATGATCTGCAAAATCAAATCATCTTGACATAGATATGACTTGCAAATGGATTCCGTGTTATAATTAAGTGATGCTAGATCCACCACATTCAGTCTCTGGTCCTCTTTCGACATCATTATTTACAAGGATTCCAACAACAGGATACAAGATGGACAGTACTGTAATCACAAGGAATCACATTCCAGAATAGTCATGTTCATTTCCTTTTTATGGGAACCAGAAGGTCCGGTTGCAGAGGAAATTAGAACAATCTGAATATGATGGTTCATTTGCTTCTTTATTCCAACCGCTGTTGAATTGGGGGAAATATAAACTGTATTATTCCTATTTCGAAATATCCATCAAAACAATTATCATAACACTAAAAAGTAATGTTTTCATATATCAAAGTGAATTTCTCTGTATATAGGAATATTAAACAGACTTTTCTGGAGGGTGCTATTACAGTTTTTATATTAAAACAGGTAAAATAAGAACAGCTGTTGGTTCAAAACCTTTGGGAGAAAAACAAACTGCGCAGTTTGTCCCAGCGCGAGTGAGGTTTTCCATTTATTTTAAAGTGTTCACTGGTCTGAGTCACAGTGTGATCACGTAAATAACTGCTCTAGTCTTTCATTATTGGTTCTGTTTTCATTGAAAATTATCAGTAACGAGAGCCTACAATTAGTGATTGATTTTTTCTTGCAGATTTGGAAATTGAACCAGTATGGTGTGGACAAGACCCGAACCACTGTTAGTGAGTCAACCGTTCTGGTAAGCTAACAAATCGATCGATACGATCTGAATTGATCCGTTATAGGGTGAACGAATGTCAGAATCTCTATTTCCTGCTTCAAAGAAGAAAGGGTCATGGAACAAAGGGGATTGGATCATTATTTGTAGCTACATTGGATTCCGTTTTCGACACTCGACCAGCTCCTTTTCGGATACTCTATCATCACGAGGCCGAGGACGTTCATGTTTCCTTTGGTAGGGATTCCATTAGCAAAAAAGTTCATATATAAATGAGTTGTGTTTTTTCAGTTGTTGCAATTGCCGTCCATCACGCAGAGATTTTGAAAGATTGGGAATGGATCGAGAATCACATCTTGCCTACTCTTGGTTAGATTGCTTAGTAATCGTGTTTAATAAATGCCTTGTTTTCCAGGGTCCTTTGATAACGAAGAAGACGTCAGAAGATTTGTTCTAACCAAAATCGAAGGTTTGTGTAGTCTTGAGGAAGGCGGCTTGGGGGGTGTTAATGTTGATCGAGAACATATATCAAATCACGCTGTTGTCCATAAATTCCACAAGGATTTTGAGCTTCCTGTTGATGAAAAACTTGTAAACTGTAGGTTTGTGACGCATTAGATAGCTACTTAATTTTATTTCCAGATTACTCATGTACATATTGGAAAGGTAAAATGCCATGTCAAGGGAAGATTTACTTCTCCGTCAACTTTCTCTGTTTCCATTCCTTTCTTGTGGGAAATCAAACCAAAATTAAACTCCGCTGGACGGATATTATTGTAATGGTTCTTTAGTTAGTCATTTTCAAGATTTGTAATTTCAGAAACTTGAAAAAAATATGCCTCTACTCTTTCCCCAGTCGATTACGGTAGTCACTCGGAACGGATCTTATGATTTTTCAATGTTTATGAATTTCGAAGAGACATACAAACTGGCTTTTCAATTGGCAAATCTGGCAATGAAGCAACTGATCGAGGAAGAAGGTTTCAGCGAGGATCCTGGTCTCCGAACGAAGCACTTCTATGAGGGTTCCAAAAGGAAAAACAAGAAAAATAATGTCCCATTTGTCAAACGGGACCTGGATGCTCGACAACGTAGTGAAGGCTACAGGTTGGTTGCTTTTATTCCAGAAATCTCGTTTTAACTGTGATTATGCTTTTCAAAATAATTGTGGAACATCTTCTCTGATAATATTCAGAGAGTAATCAAATGACAAATAGGATACTGTGTAATTGGCTGTGTAGTAAAGTTTGATCAAATCCTCTCTTTTCGGACCTGGCTTCATGGTATCGATTATCCACTCAATAACAGCTTCTGTCGTTGGCCCGAAATCTGAAGCATATATTTTGAACAATCTGGATAGCTGGATTGTTTGCTTTTTACAGTCGACACGGAGAACAGCGTCTGAATCTATTAATTCTTGTGCTTGTTTATGCAATTCATCAAGCACATTTTTCGATGAGTAAGCACGAATCGGCGAGGTCGACACTATATACATGTTGATTGCGAAAAGAACCAATGGTTCACCATCAGGGATTATGAACTATAATGTAATCGTATTATTTTCGGGATTTGCATAAAAGGTCCTTACTGGTCTTCTCTTGTCCTCTTTTCCAAAAGGTTTCCAAAGCATCCTATAGCCTTTTTTGTTGCCTCTGAGAATACCATTGAGGATAGACTGCAAAGAATAAAAATGTTCCCCAATCTTGTAGTAGATACTGTAGTGGTAACGTCTTCTTTGCCAGATGGTCTGAGGGATTCCGCACTTGAAGGTAATATGCAGTAATTGCATGTTGTAACAGTTGGTGAAGAAGGCTAATCTCTCTTCAATCGTAGAGTTCTCGAGATCTAGATTTACGGCCTCACGCATTAAGGCAATGTAGTGCTTGAAATCGCTGTTGTCTTCCAGTCTGTCGATATATACACACTAAAAGTGTGGCCTTAGTTAAATCGCTAAAGATCACCTTACAGTTCTGTCTGGAGTCAAGACGTGATCATATATGGGCTCAATTAGTTGTTGCAAAAGGTCATTAAATTCTCCGACATTTCGGGTAAAATCTCCCGTGGGTGGTCTTCCGCAATTCAATGGACCTGATTCTCCTTCGTCAACTATTTGGTAATACCTAAATTGCCACTATGGTTTTTTTTATGAAAATGTCACTTACATTTCTGGATCAAAAACGACAGTGCCATCTTTGGACGATTGTTCGTTGAAGTGTTGTTCAATAAGCTCCTGACCGAGTTCAAGAGCTTCACTTCTTTCTAAAAATCATCTTATGTTAGTTTCTTTGGGTTGTTCTTACTGATTTTCTTGGTCTTGATGATCCAGGAGATGAAATCTTCGCCTTTGAATGAATTTCGATAGGTTTTTGTCACACTAACTCGGTTGTCTTTAATTAAATTAGCCTTCCTCATCATAGAAACCAGTTTGTCATATTCTGTCGGTATCCATTCCTTGTGGTTTTTTTTCATATCTAATTCTGAAATTAGGAAAATTAAGTCGTTTTTTATACAATATCCTTACCATTATCGTTATTTGCGTTTTTGTCCGTTTTATTTTTCTGTTGGAGGATTTTTTGATTGCTTATGGGGAAGTGCGGGGCCATGTCTGGAGCTTCGTTCATTTTTATCAGTTCGACTATGCTTTCGAATTCCTTCTCGTTCTTTGTCTGAAACAAACGATTAAATGTTTAATGCCCTATATCTAAACTCACCAACTCCAAGAGAGCTTGGTATCCTTCGATATGTCTCTCGTTGAAGAATATATGAGGTGTCGTAATTTTGCCAGAAACAAACTTCTCAAGTTCTTTTAACGCCTAAAAATTATCAATGACGTGGAATAATTTTTCAATCATCATATTTTGAGGAATCAATAGCGCACCTAGTGATTTTCCAATCTTGTCTTGTTTACTCTTAAAATGGAGCCAGTTCCGAGCGAGCCAAGGATCAATTTGAAGTCTAACTTACTTCTTTTTCCTTGTCCAAGGAAACGTCAACATAGTTGATGTCTAAATCATGCAGGAGCATTTTGGCCTTCAAACTGTTGATGCAATCGATTCTCGAGAAAACGACAACAGTTCCGAGGAAATCATTTGTTTCGAGCATTGCTTGAATTCTCTTCAATAATAACATTAGGAAATCTCGTACAATGCTTGTAGGAGTCAGATTTGACGTAATAAGTGGAAGAAATTTGATGAGAGATTGGGTTAAGCAAATGAGGGAAGAATAATGAAATGCTTAAGAGGATTAAGTACCAAGGGTGTAAAGCTATAGTGTACCATTGATTTCCAGATTGATAACCAAGTTAAGTGATTGATGTTTTCAGATGCCGCTTCGGACTTCCCTACACCGAGAGATTGGATGGAGATACTACTTGTCGTCTGTACACACCGTATGACAAAAGACATGTTCTTGGGAAATTATATCTGTCTTCACATTTCGTCTGTTTCGCTTCGAGAACCGAGAGATTGGTGACGATAGTTATCCTCATCCAAGATATCATATCCATTGAAGAATACAAAAACGTAGACGAAGGGTCCAAAAATGCCATAAAAATTGGCCTCAAAAACACTAATTTTATCATTTTCTCCGGCCTCCCGGATAGAGATACTGTACTCAAGAGAATTAAGAATTTCATGCTAGAAACAAGAGTGGAACGCGCAAATAGTACAAAACGAGTGAGTTTTAATTGATCGATTACAAATTGGGAAATTATTTTCTATTTAGAAACAGTCTGTCGATTCAAAGGAGGAAATAATGCGAGCCCCGTTGTGTCAGAAGTTTCCCTTCAATGATAGGAGCAATGACAAAATAAGACGTCACTGGGAAAGACTCTTTACAGAGTACGGAAGAGACATTTCAATGTATAGAACGATTGACCTTCATAGATTACTCTTGGAAGGATTACCATTGGAACATAGGGGATGTATTTGGGCAATATGTTCTGGAGCCGCTGCTGAAATGCAGCTAAATCCCGGAGAATATGAAGCTCTTTTGAGAAGAAGTAGAGGTCAAGATAAATGCATTTTGACTATGGAAGAAATCGAGAGAGATCTCCACAGATCGCTTCCGGAACATCCTGCTTTTCAAAATGGACCAGGAATCGATGCATTGAGAAGGATTCTAACAGCTTACTCGGTCAGGAATCCGCAAATCGGTTATTGGTATGTGCTAGGGGTGTCAAAATCCACTTATGTTACATGTTTTAGCCAGGCGATGAACATAATCGGTGCTGTTCTTCTCGTTCATGTTTCTGAGGAGGAAGCCTTTTGGATCCTTGTAGCCATTTGTGAAAGACTTTTACCTGACTACTACAATACCAAGGTTGTTGGGGCTCTGATAGATCAAGGTTAGTCTTGTTACGTCACCGAAATCAACCATCATCTTTAGGGGTCTTCTCTGATCTAGTCTCAACTTGCCTACCTTCCCTACATGCCAAACTTACCGAAATCGGTCTCGATGACATGATTGCTCTGTCTTGGTTCTTGACCATTTTCCTGAATGCAGTCAAGTTCGATGCTGCTGTTCGCATCCTGGATCTCTTCTTCTATGATGGCTCTAAATTAATGTTCCAATTAGCTTTGGAAATTGTCAAGGAAAATGCCAAAACGATCAAAACTTCAAAAGATGAGGGAGAAGCTCTCATTGCTCTGAATAATTTCCTAGAGAAAATCACTGATGCCAAGGTTGAAAATTCATCAGACGTAAGAAATTGAATACATCTGATTTCTTAAGGAGTGTGTAATTTAGGTTTTCATTGGACAATTATTATCCAATTCCTACAGGAATTTCGGAGAAGCTTTTGACAACGAAAAAATTGAAAAACTTCGGTTAAAACATCGACTTAAAGTTGTTCAAAACTTGGAAGATAACCAAATGCGAAGTATCATCAAATCCGTGGGCAAATCCTGTCCTTTGACACAGGATGAACTGGAAGCATTGTACAATGTTGTCAAGGTTTGTTTTTTCCCATGGATATCACAGGAAAACATGATTTTGTTTTTAGGAAGAACATCTTTTGTCTTGGAGATCAAGATTAACAACGGCTCAGCATAATCGGGTGAACTCTGTGATGGAAGAGAGACCCCGATTCGATCCATGTGTTCAGTCGCAGTACCGTCTCGATTTCGAATTATTTGCCCAAATCTTTCCCCGTTTATTACCATGGCCTGTTAATGAAATGTTTGTTATCCGGGCTTTTAGAGTAAGTGCGATTTAATTTCATTCCAGTAATACTTTATTTTAGTTAATGGACCTAAATATGACTGGAATTTTGACATTCCGAGATCTGAGTTACCTTCTGGGAATTCTTCTCAAAGGGGATTCCGTTGCCAAAGTTACTTTATTCTTCAAGTTCCACATTCCCCCTGCTTTTAATATGTCTGATCTGGATGAGCTTCTGAATCGACGAAGTTTGGATGAAGATGAACCGGAGTTAGGGGTTGAAGCTGCTACTGTAGTTGGTAGTGCCAAGTCTTCTCCAATGAGAGCCCCGGTTCCTCGACGTCATCCATCTAGAGCAGAAGCTACTCAAGCGGTCTACGGGGTTGATGAAACCGCTATTGACGTTGCTTCTGAAGCAGATGAATTTCTGTCTTCCGAAGAAACCACATCAGGTCCTATAGTCATTGAAAGTCCGATCTGTTCCTCTTATCCATCTTCAAAGGATTTGGAGATTGTGGATGATGAAGATCATCCCAAAAGGACTCAGCCTGTGGGATCGCCTCTCTCCGACGATTATTCCCTTCCCGATCGAGCTCCATCCGAGATCTCAGATTCCTTCTCTCTCGTGGAAGACGCTAGTGATGCGATCAAATCCCTTTCTCAAAAAATGCAGCAAACAACACTCCAAGAGGCTCAGAGAAGATCCAATAACGGAGACAATCCAGTTGAGCCAATTACACAAGTATGTTTAATTACCTTCGGACTTATCAAAGTGTTGATTTTAAGATCCAATTCATCGAGTTGTGGAAAACATTTTACGAACTCATTGGACTTCGTGACGACAACCACCTTCATCATGCTCTCGTGGTCGCGGGCACTTTGCTCTTGCAATTGGGGGAAACTCAAAAACTCTTTCAACATAAAGTAGAAAAACAGATCGATGAAGCTATGAAAACAACTCTTTGTGAAAACGCCGCTGAATCGGAAACCCCAGGCTCCAGTTCGGAGGAACCTTCAATTCCCAAGAGTGCTTCCAAAATGGGGGATCTTAAATCTTGGTTTGTCTACAATTTAATTATGGACTTCAAAATAAGCTTTCAGTATCCAAGACGGCGATTGGCGACTCCAAGTAGAACACATAATCGCCACAATCCTCGCAGAACCGTCACTTTCAGAATTCTTCGAGATCAAATACTCACTGATTGATCTGATTGAACAATACCGCCAGAAACCATCAAAAGATAAATATTAAAAATTCGATTTCAACAACTTTCAGATAATCTATCTTCTGTACTGTATTTGTGAAGCTATACATGTAACCCTTTAGTTTACGGGATCTTTTACTAAGCTGGTTTTTTCATTAAGCATAATTTCGAGAATAAAGGCTGAAATTAAAACCAGGAAAATAATTGTCCCATTGTTTATTCCAAAAAGTGCCATTGAAGGTCAGGAAAAAGAAAGCTATAATACTTTTCCTAGTCTTTTCTAAAGAGTTTCGAAATTGAAAGAATGTAACTTTGGTGTTCGAAAATTTGTCGGAGAAAAGGAATATAGCAAACTCGAAAACAATCTCCGCGGTTTAAATAAGATTTGCCGTTTGATCCCCGTTTCTATAAAATTTGACTCTTCTTTGAGAGCTCTTTGCAGAGACTCATCCTAGTAAATTTCCGCTAATTTTTTTCAATAAGAAAATGTATATTTTGATTTGATGTTTAATTCGTCCTTCTGGAGCAGAAACCGCTCTCAGCCCGTGAATCTCCCTCCATTGAGCAGAATAGAACAAAATTGTGAGTATTACTATTTTTAATTTACATTTATATCTGGTAGGTGGTTCCGTTTTTATTCTTCCAGCCCGGAGCAAGTAATTAGATTAGGTTGGCAGATGAGCTTCCGGAGATAATGGGATAATTAAAGGAGCACGAGGCAAATTTATGAAAACGAATGGGGTTGTTGGACATTGGTGTCAAGACAACTCATCTGTTTTTTGAAGATACTTTTCGCATTAGTCCTTATTATGGATTTTGACGTGTTTCATTTGTCCTCCGAAACTAGATTAATGAGGTATTTCTATAGTAGATTTACTTTGTAATAGAGTCCTGGAAATGATAATAGAGGAAATCTCCATCACGGGCTCTCGCGGGCTGTACGTCGCTGTCCTGTTTTGGCACGATTTCCCATTCCCTCTTGGAAGCGAGTGAGTTCGCCATGGTCGTTAGGGGTTTCGCTGCAGGAGTTTATTACGTATTTCTCAATAATCCCAAAATGCGATTTTTCCTTGATTATAAATCCGTAAGAACTTTTAAAGCCCTTCAATCTACCATATAAATTTCTAGGGCCTTTCAAGACCTCCATAAAAGCCTTCAGAATCTAATAAAATATCCTGAAACAGTTAAGAAACTTTATTTGAACTTTTTAGGATTTTGTAGATGTTTTTGAATTATTCCAGAATCCTCTGAGAATTTCTGAAACCAACATCTGGAATCAAAAGCTCCGGAACTTTCTAAATAGTGCCGGAAATTCATGTCGGGATAATTTCGTAACAACGCCTATTTCCGCTTTTATAGTAGTGTAATATTCGACGTCATGTATTGTTGGAAAAAATGCCAATACCAAAAAAGAGTACGGATAAATGTAATATTGAAATTTCATCAAATTATTATGGCTCTGGCAGGAAATTTAGTAACTAAGATAACTTTTGCGTGGCTTTGGGAAAGAAAATGAAAATGTTACTTAACCTCCTTTATTGCGAGAAACATGTGGTCTTGTGGTTTATTTTCTGTTAAAAGTTGTTCGGATCAGTTTACCCCTTAGTACTCAAGGATCGTTTGCAAAGGTTGACCAAGTGACAACTGACCAAACGGGAACTGGGGGGTAAGGACGTTCGTCACAATCTGCCCGTCTTGATAATCTGTCTCTTTCTTCATTTCGGGATTTGCTATTTCTTTATAGCACCCATTTTAACACCTGCCAAATAGAAGTGACACTGCGCTTTCTGCCTTCCTATTGGTTTATAATTTAATTTTCAATCTTGGCTTCCAATTATATTTCCAATTATCACGTACGGTGAACAAGAAAATCCAATATTACGATATTGGCTAAACGAAATTTTCAGCTCTTCGAAGACCGGATAATGCCCCTCGAATCGGGAACAGAGTGAACAGCAGTAAGCTTGTTCATTACTTGGAGAGTTCTCCAGAAGCTCTTTATACTAGGTGGGTGGTCTTGTTTTTCCGGCAAATTTGCTTCTCGTTTTGCTAAATTTGCCGAATTCAACTTGATGCTCCAATGTTCGTGTTGGTTTAACGTTTTGAGTTCTATCCAATTTTTATAGCCCATAAAAGATTTCCTCTGCACTATGTCATGCTATTATTCTCTCCAGGGACCCAAGTAGCAAATCCTATTCTAGCTTTATATTTTTAACTTTTAATCCTTTCCACGATTTGAATGCCAAAAGCGGCTTGGGCATTTCATTTGGACACTATGGAAAACACGCAAAAGATTAGGTTGAAATGAATCCCTGTCTCGACACGATTTCTGTTAATTATAGTTTTTAACCCGTCGAAATTTTTAGTCAGATGTTGGATATGGCTAATCTTCTTAACTATCAGAGACAAGTAATGTCTTAACGGAACTTTTATCCCGCTGTTTGACCTTTTCCGAAAATAGCGTGAGAATTTCAGATCAGGTGAATTAAATTGAATTCACAAAACCAGATATTCAGCAAGCCTATTCTTACTTTTAGCACGTGGTGGAAAATGTTTACCCTGTTAGGAAGTTTACTTTCATTGCAAAAACAGGATACATTATCGTTCGTGGACTTTGATCTTTTCCAAACATTCTTTAATTTTCCATAAATATTTTATTTTAAGAAGGGTTATAATTTACTCAACCCTTTTTGCCACCTATGAAGCTCGTTTATCCAAACTCGTTCTGGCAAAAGTTGACAGCGCATCACATAAATTCTCTTTTGACAGAGGCTTTTGTCTGCTTGGATAAACTTTTCCTAAAAGCAGCAAAAAAGCCCATGGCATCCGAATGACCGAGTGTGGATATACTTTTCCTTCTACTCCAAAAAGTATATTGTGTGAGGAAGTAACCAGCTTGGAGAGAAAGGAAAGAAAGTGAATATTATTCCAAAGAAGCATTTCATGCCATAGAATTACGCCGCCCACATTGTTAAGCTTACCGAGGCTTTTTCAATCATTTTTATTATTATGAAATACACACAACCACTTTTAAGTGTCGATTTAGGTTGGCGGTAAATCTTGATTCTCGTTGCAGAAAATTGACTATATGTCATCGGCAGTCCTTATTAAATGAAAATAACTTTTCTCCAAAAAATTGCAAAATTAAAGTAGTTTTCATTTATTCGACTTTAGTAATTTCTGATCTTTTTTTACAATTCCCCCATCTTTGAAACATTAAATGACTAAGCCAAATCCTCAACTTGTCGCCTCCTATGGCAATTTTCTAATTTTTGACGCTTTTTTGGATGAAACTTTTAGCCGTTGTCTGACTTTCTTTCATTACTATAATTCTCGACGTAATCGATTTTTGCACCTTCTGTGAGACTAATTGTTTATGGCTTCAGAAGTACTCCAACCATGGCCTCTACTGCAGAGGACCCTGCAGGTACCTCAATGGAAATGCATCAGCGCTCTGATAACCCGGAGGACCAGCAGACTGAAACGGCAGAAACAGACACGCTCTATAAGCGTTTCAATGAGACGGAAGACGTGGAAGCTCGGATGCCTCCGGAAAAGACCTTCAAAAGCAGTGTCAAGGTTGAGGTTAGAGTTGCAAATAATATTCGAATAACTGACTTTTTAAAGGATGTTATTTTGCGATTGAATATCGGTGGAGCCAGCTACAGAATCAGAACAAGGTCGGTACTACGGAACGGACCGAATACCCTTCTGGGAAGACTCTGCAGGATGGATCATGAACACCGAAGACAATGGGCTGATGGGTACTTCGAAGACTCGGATGAGTACTTTTTCGAGCGAGTACCAAGGCATGATATGCGAGAACCATTCTTGTTTATCTTGAGATTTCAGATATTTTGATCCAATTTATGATTTCTATGCTGCAGGGAAACTACACGTTCCTAAGGATTTATGTTTCGAGAAATTTATGGCTGAATTGAGGTTCTGGGCCGTCTCGAAGGCCAAAATGGATGAATGTTGTTCCCCATTTGCGCAGTATTGTCTGATGCGAAAGGCTCCCACGGACCAGCCGGTTGGTTACCCCATTTCTATTCTACCTAACTTTGAATCCAAATTAGCTAGATGAGGAAACTCTAAAAATATCAAAATATCGCTATTTTAGGAGGAAGATGAGGATGAACTACAATTACCAAAATTCTTACGAACAAAAAAATTAGATCCAGAAAGTTTTCTTTTTCGAAATTTTCCCAAAAACCAAAAAAGTCAAAAATAACAATTGAACTAACACGTTTTATTGCTAATAAGAACCTACTGTAAAGTTGACATGTCCAGTAGATGAATAACAGGACCTTAGATGGGGATTATTGATCATGTTTTAGGAGAAAGATCATTTCATCGGGTTACGGTGTGCCAAGATACGGAGAAGGCTCTGGTTGATCCTGGAAGGCCATTCCCATTCGAGATGGTGGAAACTCTTCGAAGTCACTTCTACGAGCTTTGTCGTCCTCAGTATCGCTGCTTTGATTTTAGGTTCGATTCCGGAATTCCAAGTGCCTGAACCCCGAATCTCAAACCCCTACGCAACACTGTAAGGAACCTGTTCTATTTAATTATTGTCTTTTTATTTCAGTGTCCCCGTTACTTATCCAACCTACCCTAAGGTCAATGGACATACTGTATCGACCACTACTGTACTCAAAGATGGGGAAGACAACAAACCGGAGATGGTGGAGCATCCCATATTCAATTATGTCGAAAATATCTGCGTTGTTTACTTCACTTTGGAGTATTTGCTCCGTTTATGGGTTGCCCCGAGGAAATTATCTTTTGTCAAAGAGTTTTTGAATATCATCGATCTACTCGCCATCGCCCCCTTCATGTTTGAAGTCATTCTGATTTTGGTGAGGTTTCTGAAATCATTGTGAAATCAGTCTTGAATAGAATTTCTTGAAAGTACGAAGAATCTTCCAGAACCCACTAGAGAGTTCTGAGATTTTCCAAAATCTCCTAGAAAGGTTTAGGATATTACAGGACTCAATCGGTAGTTCTGAAACTAAAAGTTTTACGGAATCTTCCAGAACATATTAGAAACTTTTGGAGTCAATATTGAAAGTCAAGACTTATAGAAATCCCTTAATGCTCTAGAAATGTGTGTCAAGACGATTCCTTAATTATTTCTATTTCTCTAATAATATTGTTTTCCAGGTAGGAATAAGTGGGGAAAACGTAAGAAAGGTCCGATGGGCTTTCTTGACCGTCCGTCTCCTCAGAGTCCTGAGGGTTGTCAGGATAGCCAAACTCGGTCGATTCAGTCCAGGTCTCGCCAATTTTGCCTTGACTCTGAGGAAAAGTAAAAAACACACGCAGATGGTCGGTGTAGTTATGTTGACGATCATCATATTCTTCTCTACTCTGATTTACTTCCTAGAAAGAGATGAGCCAAATACTCAATTCACTTCTATTCCAGCGGCTTTTTGGTGGTGCTTGTTCTCGCAGACGAAATGGGTTCCTCAAACTGCTGGTAGGTCAACGAGACTAACACAGTAATTTTGCAATACTATTTCAGCCGGTAAGGTCGTCGGAGGCGCTGCCATCATATCCGGAGTCCTCGTACTGGCGCTTCCCATTACGATTATGGTAAGATTGTCCATGGAGATAAAATAAAGCCAAATGTTCTAGGTGTCCAATTTCATGCAAGTCGTCAAACTCCGGGAAGAAAAGATTATCAAACGCTACGCTCAACAGCATGGCGACCAAGTTTGATTAAAATTCCGTGTGCACTTTTGAATTCGATCTCATAGAGTGATTCAGTCTTTTCTCTAATATACAAAATAGATTATTTTCGAAAAGATCTTGAGTCGTTCTGTAAATGATTCATTATAATAAAGTAATTTTTCAGTTTTTCTATTAATTAGAAGTGTTTGAAAGTTCCTGGAAGTTTGAATGCTTGGCAAGATGATTGCACTTTGTGTCGAGTTTTGTAATTTGGAATACTGAATCGAAAAGTGTACAACATTCCAACATTCAGTTGGATTTAATGTGTGAAAAATTACTGAAAATTTTTTGCAGTTGGTCACGAAAAATTAATTTAATTAATAAGAAACTTGATATGATATTAATATATCTCTCATGAAGCCTAAGCAAATCTCCATCAAACCATATGTTAACCATCTTTTTCGCTTCTTCGTGAGGTAAGATATGACAGATTCTCATGTGACTCCCAGCATCGTTCGTATTAGGCAATCTTTCAACGTAGTACTTAAGGGCAGAGCTTTTGACATGTAGTTGAGAAACGTCAATTATATAATCTTATGATACTAGATTGACATTTTTTAAATCTAATTTCCAAAAAAAAATTATTAAATAAGTTTAAAAATACCAATGTCATATTTTTTACAGAGTTATGTCTATTGTTTTTTTGCCGTTTTTTGTAAGGTTCAGGACATTTAATTACTTTACAAGTACGTTTATTGATAATTAATAGACAAAGACCAGAAGTTAAAAGTTACCTAAACTGAGTTTCCAATGAAAACTAGAAGTAGACCATGGCGGGTTTCTGAAAATTTCCATAATCAGCCAATTGCTTTGAAATTGAGTGTAAATAAGTTAGAAATAAGTCTAAGACCAAAAGTGAAGGAATTTCTGAAATTAGCCAAACATTAGAAAAAAGAAGCCAGATTTAAAAATCTAGGAAAATTTTTAATCAAATAATACATTTACTATTTTTTTATATTTTTTCCAATTTGACAGGTTTTTCTCTAATTATAATATTGATAAATGAAAAACAATGGAAAATGGAAGAAATCCAGGTTTAGTTTTCTGAATTATTTTACATTGTTCTTTTATAGATCTTCAAGAAGAATTTTCCTTTCAAAAATGAAGACAAAGAGTTCAGTTTTTGGTATATAATTATGAAACTAATGTTACTCCATAAATTGCAGTAGATTTTAAGTGGAATCAATAATCATCGATATAAAAACTCACTTTGTAAAATCCTTTGTATAGTGAATACTTTTATCAGATAATCTATATTTTCACGTCAACGAATTTAATGAATATTTGAGAATCTTCTTAGATTGAGTAATGAAACCAAAAGGGGAATATCTTCAAAAGTCATAGGTAACTTTGCTTTTTGGGATAAAGTTTTGGATGCCCTTAAATTTGAAGACAAATACATAGAATGAGATAATTAAATGTGTAGATTCAAAATTTAAAATCAGAATTAAGCGGGTTTTCAGAATCTTCCTAGAATATGACTTCAGAAGTTAAAAGCCATCAAAAACAGACATCACTGATCAGACACAAAAACTTTAAAATTCAGGGTACTGAATCTTCGGATTTTAAAGGTCAATTCTCAATTCTGACTCCAGATTCGGAATCTACTGGTCCGGTTACCCCACCATGATTGATTTTATTGCAGAGGTATATCTCTAGAAATGTCATTTTCTACTGATTGTATTATCACTACTTTCCTGCGGAATTTATTTTTTTCATATAGTTGATCTTATTTGTATTCTTTTGAGGCTAATCTTTTCGATCATTCGGCTGGTTAAAAAGTCAAAAAATTATGAATCAATGCAAGTCTATGGAAACTGAATATGACACAGTTGTTTCGGGAATGGGACTAAGGCTTGGTCCATGATACTTTGATAGAGTTCATATATTGAGTCACTAAGTTTTCCTACCTCATAAAACTCTCATCTTTCCAATCGTAAAATTTATATTTTATGGACGTATTGTCTCCAAAAATTCAAATAGAAAAGAAAGCCATATCTACTACACAGCATCAGTTATAATTCTAAATAGGTAGTTTCTACTTGAAAGGCTTCATTCTCACAAATAAAGACCTGAAACAAACGAATAATGGAATAGTTATAACTTATTGACATATAGCATAAAAGTCATTTTTCTACTTATTCTCAGATTCTAGAAATTTCAATGAAATTTGTTTTATATTGTTTTGAAAATTTCAACGGGACTCTAATTTATTGAAAATACAAATTGACGATTTGTATGGAACAAAGCTACCAAGGAAATGATTTTTTGAATTGAAACAAAGTATCATTTGTAATTGTTAAATATGGTTTCTATTAACGAAGACTCCTCCGGAAAATTGAGAGATAATTCTATTTTAGGTTAATCCCAGGAATACTAATGATATATTACTCCTTCCCAGACAACTACGGTAAGGTAATCCTAGAAAAATAAAGAAGGTTCCTGACGTGTTCAAATTCAATTTTATAGATGAATTATTTTTCACATTCAAAAATTATTTTCATAATGAAAAATTGAAATTGATTTTTCAAGCTCTTTAATAAAATTTTATATAAATCAAATGAATTTGCGAAAAAATAAATTAGCATAAAGATTACCAGTTACCAAAGAATAGATTTTTCCCCTTTACTCCTCGAGAAGAATTTTCAAAATCTTATTTTTTTTAACTATTGCGGTTTTCCATCTATAAATTATTTATCTGCTGATTTATAAAATACCTATTTCATATTTCATTAATTGGTAGTTTTCGTACATTGAACAATAAGAAATTTCTCTATCAATTTCACAATATTTATTTTCCTATTATGTTATAGAAAATAATTCAATTTTGAGTCAACATCCGTAACTTACATTTTAAACTATTTTCATCAACAGGAATATTGTTGTTCTTAAAATTCCTCCAAAAACTAAAATTAATTACTTTCGCCAGTTTCTCTTTGCTCATGTTTATTCCAACCGACTGAATAATTATTTCGATTTCAACATCTTCAATCGAAGAAAGTTACTTCGAAAACACTCTGAATATTCGTCTATCCATCTCCAAACAAATCAGTTCTTTTAACCCACAGTCAAACTCCCGATTCAGTTATTTCCGTAACCCTTCCGGCTTGTTCTAAATGACTAAACTACAGTAATGAAATTAAGATTTCGTAAAAATTTACAGAACACTTGGGAATCTACTAGAAAGAATGTGAAACCTTCAGGAATCTCATAGATGCTTCTGGAGTCTTCTAGAGCTCTGTAAGGTTTTTTAGACATTTTAGAATCCATCGAAATCTTTTGGAACTTTTTGGAATTCTGTAGAAATTCCCAGAATTCTATAAAAGTTCTTAAACTCCAATGAAAAACATTGGAAAGCTTATAAGATTATCTGGAGCCTTTCAGAATCTCGTAAAATTCCCAGAATATTCCAGAATCAGACATAAAATTTGAGAACTTTTTGAAACTAAAGTTTAAAAGTTTTTCGAAACTTATGTTAATTTTATAATAACGTCTATTTTAACTTTTATTATGGTATTATTACTTTTTGGGAAGTCCCTGCCTCAGCTCAAAATGGAACAATGGACTAATTACAGGTTAATGAGTTGCGTTATCGCGATGTTGTCTTTTCCATCGATTACGGGAAAATACCGATTTAATGATTCTATAAATTCTCGGCTATTTAAGTAATCAAGAGGAACCTCGAAGGGCTGTGATCGTAAGCATGCCAGTTCTAGAAAAAATAAACAATTAAATAAATACCTAAAACAACTTACGAGCTGAGTTCAGTTGCAATCATTTCTAGTCTGACATCTCCTGGAATTGAGAATTTCCGAGTAAAAACTTTAGTTATAGTGGTTTTGTTGTCCAATTTGGTTTCCTGTTCCGCTTTGATCGTCAACAAGCCAAATTCCATGATGACTTCAATGTCTTCAGGCTTGAAATTGGACATGTCTATGATAGCAACAAACTTCTTAGGATCGTTTATAATCTTGGATGGCTTCGTTCTGATCTTCTCGAGTTGTCTGTCCATCTCCACCACGGAGTCGGTGTAATCTAAAGGATTTTTGTGGATCCGCGGCTTCTGCCAGCCCGGGGACGATGAACAGTCTCCCGGAGGAGTTGCAAAGTCAGGTTTATAGAAACCCCCATCGGAGGAATACCCGCTTGAGCTCATGGACGAGCCTGGTCTTCTAGGACTCGTTGCTGGAACAGCATTTGGTGACATCTGAAACAATCATGAAAAACAATTTTCTCTCCGAATCACGTCAGGCGAAAAACTAAGGAAGACAGAAATAGGTCCAAAAAAGCCATAAGCTCGAAAACCAGTCCAGATGAGAGTCGGCGTGATCAAACAAAGTCTCCAACTCAAGTCAGCTGTCTAAAGACAGTTCTTAGGTCAAAATTTCCAGAAAACTATTACCATAAATCAATATTCCCAGCCATTAAAGTCACGCCTTTAAAGTTCTAGAAAAACACTCATAAAAACAAAAAATAAAAATTCTTTACGACAATAGTTGCACCAATTTTTCCATATTGAAAATGACTGTGGACCGAAAAGAACGATACAATCCAATCTCTCCAGCATCTCGAATATCGGGGAATCAGATAAGACCCACAAGCTAGAGTACTGAAAGCAAACAGTAAAGGAGGTCACGCTGGTTTCTAACAATTGAAAATTTGGAAACAAAACACTTTTGCTCTGGAAGAAAAAGTAATTTCAATTCTTCCAGAAAAACCAAGTTCGCTAGTTCGCGAATCTCGAGTTTGATCAAGGGATTACCGCTCGTGCCCAGAGAGCAACAAGACAAATGTTTGTCTCAATTATGAATAGCTTCATCATTTGACACAAACACACAGTTATTAATAAACCTAAATGTTTATTCCAACTCCAAGGCGGACAAGGTAATTCCACAAATACTAACAGCAACCTAAAGAGCGAAGAGGATCATAAAGCCCATGGTGAGACAGAAGAGACCCATGGCTTCAGACAAGGCGAAACCAAGAATGGCGTAAGAGAAGAGTTGTTGTTTGAGGCCTGGGTTACGGGCGTAGCCAATGACAAGGGCACCGAAAACGTTTCCGATACCGGCTCCAGATCCAGCGACACCTGGAAGAGAATTGATATATCAAAAACGAGTGCACAAGGTCCTTACCGACAGTAGCAGCTCCAGCTCCAATGTACTTGGCAGCAGAATCGATATCCTTGCGAGCAACCGTGGTATGAAGGCAGCGGAGAGCCAGGGCTGATTCAGGACGAAGTCCAGCAGATGGGATACGGGCGACAAGGGCGCGGGAGAGAGGAACTGCAAGACGTTGGGCGTACATCTTCGTTAATCCGCCTTGGACAAGAAGAGATAAATCACTGAAATGCTAGATTAATACAAATCACGTAAGCCAGGAATCGATTCATGGATATATCGCGAGGAAAGCAGACGAGTACTCTACAACAGGGAAAGTTGCAAGGAATAAAGAATAAACTGATATAAAATCACTGATGTTTCCTGGTTAAATTTAAGAGGAAATGAATTTCCACAGTAGATGTGATGTGTTTTGATTGACTTCCATATATAAAGAGTCGGAGAGGAGTTCATATATGGACTGAAAAAACGTTACAAAGTACACTAGTTGGCAGAAACAGTTATCTCTAAGGACTCAATGAGATAAAAACCTAGTCGATAATCAGTCAGCTACACACTAGACGAACAATCGCTAAAAAACAAAAGCTCAAATCAATAACTTAGGGACGCACATTGACGAAGAAACAAGAGCAGCCGGCGAGTTATACCGTAAGAATCACGCATCAATTTTCCCGTTGGAAACCAGCCAAGTGCATGCAATTTACATATTTCCCTTCATAACGCGCTTATATTCCTCGTGATTTACTTTTTCAGAATACTATTGATTATTAACTTGTGAATCTACTCGAAATGAGTGATGATGTGGCGCCAGATCAGAGAACCGCGATGGAAAACTTTGTAAAAGAGTATGAAGATACAACAACGGACAAGCTCAACTTCCAGTTCATGGTTTGTTTTCGCTCGTGATATATGAAGTTCATCCCCTGATTACAGGATATCCGGAAGGATCAGGCAGAGTTGAGAGAAGATGACGATTATTCTTGCACTGTCGGCCAGAAACCTGGGAATTTCCTTCGGAACCGGTATCGGGATATTTTGCCCTGTAAGTTTGGATTAGTCATGACTCTAATTCAAGTAAACTTGCTGCAGATAATTCTAATCGAGTAACGATTGACCCGACCCCCGAAAATCAAGACGGTTATATCAATGCATCACATATCAAGTATCCCGAAACCTCAACAGTGTATATTGCGTCACAAGCACCCCTACCGGAAACTGTTGTTGATTTTTGGCACATGATCTGTCAATACAAGGTCCAAGTCGTCGTTATGTTGTGTAAATGCGTCGAAAGTTTTGCTGTAAGTTGTTTCGTTTGATTGTTACTAGGGTCGGATATTTCAGCCAAAATGCGAGCAATACTGGCCGAAGGCAGAGGGTGAAAGCAAAGCGTTTGGAGATTATACGGTTACCTTCGTAAAAGAAGACAGCTACAATGAGTTTTCACATCGAACACTTTCCGTCAAGTCTGAGAAATACGGCGAATTCGAGGTAGAACAACTGCACTACACAGAGTGGCCTGATCATGGGTGTCCTCAAGGAGAAAAACAAGTCTTACAACTGATCGAACAAATGAATTCATTACGAGCGTCCGATTCGCCGATTCTGCTCCATTGTAGTGCTGGATGTGGACGAACTGGCACGGTTATTGCTCTCAACATCATCCGGGAGCTGATCAATAAGAAAGTTGGTTCAAAAGTCGTTGCAAAAGTAAATACTAGTTTCAGAAAATATCCGAAATCAACGTGAAGAAACTCGTACTTGATTTGAGAAAACAAAGAACATCAATGGTTCAGACTCAAGTAAGTCTTGTGTTCTAAATTTAGCATCTACACCCATTTTCAGGGGCAGTACCATCTGCTACACAAATGCGTTGCGGTTTATTGCAAGATGGCCCTCGGTATCGACACGGAGACCAAGTCCCCTGGAAGTTCGCCAGAATCAGTCAAGTCTTTGCCTCAGTCACAGCCTTCTCCTGATGTTCTAAAGACCCTCCCTCTTGTTTCTCCCAAACCCACTAACCCTTTCTCTTCTGCGGAGAAACCGACACTAACTATTAACACGTCAAATGGGAGTAGTAACGAGACGCTCAGATCTACTAACCCTTTCCTTGAAGATGTCGCAAACGATGAACTGGTATGTCCGTCGACTTCATCCCCATGATCTTTCACTTTAATCCTTCAGGTTATGCGTTTGTGAATACTCATCTTACAATTTAATTCAGCAAATTGTACCTCTGCGCTTTAAATATCCATATTTAGGATACTAGTTGCCCAAGAAGAACCAAACGTGTGCTTAACGGTGTTTTATTCAATCGAGTCTGTGATCATTTCTTGATTAATGCATCTATAACGGTCTCTTTCATTGTGCAGCAGGCAACTGACCTCCCGAGGTCAGTCTTTGAAATTATTTCCTTAGTGAGTTTGTAAGATTTTTCTGTCGTACCTTTAGTATCTGATACATGGCCAGGTATATCAATGTATTCTAATTTCATTCCGAATATTTTGTAGAACAAGTAAAGCGCAGTAAACTTTGACATTTCATAATTTACTTTAAAAATACTAATCTAACAGCTTCGACTAATCTTCCATGATGACACGAATAAAGTCTGAGACGTAAACACTGCCACCAGAGTCTCCCTGTCCGTGGAGAAGTTGCTCGAATTGTCTCTCACTGAGAGGTTCACCTGGAATTGAGATGATAGCGATTTGTAAAAGATAAAAGACCAACCACAGTTTGTCAAGAGATGACGAAGATCACTAATTTGAATCATCCCATTGCCTTCTCGATCGAAATGAGTTAGTCCTTCGATGAATTCGTTCAAAGACGTATTCGAGCAGTTCTTTTTCAAGGTCTCGTAAATAGGGACAAACTCCTCAAACGTCAGCCGATAATCTGAAAAAACTGTGGATTTATATATAAACATCCAACAACTTACTCGGATTAGTCCATTGTTCGCAGCACTTCTCGATGTCGGCTTCAGTTGGGGTGAGTCCGAGGACACGGAGGAGGTCGCCGATTTGAGTAATACTAATTTTGTCGTCTTTGGAAGTGAAGGTTTGGAAAACTTTGCGACAGTTGACCAAGAAGCTATCGTCAGCCATTGTCTTCTGAAAAATCAAATTCACTGTCCGAAAACAAAAAGAGTAGGTGCAAAATCTTGAAGACTGAATTTTGAGGGAGAGGGAACGGATCAGTTCATTTTTTTACCAGTTTTTCCTATGCATTTGAAGGATTCGTTTCGGGAGCCAGCTTCTATTTTCCCGCTTGATTTCCGACTTCATTCTGTTTCGTACTTTCCCCTCCGCTTACTGCGATTCCTCGATGTTGAAGTTTGGTGGTTTGTTTGTCATCTACATCCATGATGATTCTAAACCTACAACTACTTCCATTTGCCAGGCAAGAAGACTTGAGAGTGAATTCAAGGTAAAATCTACCGGGGGTAAGTCATTTTTCCTTCTATCATATTTTAGTAATTCCCGATAGTACACATATTTTTGTTATTTTTAGCGCCGTTTTAATTTCATCGGTCAATTAGAATTGACAATGAACAAGTGTTTGATATAAAAAAGATCAAAGGCCTGTTTGTCTGGTCGACCATTCGTTCCTGCGTCTGACTAGTCCTTGATTGGAGGGCATGTTGAATTTGCCAGCGGGCCGCGTGTCTGAAATTGGACAGACTTCAATAAGCGATATTACGAGTTATTGCCTTCTTACTCAAGGGGCAGAGATGGCTTTGAACTGGCCAAGGATGATTGGGAATTAAATTTTCCGAATGCAACTCCTGGACTTTGCTTTTTGACTATGGTTTATCATTGGTTTTTGAGCGTTGATGAGCTTCTTTTTCTCTGACAGACAAATCAGATGTTCCCTATCTACGGTTCCTGCGATAAACAATTCTGTCTTGGGTATGTGGCAGGGATAAAGTTTCTGTGACACTCGCTGCCTCGTTTCAATTTCATTTAATAAAGAGCCGCCTTCTTGGCTTCAAATTGCAAGGAGCCGGTTTGCCTTTTGTATTTGCATTCGGTTTCGGACAACGAGGGATGACGAAATGTACATCATTTCCCCCTGGGCAACGGGGCTTGTCTCCAAAGACTGCGTTAGTTGTTTTCCTCTCAATGCATATCAGTCTACTCGCGAGCATAGATAATTGATTTGTTCTTTTGCAACGGATTTTTCGGGAATGAACCGGCCCTGGGGATAACGCAGACAGCTGTTCTCACTTAGTTGTAGCGATTAATTTTCCTCTAACCACAATTTTTAAAATTTATATATTTATGCGTTATAGGTTCTTGGACAACGTTACCCGCGTGTAGTCACGCTAAAGTAAAATTAGTTCCCGGTCACTGTGTTCCTTTGGCATGTGGGGAATGTTGGATTTGAATTACGGCTCAGTCATATGCTTGGCAACAGTTCCCCCAGGAGTATTTTGCTGAAAAACAATTCTTTCTGACAGACCTATCCGTGGTTTGCAACATCCAGGGAGATTTGGATGAACGGGCAAAGTTGGCACTATACCAGCTCTTCAGAAAAGCGTTGTTAAGATGGCGCCATTGCTTGCAAGCCGGGACGCCCCGGATGCAATGAATCAATATTCGCGCAGGCTCTGAGGACGGAGCTGCAGAAAAAAGAGCAAAGCAATGGTTCCCGCAGTTATTCACAGCAAAATGCCATAGAACAGAACCTCACGCTAAGCCAAAATAGGAAAGCCATGTTTAGTGGTGTTGGCCCGGTACGGCAGTGTTCCGCTCGGATGCACCCGTCATCAGTATGAAAGACGAGACGACACTTGCGCGACCCATTTCCGATATCCCATCAAATTTCCCTGATTTTGTACCGAAAATAAGCTGTTTGAACTTTGACTGGAATCGATTGAATCGCGATGATTAACATTAATCTTTTCGTGCGAAAACTCGTTCCATGAATCAGTATTCCAGTTAGCTGGTAATTCCATTTCAGATTGTATCTTTCTTCTCTGAGTTACTATTTATTGACTTGTTTATATTCATGAAAAAACACGATGTCCTTTGAAGGCATGTGTCTATGTCCGCTGAAAACCCTTGAGCCTTCATTTTTATAAAAAACCGATTTTATTCTTGTTTCTTTTCCTTCATGTTCGTTGTATTTACAACTCATGTTCCAGTTGGACTCAAGTATCCAACCCTTATGTGATCGCGGAAATTGATCTTCCCCAGCCAACTTGCGCAATCATGATCCACGTTTTTTCTGCGATCGATATTCCCAATTAATCTCGCAATAAACTGAATTTTGTTCCCATTTTCTGTAAAACTGGTCAAGTTGCTTTTCTGAGTATTCGAGTTCGTTGAGAGTAATTATTGCGTTTTTCTTATGGATTTTATCCCGAACAAATGCTCCATCCCACTTTCAGGCCACTCTATTCCTGGCCATCCCAATTAACAGCCAAATGTGGTAAGCCTCGCGCGAAGGAAGAATGTTGACTGGTTACTACCCGCAAGCGCTGGACACTCGTTCTGGGAGTAACAATGAAATAACATCCAGGAACCAGCCAATGAATTCATCAGTTTATAAAGGACAACAACCGAGCGGGGTCCTAATCTCAGCAAGTTCAAGTCGAATGTTTACTTCCTATGAAATATCAGACGAGATTGCTCGGGCCAAAGTCCAAGTAAGTTTAGCATATCTGCGTAAATTCAGAGGTTCTTTAGTGTTTGGAACGGAAGTATGGAGGGAGAATACGAGCCCATGCTGCAGCAACTCGTATTCAACGGGCCTTCCGTCGGTTCAGACTGGAACAGCAGTTTAAACAACTCTTGTCAAATCCAGGACCCCCAGGACGTCGGAGGAACCTTCAGCTCTTGCCTCCCGCATCTAGTTCGTCGTCAAACTTCGCAGGGGATCGTCAGCTGTATTTGAGGAAACTCGCGCTCTCTCAGCCTTCCTTGAGGTTTGTTTTTTGATCGACATCGGATAAATGACAGCTATACAATTACTTTTTTGACATTCGAACTGTCAGTTGTTTACGTACAGTGTCTAACAGATTAATTGTTGGACAGAGTTCTTTTTATTCGATTGGCAATCGCTGAGAGGAATTCTGAACTGTTTGTGTTTCAGATATCAGCCGGTTACTTCACTCAGAGCACAACTTCGAGCAGAGCAATGTTCCGTGGAAGATTCGTTCGCTAACCAACGGAGTTTTTCTGGAAGCACCGAATTTGAATCTCCTGTCCACACCAGATCCCCTCCGTCTCCCAGACCAGTTGAGCCTAATTCCCAAAGGCCGTTCATCGAGCTCATGTCTCCGAGACTTTCGCAACGGAGAGTCGTCGCCGTATCTTCTCCGATCCGAAATGGAGCCCAAATCCAACAGGTTCCGTCTGTGAGGCCTTTTGTGACCAGCACACCTAGTGGATTCTCAAGCCCACACAAGAAGATCAGTTCGCCAGGCGGAACCTTCTACGAACAATCAGGGCCAGTCGTGGTCGCAGCGGGGGTTTCTCCCTCCATCTGGGTTCCTCGTCAAGCGTCGGAGTCGGATCGAAACACTCCCCCAGATTTCCAGAAGAGACTCGCTCAGAATGGTCACGCAGTTGCTTATCACACTAACAGTCTTCCAAGATTAGATCGACGAACCCAGTCTGTTGGGCCTCACAAGACTTCAGAGAGCAGGTTGGTTTTTGCCTTTGATACATGGCTCTCAGCGAAAGTGCGGTCTGAACAGGAGGTTCTATCAGTTCATATTGCCCTTCCATTGTTGTCTTTGAATTGTTTATTTTCAAAAAGAATTACAGAATGGCGGATGTTCGTCATAGTATCGACGCTTGATTTCATTAGCTTTTCTTATTTTGGAATTCGGCTTTCGTTTTGCTTATTTCAAGGACATTTCTTTATTGAATTTGTGGAATTTAGATTTTGCGTGCTATTTTGCGCATCGAAGCTGCAATTCGGCATCCAAAGCTCTTCTTGCCAATTGGCAGTCACTGTTGACCTCAATTGTCCTTTTCCTCCGACAATCGATAATTATTTCGGCACGGGGATTGCCGCCTTCCTAATAACTGTCAGTACAGCTGGCACTGGAAGCCCTGTTTTGTCAGGATAGCCACAACAAAGACCGAAAATGGGCGATTCTTTGTTAAGAATTGTGTAGTAATCCAGATTTGTTTGTCTCGTTGTTTATGTCAGAAAGCCAAGTATATTGTTTGATCGCTCGTTTTGCTCTTCGGCCCCCAAACGTGAATAACATCGGAAATGTACGAAATTCAGTTTTCGTTTTTTATTCATCCGGTTGCTCGTTGGGTGGAGTGCTAAGTTCCCGAACCTACTCTCGGAGTCCTCTGCCACGTAGAACTCAGGTCTTGACTTTTAGTTTTCGGCTTGTTTGATGTTTGAATTTTATTTGCAATTCTGACAAAATGACTGTCAGATTTCTTGACATGTTTGGTCTTCTCTTAATCTTGACATAATGATGGGAACAAGCAGGAGCACTTGTCCGAAAATGCATCAATTAATTGATTATTTTTTCGGTTTGTGTTCGTTGCAAATCTGGTTTCGGATTTACCAACCATGTACTATTTTGTTGCCGAATATGCTTTGTTTGCACGTAATCTTCTGCTATTTGCATATTATTTTTGGAGAGAACTCTTGTTGCTTGTTAATATTCCATTTGACGAGCTTCTCCCAGGAACAATGCATGAAAACTTGTGGAATTCCTTTGCATTTCCAAGTCTCATTATCCCACGTTATTTGAAATAAACTGCGTGAAAGCGAACTAATTGCCTTTTCACATTGGTCAGAATTTAACGATCGAATCTTGCACATTTCTGGTTCATTAGTCATGGGATGTTAACGTTTGAGAATTCGGATTTTATTGATTATCAACTGTTTCTTAATGTACCAAGCTTATCTTTTGTTTTTCGCTCGTAGATATTTCATCCATTGATCTCCTGTTCTCACGAGTCAGCTGCAGTGGTTCTTTCGATCGCAGCGTTTGACGAACATTGCGATTGTTCCTATTCGCTTGATAATGTGACATTTTCAGAGTGGAACTCCAGGGTCCCGCTGCCTCCCAGGGCATTCGACCAATGTGGACCGAACAACAACGTCGGCGATGGTACAGGATTGGTTTGAACTTCTTTAATAAGTGAGTTTGATTGTTTATCTGCGGGAATGAATGATTGACTTCAGGAAACCGGATCGTGGTCTTCACTTGTTGATCAACTGGGGTTTCGTAGATGACAGTCCTCAGGCGATCGCGAAGCTCTTCCTAGGTCGTCGTGGACTGAGCAAACAGATGATTGGAGAATTCCTGGGCACGTTACATTCCCCCTTCCATTCTGCCGTTCTGGACTGCTTCATCTCTGAAGTCGACATGTACAAAATGGAGATCGACGTAGCTCTGAGGCATATGCTGACCTTTTTCCGTCTTCCTGGCGAAGCTCAGAAAATAGACCACATTATGCAGGCAAGTCACGTGTCTAAGTATCACTTTGATAAATTCACGAATTTTAGTCTTTTGGAAAGAGGTATTTGGCTTGTAATCCTGACAAACTTCCCCCGGGTGTCAGTCCGGACACAATCTATGTCATTGCGTTCGCCATAATCATGCTCAATACTGATTTGCATACTCCTTCGTTAAAGGAGTCTAGGAGGATGAAGGTCGAGGACTTCATCACGAACTTGAAAGGAGTCGAGGGAGGAGAACTCCTCTCTCATGACATGCTCGCTGCCATGTACGAGAGGATCAAAGCCAAAGAATTCAAACCTGGAAATGACCATATCACTCAGGTGATGAAGGTGGACCAAAGTATTGTCGGGAAAGACAAACCGGTAAGTTTCTTGTTGTGGGGCGGTGGATTGATTTCTTGTTGATTTAGAAGTTGGTGGAACCTCACAGACGTCTGATTTGTTATTGTCGGCTGCATCAGGTGATTGATGTGAATCGTAAACAAGCTTCTTCCGCGCATCAGAGGGAAATTTTCCTCTTCAACGATTTGATGTTGGTGGCCAAGATATTCGCCAAGAAGAAGCCAACCGCTCAATATACTCTTCGATATTGGACTTCCCTCGTTGGGTTGAAGGTTTCTCCTTTTCAGACTCAGATGTACAACTTTGGTCTTCATATCCAATGTCCTGATGGCGAAGTCCTCATTTTCAATGCTAAAAATAATGATGATAGGTTTGTTTCCCTGAAGATGACTGTAATCGTCTTATTTTTCAGATGTCGCTTCCTGGCTGACATTAAGGAGTCTGTGCTAGAGTCCACTGAAATGGAGAGCGTTCGAATCGAGCTCGAACTCGACAAACAGAGTCCCCTGTCTCACTACTCCACCGTCGGAAGCAGACTTGCCAGAGTTGATAGTCAGAGGGATTCCGGACTTCCAGAACTTGATCCCAATTCTCCCGTGACAACAATTGGGACATCTGGCTTCCTTCTCGATGGGGGGATCAGAAATGCCTCCACTGACAGTCCTGGCTCCTCCACGAAGCCTATTCAAAATGTGGTGTCTTCGTCCTCCGGCTGCAGTGGCTCAAACGCTTCTTCCACCTCGAGTAGTGGAACTCCAGCCCCGGCCAATCGACGACTTAGCTTTAACTCCCTCGACAGCGGCATGATGGAAGAAGCTGTGGACTTGTCTGTTTGACCAGCTACGGATGTTCTTCCCGAGCCTTTACCTTATGCTCAGTGACCGTCTACTCAATTAGTATTTATCTACTTTGTTGATTCCTGGATTCGGGATATATTGTCCTAACTTGCTTCACAATACGGGTCAATCGAATTCTTTCGGTTGTTTCCGTCTGTCTTTGTGTGCAATGCATGGAGAGCCTACATGGAAACGAGTAATGTTTGTCATATTGTCACTTATCTGTATATGATTGAGTAAAGAGAGAATAAACAAGATTATCGAAAAAGTCGCTTCTGATAGGTATTTGACCAGTTTTCTATTCGAAGTTAGAGGAAAGAAATAAAGTCGTTTCAGGATGAACAAGGATTCAAAAAAGACGGGTCAGAGTGATTTCGAACGGGCGAAGCAGGCTCTACTTCGAGAAGCTGCTCTTTTCAGCGGGACTGCTCCTACTTCTAGGTCGTAAGGATATCAGTTGTTTATAGGGCTAGAAATAACCCTCGGGTTGGATAGCCTGGGGTTTTAGGGTCCATAAAAAGGTTCCGTTTCAGTCGTCCATCGATAAACATGAGATTCTTCTCAAGGACCTTACAATCCGCAACAAGTGCTAACCGTGATCTCAACAAAGATAAATCCGACAAACCTAAGAAGAAGAAGAAACTTAAGAAGTCGAAAAAGTCGAGCAAAGTTGAAAAGAAGGAGAAAAAGAAACTCGAAAAAAAGAAGAAATCCAAGAAAAAACACAAAAAATAAACATTACCCTGTCTTTATCGAATAAATAATTTCAACAAATAGAAGACTAAACCTAAGTAGCACTGAAAAAGCTCATGGTGGATCTAATCCAGTCAATGATGTTCTCGGACTTTTTAATTCCGTGTCCTTCACCTTGATATTCCTTGAACAAAGTCCGGATTCCCTCTTCGGAGAGTTTCTTAGAAAGCTCAGCAGGGGCATCAGACCCAACAACAGGGTCGTCGCTGCCGTGGAAAAAGGCGACAGGGACTTTCTTCTTCAAAAGACCGCCGAGTACATCCCATCCATAGGGTGGCATTAGGTATTTACTGTAAGCGAGTTCAAACGGAATTGACTGATCAACCACATCTTCAAGGTCGTAGAAGGAAGCTGTGATCGACGCTCCAGCAAATACGCCCTCTCGAGAACGAGCAATTGCACAAAGAGCCAAGTAGGCACCAGCAGAACTCCCAACGAGGTAGATCTTGCCAGGAAGAGCATATCCCTGGTCAATCAGGAATGGCACGATTTCACAAACATCCTGAGCATCAGCAACACCCCATTGGCCGTAGAGTTTCCGCCGAAGATCCCTTCCGAATCCAGCAGTTCCTAAAGCAAGAATTATTAATAGTCGTAGAAGTTGAGGACATACCACTAAATGCAGGTTCAATCACGTTGAAACCTGCAGCGACAAATATTTGCTTCCTGAGGTCAAATGAAGGGGAGAGACGCATTGTGGGACCTCCATGAAGCCAGATAATCGCAGGACGAGGGACAATGTCAGTCGAAGGAGAAGTGACAAGGCCAGGAATATGATTCAACGTAACCCATGATGAAGTAAAAACACAAACTCTCGAATCCGGCTGGATAAAGTTGATCTCAAACACAGTCTCGGCGACCAATTCAGAACGACGGATATCAATCGCTTTGATAGAAGTAGCCGTAATCCCGCAGGACTTCACATAAACAAATCGCGGTTCTTCTGGATCCATACGGATCAAATTCACATTAGCAATTTCAATGGACCGAGTTTCAGCCGTCTTCAGGAAGTGGACATACACGTGTTTAGAATCAGCAAAAACAACATGTTCGGAACTAGCTGCAATCGGCCACTGAAGTCCCACCAGCCAATTGGGCTCACCAATATCCTCAACGGCTTCGTAGATCTGTTCAAACTTTGTCCAATCGTTATCAGTCAATGATCGTCCATAGATCTTGTCGTATCCAGTACTGTCCGAAATATACATGAAATCATCGTCACTGAACCAACAAGGATACTTAACAGGACCAAAGGGGTGTGTGAATACAAGGGGCTGATCATCATCAGTGTCAACATTACGAATGAGAACATCAGCTTTTTCAAAAGGCTAAAGTAAATTGAATTATATGAATTACAAAACAGTGGACAAACCAGTCCATTATTCCACGAATTGAACGAGATCCGGGTTTCCGAAGGATTGACAGCGAGGTTCCCGTAGAAATATTGAGATGGCTTCTGAACAACTGTCGGTTCAACTCCATTATTCAACTCATCGATATTCCACCGAACTATTTCCTGTTGTCCTTGAGCATCACGAACCATGTAAATGTACTTTTGAGCAATTACTGGATCTCCGTATGTGTATTTCTCTGGGTCCGGAAGCTTATAAACGCTTTGAGTTTCTTTGTCATTAATCCTCAAGAGTTCTTTTCCAGAGAGGAAAATAGTACTATCACCACCATGAGTCACTGTAAAAGCAGAAGCTCCATAGCAATTCACTGAAAATAAACATCAACAATGGAATCTATTATTGAAAGCTTTACATTTTGAACCAACCGAAATACCCTCTGGAGAAATCTTTGAAGCATTTCCCCCTAACTTGATTTTCCAGAGTTCCACAACGCCTGTTTGAGCGACTTGAGCAAGGAAATAAACTTGACCTGGAATCAATGTAAACAATGATATATGAACAAGATCAGAGACGTACCTCCACGGACCTTAAAGTCTGGAAGACCGGAATATTGGTAATTGGAGAAAAATTCGAGATATTCAGGTGGAATCAATGGGTTGAACGCTGTCATTTTCGATGATACTGAGAGAAATCTACTATTGCAACGGGGAAATAAATTAAAAAAGGTATATCTCAGCATTCAAGGAAATAACCAAAAGCAATTTCTTAGAAAATCTTCCTTTCAGGACCAATTTCTCCATAGTCAACTTTTTAGAGGTCAAAATGCTTCCTGAATGGAAATTCTGACTAACATTTGACTCTTCTTTTATCTCTATTTTTAGGGATGAAATGAATCTTTTATAAGGTATTCAATTATGCATCGAGAATTGCTAAGGATGTTTTGGAAAGAATAATTTGATTCATTGAGGGAATCTCACTGACTCTCGTGTTTCCAAAGATTGGAATACCCCTCGTTCATCGAGAACTGAAGAGAACAGAGATCGGCTATATGTCAACGAATGAGCTTGGTTCCGCGCACACCAATCATCTGACAGGACCCAGGATTAAGTCGGTGGGATATGCAGGGGATTCTCAAGCTCGAAGTGAAAGTCAGTACGCACCGGAAGAACCCGTAAGTGAAAAGGAATACTTTGCGCCTGCAAGAAGCTAGTTGCGTACTCGGAGCTATTGAGCTTTATTGAGAGAATTGTTCCTCTGTCATCTGTTAGCTGCTGCTTCGATTTTAACCGGTGCTTTCGTGTTGCCAAAGCGATTATTGGAGTGAGGCTTTCTTAGTCCATCTTAGTCTTTATCCCTAGTTGCCATTGACTGACCTACTCTGCTTACCGGAAACAGCATTATATTCCCTCTCATACTCTGAGCACCAAATTTTCCTCCAAAAATGAGTTTTCCGCATTCAGTTGAACCCAGTTGAGCGCTGTTCAACAAGCACTCCGCCAACAATCCAAAGCATTAGTCTCCATTTCAAACGGTCTCGTTTGAAGCCTCTTCCAGAGGCTGCGTGTCTTCTTGCGAGCGTAATCCGATTTGTGAAACAGATTAGTGGGATTTTCGCGGAAGTTTTCAAAGCCAAAATGCCTGCCGCCGGAGGAGCTTTGGACTATTATTTAGCCCTTATTTAGGAAGACCCTTTTGCAGTTTAGAATCCACTTAATTTCGACGTAAAATCCAATTGGGGAGTTTTTCGAACAAAATGTGACGAATAGGCTAAAAAAGTCCGTTCAAGTTTTTGAGTTTCAGAGAACGGAAATCCTCGACGAAACTGTTGGACACTTTTTGATCAATTTGCATTCTCACATGTTAGTCAAGTCTACTGTTTTGATTGTCGTTATTATTCCACGAGTTCCACTTGTACAAGTCCTCTCTCTCAGCGAGGCAAATATGCCTCAGGCCAAAGCCGAAAGGTTTTGTTTAGTTGAGATCTCTCTTAGAGCTGCTCCTTCGACTCACGAAATCTCTTCTTCCATTCTTGTTCGAATTTCGACGTGCCTGCATTCTAGGCAATAATTTCGTTAATTATGCAGAAGTCATGCAAATTCTTCTATTTCTGAATTATAATCCATCCCGTTCTTACCTAACCTGACAGTGTCCAATTTGTCGCGAAAATTGGACTTTCTACGTGTAAAATTGCAATTTATTCAAGTTGGAATTATCGAAATTTGGTGTCCCCCGTGAAGTCCAAAACGGGATGAGCTGAGGCTTGGCTATCGATCTAGCTCTTGAGAAGAGCCAGCTCCATTGCGGACTTCAACACCGGTTCGCTTCTGTTTTCCTTGTGCTGTTGCTTTCGAGTATTGGCAGCACGTTAACTTTATTTGAGTGCCTGCCAGAAGCAACGGCAGCCGTCTTCTGACGGACGCACCCATGATGGAGAAGCCAAAAGTTGCCCTCTTTGAGGGTGTGCTCTTTTTGGTGGTCAGCAGTCTCCTCCAGTTTCCAACGGTTTCGTTGCCGCAAGCATCACAGTTTATATTCAGCGTATTTTTTGTTTTTGCTGATTTTTGTTTCCTTTTTTGTCCTGTAACATTAATAATTCGTGAATGACAATTTCCCCCAAACCTGAATGAATATTTTCAGAAAAAAGTGACTTCAAATTACAAAATTGATTTATTGTTAAACTACCCCATCCACGTATTGGGCAGGAACTCGTGAACAAAATTGTTTTCATTTAGAATAGGTATTACTCTCGCTAGAACTCGGGCAACATGGGTCACTGTACTTCTAAAGACACCAAAGAACAGAAGAAAATTAATCGCCGGATCGAGGAACAAATCAAGAAAGATCAGTCAATGTCGTTGAGGATTATTAAATTACTCCTTCTTGGTGAGTCCTTCTGATAAGTCAATTTGCCTTCAGGCTTCTGCCTTATTTAATTTATTCTTCTATGATGTTTTTTATTTTCTCTCCAAGATCAAATCAGTTTCAAACTTGAAAATAACAAAATTAGATTATTCATCTTTGGTCCTGACAAGAATAACACTTTTATCGCGTTTAACACTGCTTTCAATGGCATTTGAATTTTCAACACTTTATAATCAATAGGACGTAAAAATTCCAAAATGTTTAAAAGCGAAAAATTAGACCCAAACAATACGATCATCGTTCGTGACGGGACCGAAGTTGAAGTCTAGTGTTTTGAAAAGAACAAAAACCATGTTGGTCGATGAATGAATTTATCGCCCACATCTTCTTCTTTCTAAAAATACACTAGCTTCAATTATGGTTCAAGCAAAGCCAAAATATTCTTAGTTGCTTTCATATAAGAAGTAAGCTGCTTCAACGGAAATCCATTTACCCGATTTGGGATTATTTCGACAGATGCTCGTACACACATACAACAAGTGTCAAATGATGCAAATATTATTTTCAGGCGCGGGTGAAAGCGGGAAAAGCACAATTTTAAAGCAAATGAGGTAAACAAAGTTCTCAAGTTGATTTTGTACAAGTGTTCTTAATTGTAGAATTTTACACAAAGACGGATTTTCTCAACATGATCTGATGTCCATAAAACCAGTCGTCCACAGTAATTGTATCCACAGCATGTTGGCGATCCTCAGGGCCATGTTTCACTTGCAAATTGAGTATGCAGATCCCGAACGAGTGGTAATTATGCGTTTTTAATTTTGAATTAATTCAAACTGATAATTTTCCAGCAAGACAGTCAGCTGGTGTTCGCCACTGTTCATGCAAATAAGGAAGAGTTGACGGAGGACCTCTCTGCGGCGATGCAGAGACTCTGGAAGGACGAGGGTGTTCAGGAATGCTTCAGGAGATCTAATGAGTATCAAATTGATGATTCTGCTAAATAGTACGCGTTTTCGTTTCTAAAGTTATTTAAATTACCTTTTAGCTTCTTCAACAATTTACAACGATTAAGTCAGCCCGACTATATTCCTACAGAACAGGACTTGCTAAGGACCAGAATTAAGACTACTGGTATTACCGAGGTTCTGTTCGAACTTAAAGGATTAACTTTCCGGTAAATTTCTTACCATCGTAATTACACTACAAGTCAATTTTCAGACTAGTCGATGTCGGTGGCCAAAGGTCGGAGAGGAAGAAGTGGATTCACTGTTTCGAAGGTGTGAGCAGCATTTTATTCATTAGTTCTCTCAGTGAGTATGACCAAACACTACGGGAAGACAATTGCACAGTATGATTAATCTCCAATTACCTTTTTCAAAAATGATGATTTTCAGAATAGAATGCAAGAGTCACTGAAGCTTTTCGATTCAATCTGTAATAGTCCATGGTTCTCTGATGTTCATTTTATTCTCTTCTTGAATAAGAAGGATTTATTCGCGGAGAAAATCCATAGGTCTCCTCTGACTGTCTGTTTCCCAGAATACAAAGGTAAATGAGTCTTTGATTGCGAATGTTAACAAGTCCTTCCAGGTCAACAAAACCAAACAGAATGCATTAATTACATTCAATGGAAATTCGAGCAACTCAACAGGTCGAGTCAACGAGAAATCTACGCCCACCACACTTGTGCCACGGATACTCAGCAAGTTCAATTTGTTCTCGATGCTTGTCTCGACATGATTATCGCTAAAAACCTAAAGTCCATGGGTCTATGTTAGTCACGATCAGATTGAAGTTGTTAACTGCCTCCAGCACCTTGAAACATTCGATTGTTAGAACTTTAGTCGTTCATTGTCGGCAATCGGGTCATCTGTTGAAACAAAGTTTGCAAATTGTCATAGTGTTGAGCATTTATGTCCATGCAAAACTTATAATAACAAACAAATTTATCCTCAGGTTGATATATGAAGTCACATTTGGAATGAAAATCTTAAAGCTTTGACAAGGAATAAACACGCGAGATTGGTGAAATGTTCTGTCGCCAAAGGCTCTTTTGACGCTTCTGAGACGAGTTGATCCGTTGCAGGGCGGGGAGTCTTTCATCATGCAGGCTTTCGTCAGAGATGGCGACAAGTATGACCAGAAAAGTAAACAACATGCTTCTGAAGTCATTGCGAGAGTCAAGCGTCTGACTAAGCCCTGTAAGTTTTGTTTTAGGATTGCTTATGAATCATTCTTTTTAGCTCTTCGAGCTGAGGATTGGTCTAGATATAAGCTGTATACACTTGAATTCAACGAAGACAGCTATGTTTCCAACATTGATGTTATCCACCATCCCACTGCCAGTCTTGTAAACCAACTGAAGTCGAAAGGATCTCCTATGTTAATCAAAAACGTCGTTCCTGCTTGGCCTGCTTATCATGAATGGACTCTGGAAGTGAGTTCATATATCAATTTTAAATTTCTCATGGTTCTTTTGCAGAAACTGTCCCGAAAATACTCGAATGAGCACTTTAAAGTTGGGGAGGACGATGATGGTCGGTCTGTAAAGATGCGACTGAAACATTATATCCGTTACATGCAGGAAACCACCGACGATTCTCCATTTACCGTTTTTGACAGTTCTTTCGGAGAAGTAGGTGATGTTTTGTAGATGATGATACTATGAAGGTTTCGTTTAGCGTGAAGGAACTCGTAAACTCTTGGCAGACTATAGTGTTCCCGAGTTCTTCTCCTCCAACTGGTACAAGTACAGCGATCGTGACAGAATGCCGCCACATTGTTGGTTTGTCATGGGTCCTGCTCGTTCCGGAACCGGGATTCATATCGACCCTATGGGAACAAGTGCCTGGAACGCTCTGGTTCAAGGAACTAAACTATGGGCCATGTTTCCCCCGAACACTCCGAAGAAGCTAATCAAGATCCCGAAAGATGCTCCACAGGGAAAACTTAGACATGAAGCTATTAGATGGTTCCAAACTGTCTACTACAGCGCTATCTCAAATGCCTGGCCGGAACGGTATAAACCTATTATTTGTGTACAAAAACGTGGGGATCTCATTTACGTTCCTTCCGGATGGTGGCACGTTGTCATGAATCTTGACAATACTGTTGCTGTTACCGAGAACTTTTGCGATAGTTCTAATTTCCTTGCTTGCATGAAGGTCTGTCGTCGAGCCCGTTATGGATATTCCGTCCACTGGCTCAAGATGTTGAAGAAGTGTTGTCGTGAAGCAGTTGAAAAGTTCCCCGAAATTTTCGCTGCAATTGATGAATACGACGAAGCTAATAGCAATTCTTCTTCCAGTGGTTCTAGCTCCAGTGACTATGTCACCGATTCTGAGTCTTCTTACGCCAGTGACGTCGGTGATGAAATGGAAGATAAGACTACAACAGACGATAATTGTTTGCCTTCGAACGAAATCACGGACGAGAATTCTTCTGTTTGCTATTCTGTCTCCAATTGCAGTGCTGAAGCCAGGAATTCTGGCCATAAGAGGTTAGTACTTTTTCATTTTATGAGGATCTTCTGCTTGAAAGAGGAAATTTGCGACAAACAAGCCATTGTCCTATTCTTTCTCATCCATAATGCGCAATGTTCAGGCTTTAAAAAGTTCCTCTTTCCCTGCAGGGGTCCTCAAAGCTTCTTTGTTATTATGGAATGACAGTTTATTTTTGAAATACTTTTTATAAATCATTTGTTTTAGGACTTCGAGCAATTCCTCAGAACCCTCGGCCCGCCGCCCCCGTTGTACTACTTAGATTGCCTTTAGAATAACAGAATACGGTTATGTGATCTCATTGGTATTTTATTGTCATTGGATAAAGTAGATTATACCGAGATAATGTGGTCTGGAGTAATGAATATTGAAAGACAAATTTTGCGCATTTTATGCTTGAGGGAATATAGTGAATGCCAGTCATTTTCTTCCTGCCCGACTTGTCATTTTGTCTTTTCTTCAAAATGACTTTCTGCAAAGTTCCTCTGAAATAACCGTTTGACTACAGTATTTCCTGGATTACGAAGCGAACACAACTGGTGTCAATGTAAATTCTAGCGTGATAAACAGCTGACATTCCGTAGTTCCAGGAAGTTAACATTGTATCTATTTTCGAGAGTTTTTGAATATTATATGCTAACTGAAGAGAAAATAATACAGTGACCCCAAACGTGTGTCAAAAAATACACTCCCTCACTTGTTTCGACTCAATGGATTTGTAACTACTCGCTCCGATGGAGCGTCAATGTTTCTTCTAACTCTATTGTACATATGTGTTGAGTTTTTAGTGAAACTTCCTGAAACTCCTACGTAAATATAAATGGTTAAACATGGTTGTTAATATTTTCGTCATTGTTTATAATAGTCCTACGACAGATCCTTCCGTCTGCGCATTATTGTTTACTCTGGAGTCTCCATAACAGCTTGAAATGCATTTCATTGATTAACTCAATTAATAGGAAGGGTCCCGGGAGGACTTTACAAATGTCTTTATCCTTTTCTCGTCTACGTCTGAAATTGCCGACAGGTCCATTTACGTCCTGAACAGATTACCATTGAAACATTTATGAAATGGTTATTTCAACATTTTCAATGGCTGTCCAAATCTGAACAATAATTTTCCCCTTAACAATGGGTCCAGGATACTTTTATGTCCTTTGAAAGACCGAACATATTTCCTAAAGTCTTTTTTTTCACCTATTTCCTTAAATAGCAAAAGTTGTGTCAAGAAAGGCACAGTGGACTCAAGTTTCATGCATATTTCGAATTTTGTCTACCTGAAGTCATGTTATTTGGGCGTGTCCTAGAAATCCAAGTTTCCGTCATTTCCAGAATCTCAAAAGTAACGATGTATCTGAGGCTGCCACGCCCCAAGGTTTAACCACAATTGCCAATGGCCCTCGTTCGTTCTAGCTGGTTGCTTCTGGCGGCAACAGAGTGGTTTTTCTTCCCTTAGGCTTTCCTTTTTGTTAAGCCCCGAGAATTCATAGCGTGCTATCTAAAGTTTCATTTAGAATACTAATCCTGTTTCAATTTATGTCCATTCCAGAGTAGCCCTTCATTTTGCTCGTGAGAAATTCAACATTCGGCCGACCTTGGAGGACTATGGTGGCTTTGAGGTGAGTCGACTCAGTTCATAAATATTTAAAGCCCTTCAGGCAGTGGAATCACCTTTCGCAATAAAGTACATTTCAAAGGGAATCTAAAAAAACATCTTTTACCATCTGACAAGTTAATTGTTTCTAACCGACTTGGTCGTTTCAAATTGGTTTTGTTTTTCGGAACAAAAATCTCCAAGAGCAAACTTTGGGATCTCATTTCTAAAACATCTGACGTTTATGGCACACCAAAGATCGATAATGAAAGTGTTGACATCCCCATTAGAGATATGATGGAAATGCACACTCGTCAACACTGATGCCTGAGGCGATAAGCTTTCTTTAAAATTTCTCCATCAAAAACTGCCGAAAATACACCAAAGTGGGATTAAAATTTTTCAGGAGAATTCGCTCCCGCATGGCGGAATCTGTTCGTAAACTCATTCGTTCACCTGTAACATCACCCACAACTGCAACCATTCGTTCCTCAACTTCTCGTACATTGTTTTTCTGGCCTTCATCGAAAAGAAGTAACACAGACGATTCAGCCTCCCACTCATCCCGTACATTTGCCATTTCTACGCCAGACTCCTCTCGTAGTGTCAGTTTCGAAGATGCCATAACTTGGCCCTTCATCGACGACGACATCTAATCTGCTTCTTCGTTAGTATTATTTGTCCCTGGTTCCCTGTATATACCATGTATAGCCACCCCGGGTTACACTCCAAGTTTACTCTTTTCAATCAAATATTATTCAATAAAACTCTGCTCGAATCCGTGAGTAAAGGCACATTGTCAAATCAATTATTAATATACTTATAAGGCGGGAATGTTGGGCAACCCGTGACTAGGGATAGGCCTTACATGATGATATCTGGTTCTGGAACGTTGACAGAAATGGATTTGTGGGGAAGCACACGGGCTCCATTCAAGTACAATTCGTCCTTGATGACAACATCATCCCCGATGACACTGTTATTCTCGATTCTTACCCAACGACCCACGGAGCACTTCCTGCCTATTATGCAGGAGTTGATGTAAGAATGTTCTTTGATGACGGTATCAGCTAGTACAGTGGTGTTTTGGATTCTGATTCCGTCTTCCATCACAACGTTAGCTCCGATGACAACATTCGGACCGATAGTACCACTGTGGGGGAGACGAGCAGATTCATGAATCATAACGGGCTCAGCGATGTTCGGTCCTTTGGCCAGGAGAGAATCGCCACCAGCAGCCTTATGACGAGTGACGAGGTCAGAGAGGTACATCCGAACGCCTGAAAAGTAATAAATAAAATCCCCATAGGAGGACGAGTTTTACCTTTAAGGTAGTCCTTTGGTTGTCCAACATCCATCCAATATCCAGGCAAAACAAAGGCATAGAGGTCGTCATTCGAACACATTTGTGGGAAAATCTGAAAAATAATATTATTCAAAGTTAATAAATGAAACTTACTTTTTTTTCAATGGAAGTAGGCGCAACAGGGATCCTCTCAAGCACAGAAGGATTCAGAATGTACATTCCAGCATTGATTTTGTTCCCAACATACTCTTGAGGTTTTTCCACGAACCTCTTGATCTTTCCATTTTGTTCGTCATAGACAACAACACCGTATTTGCTAGGTTCCTCGACTTTGGTAATGGCAATAGTTCCTTCTCGACCATGTTTCTTATGGAAGGCCATCATTTCAGCGAATGGGAAGCTACAGATCACATCGGAATTCAGAACAAAGAAGGGTTCATTATCACTCAGATGATCACGAGCTAAAGCAATAGGTCCAGCAGTATCCAACGGTTCATCTTCAACAGAAAAGATAATCTGGAAGGCAAACGATAAATTAACATTGTAGTAAAAACCAATTACCTTGATACCAAGACGATCTGCATGCTTCTGAATCTCGTTTTCGACTTGATCAGCACGATAACTCAAAGCGAGGATAACGGTATCGACACCAACCGCAGCTAGAGCTTCAACTTGGTGCATGACCATAGGTTTGTTGGCGAATTCCACGAGAGGTTTAGGTTGAGTTAAGGTCAAAGGTCTCAATCTCGTCCCATATCCACCAACCAAAATCAGAGCTTTCATGTTGATCAAGTAATCTGTAAAATATTAAATAAATAGATCAGTAAGGATTGGATGAAGCGATCCGTTCCAGGTCTCGATGAATGATTCCATGCGAATGACATCTTTTGCCACGTTTGCCTTTCGAAAAAGAACGCATTGCCAGCTCGTCACAAAATAGGACTTTCAGACTAACAAGAGCACAAAAGCTGGACAAACAAATTACAAACAATGAGTCATAACAACAGATATTCTAATAATCTACATATTTGTAACATGAACAAATGATAAAATATTTAACTCTATAGTCTCTCAAATCGAAAATTTAAATTTAAAACCTAAAAATAATCCACCTAATTATGGGTCGAAATCGGATGCTGTTAACTTAATAGTCAAAGAAAAAGCGTAAAGAATTCTGATGATGTTTTATTTATGATAAAAGCATTATTCAACCTTAATCGTGAGCTCTTTTCCGAAATTGACGAATTGGTTAAATCATTGGTTAAACATCTAAGTTCAAAAAAGAAATATGAACCTAAGTGTCTTTGACGAATTAAAGATGAAACGATATCATTTAGATTATTGATGATTGACCGAAAAAGCGGTATTCCAGTTCACACTGAACGCAATAAGTCGTTTAAAGAAAATTCGGTCAAATCAAAGGAATTATAAAAATAGAACCATCCTTTTACTACACCTATTCATTAAGAATTTGCTTTAAAGTATCTCATTTCCGTTACAGTACACTGTATATGCATAGAATGATGATTTCATATATGGATATCCTTAGAAAAGAAAGAAAACTCACCAAGATGAGTCTCTCTTGTCACTCGTGTAAATCCCTGGATTCAACTTAATACACTTGCAGGATATTGAATCTAGGTTAACTGAGTAGATCAATCAGTCAGAAGGAACAATAAGAAAGAATAGTAAGTAATGGCAATGGTAAAGTCCACGACGAATCCATTGAGAAGAAAGACTTCAAGACGGTGTTTGTGGTTTTGGACCAAACGCCAAGAACAATGATTTGAATTCGTCCTAGTTTTGTCCACTTCGCGTCTACGTGTTGTCTGGCTGAGAATAACTCTCACTGGCTATTTCTTCATCTTCGATCTCGTAAAGTGTCAAATCGCGATGACTCGCCTGGCAGATCCACCTGTAAAGATGACTACTAAAGTGTAATCCTTTCTGCTGTACGAACTTTGTATACGAATCGATTTCAGAGCATCCAAGGGGAAGCAGAAGAAAACTAAGAAGGATGTCGATTCGATGAAGTTAACTGATTTTTACCAAGTCCGCAGAAGTGCCCGGAAAACTGGCAAGGAAATCGAGGTTTGTGTTTTTACTTTCCATATATAATTATGCAAATTAAGGCCGAAGCAAGGCTAGACCTCCGTCGTCGCATCGAGACTTGCGAAAACGAAATCGATCTCATTGTTGAAGACTTCGAAGCCAAAGGACGGGGGATTCGGGCTGGTAAATGCTTTAAGAAGAGCGAGTTTGTCTGCGAGTACAAAGGTAAGGTCTCATGGATAGTCCTAGTGGATTTTGTCGGATTGCAGGCGAGATTATATCATTCGTAAAAGCCCGCGAACGTGAAGCAAGATATTCCCAGGATCCTCAAGTTGGTTCATACATGTACTATTTCCAGTACAACAACGCCAAGTGGTGTGTGGATGCTACCAAAGAAACCTGCTACAAGGGCCGCTTGATCAACCACAGCTATTATTCACCAAACTTGAAAACCAAAGTCGTCGATTTCGGCGATAACTGCTTTTACCTTTGCTTATTTGCTTTACGGGATATTAAGGAGGGTGAAGAGTTGCTTTATGATTACGGAGATCGTTCCGAGGAATCTATCAAGGCTAACCCTTGGCTCATGACCACCTAAACATTCCACTAATGTAATTTTTTGTTACCTCATATTTTTCTTATTATTGTCATTTTTTATAAGTTGTCCCATTTTTCGCAAATGATTTGGAATCTCACGAGTTATTGTACGTGTTACGAGTCATTGCTCTGTTTTTACTTGAGTTTGACAATAAACGGTTTTCAGGGTGATAGTGGATGGCCATAACATTATGAGGCTGTTCTTGTTAGTATTTCTGTTGTTCCCCGTGATAGACTTAGCTCAGTGCATTGGCTTTGCTCCCGGTATCTACTGCGGTTACGAGAACTGCTATGATGGTGAGTTTGAATTTGGAGATCTAAATTAATGTAATGTTTTAGTGATCGGCATAAGTCGAGACGAGTTCTCCAAATCGGAACTTGCCAAGTTATACAGGAAACTAGCTAGGCAATATCATCCAGACAGGATCAAGGATAAAGACAAATTGGAAGAAGCCGAAGTTAAATTCCGTCTAGTCACAACTGCTTACGAAACATTGAAGGACGATGAAACTCGTGGATACTATGATTATTATTTGGATCACCCAGAAGAACGATATTACAACTACTACCAATATTACAGAATGAGGGCTGCCCCCAAAGTCGATGTCCGTCTAGTTATTCTTGTCACTGTGATAGTCATCTCTGTTGTTCAGGTTTGATTTAAATATTCATTGTTTTTTGAGCTTTATGCTTTCAGTACATTTCTGCCCGACAAAAGTTTTCCGAAGCTGTTAGTTATGCAGCAACTCAAGTCAAATTCAGGACAGTTGCAATGGAAGTTGCTCGTGAAAGGAACCTCTTAGAATTCGACCAAAAAGGAAAACCAAAGAAAAAACAGAAAAACGGGGTTGACGTTGAGAAAGTTATTCAATCAATTATTGCCGAGAACATCAACGTTAGTGGGGGATATAAGAAAGCTTCCCTCAATGATACCTTTGCCGTGCAGATCATTATCTTCCCGAAGACGTTGATGGATTTCCTGATCCGGAGAATAAGTCTAGCCTATCGACAATTCACGAATAAGGAACTCACTAAGGACGACAAACTCTTCCTCATCAGGAAAAATCTAGGATTGTCGTCAGAACAATTCAAAGCTCTAGATGAAGACGAAGTCGAAGATTACCTGGAGATGGAATTGTGGAAAAAGGACCTGTGTGACGAATACAAGAAGCATAAAGAAGCAGAAGAAAAGGAGAAACTCCTCAACTCTGGTCGCTACAAACAGTACAAACGGTATATGAAGCGAAATGCCGGTAATACTATTTCCTTCCTGGAAGAATAAGCTTTTCACCTCTGAGATGGATGCTTAACTCATGCATTGTGAGGACTTAATATTTATTGTTGACTAATTTACAAGTTATAAGAGCTTTCATATGAATGGTAGGGTTACCGTTGCCTTTGATTCTCTTTTCCGAGGTATTATCGACGACTTTGACCGACCGCCTTTCTTCAGTTTTGGGAGAGATTTGGAATAAGGGAATTCTGCTTGAAACACCTTTTGTAACTGAAATCGATATATGAATAGGCTTATTTTAAAAATTCTTACGTCAGGGAGGATGTAGTTGAGGACAATCCTCCGAGCAATCATCATCCTGGTCCCCAGAGTAGCCTCATCGTGAGTAGAGGATAGTCGCTTTATCGGTATCTTTGTCCCTTTGACAACCAAACTGGGAAATTGTTTTTCCCAAAGCTCCAACTCCTCTAGAAGCTGAGGGTTTCCTTCGGCTGCTTGGACAGCTAACTCATATTCTCCAGAACAAAGTAGTCTCAGTCGTCCTCCGGCACTGGTGTCGCAGACATCCACGACCCTGGAAGTGTCATCTCCTAAATAAGATGAACTCCACTGGTCTTCAGCGGTGTTGGTCATGGTTCTTTAAGGTTAGGAATTGACTAGTTAGAAAACTATTTCGTAACCATGACAACCAGAATGTTTTTCTCGAGAAGAAATTTAGGATTTATTTTCACTTAAATTGAGATGACAGTATTTTTCGGTAAATAATCGAAGCTACCGCCCGCCGGAATCAATGACAGTTGATTCAGAAGGTGGGCTGAGGAGCAATCGCACTCTGACGTTTCTGATGTGAAGAACTTCCAAAATGAGTTGTCAATGTGATTGTTGGGGATTTCTGCTGCTTGGATAGGTTCTGTTCTGACTTATTCTTCCTCTTGGTGTAGTCTCTGTGGTGACGACCCCCGGATTTGTGGTTTTCGACGTTATTTTCCTCAGATTTCTTAACAATCATGGAACTCGATCTGGGTCTCTCCACGACTATTGAATCAGGGGAAGGAGGAGTTTGAACAGACATCCAAGAAGCAGCACTCAGAAAGTTATTCGTATTCGAGGATGGAAGGGTTGGTTTCGTGGGGTGGGGGGTCATGACTCTTTTTACTCCTCTATGTGAATCAACGTTAGTTTCTTCATTGCCTTCATTTTGGCGTGCGGTAGCTAATTGTCAGCCTGCAGCATAAGGGTCTGGAGTGGTACTCAGTCGAGAGGCGGCTCGGGAATTACTCTCACTCAGAGTCAGTTTCTCTCCGAAGATGTACCCTATCTTGTTGCAGACAGCCGGATCCATAGATTGAGGGAATAAGCAGAGTTCCCCTGTCGTTGTCGAGATTGATCTGAATCCCATCTTGCAGCTGAAAAATACATTAGAAATTAGTTTTCTAACAACTTCTATTTCTCTCTGAACATGAATTCCCAGAACTTTCTAAAACTTTAGATCTCAGATATTCAAATTTTTCACTGAATTATGGGAAATTCTCAAAGGTTCTAGAAGTGCTGGATTTTTGAAAATCCTAAATCTTTATGGAAGTTCCCTTAATCGAATTAACTTAATTCCTCTTTCCATTTTTAAAATTACTTGAAATGTATCTAGATAGGATATCAAATTGTTTCCGTTGATGTCAGCAGCTTCTTTCGCACATCTTAGTTCACTGAAACCTACGTGACTACTAGTTATTACTACGTAAAGTTTTAAAAATAACTCGCACTGACTTTGAATCTCGTGAAAAGAAATAACTGCTCTAATTAGTGTGTAGAGAATAAATGGTCTTTTAAAACTCATTATTGAAAATAATCTGTATTTTCTGACGTTCTACATTTTAGAGGCAGAAATGAATGAACACTAATATGATAATGAATTTACTCATTTGCCGTTATCTTTCCTAAGACTCAAGAATATAATTTATTTTTCACTTTTTATGCGCATTTTTGAATTAATTCTTGGAATTCTTTATGGAAATGAAAAAGTTTATCCAGAAGAATGAGTCCTTAATTGATTTTTCACTTTTTGCTCTTGACAGTGTCGAAACCGTATCTCAAGACCTGTTTGAAGGACAGATGAAGCGAACTATTGTTTTTAACAATAATTGTTCTTAATAATAGATATTAAGAACTTACCGCTTAGCAGGTATCCTCGGCTCCCGATTCCTTATAAAGTAGTCGAGATACGTGTATTTGTTCTCCAGGAAGTTTATCCGTTTCGTCAACGGATAGTCTGTAGCATTCAAGCAGTTTAGCACAATCAGGTAATTCTCGTTCTGCTGGGCTGTCCTGTAGATGAATTTCCGTACTGCTCGAATCTGTTGGCTCTGAAATAATCATCTTTATTAAAAATCTAATTATACTAATTGATTCTCACTAGAGTCTCTTCCTTGTCGTAGCAGATGTCGCTGAGATAAACCTTCCGAAGCCGATAATAATTCAAATCAATGTCCGCAGCTTGTTTATCCCGCATCACAAACAAGACAACTCTTATGAAATCATTATTTCTCGCAAAACCGAAATCTGTCAAGGTTTTTCTTACTGCATTCAGGATTTCTGGATTATGTGGTTTCTTGAGATCAAATCTGACTACCCGTTTTGTTTTGGCAAAGTACTTCAGAAATGGCCGAGCACAGTTGTGGTAATTTGTTATTCTTTTCTAAAATTGGACATTTGGACTTGGGGAATAAAAAGTAAAACTGACTTCTAATCTGCCTTTGTCGGCTTCATCTATCCCTCTCACAAAGGCCGTCAATTCTGGGCTTAGTTCTTTGGTATCCAATTCGTTTTTGATAGGTTCTGACCCATCTTGTTTCGATTCGTAGAGCTCTTCCTCGCCCGAGACAAACAACTCCATGGCACAGAAGATATGATGCTGTAAGAAAAATTAATTACTTTCACTCAAATACGATAATTACTCGGTTTTCAAAGTGTTCTAATTTCTTCTCAATGTCCTCATTCCTGTAAGTCTCGGATTTAAGTATAGAGGTTAGTTCTGGCACAATATCGATGATGAATCTTTGATTCGTGGAAGTGGACAATTTGGCGCCAATCATGCTGAGGATCCACTCAAGGGTAAGAACACCGGAATCCCGCTGAATTAACTAAAGTGATTAAATCTGATTAACAAGATAGTTACTCTGAGTAATTCTTGGATCTCGACAATGCTGCTGACCGTATTTGCGACTTTGTTTGGCAAGTAGGAGAAGACTATATCCTCGACGTTGATGAGAGTAAAGTCGAATTCATGAGCCAGTTCCTGAGTCAGTACACCTTTCTGACTTCCAGGACCTCCTGAAAAGTATGTCATTATGGATACAGTAGAAAAACATAAAAAGAAAAATATAATAAGCCACAGATGAGACAAGAGCTCAGGGAAAGCGAGGATTTAAATTGACGTAACCGATGTAAATCACTTTGGAGCGGCTTGAAGACGTCACACATAGATGCCAGGATTAGTCCTCCAGTAAGAAAGAAATTTCCAAAGTGGGTCATTAGTCGTCTCCTTTTAGCGGGGCCTTCCGGGAGGAAAGGCAAAAAGGATTTATCCAAAATCTGGGCAAGGAATTTTGAGCTTCTTTGTTTTTCGAAGGAAATTAAAAAATAAACCTACCGAAAACAAATATTACAGTGTGCATGAAATCTGGTTCTGAAGCGACTCCACTTCCTATCGAGACCGCAACCTGTGGATTCGGGATAAGGACCATTGCTTCGATCCTATCTTCTTCGAGGTCCCGAAATTCCCTGGATCCCTCGTTGGATCTGTCATCGTGGCTTCGCTTGCTCGGGGTGCATCCCATTTGAAAAAGGAACAATAGTTCCTGTGAGGAACTCCAGAGGCACAGCGGCGAGTCAACGAAGCAAACCAATTTTGATCCAGTTCTCTGATTATTCTCTGGCAGTAACAGAAGAGCCTTCAGATGGGTAAATTAGGCTATGTGACGGAGCGATGGTGGCAGATGACACTCCTGAAGATGAAGAGCAGAATAAAAAAGAAGCTAAGGAACTGCAGCAAACATTGAGGAATGCAAAAGCCAAGGGCTGCGCAAAATTAAAGAGGCCAGCCAATCTCTCCTTCTGGATTTAGAAACGCCTTGCCTTCTTTGGTCACCTCATCCCCTTACAATCCGGCTTCAGACATATTTGGGGATGAAGGTGTAAGTTGGCATCTAATTTAAAGGAAGTCTTGTGTAAAAAATGTTAAAAATTGCAGTCAAGAAGTGAGAAAAAACAAAGCTCACTAGAACACTTAAGCGTGTGTAAATGAAGGTAATTATCTCGAGAGTAATAACAGGGAGCAGATACACAAACTCCAAGGAGATTTAAAGGACTTCATTGAAGCAATTAAAATATAAAATTTATAAGTTCAACCTGGTGACGACGGCAGAGGAAATTATAAAGAGAGAAATATTACTCTTCTTCTCATTTTATTTATTCAGAAAATATGGATGAAAACCACACGGGGCAGAAGCCCTATAGGTAAGAGGAAACGAGCTTTTAACTGTATCCCAGCCAACGACTAAGGCCGTCGTTAGTCTTGCCATCGTTATTTACCGAGTGAACACGAAAACCAAGGAAGAAATTAATGAAAAGCGGCTAAATTGGCAATTGAATACCAGGTAAGGATGAAAGTTTAGGATCGATGACGTCATATTTGCAATTTTGGAGACATTATTGGTGCAAATTCAGGACATCAATGGTGTGATGTCCTCGTCACATTTTCAATTCAAAAAACTGCAGTCGAAATTTCATAATCAGAAAATTATGTAAAACTTTCACAAAACATCTTAATTGAGAGATTTTGCTGAATGTTGACGACAACAATAACAAAATTTACTAAAACAAGCCTAAATGGAGTAAATCTGCAATTTCATAACCTAAGTAAAGCTACAGAACAAGCTCCAAAAAAGACACTAGCGGTGATGAAGGCAAGTTCTCGGTATGAAGGGAAGGAATTGACTTCCAAGTGAATTTCGGTGGGATGATCTAGCTTCTTCTGAGCCTCGATAATTCGCAACTCCAACGCTTGTTCTCCATCTGAGAAATGAAACCTCACATCCGGTTTTTGAGAAAACATTTGCCCGGAGATTGACTTCTGAAAAGACCAGGCGTGATCAAAAACCATAAAAAACGACTCACGTTCTGCAACATTGACTGCCGAATGTCATCTAGAGATTTGAAACTGGTCGACAGCGGTCTCGGGGTAGTGGCTGGATCCCCGAGGAAACCATCGCACACCTGGAAGTTTGGATGGAAGACAATGGACTTGACCTGGAAGTGGAATATTAATCAAAATATGAACAAGACAAACCAACTTTCCCAGTAAGAAGGTATTGCTCTTCGAATTCTTCGAAACTGATAGGAGGGATTAGTTGGTTCATACTGCGATATTCTGATCGACGACGCCAGAGAAGAATGGCATGAGATCCAAAGTACATCATCGTAATACCACCAAATAAAGCATATTTCTTTCTTTTGTTTACTGAAAACAAACAGGTCTTAGTGAAACACAACAACAACTTACTCGTCCCTTCTTTAGGTGAGAATGCTTCTCCCATTCCACGGATATTTAATTTGGTCCATGATTTAGTCGAAGAAGAGAGATTCTGTAACAAACGGAACCTGAACATGATTTAAAAAGTAAAAAAAATTAGAAGAGATGAAGAAAGTTTTTTGGCGTCTCGCGCACTAGACCAAAGCCCTGAAGGTAAGTTCTATTGTCGCATCGATTTCATTCTCTTCTCTTCCACTCGATGGTGTCGCTACTAATCTAGTTTATGGACTGTTTTGTGGACTGCTTCTTTGTGTTCTAAACAGTCGAGTGTTATTGATCGTGTTTTGCTGTGTCTACGAATTTTGATTTTATTGACACTCATCAACGTGGAATCATTTTTTACAATCTTTCAGGATATCTATTGATGGAGAACTTATGAGAAGGTCGAGAAACACGAAGAGTAATAACGAGCGTGAGTCAACTTATTGAACTAACCCAGGTCATCCAGAACTTCAGTAAAGTCAAAAATGGAAGGTCCCGGAGATTTGGAATTCAAGCAGGAAACTCAGCTGTCTTCCAATCCTGGTGACTATGGTTCACTTCCCAAGGATGGTGTTATATCAACCAGGAACTTGGAACAAGACACATCGAGATTAGCAATGGATACACTTATGCCAGCTGAATCTTCTTATGTATTGTTCTTCCAAGTGAGTTTCTCGTTAATGTCCGAATGTTTCATATAGAAATTTAGGTTCTATTCCCTTTTATGATAGCGGGTTTTGGTATGGTACTTGCCGGAATTGTGTTAGATGTAGTACAACATTGGGATTTATTCCAACAAGTTCCAGAGGCGTTCATACTTGTTCCAGCCTTGCTCGGATTGAAGGGCAATCTGGAAATGACGTTGGCCTCCCGTCTCTCTACTCAAGCTAATATGGGAAGAATGGATTCTAAAGAGCAGCTGGTTACTGTGGTTATATCCAATATTGCTCTCATTCAAGTTCAAGCGATCGTTGTTACTTTTCTGGCTTCTGGATTTGCTATGGTCCTTGCCTGGATTCCACGTGGTGAAGTTGACTGGGGACATGCTAGTCTTCTGTGTGCCAGCAGCTTGACAACAGCTTCATTGGCTTCTTTCATTCTCAGTGGAATAATGATCATTGTCGTCTTAGTATCGAGAAAATACAATGTCAATCCTGACAATATTGCTACCCCAATTGCTGCTTCTCTAGGTATGTTTCTAATACAAACGCCTTACTTTATTTCCTACTTTCTAGGTGATCTAACAACCTTGACAGTCCTCGCTTCATTTGGGTCTATGTTTTTACACGCTCACTTGATGGATTCTTGGATGAACGTTATGGTTATTCTCGCCTTTGTCTTGGTGATTCCAATCTGGGGAATAGCAGCATGTCGAGATGGGTGTACTAGATCAGTTCTTGAAAATGGATGGTCTCCAATTGTATTCAGTATGCTTCTGAGTAGCGGCGGTGGATTTGTTTTGGAGAAAGCGATGAAGAATTTTAAGCAAATGGCGCTCTTCCAGCCCGTCATCAACGGAGTCGGTGGTAACCTGGCTGCCGTTCATGCTAGTCGGCTATCGACGTTTTTCCACAAGAATGCTGATCCGGGTTTACTACCTAATGGGTGGACTATTCGTCGGTTTGGAGCTTTCAAACGAGCTTTCTTGAGTAGCGACTGGGATGCTAGATCTGCTCGGGTCTTGTTATTCCTCGTTGTTCCAGGTCATATCATTTTCAATTGGTTAATTGCCTTACTGCACACGGGTGAAAATCCTCCTTCAAGTGCACTATTTACAAGCCTTTATTTAACAGCAGCATTAATTCAGGTTAGTTTATTTTCATCAGAAATTATATGAAACAACATCTTCAATTTTAACTTTGATCATTTGATTCAAGATCTTCTGCATTCTTGTTGATGCAGCAATCACTGAATACTCTTTGCTGAAATTACGAACTGCCCGATCAAACATTACCACCGTTTCTATGTTTTCTTTCCTGGATTTTACCGACGCAAAAGCGATATTGTATCTATCTAGGTTATCAAAAAACAAGTCTTTGATGTCATCAAACTACAAAAAACCATGTCAATTGAAATATCACTATTGTCTTACCTCATCGTTCTCTCTCGCTGTCATTTGCAACCATAGTGCACAGATTGAAGCTCCCATTAGGTACTTTAAAGTTTCAATGAGGATCTGATCTTCTTCTAAACATGGTTGTTGTTTAACTTCTGTTGTGATGTTTTCTGGGTAATGTGGGATTAGATTATCTCAATTGTTAACTTGGACTTACCGAAAAGCTTATAATCACTGGGTTTCTTTCGTATCACATTATTGTTGGAATCACAGAGGGTAGCTGATTTAGACAAATTGATTTTCATGATTATGTCAAACATATCTGAACATTCTGATCGCAAGTCGTCAATAACTGATGTCCATAATTCATCGATGACGAATTTGGAACCCGTATCATCGATCTGAAATTGTTTAGAATTGAATTAAATTCAGGGATGATGGCTGACTCACCTGTTTAACGGCAGTTGTGATTTTATTGTAAAATTCATACGTGTATTTAATTTTTTTCCTCGTAATGTCATGTAATAACCATGATTCCTGGACATTGAGTCGACCATTGGTGGCAATAATTAACTGGCAAAATGTTTCTATAGCATCATGTAACCTCGTTTTTTTGAATTGTTTTTTCGCTGTTTTGTAGAGAAGTTGTCTTAAAAATGTGTCTTCCTTGGGATTTTGCAGATTATTGCTCTGGAGGAAGTTATTGTAGTTTTGGAGGTATTCCATACAGTTTTTGAATTTTTCGGTAATAAGTGCATTTTTGAGTCTGCATTCTTCAAGCTGCTGCTCTAATTTGGCACGACCATTTGCGTTCACTTTATTGCTCGTAAAATTGCCATTTTCATGTGGTATTTGATATTTCATGAAATTACATTCTTTAATGCATTGATGAATTTCTTTCTGAAACCAGAATTCCTTAATGAAAACAAATAATAACACTTACCATATGCTCACTTTCAATCTTCGTAATGTTTTGCCTGAGTCTATCTAAGATGGAAGTCATGTGTGTTTTCATTGACGTCAACTCGGTTTGATGTTGACTGTATTCATCTGTCTCGTTTGTACTAATGAGCTCCAAGTTGATGGTACCTGTGGGGTCAGGGATTGAACCAGATCCGTTATTAGTGTGGTTTAGTAGCCAACATTTATCATCCTCAACGTCAATTCTAGTCCCTCGATAGCTTTGTCGTTGAATAATCTTACGGTAGCATTTACGGAATTTTGTAGATTTCCCACCCATCTGAAAAGCTAGGAATTTAAAAGTAATAATTTTAATAACGCTGTCTATCTGAAAACAGTAAATAATGACTATTAATTAAACTGCTTGGATATTTAATTGCTCATACTCTAGAGAGTTGAGAAAGTGATTTAGAGGCGGGATTTAGCTTTCTTCACGTAGACTCAGAGGGTGGGCTTGATGAAGTTAAACACAAATGAAGCGAGAACTACTCTTGGAATTTGGGCCACACAACCAGTGCTTTTAATTTAGATCTTAAAGTTCAAGTTTTGCCTTACTTGGTAGAAAAAATTTCCTCTTTACCAATGGCGAAACTGGTTGTCGCTTCATTGAGCACCAAAGTCTTTTAGAACAATATGCATAGCTAAAAACAGTAATAGAAAATGATTAACACAAAAAGCCTCTTGAAGCGAATTAACTTCTATAATTGGTAAAAGGATTGGGGTGTAGGATGTAGGAATGGATGCCTAGTAAAGTCAGACGAGAAAAACAAGCCCGACTCTTTAGTCACATCATCTTAGAATATCAAAACGGAAATATATTCCATGTGTTGGCCTAGGATAAAGCTTAGTTCAGAATAGAGTCTTTCCTGTGCCATTCTATATGTCTACAAAGGGGTTGAAGTTTTTGTCTGGATTTTCTAAACAGGAATATTTAAGAAATATCTTACGGTACCATCTTCCTGGTTGTTTTCGAAATAGCAGAAAGTTTTTTAACTCCGATTTGATTAAATTAATTAAAACGTCGGCCAAGGGTCTTTAAAAGAATATGAATTTTTAAGCAATTCAGGGAAACACCAGAAGGGTTTAACTAATCACGCCGACGATGGATTGGACTCTCGTTTTTCGTTGCTTTTTCTAATTTGTGTAAATCCCTGCTTGAAACATTGAATAGAATAGGGAATGAAAGGGACATAAGGAATTCAGTGTATGACCGAAAAATAACAAAAATATAGAGCAGAGTTCAGGAGCCTAATTGTAACCACTGGGAAAATTAAATTTCAAACAAAAAGGGCACTAAAAGTCAATTTGCCTGAGGGAATAAGAACTAGATTTGAGTCACTAGGGGAAAATGAAGCTTTGGTAAAATAAAGCTGTCCATGAATTTGGGAAAAAGATGTTTATGCAAAATAGAAGTCTTAGAATTAAAGAAATAATTATTTGACGTTTTAGGTGACGGTTTTGCTGTTCATTTGCCAATGGCTGGTTGCTCTTATGTGGGCGTGCCGAGTTGACCCCGACAACGCGGCAATTCCATACTTGACAGCCTTGGGGGATTTGATTGGAACTTCACTCCTCTACATGGCTTTCTCATTCCTCCACTTTGTTCATGATGATGAAATAATTAAAACAACGTAATTATCTATTTCCACCTTGTCGTAATTATCTGTGATACTATTTTTGTAGAATTCCGGTTGTTGTATATATTTTATATGGTGATTTGAGGGTTATAATGAATATTTCCTGTGATTAATTGCAAGTTTTTACCTTTTATCTAAATTTAATGACTAACCATCATTTATCAAAAACAAACCTATAAAGTAGAGGTAATTTGAATACGTTGCATAAAAGCACCATTAACCCTAACTGATAGCCAAACTAAACTAATGAGTACCAAAATCGTATTGCTTACCATGAATAATCTAACGGAAATCTACACTACGGTTCTGGTACGCATTCGGGTTGCGTTATCTTGAACTCAAACATCAATGAAATAGGAAAAGTAATTACTTTGAACGTAGACTTGAGCGAGAAGATAAATTTCAACTGGTTGAAGCTTCTTTGTACACGTAAAGGAAGTTATTCTGCGATTTACTTGGATTCTTCGGAAGTCAAGAAATCGGGCAATTTGATGCATTTGCACTTTTTGACGTGCTCGAGGAGAACATTGTAACGATGGAGGAGTTCATCGAATTTCTGACGTTCTTGCTCACGCTTGAGTTTGCTGTTTTCACGAGAACGACGAACAGCATCATTGTTCCGCAGTCGTTTAGTTTTGTATTCGTCAGACTCCCGGACGGTGTCCGCAACACGACGGTAGATACGAGTCGGAGGCAGAATAAGATGAGCTTTTCTGTTCGAAGTCTCTTGACTGACACTGCTTCGACGCTAAATACAGATAATATTTGGAATTGAAACACGTAAAATCTTACCGAGCTTCCACTGACGCTCCTAGGAGACGGAGAGGACGAAGTCTCCGTTGTGGAAGCTTGACTACAGACATCTACACTGCTGTGGTTGGAGGATGGACTGTCGTTCCCACATACGTCGACATAGAGGTCCGGGGATGTTTGACGAATCCCAGTGGTTGGGAGACTAGCACCAGCACTTTGGAGCATGGCGTTGAATGCTTCCAGTAGGATATCATTACCGGGCTTGAAAAGTTGCGCGTTTCCTGGGAGGATCGAATTCCACAAGTTTTGTTGGATCGGAACCGGGATCGGTTTGGCAAGTTTGGCTGCCGTCGCTTCGGTAGAATCACGGGCTTCCCGTTTAACCGCCAATGGAGCTCGAGCTAGCATTATCAGTGGTTAATTAGGAATAGCAGCAACTCCTTAAAATTATTGAATTACAAATCACACTTTTATATAAAAAACGAATACACGCGGGCGCCAAGTTGGAAGTTATGGCTGGAGTTGGCGCTGGCCAACAACTGCAGCGGAGCAAATTCCGTCAGGAGAATTTCATTCTTGACACGAAAAAATCGAGCGCGCTTTTTGTTGGGGAAGATTATCGACGTTTACAACTGCTGTTTTTTCACGAGTGTCTAGGTAAATTGTACTTACTATACCAAAATTCGCACTACTTCTACAGACGATGTTTGCAAACGAAATTAATTACCCCCAAATGGACAAGGAATCATTGATTTGAACTTGAAGTGTCAAGTGAAATTAAGAAACTTTAGTCTCAAGAAGTTTTTCCTCAAGGAAGGCAGTTTCCTTTGAGAATTCTTCAAAACAAACGATAAGGGGAAATCAAACCTGTACAATTCACACAGGTATATCCTTTTTTACACGGACGATCACCGAGAATCTTATTCTTAGTTCCCGAACCACCTTATGATGGCCATGATTTAATGTCTCTTTTCAGTCATGTGCACTTTGGTTGGCTGCATTGATAAATATCTGTGTTGTTGACGATCGATTGGCCGCAAAAATGCAAAGCAGTACGTTGTTGAAGTCGGTTTTCGTTCCTTTTACAGAAAAATATGAAAAACTTAACCGGAATTGTTTCCTGTCCCAAACACAAATTTGAAAAGCCTCTAGTTTGCCTAAGGTAGAAGACCGAAAACAATACAGGGAAGAGGGAAGTAAAAACTGTCGAAATTACTCCAAAGATACAGTAATCAAGTATAAACCGGTAGAAACGGCATAAGACCAACGATTGTAAAAACAACCAGCTATTCTTGCAAATCAAAAAGCAGTGGACGTGTGTGAAAACATCAAAACAAAATCAATCATACCAATTACATCAGGAGATTAATTGTCACTTCTAATTTCTTGCACCTCAGCGGTAACATTCGCTTCTAATTCTTCTAATGAACCAGAGATGAGAGGTTTCGTCATAGGTTCCTTCTTAAAGATATTGTACATTCTAAAAATAAAATAAATTGGGCAGAATCAAAACATACCAAAATAACATGCTCGACGACAAATGGATCATAATTATGTGGATTATCTCAGTTCGAGAATGCCACGGATTAACCACTTCTTCCGTTGTATTAACGTCTACCAATCCCATTAACGTAGACGGGATAATCATGGGGCCAATCTAAGTTGCAACATCAGGATCAGGATTAAGTCTACAGGATAAGATAAACGCCCTAAAAATAACATTAATCTTATGTTAAAGAACAACTCAATAGTTGCATTCCTGTTGGAAATGCTCAATTTCCTAAAAACTGCTTATCTATCACGCAAAAACCAAGATCTTACTTGTAGAGAAAGCAGAAATGTTCCTACAACGGATAGTTTCAATGTAACTCAGTGATAGATGTCTTCTTACAAGAAATCAGGAGCCTGAATAGATTATTCTTCCCGCACTATTTAGGGGCACATCCACAAAGCACATTAAATGCAGACCGTTCTGTGAACCTTCCTCTGGAGCAAAGGCGGACATAAATTCCCGAGTATCCAATGTTAGATGTTTCCTTGAACTCTATCCAAATAAAATACTCATCGATCACTGCAGAAAGAGCATTCACATTCTCGGTTGTGATAGTGGAGATTGTCACGTCCAAGGCTGTCAATCGAGAAGTTACAGATAGCAAAGAATCTAAAAATACAAATATTCTACAAAGAACAAAGTTAAATTTCCTTACAAGTCAAAACCTACCATGATGTACTCTTAACTTTTTACATAGGTGTTAAATGATTGTCCAGGTAACCAATCATTTCTGCAAATACTGAATTTGGAATGTTCGAAATCAGGAAGTGGTCCATCAAATGCGAAAAGTCAATGGAAAGCACTATAAATACACAGAAATGTCAAAGCTCGTGTTAACAATAAACTTAAACTTTCTAGTGTACTCAACAGCTTTCACATCAATTTTAATAAAAAAAATTAACCTAAATCTTTATACGGCACGTTAGACAGAACCTAAGGAGAAACAGAGATCACATATACAAAATGACTACACTATTGTTATCACATTTGGATTCCATAGTGCAATGCCGATGCAACATCAGCGTCTAGCCACTTCAAGTTGAAGTAATAGTTAAGATATCGAAATAGTAGTGGAATTCCAACTATTCAGTGATGAAGAGATTGTAAACAGTGCTGAAATCCATGGAAGCTCAGTATATCCCCACTTGTAAAATCTAAACAAGCCAACCATCCAAAGAACCGCCCATATTTGTAAGAAACAAAAATTGATGTGATTTTTCCATTGCGATAAAAATCACTGGGATCTCCAAGTCAAAAGCTAGTCATGACATCGGGTGGATATTCTGTATTTAGCCATTTAAACAACTTGGAAATCAATCAAACAATACACTAAAATAGGAGTTGGCAAATGTAAAGAGAGAAATGTAGCACGATGAAAACAACACGAATAATGTTAACAATCCGAAATCACTAATTTCACGAGTAGTATTGATGGAGTTACGAACACGTGGATATGATGAAAACAGAAAAGTGATATATGAGAACACAATGAATGATTAACCTCAATTTCTCATGCGAAAAATGGTTATCTTATTAGGATCACTACAAATACATCATGATCAAGAGCAGACTGAGAATGAAATTACTACAAATAGATATAAACCAAAATTAACTGAGGAAGAAAAGAAACAAGGAAAGTAACTTTAGTTGAAGTAACTCTTAGAGTCAGCAAATGCGAAACCGATTCCTGAGGAATATATTCAGAATCCCCAATCCAATTTAGTTGAACATCCTCCTGAAGAGAGACAATTCTTCAAATTCATAAACCTGGGTGTTCTATCACTACTTCAAAGAAGTAATCAAGTAGCCATAAATTATCATTAAGTGTGAAATCAAGAAAAAATTGATATTAAAAAAGGAAATTTTAGAGATAAATGATCGAAAATGCAGCAAATAGATAAAGAAATATCGTTTTATCTTTTGGCGCGTGATATGAAATTTCACACATTTATTCGATTCTCTTCTATTCGAAAATATTCAGTAAAAAGAATAACAGATTCTGAATAATCACCCACAAGAAGTATATCTTTCTACTAAAGGTTACATCGAACAAAGTTACTTCGCTGGTAAAAGAGGGGAAAAATTACTAGTGAAATCTGAAGAGAAAGTGATAACAAAATGGCGCGAAAAAACAATTGAATAATGGTAGTTTTCGCTGTGAAACCGTGTGTGCGCTCAGGAACGGGTTTAACTCATTTTTTAAATGAAATAAAAAGAGTTTCTTTGTTTTTAAATTGAACTTTTATTTTTTATGAAATCAAATTCTTGACATTGAACTGCTAATATGTTCTCCATGGAAATTGCAAGTTTCAAGCACGTTGAGTAACTTCAATTTTAATCTTGAACCAAAAAGAAATGTTTTTATTTACATTTTGCGTGTTCGCCTCTGTTTCGGAAATAAAACCGCGTAGCAAAAATTTGTTTGCGAATTTTATTTTTTCCTTGTTGATTTTTAGGATATGAGAGTTACGATTCACCAGAGGCAGCAAGCCATTCGTCCCTGCGTTGGTGGCACTGTACATACCGCTTAACCTTCACCCGTAGTATGTGCATTTTGCACCTCAATCATTGGAAGGAAATTATTTTTAATCCGCCCGGTTTTTTCAAGACGGAGAAAATGATCGAAGACAAAATTCTACAAAGGCGGTGCCAGGAAGAATGAAATTCACTTATAAACCCCTCAGTAATGAACTAAGGAGTCATTTTTGTGTTTCCCTTTGTTAAACTCAACACAAACATGAGCTTTCCTCTTGCGGCCTATGGTGTCAACCCCGACGATGTACGGTACTTCCATGTGAACTCGGTAGTCCGTGGAAAAGGTCGGGATCGTCTCAAGTACTTGGACATGGAAGGACGATGGGTCCTCAGCGGGAGAAGCATTCCTTACATTTCTGCTACTTTCAACCATCTGGAGAAGTTGAACTACGCTCAAGGACCTCTCTTTGTAAGTTCTCGGGAAGATGGACTTTCACTAACTTTTTACAGGACATTACTCAACCTGCCTTGGATGCCATTGGAATGGTCGGATGGACTCCGGAGAAACAACCCAAGAAGAAGAAGCCGTTCGTCATCGAACCCCCTCCAGTTGTGGAAGTCGTCGAGGAACCTCAATCCCCGAGAGAAGCTATGCCCCACCGGTCTGCTGGATACGGTCTCGCTCATCAAAAACGAAAACTTTCAATCCCCGATCGTTCCCGCAGTCCTTCTATCACTTCCCGTGGAGCTTCTCCTACGCCTGAATTTGACAGATACGCTGCCAAATACCACAGAAAAGGTGAGTTTTTTGAAGATTTCTAAATATTGAAGGGTTAATTAGTCTCGAAACGGCAATGCCCAGATCTTCAAAAAAGTATTACTCTCTTCATTGAATTGGATGGTTCCATCGATGAGACCGATTCGGGTTTGCCTTCTTCCAATTTCTCTTCTCCAGGAATCCCTTCTGGGCAGTTGACTCCTCATCAGATGTTCCAGAAGGAAATTGTGGAATTTGACAGAAGCAAATTGAAACACCACGAGAAGAACCCTAAGGGGAACTCGGAGAACAGCTTTGAAAAATTCAAAAGGGAAATTGAGGAGTTCAACAGGTCGAAACTGCGGCAAGTCAAGACACAGAAGAGTAATTACGTCTCTTCCTTGTCTCCCAAAGAGATACTCAATACTGAAATCAGGAATTTTAACAGAAACAAACTAAAGCACACTGACACAAAAATTTCTTCGTCTCCGGTTTTCGACAAGAAGAATAAATACGTTCCGGAAGACCTCTACGTTCTGATCCCCTTGAGTAACTACAAAGAGGAGGGATGCCAAACGGATCCAATTGAAGTAGTCGAAGTTCCCCCCGAGCCTGATTCCGGAATTGGACTAGAGGAAGAATTTGAGTGGGCCTTAGTCGAGGAAAAAGTGTCTCTAATTAGGATTGAAGAAACAGAATACTATCTCGAGGAGGGTGATGAAGACTGGGATGCCTATGAATGCTAAATTGTCTATAAAATGATTTTATCCATGAGACTTTAGAGAGAATAGTTAATTACTTAAATTAAATTTAGATTCCATTACTTATTACGGTACAAAATGGAACGGATCTCGTGATGACCAAGGCTACAGTTCCGGAGCTCCCAGTCCCAATGCTAGTGGACAAGGTTTGGAATTTCCACTTTTACGAGTTTCATTTCTGGTTAGAACCTTTTGAGAGAATGCCCCACCGTACCCAGGCCATTTCCCCCCTCCCCGAGTTCCGCGGTCGATACGATAGCGAATATGATCCTTCTTATTTGAAACGAGGTAATGAACATGTTTTGTGGACTGTCTAAGTGCCTTCATTCCAGCGAATGAATCCGGACGATATGAGAACGATGTAACTGAGATCAAAGCCCGAGCCGACCGCGCCAAGCACAACCCAAGGGCTGGAAGTTACGGGGCACGATATCACAGCGACTACTCGTCTGGGTAAGGAGTTAACTAATTCAGTATCTTTTAATTCGAGTCTTACAGTTCCGAGCAACCTTCCCCAAATAAGAGAGTCCAAACAGCAGAGGAGTATCTGCTGGAGAGCTATCACAAAATGACCCCTCGTGGAAGTCGCTATCAACCCGCTTAACCTCACGCTCACCCCTAGATTAAAAGTACACTGCCTAATTCATTCGAAGAAGTACTACCAACCCCTTACTGCACGATGGAATAAAACACTGTAGAATACTTTATGAAAACAAACTACAAATTTGGAAATTGTACCGTTTCGGAAAATCTAAAAGTAGATATCACAGTTATGAGTGGGGGAGATTCACCGGGTCTTAATACCACAACTCCGGAAAGAGAAACATCAACAAATTAATGGCAATGAGGGAGATGTAGAAGGTGAGGGAAGCGTTCTCTAGCCTTCTGATCACTCTTTCCCAGTAGACAGGGAGGACATGGAAGGATCGCATTTCCCTTTTTACTTGGAGGAATTCTCGCATTAGAGCTATTAGGAGATCTAGTTTCTGCACATCAGCTGGAGGAGCAGGAACGGAAGTCGCTGTTAGGACTGTTTCTGTCACAATTTGCTCTTGAGATTGTTGTTGATACTCAGTAAAGTTGATCTAAAAATGGCATTTGCTTCATCAAAGGATCGAAGACCAACCTGAGTCGGAATCAGCGTCTTGAAAGCTCCACTATCCATGCTGGAGTGGTTTGACCTCATTTGGATATTTTTGTTCCTTCTAGTCTCATCCCCTCTGTTGAACGTGAATCCTCGAGGGACATAGCAACAGAAAAGTCTTTTCGCGGCGAGAAAACGAAGCATCCAAGGTATTGCCTGAAAACTACCCCTTCCAGTTTAATAACGACAGATCAAAATACCGAGAAATGCTGATTTCGAAGAGCATACTTTTCCAAATGGACAAAAATGGAAGTAGTACAGGTAGCAATACTGATAATTAAGATCAATGACATGTAGTAAATGCCTGAAATTGAGCATTTATTAGCTTCACCTTTAAATTAAGTAGTGTTACCTATCACTGGAACTTCACTAAAGGATCCTCTCTGTCCTGGTATGGACTCGAACGCGAATTTCATCTCATCCACCAGCATCAACAACATGACAGACAATGACAACAGAGTCATTATCCCGAGTCGGAATTTGGATTCCCTCCTCCCTGTAGCATTGATCGGGGCGTGGAACCCAATAACAGCAACCAATCCGACGAGCGTTGTAGGAAACACGAGATTGAAAACGTAATAAAAAGATTGCCGTCTGATGACGACGTAGATGTGGACCATTGAGAAAGATTCATTCTGGACATAGAAAACAGAGCCATTGGCCAGTTTTGCCTCGACCAAAAGCCACTCTTGATTATCATAAAAATCACCCAAGAAGACTTCGCTGTCGTCAGCGATGAGTTTAACGTAATCGGCTTGATAAGACCATGAACCAACCTGAAATAATGTAGTCATTGTAAAAGTCAAAAAATTTCCCCAGAACGTTTCCTAGTCCAATTTATCCATTGTTCGGAACCCGCAATTTTAGCCACCATTACAGCTTCAGGAAGAAAAATGTAGGAATCCCGACTGCAAGTGTCCAAATTGTTGTTCTGCAGCTAAAAGACGCCGGATTTCTGCTTCATTGAGTTCCGGTGTTATGGTTCCAAAAGTGGAAGTTTTATAACTAACTCCGCTCCACCTTCCGACCTTCTTTGATTCAAGTAAAGCTTCCAGAATGTACCCTTGCAGCTGGTTACTACTTTTATTATTTTCGAGGTTGATTTCGGGTCAGGAATATCATGGAGCTTCCATCGCCGGAGTCGACCAAGTCGAAACTATCGACACAACTCCTACTCAGATTATTATTACAACAACTAAAGTCGGTCCAGTGGAGCACTTGCATGTGTTTATTGATGTTGTCGATATCGAAAATGGAATTCATCTTCCTCCACTGAACTTGAGTGGATTGTTATTGCTTATTACTAGAGGTATTTTTAGAAAATCTCCAAATGATTGATGAGAATTTTTAGGGAGGTATACGATTAACTTCTTGAGGCCTTCTTCTTGGTATGGAGTCGCTTTCTACAGTGAACAGAAGGCCAATAACGAACTTCACGTCGACTTCCAGGAAAGACTCGTCAGAACTCTGCCTTCTCCAGAAGTCCCTTCGAAAGAAGAGGACAAGGTCCTCCAGAAACCCCCATTAAAAGTCACAACAGAAAGAACAGGCGGAAATGGGAAATCTGTAGAAAACTTGTTAATCACCCTTAAGTGGCTTTTGCCGAAAGATTATCGAACCAATCTCCAAGCAGTGGCTAATATGTCTCTCTATTGCAAAGAACACGTCCGATATAAGCTTCTGAAATTAGCAGACGAGGAGTCTGCCAAGGCTGTAGAAGTGAAACTGGACAATACTTTCGAGATACTACAAAAGAATAATAACAGTCGTCAGATCGTCGCTAATATCCTTCCTAAAACATGCTACAGACTCTGTTGGGCTTCCAAACTAGTAGCTCCATTTGAACATCACAATTTTGGCAAGGATATTGGGAAAGATTGTCAAGAGATTTCTCCAGTGAGAGCAGAGACAAGTTTGAGGGATTATCTAAGCTACGATATCCATCAAGGAGATTTAATAATTCACACTAACGTGACAGGAAATTCCGGTAATGAAGACGCAATTGTGACAGTAGAGGCGATTGAACTGCCTGAGGGGATTAAAGTTCACAACAACATCACTAATATTGTTCAGAATTTCCGGTTGGTTAGTTTTGAGGAGAAATTACTATTGATCAAGTTTTCAGAGCGACAGAATCAGAAAGCGAATTCGTTCTGCATGGATTAGATCCTAAGAAATACTATGCAGTTCAATACAGTTATGTCAAACGGTCCCCCTTCTCCTATAGTGAATCCGAGAGATTCATCATTGAATCCAAAATCTCCTCGGCGAAAAGTCCACTAAGAATCAGATTCACAACTAAAGATTCTCATGGAAATAGTAATTCAACCTCGAACTCCATGAATACGGAGGTCAAGCCGAGAATAATCATGCACATGGATCCTTCCTACCATGACTTCAGAATCGGAGTTGATGTGGATCCATTTTGTGACGCCAAAGGTCCTAATGCTTCCCAGCACTTCTGGTTATCCAGAGATCAACCACAATATGAACTAACTCATCTGGATCTTATCCCAGCCATTTGTGGAGTGAGGCCGGAGCATTCCCTCTGTGGAGGAAACACAGATGCCTTCAGCCACTACATCCCCGGGGTTACGAACACCACAACTTGTTCCAGCCCTAATCTCTGTTATGCTGGGAATCTCGAAGTCAACGGGAAAGTCTACGCCATGAAGAAAAGATGTGTAAATATTGTTAACTACTTTCCGATTTTAGAAGCCGAAACTAAAGAGAAAGCAAGATCTTCTGCCCCTAGAGTTCTGGCTTGGTCGTCAATAATAATATCTCTTATTCTCCGTTTTTAACCAAGTATTGCCGTGATTATCAAATATCCAATACCCGCGCGTTCTTAGGTGCTAGTTTTCCATCAAGTATAAAATTTGTAAAATAAACTTACAAAAAATGAGCAATTTTGCGTGTCGAAAGGAGCATACTTGAGATTCAAAGGACATAAAGCTCTGGAAGTGATAGGTACAAATACTCGGGCTCGACCATTGTGATGGATTTCCACAGTACTATCGATAGAGGACTCCGGGACCCTTCCTTGGATTCTAAAATCAAGACGTTTTTTAAATCAACGTGAAAAACCTACGAATGGTAAAGGTAAAACTCGGGTTTCCAAATCCATCTCAGAGGGACGAATGTAGTAGTAATCCCCTGATAGTCACTAGCATTCCAAGCAATGAAAGGATCGAACCAAGAGACATCGAAGTAAGCGGATAAGGTGGCCAAGTTGTTCCTCTGGTCCAAATCCACGATTTGATAAAGACTGGCTCTTACGTGGACTTCTATCGAGGAATTCGAGTGTAATACCGGTCTTCTGTAGGGCCTGCATCTCCTTCGAATGTAATCCAGTAATCTACTATTGGGGTCGTCGAACTTTTCCAAACCACTCTCGTCTTGACCAGTACTGTGAATACCCGCTGTTTCGAGATTCTCTGAAGGCCTATTCGCGAGTTCCACTGGTTTCAACCGCGTTTTGTGCTTCGCTGTAAAAACACCTGAAAGAAACTTGTCACATTTGTTTTGTAATTAATTTTAGAAAATCCTTGACCCTTCCATAAAAATCCGAATAAAAAAGGCTATTGTTCCATAAATATTATATTTATTTACACATTTCGGTTAAAGTCAAAGAGTCTCCAGGGAACCCGAGCTTTGAGGATGCTCGTTTGGACAACGTTGTGGGTTTTTCCCTGTTCTAGCAAGGATTTGAGATAACAGGGACTCAACTAGCTCTCCATTTTTGGAAGTCCTGATTATCTTCGATAAAACCGTTGCGAATTCAAAATGGGGAATTCTATGAAATTCATAAAACTCACCATCGACGTTGGAGATGATACTCATGGAGATGAAGCTGAACAACACAAGATTTGGCTTCATGTCGAATCAGATTCACCAAGTGGATTCTGAGCAAAGAGCGTCTGCGAGGCTGACAAGGGTCAGCCCAGCCGCCAGGGGCAAATCCGTAATCTCGTTCACCCTGGTAGCTCGACGAAGAAATTAAGATGACGCTCTTAATCTCCTGAAACGAAAATAAGCAACCTCACAGAATCAGAGATCAGATTTACAAGCGGCTTACAATTTTTTGCTGATTTACAACATTAGTATGATGTCTTCGGAAGTTCAGCGTTTCTGAATCCTACGCTGAAAAGCATTTATTAATCAGAATTTCACTTTTCTAAATCCCGGAGTACGTTTAAGACATATAAAAGATTAAAAAGACCGAGATATGCATAAAAATGAAATGTGAATTTCCTCGGAGACAGGTGTAAAAATTACTGAAGGAAACCTCAAACGAGACACAAATCCTCAACTCCAAGCAATTCCATAAAATTTTAAGCATTATCTCTATCATTTGAGAATTTTTTAGTACTAAGTACTTTTTTGGGTAAAAAAGTAAAATAACTATGAGAACTTTTAAAAAGTCCAAATACAGTAATCAAGGAATTTGAAATCAGTAAAATCGGATTCGAAAAAGTGTAAAGTGTACTGTGAAAACAGGTTCTAAGCAGTATTGTTAGGTGCCTACTACAATGGCCACTACCCCCGGATTTGCTCAGCGACTTGACTCCAGAATAAAAATTCCCTTAGGCAGCATCGTTTTACGCCTCTTAAAGGCTGCTTTGGCGGAAGCTCTCAGGAGTTTTCCTTTGCAGACATCTTTCGCTCTTTCTTTTGGAACCGAGATGCGCACCATGTTTTGCTCCCGGCAGAGAAGGACTCCCGCGCTCTAACAAAGCTTCAGGAATATAGAGAAGTCTCATGGATTCTCAGGATAAAGACGCTCTTTATGCATGCTTTTGCGTCAAGCATTGTTTTTGGTCTCTTTGGCAAGTGTTCATTCACGAAAGACATGTCTTTCTCATGTCAGCTTCCGAGACTCTTTACTCAGATATACACCACAATGCAATGTCGAAGATCAATGCATGCCTTCGGCGCCTTTGGCTGTGACACATTGTCGATATAACTATGCATCCCCTTATTTTCATTTTTGTCATCGTCACTTCATTGCCCCCAATAAAGAAGTAAAATTACAGTAGTCGGTTTTAAGAGTAATGAGTTCTTCCAATTTGGAAATGGAGAGTTTCGAAAGCCAAAACTACCATACCCAAAAAGACAGGAGTTTTAGGAAAAAATACTTTGCGAAGTAAATAGTAAAATTAAAATGGAGATTTTCCTGGATATTTTATTATTTTTGTTAAGTTTAGTATTAAATTGTTCGGAAATAACATTTATGGAACTATTAGGTTGTCAAAATTCGACATTACTTTCTTGACAACCTACTATTTAATGAATAGAAAGATGACCAGGAAACAAAAAAGGGAGACCTTTTATGTTACTACGACCAATGTAAGTACAACCAAATATTTCAGTTGAACCCTAATAAATCCAAATCAATTGGTAACAGAATTAACTAATTAATTAAAATAGTACACAAAATATTTAAAAATTAAGGAATTCATTTGTTATTTTCTGAAGATCATTTAGAACATCAACCAATGGGAAATCAAGAACTCTCGCATTATAAATTTTGTTCAATTTTTACCTAATAAAAAAATCCTGAGAATTTTCAAAATGTTCAGAAACTCTTAAAAGAATTGGACAATTTAGTCAGAATGACCCTGAAGTCAATTGAGATGTTCCCAGGATATTTAAAAACCTCAAACTTCTTGAACAAACATCAAAATTCAACGAGAAACTATCTAAAAGTCATTCCAGCGTTCCCAATGATCTTTAACAAATTTTCAAAATTTTTGCAAGAACATTAGCATTTGTTTAAAAATACCATAAATTATGTGAGAAGTTAATGAGGTTGTCTGACGTTCAAGGAATGATAACAATGCCAACCATCACCGAGAAAGCAGAAAAAATATTCTAAAAATTCTAGAATTATTTTAAAGTTTGTAAAACATGTACAAAAATACCAAAAATTCGACATAAATATTTGAAAACCTCTTTTGAGATTCTTGGAGTTTTTTAAAGAATTCTAAAATTTCCAAAAATACCAGGAAACCATTGTTGAAGTTGTTAAGGTTTTCTGAACATCTTGAAGAACTTGCAAGATACCAAAATTAAACAAAATGTCAAGAATTTGTTTCTAAGAATCCTGTGCTCTTCTGATAGATCTTGAGATCTGCAAAAAGGACAAAAATATGGAGAAACTGGAGAACCTTTTCTGAGGTTCCTAGAACTCTTTGGAAGCTCCTAAGATTCTTACAAAATATACCGAAACTATTAACAAATACCAGGAAATCTATTTTCAAACTCCTGAGATTTTATAGGAGGTATTGGAATTTCTCTTCTGATATGTTGTGATCCTTGACACATTTTCTCATATATAAATATTGTTTTATTAAACTTATTTAGCCTTCTGGTTGCCAATTTTTATATTTTGAGAAGTAATTTGAGGCTCTCCAAATATTCTTAAGTTTATCTGGTTAAAGGAAGATATTTACGTAGCAATTAGCTTATGACAAGTCGTAGAATCAGAAGATTTAAAGTTATTATTTCTTTTTATTGAAATAACTCTCCAGAAATGATCCTAACAGTTTTTCCTTTAACGGTAATCTTTTGAGATGGTTTATTAACGATAAAATCCCAAGAATGTAATTCAAAGGCCTATGATGATTTTCTATCACCCACTTGCTGTTTACTTTGTTAGGAGACAGTTTCATTATGATGTATTTCTATCTCATCATCAGTTCAGAATCTGGGATCTTATATAGTCATCTACAGTAAAGAAATCACAGAACTAATCATTGTTCATTTAAAGGACCTTCATTTCGTAATTAAAGACCGTGAATATTTGACAAAAGCTCTAATAAAAGATAAATCTCGAGTTTATGAGACATTTATAAAGTTTTTCATAATTTTTGTTGCTGAGCTTATCCATAGTCTTCACAACAACTCAAATTGCTTCTCTAGTAAACAACTCTTACCACGAAAGAACCCGCTTGCCGACTGTGACTACTTTGTGCTTGATGATTATTTCGATTATGCTACATTTCAGACTTTGTGTTGCTCTTCCTGGTGATTTTTGCTTTACTGGATGACGTAAATAATGTCCTATGAAAAAGAATGATGATATTGAGTTAGAGAGAATGTTAAATCTTTACTTTAACCTCTATTAAGTTGAATTAAAGTCCAGATTCCATATATCAACTGTCCCTCTTCATAGAAGGTGTGTTTTATATCATAAGTAAGAGTTTCGTGATTCTTCTTCAGTTGGTTTGGAGTGCGAATTCCATCTTCTGGAACTTCATTTCGTCAAGAGTCGGCGTTGAAGACCTTCATTGTTGAAGAGGATAGAAGAACCATTGGCCCATGATTCCAGGAACTCAGTCTGGTTTCCCTAGATTACTTTGTAGTTTTTGCTAAATTCTCAATAAACAAATTGGTCTATGTTTGGTATTGATGTCATGTTGAAAAATCACTTTGGATATCTATCTTTGTTTATTGGTTTTATTTCTTAATACCGAATAGATCTTAGCGATGTCCTGTACGAGTGTACAGAATAATGGTATATCACTTAATCAACAGATGATTGCTGCTTCTACCGGAGCTATAGTGACTTCTCTCATGGGTAAGAACCTTTTCTTGTTACGTAATCTCCTACTCCGTTTTAGTTACTCCTATGGATGTCGTGAAGATCCGGTTGCAGAGCCAAGTCCATCCAATAGCCAAAGGACAATGCTTCTACTACAGCAATGGCCTCATGGACCATCTCTGTGTGAATTGTGCCGACCCAAAGAAGGAAATACCTTGTCAGTGGTTTAACAGACCTGGGCATTTCAACGGAACGATCGATGCTTTCATCAAAATTGCTAGGTATGAGGGAATCCGATCTCTCTGGAGTGGGCTTTCACCCACAATCGTTAGTGCAATCCCAGCAACAGTATTCTACTACACTTTGTATGACAACCTCCTCCGGGCATCTATCAATCGTTTCGGAGACAAGTTCTATAACCCCTTGGTTGTTGGAGTCATTGCTAGAACGACTGCTGTTACTCTTGTTTCCCCATTCGAGATGATTCGGACGAAGATGCAATCAGAACAACTTTCCTATAACCAGATTGGAAGAGCCTTGAGGCTGACTGTCCAAGCAGATGGTTATGTCAGTTTATTCCGAGGCTTGGCTCCTACGATCATGAGGGACATTCCCTTTTCTGGTGAGTTTGTTAGTTTCCATTATTGTGTTTGAATTCAAACCTTCAGCAATATACTGGACGAGCTTGGAAGCCATGAAGAAACAACTACTACAACGTTTGGATCAGAAAAACACGACTTTTGGCATTAGTTTTACTTGTGGAGCTATTTCCGGAACCATTGCAGCCATTGTTACCCAGCCATTTGATCTTGTTAAAACCCACAAACAAATCACCTTAGGGGAGGTTGGAAATGGAACCCATACTCTTCGAGTGAACGAAACTTCAACAATGAATGCTATTCGTCACTTGGTTCGGACTCAAGGTTATCAAGCCATCTTTGCAGGTACTTTATGATCATTTATTGCCTTAACACCGTAATTGTTTACAGGATTGACACCAAGGATCGTTAAGATAGCTCCGGCGTGTGCTACAATGATTGCCACCTACGATTACTTGAAAAACTTTTTCCAAAAACGGAACCTAAAGAGAAATGCATTATGATGGATCAAGGGAATCTCAGACTGGTCAAGATAATTGGTTAATGATGTTGATTTGAATTTAGAGTAGAGACGTTAGGTAAAGTTAAATCATCTAATACGGCTTAATTCTGTATTCGACTTCTGCAAATCCTTGCCCGCGGATTCCGTTGGCTTTGAATTCACACATGTTCTCCTCTATGTAGCAATTGAGGTCGAGTCCCATTTTGCATCTGACGGAATCCACGACTTTGACTTCAACGTCGTACTTCAATGGACCAGCTCTGAAGCTGTAATGGAACGTTTTTGGGAAAATCTTGTTTTCTCCAATGTTCGAGAGATGCAGGTCGATGTGGTCTACAGGGATTTTCTCGAGTTTACTAAAATAATTCAATTATGCTTGTAATTAAGCATGAGAACTAACGGAGTGACGACATATCCAAATTGTAGATGGGTAAAAACGGTTTCTGGCATGGAGATCAAACTCGTGTGGATGCAAGTCCCGTCTTCCAGGTGATAGATAATCATGATATATCTTCTTATTTGACTCCAGTTCCTGTACTTTGTGATCGTGTGGTCTCTCATGCTAATCATTTTGACGTCTTCTGGAGTCTGATACTCTCCGATGATGAACTTCCCACTTAACTGTCCAAATTGTTCGTAATGAGTTTGATGGGTGTCCTTCATTTTCTGGAACAGCTCCTTCGACCAGGGTTCCATCGCAATTGACCTCCCAATGGCCTCAGGAGAACACTCAGTGTCGAAATCGAAGTACTCTCCTCGATTCTCCCAAACCAGATCGAAGGAAGCCGGAATCCTCTTTATTGAGGAATTTAACTCCAGATCTGGTCCGACAACTTTAACATTCGGCTGACAAGCCTCTGCTGGCACCAGGAAACCATTGAAGGAAATATGCCATTTTCTCATAGGCTCAATACAACGGACACGAAAGCCGGACTCTGTGCAGTATTCCTCGTTGCTCCTGAGAGCCTAAAAGAAACAACCTAATTTCAAGCCTATTCATCCCAGATTGCCTACTTTTACATTACTGGTTGCTGGTAGTTGTTCGTTGACGAAAGTACCTAACCCAGGAACCTTGATGACACAGAAGAGGTTGATGATGTCATTTTGACGCTGAGCCATCCCCAAGGTGAACCACCATCCATTGTAGTTGGAAGCGTCAAAAAAGACACAATCACCGGCTCTTGGTTGGTCTAGAAAAATTAACTTCATTTCAGGGACAGAAAAAAGAATATACCCTGAGGCAATACCTGCTTCTTTTCCATAGCTTCTATGTTTCTTGCAGTTCCCCCGAATTGACCGTCAAGCAAAGTCTCGTCAATTTCCCCCTAAAATTGATATTTCCAAAATAACTAATTTTAATTAATTACCGTAGTTTTCCCCCTATGTTCAGATTTGGCTTTTTGCTGTCTTTTCGCAATGACATATTTCATCAAGGCAAATTTCAAAGGAAAAAAAACTGTCGGTTCCGAATAGACTCCCAGAATTTTTTCCCCATTTTTTATTACTAGGAAATAAATCAAAGTAGCAATAATTATGACTGGAATTAAAATCAACATGACTCTGATGGAATAACTAGTCCAAATAAATTTTTATATTGATATATTTTGACTTTAAAGGGAACTAATGGTTTTGATAAGAGCAATTCACTATTTGATTATGGTTTTTCTGGGTTATCAGTTCAGTTTTAAGACGACTTCTACGTTCTTTATCGATTATCCGATCAAAAGAGTAATTTTTTGGGGAAAATGATTGCATAGATGTTGGCATGAAAGCTCTCAATCTTTTATTCCAGTCTCGAACATAATAAAGGAAACCCACAGGAAGACAAAATGCTTTTTTTCGGCCGTATCCTTTTTTATTTACTATGGGAATAGAAAACAAGGTGTCAAAAATGTCTTTGATTTAAAATTTGTTCTGGTTGTACTAGTCCTCTGGTCGTTTTCTGGAATCACTGATAAAACTCAGTCCAATTTAACGTGTTCTTTAATTTCTTTCTGATGTACTTTTCGTCTAGCTTTTAGGACTTAACTTTTAAAAAACATGGATTCTGAAGCGTTCCGGAAATATGGGAAAGAAATGGTGGATTTCGTAGCTGATTACTGGGACAGTTTGAAAGATAGACAAGCTTTGCCGGATGTCAAACCAGGATATATCTGGGATATGGTAGGAAAGTTAAGAAACATTAATTTACTGGACTTTTTAGGTTCCCAAAGACCCTCCGGAAAAACCAGAAGATTGGAAGCAGATCTTCGCCGACATCGATCCAGTAGTTCTTAGTAAAAACACAAATTGGCATCATCCCCATTTTTTCGCGTATTTCTCAACAGCTTGTAGTTACCCGGCAATCATGGCTGATATCCTTTCTGGAGGAATTGCGAGTATCGGATTCTCATGGGTAAACTTTTATTTTTTAATTAAAAATTGAAATAATTTAAAGAAATCATCTCCTTCCATGACGGAACTGGAAATGGTGACTACTGATTGGATTGCCAAAGCCATCGGTCTTCCAGATTTCTTCCTTAACTCTGATTCTGGCCCTGGAGCGGGAATTATCCAGAGTACTGCTAGTGACGCCACCTTCGTTGCTATTCTGAGTGCAAGAGCCAGAGCTGTAGCCGTAAGTTTTCTGGAGAATAATCTTTCTCATGTCTCTTCTAGTCTTACAAGGAAAACAGCAAGTTAGCTCGACTTTATTCCACCGTATCCAAAGCATTTCCTATGTTTTATTTCAAGGAGAAAAAGGACAAACCTGACCCTATTATAACTTTCGAGAATCACGATGCCAGTGTGATCAGTAAATTAGTCGCCTACTGTTCTGACCAAGCCCATTCATCTGTAGACAAAGGAGTGATGCTTGCTGGAGTCAAGATGAGAAAGCTGAAGACCGTCGTCGGAGGTCAGTTGAATAACTACTACGTTGAAGGAGCCACTCTCGAAGAAGCGATCCAAGAAGACCGAGCCAGAGGTCTGATTCCTTTCATCTACGTCGCTACAGTAGGCATGACAAACACCTGCGGGTCGGATGACCTCAAAGTAATCGGTCCTATCTGCAACAGGGAAAAACTCTGGATGCACGTGGATGCTGCCTACGCCGGGAGTTTCGCTATTTGCCCGGAATTCCGTTACTTACTAAATGGGATCGAGTACGTGGATAGTTTTAACTTCAACGTGCATAAAGCGATGGAGATCAACTTTGACTGTTCTCCAATGTGGTTCAAGGACGCTAAAGAGGCTACCCAGTACTTCAATGTGGAGGCTGAATACCTCAAACACGAATATCAAGCAGTCGCGACTGATTACAGGGTTGGGGAAGTTTTAGAATTCAATTACTATTTCTTACTTTCAGCATCTCCAAATCGCTCTTGGCCGTAGATTCAGGTCTCTCAAAATTTGGTTCGTCTTCAGATCCCTCGGAATAGAACATCTCCAAAGTACCCTCAGAAGGAGAATCGAACTCGCCGATGAATTTGCAGAATTGATTTCGAAAGACGCAGAGTTTGAAATCATCGTTCCACCTCATCTCGCACTCATCTGCTTCCGACACAAAAGCAACAACAGCTTCAACGAAAAACTCCTCGCTGCCATCAATGATGATCACAGAATCCATCTGGTTGGGGCGAAGGTTCATGACGTATTCTTCCTTCGATTGGCCATCTGCAGTACTCATACAGTATCCTCCGATGTTACTTTTGCCTATGAAGTAATCAAGGATATCCTCGCCAAGCTTAGTCCTTAAGGTTTTTATTAAATTTAATTATTAATTTAAGATTAATTAAAAGTAAATGTTTTAGATTAAAGATTTCTTTCACAAAACTCAATCAGAAATTTGATTTATTGATTGACACACCCGTCAAGTACATTAATGCCCAAATTACTTCGGAAGTTTCCTTCTTTACTCATTTAACCTCTATTTATGGCTCTTGGTCGGTCTCTCGATTGACATTGTTGGTTTTTCAGCCAACATAAAATAATTGTTCTGTAATGTCATCAATAACATAAAAACGTACTGTTTCTACAAGAAAAAATCCTGAAGTATACTATAAAATACCAAATAAATTCCTACCGCGAAGTCCCTCAAACCAAAATAGAGTTATCCATTCCTAGTTTCGAAAAGAAATTCGTGTTGCGGTTAACTCAAGGGAAAAAATCCCTCAAAAATTTGTAGTTAAAACAGTTTTCTTTATTTTATACTTTTTGTGACGTTTTTTGTAAAATGAGTGTTCTGTGGAAGAGTAATTCGTCGTTCGCATCCTGGAGATAAATATAAACCACGTCAAAATCTAAGACAGAAAATGGAAATAATATTGTTAATCATCTGCAAAATTCTTGTAAAATATCCATTCTAGAAGGCTTCTAAATTATCCAATTTTAATAATATTGATAAATTTACTGAAAAATAAACAAAGAACGTTGGTTTTGATATATATCTAGGGTGCTTTTCATTACCTTTTATATTCAGTTTTCCTAGTCTTATAATTATTGTGAATATAAACATTCAATAAATCATGAATTTTCAATGATAATTTTCATAACAAAGAAACCTTGATTGGAAATGGAAAAAACGCTTACATATTGGAGAAATTTATAATTAGAATAAATTAATATTAAAAATGAAAAAAGCAACTTTACCATCATTAAAATTACTATATTCGCGTCCTCTTAAACAATTCTATCATCAACAGTAACAGTGACGTAGGATATAAACTTCCCAGATATGAGGTTGTATACATCAAAAGCATATTGTTATAAAAATTATCTCCACATGGAATTCTGGACCTTTTGGCTTCAAAGATTATTTTTAAAATTCCAAAGAACTCTAGAGTATTACAAATTTCTAATAAATTCCGGAAAATCCCAGAAGTATCCACGGAATCCTGATCACCACAAAACCACATTTTTGCAGTTCAAATTCATAACACATGTTGAAATGATAATAGAGAACGAAGAAACAAAGAATAGGTACAATGTTGCACAACAGAAACAGGAATATCCAGTCCCATCACGAAGAGAGAACATCATCCAAAAAATTCCAAACTGATCAAAATTAATCTTTTGATACCCGACTACGTTGAAATCAATTTACCGGATCGTGATTATTATTCAAGCTCTAGTAATCCGATTACGATCTTCCAACTGGATTTGTCTCGCTTATTTATTGTCCACAATTTTCATAACCAGTCACAGGGCTAATCAATGATTATTATGCTAGAAAAGGAACGGGTCTTATTAGAAATATTACCCAAAGTAACATAAAAACTCGAGCACCGTAACTAAAGCAAAACTAACATCCATCTATTTGCCTTTATTTCACGCAACTTGTGGCAACTTGTAGATCAACTGTCCAGAGGACATACGACGTTTGATCTCGGACCATAGAAGGGAACGCTCTGTCTGAACCTTGGACAACATTCCACCATTTTCCAGAGCTCGACGGGAAAGATATGGAAGTACATCCTCGACAGGTCCATAGGGGACATACTTGTAAACGGAATAACCAGCTTGACCTAGGGAAAATGACACCTGAAAGCACATTCATTACCGAAAGTGTCAAGAAAAGCAATCGACTCACTTGATCGCACATTCCGAAGAGTTGGGCGAAGCAGATAACACGTTCACTCGGGGCGATTTTGTTATCTTTCATTAGTTTGACTGCATATCTTATTGCTTCCTCATTATGAGAAGCTACCATAACAGATACTTGACCTATACCTCGAGCAGCACGCTCTTTGATAATACGATCGAGGCATTTGTAATACATTTCAGAAGTTGCGTTGTAGGTTGGGTTGATTGGATCTTCATATCCAACAGCTTTGGCACGTTTACGTTCCTGGTCCATATAAGCTCCTCGAACGAGTTTGCAGCCGAAATGGAAATTTTCTCGTCGGGCAAGACTCATATCAATTTCAATATTAGTCAAAGCGTTCTTCAAGTAAGCTTGATATGTGTTGAGGATCTGTCCCCCATTCTTGTTATATTTCCTCATCATTGCTACAGTCAGTCGTGAAATAGCAGGCTGGAAATACGTCTGCTCTGCATCAATCATTATCCTAACTCCTTTTTCGGCAGCATGGTCAGCTACATGAATAAGACGCTGCATCATGTTGGCGAATTCTTGCTCCTCAGCTTTTGAGAGATTCTCAATCAGTGGCTGAACTTTGCCTGTACGGACATTCAAAACCTTGAACATTGAAGTCAACTCCTTGTTCTCGTCGAGTAAATTCCCCCAGTCGTGGAAATCTACAAAGCCATCTTCATCGAAGTCAACCGTTTTGAACCATTCTTGAACTTGTTTATCATCCACTTTGATTCCAAACTCCTTCAATCTCTTCAAGAAGTCCTCTTCGCTGATCTTGCTCATAACAAGTGTTTCCCAAGAAGATCCAGTAAGGGCTTTGAAAAAGTTCTGAGTTTGAGCAATAGTTTCAGAGAGCTTCAGCAAAAGCTGTGGACGGCCTAAAGCTGTCAATTTGATGGCAGTGAACCCTTCTCGACCAGTAGCCTCAGCAACAGAGTCAATACTTTGGCAGAAAATATCCACGTTCTTGTCACATTCTCGTTCGCCGACGTAGAAATAAGTTCTGGCACTGACGACATCTAGACGACGATCACCAAATTCCTTGTGGACACTAAATTGCTTATGAGTTTTCTCAATTGTTTGATCGTCAACGACGGCCTCGAGTGGTTTAGGGATCTCATCAGCACCAACAATTCCTTCTACGGCTTTTTCTTCAGCTTCTTCTTGAGAAATATCGGATTCGACGCTGTAGTCGAGAATAGACTTGACTCCGAATCGACGGATCCGTTGGACCGTCGGTGAAACCTAAAAATAAGTTAATATATTAAAAATATTGCTACTTACCTCATCACGTGTTTCTCCAGCAACAAAATGCCCATAGAATGTCGCTTTTAAAATACGCTTGAAGAGAGATGCTCCAAGTATTTTCCGCAAAAATTGCAAAATACGTTGATTGTGTTGAACGAGGAACTCGACAGAGCACAACCGAAGAACAATCAAAGCTCTGAGGAGTTCGTAATTTGTTTTGCTCTAAAAAAAACTTAAAAACAATAAAAAACAATAAATCAAACCTTAAAAGCTTCCTTGGTATTGGTGAAGGACAAATCAAGCTTATTGAAGCATCGTTCGACTTCTTCAGCAGCTGTCGGGGTCGCAGCAACCGAGACAACCGAGTGTCGAGAAGTAGGGTTCTTTGGTGTTTTTATCAGAGGTGGATGATTGTGGGTTTGACGTGAACTGGAGGAAGTAGGAGTTAACCAGGATGCTCGATAGACTTGTAACAAGACATGCTGGGTGGTTCTGGAGGCTACACCACGAGAAGTCAAAGGCATTGAGGCTTTAACAACAGCCTAAAAGTATGACGGTTAGAATCAAAGGTCGATAAAAATCTAGGGACGTAACGAACATTTCGAAGGCCAACATAAAGTTTGAACGACCAAATCAGGTTTGTGAGGGAATCGACCGGACTCAAACATAAGACAACATCGCGTGAATACTTTCAAACATTTACAAACGGCGCTTTACCTCAACACAAACTTTGTCGCAATTTTGATTACAGCATTTAAACTTCTGTCTGTTGACAGAGCCGAGCTGAGTGCAAATCGAACTGAGATATCCTCAAAAGCTGTTCTCGAATTTTCGTCATAAGGAAAAAAGAACGACTTTAGCTGAAATCAAAAAACAAATGTTCAAAAAGTGAAAGTTTAAAATCTATTGAAAAATACATAAATAACTCATGGAGTCACGCTGAGGCCATCAATAAAAGAGAACATTGCAGAAAGGATATATGAAACTCGTGGTACCTCTCCTTAATGAAACATAAAAGAGTTACGAAGAAATTGAATCAAAGACCACCACGTTGTCTGACACAACCACGTGCATATGCAACAGAAAACTGCTTAAAGCAATGTCAATACTCAAAACAGCTGTTTTCCAAGGTAAGTAGAAAATAATCACAGAAAAAACAGGAATAATGAAAATATTGAGCTCACGTAAACGTGAAGTGCAGCATAACAACAAAATTCCTACGCGTTTGACGACAAATACAAAAAAGCAAAAAAGTGCTCGCTCTTTCACAGTTGAGGCAAGTGAGGCAAATGCCTCCCAGACATCGGTCGGTCCCGCGTGGAATTGTCGCTCTTCTTTTGTCCTCCCGTGTTTTGTTTTTCATTGGCTTTCTACTATCACTTTACTACTTGTTTTATACCGAATTCTATTTACTGCTTTAGATCATGATGTCATTGAAGAATCACCAAGCAAATAAGATTTGAAAAAGGAAGGAACGTGATATCGACTAGATATGCACTGTATTTGCACTAAAAGTACCTGTTCCAGATGTTGGAGATCTTCTAGGGACCGTTATCAGCGGGAACTTCTTTTATCAGACTTATCAACATTGCTTCATAGATAAGAGGACTTTAGAAAAGCATGAATGTTCCAAAGGTGGGATTTATAAGTTGATTTGATATACAACTTCAATTTTAGTTCATAAGAAGCACATAAAAAGATCATCATTCTTTATTTACACGGTTGAAAACTTCTTATTTGCTGTTGGTTTAGGTATTTGAAATACAGTCATATGTACTCGGAAGTGAAAAGACCGCCATTTCGTTGGATTTCAATTGCTGTAGCATTCTACCACAGGTTAGCTCTTATTGAACTTTTAAAGAGTGATTAAATGAGTATTTCTGCCATCTGACTGCCTTTACAACCTGTTACTTTTAATATTTTACTGTTTATTTCCAGACGATGCGCAGTTTTATACTGAATCTGTATTCAATCTAGATATCTGTGTTTTCCGTGCATTATCAACGCTTGTTATTAATTCAGGAGTTACTTCCGACCCAGACGAACGGATAGTTTGAACAGAACTCATGAAGAACCTAAGAGAGGAAGTACTTGCTTCTTGAATACAAGATTAAATTTTACTACAAGGATACTCGTCTTCTAGAATACTTTATGCCTACCTTCTCTGTTCGTGTTTATGAACAACATGTTACTGATCTTTGGACTTATTAATACAAGGAATTCCTGAAAACAGTTACTTTCAGCTGATGTTTTTTAAATATATATACGAAAAATTCAAAATAACTCAATGACCTCAAGTTCTTTGATCTTCTAAAACAGAATTTTCTACTTTTATCTAATTATGAATTGTTTGTTGTTTTAGGCTAAAGTAAATAAATGTACTGTAATGAAATTTGGATTCCCTTCTATGAATCAGAAATAGTTTGGCATGAATTATTAAGACAATGAGGTTTATTGCAAAGTGCAAGTGAATTCCCGCTACGACTCCCTGACGAGTTCTCTAACTTTCAAAAATAAGTAGAAATTAGAGTTGAAAACAACTTAGAGAATTTGTAACGAAATTGTTTCCTTAATTTTGTATCGTTAATCTAGAACATGTTTACAGTGAAAGAATACCTCGCTGATAGAATGCTAAAAGGAAAACGAGTCATGTCGAACCCAACAATGTGGATTTCGCCATGAGGCACTGGAAAAGTGAATTCTGAAACCAAATGATGACAATATTTGAAGTCGAAGAATGGAATAAAGAGGAAATATTGACTCAAGCTTTGTGGACTTTTAAGAGTCGTTTTTCCTTCAATAGTCCTTTCAACAGTTGAAATTAAGTTTAAGCTCCATAATCAATTGAGAAAATGAGTAAAAATTCCTTTCTATGGATAAAATAGCTTTTCACTAACTTTACTTTACCTGTAAAATTTGCGAATGTATTAAATTCCCTGATTGTCAAATCCGTCACCCTACTAAACTAAGCAACAGTCGGACGATAGGATACTGTAATCGGCAAGAATCCGTTCTTGTTCTTGTTTTTGCTAGCTCTTCTGATTATGTGATGTCTGACATCTCTGTTCAAAAAAGCGTAGAGGATCCAATTCCCTATAATGCTTTTATTATGACTCATTTGGATGGACTCGCAAACCTGCAGAATTGACGTAGGGAAGCATATTTCCGATTAGTTGACCTGTTTTGAACCTGGAATCAGTTACTTTCATTATTACTTGTGGTTCTCGGACCAACCATGTGGAATTAGTATCAAACTCGGGTAACTGCAGCAATTTGGCAAGAAAGGGGCTTGCTGTGAAGAACCAAAAAGGCCCCCAGCAAGTGAAATGGAAGATACTGATTCTCCAGATGGATTTCGTAAGCTCACACATGTAGCGAGGTCTTCGTACTTTCAGCATGCCGTATCCTGGAACTGGGTTATATTTTTAGTAAGACCAGAACAAACCTTTGCGTTCTTGGAATTTGTTTCTCACGTGTCTGACGAGCATGAAGTAACAGATGGCCATAACACAGAGGGGAATCGTGAACCCGCACATGAAGGTGTAGTTAACGAAATACAACTCCAATCTCTGTGGCATCCGTGTGAGACAGATGATTTGACTCGCATTGAGATCGAAGTGGATATAGATGGTGTCTGTGTACCTTGACTCCCAGAATATCGGGACAAATACACAGGCAATAATTCCAATCAGAATGGGAACAAAGATGGTTTTAGTGGTAGAAGCAATGTACCTCCAACGAGTACAAATAACCAGGTACCGTTGGAGCGACATTGCCGTGAGAATCACGACTGAAAAAAGTTTTCCTCCTCGGTCGATGGCTGTGTGAATTTTGCAGAGCTAAAAGCCAAATTTACTTAATTGGATTTCCTCGGATTAAACAAACAGGCTGCCCAAAGGGCCAACTACCACTGAGAATATGGTAGAGAGACAAGGGTACTGTCAACAAAACTAGGAAATCAGTCATCGCAAGGACGAATATGAAAGCCCTCAGGCGTTCACTCGGGGTCTGGGGAATAGGAACAGTTCTGGAACTGTTAAAACAAAATAACCGGAAATTTTTCCTGAAAGTTAATAATCAGTTGGATTTAAGAGTGATGACCTTACCTTGCCCTGTATAATGCAACCATAACCCATAAGTTTCCGACGAATCCGAAAAGAAAAGTCCCCGTGTAAACAGCACAAACAAAAGCTACCGTCCACATCCTCTGGGTGTTATTCAGTTCAACTACATCTGCGCTGAAATTGGGTATTTTTAAAGACCTCCAGGTTGATTGATCGATTCACGTCACAGCTCCAAAAAATATCTGTCAATTAAATCTGCATCAGTCATAAAAGACAGACTTCCTTCGCCGGAAACAGATTTTTTAAAGGAAATTCTTCTCAGCAAGGGTGGCAATTAGGTTTCACAAAAAATTGAAACTTCCCAAAGAATGAAAACTAATGTGAACCAAACTAAGTCTACAAGTAGAAAGCAAACAAGATTCTTGGTTAAAAAGAATTGAAAGGTGTGTAATTTGTCCAAAGAAATATTATTAAAAAACCTCGTGATTTCGTGAAACCAAAATGCACCATCATTAAGCTCTGGAAACTGTTTTCCAAGATATATTAAAGAATTCAACGGGTTATTGCCTGAAATGAAGGAGAAAAGCAATGGACAGCATTGTTGTCTTCAAGAAGCCGAACTCCTTGGGGACTACAGTTTCCCAGTAAACATACCTTTGTGGACAAGTGCGTTTCTCTGATTGCCAAAAGTGGATGAGTCCGATTAAGTGAATATTGAATCCCATCGAGTAAAAAACCAACGACCACAAACATCAATCTGGGATGGACACTGCATTCATTGCCCAAACAAGAATCCAGATGTATTGACCACCAAATTAGCCCCATCTCTATGTCAAGACTTCAATTGGAGTTAATTTCTCCACTTCTGACGGAAAAATCAAAATTTTGTACAGTTGGAACGACAAAGACAAAAATTATCTCACTTGGAAAAAAGTAACATGGCTCATATAAACCTCAAAAGAAGATTCTTGGAGCTCTTCAGAAGACCTAACTGAACCCTTTTCTGCTGCCCACTTGTGAAGGACTGCTCTAGATCTAAATAATTCATCGCCATCTTAAGGAAAACAATGGCATTCGGTGACGAGAGAAGACAGCAGATTGGATTTATCCAAGTCAGAAAAACCAGTCCTGCAATAATATTTGAACATCGTTATCGATGTTTCCTTCTACAAGGCCGTCCAGAAAGCACATAACAAGAAAACTGATGCCTTGACTATTTCGTAATCAAAAATCTACAACATTTCAAATTCATTAATTAGAAATTTATTATTCCGAATATGAAGATTAAAAATTGAATTACTGCATTATTTGATCTTAAAGGAATAAAGTTATCGCACCAATGATATAATAATTATTGACGTGAAAGCAAAGCCGATGTAAAAGTGAAATGTTTATTTTTATAAACAAATTATTTTCTAGCCTTTGGCGAGATCTTCCGGAAGTTCCCAAGTGATATCAGAAGATTCCAGTATGGAGGAAGTTTTAAGATGTTGTCAATTTGTGAGAATCATGCTATTTTAAAAATTAAAATGAATTTATGAGGAAATGGTCTCGACACGAATTTTTAGAACTTGCTAGACACTAAAAGTATGTGTAACTTTTGGTTTGCGTGATGTTATTTTATAATCCTATGATTTCACAATTAATAACACTATTGTAAAAATTAAAAATAAATTTTCCTGAGAAATTGTCTCGGAATGAACTTCTAGAAATTGTTAAACATTAATAGTCTACGTACAACTTTTGGTTTGCGTGACGGTTATTACGTAATCTTGCAAGATTCTGTGATTAATTTTCTAAAAAATATTAGTTTCAGAAATTCCTAATCCTTTTTCTGAAACGTCTTTTTGCTTATATTTTATTAAAACTAGTCATGAATAAACTTTGTCATTCGTTTTTAAAGGGTTTTATAGATAATCTGGTTAGAATTTGGAGATTACTCGAATATGAAGTTGTCTGTTCCATATCTTGGGATTTTAATGTGGTTTATTTTCCTCCCAAGACTGGACCAGTGGAGTATTTTTCGAAACTAGTTTAATCTACAGTAGTCCTTAAAGGTAGTAAGAAACAAAAATTCCAATCACGAACTCGTTCGGAATGCATGTTGCTTTCCTCTTGCTTAAACACGAAATTCCACTCACCTCAAGAAGCGAGTGGGCACGTCATGGTCGTCAGGGATTTCGTGGCAGGAGTTCATTTTGCGTTTCTTACCACTATGGAGAATTCAGAACTCAAGGTTTTCTTAAATGAAAACTCTCATCCCTGACTTTAAACTAATATTTTTATTTTCCTAGATTCTGCAGCTTGTAGTTTGCCAGATTTAGGATCTAATTATGTCTAACAATTTAAATTTTGAAAGTGATTGAAAATTTGCTTTATTGTAAAATTTTCCCCTATTGTGGTTCAAAATCCAAGTAACCCCTTGAAAAACTATAATTTATCTAATATCATTTTCCGAAAGCACTTTTTAATTTTCTCAAGTGCCTCTGCAAAGATTCTATGTCACAGCTATTTGTTTTTGAACTTCCAAGATGTAGAATAAATACGCTATCATCGATTTATTTTCCATATTCAGTGTTGCGTTTTATGTCAGTAAATAAATAATCTTAAAATCCTTAAATAAAAAATAACCCTGAGGGGAAGATTTGTTTTCTACTTGATTTATTTTCGTCTTTAGCTGACGTATGTGGATCGACTTGAAATTTGAAAAATTGAGAAACGCTCCACGGTTTGAAAAATAATAGTGTTACGAATAGGGTTAAAGCCATGTTAGGTCTTTTTTAGTCAAAGTTAATACCTACTTTGTTCAAACATGAGGAACAATGAAAGTGCCAGTTTCATTAATTATACATCCTTGGCCTTTGTCACGCCGCAACCCTATCATTTATCCCGAGTTGAAATGTGAATGCATTTGATTTTGTTTTCACCCAGCGTATGTCCTGCTAAAACCCAATTTTCTGGAATTAGTTTTGTTTTTTAGATAACAAATATGCAAATTCGATAACTTGACCCTTGTCTTTTTCCCGGAAGTTCTATTTCCCCATTTTATGAGAAAAAATAAAAACTTTTCCTTGGTTTTCCACTCAAGCACTATGGATGAAAACCAGATGTAGATGTTAGATTTATAATCTTAGTTTGATTTTTATTTATTGAAGATGTTTTGGATTTTATTGATCCCATCAATGTCTTCCCTATTGGAATGTTCCATTGTTGGTACACTTGAAATACACGGTAAAAGTGGCCCCTCCTGTGTCTCTGTGAATGCACCAATTCGACTTTTGACATTTCCGGCGCCCATAGAAACTCCTTCCAACAACCATGCTCCGGATGGAGTCTTGGTGTTGCATCGTTTCCGGCGTTCATAATCGATTACATTAAGCTTTATGGGTGAAAGAAAACAGTATGTCGTTTCAGTGAAGCGAACCTGTTGAGCCTGAATTCAGAATATTGTCCAGTTTTTTCATTTTTCTTCTTGTGTCCTTTCATTGTCTTCGATTTGCCAGTCATGAATGACAAGCGTAAACTTCCTTCCCTTAACAAGACTGAATTTGACAACAGCACCCTTGTTTCAACCTTTACGAATTTTATTCAGACATCCACGATGAGCATCATGGACAGCGGTGAATTATCTGTAAATTTTACTTCAGATTCTCCAGAAAGAGTGGGAAACACAACCGGGATGGGTAAGTCTCCCTAAGGGTTTTCTTTGTTGTTACTGACTTATCTTATGTAATGAACTGTTTCAGTCATCTACCCGACGTTGAAGGAACCTGATACTGCGGTCTTCACAGTCGCTTCGATTTACCTCATTTGTTTCGTTGTTGGAATCTGTGGAAACGCCTCCACATTGACAGTAATATTCGGTTTGGGTACTCCCTCAGCAAATCGACGGAAGTCTTCGATTTTGACTTCCACTTCTACCGGAGACTGCTTCAGAATCTATGTTGCAGCTTTGTGTATCGTTGATACTCTAGTGCTTCTAAGCCTTCCCTGGGGTGAGTTGCTTGTTCTTTGATCTTTTCTTCCGCTTGAATGACATTTTGTTTTCAGCTATCATTGACAGTTTGATTGGATTCTGGATTTTCGGGACAACAGCTTGCAAAGTTCATCATTTATTTGGTTCTGTAGGTAGAATTGCCTCAACTCTCCTGGTTAGGAATTGATAAGAACGTATATTCAGGACTAATTAAGCATTACAGATAACAGCAATGAGTATAGATAGATACCTTTGTGTAGCTTATCCCCAGCATTTCGGGACCAGGTCTGCTAAAACAACTACTATGGTGGTCGCTGCATTGTTCGCTTTGGCCTTTATTGTCTTATTACCATTACTAGTAACGACAATTAAAAGTAATTCATTTCAAAAACTTTATTTCAGATCTATGCTCAAGCCCAAAGTTTAATCGTTTTCCAAGCTAATCATCCCGCAAACGGTCACTTGACAATTCGAATTTTCAAATGCGTCGATGGAATGCCGACGAATCTCTTATTCTGGTTCACCGGCTCAACATTCTTTGTTGGATATGTTTGTCCCATGATTGTTATAGCCCTCTTCAATACTTGTCTATTACTCAAAATACGGTCAGTCTTTCGTTTTAAAACAGCGCAAAAAGTAAGAATTAATCCATTTGTGATTATCAAACATTTCTTCAATTGAATCTCTTAAATCTCGAAACCAAAGGTGGAATTCTAGCCTAAAATTCCCAAGAATAATTGACAAGTACTAATTAAGAATCTGGAATGGATTAATTTCCACATTCCCTCATTCCCTATTGACTGGAGTATCTTTAATAAAGTCATTTCAGAAAACACCAACGAAAAATCTCCATCCGTAGCGTGATCCCCATGAAACGGGTAACAGCTTATATTGCTGCAATTGCTATATTTTATTTTGCTTGTTGGACTCCATATTGGACTGGTGTTATTTTCGTTAGTTACATTGACCTCTTCGAATCCCGAGAGCTCCGAGAATTAACGAATGCTTCGGAAAAAACCATGTTGATTCTCTATTGCGCCCATATTTTTCCCTACATCAATACGGCCGTCAATTGGTTCCTATACGGTAGACTCGCCAGCAACCTCAGTCGAGTGAGAACAACAACCTTCAATCAAGGAAGTAATTCTCGAAATGGAGTGGTTCCAGGAAGTGAAAATAGCCCTCCGTTGAGAAACAACCCAGCGAGGCCATGTATTCCTCTGTCATCTTCTGTTGCTGACACTCAAAACTTATTGATTAATCCTGAACAAGAAACTGTTAGGAATGACGAATTTTGGTCCACCAATCTTTCCCAAGGTGAAAAAACTGCGTCTGCATGTAGAAAATTGACTAGTTAAGTTTCGATCAAAGCTCGGGTAACATCAATAAATTGACCAGTAACTGATCCCTCAGATTCTTATAACTGAATTTCTGAGTTTTGCCCGGAGAGTGTGTTCTGCTTCTGTGACAGTGAAATCACCAGCAGGAGAAATATCATATTGATCAACATAGTTGGTCCAGTCGGGAACTTTCTCCATCTTGACGTAGTCTTGATTCTTCAAAACTTTGTAGTAAGTGGGGATAAATCCATATACGGCTTCTATAACAGTTGTTCAAATATGAAGTAGTAATTAACTTGCTTCCAAGCCATACGTCAAACTTAGAAATCGAGGCATGTTATATCCCACCAAGGATCGTCAAAAACTTTATTTCAGTAGCCAGATTATTCAAAAGTCCGTTGTTTCTTTCCTCCAGAAGCGTCTTCGGCTCTTTTTTGATGCGTGGAAAAATTCCAGAGAGTTCAGCAGGACCTCCAGTGATGATGATGCGATTAATAAATTCTTTTCTATAGCTAAGAGGACAACTCTTCAGGTTTTTGTAAATGAGTTCAGGTACAAAAAGATGATCATTGTACTTTTCGGAAGTAAAAAAGCATTCAGCAGCTGCTTCTCTAATAAATCCAGTGATAACTAATATTCTTTCTCCTAAGGGAAGTTCGTAGTTCGGCAAGAAGTTGAAGTGGTCTTGTTTATTTTCATAATTTCAATTGTAAAGTCGAGGACCACGAGTGAGATTTGAGACGATACATAGACTAGCATCAACATCCTCTGCGAGATTAGTACGATTGAATTCAAGACTTCGAAGACTGTATTCACGAGACATGCCGTATCGAGTCCAGCGACCACCAATATCAATGACGATAGCACGTTTCAACTTGTAGTAAGCAGTAATCTGCTCTTTCTTCTCATAAGATTGCAGTAATATCTTTCTAAAGTCCAACGTTTTCAAGTCAATCGTTTAATGTCTTCCATGAAATCCCTAGAAAAATTCATATATGAAGTAACAATGAATAGGACTTATATCCCATCTCGGAACTAACTGGACGTATCCGGAGGGGAGTTCTCATCGATCATCTTTGAGCATAAAGAGGATACTCCTTGGAGCAATGTAGGGAGACAGAGGAACTTCAACTGCACTTTAACCAAAATTGAATTGGCACCGGAGCATTTCGCCAAACACTGGGTTGTTGTTGACTTCGCGCGTTTTCTTTTCATCCTGTGGATCCTCTTACCGTCGTTATTGCAGCTTCTACTATGATTTCTGACAATTGTCCATCTCTGTCTGATAGCTGCCCGTCACTTGGTGAGGGACTTTTAGATACATTTAGAGGTATCCCATCAGACACGAGTTCAGATGAATCTGAGATCGGGTTCGTTTTTGTTTTGTGTGGATTGGTGTGATTCTGAATTTAGGAGCTCTATTCCCTCTAATCCTGTTCCTGAAGAAGACGACTACGATGCTGCTAATGAGTCATTTGATTATTCGTCCTCGTTGAGGTTGGACTCAAAAATTAGCTGTTTTTTAAGTATTAATTTCCAGGGCCTTTTCTACTTCTTATTTTTCTGTAACTGATTCTCCTGAACCTCTGAACTATAAATTGTCTTATTTATCTGTTGAGAATCCTAATTTCAAGGCAGAAATAGGCCGAGTTGTGCTTGGGCACCTGTTCCGGGATGGGATTTCTCGACTTATCAGATTCGTCGACGCCCAACGGGTCACCAACCAATCCATGCACGAAGCTTGTCTGAAATTCCAAGCTCAGCTGGATAGGCGAGGGGATCCTAAAGAATTTACCTATCTGTTTATGGATATCGGTGGGTACGACCCCGCCTTCGAGCACCTTTTGTTTTCCGAAGGATTAGCTTGTGGCAATCTCACCATTCCTTTGCTTGGTGATCCTAATACTGGTGTTTATTTGTCGAAGTGTGCTGACACTTGTTCAGTTTCTCCATTGATTCCATTTCTCCCCCGTAGATTGATAATTTTCAAAGTCCTGCTCGGCAGAACCCAAATAATCCCCGGGAGTAACTACCTGGCTCCAGCTACTGCGGAGCTAGATCCATCTTATAATTCCCGTGTGATGCGTCCTGGGAACCCTTCTCGTTCCAATCACGATACATTCCACTTCAACATGGTCTATACTTACGATGTTGAAGTCGACGACAATGGAATCACAGCCATGGAATACCCTAGATCGATATATCCCTATGCTGCTGTTACTTTCTACATTAGTGGCTTTTAGTAAGTTTTACTTGCTTTTAAGGAAATAAAATTGCATTCAGTGACGGAGTTCCATCCATTCGCCTCCCCTTTCTGCCGAAGAACAAGATTGCTGCTTACAATTTCCACTTCGGGTCATATATGAAAATGAGTGTGGACGCTTACACGATGCATGATAACGGCAGAAGGATCGACGAACTCTGTATTGACGGTATAAACATCAAGAAATGCGTTCCTTTGTCTTCTTTTGGTGGCAGTACGATTCTGAGGCAATTCTTCTCCGGCTTCGGAGGGAGCTTCCTAAACACAGACTCCCTCAAGATACAATCACCTGCTGTTGACTACTTCCTCAGCCACACGTGTTTGATGTCGAGTAACCGAGGATTCAGGAACCTTGTCAAAGGCTTGAAACACCGAAACCAAGGTCTAATATTCGGAGTACCGTGGATGCCGAGGTACACGAGGGCAGAGGAGCAGCAGGAACAACAGATGGGCTTCTGTCTACCCAATTGTACATTGACTTCCATGTTGGGGATACCCATCTTCGCAGCCGATGTTCTTCATTGTTTTGTATTATTCAAAGTTCCCCTTAACCTCGTCTACCATCCGCTCAAAACCGTCAGGAGAGAAGGGTAAGTTATTTGGGTTTATTTCTGATCAACTAATTCCAATTATCTTTCAGGATGTTGATGAATATGGCTTCTGAAGGCAGAATTGGCAGGTCCGACAAAATCAGCGACAACGACATTCGTTCAGCTCTGCAAATGATTCAGTTCCCTCAAGTGGGAAACACCGAAGGAGGAGAATACATTGTAGATGAAGAAGGGGACGTTGAAATGACTGAAGATGTTGGGAATGGTAGCTATCAATATTATGATTACTCAATGACCATGGATCAACTGCCTATGGAGATGGATAGATCAGGTTCTGCGGAAAAGAAAGCGATGGTGGATTACAGTACGATTTCGATTTCGCCAGAAGAGTTCTCCAAAGAGCTAGAAGCTGCAGATGATGAATACGAGAAGATGACAACGAGTCTCACTCAGCCTTATCCGAAGAAGCCAACGAAGGATCCTGAAATCCCCGCTCACGTTTCTTTAACTCCCCACATTCCCACAATTTATCCAAATCCTACAATGAAGACCCTCGTCGTTCTGGAGCCGGTAGCTTTGAAAGATGGACTGGTGGATCCACAGGCATTGGGAACTTTGATGGAGTTGATGCAGAATCGATCCGGATCTTCGATCAACTCCAATATGCAAATGCTTTACCATGACTCCATGAGGGGTGATAAATTGACCTCAGTGTAAGTTCCTAAAACCACATTCTTCACGGAAATAACGAGTAAATTTCAGAAATAACAAGTGTAGTTTAGAGAAAGCTCAAGCTTATGCAGAAATTGAGAACCGATATTCACCTCTTGAATGTGTATCTTATGCTGATCTCCACATTTGCGATAACAGTCGTTTGACGATACGAGCTCTCCTTGTTTGTCTCTTGACCTTGAAGAGGAAACGGGAATTCGACAATGCTGTTTTGATCTCGTGTACTCCCCAAAAGGATGTTGATATCGCAACGTTCAAAACCCACAAGATTTTCCTTACAGATCCTCAGACATTTATTGAAATGTTGCAAAGAGGGGATAACTCCTTTTTGTATTAAGAATTTTTCATTTTAAATTGTCTATTTTACGAATATTTCTGAAAAAAAATTGATAACCCGGAAAGTCGAATTATTTATCCGCAATTTTGGCTGCAAGTGTCTTCAGAGCGTGGATGGACCCGCCAATGTAGGCTGGAGTCATGAGGAACGCCAGAGTACACAATGAAAGCGCTACGTAGACAATGTAAGTGAGAACCACTGAGAACCTGAGAGCTGGGACCGTCTACAGAGTTTGGATAAAAATTCATATATCAAAAATGAACTTACATCTCTTAGCAATTGAGCAAAGATGGCGATGTACAAACAGGACCCATATCTACCTAGACAGTTTGAAGCTTTGTTGTAGTCGGAGAAAAGTTCATCTGTACTATAATCATACATGTTCTGAAGATTCATCCATTAGTGCAGGATACAAAACCACCGACTTACGTCCATATTCAATTTCATAGGTGCAGTCGTGAATAGCAAAACACCCGTGAATAACATGAGGGAGAGTACAACGAGAGAAACTTCATATCGCAATTCTAGAGCTATAATAAGACAAACGACGTCGATTACACAGAGTAGAAGGACCAGTAGGCATCTCGAAAGCGGGCAGAGGTACTCAGAAGGCGAAGACATGGTTGACAGGTGGTCGAAGACTAGTGATATTGTTGAAAGTGGCAGTAGAAGTTCTGCTCCGGAGATCACAGGAATATCCCCTTGTTTAAACGATTGCCAGTTACTGGACATGATCCAATTAATTACTACCCAATGTGCCGTCAGAATCCCTCTTCTCGAGGACCGGAAGAAGTTGCATGTTGCGAAGAGGACGCCAGTGACGAAGAGGCACAGAGTAGCAGCTACTCTCAGAACCATCCCATTACCTAAAACAAAAAATTCGTCAAATACGGAAGTGAAATAAAAATCCAGATACCACTGACTCGTCGAAAGTGAAGATGGTTCGCATCCGCGAACTGCAAAGGACGAATTATCACAGATCGAAAGAGGGCGCGTCGAATGGAATCCACACGAACGAAAAAACCGATCCCATCAAAAGCTCGTTTTTAAAATTCTCTACGGCATTATAAATTGATTGAAATCGGAGAAGATCCAGAAACCCCACTCCGAAACGGGAATAAACACGAGTGAAAAGTGCTGGGAAGGTGCGTGAGGGTTTCGTGTCATGTTTGCGGGGAACAAAACGGGAATAGCAAATAGTTCAGACAAACTTTTATCGAAATACAAATTTCTTTCGTATCCAACTATCAATGGAATTTTATGTGTAGTTTCCATGGAGATATAACTATCCTAATCACACGAATTTGTGAGGGATTATTTCGAAACTAACTCGGAGAAAAAAGTAAAGACCAATTTTCAGAAACCTCTTCATTGCTTTTTTCACACTTCCACTTTTATTTCGATCAATAACTAGAAGCGGCTTAACCTTCGGCAAGTTTGACTTATTTTCTTATAACAATTGCCCTTTTGGAAGCAGAAGCTTTTTTATCATTCATCTGGCTACATTGTTCTCACTAGAAAAGCCAATAGTAAGCAGAAAATTAAGTTTTTTAGTTGTTCTGGATTTTATTGTCCATTTTGTTGTTGATTTCCGTTGGTGACGATCTTGATGGGAATGCTGCGAGAAGGTGAGACTTCCTGGAATTATTTCTGAATTATTTATTTAGAGAGTTTTCTCACCTTGGGCTTTGGAGGGTATACTTGAACGGTCAAGAGTCCATCGGAAGACAAGTTGCTTTGAACGGACTCTGGATCAGCGTTTTTGGGCAGGGCGAATTTACGGACGAAGGAACGTTCAATGAGGCCGAGTTCATCGGGTTTCTCGGGGTGCTTGGCCTCGATAACGATGTGACGACCGATGACAGAGACTTTGAGGTCCTCAGGGGCGTAAGGGGAGACATCGAGAGTAGCACTAAAACTGTCATCGGTGGAGTGGAAGGAACCCGAAGTGGTGGTTCCGAAATGGTAGTTGTGGGGACCCATTATGAAAGATGAAGACGGCTAAAAGTATACTGTAACTTTTCACCTTTGTTTTCGGGGAAAATTAAATAACATGTTCCATTTCGTAATTTTGACGAAATCGAATTTATTATTGCTTGGTCTTTCATAACAGAACATACCACTTGAAACGTGGACAATTTTGAAATATCCGGGATTCCAGAGAATCCAGCAGGAAGTCCGATTCTCGGTCCATCTTCCACGACCTTACGTTCGTAAGTACGGTTGTAGGTCGAGCTGTGGTTGATTGTAGACATTTTTCTGGAATAGTACATATTAAACTTTGGTTTAACGGTTCAAAGTACAATCGGTAGTTTCCAGCAACTGCCAGGCAATCAAAAAGACTCACTCGGATCGCGGTTGTGAATACCGATCGACTTTTTCGACGTTTTCTGTCGTTAAAATCGCTGGCATTTTAGGCCAAAATCCAGAGAGAAAAACCAATATTTGGAAATCTCAAGAAAAATTAAATAAATGCAAGCGGAAGGAAGAACGCGGATCCGCTACTAATGTCAAACGAGTATTTGTGAAGTTTTTGCTTTTGTCAATAAAAATCATTGTGATAATGCTCTTGGTGGACCGAAAAAACAATGTAGATTCATTCAGTTCTTCCCACGATAGACACTGATTCAGTTTTTCCAGAAATTTCCAATTTCAAAAGCCAAAATGTAAAAACAGTCAGAATAAAAATAGTCTATTTAAATAACGAGAGCTTATTTTTTGCAAAATTGCATTATCTAGGTTCTTTTATCCAAAAATAAAAACAGTTGGGTGCTTCTATTCTACTTAGTACAAGTCTAGGAGGAAATGGAAAACAAGTCCAAGATACTTTTATAGCCGGGAACTGAGATGGTGGAGAATTCGGTGAAATGAAGGAGATTAACAATTTGGCAGGTTTTAAGCACACAATCAAGCAGCAATTGGTCGGAGATCGACTTGTTTTTCAACATTCAAAAATGACTGGATCGAGGGAGGATCCATCAACGTGGGTGTCATTTGACGTGTGCGATTTTTTAGACCCGATGACTTCCTGTCGCTAAATCCAATAATGACAACTGATGTTTTGGGCAAGATTGATCTGCAGGATCTTTATCTTTCAACCCGCCAATTAGCGGTTATTCAACTTCCAAGACGGCTGGAATAGTCAATTGTCAACTATTTTTCTTTCATAAAAATGCCTCGAAATATTGCCAATTTCGGTCACGCCGCGAAATTACGTGAAAGGATGGCCTGTACTCCGGAACCTGGAATCAAGCAAACGGGAATCCATAAATCGCTTCAGACAAGAAGGTTAACTGAATCTTCGTTTCAATTTACCCCGAGCTATGAACAGTTGCTGAACAAACGCCCTTCCAAAGGGTTGCTTGAGAGATTACGCAGATGGCGATCGGACGAAGAATTAGAACAAGTACCCGACCACGTAATTGAAACTCGGAGAAAAGCCCCCCGAGGGGTCGCCCCTATAGATGATCTACCTATGTCGAAAAGTGTTAATTCGGAAAATCAGAAACGATTTGACTTCAACGCCGGATTCGAGGCATTCTATGACTCCCATTGTTATTCCGTCGAAGCTAGTAATTTCGGAGACTGGCCAATGGCCCCACCAAGAGTAAGTCCTGTGCATCAAGTATTCCCGTTCCTATGTCCAGTTGTTCACTTTGTGACGCACTGAACTAAAAATAGTATCACTACTAATCATTAGAAGTACCCGATGAAGAAACAGCCACGAGGCTCTTGCAGTTCTAAAATGGGAGCGGCAAGATGACGTCAATAGAATCTCCCGTATATAAGCAATTCTTCTTTCGACTTCTGGTTCTATGTCCAGTTAAAAGTTCCATTACATAGTGTTCGGCTTTAGATAATGCATATTACGAAATTTTAGCCATTTTCGAAATCTCTTATCTATACTGCAACTTGTTTATTTTTTTTAATTTGATGCTTAATCAAATGATATTGTTTTTATACTAGATCTCTAAAATCCGTTATTTTTTATCTTTTTTGTTAATCCCGAGTGAACTTCTTCGCTCGGTCACTGACTGGCCATTCAAAAAATGGAAAAACAAGTCGGAATCATCAATAGATTGTGTTTGTCAATCCACCTGCGTAACTTTTGACTTTTTTCAACGTGCATTTAAAATTACATGATTTTTAGTTTTTAAAAAATTCCAAAATTAGATTTTATTTCTTCTAAAAATAACAGGACAAAAGCAATACGCGTCCGCGAGTCGAATGGACAGCTTCGGAAATGACTCTTTTTCTCTTGGTCTCTGGCCAAAAAAGACGACCGTCCTTTGCTGCTCGCTTGATAGCATACGTAACTAGCTCTCCCTCCGAATGTCACGAGTCATACATTAGAGTTGTTTTTTAAAGATTAATATTCAACGTAACTTTAATATTAATTATTACACGTTATGTTTTGTCATCCTTTCATTATCATTTAATGTTAGGTAATTTTCAAAAAGTTTTTTTAAATTTCAATTTTATCAGGATGAATTTCCGTCATTAGGGGAAAGTTTTATTCTCGGTCATGGGAAACAGATTTTATCAATGAAATTCAAGCTGTTTCCTTACGTATTGATCTTTAATTTTCTTTTTCGGTTTTCATTTCATCGTTTAAACTTTATTGTTTTTATATTTTCTGGTGAAAACAGAAAAGTGTTTTTTATTGATCCTAGTGTTGTCCACGAATTTCAACATTTTTATTTATAGTTTTGAGTCATCTGTTTTTTTCTAAAATTTTTACTTTTAGGAAATGAACCCAAATTCTCCTGTAACTAAATTAGAGTTGACAATTAAGGCAAAGTGGGTTTATTTTTAACTTTTAACTTTTGATTCTTGTGTTTTCAGCAATTTGAAAGACAGAGATGTGTTCTCGAAGTCAGATCCATTATGTGTTGTTTTTGAATCTGTCCACGTTAAGAACTTCAATAAGCAATTTGGCGAAATCGGCAGAACAGAATGCGTTAAGAACTGTCTGAATCCAGAATGGAACACCAAGATCAATATCAATTACTTTTTTGAGGAACGTCAACGCATGAAATTTGAAATGTTTGTTTTTAGAAATATAATTGTTTCAAATATCTCATTTCAGCTATGACATTGACAATGGGTCCCAGACTCTCACTCATCACGATTTCCTTGGACGAACCGAGTGTGACTTAGCTGAAATTGTCGCTGCCCCCTATGGTACATTGACTTTGCCGCTCAAGTGAGTTGATTGATGTAAACATTATATCCGTGGTCGTTGGTTTCTAGAGATCTCAGTGGTCAGAAGGGAACGATTACTATTCATGCCGAAGAAATAGACGAAGGTCAGAAGGAATCGATGCGTTTTATCATCTATGGAAGAAATCTGGATAAGAAGGATCTCTTTGGCAAATCCGATCCTTTCCTTAATTTTTACCGATTGGTAGCTGATGGAAGGTTGTTTATTGTTTTCCTGGTTTCATTCTTAATTATCGTTTTTAGTCGTCAACTTGTCCACAGAACTGAAGTAATCAAGAAGACTCTGAATCCTGACTGGAAACCTTTCAACATTTCCGTTCGATCACTTTGTGAAGGAAATAAAGACCGGTATGTTAATTCGCGATGATTTGCAGTTCATCTTTTCATTTCAGTGAATTCTTAATAGAATGTTTTGATTACGACAATGATGGGGGGTATGTTTTATAATCCTTTATTTGTTAATCGCTTATTTGGCCCTTTATGCTTTTGTCTTTGTCTGTGTGGACTGCTGCATCTTCGCACTAAAAGCACAATTATATTTTTCAGTTCTAGCCATGATCTTATTGGAGTTGCTAAAACAACGGTCAACAAATTAGCAAGTAAAGAAGTCAAAGAACTCGAACTCATAAACGAAAAGAAGAAGAGAAAGAAAGGCAGTAAATACAAAAATTCTGGAATATTAAGGTTTGAGGTGGCAAAATTAGAACAAGAATACACATTTTTGGATTTCATCTCCGGAGGGTAAATCGTTGTACCCACAATTTGTCTAATTTGATCTTTTTAGCCTTCAATTGGACTTTACCGTATCTATTGACTTTACTGCTTCAAATGGTCCAGTAACCGTTCCAACGTCCCTGCATTACTGTGATCCCAACATGAATAACGAGTATCAGATGGCTATACGAGCCGTTCTCGAAATATGCCAGTCCTACAACAAGACCAAGCGGTTCAATGCCTTTGGGTTTGGTGCTCAGGTTCCCCCAACATATACAGTCAACCATTTATTCCCTCTGAATCTTTGTAACTCTGAAGTCGAGGGTATCAATGGTGTCATGCAAGCCTATGATATTTCCCTTCGACATACAACGCTCTATGGTCCGACTAATTTCGCCCCAACGATTAACGAAGCTGCTAAACGGGCTGCATATTACCCTACTGACGGGAGTCATTATCAGATATTGCTGATTATTACTGACGGAGTGATATCAGACATGAGTCAAACGAAGAACGCTATCATAATGGCTTCAACCCTTCCTTTATCGGTACGTATTTACTCTTGAATATCTTGTAAGTATCAAAATCTTCAGATAATTATTATCGGTGTTGGAGAAGCTGACTTTGACAAAATGGATGAACTTGATTCTGACAATTGCGCCTTGACGCAAAATGGCCGAACAGCGAAGAGAGATATTGTTCAATTTGTGCCTTTCCGTCGATTTATCAAGAAAGATGTTCCAATCTCTGCTTATGAACAAGAACGACTTCAGTACTTGCTTGCCAAGGAAGTTCTTGCTGAAGTCCCTGCTCAAGTTGTTTCTTACATGAAGAATGTCGGCATTCCTCCTCGTCCTCCACAAATGACCTTCACTGGTAGTCCTGAACCAACCGGAGTTCCACCTCAAATCTCAGTGCCCAGTACCAATTCTCACTCGCCATCTCCTGCCCAAGTTTGCCCTTATCCTACGGCTAATCCTCCTTATCCTAGTTATATGCCTGCTAACCCTCCAGCCTATTCTGAAGCTGTGAACGACATGAACAACCTCAGGAACCAGTTCCAACAGATAAACGTCAATGCCCCTGCGCATTTCTAAGGTTATAGAGCCAAAATAGTCATATCAAAATTACACAATATTTTTTTGTTCTTTCAGCAGCATTCCAAAGGCAAAAACTTCTTTAATTGATAAAATTCTTAAAAATAAATGTTAAATTGTTTTGAAGACGACATACAACAAACAGCGAAGAAACACGAAAACATTGTGTCCAATAAAAAGTAAAATCTTTAAACAATCAATCTAGAAGAATTAAGGGAAATTTGGTAATTGTCGACATGTTTCAAGTCAAATTTATGCGATTTAAATGTTTTCCGACACTATAACAATTACTCCGTAATGACAGGTTCTTTTCTAAGATTCCTGTTCTGAAGTTTTTGTCCTTTTTGATCAGTTCAATGTCTGAATAGATTGGTCCCAAACGGAAAAAGAGTGAAACCAGTTCTCCGAATACAAAATCAACTCTCATAGACTGCTTTCATTCAATTCACATTTCACAATAATGATGAACCTATTTTCACTGGATAATCTAGTCAAATAGGAGACATTTTGAATAATTACTTTTTTGACAAAACACATTTTATATTTCACCTAATAATACTTTGTTTTTTAACAATTAGAAACCTGATTGTCATGTATGTTCGATTTTGAAAACTTTGGGTTGCTGAATCAAATGACATATAACAATATATGGTTGAGAATTTCCGGAATTTGAAAGCTAATTGTTAATTCTGACTTCAGATTCTGAATCTACGGGTCCAATTACCCAATAGTGCATATTTTTCCTTCAAATTCGAAGGTGATAATTTTTTTTGTCCCAAAGGAAATGCAAAACAAAGAGAGAAGCAAAGAAGACTATTTTCTACCTAATTGTTTACCTATTAATTACAGTGTCCTCTTTCCATCTACTACCCTATCCTTCTTTGCTGATACTCTATCCTCCTTTTCTGCTACCCCATTCTTCCTGCTATCACAGTTATATTACCCATCAGGGACAATGGCAAAATTACTTGTGCCCTCTGGGAATCAAACTTCGGCACTTTAAGCGGCTTAATGGTTGCGATTTTAACTGCTAAGCCATCCAAGCAAATTACCCGAAATTCCTTATTTTCCTTAATATTACGAATGGAGACTGCAAAAGAATCTTTAACATGATCTTTCATAGATAAAAATTAACTGAATCCTGGAATAGTGATCCCCACAGAAGTTTCCAAAGTTCATTAAAATATTGTTGTTTTTTTTAATATTTGAAAATATGATAGGAATTTTTGAAACTAACATCTGAAACTAAATTCGGCAGTTTCCTCAAATATTATGCAAATTTTGCAACAATATTCTGTTCTAATTTTAATGTTTACTACACTATAATTTTACAAAGAGTTCTAGATCCTTTTGGAGTTCTGAGCTTCATGTTAAATTCGTGAGTATAAGTCAAGAAGTGTAATTAGGTCGATTTTTCCAAAAAACAATGTTGATATTGAAGTTGATATCAGGAATGCTTACAATACGTTGGTTCTGAATTTAAAGAATCTGTGCTTAACTTTCGAAATCGGTTGTCAAATAATGTTCTTAAGTGAGTATAATTCGATTTGTACGAAAAGTCGGCATTTTCGCAATAAAATTCATGAGAAAATTGCTAAAGTTTATCTTGGTCTCAGTTGAATAACCAAAGTCCAGAAGACCAAGAAATCGAGCCATCATAAAAGTTTTCAATATGTGATATCAAAAGGCTATTGGGGCAACAGTTTCCGGAGCTATTTCGATACCAATAGCTTGTTTCTGAAGTTTATCCCGAAGACACAAAGGTAGGACAGATTTTTTCGGATATTTATGTTCAAAATTCATAAGAAATCCAATAGTGAACTAGAATCTTCCTATTAAAAACTTAGTTGATTCCCTTAGGATTCTCCCTCAGAAACATAGTAGAACCTTAAGTGGTTTTTGAAACGAATTAAGTGCCACATAACTTCCCTAATTTTGTATTAAGAACAAGTTCACCTTTTCCGTCATAACCTCTGAAGTCGAAGACAGAAACATTAGATAGTTTAAATTGTAGGTCCATTTGAAGCAATTTCAGCATACAATAATTTCCTAATAATACTTAGTGAAGTAAATTATAAACTAATTATGTCGTAATTACGGACCGCTATGTAAAAGATTCTATAAATTTGTTCTGACGATTTCGTAACAACTCTCGTTCTTAGTTTTTGTGATGAATTGAAACTCTGGACTTTTTCGGTAAACTTCCTGCAGATTTTTTCCAGAAATATTTCGAAATGTCATAAAAGTTTTTACATCTTCTGTTGACGTTCATAGATAAATTTAACATGGAAACAAGGGAGGGTGTTTCCATATATTGCGCCGAAAAAGCTAAATTTGGAACTCATTTGGGCAAAGTGGCACTGTTTATATCGTTTTTGCAATAGGAAGTTTTGTGTCTACGTATTTGAGGAAAGTTTTAATTCATTTTATTTCAATGGCTGCAAGTCATATATTAGGCTGAGTGAAATCATGCATGCCCCTTTTGGAGAGAAAATTCTGAACTGGAAATTCAGGAGAAAATGTTTAGACAGTTGTTTTGTACAGAAACCAGGGTTATGACACCCTCTTGGATGGCGTGGGAGTCCGCTTTCTGAAACTCATACTTATTTTCGAAATCTTATTTACATATTCTTTTGTGGTTTCCTAATTAGGGTTGATAGTTATGAAGCCTCGAGTTGAGCACAATACGCCAATTTTCTCACGTTTACAAATCTCTCCTTTACGTAAGCAACGTTGATTAAAAGAACTTGATGAATAATTTTTTTCCAAATCCTCCCTTGCTAAAAACTAACTCCTGCCTTTTTCGTGAATGAATAGAATTTAGACTAGCAACTGCTTGCTCCCATTCCGTATTCACGTGTTTGCTCAGCATAAATGGATTCTACCACCGGAAGTTGGTCTGTCCTGGTTTCAGCCTAAGATTAGTCATTCAAACATATTCATTGTCTTTCGGCGACAGTTTCCCTCATTTCCATTTTTAGTCCCATATGATTTTGCAGGAAGATTTTCCGATCAGTTCATTGGTCCCAAAAGTCACATTGTTACATAAGTTGGCCAGACTTGTTCGTTTTCCTCAACTTGCCCAAGCTTATGGTTCCTGTTTGAGTGCCGGAGTTAAGCTCTGCAATTTTGACAGCTGTGAGCGGAGGTTTTGCTGAAAGCACTGAACAGACAGGAAATGACTTTTGTCGCATCATGCAGATTCCTCAGATGTAACAATTGCTGACCAGTTGTCATTCCTGAAAACTTGGCCAACTTTTAGTTTCATCACGTAAGACTTGGGCTTAAGAGGCGTTTTCTTTGAAAGTCCATTGAAAAATCTTTATTTTCGAAGAATTTTCCTAATGAAAGTGTAAAGGTCGCTCTTCTATTAATTTTGGAATTTTGTTCAACATTTTAGAACCAGTATTATGGTTAGGGAATCACGAGATTCTAACTTCCATTTTTGGGCAGGGAAAAATTCCACCGTTCAAACGGAATGAAAGTTTCTGTTGATTGAACTGAGGAATGTGATCCATTTATTTTGCGTTCAACTTTTTCATTATTTCCGAAAAAGTAATCATATGATCGTATTTAATCTCCAATAAGCGGGGGAGATCAACCAAAGGACAATATTACAACTCTTGTCTTGAGGCTTCCTTATCGCTTAATGTTTTTGCTTCGTAATCATTTTCGATTTTAATCTGTTCGTATTTTCACAAATTCGTTTCTCAAATTGACGGCGGGAAAGACCAAAACGATTTCAATTTTTAGTGCAATAAATTTCAATGGAATGCTTTATTTTTCTTTGATCAAATAATTGGCCTTCTGATCAAGGAGTCGGACGTGTTTGCTTTCTGTATTCCTATAAATTGATGTGATAGTGTTTCGAGCAAGTTGTATATTCGAAAGCTTCTTTCCTTAGTTGTTTTCCATCTAACGGAACTCCATAGTTTCTTTTGTTTTTATATTTTAGAGTCAACTTGAAGTCCAGTCGTCTTTCTTTAAAAGCTTTTATAGTCTTGTTTTTTGGCAAACAAAAGAACAGCCTTCTTGTTTGCCTCATGATTTCTTTCTCTAATTGCAAATTCCCTGGAGCAGGAAACCGATATCATTTATCGAATTCTTGGAATCCATCGCGTTGAAATTACAATTGGAGCCGCTTCCGGTACTTGTTGTCATCTATGGGAAGAACCAAACGCGCACATTGAACTTTCGGTGTCATCAATCACCCTGTCAGGAACCGAGATCCATTCATAGGCTCAGAACCCATCACGAGAACTAATTGTTCTCATTCTAAGTAAAAAATGAAAAGCTTCCGGCGAACAACATCGCGCCCTAAAATTCTATTCCCTATATGAAAAAATAGATAATTTCCTTATTAGGGAGAATCTGATGATAAAGATGGAATGCGATAGACCCAATATTGATTGCCGCTATCATTCACCCAGAGGCACACATGATAGTTTGTTCCGGTTTTTCAGCCTTTTGCAAGCGAAAATTTCGTCTTCCTAAAAACCCAAATCCTCCTGTTATTGCGAAACTTTCTAAAAATATTAATCTTTGCTAGTCACATAGTGGTTTGAAAACAAAAAACTTGTTGTTGTTGCTTTCCCAGTCGTAGCACCTGTTGATTCTGATAACTTTAGAAATCACCTGGTCCACTCAGGACCAATCAATTCAGGACCGGGCCGTCTATTTGATTTCTCTGTCCGTTTGAGCTACATCAGACTTTCCTCTCACGTTTCGCGCAGTGAGCAAGCACACCTGGGCTTTGCCTATCTATTTGTTTGTTCACTTTTGACAAAATTTATTTTGCTTGAGGTACACATTGGCGTGACAACGTAAATCCGGGTTCCTAAATCCTGGTTCCTAAATCTATAAAAGCCCATTTCCTTTAGATGGATTGTTACAAATCGTCTTCGATCGTTTTCGACGCGTGAGACAAAATGCCTTATTGCATTTGCCATTATACGACCACATTTCCGGCTCCTTTTCGGTTGAACATGACAATTTAACCCTTTAGATTACAATTTCCGGCGGAAATGCCACAAAAAGTTATCCCTCTTTCAGGTGAAACAAATCTTTTTGTAGCAAAAGTTTGTATTTTTCTCGAGCTGACATTTTCTGGAGAAATTTAATGAGTCAATCATTTCCGGTTCACCTTCCAAACCTCCATTTCCGTTAGGGGGAATAATGGCAAGAATAAATGCCATAGGCACGTTTTCTTTTTTCTCGTAATCAAATTTACGCCTTTGCTTTTACACACTTCTTATCGGATGAAGAAGAATTGGTTCACTCAATGGGGAACTTTTCCTTATTTTGTGTTTTGTAGAAGTAGGCCTATTCCCACGAGTAGGATATCTAGGAGACCATTTATTTTGTTTTCGAAATTGGCTTATTAGTCTTTTAGACTTTAAATCATATTTAGGTAATGAGATTTCCCTTAAAGAGGACATTATTCAGAGCTCTACTAAAATCCATATGGATCTTTCTAAGAATGAATTGAGGTCGTTTTTTGATCCGATGGATGAATCAGATCACAGCTGTTCTAGGTTTCAATCTTGAGTTTTGATTCGTGCAATCACCTCTTCCTTTCTCTGCAAAGTGCCATATGTCGTGTTGCGATCTGAGGCAAGGTTTGCTAGGGCTATATCTACAAGTACTTGCCGCACGTCCGTCGGTGTATGTGGAGGCGTCGCGGAAATTGTGAACGAACGGCCTTCATTCTCACAAGTGACAGCGGCTGTTAGAAAAGCTGAATGGAGGCGGACGTCTGAGTGGGTCGTCGCCTGGGCTTTTCATTTTCTAGTATTTGGCTTTGTCAACCAGGACTTCACGGTTACGTAGTCTTTACCAAATATGTAGCTTAGTCAATGATCACACTTGACCAGTCATAACATCTCAATTGACTTTTTTCTTCTTTTTTGTTTTTCGAGAGATATTTTCTCGAAATTACTATCTTTGTCCTCTGAATGTTAGTTTATTATTTCTATCAGGATAGGCATTCACCGTTAATCGCACCACCCACTCGATTGATAAGTGGAGGAACACCCTATTTGTTTTGCAAAATTGCAAAGTGTATGACGTTTCTCGACAACTGTTCTTACTGAGGTTGTTGACCATCCTTGTGATTATCCACTTGACTGCAATTATCACTGATGAATAATACACTTCTACTAGAATTTTGTTTTTAAACCCCTGTAGGCGTTTTCTTTGTAATGTTTTTATTATCACCAAGCTGGAAATCCTTCCGACTCCGTGCGTCATTCGCTTTTACAAGGTGTATTTTGTATTTGGATTTCTAGAATGATGATGGAATTGGAACATACGTCTCCTTTTCCTCCTTCAGAGGTTGCGTCAACCTCCAATTTCTCAGAACCATGTACGGTAAATGCCGAGCAGCTAGCGACGATTCTATCAGGAGATAACTACGATTGTATTGTGCTGGATTGCCGTCCTCCCGGAACTCTCCCTGTAAGTTGTAATTTGTTAGTCACTTATACCATTGAAAATGCCACTCTAAATACCAAGTAATTAGATTTATTTGGAGGTGGTAAATGGGTTTTTAACTTATTGGAAAGGAATATAAATATTAATTTCAGACCATTCGAAGTGCTCATCCTATTTTCCTCCCTACAGTCCTATTGAGAAGATTGAATAATGGAACGATTTCACCCACATCCATCTCTCCCTTACTTGGGGATTCTGATCGGAAAGTCATTATTGTTCCGGATTCTATGCAATCGACTTCTTTGGCTGCTAGAATTTTCAATACTCTTGTCCGTCGGCAGTACACCGTAGCGTTTCTGAATGGTGAGTCCACAGTTACAGCTTTCTAAGTAAATATTCGTCCGCCAATGGGTAAATTGCTTTGTGAACTATGGCCAAGCCAAACGGCACACACCCACAAGCACTACCTTCTCGCGTGGGAGACAGAATCTCATTTGCATATTTCAGAAGACGTCAAGACTCTGGCTGACATTTGCCCTGACCTCTGTGCTGAGACGGTTTCTGTAAATGTTATGAACGGGTTGAATCTCAACATTTTGACTGTTTGCGATGCCTTGGGCAAACGAGTCGGAAAAAGCGGCATGGTTGTTGACTTTGATTCCGAACCGGATGAGAATCGTCGTCGTCGTCCTAATGCTCTTTTTCCTGTGCAAATATTGCCGTATTTGTACCTCGGAAACGACGAAACTGCAAAGAATAAGGAAACTTTGAAACGGTAATATTAGTTCTCTAATTATTGTAATTGTTTCCTTCTTTAGATACAACATCCGCTATGTCATCAACGTCACAAATAACCTACCTAATTACTTCAAAGAAGAAGCAGAGTTCCATTATCTACGTATTGGGGTCGATGATACGTGCTCGCACAATCTCATCGAACATTTCCCAAGTAAGTTGTTTGTTCGGATTCCTAAGAGTTTCTTCTCGACTTACGAGAGGTCTCTACGTAACTGACTTTCAACAGTAGACTGTTTACTTTTCGAAATTCTAAGCTAGTTGGATTATCACAGACTCATTGATGGAGTTTTAGCTGCGATTGCCTTCATCGAGAAGGCTCGAGAAGAGAAATGCTCGGTTCTCGTCCACTGCTGGGCCGGGATCTCCAGATCGGTTACAGTATGTCTAGCCTACCTTATGAAAGCCACCCACAGCACTCTCGAGCAGGCTTTTGATTTCCTTCTGAAGCAGAATGGAGCTATTGCTCCCAACTTTCACTTTATGGGTCAATTGATCGAGTTTGAAAGAAACTTGTTCCAAACTTCGGCGGGTAGCTCTAGTACGACGTCTTTGCCTCTCTCTGGATCGACTTCAGCTGCTTCTACGGAATCCTCCTGCTCCTCAGTCTAAGTCAAGCCATCCTTATTTCTTTAAAGGAGCAGGTCTAATATGTTTATTATTTTTCTCAGTTTCTAGACAATATTGCGGCCGTCACTTTGGCCAAAGTTCGGGTTTTTGTTAGTGTGCCTGAATTTGCTTGTCTTACTTTTGTCCGTGACGGTATCATCTATGACAAGTATCTCGGTTGGAATTATAATTGAGACAAATTCTATCCATAGAATGGATTTTCAGTTTATATACCTTTCAGAGAAGAATAAACAATTTTGAAATGAAGCAAAACCACATTAGCTAATTTAAATTAATATACTTTTGTATAAATTTGATTCTAGAGTATTGGCCAAGGTCACTGGTAGAGACTGGGCTGACCAGTCGAGAGTATTGCCTTCAAGCTGGGTTGGAGCAACTCGGCGGGAAATCAGAAACTAATCAATAGCTAAAGTGAGGCACTTGAAAGGTGTGTGAAAATATAATGAAAGTAGTAGACAAGGATGGAGAAAGTAACAACTGTGAAGATCTTAGAAGACACTGTAACTGAGGACTAGCACGACGGCAATCTGGGGCACCGGCTTCGAGAAATTGACAAAAATACGTATTTTACCAAATAATAAAACTTTGGCAAAGGCAATTCATGGATCAAAAGGAATCAGACTAGAATTGGTTCTACTTCTAATACGGTTCATCTTCTAAAAAGTCCTCTGTCTTGACGACTGAATTGCCATCTTCGATCATGTTGAACGACGGTTCCTGACTGTCATTTGTTTGCTTTTCCTGCTTACGTTGTTGCTCTGCAAGTTGTTGAGCCTGAACTTGTTGGACGACCTGTTGAACTTGGGCCTGGAGTTCCGACAGACTGGGACTACAGTAATCACTTTCGTTCCCTGAAGCCACACTAGAAGGAGTTGTCGCAGCTGTTCTAGATCCATTTGAAGCGGATGAAGAGATTTGATTACTTTGCTCTTCTTTTGTAGGTTGTCTGTCGTGACCTCGACGACGAGCGTTCATGAAAAAGTTGGCTACTGTAGTCGGGTCGAGACCCAGCTGCTGTGATATCATCAACTGCATTTCTCTGCTTGGTCTTTTGGTTTCTCTGAATATCGCCTGAAAGGATATTCGTCTTTAAATCCCTCAAAATCCCTGAAGGCATACTTGTAATGTTCTTCTTTGGATATCAGTAAACACTAATCTCGGCTTTTTTGGTGTCGTCTGTTGGGGCGTTGCATTGTTTTGTTCTTCTTTCCTTTTGCAAGCTGAAATGAATAAATTTATTCAAACTGCCGTTTTCTTATTTAATTTTTTGGTTAAATTTCTTGTAAAATTTAACGAATATCTCATTTCGACAGCCGAAAAGCTGGACAAAGAGTTCATTTGTCAGCCAAGATGGCAAATTGGAAATTGGATTGAAAGCAAGCTTCCTACTTAATTTTTTCCTCCAAGGAAAAACTGGCAAATTACAAAGAGCAAAATATGACTTTGTTTTTCGCCCTGTTTCTCATTTTTCGATTCTCAAACAAGAGGCTCAAGTGGGCCTCAAAGATTGATAGATCGAGCAGACCGATAGAGATGAATAAATCCCGCAGGACAGCATGGGATGCTTCTAGTTTCCTTCAGCATTAACTAAGAATCAGAATATAATCCCAATGGTAATTATATGCTCAAGTTCATATTTAGGAATTTCTGAACCTGGTCCCTTTTTAGCTTCCTGGAAAATCCTGAGCAATACAAGGGCACTCTAATGAAAATTGTTTGCGGCAGTGGGTAACACGATCCCTTCTTGCTGAAAAAGACCGTAGAAAGCCTTCGATTGCTTTTCAACGCCATCGGAAGCAACAGAATCGCCTGTGGAGCCAACAAAGCACAACAACAAATAAAATCCGCTACCTCATTCCACCGTCAACCAACTTTGATCTTCAAAAAAGAAAAACCCCTCAGGACTGCAAAGTCTCAATCATTGCGAGTAGCCGGAATATGGAAATTGCCGCCAAATGTCATCTTCCGGAGCAGACTTAATCCCGACGGGCCAATCGCCGTCAGAAGTATACATTTGTATCATTTATCATTTTGCATCATAGGAGGCTACTCCAGTTGGTTCTATAGGCTTCAATCCCGAAAAGAGCGCGGAAAGAATTTCTCGGAACGATTTTAGGAAACTAGAACAAAGCCATTTTCATTGCTTAAATGCTTTTTTATAATTCGAAAGGAATTTCCGCAGTTTTTGATGCTTGTGGGATTAATCCATCCGTTGTTTGGTTTTGTTTGTAGATATTATTCCGTTTGAGAAAAAATAACAAAGCCATCTTGATTACCGAAATCGCACAGCCGGCCTAATTTCTCCTGCTGAAGCGGGTTTATCGGACCATAATGGGCATGATTTATTGTTTACATAATGCAAATTTGGTAAAAGTCAGTAAATCCCATTTCGCTGTTGGGAGATTTTGAAAGAATTCAGGTCCCGAAAAAACGCGAGACATAATTGAGGAAATTGCAGTTCTAGTTGGAGCCCAGTTTGTCCACAAAATGAAGGCCAGAGAAGCATTTTCATTTTAAAATATTTGGTCCATTGGAGCTTCAAGTGCTTCGGAAGGAGCAAAATTACAACTCATACGAGGTTATAAGGACAGCAATGGGAGGAAAAGTAAAAACTCTCCATTTCTTAAAAAAACGAACCTGCGAGTCTTAAAGCCGACATTCTTTGGAATTCTGGCTCCTGGAGCCACTTTGCCATCCTCCTGAAGGTTTCTCTACCACTCTTGAGTTTAGACCAGGGCTTCGGGTTGCGCAGCAGATCCGACAACGTTCCTTGTGAGCTGGAAGGGGAAATTAATTTCTCCTGATTTCAGAAAGTAACTTACCGGCATAATACCCGTTGTGCAAAAATAGCCTGAGGAATAGAATAACGTTTGAGCTCTGTGGAAATACGTTGAGCAAGTTCTCGAGTGTTGAGTTCCTCGAGTTCTCCGTTAGAATCCGGAGATCCACATCCGAGAAAATCACCAGGCAATGGAGACAGCTGGATTTTCTGGGGTGAAGGACTCTGAAACAATGCAAATGTAAATTCAATTTATTTTTTGAGAGTTATTTTTGGTCATTCATACAAGTTTACATGTTGCAAACGGGTCCAACAATTGTGTCTCCAAGGCAATTGTCCGAAATAATTTCTAGTCCTCGATTTGGGGTAATTTGCGCGGTCAGCTTCCTAGACGGAAACCCTGGGAGACCATTGTGAAGAAGTAGGCGTCGTCTATTCATAAAATAGTGGCTGTGAATCCGAGATAAGCTCATGGCTGATTATATGATTGCCTTGCTCTAATCAGAAACTTGTTCCAAGTCCGTCATTGGTACTTGAATATTTATGAACAAGACCACGGCACCTAGCTCAAATTTTCCTTTCTACTATATAGAGAACAAAAGCTCCTTTCTTATCCAGGAAAGTTGGTCTATGAAATTTCTCGTTCCACTAGGTTCTTCAAAGCGAAAAATCAGGCCAGCTACACTCGTTAGCAGACCACAAGACTCAAAATTAGCTCGATGTACAAAGTCGAACCTACCCTTAATTTATCGTCTTCTAGCATTGAGACCCCGTCAAGAAGATCTCCATTGAAGCCATCAAACGAAGACGCTGACGTGTAGACAATTTTCTCGAGTTTTGGCTGGATGAGATGAGAACTCGGTTGAGTAGATGCTCCGGAGTAAGGAACAGCAATAAAAGTAGCGGGATTATTGACCTAGGGAAATTAATTTTATGCATGTCAATTAATACAGGCTTACTTGTCGACCGTTCTTTATTGGGGGATTAGAAGAAGTCCTGATTCCATTCATAGCATTGTTGAGATTATGACTAGTGCCATTAGAGGTGATTTGACCTTGTTCGAGACAGGATTGGTCTTCTTCGGGCTTCACATCGTACTCGTACTTGATATTCACATTGTAGGTTTGAATCATATTGCCGTAAACGGAAGATCCGTTGGAAGAAGTAGCACTCCCAGTAGAAGGAGGACTGGGTTCTTGACTGACAGAACCATGGTAGTAGTTCCCCGACCCATTTCCGTCAGCTGCATATTGAGAAATCTCGGATTGGGACGAAGCTGCATTAAGACTACAATCAGATAAAGCGGAGTCAGAGTGGTTCAGACGGTGTTGAGTCAGTCTGGAAGGACTGATGGGTTCAATTGATGTAGAAGCCACTCCATTGGTCTGAATAATGATGAATTTTTCTTGAGAAGAACTGGTTACAGTGGAAATTGGGGGCAGGGCCTGCATCGTTGTCAAAGTAGCGTAATTGTTGTTGTAGTTGTTGGCAGTTGAAATTATAGAACCAGTGTGAGGAGAAAGGCGACCTAGAATGTTCCTCCACTTATTTGAGGGATTTACTAGTTTTACCGTGGTAGAGGTCTCCCAGATGACGATAGTCCTCTGCATGATGTGGGGCGACGGGGGAATGAACATCCAACACGGCACACAACATAGGGTCCGCGGAGTTATCCAGACTTTCCATCATTGTGGCCGATTGCCGGTCTTACTGGCTTTCCTATAACTCCAAAAAATCTGAATAAACAGAAAAACCAATTTAAAACCGCGTTTATGGCAAATCCCATTCTTAACACATGAGTCGCGTTGTCAAGAAATAAAGTGCATAACGACTCTTATTACGGTTACCAAGTCCTACAGTAAAGTAAAAATAATTGTGGGACAAGGGTCCAGAAAACTTCGAAGACGTCTATCGTGAGGGCTTCTCAAACGAGGAAGACTCGCTTCCCGCTCGGCTGAATGCTTTTGAAAGGCAGGGACTCTTTTGCTCTGAGTTGGTTAGAAATAAGAGGCCTGCCGCTGGGCAGCTTGTGAATAGGCCGTCGACGCGGTGCCGTCGGCCTTGGCCAAAAATGGCATTCGGCGTGCATCTGACAAATACGTCCAAAGCCAGAGAGCGAGAGTAAAGGGCTGATTTTCTTGATTGCTGGCATTGCAGCAAAAGAGCTTGGAAATGGCTTGTGTGGTTTCCTCTGTTTTGACGGGTCCGCCTTTGAATTTGCCCTGAGGAGAGCTAATGGAGGCTTCTCGCCAGTTGCCGTCGTTTGGTCTCATGAATAATACATGGGAGGGAAGTCGAACGGCACTGCAACGTGACACCCAAGTTTTTGTCGACTCCTCAAATCTGATTTCTCTATCTAATTTATCCCTCTAATTTCTTTTTGTTCCAACTGTAAATAATAGTCGTTTCCAAATTCAATTAAAATTACTTTGTTTCTTAGTTTAAGTCTAAATATTTATTTCATCATATTTGTACAACGTTCTTTAGTCGTTTTTCGTCAATCGGTAAATTTGAAAGAGTTTAAAATGCCGGGAGCTAACAGTGTCAAGGAACAAATTAATCTTTAATAACGAAATGAGCAAGAAATGGAATGTTTTGTGGCCAAGTTAAGCTTTGCTGAAGTTCATATTTGGGACTTACAAACAATTATATCTGGTTATCTTGACCGACGTTGAGCCATTCTCAGCCGAGGAAAACCGATAAAGACGAGAAATCAAACACGAGGACTTTACTGAGGATGGAGCGACGGCAGAGGTCAAGTTGATTAATATATAAGTTATTTAATTATCTTTGGTAGTGTCGTTCCCGCTCGGCCGATACATGTGTTGCTGAACATGCCTTAGACGTTCTTGTATCTCTCGTTGTAGACTGATATCTTTCACACTTTCGACATCTTGTTCTTCTTGTTGATTGTCGGTCGGACCTCCCAGGAATATGGATTTGGCTTCGTATTCATCATCATCTTCATAATAGAAGCCGATGGGATTTACTGGGCCATGATTGGCTCCGCCAATGGAGGAAACGGGTCTGTTCATGGGGTTTCTGCCGTAGAGGAAGTTCGACGACAGGGGTCCATCCAGGTTCAATGCTGGTTTTTCTGTTTCATGCACTAAAGATGAACATGGATTACTGCAGTTGAAAGTAAGACTTACTTGCAAAGTCATCTCTGTGACTTCGAACACTGATGATGTAAATGATGACCACAATTACAATGGCTCCGATGATGCCACAGGCGATGAAGAAGATGATGATTGGGATATTGGCAGATCTAGATCTGTATCTAATCTCGCATCGTTCCCCACTGAATTGCTCTTTACAAACACATTCAACAAATCCAATTTGGTTTTTCTTGCAAATACCGTCATTAAGACAGTAGTTGTGACAAGCATCTGGAAATTTAATAAAGTAAAATTAATTAGAATTTACGGTTATTCACCTGTGCAATGGGTGCCGTTTCCTCGGTATCCAGGCTTGCATTTGCAGCTGAAGCTAGGGATGTCGTTCTCGTCTGGAAGATCAATACAAACAGCATTCCAGGAACAATTGTCCTCCCCTGTAGCACATTGATTAGTGGAGTAACACTGACTCTCGTGGGTCGCCCCTTGAGCGGCAGTTGTATGATCTGTTGGACAAAGTTTACAAGTAGTTTGTAAGGGTTCATCTTGGTAGGTTCCTCGAGGACAGTATTGGCATTGTTTCCTGGAAAAAGTTTGTTTTTATAAATTGAATTGAATAAATTTGGCTGTCTGCTAAAATTCTCCATCGAGAATATATGTATTTACAAGTTAGTACTGCGAAATTTTATAAAAATGATTTATTATTTGTAAAATTGACTCAAGCTCGGAAATAAACGAAAAAGTGGGTAGTTTAGATCGTACGAGAATGTTCTTTTGGATCTGTTCCCCAAACTTAGTCCATGTATATACTTATCCAAACAGTTTTACAATTTCAGAGCTGGTAATAAATCTGGCATGATTTGCCAATGAATTTCTCCTATTAATAATTACGGGCATTATTTTTCCTTTTGAACTTTTTTGTTTTTCCCCTACGTATTTAACGTTTGTTTGTAAGAATGAAAACATTTGACCTGGAGGCAAGAAAAACGAGCCCCTACTGGTCTTTTCAGCAAAATAATTATAAAAAACTAACGTTGAAGTGACGAGGAATTGACCAGAAACACATTTCGGAGTGTTACATTGACTTCTCTTTGATGAACGTACTGCTTCAGTAGTTGTTCCCGGAGGACATTCAACACATTGTTTGTGGACTCCTCTTGTACGGTAACTTCCCAAGGGACAGGGTTGGCAGGTTCCTGACTGGGTCAAGTGTTCACCATCAGGACACTCATCCCTGCAGTCATCCTCCACAGTAGCAATGTTACTGAGGGTCGTTTTGCCGACTCCACAAGGAATACAGGCAAAGCTTCCAGAAGCTGGCTGGTAGAAGCCAAATCCACAAGCTTCACACTTTCGAGTATGAACATTGAGAAAATGACCAGGAGGACAATGAGTCAAGCACTCATCCTCTGAAATAGCTCCAGGACCCGTTGTAATAGTTCCGTCGGGACATTTGGAGCAGCTGAACTTCCCTGTCTTCGATTGGAACTCGCCAATTTGACAGAGAAGACACTGCTTAGTGTCATTGTTGTAGTAGGATCCAGGAGCGCATGGAACACAGACATCGTTGACGACAACGTTCCCTTGACTGCAATGGAAATCATCTTCGACAGTGAACGAGTTCAAATCAGGTCTTCCATTCGGAAGAACCTGCTCTAAATTGAACAAGTCCCTCAGAAGAGCCTCATCTTGGATAATATCCACAATGTCCAATTTTCTATTCGTTCTTACATCAGTAACTGGTTCTCGTTTAATTGGAATCTCGATTTTGACGTTGAATAGCTGTTTGCCATTAGGCTGATTGTTCTGTCTTCTGAGTCTCTTCATGTCTCCAGCACAAGTTACTGTAACATTAATTCTTCCACAACCGGCATCAGACTTAGTCGAGCAAATATCCCATTTGCTGTTTAGTTGATGGAGTTTTAGCAGCAATTTCTCCGCAAGAGTATTTTTAGAAGCAGCATTGCAAATGGAGACTGCAGGATAATTGATATTTAACTTAGCCACTCTCTCGGCTGGAAGGGATTTAGAGCACTGGGGGTATCTGAAGGAATATGAATTATCAGCCTTCGGACGCCAGACTCCATCAGCAGCACAAGTATAGAAAACAGCTGGAGCGTTGGAGAATTCATACCCTCCCTCGCATTGGATTGAACAAGCGCGGTACTTGAGGTCTGGACCCCAATTCTCACAAGCTTGGACACCATGAATCGGATCTGGGAGATCTGGACAGAATTCTTGACTCACATGGACTTTGAAAGTGCATTGGGCGATATTAGAAGCATTGTCGCGAGCAACATAGAGGACCATGAACTCTCCCCAAGTGAAGACTTGACCAGATTTTAGATTCTGTTCTATCTTTTCAATAGCATTAGATGAGGTAAAGACGGGTTCCTGCCAAGTGACATTGACTTCTTTCAGGGGAGTGATCACAAACACATCTCCAGGGCAGGAAACTACAGTAATGGCAGAGTTATCTCTCTTCTTCAAAGCCGTAGTTTCGCGTCCGCAAGTACTCTTAGCGATTTTCTCGACTTTTCCAGCCAACCTATCATAGCCAGCAAATCTCAGAGCTAGTCCATGGAAAAGAACTTGCTGACCTTGGCAGTTGTGCACAAGTTGAGGGATATCTCTTTCAAAGTCGAGGACACGAGCCCACATATTGACTCTGGTGATTGAGCCAACAAATTTGGGACTCACGTCATCAGAATCTAGTGGAGCTCCAAGATTGACCCAAGCATTAATGTTCAGAACCTTGTTCTTGCCATATCCTTTGTCTGCATAAAGTCTGACCGAGTTCCAGATCAGAGAATAGGCTCCTTCATAAGAGGTCCAGGTGATGACGAGATTATTCCAATTTCCGTCATTCAATCTTTGATTACTTGGGAAATGGAGGTTCAAAGCAGTTTCATCGTTGAAGAGTGAGAGCTTGACAGAGTCAGCTGTAATTTGGACCAATTCGGAGACGTTAGATGGATAGTTGGAGAGTTCACTATTATACAGAGTGAAAACAGTCCCCTTAGAGAGAGGATTGTCGAACTTAACCCAAAGGGAAATTGACAAAGCTCCAGAATTGAACTTGAATGGGATGGCTAAAGCAGCTTGGGCAGGGAGAATACTGTCAAAGAAGTGGATGTCGTAATCTGGATCGATCTTCTTGTCGCAATTGGCTCCAGTCGTGTTGAATGGACACTGGCAGTGATACCCGTCGATCTGATCCACACAAGTGGCAGCAAGAGAACAAGGAGAAGGAGAACAATCATCAATGTTAGTCTCACAGTGCTGTCCAGTGAATCCTGGAGGGCATTTGCATCTGTATCCAGTTTCCTCTTGAACGCATTCCGCTCCATTTTCGCATTTATTGGCGTGACAGGCATCAAGAAGATATTGGCATCCAGTTCCCACATATCCTTTAGCACAGGTACACTCCAGATGAGATCCAAAGTCGCCACAGACTCCCCCATTGTGACAGGGTTCTCCGATACATCTGTTCGGAGCAACTTCACAGTTCTTCCCACTCACTCCTTCTGGACAGACACAGAAGTAATCGTCTCCAGCGAGATTCACACAGTGTCCATCATTTTGACATGGGTTCTTGGCACACTTTCCTGCTTGTTTCTCACAATGATCTCCAGCCCAACCAGGAACACATTCACATCTGAATGTCGTTCCCATATCAATGCAAGTTCCATTGTTATCACAAGGATCTGTGGCGCATTGGTCAATATGAACATCGCATAGTTCACCAGTGTACCCAGGACGACACTGACATTGGAATCCATTGACGAGATCCTCACATAATTCAGAGCCATGTGGATCACATCCGTTCAGCGTCTCGCATTCATTAATATTGTGCTCACAATGGATTCCTTCAAAGCCGAGCCGACATTGACACTCGTATTTAGCCCCTTGATTGATGCAAGTCCCGTTATTCCTACAAGGTTCCAGTACACAATGATCAACCATGTGTTGACAGTCTGGTCCGTGGAATCCTGGGGGACATTGGCATTCATAGCCGTTTTCGAGATCGTGGCAAGTAGCTCCATTCTTACAAGGCTGAAGAGCACAGTCATCAATGTTGGAATCACAGAATTGACCAGTCCATCCAGCTTTACAGATGCATTGACGGTCGAACAGTGTATCCACACATTTCCCATTGATGCAAGGGTTCGGGTCGCAGAGGTCATCTTTGATCTGACATCGCTTTCCACTGAAGCCATGGGGACATTCACATTCAAAGTCGTTGACTAAGTCATGACAGGTCGCCCTAAGGGCGCAGGGGTTCTCGGCACAGTCATCTGCAATTCAAGAATTAATTTTTCTCTTTCTCCCTTAACTGCAACTACTTGAAAGGATTAATCAGTCAGAAGTTTTGTTAAATTGGATTAAATTAACAACTTTTCATCCCCGAATGCTCATCAAAAATGAGTAATTCCTAAAGTCGCGAGTTAATGATCGAAAAAGTAACCAGTCTTTCCAAACTAGCACTTATTGCACTTGGGACATGACGTCGATCACAATCAATGTGACTCCTTTTTCCTATTCCTTGTCATTGAGTGTTGATCGCCTGCAGTTTTTTGCGTTGTTTTTTTTTGAAAAACCCGAAAGTAGGAAAATTAATTTTTTCTAACCTTGGGGAGGTCTTAGGAAAAAAATTCCCGTAAACCTATGGGAACGCCCCTTTCTCCAAATTTATCTCTTTGATCTTTCGCGAACAGGGATATCGATGTTTGGGATAGATAAAACATATGTATTCAGCTGTTTCAGCAACATTTTTGAGAAATTATGTTCGAATTCTTATGAACTTTCGAAATTGCTCATTGCTGCAACCACAACTAAATTTATCTTTATCATATCAATTTCATATTTCCTAAGTGACTCATCATACACTGTTTTCTTCTTTATCCCTTAACTTCCCCTCTTAGTTTGATAAAACTGCAATCTACGAAAAATATTGCTTTAATGCGAATCCGTTTACCGCTTTATTTTTTAATGTTTCCTACCACATTTGCTATTTTAGTTTAAATGATTTTAGAAGAATAAATTCTACCACAAAGTATGCTTACGATTTGCATAGCAAATCACTTTTGCGATTTAGAAAACTTGAGTGATGAGATTTATAAAATCTATTAATGATATCAGAGGATCCAGAAGAGGTAAAGTAATTCTGAGATTAATTTCAAAGTCCCTAAACTTGACAACCTTAAATGACAAAGGATCCTAGAAATATTTCCCAAGGTTGATCAACTAAAATACTTTGAGTTTTTGCAAACTTTAAGTAATGTTCGGAAAACCTTCATTTTTTAAGTTTATACCCTCAGGATAGATTCTAGAAACAAAATACGAATCTTTGAATAGTTCCAAACACCGTAATTCTAGTGAATCTGTAGATTTATCATGCCAAAAACGCATTTTAGAAACAATGACTTTTTCCTCTACTGGAATTCTGGAGAAATTTCGACCTTTAGTGATGTTTTTTACCTATTTCATGAATTAATCATGTAAATCTGAAGCATTTCTAATATCACGATCTGCCAAGGGGTCCGAACTCCTAGCCTTTCCAATGCAAACTAATTAGCGTATATTTCGCAAAATCACTCGAATCTTGTCCCTATGAGCTCTTTTCTTCTTTCAACGAGAGCAGAACACCTGTTAAATTCTTTAACTTTGCCTCAAGTTTTGAACTGATTTCAAATCGATAACTGTTTACATAAATGAATTGACCTTCCTGTCTTGGAAAATCTCATTTTTACGGTCTCCGTTTTTTCCAGCCACTTCTTTTCTGACTTCTATTATGTTCACTTCGATTTCTAGGTTTGAGTCAAGCTCAATTGTAGATTATTTGTTATTTTTCGTGTATTATTTTTTGTTTCTTTTTTCCGAACATGCTATTTCAGCTGTACGCACAGACGGAAAATGGTCCTCCAAGCCCCGCCTCCGGCCATTCCTGTGCAAGGCAGTCTCAATTCAGTGCCAACGACATATTTGTCGACTCAGGGAGCTTCGCAGCCAACGGTTATCATCCTAACTCAGTCACAGCCGCAAGTGCCCCCGAGGCCTCAACCTCCATCGTTGACAAACAGGACGAGCTATTCGAACCAGAAAAAGTCACTACAAAGACAGCTTTTCCTCAAAACAAAAATGTTCTGTTGTTGTCTATGTTGTCCAGCATTTAAATGTGCCTTGATTACTGCCACTCTGGAGATTATCTTTGGAGTTTGGTTCTGGTGGGACGCTTTGGACCATGTCGTCAAAACCCTGGACTACTTGTAAGTTTACTTTTCCTTTTGTAATGTTTTCAATGCGCGAGAACTTGTGCATTAGAAACAAGAAAGTACTTTTCTATTGTAATTGGAGACAATTACAGGCAACTCAAGGACGTTGTTATCCTTCTTTTCCTCACTGCTTGGCTCGTGGCCGCCGGAACCGCTTATGGAACCCTCATTGCTGCACATCAAAAGAAAACACCCCATTTTGTTTGGCCGAGATTGGTTCTCCTTGGAGGTCTCTTAATTACCTGTGCAATATTCTTCCTCCTACTTTTCTTCTACTTCAGTGGAGGCTCTCAAAGCATTAATAACATCGTTCTCAACATAATCGAGGTCAGTTGGGTCCAAATTTTGTTCAATCCCGATAGAGACAAATTTGTCCATGGCAAAAGATGCAACATGACAAAATTGAAAATTGAGTCACTTTTCGTCCCCAGCGGATCGTAAACATGCTCTTGCCTCGTGAGTGCATTTCCGAGGCGAGTGCGAGTCGGAAACGGTCTTCATTTTCGAGGAGCGTTCATGAATTGTTCACGAAAGTAATGAAAATGGCAAAGACTAAAACAACAAAACTCCAAATTGCCACAGGCGACTGCTTTGCCATGGGCATAATTGATAGGATGAGAATAACGTTAGCCCCGATTAAGCCAACCCTGAATTTCCTCTATTTTCAGTTCTTCATGCAACAAGAAATTCCGCCAGAAGAACGAAAAGATTTGCACGGTGAATTGGTTCATCTGGCCTATGGCTTTACTGCCGGTCTCTTCTTCTTCACTGTCTACACTGTCTTTGGGTGGTGTGCGACTAGAAAGTTTTACAACGATCTCCTAAGGGATTACCGCAACTTTCATCCTGTTGCTCAAGGAGAACCGTCAGCCCCATCACAGCCGGCTTACAACCCTAATTATGCCAAAGGAGTTTAGCAATTCTATGCTGCGTTCTTTTTGCTGTTAATATTGTGGTTTTTTCTCACTATAATGATCTCGTTCTGCCCTTTGGGGAGCACGGGCTTATATCAAACAGTGTTCAAACCCATTCCCACCTTTTTCCAATGCGTGTTACTAGAGATTTCCCAATATTCGAGTGTATAAAGAATTATTAATGAGTTACTTTGAATATTAAACTTACCAATATTTCTCTCGCAATTGGGTCCGTCCCAGCCAGGAAGACATTTACATTTATATCTACCTAGCTGCAACGGAATACAGGCAGCTCCGTTCTTGCAAGGGTTATCCATCTGACATGGATCAGCAATTTGAGAACAATCCGGTCCAGTGAAACCTGTCCTACAGATGCATCTGCTTGTACTCAAACCAGGCAAGTCTTGGCATACTCCACCATTGGGACAATTAATTCCAATGCATTCATCAGGACCGAATTGGCAACGAGCCCCAGTGTAATCTGAAAATAAGAATTACGTCTTATTGATTGACTAAATCTGTTTTTCTCTCTGTAGAATTGCTTAAAATATATTAAGACGGGGAGATTTGACTATTAGAACGAAAATAAATAAACGTGGTTTTTCATCAATGGATATAGAGATAATGGGGTGAGAGAAGCAAGCTTGCATTGGTCTTATTGAATTATCCAGAAAAAATCCAAGACTTACTCTGAGGGCAAATACAACGGAATGTCCCTGCAACGGCTTCACAGACTCCATCGTTGAAGCAAGGCTGAGAGTCACAGACCGGCATTTGTTCTTCGCAAAATTGGCCAGTGTATCCCGGTTTGCATTCACAAATCTCTTTATGATTGACGACACTGCAAGTGCCTCGGTTCTGGCACTGGACTCTGGAGCAAGTTAGTTCCTCACACTGAGTTTCTAGAGAGCTTCCAATATCCCTTGTGTAGGTACTGTTGCTACACTCAATGCATCTTTGTTGACCGAGATTAGGTTGGTAGAAGTTGATGGGACATGGCGAACAGGGTTCCAACCCAGTTGTTGAGAAGGTTCCAGGTTGACAAGGTTGTTTACATTGACCAGGGCCAGTAGATCCAAGCTTAGCAGTGTAAGATCCTTCAGGACAAGGTTCGCATTGCTTATATCCACCAAATATCGGGGGCCCGGCAAAAGTATGTCGAGGACACAGTTGACAAGGGACAAGTCCCGATTCACTATACATTCCATTTCCACAAACAGCAAGACAAGCATCGGTACTCTGAGCTCCAGTGAATTGAGTAAAGGTGTTAGAAGGACAAGATTTGCAAGTCAACTGGCCATTTTCGTCCTGATAAGACCCAACAGGACATTCAGCACAAGTGTTATTAACGTAAACTGTTCCTTTGGCACATGGCAAGCATTCTGGGAGACTGTCCTTGTCAGGAGCTCCAATTAGGATCTCGCCATCAGCACAACCGAAACCTTGAGTAACTACGGTAGATGTAGCATTCATTGAGGGGCATCCCATTCCTTGGGTGGTCACGGAATCTCCAGAAATCATCAGTAGACTTCGAACAGGAGTAGTAGCTCCCGGAATCCTCAAATCAAAGATGGTTCTCATTGTTAGCCCACAAAGCTCGTAGAAAACATTCTGGAGAACCGTGGGTAGGATTTGAATAGTGTAGTTACCCGTAACTTCATTCTCATTAGAGGTGAACTTAATATTCAGGAACCGGACGAATATTTGAACACTGCTAGAGCATCGTTGACTGAGTACTGTATCCATGTTGTCAAAGTAAGTGGCTACCAATTGAGTATAAGATTTGAGACAATCCTCGCCGACCGGAGTTCCAACGGAATACTTGATGGCCACATTCAGTTCATATCTGGCAGGTTCTTGAGCAATAGGAACACAAGAAGGCGGATTGCTTGAAGGGAGCCATTGACCTTGACTGCACTTGAAGTCCGTTAACGCCTTCGAATAATCTACAAATCTGAAGCCTTCGGCACATTGAATCTGGCAGACAGTCTCAGTTCCTACTTTGGAGCACTTCTTCACGACACTGGCATCAGTCGGCAGAGACCATTCGCTGCAAGGATCTGGTTGTAAAGACACTTGGAATTTACACTTGTTCCGGTTAGAGTGTTCGTCTGTAGCAGAAGCCTCAACAGTCACGTAACCACCAACTTTGAGGACTGCTTCGCTTGGAGTGAAGGTAATCTCGGTGATGTTAGAAATATCCTGAACAGCGAGTTCAACAGAGCTTTCGTTGAAGTAAACGAGTCTTTCAGTTTCTCCTTCAAAGGCTGGAATAGTGTAAGATTCTGGACACTTCATTACTGGAGGTGATGTGTCAGGAATTCTCAATCTGACAATACAATCAGCCGAGTTTCCAGCTTCATCAAAAGCAGTATAGACCACATCCATGTCACTTACAATCGGTCTTGGAGGAACAAAGTTTGCTGGTTGAACTCTCATGTAGGCAACCGATCCGGAATTATCCATCGCTGTTGGAATCTCGTAATTGACAGGCTGGAGTTGGCCATACTCATCAGCAGTAACGTAAATGGGGTTCTGAGGACAGTTTGTGAAGACTGGAGGTTCAGCATCAATACATTGAGGAACACTAGAGTTCCATCCAACTTGAAGATGCGTAGGAATTTCGTGAGCAGCGGAAAGAGGAGCCAGACAGCCCTGCATGTCGAACTTCAAGCAAGGGTTTGTCTCATACTCAGTGATTCCGAGAAGGACATAACGGGCACGGAGAGGTGGATTCAGCTCGAATTGATACATCTTGTTATGGTTTCCAGAAGGGGTCTCGAATTCCAAGGGATAAGTATCATAGTTCTGACTGAACTGAACCTTGTAGAAGAGCTGCATCTTGGTCACATGGCCCTTGAGATCTCCACTACCAGCGACTCCAGCCATTCTCAAAGTTGTGAGAGTATAGATCCTTTGAAGGTCGACGGAAAGGAAAATGAATGCATCCTTGGATCCACACCAACCGGTAGAAGACAGTCTGGCCTTGTGAGGTTCATATCCAAAGATGGTGGTGTCAGAATTATCCGCAAAAGCCCCATCGGGAATGAATCCAGAAGAAATGCCGACGTCTTCACTGAGCACACAAGCAGTTCCGAGAGTACAGTTAATAGCAGGATAGGGGAATGGCTGGAACCCAGGTCTATTGCAAGAGAACCTAGCCACAGCTCCTTCTTCGACAGAATCCAATTCGGTGAAACCATCATCTGGATATCCTGGGTCAACACAGACAGGTCCTTCACAACGGAGATTTCCGAGATCCCAGGTTCCATCCACATTGCACCTGATCATCCTATCGTCATAGGAGGACTTTCCAATAAGAGAATAAGGAGGTCTGCAATTAAAGGCAAAAGTACTTCCAACCTTGAAACTGTTGTCATCTCCTTCATAATAAACTCCGGCAAGAACTGGAGGAGGTCCGCAGTCGACGAGAGGACAGTAGATGTCCGGTCCAGAGAGCCAGTACTCCATTCCATCTGGTTGAGGATCGTAGATACATTGACGAGTCCCGGCTAGGGGAGAAGTAGACATTGGACGATTCTGTTGGCTGCAAACTAGAGAAATATTCTGACCAAATGGAACTGGACCTTCTGGAGAAACAAATAGGCCGATGGCAGTGTTATTCTGAGCTCCGGTACAGACAGCAGGAACACAGAAAGGAGACGTTCCGTTCCATTTCCCATCACTTCCGCAATGTAGGTGAGTTGGACCCATCATCTGATATCCGAAATTACATCTGAATTCAACAACAGTAGGGAAGTGATGCATTGTCGTTGTCGAGAGAAGTTGTCCATTCTCAGGAACCTCCAAGGGCTCACATTGTCTGGGAACACAACTCTTGTTGAACCTCATCAGATCGTCATTACTTTCACCCGTTTCGCCTTCCTTGATCTTTGCCCCGTTCTGACCGTCATAAGTGAAAAGATCAAATCCGTCATCACAAGAGCATCGATACGAGCCCTGAATGTTGATACAGTGATGATCACAATAGCCATTATGGAGTTCACATTCGTTGATATCAGAACAACTGGTCTTCTGACAACCAAGGACTTCAACCCGAAGACATGGAGCTTCCTTGAATTCCTCAATAACGATTTGGAATACTTTCGCTTCGATTGGGTAGTTGAACACTAGTAATTCGCTCCCAGCAATACCGACATTCTTGGTGGTCAAGATACCAAGTTCAGTTGCGTTTCTCAGCGGCACTCCGTCTTCCATAGCATAGGCGATCCGTAACTTGGTTGGATAAGCGGCACCAGCAGTTTTCTCAATTCGAAGTCTCTCGACAATCTTAGGGACAGGGAACACAAAGGTCAACGTCCTCAGGAAGTCATCAGTCAAAGCACACCACCCAGTAGACGAATGCTTGGATGCAGGGAATGATGACCCTTCAGATGACCCGATAACCTTAGTTGTGGCAAGTGGAATCGAGTTTTGGCAAGCTAGAATAGTAAGTAATGAAAGGAAACTAAAACAAACAACTCACACTTGAGTGGCTGGAAGCCTTGACGGCATTCACAGAAGTATCCACCAGGCAAATTCTTGCAGGCGGTGCTCTTTACAGAACAACTAGCAGCTTGCTCGGCACATTCATTAATATCAGCACAAGTAGGAATAGTACTCAGTGTTTGATTGGCAAGACATCTGACACTCTCAACTCCATCACTTCTGAATCCAGCATCGCATTGGATCTTGGCTTCATCGTCGAATTCCAGCATCCCCGGGGTCTTTGTGATAATTCTTCCATGAGGAATCTTGGGGATATTCGTGCAGATCAACTCTTAAAAGAATTTATATATGAAGACTGAAAAACAGGGAACTTACTTTGGCAATGTGGTTGAGGAGCGGACCAGAGTCCGTTATTCTGACACAGAATCGTCGCGGCTCCCTTCCTCTTGTATCCAGCAGAGCAATTAAAGGAATAAACAGTCCCAAATCCTGTTCCATCACCGAACAAAAGTTTCCTTTCTCCGTTGCTGAAGGGAATCAAGGCAGGGCAGGTTGCGGCCTTACATTGAGGAACAGAGGTCCATCTGCCGTCTTCTGTACAAATGATTTCTTCTGTCTTCTTGCCGCTGGGGAAGGAAAACCCATCATAGCAACTATATCTAGCTGTTCCAGCGTAGGAAACATTCGTCGAAGAAATCGCAAATCCATTGGCGATCTGCGGAACGGGAGAACAGTACACCGCTGAAAATCGTGGTAAGATCGAGAAGGGGCTTTTAAAACTCACGTTGACAGGTTGGAATCTTATTCGTTGTCCATTTTCCTCCGAGCATACACTGAATTTCGAACATTTTCCCTCTTCCAGTAACGAATTCATGTCCTTGTTCAGTACAGGAGACGATAACCTTTGTACTGAAGGCAGTATTGTGGGTGGAGATGGAGACAGAATCAGGGACATTCAAAGGAGGGCAATTGGTGGAGAAGGTTATGTTCCAACCCAATGATCGTCGAACAGCGTTAGATTGGAATACAATCTGGATCTTGCTCTGCTTGGAATAGATGACTTTCGGGGGTCTGACGTTCTCGTTGAATCCGTCCCCTTCGTGTAGAGGTCTGCCGTATTCCCCTCCTTCAAAGATTTGGAGCTGATCATCACTAGCAACATCAAAATGACTAATGGCCAAGCTAAGTGGTTGGTTTTCTCGAGATTCAGGAAGCTCCACAGTGTATTTACAAGTCTGGGATCCTGGATATGGGACTCGTGTATGCCCCGGGGAAAGCAGTTGCCCATGAGATTGACGAATGACGTTATCGCAACCTCTTTTGTAGCTGATGGAGAACCCCTTTCCGCCGACAGCATAATTGGAGTAGAAATAGACGTAGATGTGGTTCTGACTGGAAATCAACAACTGAGAAGTACTTGTAGTGGAGTTACTGCTCCTGCCAGTCAACTTTGTCAAAATTGGTGCTGATGGTTTTTCCCCGTCATAGATGATTACGAAATCTCTTTGATCCTCGAGGTCAAAAGTGTCAATCTAAAGTTAAGTCCTGCTTGGTTTGTAGTTTCTATTTGCAAACTCACATTAAGCGTAATCAATTGTCCTTGAGGAGCGTCAATTCTCCAGGCACACTCGAGTCCATTGGGGTACTTGCGAGGATACTCGGGACTCGAAAACGACTGACCATAGAGCTGAGCTTTAAGCTTCCCGCCGCAAGTAAAGGACACTAAATTTTTTCATTACAATGACAATTTCATCGACGTGAGCGCAACGTCATCGCTGGTCAGAAAGTAAACAACCAGCGTAGACGAAAAAATCTCGAAAAAAATCACCTGCTCGCCAGGACGCTTGGAATCCTTTTGCTTGGATAAGTGCATCGGATCGGAATCTGACAACCATCATGTTCGTACTGGACATGAAAGTCAGTTTTTCTGGCTTCGGGCTACCGGAAACTGTGTCGATTGCAACTGAAGCATTCTCAGAAGGACCCCCGTCGACAATAGTCACAATATCTTGGTTCTTTTCCGTCTCAAAGGAGTCGAAAGTGAGCTGAAATCAGAAAGATAAAATCACATCGATCCAGAATAATCCTTTCACCTGGATACGCGAATCAACCGGTCCCTCAATCACCCAACGGCAATTCATATTTGCTTTGTAACTGGAAGGGAAATTAGGTGACTGGATTTTGCCAGATTCGCCTTTTTCGTATTTCAGACAAGCTAAATCTACATGAGACGCCGGGCAGTTCAATTCATCGCTGAGATCCCCACAGTCGTCGATTCCATTGCAATGAGCAGATTCTGGAACACACCCTCCATTCTGACAGAAAAACGATCCTAAAATCCTACTATTATTTTTTGAATTCATTTGCTTGGTTGTTTTTGATACTCTGCTATCATCAAAGAATCAATATTGATTCTTAAAATATTTAGCAAAAAACGCCTTGACCCAGATTCAAGCTTGTCGATGAGATAGACTTTGCTACGAATTAGAAAGGCCCGTTTTTCGCATCTCGGTGACTTTCGCTGATTAACAAGTTCTTCGCTGGTTCAAGGTTACGTCCTGGAACCCCTATTCTTGCGGTATCACCTTGGGAATGCAATAAATAAGGTCAGAGTAGGTAAAGCAAAATCGATTGGATACCGGTAATTAAATTAAAGAACAACTATCCCAGGGTTAAATTAGAATCAACTGAAACTTGCCCTTAACACAAGCCGGGAGTTCACAGACGAAGGGAAGGAGCATGTTACACATTTCGAGCTCCCAAACGACGTTGGATAGGGGGGCTCCCCCTCGGGTCGTCGTTGAAGCCTTTGCACAACTTCCTGTTCTGTAGTCTGGTTGTTCTTTCCCCCAGAAACCTACATATCGGGAGACCATCCCACCATCGGACCACATGAAGAGTGCATCGTCGTTCCCGTTTTGCTGACTGATTAATCCTGCAAAGTCTCTAATTAGTCCGTGAACTCGAGCAATCAACGAACCAATCCAATAATCTGTCTTTGCTGTTGCATAAGCTGATCTCTGGGGCCTATTCACAAGTTTTGTCACAAAGGAATTTTCTCTTTGAGACTCTATCCTCGCCAGAAGACTACCGTATCGGGCACAAAAGACCAAGGCCTGAGGCCAGGATCTTTCGATATGGTACACCTTGAAGCACTTGGCTCCTTCCCGTTCCCATCCATCAGGGCATTTCATTTCGACATCAGAAAGAAAATATTTAGATGAATTTGATACTGATTGAGAAGTCTGGAAATTAAGATAAATAACTACAAAATCCAAGGAAATTACCTGTTTAGCCCCGGCAAGTATGGCCAGCAATGCTACCGCATAAAAAGCGGAGGCCATTGCGGCCCGACAACCCATTTGTAGATGTGCTCTTGTAATTCGCACAGTTACTAGAATAAAATTCAAAGAATTTAGAATCAAAACAAGCTGTCACGAAAAAATTACTAGGTTATAGATAACAATAAAGATCCTCAGAGACTCTTCCGTTTTTTCGCGGGAATGGCAGTAAACGGAGACTTGGGGCAATCGGTCAGTGTAATCGCCGATAGAAATCAGCGTAGGGCTGTCCTGAAGCAGCGGATTCTCCGTCTTGCAAGGCAGTCGTGACAAGGTAGAGGAATTTCGCGATTGACCCGAATATTGGCCGTAGGCACGCCTCTGATTTTTCTTACAGAGAATGCGGGCAATTCAAAAGAGACACTATTCCGGCATATGTTAAGAAATCATATTTCAGGTTTGAATCGATAATTGACCGCAATTGACCAGTTGAAAATGGAAAAGGGACAATTCGTAGAGGTAAAGTGGAGTTCTTGAATAATACATCAAGGAAATAGTGCGAAAATTAAAAGACAAGCAGATCGGCAAACAAGCTCTCGAATGACCAGTTCTGAAAGAGAAAACAACACTACAAAACGACTTTCGGATTCCTGCTTTCGGAAAAAACAGCTCAATTGTGACTGAATGAATAGAAACATTCCCGAAATCCCGTTCAAAACAAATATAAAAGATCGAGAAATAAGAACCGTGAAGAATATGAATTTACGAGATCATGAAAAGGGATATCCCCAGGTCAGACATCTGTTTGTCTTCCCTTGATGAAGAAACAAAGAATAATCACAACAACACGAAAGGATGAGCAAATTCACGGAGAAAAAACAACGATCCGAGACTCAATTGATCAAGACTATACACACGACCGAGTTAAGCACGTTTCGCTGACCGAATGGACTTAAGGGAAGAGATGAAGCCGTTTCCGTTAGTCCCGATCGATTCAGAGGCTCACCCGCGCGAACTTTGCGGTAAGTAGCGCTTAAGAAAGCGCCGATGGAGCGACTCTCGTAAAACACGGTAACGCTGACCAGCTCTTGTTTGCAGCGAAACAAAACGAACTGTCCACAACCTCTAAGCCAAGCCCCCGTATTGAAAAACCTTCTAAAAAGAATATGGAAAGGAACATTAACCCATTAGATAGTTTTAATTAGCAAATAAAGGAAATCGAGAGCTTCTCGATGATCGTCAAAACAACGTTGGACACGGATTAAAGAATAAAACGAGTCCTGTCGAGTTTATTTAAGAGATATCAGGTAAAGGGAATCCGAATAAGATGAAATCGTAATAGTACAGTTTGATAAGTATTTCCATTGCAGTTTTGTCGGACTTTAATTGTTTGGAGAAATAGGCCCTTTCTGGGGCCTCTACAGTAGCGTGACCTGTTCTGGATTTCTTCAGCTCCACGATTATGGAATCTGTGGAATTCTGAGGGACCCCAGAAGAAGACAATATTTCCTCAAGTTGCTTTAACATCCTGAAGTATTCTTCCTCTGTTTTGATTTGATACTTGATGAATTTGAAGTTCTGGATGTAAATGTGCATCTCGCAATGCCTGAAGTATTCTTCATTAACCATGAACAATCACTCTTTAGTCCTACCAATTTTGAGGGAAAAAGTGAATGTCTTCGTAACTCCACCCCAATGACTTGCCTGTAGCTACCTTTTTTGCTCTCTGATATTCCTCTTGTAAAAAGCAAGTTATGTTCTTTTCGCAGCCGTAACACTTGTCAGGGTTCAAGTTTCGCTTCTTCTCCCTAAAAGCTATTGTGAAAACCCGCGAATTCAAAAAAGAGTTGAACTCAAGCTTACAAGATACATTTATCGACAAATCCGGATAGAAAGCGGTCCACGGGATCTCGGACAATTGTGAAGAGAGTAAAGTCCTCCAATTTTTGCTTGGTCTGAGTCAAAATAGCCTTGACTGAGCTAAACTCATTCTTGTCCTTACAGAATCTAAAGGGGGTTCTTAGGATTGTTTAAAATAAAAAATACCGATTCTCCCACATATCCGTAGTCAGGGTTCTGTTAGCAGATTTGAAGGCTCTTTCATCATGTAGAAGACACATAATCGCAGCTAGGACCGTCGACATGCTTTTCTCGATGACACAAGCAGCAAGATGGAACTTTTCGGCAATACGATATTTGTTATCGAATCTCTTAAAAGGAGGAATGCAATTCTGATGATCATCACCAACACAGAAATCTGGTTTCTGGGATTTGTTGGATTCTAGTACTAAATTATGAATGACTGGTTCATCGATATGAGCAGCAAAGAAATGGACAATCAGCGACACGGCACACAAGGAAAGAATAAAAGTCAAGTAATGAAGTTGGATTTGTCCTGAAAGGGTAAATAAGTGTTTTCGGGAATTTAGAACTTACCTCTTTTTATCCTCATTGTATCGACTGAAACTTTAATGAAATCGATCGAGAAAAAGTTTCCCATGAAGTTGTCGGATTTGGATAAGGATTAACCGGACAGGAAATCCCTCTTGTAAATTCATTGTTCTCGAATAATAATTGTATCATTATGATTTTTATCAAATTGTTTTCTTTGTTTTGACTTACGAAAGTGACCACTTTTATTTGTTTTCGAAACAGTTTTTCGCCGAAGAAAAGAAAATATGACCGACAGACCTGAGTGCAACAAATCCTCTGCAAGTTTTCCGCTGCCGTTGAATTTACGAATGGATGGACACCCTTTCCATATTACATTGATTTTGTCATAACTCGTTCAATTTTGATTTTTCATTGTTGTAAATGTATTGTGGATTCTATATGATTATATTGTAAGTAAATTCAATATATGAAATCTTTTTAGGAATCATGTCAGACGAGGAGTATTATGATGATGATGATGGAGGAGGATATGATGATGGAGGAGGGTATGATGATGGAGGAGGATATGACGATAGTGGAGGATATGATGGAGAAGAATATGACTATGGTGGAGAAGGAAACGACAACCAAGCAGATTATGTGGAAGAAGGAAATGAATACGATGATTATCAAGAAGAAGACGAGGAACAAAATCAAGAACAAGTTGAAGAAGGCAATGACTACAATGATTATCCTAGTGAAGACCACCCAGAAGACAATGAAGAAGAATCCGTCGTTTACCGTGATCAAGACTACGCTGATGTCGATGATTATTGTGATGCTGCTTCAGTTGCTGAGGGCGAGACACCTCATATTAATTTCGTTGGACTTGTGAAAGGAGCATTAGATGGATTTGGAGGAGGATCAGTTGGGGACATCATTGGACAGATCGGGAACATCACTGGAGGTGATGGTGGGCTTACTAATATTCTTGCTGGTGGTGCGATTTCTGGAATAGCGAGTTCTATTATTGCTCAAGCTGCTCACAGTTTCCTCAACATCAATCCAGAAACTGGGCAGATCATTGGAGCCATCGCTGGAAACCTTATTTTCCACACTGGAGGCCAGAATAATTCACTCAGCAGTATAGGAAAGCTTGTTCTGGAAAATCTCATCAGTGGAAAGTTCAAAAGAAAGGTATGGCTACCTGAGTTGATGAAGGGGATTTTTAAATTGATACGTTTAGATCATTCCTTTTGTTCCACCAAGGCCTGGAATGCCGTCTTTCAATTTGGATTTCCATGCTGAGAGACAACGTTGTCTCGGGGAACGTCGACTTTTCGAAGATCCTGAATTTCCCGCCCAGGATTCCAGTCTCTACTACAGCGAGAGACCTCGACAGCATATTGAATGGAAGCGTCCTGGGGTATGTTCTTTTGATGTTATTATTACTGTCTACCTTCTTCCAGGAAATAGCTGAAGATCCTCAATTAATTGTCTCTGGGCAATCCAGATTCGATGTTGTCCAAGGAGCTCTCGGCGATTGCTGGCTACTTGCTGCTGCTGCCAATCTAACTCTGAGAGATGAACTCTTCTATCGAGTTGTACCTCCCGATCAGAGTTTCACCGAGAACTATGCTGGAATCTTCCACTTCCAATTCTGGAGATATGGCCAATGGGTGGATGTCGTCATCGATGACAGACTTCCCACTTGCAACGGGGAGTTAGTGTACATGCACTCAGATACCCACAACGAGTTCTGGAGTGCTTTGTTGGAGAAGGCCTATGCCAAGCTCTACGGGTCCTATGAAGCCCTAAAGGGTGGCTCGACTTCTGAAGCCATGGAAGACTTCACCGGAGGTCTTGTGGAGTATTTCACCGTCAAAGAAGTCCCTAAAGAACATCTCCTAGCTATACTCGTTCGTGGTTTCCAGATGGGATCTTTATTTGGGTGCAGCATTGATGCTGACCCTGATGAACTTGAAGCAAAGACTTCAACAGGACTAGTCCGAGGTCATGCCTACAGCATCACTGCCCTTCAAACTGTTCAAGGACCGAATGGAGACACTGTCCTTCTTCGGATTAGAAATCCTTGGGGCAATGAAGCTGAATGGAATGGAGCTTGGAGTGATAATGCCCCTGAATGGCATTATATTTCTCCAGAACAACGCGAACAAATGAAATTTGTTCAACGCAATGACGGGGAATTCTGGATGTCATTCGATGACTTCTATACCCACTTCGAAGACCTTGAGAACTGTAATCTCGGTCCGGAAATTATGAATGAGATTTCTGAAATGACCGGAGTTGAAGCAGCACGAGACGCCTCCGCCTGGACCAATTATCAAGCGGACGGAGCTTGGAGTTCTAAAATGGGAACAGCCGGAGGTTGCAGAAACAACATTGATACCTTCCCCAACAACCCAATGTACGGTACTTATTTCACTGTTGGAAATGAAACTGTGGAACATGATGGCAAGTGTACGGTAATCACCGCTGTACTCCAGAAATATCGTCGGGAACTTCGACCTGAAGGTCTTGATTCTCTTCCGATAGGATTCTTAGTTTACGAATTGCCACGTTTCTCCCAAGGTCAACTAGACCGGAACTTCTTTGAATCTCATAAACCAGTTGCCAAGAATCCAACTTTCATCAACCTTAGAGAAGTCACCGCTAGATTCCGAGTTCCTCCAGGAAACTATGTAATCGTTCCATCAACCTTCGATGCTGAAGACGATGCAGAATTCCTCCTCCGAGTGTACTGTAACGGAGAAGTAAAAGGCCAACAAATTGCTTAAGGATATGATATTTAAGTTTAATCCCCATATCAAGCATAATGTGATATTAACCCAGTTTGTAACTTATTTATGGAAAATCTCTAGATGAAATTGAATATTCTAAAGTTGGGAATTGCTAATGGTAGAGATTATATACCTATTAGTATTTACCAAGTGAGAGGAAAGTGATACATGTAAGTGTAGTAATTGTACTTAAGTTGGTTTGATATAAGAAGCGACTTTACTCTCAGCCTTGTTTTGATAGTCCGTAATTTCGTTCCAAATCATCGTTCGCCATTGGGCGATGCTGTAATCTCCTTCACTGTCAACATCAATGGGCTTAGAGGTAGGTTCATCATTGGGGTCATGGTACTGGGCGAAATACGGATGTTCCATGGCTTCAGAAGCAGTTGGACGGTAGTCGGGGTCAAGATTAAGGGTTTTCTCAAGAAAGTCGATTGCCTCTGGGGAAGCATTTGCGAAGTAAGTCTTAAAATTCACTCTTTCCATTTTTGGCATGTTTCTAATATAGCTCCGTGCTTCTTCAGACGAGATCTTAGAAAGGAATTCCTCATTCGGAGTCCCACATACACTCATAATTCTGGTCAATTGGTCGATATGGTCGGCCCCAGGGAATAACGTTTTTCCTGTAATTAGTTCGGCCATAATGCATCCAACAGACCAAATATCGACTGTTTGAGTGTAATGCATCCAATTCAACATAATTTCGGGGGCTCTATACCAACGAGTAGCCACGTAACCGGTCATTTCCTGATCCGTATGACGAGCTAGACCAAAGTCTAGAATCTTTAGTTCACAGTCCTCGTTTACGGCAATGTTTGAAGGCTTAAGATCCCGATGAATAATCCCGGCAGAGTGGATATATTTGAGAGCTCGAAGCACTTGGTAGATAAGAAACTGAATATGGTCGTCACTAAGTCGTTGGATTTTGAGGATATTAGATAAATCTGCCCCCATTAAGACGGAAACAAAATATACATCATTAATATCTTCGCTAGATTTGTCAGGAGTAAAAACATCATACAGGTCAATTACATTTTCATGGTGCATCAGTCGAAGAAGTCGGAGTTCTCGATGTGTTCTTTTTGCATGAATAGGACTTTGAAACGGACGTGTGAATTTCTTAATAGCCACTTTCTCCCCAGTAAGAGTACATTCGGCAGCACTATAATTCATTTAATAAATCAATTTCTAAAACCACTGCTTACCAAACAGTACCATAAGCTCCAGTGCCAACAGGGGTCAAGTTCTGGTAATACTGAGGAACAACCCAAACGGTTCTATTTAGTTCAACAGTGTAGTATCCGGATTTCACATTTGAGTCTTGCATTTCTGTAACGTTCAAAATTCAAATTTCAAGAAAAATCTTCAATCGGAAAAGATAATGGTGGAAAAAACCACGACATGAAAAACTAATTTAAAACCACATTTAACCAGGACTAGAAAAGCAGGGTATATCACTAGAAAAGAACTGGCAAAAATGAGTCAAATATCAATAAATACTGGTTTGAATCAAGTTATCATGGCAATTGAAAGTGAAAGTCATCCATCATCCATCGGCTCATCATGCCGTTCAGCATTGTGGAGTTCTATTTCATTCCAAATTATTTCTGAAAAACTCATTATCAATAAAGCTAAGGTAGACTGACTGCTGGAAGTCAAAGAAAATTAATAACGACCCCGAAGGGCAAAGAAGCGTTCTCTCCCTTTACGACAGACCCAGAGTCATTTCAACTACATGAAACCCTTCCATGGTTAAAAGTGAGACAAACAGACAAAAAACCATGTGTACTTTCGCACATTTGCATGGCTCTAGTGCAAAAAACGTTTGTCCTCGCAATTGAAAAATAAACGAATGCAGAATTTCACTTTTAGCTTGGTTTAAAAATTTGCTCGTCATCTCGAAGTTCAAAAATATACTTACGTCTCCATTCATCAACTGTCCTTTCCACACCGTTGTCCTCGATATCAAAGGGCTGAGAAGCAATAGGTTCATCTGTAGGTAAATGATGTTCCGCCACATAAGGATGAGCTAGAGCTTCATTAACTGAGATCCTGCAATCAGAAATATTACTAATACGCAATTAACAAGATACCGACCTTCTGTCAGGATCTAGAACAAGTAGTTTATCCAGCAAATCCACAGCGTCTTCTGGGCAATTGCTAAAGACCGTCCTGAAGTCCTGTCGTTGTATCCCCTCCCCCATCCTTTCAATGACTGCCCTCATTGCAGGGTTATTTCTGTTTTCTATTTGCTGCAATAATTCCTCATCTGGAGTCCCACAAAGTTGAATAATCAACCTATACTGCTCCATGGCCTCAGACCCCCGGAACAGAACCTCTCCCGTTAATAATTCGGCCAAAATACACCCCACCGACCACAAGTCTGCCTTGGCATTGTAGTTGACATTATTCCAATATATTACTTCAGGACTCCGGTAATACCGAGAAATTACATAAGCCGTCAAATGGTCTCCGTTTTCAGAAACTGTCCGTGCTAAACCAAAATCCAGAACGGTAATCTCACAGTCGTTGGAAATAGCTAAGTTGCTGGGTTTTAGGTCCCGATGAATTACATTAGCTGAATGGAGATACTTCAAGGCCCTTAGAATCTGGTAAACAATGTACTTGATGTGACATGGTTGAAGCAACCGCGTTTGATCCCTCCTCTGGTCATCCAGAATCGACTTCAAACTCACACCTGCATATCTGGTGACAATATATACATTTCTGAAGCTGGCAAAAGTAGTATCTGGAGTATAAATATCGACAAAACTGATTATGTTCTCGTGTGTCATCAGTTTTAGAAGCTTTAATTCTCGATAAAGCCGTCTTGCTCTGAGTACTGATGAAAACGGGTCGTACATTTTTTTAATAGCAAGATCGTAGGATTGTTCGTTAACGGTTTTTCGTACTAGACTGAAAAGCACCAGGATTAAGATCAATAGAGAGAACCAAACTCACATCACATTGCCGTAATTACCCCCTCCAATATAGTTAACAAATGTACAATCTGTTGGGATATGAAAGTCAACAGTATGAGTATTGACAAGCTGGAATTGATTACGATCTTCTGTCATCTTTGTACTCTACAGTTTTAGCCGATCTGGCACTCCGCTGGCGAACAAACAAATAACTCAAGTTATAGTTGATGAAGATTCATCCGCTGAAAGAGAAACAGCTCGAAACAAGTTATCAAGGACGATCAATAATCAACCGATGGTAACGGTCTGTATCATCAAAGCAACAAGAATCTGTATTCTTAGATCATGGCACTTGGGACATTAAGGCACTCTGGGAAGGCAAGAATTGACTAGAGTTAAAGCATTGGATAAGTTTAAAGCACGTTAGTCATTTTGACTGTCTCTTTGTTTTCGTTGACGGGATTGCATGTGGGAACCAACTGATTTGGCCCGCCTCTGGGAAACATTCAACGAAGTGATGGATGATTGTCTCCGACTTGTAATGAGTGAGCCAGCTCTGTAGTTGGTAAAGGTAATCCCCAGCTCTTCCCCTTGGCCTGGTGTTTGCGGAAGTTTAGTCATCGAAACAGCCTTGAGAGTATTGTAAGGACTACCAACAAAGACCGGAGAACGACCATGGAGAGAAAGAGTAGAACATCCAGGGATCCTAAAAAACCCATGAAACGTAGTAAATAAACAATGAACATACACAGGAGGATAAAGCTTCATTTCCGCTTGAGGATCCACAACCGCTCCCACTGCATATCTGTTTCTGAGAACGGGATAGGCGGGAGGAGGTAGAGGTTGGTAAGGATCGGGAGTATATATCGCCCGAGGCTGTTGAGTGTGTGTAGTGTAGATGGTTACACTAGCTGGCTGCCCTCGATGATGGTAGTGTCGGAGTTTCTCATTCAGGAACTGGGATGTCATTAACGAGCAGATAATCCCTATGCACAATAACAGAGCTCCGATAACGAAGATGATCGGGCCTGCAACCTGGATAGGAGGGGGAAAGACGAATTCACCCAACTCTGGGGAAGTCCAGCTGGACCATTTCCAGAATGGTTCCTGGTACTGAACAAAGTAACCAAGGAGGATCATGAGAGATCCCCCAAGAATCAGAAAGACACCAAAAGCCCAGATGCAGACGACGGCAGAGGATCCACGGAATTTACTGAAGAAAACGATTAGATCAAGCCGACCTTGAAGGACTTACTTCGTTCGGTAAGGGAAAAATCCAAATTGCGCCGGGTAGAGCACATCCCAGCCCTTTGGATAGTAGTAGAAGAATGGATCTCGCTGGGCCATCGGACCAAAATGCAGAACCCTCTGATTTCCGGTCCACTGAAGGGGGTCTATTTCATCTGGGTTCGCCTGAACCATCTCATCCTTCTTATGCATCATCTGATGGAATTTGTCTGCAAACCCCCCATTAAAGCATGCTGTTCATATATCAACTCACTATGAGGTCTTCGTTTCCGTTTAGCTGTGTGATGCTCAGCCTGGGATGAGAACAAAAGATGGGTCCGGACTCGCTCAGGAGCTCCACTGGCCGAAGCGGCTTGGAAGCCACGTCGCGACCTGGGCATCTGAAACAGCTGTTATTGCTGGTTAAAATAGCTCTACTTGCCATCCTGAAGGTTCTACTGTAGTAGTAGCGAGTCTAAGCCGGCAGCATGTGAGGTATTACCCGTTCTAAAAAACGCTATTCAATTAGTTGATAAGCATCAAAATCGATAAAGTACGAATTCAGTTTACTCGCTAGAAGCATATAATGAATACGATTCTTGTATTACTGAAATGCATATCAAAAGAATGTGCACTCATAATTACGAACAGCAAAAGCATATGGCAACCGACAGAGATTAAAACGTAAGGAGTCGGCAAAATCATTAAGAACTTGAGTCAGTTTTTCCACGTTTGTGGTCTTTAAGCGAAAGCTTGCAGTCTTCTCTCTCGTTTCTGCTTTCTTTATTTTATATTCTTGCAAGTTCATCGGGTTTGTTCTCGGTCAGTGATTCCAGTTTACTTGGATCACCATTATTTCCTGCTCATTTTCATTTTTCCTCGATACTATACCTACTCCCGCACTAGTTACAGCTGAATTGAGTGTCTTACGTGTTTTGATTGATTGCTGTCCAGGTTGCCTAGTTGATTCATATATGAAAACCTTTCAGCACATGGCGTCGCGCCTTCTGCGTCCCATTGCTCAGCAGTCGTACAAGACTAGCTCACTTTTGAGCGAGAACTTGGGCATCGTTGTGAGTGTTTTCTTGATTTTGAGCCATTGATGTAATCGTCACGATTTCCAGGCTTCTACACAACGAGCTGCGCACACCGATGTCCAGTTTCCTAACTTTGACAATTACCGCCATGATCCCACCAAGGATTCTACCAAGGCTGCTCGTGTCACAGAGGATGATCGTCGAGCCCTTCCCAACGCTGTCTTCTATGGAGGTATGTGTTGTAATGACTTAACCGTTGACTCATGGATCTTTAAGTCGGTGGTATGCTAACACTACTCGCCGGGAAAGAAGTTGTCCAGACGTTAGTTTCTTACAAAGCAATGGCTGCTGATCAACGTGCTCTGGCTGCCATTGAAATCAAACTCGCTGACGTTCCTGAAGGCCAAACCAAGACCTTCGAATGGAGAGGCAAGCCTGTCTTCGTTAAGCATCGTACTCCCACCGAAATTAAACGCGAGAAGACCGTCAATGTTGCTGATTTGCGTCATCCTGAACATGATGACCAACGTGTGCAAAAAGACGAATGGTCTGTCGTCATTGGTGTCTGCACTCACTTGGGTTGTGTTCCAATTGGTATGTTTCGGCCATTCATGTGTTTAAATGATCCATCTCCGTTTAGCTAATGCTGGTGATTTCGGCGGCTACTACTGTCCCTGCCATGGTTCTCACTACGACGGCTCTGGACGTATTCGTAAGGGACCAGCTCCTCTGAACCTCCATGTCCCCGCCTACACCTTCAAGGACGACGTGATTGTAATCGGATCGAGTTAGACGCGTATCCCTTCGAATCTTGGTTTGCAGAGGTCATAGGATTTCTGTAGTTATTCTTGGTTCGGTGTTCATGCTAGGATGGGATTATATTTAGTGTAAAATTGTCGGTTGAACCTTGATCACCTGATTTCGAAAGTTGATAGAATGCTGTTTGTTTGCAGCTCTAATACTTGTTCGGTTAATTTTGTTTATGACAAATTGCATTATACCTTGTGATTGGGCAGGACCTGCACTGGTCTTGTTCTTTTCGTGTTGTTGACTTTTGTTTTTCTAATTCTTACTTTTCAAGACAGTCCAAGATGCCGCCACTACTCGGTACTATAGATATTGAACAGCTGAAAGTGCCGCTCGGGTTCATCAAAGTCGTCGAATTTGTGAGTGAATTTCCTCCCTTGCTTATGACTTATACTGAAATTCAGGTTATGGCTTTGATTGTCTATGTTTCTCTTCACGGGTGGCGTTTTGACGCTCATCTGACTTGTATCAATGAAGACAAAACTAACATCCGATATGAAACCAGTACTTTTGCACTCAGTGACATCTTGATCAAGAACTGCAGTGGGGACGAGATCCAATTATTCGATAGATCCTATAGTTTTTCTGCGTTCATGGTTAGTCTAATCAGTGTCATCACTATTTTCTACTGCTTGGCCTTATTGTCCATCTACCTCTATCGTTGGAATGCCTACACCAGTGATGATAACCTACCTCGAATGGATACTGCTATAACCATTGTAATCGCCATCTGCTGGTTCATCCTTTTCTGGGTTTGGTGGCGTCAGTCATCTGATCTCGAGTATTATACGACTAACGAAAATGTTCTGAAACGCGCTCATGAGACCAATCTCTGCCAGATGAAGGCTTCTTGTGTTCTGAAGACTTACGCGATGTACGCCCCCCTCAGTATTTCCGTCGTAGCTGCTCTGGGTTGTTCTGTACTCTTTGCGTACAACATTTGGGTAACCTACAAGGAGACAATCTGGTTCCGTCAACGTCAGATGAACCAAGTCCCTCACACGATCGAAACTCACACTCTCAGTTAGACGACTTATCCTGTCATTGTGTCTTTAGTCAATACGGTCATATCGGAATCTCTAACGGAATCATGCGTCTTATTATTTTGATCTCTTGGTGTTTATCTAGTTTATTTAACTCGGTCAGCGATTCATGACCCAAACCATCATTTTTCTCATGATATTCTATCATATCCTGTGGAAAGCTTTATCATTGATAGGAAATGATGATTAAAATTTATTGATAAAGATGGATTATTACGAACAAATGTAAAGTGAATATACAGATTCTGGTGTTAATTAAGAGTAGGGATTTTCGGTATAGAGTAAAAGGCGACTTTATGGGAAATGCGTAATTGCACAGATTTTAACGGAAAATGAAGGAACGTATTTTGTACATGATGACTAGACGTCGTCTGCTTGAGACGGAATTCAGCTGCGGGAATAAATAATCTAATGACGAGACAAAATTCACAGGTATAATGAAAGAAAACGAGATGAAAGAAATAATTACTTAATTATCACCTAGAAACCCAAAAAGCAGACTCTCCTTCAACTACTTGACCGCAATCGACACATGTCCCGCTTGGTTGGCTACATTCCATGGAATCCAAACCGAATTCTTCAGCGAAGACTTTGTGATGGTTATTGGTCTTGAGAATAATGTGTTCGACCAGATTGGACATGATGGTAGGGGGGAGCACGATACAGAGTTGTCTGGGGTCGTCTACGGTGTCTAGTAATTTCGAAATGCAAATGTCTAGTAAAGAAGGTGGGTTTTCAAGGTCTGATTGATTATTACCAAGTTGATGAGTAACAGAAAATTGGCTTTTTTGAGCTGTGCTTGAGACCATAGGATAAAGGGGGTTCTTCAGGTCGATATCCCGGAAGGCGGTTCCAAGAGGTTCATTGTTGAGGAAGTAACTCAGTGTTCTTTCCGGTCCGTTGAACAACATCCCGACTACAGAAGGCTCTCGTTCTCTGAAGGGAATTGTGAACTGGACTGAGGCTCCGTTATGGTAGATGAAGCCCTTATGGGATAATCCCATGCTGTGATTGTCACTGCCCCCGAGTAAATTTTCGAAGTAAATCGGCGAAAACATCTGGAACTAGTTACTGATTTAACCATTTGGGAAAATTCCAAACCTTGGCATTGATATCCCCGATTCCGAACATCATAGAGGTCCCGTAGACGTACGGTACTACTACTTCCCAATAAGCAATAGTTTTCGAGGTTAATTTTTTCTGGCCTCGAACTGCAGCAGTTCCGAATGAAAATGTCGGATGGAAAACTACCGTACTGTCGTATATATAAGCATCACTGCTCATAGAATTCTGAAAAAGAAACATTTGAATCATTCGCGCAAAAATAAATCAACGGGAGAGATCGAAATAGAACTTTGCAAAGCGGCAAATCTTTGAATTTCGCTTTACACAAGTTTCCAGTCGAACAACTGACACTTTGACAACTTCCTTGAAATTACAAAAAACTTACAGTGTACAGCTCTCGGTGCCAGGTCCAGGATTCGGGCTTCAGAGTTTTCAGGAGATCTGAGATTGATTTACGAGGCTTAGGCGGATTCGGACCTCTTTGTCGTTGACGGACCAGACGGCAATTGCAGACTTGATCCGTCTGGGACATTACCCAAAATCCGGTTTTCTGTAATGTACTTAATCAAGAATTGCAGAGTAAAAATTAATATAGAAATTTCCTCGGATTTGCGGAAACAAAAGGAAAACGGTCAAAGGAGGCAGCTGCTGCGCGAATGACCAGTCAATGGCATGCCAAATGCGAGGTTGGCCAAGTCCCTAATTTCGGTTTCCTCCCATTCAGAAACTACTTGAATCGACCACCCGGTTCCCCCTTGAGTCGTAACTGACACTTTACATTTTTAAAGCCAACCTTTCAGCTTGATGGAAATTTGCCAGCTGACAAAATAAAAAAACGTAAAACTTTAAAAAATTTATTAAATTTTGAATTCCCTAAACCAATGTTATTTAAAAATTAAACTGGCCATTTTTAAATGTCATGGATTTCCTTGTCAGAAAACTAGTTGTTTGTGTCAAGAATAGAGTATTGTTATTTTAAAAGAAAGAAATCGACTACATGCCAAAGCTGGTTTTACATGAGCCTTTGGCATTCATCCACAAATGCCATTCCTAGTCGTGATAACAACAATGACGCATAACTTAGAGAAACAACTACTTTGTGAACGTCTAAATTGTGTAATAAAATATAAGGGAAATTCATTTAACATTTAAGTAAAAAATAACAGTCGAACCTAAAAGACTTCTGGAAAGCAGTAATTCGACAACAGCGCAACCGCAGAGCAGATGTGGCCCGTCTTGGAGTGATTGAGTGAGCGGCCACTCTCGGGGGATCAATAAAGCCAGATGAAGACTCATTCATCCGAGGATCTACACACCCAATGGCATAGATCCATATATTAATTAAATATGCTGTTTTCCAAGAATAAAAGTCACGAAAACGGAAAGACTGGTACGAAAATTTTATTAAAATAAATTTACAGACGCTTTCTCCTTCTCGATCGAGCGGTCACCGACTGTCCAGTGTTTGCTTTTGGCTTGAACGTGTTTTGTTTGTTTCGATGAGTCGACCGAAGGAGCAGAAAAGCCCGATTTTCTCTAAAACTCGAGAACGACCCGAATTCGTGTTATCCTGGGATTTAGGAATATGTGGCAGATGGTCGGTCTATGTCACAACGGCATTGTACCAGTTATTTTTTCCGACCCTTAGGGAAGAAAGGACCGACTAGAGATGCGCGAACAATGCGCAAATGTTTTTCGCGAAGGGGCAAAGACATAAATGCAGCTGTTCCTCCTATGACGTGCCGGTCATCTCCTCACCTTAGAATGCCATTAATCTGGTGAATAATCATCAATTATTCAGAACATTTTTCCAAAATAACAAACTGGCGTAAATTGCTTTATTCAAAGTTCCACAGTAACTCACTAGATTTATCTAGAAATAATTGTAGAAGACATATCTCCAATCATCAGAAATAACTTGGCTTTAAAAACCCACTCTCGCAAAAGACCTGTGGAGTAGATTAATTTGCCTGTTCGGATTTAAGTTGACGAGAAGAAGCAACTAGCCAATCATCTTCTCCAGATGCATGGAGTTTCTCCAGGATTCCCTTCCATCCGAGAACAGACTCCCAAGAACCCAAGTCCGGAGGCATTGAATTTATCGGTCGATCGTCGCACTTCGGAGATTCTTTGAGCCAGAATGATTTGTTCTCCGGGAAATTCGTCTTTAAATGGGCCAGCATTTTCTCATAATAAGGACAATGGAAAACGTCCTTCTCTTGTGCTTTGTCTTCCGTGCTCGTGTTGTTCGCATCCACAGTGGTGTTGATGGAAGTGATTTCTGGATTTTTACTCCAAATCGATGAGAAGTGGTCAGCTAATGGATCCACCTGAATGTATATAAATAGGCATGAAATGTACATCAATAAACTTACAGAACTATTAGATTCCGCGTTGTCGGTCTTTGAAAGCCATTCGTCGGACTTGGAAGTTACAATGTTCGTGATTACTTTACCGAACTCAAAATCCTTCGTTTCGTCGATGGATCTTCTGGTCTTCTTTTCTATCGGTTCCCCAAAAGACTGATTCGCAAATTGTTGAGTCAGATATCGCATTGTTTCTTCGATAATTTGATCGGATTTGGGACTTCCTCTTTTTAACCCAGGAAAGAGGTTTTGGGGAAGAGCACTCTGAGTGCTCTTGTTGGGATTCGGCTTTTGAAGCCACTGATCCATTGGGAGACGAAGGCTTTCGAGAGTATCGAACTCAGTATCGCGATCTCCTTTAGATATGATTTCAATCGACGAAGCACTCTCGGAATTCAACCTGTTCCGAATCAGTTCAAAACCGTCGGGGTCGGAATCAGTCTTAGTGGCTTTTATGTGAGACAGCCAATCATGAACAGAAGTGACACCTGATTCTGGAGGGTCGTAGGTCACTGGGGGGATTCTATGGACAGATTTGTGAGCGAGGGAAGCTGCATCCTCAAAATCATCAACGTCCAGGGGGAAACAGTCGGCTCTGTCCTTAACAGTCGGATCAGAAACAACCTGGCCGAAGTTGTAGATAGCTCTTCTCATGTCGCTGGGGTCGCATCTGAACACAAGATGCGAATTTGTCCTAGGACGGAGGTCCATCATGTTTAATCTAAAAGTGAAGTTGTAAAAACAAGTCTCCATATATGAACGTGCCTAAATAGCATCCCAGGAACACCAGGATTCTCAGAGTTTCCTCTTAAAGCGCATTCCATCGATTGCTGACAGGCTCCGATGGCTTGATTCAATTGCTCTTGCTGTTCACATAAAATCCTTTCCTTGGAGTCTACTACACTTTCCAAAGTCCTCAGCAAAAACTGTTCTCTTGCTCGGACCAGAGATAACTGATAACCGATCGCGTTACTGATTTCTTTTCGAGCCTAAAATAGAATCTCAAATGATACAGTTCAAGCGGAAAACTCACAATCTCGGCATTCGTCCTTAACTGAGCTTTGACCGCTCCGATTTGAGAAACCGCATTCTCCATAACAGTGAGTTTCTGACGGAGTCCATACTCATCGCCGTTGCCAAACACTGAAGCCATCTAAAATAATCGATATAAAAATCAATGCCCTTTTGACGGAATTTTCGTTGAAAGTTAATTATTTTAAAATACACGTAGCCTTACGGCGAGTTTGAAGTAACTGAAAACGATAAAACGGGTTCTAACCGTCTCAGACATGGAAAGCAGACGCAAGGAAATGGTGGGGAGACTTTGATTGCAACATCGGTCAGCTGCCATGGCTAGGACCGTGTTATCAGTTAAAACGGAATCAAAGATTTTAGACCATTGAGTAAAACTGGAAAGATAAGAAAATCCACTCCATGGATGAAATGTGATAGACCAGGACGTGCGGAACGAGGAAAGTGGATGGAGATTGGCAATTGTCCAATGAAGGCCAAACTCGCGCCATTGTTGTCTGGTATTTTTCAAGGGATGGTGAGATCACAAGTGCTCCCTAATTTTTATATAAAATGATTTCCAAATTCCTACGCTTATTGACAAACAATGGAAGGAGGATTTTAAAGAGATTAATCATTGTCAATTTTGTGACATGTTATCGTCAAAAAACAAGATGTCAGGAGAACAACTACTGGAGATGTGATTCGGAGACAATTCCCAGATGAGCTTTTGTGGCATCCGTTTCAGAGCTCTGCTCTTTTGCTCTTCTCGAAATCTTTATTTTGGTTCAGCCAAACAATTCGGGCCGAGATTGAACTCCTCTTTTGCTGGAATTTGAGTCTGGCAAATAGCCTCAGGGATGAGTCCTTGAAAACGAAGAAACCGAGCTCCTTTTTCTCCACATTTGGACCATTTCCTTCGATTGAGGAATTGGCCATCGGAGAGTTGCTTCCTCAACCATCTCCTTGCCTTACTTATTATAGGAATCGTCAATAACTTTAAACGGATCTTCCCGAATAAAAAATATAATATTCACTCGGCTCTAACGAAATAACCTATGGAATTGTAACGGAGAAGAATGTTTTTATAAATAAAAATTCTAAATTTTAGTCGGCTTGGAATTTTATCTGAAATTCCGCGGAGTTTCGTTGAGGTTAAAATTTGAAATAGAGAATTTCGGAAATTTGTGGAAGTTCGCGTCGAGATAATCCCCAATATTAATTTTTATAATGCAAAGAAGTTGTTTTTGGCAGATTCTTCTGGTGTTATGGTTTTTAGATATCTGTTAATACTTTCATATATAATAATTAATCCTCGAGGGAGTATAAAGACTTTTATATCCTATATTACCCCGATCTAGAGATTTCCAGATCTATCTGAGAATAATGCAGTTCCGAAATGCTGATTACAAAGTCGTAAATTACGAAACAACTCCCACACAAAATTAGAATTGTTCCAAAATTACTTTAGCTTTTAGAAGTTTCCAAAAATTTGTGTCGGGAGATCCTCAAAGAATTTTGATTAATGGTTTTCACCATATATGATCGATTGCAAAATGATCCCCATGCGGAATGAAAATAGTCACGTAGGTTGTTTTAGCTCCTAAAAATCCGTGTCGAGATAATATAAAAATTGAATTTAATTTTTATATTAATGTAATTGTGATTTTAGATTCTTAGTCCTTTCGGATTTTACTTTATCTAATGTGAAGAGATCAGATTTGCCAGGGACTATGGGTACTCCCGAGCCTCATCTATGCATCCGACAGAAGAACATGAGCCAGCTAGCCTGCTGCCAATTCGTGCTTCTCCTCAATGACACGACTCGGTAAGCTTTGGGTCCAAATTTGATTTGCAAAGATTTCAGAGTTTGTTAATGTCGTTGACCTTTAGACTCCCATTTTGCGACCAAGAACTCATGGCAACAGCGGAAAGACTGGCTTCCTTAGGCGATATAATCTTCCAGAAATCTGGGTACGGTAACTACTCCAACGACACTGTTGTTGGACGACAGAATGTTTACACCACCCCTATCTATTTGAATTTCCCAGTAGAACCTCCAGAAGACCACGTGACTTTTCTCTTCGGGATATTACTCCTGATTTCTTTAGCGGTCTGTTGTACTGTAGTCATCCTGAAGTTGACTAAGCCAAAGTAAGACCGAAATACCGCGTTTTAAATTCCCTTTTATTTATAGATTCCCCACTCTCCCTACCACGATAACAACATCATATGGCAGCCCGATAGACTATGACATGATGATGTTCCTTCCGTACTCCCAAAGGAGATCATCAATTCTCCTGTTTCTTCGCGGGATCACGTGCAGAAATCCTTCCAGTTATCGATCTAGACACCCTTCTCTCAGCGTTGTTTCAAATGCAAGGTAACGTTTATTTCTATGACGATTTTCGAGAAACTTTTTTCAAGTCTGAATGTTCTTCCGTCTTATCGAATGGCTACTTCCTCCACAACTTCACCTGCTTCCCTGCCTCCCCCACCTTACGAAGAACTCCAACACCTGACAGACTCCAACAACAACGTCTCGAGGTCGAGATGATCCACCGGGTTACTCTAGTTTGCCACTTTCAAAAAATAAAACTGTCCAATTCATTTTCAATAATATTGCAGATCAACTTGAACGATTAAATTAAAAAGTGTTAATATACATTAAACCTGTCAATCAAGACAGACCGGCTCAGAGAGTGTTATCGATCATGGGAGCAATTGGTATAACTGGCCAGAATCGAAAACAATACACGAAAAATAATTAGACTCTTGGAGCTGATGCTTATCCAATTGTCAGAGATTGAGATCAGATGGAGTCCACATCAACAAGCTCCAAGGTTAAAAAATAACAGAGTAAAAACGAGGTGAATAAGCGGTAAATGCATAAGGCTAAATTAAAATTCATTGGTCCCAGTTTCAGTCACGACGGGTTGGTGGGTAAACTACGAAACGTTGTGGAGAACTGGACTTCGTGACTCTACGTTCACGACATTTCCGAGCTGCTTCCTTATTACGTCCACGTCTACGGATTTTCTTAATGAGGGACCGTTGAGAATCACTAAGAGTAGGATCCTTCAGAAGCCGTTGAAGAGCTTTGTGAGACATTGCAGCAAGTTCTTCGGCGGGAGCAGGCAGATTGTGTCTGCGAACAAGGTCGTTATCCTTGGATTGTCGACCACGACGTCTTTGGAATTTGTCAGTAGACTCATCTTCCTCATCTTTAACGTTGTGAAGCCGAGGAATAAGCTTACCAACAAGCCTATATTCATCGGTTCCATCATTAGAGTTCGGGGAAATAGATCGTTCTGATCCCGAAACAAATCCACTAGATGGAGAAGACGAACGTTCCTTTGTTTCAGAGGAATATTGATGCGTTGCCGACGTTGTTTCAGCCTGTGATCCATCAAAGAAGGAATCATCAAAAGAGAAAGGCAGTGGTTCATCAAATGGACTAAATTCCGGCTCGACATTGGCATTAACGTGCCCATCAACGACTTGCTTGAAAATAGCTTCAAACGACTGCCGACCTTGCTCAACTGCGGATGCTGACAGATCCTGAATAACTTGCGTACTATTAAAGTATTCCAAGTATTCATCTTCAGGAATGGAGACTGTGGGACTCATAGATGGTTCATTCTCGACATTGAATCTATCCTGAGAAGATCCTTCCTGTGGAGTGTATGCGACAGTGATGTTGTCAAAAACCGTTTGAGAAGAAGATTCAGAAACTTTGTAAACGGAGACGTTGGAGGAAGATGACGGGTAATTATGAGAAATATCAGTCAAAGAACTTCCAAGTTTGCTTGGACGAGCAACACTGTGGTAGAAATCAACATATTGAGCTTTGGCCAATTCTTCGTAACGAGTAGTTTCTTCCGTGGACAAAGACTAAAATAAAGTTGATTAATAAACCGTTCTGTAAGACGGGTAAATATATAGCTGTCAAAATTGACAATATTCCATTTCTAGCGAGAGTTGTTTATACTAAAAACGCGCAATTTGAGCCGAGACTCACTAGACCGATAGGTTTCAATACGAGTATTCGGCTTATATTCGGTCTTCGGCAAGCCGCAGAATGAACCGTATTCTGCTATTTTCTTGCATTATTTTCTTCAGCAATTTTATTCAGATTATTCCGGAAACAGAGGCCTACTATGTAGACACAGTTGTTCCTGCACCACTTAAGGAAGAAAATGATCTTACTTCTGGATCTAGAGCAGATCGGTTAGAGAAAAGTGTCAGATTACTAGCCATCATGAACCTAATACAACAGAACTGGGAACTATATAATGGTTATTGGTATAAATTATTTGAAGTTGAGGTCATGTGGATACCCGCAGAGAATTTCTGTCGGGAACTGGGAGGTCACTTAGTTAGTATCAAAGATAAAGCAGAAAACGATTTCGTTCACAAGCTGAGAAAAAGTAAGTTCAGAACCCTTTCCCAGTACCCGAAATGACTTTCAGAGAACAATATTTGGATTGGGCTAAACAAAATCAATATAACCTCCGGTGTGTATGGATGGAGTGATGGCAACAAAGCTGATTACATCAATTGGGATTCTACCCAACCTAACGAGCCAGAAACCGATTGTGTTTACATGCGTTACAACCAAGACTTGAAAGGAACTTGGTTTGACTATCCATGTGCCAGCGCAATTCCACAGTACTTCGTTTGCAAAATCAAGATATAATTACTTACAGTCATGTACCCTTTGTCATGAAGGACTTGCAAATCACGTTCATATTGTTCATCATACATGTTACTTTGTTGAGCTCGAATTGGGTACTCTGGTACTCGATTTTTCTCATTTTCAATGTCGTAACGCCAAGACACATCAATAACATCGTAATCCTAAATAAAAGATTAGCGTTGTCAAAGCATGAACGAAAATTACCAGGAGAGATGGATCACGAGGAGTCACGTTACATGAGCTGCTGCTTCCTGGCCCATCTGAATTGTAACAAGACATAGGTCCCGCCATAGGTACACGGTTTTCAGTCATGAGCATGTTGATCTGAGATACATCTGGAGTTTTCCCGTAGTTGGACCACGCATAAGAAGCCAGCTCTGCGTCGTTGCGCCATCTGAAAAACGTAATAAGGTCAATTTTCTCCATAGTTTACAATAATTTCGAAATTTTTCTGCAAACAAATCCATTGGGGATTTCCGTCAAATATTCGAAACAGGAACTTTTAGGTACAAAATCAAGAACAAGAAGACACAAAAAATCCCTTTATTTCGTGCGACGTTTTTCTAGTTTAGAGTCTCGCACAAAATAACTGGCTGCAGACTAACGTTGAGAAGGCACCAGAGAACAACAGCCGCTTCTAGTTTGTGCAGGGCACAAAAAGGTAACAGTTCTATAGAAATGGAATTTTAAACTAAGTTATTCTTTACGTAAAGAACAAAATGATCACATTTTAAAATAACTTTGTGCCAAGCCTTACTTTGTCGCCAATTAGCTTTTTATAATATTAAACTGGGGATTAAGTAAATTAGAAGTTGCTTGAGAAAAAACCTAGGTAGCAAAGCTCCTGGTCCAACGAGATCAACTTTGCTTCTGGGTGTTTATGTCAGATACGTAAATGAAAAAATTACCAGTTTTGAAGAATTTTTTGCAAAAAAAATAACAAACTAGTCAACATGGTCAGGTTGATACCAAAGAAGTGAAACTCCAAAAAAGATCAAAAATCCTTAAAAGTGAAATTCGGGGGAGGAAAACCTTCAACGGACTTAAGGCATAGGTGTTCGGATCCCAATATAGAAACTCAATCTAGTGAATTACTGATATGATTAAAAATATTCACCTTAGTCTCGAATTGAAGAAATCACTTCGGTCTGGAGATCCAGGGAATTTCCCCGCAAGCAATGACTCATCAATTGCATCAGTTCCATACATGGCTAACTTGTTGAACTCGGATGAGGTAGGGTACTGATAATCAAAGAATTGTTGTCCCAAAATAATCAACAAATAAAAATACGCAGTTTTCAACCGCAAGTTCTTTTTGGAATGAACAGACGACTCGTCAGTAGAGCGGGAGCCAGTCCGAAGAGGCGGAGTTACTAACATAACATGGTTGTTCCTGACGCCCGTTGGTTCTTCAGTGCTCTCTGCACTTTTTTTTGCTTCAGAGTAGTCAGAAGCCTTCATAACCTTCCTAAATTCAACTAGAAGGGAAATCATAAACGAAAAGGAAGATATTAAATGGTATAATAACCATTCAAAGGAACCAATAAGTTCATTTAAGTGAATGTTTTTCCTAGATGAATTTCGGACAGATATGGCAAAGTAATATGTAAAATTAAACTGTATAAAACCCGTTGATATAAAGCTAATCCCCTGATTTCCCGGTGATTGGTGGAATTAGACCGATGGCTCTTTTTAGATTCAGCAGAAACAGCTTCATTGCTTTTGTCCATCGTTCTTCTGAATTGAACTGCATCTTTATCCGATAGGGAGATTCATTTTCAATTATTCTATCCCCATCCATCCGATACATCAACAGATCTTTCTGAAAGAATGAAGATTAGTTTATTCACATTCTGTTTTTCCGTTGCATTAGTTCGGATGAACTTATCAATATAGATAATAGACCAACTGACTCCATCCTGGAAGAAAAGTGAATTTCTTCAACTTGCAAATGATGTCAGTGTAAAACGAATGTACCCTTAATTCACTATAAACTACATAAAAGACAATCCAATAATTATCAAGTATACAGAGAGCATAAAATAGAAGAAAGTATTTGGCCTTTTGGATACAAAAAGAACACAACGGGTTGAGCTAAGAATGTATCGGAAACAATTTGAGGCAACAAAACGAACACACACTACTTCCTGTTGAAGGTTCGGTAAATACCTCAAATCCGAGCAAAAATGACTTACGTTGTTTTTATGGAGTTCTTTCAATTTCATTTCTACCTGACAAAAACAGTTAACTAGACCCACAATGGCGTGATCCAGCTGAATTTGACCGAATGGTTTCCAGCCACCTTGACCAAAAAGAGGGTATTCTGTAGGTTTCCCGCCTGATAATCGTCTAACATAGGAGGTGTTTCCTCTAGGATCTAACTCATAATCTGTAAACACAACACCTATCCTGTCAGCGAGTATCTGCAATCGAATGATCAGCGGAGACAACAAATTGAAGACAAACCTGAACCAAAAGACAAACTTGACCAAAAGCAGCGTTAATTTCGTTCCATTCAACAACTTCGTGGGGAAGACGCCCAAGACGAAGTCCATTTATAGTTCCGTAGTTGTCTTGAACCCAGATGAAGAAAGTCATATCAAGCACGTTCATCGAAGTCAGAGTACTCAGGCTTTCATTGGCATATTTCGCTTGAGTGTTCAAAGAAAAGGAATCCTCACTGCACTCTATTAGCTTCCTGTGATTAACCCTGAGCTTTTTATACAGAGCATCGCTTTCCTCACTGATTTCAGCGGCCGATTTCGAGAGCTCGCGGACATCATTATTGATTCCCTTCTCTTGTTCTTCCAGTTGTTTCAATTCTTCTTGTAGGTCTTGTTCTTCAATCTGTAATCATGGTTTAATAATCATAACCGTAAGTTCTTGTAAGTCCTACTCACGCAGAGTTGTTGGAGTTTCCTCTTCATCGAATCAGCATCATATGCAGCTATACTTCTCTTCGTCATTAAATCACGGAGAGCCTCATCGTACTTTATACATTCACCTTCTAATTCAGAAAGCTGTCTCCTCATATCATTACAAGCTCGTGTTGCGCAATCCTGCAATAATGAAATAAGATAAAAATAACACACGTAAGCTTACTTTGCACAACGGAACTTGTAGTGGAGACTCGGAATGACAGAGCATATCCAAGAGGTTGAAAGCATGATTCCTTGAGTCACTACTTGAAACGACCTGAAATTGATATATGAACACAAGCAAATGAAAGGGTAAAACCTTCAACGCCTCCAGCAAGATGCTTTGTTTCTCGCTCGGTATACTCTCATGTAATTTGATGGCTGTTTGACATACAGAACAAGCAGGGTCCATCACTTGAAGATCAGCCCTACCATTGACCCCGTCGACGGATAGAAAAAACTTGTGATCAAAAACTGAAAAGCATAGTAAGAGCAGTTGCTCGCGGATTTCGAAAACAAGCCAAAAAATCACACGGTCAACGATAGACTATGACATTGGGCAATTAATTAAACAACTGAAATAAACGAAAGCAGACGGATATAGGAAAATCGAGGATTCAGAAGGGAAAAACAAAAATGATGAAATGATGACAAAACTAATAATTCGAATTTCTTCGATCTGGCGAAAAGCGCATGTTGCCAGGAGGTTGGAAAACCAAGGATACGAAGACAAAGCCGCGTGTCTGGTGCACCCTTCCACATAACGAAAACAAACTCCTCGGAAAAGCTTTGGAGTGTGGATAGATCGGAACTTTACCTACACTATTTTGCAAAAGATTTGATCAATCCACGTTTACTTCGGGTCAAGAGTCGTCGGAAGCAACTTGAGGATTCTCGAAATCTGAAGAGGTTTTAAAACAAAGATCCAAGTTGTAAGTAATTCGGACAACAAAGTTGTTTTTCCAGAAAAATTCAGCTGGCACAAGCAATGGAAAGGGACTGACCGACTGCCGTCTGTCGGTCGGTTCGCGCGAGTCTCTCTACCTCGACGGGATTTTTGCCCTTGGTCCAGTCTCGCCAGACAATGACCTTTTGAGGAACCAATCCTAGCTGTCAACAAAATCGATGAAAATAGATCTAAAGGACGGACAATGAGATCAAAGTACTTATTTTAAAGAAAACAATTCTTTCATCAGTCAATCTGAAGGAACACAAAGTCCACTACTTGACAGAAAAAAATCAGGAACCAACTAAATGATAGACGGGACTTTGATATGCATTATTTATAAACAGGGTTTTGTAATGAAATCTAAAAATTGGCAAATTTTGTTTCGATCATGGAAATTTGATAGAAATTGCTAAATGAGCTTGATCCAGTTCCACGTATCACCATCAAGATGATCACATTAATTTTTTTCATTTTCTGCAATCTATTGGGACTTCATGTAATACATAATATTACTGTGAAACTGTTTTAAAGAAGAAAATTTATCTATAATTTGCATTAAACTGTCCATTTTAAAAGTTATTAAATTTTGGCGATTCGCGAAGAATGCCAAACAATTTTTGGAACTTTAAATTTTAAAAATTTTGTAAAAATACTTCAAAGTATCGTTCGTAAGAGATTTTTCAGCACAATTTATTATTCTAACATACAGTAAACTATCGGAAAAATATTTATAGCATCAGAAATTTAATCCCGATAGCTAAACCTTGTCAACTGAAGAAACTGGATTTTGATGAATAACTTGAAGTACAGATAACTAAAAAGTGCCCAGAACAGATCACATGCTGCTTTTTGTGGGAAAACTAAACGATAAAAGATCAAATGAATCAAATGACAACTAACGGGATTTATTCGTTTTCAAAATCTCGCTGAAAGGGGCACTAAAAACCTTCATAAAAATGAGCATTTCAATAAATATTGACTAGCTTTCTGATTTAAAACGCTTAGTCATCCTTCTTAATGATAAAATAAGAAATTAACAGCTCAGCTAATTCATTTCTTACATTCGTCGGTAGATAAATTAAATAGTTAACTTCACAGAGACTGACGAATGTAAAGGTGGTCTTAATGGAAACCTTTTGGAAATGACCTTCATTTTGAATTCTCTTTACCAAACTTTGTGAATTTCCCGGGCTTTGTTTTGAAGTTAAATTATATTATCTTGTTCAATCGATTTATATTTGATAAAAAAAATAATTCCTAAAAAACCTGATTTAGGTTAAATAAAGTTTTCGTTGCAAGAATATTAGTACCCAAATAGTATTATTTTTTGACTATGATCTTACTGTCAGACGACGTGATTAAAATAATTAAATAATTCGTTGTGGATGTATATATCGATTCTTATTATTGTTGAAAACAAAATTAATTGCTCACTAAAATCTTCTGATGACCATGATAAAATCTTTTGTCTTCCTAGTTCGGGTGAAAGTTACTGCCAATCTACATATATTCTAAAAAATTTATAAGCGAAGTTATTTTTTATGACCATTGCAAATATTTTTACCGTGAAATAAACCTGTTATGAGGAAGTATCTCGTTCAATAATTCTTGGGAAAAATAAAGGGTATATCAAAGTTTATAATATGGAAAAATTCAAAATAATCTGATATTTAAAATTATTATTTTGGTATTTGAGAAACTTGTAGGATAAGTGAAATTCAGTCAAGAAGTCATTCGTATATCTGGGCAAGATAATTTTGTACTTTTTACTGAGGAAATATCTTCAAATTGATTAAATTTCTTTCTTATCCTTTGACTTATGATTAAATCAAAATCCAAATATCTTCAATTTTAAAAATCCTTCCAAACTCTTATCCAATTAAGAAATTGGTTTTGTGCAGTTACATTAGATAACGAATTCCTCAAATTCCAGAAAAGAAGGTATTTTACTCCAAGGTATCACATGACTTGTAATTTCCAAAAAGATAATTCAATGCAAAATTATTTTAGAAAATTAACAGTGATGAACGATTAATGGTGAAAGCCATCTCGAAGGAAGGCATTAATGTTCCTACAACGGATTGTAATACGGATAGAATTTAATGTTTTTGAATAGGGAAACAAGGTGAGATTTAATCCATTTGGGACCACCAAGAAAACGAGAGACACAAAACATGTCAAGTTTTATATTTCAATTTTAATTTCTTTATTTCAACAAAACAATCAAGAGGAAAAACGAATAATAAACGAGTTTGAATACTAATACTCCTAAATAGATCAACTCTTACGTCTTCTATTCCATTGTCACTCATGTTTGAGCTTGAAATTGTTCTTTAAAGATCCTTCTGATATTGATTACAGTAATTTTTTCGAATCATTTTTAATTACTGCAAAAGAACAATCAGTTCAATCTTTCTTGCGATCGAAAAAGTGCTAGAAAGATCGAAAGTGTGATCTTGAAGAATTGATCAGGTTATACGAAATATCCTAAAAATACTATTAGTATTATTTTATAACCCTATTAAAACTTAAATAACTTTATCTTTTTATAATTTGAGTGTAATTAAACATTTGCGAAATATCAAAAATTACAAATTAAAGAATTAGACTATTTTTAAAGTTATAGAAAAACGAGTCGTTTAAAATGGCTTAATTCTCTAAGAACCTGGATTAAATGCTAATAGACTAAAACGCAAATTATACTGATTATTTCTTATTTTTTAATATTTTCTTGAACACTGTATTCATAAATCATAATTTATTCTAAATAAAAAGTAATTATTGATATCCATCGACTTTGAACAAAACCACAAAAAATAACACAGATTTTTCCAGACAGTTGGAAATTAAAAATTACAAATCCCCAACTCTTCATGGGAGTTGTTTCGATTCAAATTATGCCAAAGCAAACAACAGTGAAATGAGAGCTTCGTTCGATGATTCCTGAACGGAAATTCGGTTCTTTTGATGAAATAAGATCAAGTTAACATTTTTATTTTCGTAATTTACAAGTGAATTGATGTTTTCAAAAGTTACCATCTTGAAGTTAAATATTTACATTAAGATGTTTTAAATCTTCTGGATGGGTGGATTAGGAATATCCATGGAAATAAATGTCTGTGAAAAAATGTGATTTTCAAATTTTTCTGATGTCCCTAAATTTTCTTCAGATTTTCGAGACTCAAAAATTGTCTCTCCGTAAATTTCTAAAACTGTCCAATCGAGACCAAGAATGATAAAACTGATTTTTGTATATCAACTTTCTTGATGGGTTGTAATTTCCTGAGGATCAAGAATTTCTGGATTTTGATATTCCGGTCCATGTGAGTATTCGATTGACTAACGATTTCCTAATATTCTGGAATTAACCATTCAAGAACCTTCTCGAGAATACTTTTTTGTTTGTGAGTGGTCTCTTCCTCTCTCGACAGTCAGTCACTAATTGTATCATAGGAAAAGAAACCGAGATCGAGACAGATCCCCGCGTAATGATTGACCTGCAATTGTCAGCCAAATTTAAATCATTGAACTCGTGAATTGATCAAGGGGATGGATGTTTACTAAAGGTCTTAACCCTTACCTTTGCATCTCCATTTCTGAACCCGCTGGAGCTGGTTCGTGAGTCAAACAAGATCTGCGCGTGTCTAAGTACCAGTATTTACTTCTCTCTTCCAGGTTCTCGCGTTATTCCCTACCTATTCGTCTATTTTTTATTTTTTTGTGTTTTATAGAAATGTCGAAATCAATATTCGAAAGCGATTTTCCCTGTCTGGCTCAATGAGAGCTTGTCATTTTCGACCGCTTTGCAGATCGAACATCATGCGACAGTTTCGCGGAATGATGTTTGATTGGTCCCTGAATAAAAGCATTTAGAGTTTTCGTTTTACGTGTATCGCTTATCATTTACCTTCATCCATTTCTCGCATTCTTTATCACACTTTTCGTTTAGACAATGGCCCGGAAAAAAGACGCTTCAACCCGGCTTATTAAGCCAACACTTCCGGAGATTTATGTGGACAATGTCATTGATCTTGTCGAGAACTGGCAGTCGGAATGGGAATACAACGGGGAAATTGAGGTGTGTTTAATTTATTCAATTTTAAATAACAGTTATGTTTTAGATTTACGACGAAGGAATTGCTCAATATCTCTTGATCGGACCTAAATCCCATGCTAAATTCTTCGCTAGTCTTATTCTGGGGAAGCCGAGTCTTCGGTGTACAGTTCTTCCAGAGGAACCTGTTGATGAACTCGAGGAAAGAGCCGGAAGTACCTTCCAGCTTGTACGTAATTGCTCATCTTATGACGGCAATAAAAAGTAGTTTTCAGATTTATGGGAATCGTTTGAGCGAACAAGCAGAAAAAGACGTTGAATACCTCATTCAGGTTCTGGAGAAGCGTGGTTACCATTTCTCAAAAAACCGATAAACCTTCCAATATATGAGCAATTTGTAAATCAAGATTTCTTGTTTTTGTCTCGGAAAACCTTAATTATGGAAAATAAAAAGTTTGTGTTTGATCAGGTCAAGTAAGTGTGTTTAGATCCATCACATATGAATACGGGTCCGCATTTAGTCATCACAACAAACACCTGAAGGTTCGAACCAGAGACCTCCAAAACGACAAAACACGAGCTTTGTTTTCACTCCACTGCACCATTGACGTAAGAGGACCAGCCGGCTGGTTATTTTATATTCTTAATTTGTATTAAAATTTAATTTAAATATTTTCACTCAGTAAATTTACAAATTGCATTTCTTGTTTTCCGACCGAACCATTATGACCTATTGGGAAATCCGACAATTTTGGTAAATATTTGGACAAACGCGACCAACGCCAAACACATTGGACTTTGCGAGTTCACTTGGTTTTTCCCCATTTCTACTTCTGCTACTGAGCTACCTGCTCCATTTATAAATATGCAGGCTGGTGGAGATCCTCGTCGTTCTAATAAGATAATTAGGTAAGGACATTCACGTTTTATTGACTTTTCATATATGAAACTCGTAATTTTCAGATTCAAGCCAGTCGATCCTCAATCGGTCCCCGTTTCTGGAGAAGACTCGCTTCCAGAGTACATGAATGTCCTCGGCATGCTCTTCAGCATGTGTGGCTTGATGATGCGGCTAAAGTGGTGTTCATTTGCAGCTCTTCTGGCTTCTTGTATCAGCTTTGCAAATACACGGGTCACTGACGACACGAAACAAATTGTTAGCAGCTTCATGTGAGTGTTTTTACCGTTGTTTATATATTAGTTTTCTTGTTCCAGGCTTTCCATATCAGCCGTTGTCATGAGCTATTTACAAAATCCAGCCCCGATCGTTCCTCCATGGTCTTAGAAGAAACTAGTATAAATCACTTAGCCACGTTTGAAAGGTTAAACTGTCAATTAATTTATTATCGTTCTTATGACTAAAACCCGATAAAATAATAAGACACGATGTAGTTCAGTAAAAACTGGGTTGGTTTCGAGTAGTTGGAGTACAACTGTGATTCTCCCTCAATCTTCGGTAACTTGAACGATCAATATTCCGTGGATGACTAGTTCGGTTGGCGTTAGGAGAAGTTGGGGTTACATTTGACTGGATTTGTTCAGAAGCGGTTGGAGAATCGATATTCGTAGCGAGTAACTTCGATTCTCTCTGAAATTGCCGAGAATGATTTCAGATTAATCAAAACACCAAACCTTGTAAGCCTCTCTCCTCCAATGTTCCACTTTTGCGCTCTCGATCCTTATCCAATGAGGGACATCTGCAATGGCTGTGTCTATCCAAGCCTTGACAGCCAGTACAAAGTGTTCCAATGCTACGATGAAGAGAATCTGGCTAGAATATGACATATCTGGCCAGATCCTTTGGATCAATCCAGACTGCCCAATCAAAGCACAGTTGACGATGACTCCTGCCACCCCCATCATCTCCATTGCCTTCTGCCAAGCTCCAATGCTTTTGACTCTTCTCCCAAAGGGACGTTGAACAGCGTTGCAAAGTTTGAAGGCATCTACGCGGATCTCTAGTAAGTTGTTTATCAAGGCACACACAGCCGCTAAGGGGAAGGCTGGGGAAAAAAGAAGGACGTAGCCAAATTGGATGAACATTTCCAAGTAGTCATCCAAAGGTCTTGCATAAACTGTCATCAAGGACTGTAATTCTGCCTCAGTCAATTCAAAAGCTAAAATGAAAAGTCATCCTCGATTTCAATGAAAAACAAACCGTCATTACTTGACGTCAGATGCCCGAGGGAAATCTTTGATTTATTCACTGTTATCTTCTCCATTAAAGAACTGGCTTCATCGTTGCCTCTACGATGGCGTAGATTTTCAGTCTCCTCTGAATTCCTTGGTTCTTCATCTAGAAGTTCCTGAGCGTCATTACTTTGGATAGTTTCCCGTCTTTTCCTGGCAGCATCAACGTGTTTCTGGAGGGAGTGATCGCTCATCGACCTTGTCATCTGATAGGTGAGTTTAGCTACTTTGAATTTTTCCATCACGAACGGAACTGCTATCTCAATCATATTTTGGGTTAATTGACGAGTAATGAGAAGAGTAGCCAAGGTCTGGAATTGGGAATTATTAATTTCCAAATCAAGAAATCTACCTCCTGAAGTCTCTTCATATCGTTCAGGTAAAAGGCAATGTAAAACAAGGATCCGAAAGCACTAACACATTGAAAGAGAACAATTTTCTGGATAAGGTACGTTTCATACTCATCATCGGTACGGTAGTTTTCTATAAAATAGGATTATTTAGATTTAATTAGGTCGACTTACCCATATCGTTCAGAATGATCGCCAATTTCCTGTAGAAGAAATCTCCAGAAACGATAATCAAAGCATACACAATCATAGGGACATACGGGATCCATTTGAAGTAGTATGAGTCTTTGAAATACAAATCCGCGAGATCTTGGAGTTGGAGAAGACAGAACATGGTCAAGAACATCACAGCCAGGATGAATAAAGTTATGGGGAATGTGATGCCGTATCTGATAACCATATGTTTCCAAGCTGGATACCATGGCTCCAACCTTCCAGAAACTGGGTTTGGCTTCAGGCATTCTCCCTTGAAGGCAGGTCGGGGGTCTTCTAGCAGCTGGTCAGCTTGGAGCTCATATGTTCCCCACTTGAAGGCGAATTCTGCTTGTTGTCTCTTCCACATTTCCAAGTAAGCCGTCGACCAGATGCAGTTAATCAAAGCGAACAACACAAAACAGATATCTCCGAAAAGCTGTAAAATAAAATTTCTTCCATAGATTAAAAAGCGAATCTACCGTGCTTTCTTCATTTTCTTCATTGTGATGACTGAACTTGAATCCTCCAAAGAAGAACATCAGAAGACCAATTATCGCCGGAGCCCACAGAGCTGTAGTTAAATGGCCCAGCCAAGCAAAATACATGGCAATTTCAGTCCCGAAATAATCTTTAATTTCTTCTAGAGGTTGTTCCTCGAAAAGTGTAAAGACCCATCTTTTTTGTAAATCTGCCAAAATTTCCGTTTCATGGAGTGGAAGGATGTTTTCGATGATTTTTTGTGTTGATAAAGCCACCACTAAATTGGGAAATTACTTTTTGCTAAAGTAGGTATAATATTACTGAGTGTAGCTCCGTCAGGTACGGTAACTATGGGTTCCTGAGACGAATAATGGAAGGATTTGAAGGCGAAACCTCCAGGAGATGGAGCCTTGATCATGTGGAGCATCTGCCTCACGATCATGGATCTCTCCATCCCGGATAGAAAATTGGATCGGATTTCAAGGCCTTGGAAACACTGAGCCTCATCAAAGGTGAAATCCCGCATCCCTCCGCCGAAACAGGGCTTGATTGGTTTTTTCAAATGACACAGCTCTGCTCCTTTCAATAAACTAAAAATCGATATTTCCGTAAATAACACAACAATTCCAACCTCGTGTAATTAGCCGTAATATACAACCCATAACTGTTCGTCAAGTGATGATGTCGGATTTTGATGTCGAATTGAGGTTCACATTTTTTGATCTGATTTAAAATTCTAAGATTTGTTTTTTCAATTAAAACTCACAATATCATAGATCCAAAGGACGAGTTCTTTAGAAAGCACTTCATCTGTTTGGGGCTGTAGAGTGATCAAAACGTCACAATGAGGAGAAGCCGAAGCGCATCTCCACAAATCTGAACTTAACGCGAACCTTTGTCCTTCATTTATCCCTTCTTGAATAATCCCACCCAATCGTTGCTGGAGCATAAGACGAGCTAAAATTTCTACATTATGAAAAATAAAACAAAAATAAAATATATTTTTTACAAGTTATGATTTGAATTTTCCAAGAAGCAAAGAGAATTGTAATAAACGTGCAAAGTGATTCATGCTTATTTCTTGGAAATCTATTTTTCTAAATAAAAACTGGAAATTGGGTCGAATTTTAGAAAGGAATTATGGGTTTTCATAGGTTGAGTGGAGAATATTCGACAGAAGCAACGAATGCGCGAAAAGAGGACAAAAGCCAGTTCGGTCAGCTGAGGCCAAATAAGGGAACATGGAAGCGACTGGATGGAAGGACTATAGAATCCCCGAGAGTGAGTCCTTTGCCAGCGAAAAAGAAAACATACGAGGACTATTTTCTCTTACTTCGTCCCCTAAGGCAGAGCTGGGTGCCAACGAAAGAAAATTCGGAATTTCCTAATTTTTAAACTTAACGACATAATTACTTACCTTCAGAAATTTCATATTCCAGAACATTGAAGAAATTCTCCGAAGATTCTGGGATTTCTGAGTCGTCGAAAGCTAATTTGGGTAATTTGGGATTCTGACGATTGTAGAAACTCGCACTTTGACTTCTGCTTCGAATCATTTTCGATTTCCAAGCTTAAAAACAAAAAAATAAATATCAATGGGACTCTAAAACACACTGGCTTTTGTTTTTTCGCCAGGAAGTGATTTCTTAACAGCTGCCAAGTGAGTGAATTTTTTCAATTTGCCAGTTTATTTTTGCGAAAAAAATTAGAGACATTTAACAATGTATCGAAGGATTGTATATATAATACCAACGGCAAATGATAGGATCACACTGATCATCGCGATTCTGAAAATTAAGAGATTATTTTTATTTTTTAAATTGGGTCAGATACCCGAGCCAAACTTTTAATTTAGAGCAACAGAAGACTGTTTCTGTTTCATTGTTAAAATTCGAACAACATTCGAAATAATAAAACATTGTTTCCTTGGGGCAAAGTACATCCGGCCCGAAATCCTGCTTCTCTGTTTTACAGAAGGATATCGACTGAAATCCAGCACTTTGGATACTGTTTCCGATGGCTGCTGCCAACGAAATTATTAGTAAAATCGTCAACAGGAAACAAAGACATCTCATCCGAGATGGCAACAAACAAAATGTGTCAGTTTCCGGATATATCTGAAACTCGATACCCTACAATAGAGAGCAGGCAAAAAGACCAAACCGCTTCCTCGGCGATCACGACCGGGCTTTCCCTTCTTCTGGTGGAATTGAACTCCGAAGTCCGAGAAAGGATGACGACTGGAGAACTTGGAGGTTCAGAATTTACTCTATCGCCCATGTAGTAGATCAAATGCTTTGTCTAATGTCAAGAACCCATCTGTCAAACATGTGGTCCAATAAAGAATCATTTTATGGCGGCAAATTTGAGTTTAATTCCTCCGATATTTGATCGTTAAAGGATTCTGAGAAACAATAGAACATTTTTGAAGATTTTCTTCAGAAAAGTTTGACATTGTAAAAATAAAATCTTGCAAAATCAAGTGAAAATATTTCGAACTATATCTGAAATTGGAAATATAGAACATTTTTAGGAATTCCTAAAAACTCATGTCAAACTAATTCCACAACATTATTTATTTATAGTCATAATTTTATGAGGATAGGAAATTAGCTTTGCCACAAAGTATCTCGAAATAAACTGTCAAAATCGTCCATTAAATTCTAAGAAATGGGTTACAGATATTGGACGAAGAATTTGCTGCAGAATTCCGAAATATTCTGAAAATTCCAAAAAGGTCCTAAAAGTTTTGATTGCTTTAAGTGGCATTCTAGAAACTCCCATGGAATTCTACTTTAATAATATTATGATTTTTTATCTAATAAACAAATTAAGCTGTAGATTTTTAAAATTCACACATTATATGAATTAAATTAATGTTGGAAGAATCTTAAGGCAAAAATAATCATATTGTTTGCATTTCTTAATTCCATTCATTTCTTGATTCTTTTTTAAATTCACATCCGTACAATTTTTTGATTTTCACAAGATTATAGAATTTGATTATTACTATTAGTTAAAATAAGATGTCAACAGTTTCGAAATCGAAAAAATTCAAACGTCATGTTGGTTCTGATCGACTTAACGAAGGTTATTTCTTAAATCAGGTTCATCAGAGTTTAGATGGAACACCAATCCAATCATAAATGAAGAAGAATTTTCATTGCAGATTAAGAAGTTAATTCCAAAGGAAGAAACAAATGAAAGAAGGGGTTTTAGCATTTTTGTTTTTTACTCACTATCTCAAATCGGTGTTAGGAAACATAAATACTGACCAACTTAAATGTTATAAATCCACAGGACGAGAAATCTTCTCCAAAAGTATAATTTGTAATATTATTCGTAAATGTAGTAACGCTAACGTTCCTTAGACTGTTCTGACTGCTCTTGATGCAGTAGACAAGGCTTTTGTTAGTGAACTGATCGAAGAAGCCCTCGATGTTAAGAGTTATGCAAACTCTCGAAACTTCTTTGGAAATAAAGCATTTGCAACTTGTCTGCGTGAAGATAGACAACAAAAGCCGTCTTGGCAAAAAACCCTTATATTGAGTTTAATTCTTAAAAATATAATTCATGATATTTTTATTTCCGGAATCAGACATAAATCAATAAATAACTATTAATGTCAAGAACTCGGAAAATGAATTTCCTTCATAATGACAGATTTCAGATGCTTTTTTTAGATTATGATTTAATGATTACCGGTTACTGGATCCGGGTGCGGACAAAAAAAGGAGTATAATTTTTTTCGGAAAAAATGAAAACTTCATCTGGAATGAAAGAAATCGAAAGGCAGGAATCTAGTTTCTGCAGGGGCACCTTCTCGTTTTCTATTTTCATTCCGGACGATCGCAAACAAAGCAAGTTATCCCTCTGTGATCTCGCCGAAATCCATGATTGATCGTTGACGCTTGAAGGGCAATTGCTCATCAGCTGCTTCTCGAAGAGCCTTCAAGAAGACACTCCAAAACGTGTTTTTAATGCTGTTAAACTTTGAATTGATGATCCTTTGATCAGTGGAGAATCTATTTATTTAAACAAAGAATCTCAATCAAATTTTAGAAAATGTTAATCCGTGAATCAGTTATCTGGAACTTTTCGGTGTTTATTTTATTTGCCATTACTGTCAATGCTGATGTGAATGACCGCCATGCCAGATCAAAGAGAAGTAATTTTGCCTGTGGCAACAGTTTTGTTCCTTGCAATAATAGGATTTTCCTCGAAGGAGTAGAAACTAATTCTGTTGGTGAGTTAATGAAAATTATTCCTTTCAATCTTATTTTTACTAGGATTCTACAGAAGGTTTCAGATCCCAATAGAAAATTCTGAAACGTTCAACACCTTATGGAAGGTTTTGGAATTTTCTAAAAGTTTCGAAATAAATATATTCTAGGGCTTTGTAGAAACTTCTAAAACTTTCTAAAATTCCATAGTGAGTTTTAAAGTCCCATAGAAGCTTCTATAGTTTAATGGAAAACTTCAAATTCTTCTGGAATTCCGTAGAAAATTTTGGGAACAACAGTTTTAACTCAGGACTCTGAAACTTTAGATTAAGCCAACTTCATAATAAAGCTCATTTATTTTTTAAAAATATGATTGTAGAACAAGCTATTGATGCAGAACAATTGGGATTAACTTCCATCACTGCTGCCCAAAAGGACTCTATCATCAGAGCAGTCTTCAGGGCCGTGGACAAAGGAGATATCAAACAAGCTGCTGATAATGCTAAAGCTGCTATCGATGAAATGTTCAATCGGACGGAGAGCAACATCTTCAGGGATTACAAGAACAGTTACCTCCCGGGTTCAACATCTATGTGGTCTAACTTGGCTGATATCGATAAATACGCGAAGGAATTGTCTTATCCTGCCTTGGTCTCCATCAGTGCCACTCAACAGATCCGACGAAGTGGCTTAAGTGATGAACAAGCAATGCTTGGACTTCCTCAAATGTCCGTTAGTCAATCTGTCCTGAAGGATGTCTGTCCAGTCAACCAGATCGTGGATTGCATCCCTGGGAAATACCGTACTTATTCAGGTCACTGTAACAATGTAAACAAACCGCTTTGGGGGGCTATCTATGAACCAATGCAAAGACTCCAAAATCCAGAGTATGCTGATGGAGTCAGTATCCCCAGAACAGGTAGCAGAGGGAATAGACTTCCCAGCGCCAGAATCGTCTCCAAAACTCTATTCACTGAATCCAGACCAGATCACGCTGTCTGTTCTCAAATCATCGCCACTTGGGCCCAGTTCATCTACGAAGACCTCGCCCAAGTTGGAACTAACAAAATCTTCTCGGGATTGAACAATCTCCCGATCCCTTGCTGTCAAATTACTCATCCAGAGTGTTTCAACATCGGTACTGATAGTAATGATGAAGTCTTCAAGAACAGAGGTCTCTGTATGTCATATGCCCGTTCTACAGTCGCTCCGAGAGAAAACTGTAGTCTGGGTATCCGAGAACAGGCAAATATGGTAACCAGTTTCCTCGATGGGAGCCAGATTTACGGAAATGATAAAAATCAGGCCAGTTTATTGAGATCTTTCCAAAACGGCCAGTTGAAACATCGACTTCAACCAGGGAAGAAGGAATTACTCCCACCCTCACCCGATGTCAACTCTTGTGGTTCTATAAATCCCACCCAACAACCTTGCTTTGCCAGTGGTTCTAGGTGGACGAATCTGTTCCCTACAGGAGCTGCTCTCCACACTCTCTGGCTCAGACAGCATAACAGAGTTGCAAAGATGTTGAAAGAACTAAATCGTCATTGGGATGATGAGAGACTCTACCAAGAAGCCCGAAGAATAGTCACTGCTCAGATTCAGCATATTACCTACAGTGAATTCCTTCCCATTATTGTGGGGAAAGAACATCTTAGAAGCTTTGGAATTCATCTACAGCACCATTCCTTCCATAGTGATTACAACTTGAATACTAATCCTAGTGTCTTGAATGAATACGCAGCTGCAGTTGGTCTTTTCTTCTTTACTCTGCTCCCTGACACGATTGCTGTAACCAACAAGAATCACCAGCAAGCCCATGAAAGACATTTCAGCACAATCTTTAACGATCCTTCTTACTTATACTACAGAGATAGACTTGACGGGCTATTGAGGACTATAATTGAGAATCCCATCAGGAAACCTGGGTTACATATGTCTCTGGAATTTAGAGAAAAATTCCTGAGAGGAACAGATGAATCTGGAATCGACTTGGCTGCTTTGATTATCCAGATGGGAAGGGATCACGGGATTAATAGTTACACCAAATGGAGAGCTTACTGTGGACTTTCAGAGCCCAGGAACTTCGGGGAGCTCAGACCTGTGGTAGGATTCGAACTTATTCATTTTAGCTTCTAAAACCGATAATTACAGTTTCTGGACAGTGTTTCTCTCGATAATCTTTCTCAAGTCTACAACAGCGTCGAGGACATTGATCTCTTCGTTGGCGGACTTGCCGAACGTCCTCTTCAGGGAGCTCTTATTGGACCTACTTTTGCTTGCATCATTGGAAGACAATTTGAGAAAACGAGACATGGAGACAGATTCTGGTACGAGAACTTCTTCCAGCCTTCTGCGTTCACGGAAAAACAACTCGATGAGATCAGAAAGACGACGCTAGCAGAGGTCATCTGTGAAAATACTGATGATATTGGAAAAGTTCAGCCCAGTGCTTTCCAAGTCCCCGATAACTTTGGAAATTGCCCTATGGATTGTAACACCACCGCCATCAATAAGTTGAACCTCAAACATTGGGTGGATCAGGAACCCAAGTTGAGACTACCGATCACGAAACAAACCTTGGAGAAAGCTTTGAGGCTGGGATTAGAGCAATATAGGAGATTACAGGAAGCAGAATCTGGAAGAATCAACAGAGCCAACGCCAATCAACAAAGAGACAGAAATTCTGCTGTTTTCGCTCATGCAAACCTCCTGGCGCCGAAGAGAGAATCTCTGGATATTGCAAGGACTGCTGGCATCTTGAGGGAAACTACGAAAGTTCTTCTTCGAGGAGAAGGTTTGAATGACGATGAAAAACTCCCTTCGCAATTAGATGTGGCAACTCTCCAACGATTATTGCCTGAAATTGATGTGAGTAAAGTGATCGGGAATTACACCGTCTTCTTGGGTCCTAGTGCAGGAAACAGGGAATGTCTTCCACAACCTCTTCCCTGCGACCATACTACCAAATATAGAACGGCCAGTGGATGGTGTAATAACTTGAAGTTCCCTCATTATGGAAATGCATTTGCTCCGTTGAGGAGAATGCTAGATCCTGCTTACGATGATAGTAAGTCGATTTATATCAAACGGCGTTTATTGAAGTTCCTTTTTAGATTTCGATTCCCCAAGAACCCGCTCCCGAGCTGGTGGGCGACTCCCTTCTGCTCGGAAAATCTCTAATGCTGTCCACAATGATGCTCCGGTATTCCACGTCAAGTTCTCCCACATGGTTATGCAGCTAGGCCAGATAATTGACCACGATATGACCCACAGTCCTATTGCAAGAGGCCCCAATAACACTATCCTTAATTGCAGTAGCTGTGATTCCCACGAAACTCTATCCATCCACTGTTTTCCTATTACCATTGATGCCAACGACCCATTCTTCCCTCATCTCCACAATGACGGTCGTCCAAGATGCATGCCTTTCGCGAGATCTCTACTGGGACAAGTTACTCTTGGATACCGTAATCAGATCAATCAATTGACTTCCTTCCTGGACGCTTCGTACATTTATGGATCTACAGAATGTGAGATGAATGCTCTAAGACTCTTCAATCAAGGGAAATTGAACTTTACAAATCTTGGATATAACAAAGAAGCCCTCCCACAGGGTCCGCAAGAGAGAGATTGCAGAACAAGGCCCAGACATCCCTGTTTCGTCGCTGGAGACGATAGAAACAACGAACAGCCCGGCATTACTGTGCTTCACACCATCTTCCTTCGAGAACACAATCGAATTGCTTCGGGTCTCCACAAACTTAACAGTTTCTGGGATGATGAAAAAATCTTCCAAGAAACTAGACGGATTATAATCGCCAAAATGCAACATGTGATCTATAACGAATGGCTCCCAGTTGTCCTTGGATGCGACGTTATGGCTAGATATGAACTGACACCAAAGAAGACTGGATACTATGAAGGCTATGATGACAACTGCGATGCCTCCATCTCTCAAGAAGTCTCAGCAGCCGCCTTCAGATTCGGACACAGTTTGATCAGAAACCACTTCCCGAGACTAGATTCAAACTACAAGAAGAATGCAGCTTCCATTGACCTAGCCATCAGCTTCAACAACGCCTCTCTCATGTATGACGCAGCTGGAGGCCATTTAGAATCCATACTCATGGGATTGTTGGGAGCTGCAGGAATGGACTATGACAGACATATTGTTGATGCTGTTAGAAACCATCTCTTCCAGAAGCCTGGAGGTCCTTTTACGGGATTGGATCTGCCTGCAATCAATATCCAAAGAGGAAGAGACCATGGGATTCAGCCTTACAATGCTTACAGAGAGATGTGTGGGTTACCGAGGGCTTTTAGGTTCCAAGACCTCCTCGATACTATGAGTGAGAGTGCTGTGAACGCCTTGAAGTCTGTCTATGCTGATGTTAACGACATTGATCTGTTCCCCGGATTGATGAGTGAGAAGCCCATAAAGGGAGCTCTCGTAGGTCCTATGCTCGCTTGTTTGATTGCTGAGCAAATGCAGAGACTGAAACGTTGTGACAGATTCTACTATGAAAATAACAATCCTGCTACCAGATTCACTCCAGGACAATTAGCTGAAATCAGAAAGACAACTTTCAGCAAGATTCTGTGCGAGAACAGTCAATATGCCCAGAGAATCCAGCCAAATGCCTTCTTGATGCCAGATGAGCTGACAAATGCTCCAATGAGATGCAGCGAGATGTCAGAAACCGACATCTACGAGTGGATCGATAGACGTAAGATTTTCGTTTCAAAATAGTATAACTTCAATTGCAAATACTGTTAAGTCATTGCAAAAAGACAATATTTACACCTCATCTGAAATTATAGTAGCTGGTGAGGCTTCACCATGGACTTCATATTAGTTCCAATTACAAAAGGGATAGCTCTATTTATCTTAGTTTCGTGAGATAGGGTAGATATCAAATTCCTTGGTGATTATATTAAAATTATATTCTCTTTTTTGGATTAGTTGAACACGATTTTCATTTGTATTTAAAGAGGAACAGATTCGTGACAGTCATCAAGGATTTCGTTAGAAGAGTTTATTTCATATTTGTCAATAGATATAAAACCTGATAAATAGGTAAAAGTTTTTTTTGCATTTTTGTATTACTTCCTATATAGTAATCTAAATTTCAGAGTTCTGCGTTGTCAATCAACAAGTTATTAAGCTCGGGAAGACAAAGAGAATAACTCCTTGCATCACTTGTACATGTACTTCTGAAGGTGCTCAATGCCACTCGATCATTATCGATCGCTGTGAAGACTTGACTGAAGACTATCTATTCTCCGAAATCCAACAAGATACAGTTTGCGCTATTCAGTGCTCAACTATGTTGCGAAATCGAAGAGGTCGGCTCTGATTCTAGAGCTCATTAAATTATCCACCTAACTTATTCCATAATAATCCGTTTTTGATAAAATATCGAATGAAGGACTGGATCTTACTCACTTGTGGAATCTAGGAAGCTTTTCTTAAAGATATCGGATTTTGATCGGAAATAACGAGAGCGAAGAAGCTCTCCCTCTTGTTTTTCTACTTAACTGACCAACTTGCGCGGTTTGTCTTTCATTCAAAGGTAAGAATGATCCTTCGACCGGTCATCTAAAAATAAGCGTGTTGACGTACAGCTTAGGGATACCACCGCAAAAAACTGACTCAAAAGAAAATGCTAGGAGGGACGGGATTGCACAGTCAAGTTAGTTAAACTTCTTTACAAGGATTTTTCATTTCCCTTCTTTCCAAAATCCTTGGTGTGAGTTTATGTTGGACTCCTGGATGAAATGTAGGGTGTTTTAATCGAATGCATTAACCGTTGAACTGTAGTTCTGGATAATCTTAATCCCAAGCTTTTAGAAGCGGATATTGAAGATGCCATCAGTTGGGGCCGTGTTGCAAGACCATCAAGTGCCTTCTGATGAATCTGTAACTAGTCATCAAGAAAATGATGAAGATCAGATTCCGGAAAAAGTAAATCCAATGATAGTGGAATTTAATGCGAATCTGAAGGAGTTGGGATGGTCGCAAGTCTTCACTACTGAGTAATTATTCCATAATTAAACTTGTCTATTTCATATTTTTAGAAATTCCACTTCTGATGGGTCAACGAGAAGCATGATTGTTCCAAGAATAGCTAAAAAACAACCCGAAACAACAAAGTCTTTCATCATTTATGTGAGGTTTTTGGTTTGATTCATATAATTTCGAATGTTCTAGACTGGGATGATAATGTTGCTAGCAGGGGCTGGTCTATATTGTGCCAGCTTTGTCCTCCGGTTCCTTACCAGAAATCCAGCTCTCAGACCCTTTCCTGAACTTATAAAGCTTATCCCGCTTCTGCTCGGATTAAAGGGGTCAATAGAAATGACTTATGCTAGTCGTCTCGGGACTCTTGCCAACACTGGGAGAATTAACTCGCTCCCGAAATTCCTGAACGAAGTCTTCTTCAATCTTGTCCTTATTCTTGGTCAAGCAATTAACGTGACTCTGATCGCCGCTGGAATAATACTTTCGACTTATGTTGCTTTTGGGGAACATCTGACTACAACGAGAATAGCTTCGTTCTTGTTTTCTGTCCTCGCTACGGCCACTATTGCTTCTATGAGCTTGGCTTTGCTGATTACGGTAATTGTAAGAATTTCCCAGTGGGGAGGGATAAATCCAGATAATATCTGCTCTCCGATAGCTGCAACTGCTGGAGACTCCGTGACGTTGCTTATTTTGGTAACTCTCAGGTTATAGGAAACTGATGAAATTTAATTTCAGAATTATTGCGGAACATTCATCCATCAATCTATTCCAGAGAAAGTTAGTTGGATTTGTATCGGACTGATTCTCTTGTCTGGTGTTGGGTGTATCTGTATAGCTTGGATTAATAAGGAAACAAGGGAAGCCCTCACTTGCGGCTCAATTACGATCGTTTTCTCGATGCTCATCGGATTAGGAGTGGGGTGTGTTTTCCAAGACTCTGTTGAAAGATACGAATCCGCTACTTTATACGTCTTAATCCTTAACGGCGTCGGAGGGAATCTGGTTTCAATTCTGGCTAGCCGGATTTCTACGGACCTACACAAAATGATGTCTCCCCAGAAAGAGATTTCCAAAAAACAATGGTCCCAGTATCTGAGTCCTCTAAGGATGTGGAAGGATCAAAGTAAGTAAATCACTATTTATATCAATAGGGGAACTATTCCAGAAAACGCAATGATCATGACTAGTTTGCTCTTCATGGGGATTTTCATCCAGATGTTAGAGATGATCGTGATCTTCTTCACTTCAACCAAATCCATCAACCACCCGATTTTCTCCTTCATGTACATGTTTTCAAGCATTGCCCAATTCTTGATACTATTCTACAGCTGTCAGGTCCTGACAAGATTACTGTTCTCAAAGGGCATCAACCCGGACAACAACTCCATCCCTCTGCTTACTGCATTGGGAGATCTGACAGGAACGATATTCCTTGCCATTTCGTTCACAGTTTATAAGACATTCACTCACAATACGGTTGAATAAGACCAAAGAATAAAAGAACAATGGATTAGGATCCATCATCAATTCCGTCTATTCTGTAATCGACGTGAACAAAAGCCCTTTCAACAAAATCTAGTGCTTTGATTTTTTGTTCGAGTGACTCAGCAATGTCGTGAGTTACTCTGAGAGGTAAGGTTTCATCCAGCACAATGTGGAGTTCAACTAATTCCTTCTCTCCTACATGGTAGACCATCAGGTGATCCATGAACTTGATTCTGTCGTCGTGGGTTGTAGCGATCTTCAAAATCCTGCTGACATGTTCTCTTTCCGCTCTGAGCCCGGCAATTAAGGGAATCTGTTCAAAAGCGTTGTAAAACCAGGAAATGGCGATGAAGGAACAGACGATGATGGCTCCAGTTGGATCCGCGAACTTCCAGTAATGGTCTCCGATGAAGGCTCCACAAAAAGCAGTTATACTAGTTATGATGTCGTTTCGTTGATCTGAAGATGGAAAATAATTGATAGTATTTGAGTTTATCTTACCCATAGCCAGAGTTTTACTACTAGGAGTTCCATGTTTGTAACACACGAGCATCAACACAAACTTCGTTGCAATCGCGGTCCAGATGATGATTATAGTGGGCAAATTTGCGTCTGGATCGACTGTATTGTTAATAATGGACTCAACGGACTGGATAATCATCATGATGTTAGCCACTCCTAAAGGTTGAATTAATGATAGATCTAATTGTTTGACATTAATCCTGAATTGAACGATGGTCTCATTTAAGTTATATTTAGTAACAGTTCAGTTTTATTAGCTTTTGGAAATCACTTTTGATATGAAGATTGACTTCTTTCTATCAGATGTAAAAATTTCAAAAAGGTATTTAGTCCTGAGAAAGCTATATTGAAAGCAATTAGATCACTGTTCTTGTAAGGATAAGAACTGACAATTAGGTCTGTTCCTATAAGTTTAATTTTCAGTAATTTCCTTACCCATTATGACACTGCAGATGATGACTGCCAAAAGTTCCAATCTTCCTCTACCCCTCGGATAATTGAAGAAGTTTGTGTTCTTGATAGCCCAAAGAGAGAGAAAAACAATCACAGAAGAGGTTACGTCCATAGCAGAGTCTATAAACGTACTAATGACCGAGTAAGATCCACTCAACACTGAAGCCGTTAAATTTCCAGCAAGTATTATTAAATTCATTACGAAAACAATCCCGGTCAGTTGTTCATCCCACTTTTCTCGGATATTATGAGCAGTAACATTCTGTTCGATGTAATGCTGTCGATTCTGGTCAGTAAGAACTTCATTATCGTGATTATAAAGTTCATTGAGATTATTTTGGTCTGAATAGTACTAAAATTCCTAGCCATATTAATGGTCAAATAAATAACTGACCTGTTTGATGAGTTTTGCTCTTTCTTTCTTGGAGAGCTTGTCGCCTGGGAGAAGTCTCTTTTTGTCCTTTTTTGGGATTTTCGCCTTTGGTTCTTGGAGTAGTGGTTGCTTTTCCTCGAAGCTAGACATGGTCATGGGAATTGATGGAAAAGGTGGACCGAGATCTCTGAACAGCCAAAACACCCCTCGAGATAGATAAGAAATTTGTTGACTTAGATATGTGATAAGAAATCAATAACCTGATTCAAATTTAAGGTAAAACCAGTGTTTATGATCTTCATTCAGTATATATCAATCAATTTTAATAACAGGATTCTGAATAATTAATAAATTTGTGTTTCAAGAAATTTAAGAAATACTAAAAAAGATTATTGTAAAAGTAAAGAAAATGATAAACAAGTTTTTCTACATGAATTTTCCACAGGAACGGAGTAATATATCGAGACTCTTTTCTGGTGAGCTTTTATAGCTTTCCAAAATTAGGAAATAATCTCTTCAATTACAAATGTAGCTGAAATTTTCCCTAAAAACTAAAGAACTTATATGTTAATTTTTTAACGATGCAAAATTTTAAAATGGACATCAGTAACGGTCCCCCTTTGTTAGTTTTTGGAAATTTGGAAAGAGAAATAATTACTTCTGATTCTTTTTCTCCCATATCTATACTGTCAATATATTTCCATACTTTTTTGATAGCTAACAGATAAAACTATGAATCACCGATTGTCAGCATTAACAAATGGCCTCAAACGGATACCACGGTATACTATTTTTCCTCTTTTGTCATTTCTGTCTTTTCCTCTTTAAGTGAATTCTTGGTTTCTTGACTTCTATTGTTTTGAGCAATAGTGACCTCTATCATATATCATAGGATAATATTTATCATCAGCAAGCGTTTACTATTACAAAATACTTCTGAAGTTATTATTTTGCTATTAATGTATAATCGAAGTAGGAATTCAAATTTCCTCTGTTAAGATTTCGACTTCTGTTATTAATCTATGGCGTTCATATATCGAAATTAAGTAATGGTGTTTCTAAAAGCTGTGATTATTGTTATCAGATTGACCAATTAGGTGATGACGCGATTTTACACTACTTCATTTTCTTTTAATTACTGAGTAGTTCTTTTCCCAGGTCATAAAAGCTCCAGAGAGAAGGTTGTTCATTAGACATAATTACTGAATTTTAAAATTTGCTTGTCAATAGTTTAGCTACGGCACCATTTATCTATTGATATGAAGGTTGATATGCTTGGAATAATTTTAGGAATTGACTAGTTTTCTAAGGATTTGAATATCCATGAATTAATGACATTCCTCTTGTTATAGTGAAATCATATTGCTCTTTTGGCCCCATTTGACCGGAAATTATGTAATTTTTGTGAGATTGATCTTAAATGCTTTTGGATATTTTCTTCAACACCCATACTTTCCCCTATTTCGTGGATACTTTAATTTCTCTCGATTTCTGTAATAATCAACTACTTTCAGCGCCCAGTGTCTGGGCTCCAAACTTGCACCGGATTCGTCATCATCGGCTTCATGGCGAAGCCGGTTGCAAGCGAGGAGAGGCTGACGACCAAGGACATCGTCATTAACAATGTCTGGCGCGAGAATCTGGAAATCGAATTCAATAAGATACGGGAACTAGTCAAGAACTATCCATACATTGCTCTCGACACAGAGTTTCCTGGTGTTGTGGCCACCCCTATAGGGGCATTCCAGAGTAAGAACGAATTCTACTACAACAAGATGAGGCTCAATGTGAATACTCTGAAGCCGATCCAAGTGGGTTTCTGCATGATGAATGACAAAGGAGAATTGCCTCCCGGAGGTGATATATGGCAGTTCAATTTACGTTTCTCCTTGAATGAAGACATGTATGCCGTCGAAAGTATAGATCTACTGAAGAAAAGTGGCATTGATTTCGCAAGACATCGGGTAAGGGTTCAGAATTGGAGTTGCTAACTAATTGCACTTTTTAGGTTGACGGGATACCGATGGCCGATTTCGGGGCCCTCCTCACTACTTCTGGACTGGTGGTGAACAATAAAGTAACGTGGTTGACGTTTCACTCGTGTTATGACTTTGGGTATCTTATTAAAACGATCATCGTGCAGGATCTTCCTCCCACGGAGAAGGAATTCCTCGAAGTGCATCGTATACTGTTTCCTTTCTCTTATGATCTCAAGATGATGCTGAAGGTTCCTGGAGGTTTCCTACGAGGAGGTCTCCAAACTATTGCTGACCGACTTTTTATTGAAAGAATTGGAAATCAACACCAGGCAGCGTCGGATTCTCTATTAACAGCGAGAACCTTCTTCAAATACAAAGAGAGATTTTTTAGTGATAATTGGGACAAGGTTTGTTTATATCGCGTCATCGAGTATTCCAAAATCTTTGTTTCAGATCTCTGAAGAATTATGTGGACAGATGCATGGACTTCCAGGGTCAACGAGTCCTGCCTTTGGTCATCTTTCGTCACCACCTTCTGCCATATTTACTGTTGCTTCACCGGCAGTGCCGACTGCTCCTTCCCCACCGTTGCGGTCTTTTTCTACCTCACCTCCACTGATTCGAATACCTACTACTGCTCCACCAGTAAGAATACCCACTACTTTGCCTTTACCTGTTCGGATGCTTACTAATACTACACTTCCGGTGCGAATTTCTAGTACTTCACCTCCACCATTATTTGTATATGCTCCCAATCCTAATCAAAGAAGCTACTACAATCACGGATATCAGGGATCTTTACCGTATAACCACTACTATTCCAGAAGGAACAGACGTTACTAGTCCATCATTCAGTTGTGATTCGAATGTTAGAATGAATAACCAATTACCGAAGATCAGGGATTATTTATGTCTTGCATTATTATCTGAACTACATATGCAAAAAAATAAATTTGACCTCATCTCTGAATTGTTTGTGGATTACGATACTGTTGAATGATTAGTATTTTGAAGGAAATTTTTCTCATATCTTCATGTCGTCAAAATATCTGATGTAATGATTATCTTTACAGTAATGACAGTAATTGTTAACGGAAATTTCGAGAATGACTTTCGTTTATGCGAGAAATTATTTTGCGAAGTTTCTGTCAGTTTGTTTCCATATTGCTATGTTCCGACTTGGTGACAACAGCAGGTAGATCTGATGATTAAATCTCACGTTGGAGTCGACGTGCAGATTGATAAGGAGCAATCTGCACGACTGATTGTTCTAATAACTACGGAAAGATGCCTGACGTTGATCTTGAAAAACAACCACTATTACCATGTAAAAAAGTAAGTGAGAAATGCGGATTTCTCGAAAAAAGACGAAGACAAAAGGGTCTTCAACAGGTTGGTTTATTAAAAGCTGACACTAAAAGTCGGTTGTAGTATTACAGTCACATGGACCAGCTCTTAAAGTTATATGAGGAGGATAACGAGCTTTCCTGTGAACACGAGTGTCGAAAACGGAAAATAACTGTCAATGAGTACGAAGTAGCTAAACGAAATTTCGATAAGATCCTCACTGTATCCATCTTCATTTTTAACATTGTTATGTTGTTTATGAACTTGGCAGCTTCAATTATTTCTGGATCTTACTCTATTCTCAGGTTTGCTAATGTTACTGCGGTCAACTTCAGTTGACTTTTTAGTGCTTTCGTCGATTCTGCCATGGACATAGTGTCAAGTACGATCATATTCATTACTATTTATGCGATAAAGCATACAGACAGACGGAAATACCCTCGAGGAAGAGAGAGACTAGAAATGGTGGCCCTTATCGTCTGTTCTATCATTATGTCTACTGCAAACTTAATGGTTATTTTCCAAAGCGTTCAGGCCATTATTAACAAAGATGTAACTGCTTTTCATTAGATACAGTAAATAACTAACTTTATTTAGTTCACTCTCGACGCTGGCTTTATCACTATCGGTATCATCTCCGTCAGGATAATCGGGAAATTCATTCTAATGATTATCTGCTTTAAAATATCTACTTCGAATTCCAAAGTCCTCGGGATCGACCAACGAAATGACCTCATCACCAGTATCATGGCCTTAACAGGAGCTTACTTAGGAGGCCACTTTTGGCTGTACTTTGATCCGATGGGAGCTATCGTTGTCAGTATGTTTATTTCCATTTCATGGTTCATCAACGCCCTCAGTTACGTCCCATTTATCGCCGGGTGTAGAGGTAGTGACGATGAACTAAGCAGGATACTGCAAATGGCTATCAACCACGATTCTCGAGTTTTGAAAATAGATTTCGTCACGGATTATCATTTGGGAGAAAAACAGATTGTGGAGCTCCATATCGTACTGGATGAAGAGTGTCCTCTGAAGGTGTCGCATGACATTGTACGTGGATTACAGTCAAAGTTAGTTGCATTAGATTTCGTCGATTTAGCTTTTGTTCATGCTGATTACAGACTAGATGGGGGACAATAAAGTTACAATTTGGCCCATAGTATTGATTTCTTATCAGATTCTGTATGCCAAAATTCTTTATCAATATGACAGCATCTTATATTTTTAAGGTGCACTATAAAGAAAGGAAATAACAAAGATCTTAAAACTTGAGCGCTAATTACATGATGACGAAAGCATCGAATAAAAGGATGCAGAAAACATCTTGGTTTTATATTACGGAATTTGACGTGTTTTGTGCTTTCTTCCAAAATTCGATCAAATGCTCTTTCATAGGAAATTTATTTTTCACCAGAACACATGCTCAGCAGTGGTTAGAAAAAATGCTTTAATTGCAAACTTTCCTAAATTATATGTTACTTTTCCCCCTATTTTAAAGACTAATTTGCACTTATTATTGGAAGCAAGGAAATTCGTCAGTTGGCTGGATTCCGGGTTTACTACATTGAAATTATAAGAAAAACTTTGAAAGTTGATGAGAGAAATCATTTAAAAAGATTTTCTCGAATACTATGGAGTTCATTTTATAATTTACCGGATACCTATGCAAAATCCGCTATCTACTTTGTTAAATATTTGTCAGAAACGAGTGGATAAGATCAATACACAAAATGTGATACATCCCATGTTCGAAAAAGGCAAATTAAATTCCTTATTTATTATCCAGGTTGTCGATTATCCATCTTAGCAAGTCTCGTATCCTATATCAACTTAACTAATTTCAATAATTTATTTGTAATGAAGCAAATTTTTATATTCATTACAATTATGTAATTGGTTTTGATAAAAGTGAACAAGAATATGAAAAATGGAAATCTAAATTTTCGTATTTTAAAAATTATGTTGATATGCTTTATATGTAACAAAATTGGATTAAAATGTGTGAAATTATTTACATGGCTTCAATTCGGTGTGGCATTTTTTTGAAAAGTCACAATTTAGAATTGCCTTGTTAGTATCAAAATTGTACCTAAGGTCAATATAGATTTCAACTGCCATACAGTAAGAAGGCCGAGAAACTAATTTAATCTTTTTGAGAAATGTAGTTCTCTTATTGACAAAGCTTTTCCGATAATACTTAGAAACTAAGATACGTAAACAAACTTAATATTCTCGAATTCCTGTTACTTTAGAGAAATAAAAGGGAAAAATCCAAGACTATAAAAAAATTTCTCAACGTTGGTGGCTACTATTTTTAGGAAGAAGACGGCAAAGATTTTGATCTGTAGCTATTAGTCACGCTTGTAAAAATGCAGGTGTGAAAATAATGAGGAGCCAATGGCAACATAATTTAACTTTTCCATTTCATTAATGACGTTAGGATTTGTTTTTCAAACATGAATTTCGCAATGACGTCATTTCACAAATGCCAAAAATAACTCTGCTTGGAATTTATTTACCTCGCCACACTTTTGTATTTCAAGGCACAAACAAAATCAGAGGATAATGGAACCGTTGACATCATGACTACTCATTATTGAAGACTTAGAAATCGGCGTAGTAGGGGAAGTATGACGAATACACGTGAAAATCCTGATTGCAGCCTTTCGATATGGTTTGATGAAATAAATAGTCGAAAAATTATTCAGAATTGTTGAGGCACTGACGAAAATGACATTTAGGGCCTGGAGTACCGGTACGTAGGCGTTCATGACCAGAGGCATCACGATTAATGGAAGCAGTAACCCGAAGATTGGAATCATGGTATGAATTACTAGAGTCCTGATTAACATTTTCTGGAATCGAAAAGTATTCTTCCTCAAAACTCCCTTTCTCCTTCGGAGTGACTGTATTGTTAAGATCAGGAATACAACAACAAGTGTGTATATAATAGTTCCGAAAATTAGCCTTATTCGGGCAAATAAAAGAACAGCACCATTGACAGCCGGATCATACACAAGGAGGGTTTCTTTTGAGAGGAGTCGAAGGATAGCATTGTATTTATAACTTGGCGTATTCCGTAAAACAGATGTTGAAGTATAACTAAACAGGGATGGAATTGCTGCAAACATGTTTATAGGTTAAAAATAATCAAAACTCTTAAAGGTCATAACTCACCAGTAATAGAAGTTACAAGAACATGGCAGGTAATTGAAATTAGTTGTAACTGTTTGGTAGTAAAAACAGATCCCAAACCACCCGTAATTGATATATTAATGTACTTGAAAACACTACAAAGGAACAAAGCAGTAGCCACGTTGTTCGTGGATACAATTACTGAAATCGGTTGATTATCTCTTGCGAAAGAAAAACCACAAACCTATAAAAGTACAAAGATGGGAATAAAACTCATCGACATATTGTAATGGGCCTCTAATGACCATCACCATTGTATTACAATCCACAACTTCATATTGTAGCAGCAGTAAAACCGTGATCATCAGAAGACAGTTCCAAACAGTAAACGAGAGCAAGTAATATTTGTATAGTCCCATTCTCTTTGTAGTTTTCTTGATTATCAAATAAAAAGTTAACAAGGCTATCGGGATAGAAATACAGCTGAATATCCTCGTTAAAGGGATGATTTTGAATCGATGACTAGTAGCAAATAGTTTGTTCAATTCCTCCTTCGATGGAGTAATCTCTATCATTTTGAAAGAGAAATTCCTCCAAAATTTAGAAAGCAATAAAGCTAAAATTTTCGGTCATGACACAAATGCCTCTGGGGAAGTCAACATTCAATGTTTTTTCAAGAAATAGAAACCAACGAACACGCCTCTTTCTTCAAACTTTGTCCCATTGAATATAACGTGTTAATAATTAACACAAAACTTGCTTAGATCTAGACCACGGAGAATTCTGCTTGATTATGTCAAAGCTCTCTTTTCGGAAGTAATTTACGGGAATGTAGATTTTCGGGGTCAACCCTAGGAAAATAACTCTCATCAATGTAATAACTCTTGCAAAAAGCTGGAACAACATCGCTAGAACACAGCTTCGTTGCTCTACAAATAGATCTGAAATCCAGAACTGGACTATTTCCTGAATCACGTGCTTCAACGGCTTTTGCTAATTCATTGTACAGTTGGACGTAGTATCTGTCCAACGTCAAAAGACAAACACGACTAAATAGACCCAGTTTGATGCAGTAGTCGGACTTTATTTGGTTTTGGATTTCATCCTGAAATGAAGTAAATTTCTCTGAAAACCTTTAAAATTTACCATAGAGTAAGTGTTATAGTTTGCGATCGTCAGCTTTAACAAATTCTGACAGAGGGTGCAGGATAGTGTAACAACAGGAGCGGAAGCACTGTTGTTGTAACTAATTTTCACTGTCGGGTTCTCAGGAAGCGCAATCGACCTGGAATTCTGGGAACTTCCTCCATGGGGAAACTTCAGTGTTGGGAAGGACTTGAGGAGTTCACCTTGAGAAAGTAAAATAAGAAACAAAAATAAATATAAAACAATACTTTTCCCAGGCATCGCTTTCATCATAAAGAAAGGGAAATTTGATAAGGTCTTAATCGCTTCTTTCTGGTGTTTATTGATTTGATCTGTAGTTCCGAACTTTGTATTGTGATAAACTCCGTATTAGTGTTATTATTATTAGCTCACAAATGAAATTCGCAAATAAATAAAATGCAGAGATACCCAGTAAAGATAACTATAACGCTCTATAGATTAGAGATGATCAGGAACTTGTCCAGTTTTTACGTAATATGCAAGTTCATCTTCGTTGTTTACGACGACGAGTCGCTTCTTGACGAGATGGTCGCCGCTGAGCATAAGTAATTGTTGAGAAAGGGCTGAAAGATCTCTGTCATCTAGAATATTCGTTTATGGAACTTACAGTTGCTCATTGTAGCTGGATTGCTCTGAGGATTGAGGGCCAACTGCTGTTGCAGATGAGGATTCGCTGCGAGAGCGGCCTTGATTTGATCGAACGTAAGATCTCTCTTGGCTCGTAATCCAATAGCTCGGGAGAGGAAATCGTCCTTGGGACATCCATCGACAGGGTTACAAGTCGTGGTGGGACAGGTGTTGAATGGACAGACTCGAATCAGACAAGTGTACTGTACTTGCATAGTCGATTGGTATCTAAATGATTCCACAGTAACTCTGATACCGTAATCGGTCTTCTGAGGAGGACAGACAAGCCCGACATTGTCGGCTTGGCATCCATCCTTGACGATAGCTAAGGGTTCTTTCTCCCATTCAAATGGAGATCCAATAGGCTCAACTTGACAGCCGCTGATTGACATATAAGTGGCTGAAAAGTAGATTATTTAATGGAAGAAATCAATAAACCTACGAGGAATGGCGAAATAAGGAGTAAAACTAAGGGTAATTCGGCTCCCAACGACAACAACCTCAGTTGGCTGACCATTATGGAAGATATCGAAGAGAATTGGTTGAGTGGGCTTTCCGCTGGGACTAAGTCCTGGACGGTTGACTCCGGGGGGATGATTTCCGGGGATCTGTGCAGAAGGAGGAGCTGCATCTCCATGAGGTTGCGATACTGGGGAAATGACACTTTTCGGAGGAGGAGTAGGGGTCGAAGACGTGGTGGTGGTAGTTGTACTCGAACTAGTTGTTGTTGGGGTCGTTGAAGTTGTTGTAGATTGTGTAGTTGTGGTAGTACCGGCAGTAGTTGTAGCTTTTGTAGTCGTGGTTGTGCTAGAACTAGCTTCTCCATCAGTGTCTGCTTCTGCTTTGGTGTTCGGAGATTCAGATTTTCCAGAGGAAAGAGCGATTTTGTCCTTTGTTGGGAACGAAATCCTTGTGTTGAATCTGAAATCCCCAGTGTAAATGACAGTCACATGGTCTAAATAAGAAACTCAGCAACAATCACACAACTCAAATAAACGAATTTAAACAAACCGGAATTGAGAGGACCCTGAAGCTCCTTTCGTCAATTCTGTGTCAATAGGGTTAAGTTGAGCTTCTATCTCAGGTTTAGATGTAGTCATCGAAGTCGAAGCATCTGCCAATGTAGAGAGTTCACGGGTTGTCGTCTGTTTTGGTGCAGCTTTGGTTGTTGTTGTCGATGCGGTCGTTGAAGGAGTTGTTGCAGCTTTGCTTAATTGAGTGGTCGGTTTAGTCAACGGCAACAGGAAAGTATCCTTTGTTAAAGGCTTAAGAGTGCGGAAAACAGCAGTGGTGGTGGGGATAGAGGTCGTCTCAGTCTTCTGCTTCTCTATTGTCCCTTCTAAGTGAATCAATTCAGGAGCATGTCCTGGAGCTATGGGACCAAAAGCATTGATATTTTCATCGAGATCCTGAGATTTCGCCTCCACCGCAGAGAGAACTTTGATCAAGTTATGCATCGACATGCGTTCCTGTTCCGTCAACATATCCTCGGCGAGTCTCTCCGCTTCACTTTCGAAACTAAAAATCCACGCAGTGCAAACAGATTCAAACACTTCAAACCGTGCTTATGAAACTCAAAATAACAACACACAAAGCAATTGACTTACTTGTCTTCTGTAATCTCTAATTGCGCTTCTGTGTTGGTTTCTGTGACTTTGACGATGGGACAACGAGCTTGATAAGTCAAGTCATCTTGAGTAATGTAGTATAGCGGCTCGACTCCGTCGGTGGAGAGAACTACTTCCAGAATCATATCATTGCCTTTGAACCTGATACTGTCACTGCAATTCCTAGACAAGGTTGGGTAGGGGAACAAGTATTCAAAGTGAGTCAATTCCTTTGGCTCAACTCTACAAGTGAAGAAGTCATAGAGCCCATACAAGGCCCCAGTGTAGGGGAACTTAGAGTTGACTGTGACTCTGATTCCATCCGCTTCACATTTGTAATCGAAATCAAAACTATCAGCAATGTTGAAGCAGTTGTTTTCATAATAGTCGATGCGATAATTGGGATTATTGTTAAGTTTTATCAGAGCCGGCTTACTGAGTTGGTTTTGCTGGGACAGATGACACCCTCCATCAGTCCTATTGAAAGATACTGATCGGCAAAGGAAACTCTTCTCGTTCAGACATTCACTCAGACAGTCTTCCAATGTCTTACTGTAGAATATTCTAGCAACTTCTTGAGGGGCCATGTAACGATCAGAAAGGAATGTAAAGGCAAAGTTACCGTTACATTGGCGTTCAGCTGGAAATTAATCTTTAATAAACAATTAAAACTGAAGAAAATCTTACAATTAACGCAGTACTTCCAGTAAAAGGAATACCTGTCATCAGCTTCAATGTAACCATCAATGTGTTGGATATTCTCTTTCGGGAAAATCTGGCACTGATGAGAAAATGGATGAGGGCTGTCTTGATGGTTAAAAGCAGCACATTGTTGATTAGCATTGGACCTCAGAGGATCTTCATCGTTTGTACATCCTTTCTTACAGACTCCAAATGGTAAAGCTCCATCAATCGCTGGATTTAGATTCAGTCTAACTCTGGGCCATCTTACATAGATAGGAGTACACGAGAGGGCCTGTAGATGAGCAACAATGGCTGATAAGAAGACGAAGATAGAAATTATCCACCACATTCTGGTCCAACACCCTCTGGAAATTAAACTTATTTCTCACTTCTCATTCATGAATAACACGGATAAAAAGTGACACGGCAGGAAATTTAGATCACTGTTTGGTAAACTAACGTGACTCATATCGTGTCGCAATTGACCTCCTTTATCTTCCTCAAGATGGGTAATAAAAAGGTTTATTTGGACAAATTATTTACAGTCCTAAAATGAAAGTGAAAATCCAATTCAAAAGTTTTGAAAATGTGAATCAATCAAGTTGACCTAGTTAATAGTAGCTCCCAATGTCCACCAGGTGAAACGGAAAGCATGTCCGCCTTCGCCATTCATCGGATTTCCCAAAGCGGAGGGTTGTTGTCATTGAGACCACGACATGGAAAGGAAGTAAAACCATGACAAAATTCCTCTTTCGTCCTTGGAGAAAATTGTCAAAAAGCTAAATTGGACGAGATTTATGGAACGTAAACGAAATAATTTAACTTTGAAGGTTACTTTTTCCAACAAGGAAAAAGTGACCTCAGAACTATAATCCGAAATCGAAAACCTCCGACGAGGGTTGGAGACCAGATTAGCCTGGAAAAACGACTTCAGATTCTTTTTTACGTTTATTCCATTGGCACGAAAGTATGTAGAACAAACGGTTCTTGTGATTGAACAAATCTCGCGAAAAAATAGGATCGTTTGCTCATCCGTCTCTTGTCCTTGACCTACAGCATATTTTTTTCAATTGCTGATCAAGAGTGTTGAGAACGATCGTCAAACACTGTCCTCTTGTCAGAAAATTTATTTTAAGTAACAAATATCTTATTTGTTTAAATAATTCTCTCTATATATTGCATCTGTCGAAGCGTGGAATTGACCTCAAAGGCTCAACTCGGCAGAAGGAGTCTCCCCTGAAAATCCGTCATTATTAAAATTTACTTTTCCAAACCTACAGTAAACTCGGTCTTCTCCTCCGACATCTGTTGGCACACATGGAAATCACTAAGGCAACTAAACTGAGCAAAAATAATAGAATAATTATGAGTAGAAGTGAAGGGTTAAGGCAGCTCTCTGAAAATTTCTCTTCGTTTAATGCAAACGACGTGGGTGGTCTAGCGGTCCTCTTAGACCACCCACGTCGTTTTCATTTGAAACAGACCTTTTCCTTTGCCCGCTCTGGCCTCTATGTCATTCAGTTCTTCATCTTCGACCAAAACTCGGAGTCTTTGATCCACAGTCACTAAATCTTCTACTGCAGGAGTAGGGGTAGTGGTTCTCATGGAACTTAAGGAGCTTAATTCAGCTTTTCTTCTGTATCTTTTAAGGATGGTCTCACAAGAGTCCTGAAAGATTAAGTATTAATAGCACATTGAGATTGAGGGCTTTACTTTTCTTTCACAAGCCCTCCTGCAGATGAGAATATTGCAAGCAATATCAATCTGATCTGAGCCATCTATTCTGAAGGCAGTTAGAGTCGCTTCCAGACCTTTGTTACCGATACGCATGTCACTAATGACCTGAGGCATAAGAGAACAGTCATTGACAATTAGAGGGATAGAATTGGGTCTTGGTTCTCGACCTCCAACCCTAGTAGCGTTACATTCTACAACCTTGATCCTTGTTGCTGGAATTATGAGTAATTTAGTTATCATGTTGAGTAATTACTAAGCATCTACCATTAGTTTCGCTTTCAAGTAATGCAGTCAGTTTCTCACCAATAAACACATTCGTAACTGGTAAGGAATCTTTCAGAATCTTGAATTCGACTCTCGTATGTTGTTCATCTCTATGTACCGATGCCATGACAGATTTGGGCGTTGGTCCACTGAGTTTTTTTTAAATCAAAATTAAACCATTATAATAATCTCACCCAACAACAATGCCGGTATGAATCATCCTTTGTTCGTTGGATTCGTTAAAGTCACAAGTTACTTGATAAAAGAAATCCTCCTTTGTCGTTACATCAAACGGAAGAACTAAGTCATTTGAAAGAACCAAAATTATGGTAAAGATATTGTCCTGAAATAAATCGTTTATAATGAACAGGATGAAAACCCACAGTCTCCAAGGCGTTACACCAATTATTAGTCGATGGACGATTAATGAAAATTGAAAATTCATCTTGAGCTTCGACTAGTACTCGACATTGTGAAAACCGTTCTGCTGCATATACTGCTCCAGTATACTTCTAAAAATGACTGTAACATAATCGCGTTGAATCAAACCTTACCTCGCCATTTGTTGTAAAAGTAACATTGACTCCATGATCAAGACACATTGCTTGGACATTGATATCTGCACTTGAGATTTTCTTAACATTCTCATGTTCTAGAAGTCTTCTTGGTATCTCATCTGGCTGCAATGCAAATCCCACGTTATTCGACAGGGATTCTGAGCTTATCCGAGGTTCGAAGAATTTCTTATGGTCATCAACGCTATCCAGAGAACTGGATGAAATTTTTGTTGTGGATTTCGAAAACGTGGTCATAGAAGTAAATGTGCTTGTAAAGATCTCAGGAGTCAAAGTAATTGCTGTTTTTGGAGTACCGGTTAGAGTTCTTCTATCTCCAACTAATTCAAATAAATTGCTATCTTCATCGAATGGTGTAATACCTCCAGAATCAGAGTTTTCAGAATTGCTGTTTGAATTTTCTTGAGTAATATCCAGTAAATCCTCATTAAACGGAAAGTCTTCAGGCTCCTCCTGAATAGGAGTCGTTGCTTGGATCTTTACCGGACTTGTAGATAAGGACGCCTTGAATTCTGTCGTTCTAGAAGCTGTCTGACTGTAGATTGGGGTTGCAATGGTCGGATGAGGAGAAAAGACAAATTTTGTTATTCCTGTATTGTGCATATCTAAAACTCTTTGATTATGATTAAATTCAACGATAAACACACTAACCGTCCCACCAATTCTTCTCCTCCTTTGAATTGCAATCCTTCCTGGATCCAGATTTGTATCCCATGTAAGCGTAGATAGAGTACTCTGGACTCGGTTGAGTCAGTACATCGAACATGTCATTTAATTCAACGACATTAGTTGAAAGGAGACAGTCCGCGGTCCTCTCATTGAAGGCAAAGGTGGCACAGTTGATCTTGGCCTGAGAACAAAGCTCTCGGCATTGCTCCATTTCTTTAACGTTGACATGATGGAGACTTCTATACTCCAATCTGAGAGTCCTTCCTTTCTTGATCAGTTCAGCTCCGCATGGATTTTTGGTATCAAATTGAACAGCCGTTATGGGAGGGATAAATAGTGGGATGTCTGTGGTCTCTTCAATAGATCTTCGTTTAGTTGTGCTACGATCTTGTTTGAATACAGATTCCCGACTACATGCTAATTCATAGAGATCTGTAGTTACGTCCATTACAGCCTTAGTAAGATCACTTTTCCGATTGGCAGAGTAGAGTTTGCAAGTTCTACTTTCTTTATCGTAGACTATAGAGATACACCTTTCATCGAGCAGGCAGTCGTCCATGCAGTGATCAATTTTAGGTCCTGTAAAATACGTCTTATTAATAACCATTGTAAGCAGAAGCTGACCTTTCATAAACTTTAGGAATCCTTCTGTGACAAGATTGTAGTTAGAAATCCTCTCAAATACATAATTCCCCGTACAAGGAACATCGACGTGTAGATTTAGACAGATGGGTTCGTACACATTGACGTTGTGTCGAGGGACAGAAAGCTCACTAGACTCTTCGTCAATGAAGCATTCCGTAGTCACTAGATCGTAAGCAAAACTCCTACAGAACATTACTGTAGAATCGATACATTCACGCATGCAACTTCTCAACGACATTTTGCCTATTCGGACGTCGAGGCCATTCACTTTAGCGTTTTTAGTAACGAAGAAGTCGACTCGTTGTCCAGGAAGACATCTATTGAGTTCTGAAATGAATCATTACTTGATTAGTCATTAGGAAACTTAAACCTTGAACACAAGTGTTTTCATAATGCTCAGATCCAGTGAGATCGATTAACCCCCCAACTACAGTACGACAAGTCTTGTCTAGGATCTGACAAGATCCATTGTGCTTATTGTAGTTGACGGAATGGCAATTGGGGTTTGATAAGCACAGATTCAAACATCTCTTTCTATCATCCACGATGATGGATTCAATAGGAGTAACCAGAAGGGATTTGTCAATCTGGAGTTCGAACGAAAAAGCGGCATCCATGCAATGGTCAGGAATAGCTAAACACTGTTTTTCGAAATAGGTTGATTTACTTTCAGTGTTTATTGCTGGTCTAAGGGCTTCATCGTCTCGATCATCAAAGAATTCACATTGCTTTTCAATCCCTGATTTGACCACGCCGAATCCTTGGCATTCAAAAGACTTGGTCTCGAGTTGATTGAGATTGAGTCTGCAGATTTCGACACAGGAAGTCAACGAATCTAGCTTTCTTATCAATATTGGTAGCCCGTCCTTCTTGACCTTGGTGACGCGGATGAAAGTCGGGAACTCATACGGGACCTCACACTGTTGTTCCCCGAGATTCTCAAAAAGCCCAGTCTCGTCGTTCTTCTCAACGGCTCCAAAAGCCCTGTCGTTTTGGGGAAAAGCAAATTGAACGAGTACAGAAATAATAACAATCTTCATTACGGGAGAGAAGCAAAAATAAACCCCTTCAGAAACCACGAAATCACAGAACCATGTTTCCGTCCTCAACACAGATGATCTACCCGGACATGAAACAGCACAGTCAAGTGTTCTCAATGAAAGCGATTAACAATAGCCACGGCGTCGGACTCCGCGAGTTTCATTTTCTTTGACACAGAAGGAAAACATTCAGGAACACGCTGAAAACCACTTATGAAACTGAATCACTTGAAGATAAATAAACGTGTCTTCCCACTTATATTCATAAACTGAAAGCAGAACTGGAAACGGTTTATCGGAATCTAAATATGAAAAAATAAATCCGTAGTTGGGTGCTAGAGGAAAATGAAATACGACAAAAACTATCTGGCATTATTCGTTCAACTAATTTAAAGTCATCAGTCAATATTATTTTTTATATGTAACTAATTGGGGATTATGATTATATTAATAATTTTCGATTGACCACCAAGAATCTCCTCTCTTTCGGTTGGATATTGATAGCAATCTGGTTTATCGGCAACTATTGTTGATTCACTAGTCAAACATTATAGCTTTTCATGACAATTTCTAAACTGGGATCTTCTTAAGGATAAAGTCTGAGAACTTTCATTTCTGGAAGTTCAAGGATACTCATCTTGTGTGTTCAAATCCTTTGTTGCTAATAAAGTCTTGTAAAACAAATAAAAGTATTAGTACCTTTTAACAACAGCTGGTTTTCTAGGGATATCTAGAAATAGATGAAGTTAATTAAACCACAATAAACACCACAATAAAATTAAATTTCCCATTTTCAATTAAAATAAAGTTGATGAGTTCTATGATAAATTTTGAAAATTAGTAAAATTTACACAAGAATGGGTTTTAATCTAAAATTAACTGTTAATCAAATTATTAATCTCAAAATTGACGCAAATGAATCGTTTGTGATTAGTGTCCCCAAAGGATATTTGATTTCTGATCGATGATGTAATTGAAAGTAGATTTTATTTCTTAAAAACATGTAGAATCAAAGACACTACTCTTCTTGAACTCAAAAACATTAATCAATTGTTCCTCCTAATTTTTTTACAAAATAACTTGCACCTTCGTGTTAAAAATTCTCTTTCATTTTTTATTTTTATTTTTTATTTTCAACTTATTTCTACTATTTTTTAATCTAATGATTATGTTAACTGTTTACAAATCAGATTCGCTTTCACTGAAATGCAATCTTGTTTCCATATGATTTGTTTCTCTGTGTAGATAGTATATTTTCTTTTATCTTAAGAACCAAATATATTTACAAAATTATTAACAATACTTTGCAATTAATTCTTAGATATTCTAATTCTGTTTCATTGGTTTCTACATAAAGCTACAGTTTCTGCATTATATGATTGTTGTCCTCATATTGTCAGTTTACAATAAACTAAATTAATTTTTTATAATTGTTACTGTCTAACTAAATCAGTGTTATTTGCCAATTAAGAATATAAAACCGATTAACAAAAACTCCTTATATTTATGGTTATTTAAGAAATTCAATTATAGATTCAAATTTAAGGTTAACAAGTAATATAAATTTAGTGATAATTAAAAAATAAATGTTTAACTGGGATAATTTACAGATCAAGAAATTGTTCTTGAATTTTTTTGAAAATCAAAGAAGAGTTAATAAAAATGTAAAAAGTTTGATTGATGAAATAATATTTGCAATATCATTGTTAGTCAAAGTGACATTTAAGCAAAAAGTGAAAGCATGTCAATGCAAGTGTTAATGACAATGTTCATTTAACTTTCATATCTGATATCATGGGAGCTGAGTTTAAAGGAATAATATGGTCAAATTACTGAGTTGCTGCAAAAATTTGATCAAGAACTTTAAAATTGTCTGTTTTCATTCAGAAGTCGATCTATTAAGTATTCTTCTACAGAAAAATTATCTTCCAGTAAAATATCATCAACAATGGTAGAAAAGAAGGAAACAATCCCAATCATTATGTACTTTAGGATACATATTTTTTTATTAGCTTCGTCGTAAATTTCTTTTCTGAGTTAAGAAAAAGCGAATTTATCATGGTCTTCAGGGATTTCGCGGCAAAAGCTCATTCATATTCTCCCACATATCGCAAAACAAAATCGAGGAACAATTTACTCTTGTTCAAATTCAAATCTATTCTTTTAGATTAATCAAAAATGAATTAATTCATGCTAGAAGTTTCTAGAAAGATCCAGAATTGAAGGTCCATGGTGCAGAAGAAAATTATGTAACACCTGATTTCTCTTACAAACAATAAATAACTAAATTCTTTGCATCACAAAAACTTTTTCTAAAACATTATTATTAAGAAATAGACGATTCTTATATTACAAAAATAATGTCAGAGAATTGTTTAACAAAACTGATTATTTGTAATTTTTGAATAATCTTGCATTTTAAAATGATCTCAAAAAAAGTTCATTACGAACCTAATGTTTTTTCTGAAGGGATAATTTTCATCCAAGTCAAAGAATTACATTAGAAATGGGTGATGGCTTAATAGGATTACTAAATATTTCGTTAAAATCATTCTTTTTTACAAGGTAAATTTTTCTCAATGTAGTTTTTTGTAGTTATTCATCCGGTATTACTTCTGAGAATCACTAAGCTACTAAAATAGGAGTTATTGATACATGTAATTTTGAGTCTCCACTAGATAGTTCATGAGAGCTGACAAGTAGTCTCAACACGATATCTGGCAACCGACATTCATTTCCACACTTACTCTTCAACATTTATGGTCTTCTCGGTCGGCAGACCGCTCTCGGGACAAGAAAACAGACCAAGCTTCTATTCTTTCAAAGAGGGCATCAGCCGAAAAGCCACAAGTGTTTCCTCCAAAATATCCATTTAGTTAGTGCCTTTTTCAGTTGCATTTGTTCTCTTTTTCAGAAATAGTTTTGAGTTTGGGTTTGTTTCCAACTTGATTTCCAAGATGGTTAAATTGACTCCATCTCTTGTTTATGTAAGAACTAAAACTTCTGTGGAAAATGTCATAAAATTGAATCTCTGGTAAGTGATCTATTAAACAATCAAATGGAGCATTTTACTTCAGGGGTTGCGAGGTAGATGACATTGAGCTCTGTGCAGAAATGCCGAAGTTACAAGTCCTCTCGTTGAGTGTCAACAAAGTCAACAGTCTGAAGCCGTTGCAATACTGCAAGGTTCTGGAAGAACTGTACATAAGGAAAAACAAGATAGAAAGTATCGATGAATTAAAGTACTTGAAAGATTTGCCGAAACTACGGGTTCTCTGGATAGAAGAGAATCCATGTACAGAAAACAATGCTTACCGTAATAAAGTCATCCAAATGCTGCCTCAATTGACTACCCTGGATAATAAAGGTAGTTGATCCTTAATTAATCAAATTTAAAATTCTATTTGAAGCCATTGTTCGAGATGTCCAACCCGATATTGAAGACCCTGTCCATATGGTCGAATCAGTCCCATCCCTTTCTGCTTCTATGGCCTGCCAAGGTCCTTCTGACTCTAATCACTCCGAATCTCCGGTTTCGGAGATTGATAATGGAATATCTACTTCTCAATTGTTCCATCCATTAAACCGAACAAAGAGCCTCATGAGCACTTCTATGATTGACAATTACATTTTCGAAGAGCCAAGAACAGTTCCTGGATGGGAAGACTTTCAGTAAGTTCTTTTTGCAATACTTTTATCGCTAAGCCGAATTTTTTTATAGTCTAGATGAAACTCCAGAATCAATTGAGCCGTCACCACAAATGTTCCAGAGCTTCTATGAAGGTCGACGTCCTCCTCGTGGTTATGCAACCCATGTCTTTGATGGGATTCAAAGGGGCACTCTAACGAGGAAACGGTTCAATATTCGATCGCAGTCAATGAGTCCTGCAAGAGTAAGTGGGCCGTCAAAGTCGGCCAAGGTCCCATCATTTGTCTTATTGACTTCATTTTGCAGATCCAAAGAAATGAAAATATGCTCGCGGCAGTTCGAGTACTTCTGGATGAACTCGATCAAGATGGTCTTCGGAAGGTTATTGACGAAGCTCAGAGAAGAATCAAGAAACGTCACTAATCCCTGTGTATTCTATTACGGATGAACTTAATTTAAAAATTAATCTTTTCTGAATTTTTGAATTGCATAAAAAGAAAATACCTTTAAATTGAAAACAAAAGTTGTCGTTTTCATTGGCTTTGTTTGACCCTCTTATAGGCCAAGGTCATTGTGGCGCGGTTTCAGGTGAAGACAGCCCTACGCAACAGGAATTTTAAGAGCTCAGATGGAATAAGGAGGAGCAACTACGATTCAGAAAACGACAGTTCCTTTTCCGGCCATCACGCAATTTCAACCGACCTTGTTTTCCTCAAGAATAGAATTCTGAGTCAGGATACTCAACGATCTCGTCTAATTTCTTTCACTGTCCACACGAATTTGTTCCATTAACTTGTTCAATTTCTAAAATGTTGTTCCATTTTCTCCAGATTACAGTTGCAACAATCTTGGTTGGTTTCCCTATTCCTTAGTTACTGTAATTGATAAAAAATAATTTTAAATGATCAAATTCTGATCATAATGCGATTCGGACCACACCCTTCGGATGGTTCCACATGTTTCTAATTCCATTTTTGCCACTTAAAACCTCAAGTGCATTTCAGAATTGACTTTGAAACTTGTTTTTTCAGATTCCGGAGATTTGGGCTAAAACGATTGATAACAAACTCACAGGTGAGTAATAAAATTTAGTTAAGAGTTAATAATTTCCCATTCAGGAACCCCTAAAGTAAAATGTGGCCCAGATTCTATTCAGATCACGGGTACTACAGAAGAGGAATTCGAAGGCGTCTTGTACTTAAAGAACTGGAGAAGGACAACGGGTTGTTTTACTGCCTATGAAAGAGCCCGAAATACAACCAAGAATCCGAGTTACTCCATCCCTTTAGCAGAACTGTCAAGTTGTGGATTGGAATTTCGAAGACACGTGAGAAATTTCGTAATGGAAATGTAATTATTCGAAATATTTTAGACCGAGACAAAGGAACTTGAAGTGTTTGGAGTATTCATCTTCAGTTTCCATCCCAGCTTTGTTACTATGAGTGACAGAGCCTTCGCTGTTCATTGTATCTTCCAACAACAGACGATTACTGTAGCAACCAAATTCAACTTTATTTCGTGAGTTTTGTAATCTCGGAATTGAATAATCTCATTTGATTCCAGAGATATTACCACTCGAGCCACCTTCAATGGAGTTCACAAGGTGCCAGACCCGGTGTTGACCATTCTAAACGGCAGAATTCCGGATGAGACTCTCATCCCGGCCTCCAGAGTCAAAGTGGGAGACCCTATCCTGCTCATGTGGAACACTTCTCATCCATCAGAAGTTTTTGGAATCCAAGTAATGGACTGTCTTGCCCAAACCCTCGATGGAAGGAGGATGAAAATTATTGAGAATGGTTGTACCACGGATGACATAATTGTGTCGAGTGTCCAGTACGGAGAGCGTAATCAGAAGGCCTTTGCCGATGCCATGGCCTTCAAGTTCCCAGACGCCGAGGATGTATGGATCAAGTGTAACGTCAAAACATGTATCCAAAGAAACGAACACATACTTATCCAGCATGGGGTCTCAGAAGAGCATATCTGTCAACAGCAACCCCAATGTAAGACGAGAGTGAAGCGGGGATCTGATGAACTTTCGAAAAACACCGTCATGGAGGAGTCAGAACATGTCCATATTCTTCATAACAAATTACAAGTAATAGATGTCTACGCACCATCGGGATCTAATCTTACATCAGAAATTGGCTACGCTGCTCCATTGAAGGCAGAACCAGAACCCCCATCTCAGTTGTGTATGCTGAAGACCGTCTACGCCTCCAGTGCAGCATTCTTGGCTACTTTGTATCTCATGACAATTATCTCTGGTGGAGTTTTTGTATATTCTTTACGGAAACAAAGCCATGCCAATGTCAACTTATAATTTTTAATAAATAGAAACTATAATTACAGTAAAGCTAGTAAAAATATTACGCTAATCTTGTTTGAAATATTAGAAACGAAATTTATTACCAAATTGTCTCAAGAGAAATTTCCAGAACTTTAATTTCTAATATTGGTTTGGAAAGGTTTAAAACTTTTCACAAGCTTTTGGATATTTCTAGAAGCTCATAAGATAGTTTGAGGTTTTATAACCTTCCAATAGATCCTGAAAGATTCTAGAAACTTTCACTAAATTCCAGAATTCTGAAAGAGTTCAGTAACTATCATGTAATTTTAGCTAAAACATTAGAAATAAATACCTTTGATGTTTTCTATTTTGAAAATTTACATTGAGGTCCTTGGATTCAACATATTTCAGTTTTACTATAAAATTCTAAATTTCTTCTCTTTTTATGAATATTATAAGAATATTGAAACGAAATAATTTGTCTTGAGATCCTGAGGTTATATGAATCTTTTCGATCTCTTGTTTATCTTATCTTACGTTCATTAGAAATCTACTTCGATTCCTATCGAATATCATCGGAACTGTTCCTAGGATTGATTTCAGAGATTTTGTTGGAGGCAAGGAATTTCTTGCACCTTGTACTTTCTATCGCATCAGTTGACGGTCACTTGGTTGTAAATCAGATTCAAAATGGCAGAAGGCTTTTCAGAACTAAATTGTACTATTAGGATTTGATTCTTCAGTGCTTACAATTTATTTCAAATTTGAAAAAATTGTGTCATCTCCATTTATAATTCTTTTTCAAATTAAAAATTATAAAGTATTTCCATGTCCCTAAGTTTCGTGTTTTGAAAAATGGAAATATTTGAAATGTAATCTGATTATGATAATCACTCCTTTTTTATTTTCCAATTCAGAGCATTTTTCTCACAAGGATCCTTTGTGAAAATTAGATTTCACGTTTTTAGTTTCCTTTTTCAAAAAACTAATTAGATATTCATAATTAACTCAAAATTTACACTTAATTACAGGAAAATATTATTTAAAATGATACATTTAACCCAGAAAATGATCTTATTTAAAAGTGAATAATGAATAGTAAGGATAGGCTCTGGTGTTTTTTGCTGTTGATATGTGAAATTTTACACTCTTGGATTTGTTTTTCAAAGATCGTTGTGTAATGGTGAAAACACTTCGATGTATATCTTGCGAAGTTGGAGATAATCCATAGTACACTTCAAAAGGTCATAAAACGTAAACACAGATAATCTTTTTAAAAACACTCTAAAAGGATTTAAAATTATGAACTTCAAAAAGTGAATTGAACTACAAATGATCCGTATGTTTTTTAAACAAAATTAATATATCAAAAAACAAGGAAATGTACATTTTCATAAATTCTGAGCAAATTAATATCATAACCCAACTGTCAACGCCAACCTAATAGTATCAGCTCTAATTCTAAACAACAAGTGTCTATGAATTTTCAAATAACTTTCTCATCATCTGTCGTACAAAATTGGTGAATTTTCTCTTAGAGAATATTTCCCTTCAAATACTCTCACATGATACTGGATCTGACTCATCTAGAGACGATTTAACTGTTCGATTCAGCGAATTCTTGAGATCATTAAAATAGTCTTTTTTCATCGGCCTCCAAAATTATGACAAGCTGGTTGAAATGGACCTGAATATAATTTTCGAGATCCCCTAGAAATATCCAAACTTTTAACCTTAGTTATTAGTTCCAAAACCTTCTCTGGATACTAAATGCTCGAAGATTTTAAAACATATTGAATTTCATAACTCTGGAAATTCCTATTTTCCTAATGTTATTGAAAAAAAGAAATCATGGACATGCTTTTATAAAATTATTTATCGTGTGAGATGGCTTTAAAACCATTATACTTTCCCCTTATTTTGGTCGTTCCCATCTTCTACTCTTCTAATAATACTACTTGAATAACATTAGAAAATTGTATAAACTAGAACATAAACGAGAATAAAAGATATGAAATCAAAATTGACCCATTTGAGACCATCAAAGAAGAGATAAAGTGGGTAAATATTTATTATCTGAGTTCAGTATACTTAATTCAAATATTTAAAAGGAATGATGGGATTCTGACTTTAGTAGCACTTTCACTTCAGCAGTATTTTTAAGTCCTCGTACAATCTATCATTTTTAAATTACAATCTTCAAACCCTGTTATTGTATAGTAGGATGTCAGAAAGATTTTACTTTTTAATGACTGTGACCTTTTCTGTAATCCAAAACACCAATGAAAAGTTTTAAATGGTCTTCTGGTCTTTTAAGACACCGTTATCTAAGACGAGGTCAACTTCAATGTTGAATTTAATTTTGACTTTCCTTTTTTTCTAGATACTCAATCAATCTACGAGAAGTTAGTTTTTATACGGATTAAATGGTTTATCGATTAACTTTGAAGCAATATTTTTATTCAAATTCTTATTAAGATTGAAGAATCATGTTCAGTAAAATCTGATATCAAACAAAAGACGGGATTTGTTCAATTTGAAGGTGCTGGCGAGTTTACCAAGAAAATAATGTCATCTGGGAAATCTGATCCCTTGCGGGAAAAAGACCTCATTGAACTAGTGTCAAAACTCCTGCTCACAGTCAAGTAATTTCTAAAATTAATTTCTCGGTAAATGTCAACAAAAAAAATTCACCTTGTGTTTCGTCTCTGATCCCTAAGCAGATAATCTTCTGGATTTGCTTCAGTTGAACTGACTGATGCATGTGAATCACCAACATCCAAGTCATCGTCTTTAACGATGACGTAGTAAGCTGTTAGAAGAGCCCCACAGTTGGCCATTATGGTGGAAATGGACAGCAGAGGCTGTAGATGACCCACGAGTATAGATAACAGAGTTACGACACTATTAGAATGGAAATGAGTGACAGTCAGACTTAGAGTCGTAATAATGGCAGTGGGTACTTGTACCACAAGAAAAGAAATGGTCACAGCATAGATCAATATTCGAGTTTGGTCCCTAGGGGATCTCCCGAAACGATTGCTAAAAAACCACTGTAACTCGCTCCAAAACAGGTAGTCTTACTGTTTGTTAAGTCCTTCGCAATCTATATTTGGCTCTCTATTGAATCCAACATGAAGTAAAGTCAACATGACTCCGGGGATTACGAATTGAACTGCAAAGTCGGCCAGAGGCAGGAAGATTTTCCAAAACCTTCGATTAATGAAGGTTATCAGGGATCCATCCCTAACCATGCATCTCTTCGCCCAATAAGGCCCTGGTTCGGTATCTGTAGGATATTTACTAATTTTTTCAATTAAAATTTAATTAACCAACCCATGCAGAAAGTGTAAACTGTCGCTTCTTGCTCAAAGAATCTGAGAATCCCCAAAGCCACACAGACAAAGATAATTGTCCAAATCGCTCTAGAGAATCTCTCTACCGTTCTTAATTTCAGAGTGTTTCTGTGGTATTGAGTAAGAAATCTGGCAGCTGCTAGAAGAACACTGAACAACGTCATCATGGTATCTGTTGCATGGGGGATTGCTTCCATAGTTGTCCGAAACATATGGCACATAACTACTGACTGGTTCAGGGACCTGATACCGTCTCCGATAATGTAATACCAGACACTGAAGGGAAGAGGTGCCAGGAGACTCACCCATCCACAGCAACATAGCAGCCAAATCATTTGATACAGCGGATTTGGCTGGAAAACGAAATTAATTTCTTTATAGTTAATTAAACTTACGAATCTCCTGTCACCTTCTCTTTTCTCTCTCTTGCCCATGCCAAGCATTACTGCACTCAAAGGAGCAATTAGAGTCAAGACCAGCATGGGGTAAGCGAACCCATAGACAACCATATGAGACCATCCATTGTTGATCCTATTGAACATGAAAGCGACATTGGCCGATACAAGGCACTTCTTCTGGGGGAAATCGTAGAAGAATCCATCTCCACAACAACACTTCGCAGCTCTCTGCTCTTCAGTTGCACACTGGTCAGAAGGCAGAATTGAAATATTATGAATAGTCAAATCACCTTCACCATCGATACTTACAAGTTGCATGTGCAGTAAAATCTATTCAACTAAATATACGGCACAACAACTACTCTGCCGAAGGACCGTTTGCATGAGACACTGAAAATACAGAGATAAAAACAACTATGTTATTATGGAAAACCAAAAATAGATTTAAAATATCCCAACGCGAATTTGTGCCAATTCCAAATTAAGGGGGGGAACAAAAATTAACCTTTACGTGATTCTAAAAGAGCAAATAAGAATTAAATATAGTTTGAAATACTTCAGGATTTTACGCAATGTCTATTATTTTATGAAAGTAGCGAATCGAAAATCCCTCTATTTCCAAAAACAAGCAAATTTCCGCAAAGAAATTAATCAATTTATAATTTTTTGAATATTGATCATCCTGAAGGACACCTAGTTAGAGACGTTAAGCAGAGGCTTTAGTGGACAGGAAGGGATTAGATGCTTAACTCCATCCCAATTGATCTCAGGAAAGCCGCGTACTCTTGAATCCGGGGAAATGAGCATTGAATTTGCCGCGAAGCACCTAGGGTTCGCATTACACTCGCAAAGACATGAATACGATCCTATCTCTCAATTAGTCCATTTGAGGAATCTCCAACTATAAAGTAAATTCAGATTACATTGCCCCATATTCTACGGTTAATAAGTTAAAATTAATTAGCAGAACTTTAAACGACTGCAGGTGGAATTTCCGAGTTCGCATGGCTTGGAAAAACTAAAGACAATCTTGTGAAAATTGTCCCTTACTTAATCCGTTGTCGTCTATTATTATGACTGCTGAGTGGTCGCTTATTAAGGACCACGCAAATGCCCGAAATTAAGAATTCATTAATAATTTAAAAAAGAAACACAGCACTTGAATTTTGCCCAAATGGGATTTAAAATTTACATTTTCCGTTAACTTATGATTAATTTTGAAGAATTATCTTCCGCTTTTCAGTGGTGTCAAAAGAACATGACAGATGGAAACTAAAATCATTGATAAAACGAGAAGACACAAAAATTAAATTACATCAAGTCAACAACCTCCCTCGATTCCCTTGCGGGTCTCAGTCGGCAACGCCTTTCCCTAACCAGGATTTATTAGGTCTAGTCCTCGATTGACACATGCTTGAATATCAAATTCCAAAAATTACAATCTCCAAAAGAAACGTCGAAAGAACAACTATTGCCTAAAGCAAAAATCTGATGGTATCAAGAATGTATTGTTAATCCAATAATCCCAGCTGTCACTAGAGGGGTTGATAATGTCTCCCGGAACAAGTTCAATTTGCCAGTCTTGCCTTTCTTGTCTTCAAACAATCAAAAGGCATTAATGGTGGCTGCTCAAAAAGCAGCTTTCAAGCCGTCCCATGCAGCAGTCGAATAATTCCATTTCCAAAAAACTCGGATTGCAATGTTTCACATTTCAGATATCACAGAGCACTATTATATATATGTATTAAAACCTATCTACAAGCTGAAAAATTCAAAAATAAATAACCTAAGCAATCTAGAAATACGGAATGTCGTTTTGGATATATTGCAAGTGATCGTACATCTTGCTTCGTACACTGTTGTAACATGAATTGATGATTGAAAACATATATTTAGCCGCATCCCGATCAGACATTTCTGGAGTAAAGCGGGTCCTGAGTTGTTGTATTGTTTTGCCCCGGAAACAGGGGAGTTTGGTGTCCAACATTAGAGTTACTAAAGAGATGAAAGCATTGTAATGAGGTCGAATGGCGAGATAAGCTTGAATACAATGGGTAGCGAATTGTTTAAAAGGAGGTGAATCAACTTTGTGACCCATAATATCAACCATTTCTTGGGACAGTTTGAAATCCGGTTCAAATCCTAAGTTACCACCGGGACTACTTTCGAACATGAAACCAAAGTCAATATGAATGATATGGCCATGTTTGTTAAGCATAATGTTTCCATTGTGCCGATCCTTGATTTGAAGAAGAAAACTAAAGACACTATAAGCTGCCATAGAACGAACAAAGTTCCTCCTCGCTACTTGGAAAGCCTCGCTACTTTCATCACCATAAGTAGTCTGGAAATATTCAAAAAGACCGTAATCGGTCTGTCTTCCAAGTTGATCTCTTGATTTCGAGTCAGGAACGCATTCGATGACACCACAGCCCGGACTAGTAGCAACTACACGGTAAGGGAACAAACAGACATCAATGTTCAGGGCGTCAAAGACATTCTTCATCAATTGCATCAATTGAAGCGCCAGCATGTCCTGACGGACATCATCTCCAACTTTGAAAATTGCTGCCTTCCACGACACATTAGATTCAGGATGATTCAAGTTCTTCAATTCATTTTCCAGCTTCTGTTTAGAGGTTTCCTGATCTCGGTAATAGTTGAGACAAAGATTTTCAACCTCATTCACGTTCCCTCGTCGAACTTTGAATCTAGCCAAGAATGGGGCTTTGGCAGCACTTTGCATAGGTGTAGCACTGGAGTAATCAATTTGTAGTAAAATTGATTCCGGGTTAGATGGAAGATAGCCAATACAATCAACAGAAACCTCAGCCAAAGCTTTCAAACAAGCCTTTTTACGGGCATCACCCTTAGGGAACGGTTTGATAGTACCAGAAATACGGGTGATTTTATCAAATAAATCAAATTCACTCAAGTAGAATCTACGAGCAGCCCCCTCTAAATGGTTGATAATCTTATCTGACAATTCTTTCAACGGCTTATAGAGGACAGGATCTTCAACCGTAGCATCTTCATCAGTGTACATGTTAGCTTTCATGTTCCACAACAATTGATGAGCTAATAATTGGGAATGGCCAGCTAGCCATAAAATCAATTCGGAAACATAACCCATGGTATCCCACCGAGTAGCTTGAACCAGCTGAGAAATATAAAGCATTAAGACATCAGCAGAATATGTCCTCAATACTCTGACAGCATATTGAATAATGCAGGAATGCTGAGTGTACATCCTCGGAGACAATAGAGATAAAGCCATAACCGGAGAACATCTCGCCCAAGTAAGGATGTGACTAACCTAAAATCCCAAAATTAAAACAGAATGAAAGTTTAAATAACAAACATCAAAGGTATCATAATTAGAAGTTCCATCGCCTAGGAAAAGCGGAAGAGCTTGAGGCATATGGGAGACTTGTTCTGGATTCATCCTCACCAGATCTTGAAGAGTGCTGCGAACAGTAGTGTGAGCTCTAAATCTGGCATCCAAACAAATAGCTAATTGAGTGGATATCTCCCAAGCAAATTTCGTCAAATCCCTCATTTGCTTTACATCGGAGCGTGTCTCCCCAAATGTTGTCTTCAGCCATCTCTCAACATTAACCTTCTCATCTTCAACATGGTCTCCAAGAGGATAAAGCCAAGCATCCAAGCGTTCAATTTCATTCGCAACAAGTAGAAGTAGAAGATGTCGGCGTCTGAGACAGTTTCTCACTTGTCTTTCAATATCCCGATTCACTTGATCCACCGGACGATTCCTAACTTGAGAAGCTCCATTTCTGGATTGAGCTGCAACAATCGGGATAGTATTAGCCCATGTACTGATAGGGGATGAAGCAGACCCATGCCACGTTTGAACAGGTCTCTGGCTGTTCTCAGTGGAAAAACTGCTATTGGCAAGCATGGGATGGGTATTACTCAGATTAAGTTCCATATCATTACAGAGGAAACACTCCTTTTTGATATACTTAGAATCAGCGTACAATGTTTTCCAGAATATAATCAGCTGTTTCAAATCGCTCTTCAATTGAGTAAGAGACTGAGTAGGGGTCTGAGGAGGTAAAGTGAAAAAGTCAAAAGCAGTCGAGTACACTCGCTGACGAAGAACATTCTTCGAGAGTCCATTCGACGAAGAGTCGCTTTGAATCATGTCAAGAATCGATGAAAGCAATCTAAATCGAATCCCAACAGCTTCAATATTCCTCGTAATCGTCACTAAAACAATATTAAATTTTAAACCAAATAAGTCTCCGAAATCCTACCCGACGAATTCAAATGAGAAGGCATCAAAGTCAGATGCTGATATATCGAGCTCACGGGAGCCAGTCGATCACCAATAATCATAGATAATGTTTGAACAAACATGAGTTCAAACAAGTCAATTTCTTCTTGCTTACAGTACTTTGCTAAGCATATTCGCTCGGTCAAAAAGTTCACCCATATCACATGAGGAAGGATCTGAGGAGAAGGCTGACGACCACAAGAATGAACTGAAAGTGGACAGATCGGCGTATCCTCACGCTCAAACATTCCAATTTGTCGTTGAGCAATAGTCAACCAACAGGAAGCCATTTCATGGAGAAAATGCATTTGAAAGTCATTTCTTGCTGCTAGAATCCAGTTCCAAGCTGTCGTACACAACCGAAGGATGGATTCATTGAACCTTCTCAAAGGTATCCAGACAAGGTTTCTCAACAGACGGTGATTTAGAGAATCCAGGTGAATGAAGAAAGCTGACATCCGCATTACAGCATTTGTAATCATCACCTCATCTTCTCTTTCTAATCCATTATCGAGAAGTTTTTCCAAATTATCAATCAAAGCCTCTTCTGCAGAAGAAGGGTCTCTCATCTCGGACAGCATCACCAGCATTCCCTTTACTTGACCAAGATACTCCGACCTCGTACTCAGAAATGACAAATAAGAAGCTACATCGGTTCCATAAGCATCATCCTTCATCGTTCCAGTATGATCGATATATAAAAAGTCGTCAGTTCGATGGCTATTGTTCAACACTGCACTTATCGTCAATTTGAGGGAATTATCATTAGCCGAATTAGTCTGTCTAACATACTCTAACAGATGACTGTGAGTCGTTCCAGGTGCCCATTTCATAGCTTCACTTAAAAGTTGCTCGCACCTGTGACCAAAATCATTAGCAACCATCGTTCTCTGTTCCAGAGAATCCTGAAGCTGGATCGTCCACGGAAGGTCCTTGAAAGTCAATACAGATTCAACACATTCTGGATCTGATTCCAAATTCTTGGATAGTGTTTGAAGCATATGAAGAGCAGTAAATATAACATCGCCATTCCAGAGAAGAAACGGGAAGGTAAAAGTCAGTTTACTCAAACACATGTCAGCGCATTTTCGAATCTGAAAATTACCAAAATTACCAACAAGTCAAGTAAAACCAACCTCTCGAACATTGTTCCCAAACTGAACAAGACAAAACTGAGCATGCCGGACCAAATGACTTTCAATTTCTCTACCTTCCCCATACTTAATCTTAGCATGGACAAGATACTCATCGAAGATGATAATTGCTGCAGTAAGGATACATTGCCATATGCCACTCTTGTCCTTTCGTATTGCCCGGTCTTCTAAGTACTTGAAAAAGCAATGAACAGCATCCGGATGGTCGGAGTGAATGACTCTCATCTTCTCCATTCGACATACAGAAAGTAGATAAAGGCATTGAGCGACATCCATTCGATTAATAAGAGCAATAACATCAGCGTTCTGATTAAGTTCTTGGCACACTGTATTGCGAAGTTCTTGGATTTCAATCTGAAAAGCAAATCATTCAATGACAAAAATATATAAACATACAGGAGTAATACCACTCATTCTGATAGCAGCATTGTCGATTAATTCAGACTTCAAATTCTCGTTTGCTATCAATACTGGAGACTTTGAAGCAATCATACAGACAGCTGTATACCAATCTTCAGGCCAAAGTCCCGAATAAGAGACATCAAATCCCAATACTGAACAGTAGAACCAAAAATCACGGAAAAGATTCCTCAACTTGATTGTGGGGTTCGTAATCGGTTCTAACTTCGAGACAACTGCAGAAATCTTGGGTATCAGGACACCAAGACTTCCAGCACTTGTCGAGACCTTGATCATAGACTTAGCCATCTTCTCCCCCACTCGTTTACCTTCAACACCTAGCTGCACAAACAGCTCAAGTAATCTGATGAGCAAATTCATCTGATCTTCTTCAGTAGCTGCAGTTGAGGCTAATTTCGCAAGCGCATTATCAACAGCCAATGACACATGACTAAATACTGGAAGTAACAACCTCAGTGAAAATGAAGTAACTTACGCGTATCGATGGTCTATAGTATCTGGATCTGAAGTGTAGACTCTATTTGAAGATTCCACCGTAACTTGAACGAAGAGCTTCATGACACCGTCGTATATAGATTTGGCACCAGCAATAATCATATCCGTCATACAATTCACTATCAGGTTATCCTGAGGTGAAGGAGGATTACAGAACCGTTGAAGGAATATCTGAAGGACTAATTCCGGAACATCATTTTGTTCCCCTAAAGCTACACCTATTCTCCCGAGAGTAAGAATGGCGTTTTCCAAGGTTAACGTTGAATTCCTAAAAAATAATTAGGATAATCAGAGGAAGTAAGAAATCTTACGGGTCATCCTTGACAGCAATCAAATACAATTTCGAAGATACACCTGCTAAACAAGCCTGAACACTACTGTGATCTACAACAGTAGCAGCTTTCAAAGCTTTACAAAGAGAATCTATAGCTGCGGTTCTCAAACTAATGAATCCTAGGCGTTTTCTGTAGCTCGGATCCACTTCTGGTCTCTTCTCCTTCGCACCCTTCTTCTCTAGAATCCCATCACCAACGAATTGAGTAAGAACAGGAGCAGGATCTAACAGAAATCGACAAAGAATTTGAACAATGAGATTCTTTGCTAAGACTGGGAATTTCTCAGAAATACTTCCAAGAGCTTCAAGAGCAATTACATTAATCGGCATGAACATGGAAGAATATCGCTGGGTCTTCTGCATTCGATCTGTCACTGTCGAACAAACCAGATCAGCATCTAAAAATCAGCTTAATTCTTCACAGAAGCTAAAAACAAACCATTTTCATCGACAGCACTCCATACAAAGAGCTCTAGACATATTGAATTAGCAACAACCAGCATTTTCAGTCGATTCACAACTGATTCAGCATCAAGAACTTTCTTGTTCTTCAAGTAATAATGACGAGGGTTATCCTTCACACTATCTCTTTGAGAAATTAACTCTTGACCACGTTTGAACATCCGGAGAGAGAATTGGTTAATCTTTTTGGCATACATGTCCGGAACCGGAGCATCATCGTCGTGCATAGAATAAGGAGAAAGAGCATCACGGAGAAGAGTTACAACTACGAGCTCAATAGTTTCAGAGATGCTTTTGTAGGGAAATCTTCGGAGTTCACCAGAAATAAACACTTCATTTGCAATTTTATCCAATCTAGCCAGAACCTCCTGATCCATCAATTGCAGTAGTAAATTCGTCAATCTCTGGATCTCATCAAAGCAGAAAGCAAATGGAGGACGAGAATCAGGCTTCGGTGGGGCATTAACAAAACTACAACCATGCTTGGAAGGAACGTTCTTCAGAGAATGCTTGACCTCCTTGTCTCCATCCTTCCAAAACCAATTCGAACTGTCAACCGTAAGCTTGACGGGAACAGTATTTGGAGTCTCATCCTCCATCATAAATGGCAATGGGAATAGATGAGATAATAATACATGGTTTTTCGATACAGAATATCGACCGATAGATCGCATAGTTCCCAGAACCATGCAAACAATCTTCATAATGTCAACCCTGGATTCGAAGGTTGCTTCTGATTCGTTGTCCATGGAATCAGCATCATCTGAAGCAGCTTCTGATTTACAGAAGAATACAATTTTCTCAATCAGCATGGCGAGTAGATTCAACTGTTCAGTAACGATATCGTCACGAACATGAGGGAAATGAGCAGCAATGTCGGAGAGACCAGTGTTGAACGAAAACACAAAATGTTCATATATGGCAACTTCTGAAACGATATTCCATGCATGAAATTACTGGAATAAAGACCTACTATCAGTTTTGTTGACAGCAGCATCATCAATCCACCGCATCAACGGGAGTCTCTTCAATATCTTCAGCAAAAAGTCAGACACACCTTCTACATGTTCACCAGATGAATACAAAACATAGAAACAACCGGCTATGGCGGCAGATCTGACGTTGTGAGTAAGGGGAGCATTTTCAAACCCACTAGCTAAGGAACCGAAGATCCGCTGAATGACATCACTGAGATTGGAGTGTTTCTTTTTAGCCAAGCACAGAGCTACTCCCTGCAGATTTATCAGTGGGAAGTTTTCTTGCATTATTGTCATGCCATCTGGCTGAAAAAGTAGAGCTAAACAAAGGTACAATAAATAGAATTATATTGAGGAAACACGCAAACTATAAAGAACAAACAGCTATATCGGAAAACTCCGCCGCTCCGATTGTCATTCAGGTCCTGAATGCCAGACATCCCATTTATCCAAAAAACAAAGCGGCGGAGTAAAGAGTTGAACGATATATCAACAAACATAAAAATAGCTTTATAGCTACTGATAAGTGAAGAACTAAATTTGCCCTTTAAGTTTATTTACTCTAATGTGATATTTTGAGAATAAATTGGAATAGGAATAGTTTCGTATATCATTGAATCCTAAGAGATTACCCTTAATGCTTTCAGACTCTGATTTTAAAATCTATTCTACAAGTCGTTTTAGAAACAGACCTCGGTATTTTCTAATTTTATTTTAGCACAGATATATAGACCTATTTTAAGTTAAATAATCTTTTATCATTTTCTCCCTAACTCAGTTTTCTTTAAAAACTTTATAAACATGATACAAATTACAAACACAACCAAGAATGCTACAAAATTACCGGATTTCAAACTTGAGATTTCTTAATTTCCCTTCTGATCCGCTCACTCCGGCGAGTCGGAATAATATAGGGAGTAAATTTGGAATGTTCCTTCAAGTTACGATTTCCAACAGGAATAGCAATTCCCTGTTCGTCATTTCCATTGTTTTCTTTATCGTCATCTTTTTTCTCACCATCCGATTTCTTGTTATTATTATTTCCAACATTAGTAATGAATTCATTAGTGTCATCTTCATCGTTTTCTTCATCTTCCAAATCATTGAAGTCAATGAGAGGAAGTTTCGGCATTTCTTGACATTCGTCTTGACGAGATCCTTCCAAAAGGGCATTATTATCCTTAGCATGAGATTCTGTGTCATCTTCCGGCATAATGATCTTCCTGTAATATCGTTCGAACTGCTGAAATACATACTTTCTTTATATATAAGTCGATAAAACCCCACCTTATTATGTTTCATTACTCTGGTTTTCATGTTTTCATCGGTAATGTCCTCAATATTGATAGAGCTGCAGTCTACCTCCTTGTCAAAATTCAAAGCACGGAGTTCCTGCTTGACTTCTGCGTTGGTCAAAGGTTTTTTACCCGGTTTGACGACTTGTACAAACTGAAAATAAAGATTTATATATGGAAATATGGCGGAAACTTACTTTCCCAGTATTGCAATCCAATTCCAAGCTGACATCCTCATTTTTGGAAATCATTTCGTACTTGTTACAAATATGATCTATATTATAGAAATATCTGGCGATCGATTTGTGAATATCATCATCCAACGATTGATTCGACATCTGGAAGGAATGAATAAGTAGAATAATATCTAAAACAGAATGTGAGAAGCAGTACGTCGAAATAAAGAAGTAAAATTTGCTTCTTGCGCGTTAATACTAGAGACCAAAAGTGACCCTCATTGTCCTCTGCTATCCGGTCCGAAGGATTTATTATAGATTTATATCGGAATAAATATATCTTACTGATATTAACATGTAAAAAAGAAAAGTAAAATCTAAAATACAAAAAAGCCTACTCTAATTAGATTAAAGTCATCAGTTGCTTTTTGTATTAAACCCGAATTATATCCGGAAACGAGAGAACTCTTACGGTCGCCAGAGATTTGCGGTGAGAGTTCATTTCGCATTCCGCGGCAAGGAAAATTTAAAAAATTGATTTTAAAATGATGCCTGTACCAAATCATTGTTTTCAAGGAGTTCATTCATAGTTTGTCCAATTCCACGACATTACTTTTCGAAACGAGATAATTCATGAAGTCCACAATTCTTGATTTTGTACTTCGGTCGCTTATTCAAATAGCCGATAAAAGAACTGTAATCAGCTTAAAATATACTTTATTGGAGAAATGAATTATTTAAATTGATGAAATTGACGTATAAAAATTAATGTGTCTGAGATGAATAGTCAAAACCCGGATAATAAACAACGAAATTTCTCTGTAATTCTTGACGTATGATATATGAAAATCCGCATATTTATTTGATGCTCTTACTTTAGAAGAGTGCTCAGTAATAATAGATAATGAATTCTCAGTAAATACCCACTAAGCCACAAAGTGAATTATCTCATTGCAAAAGACCACTTTAGCTGAAATTACTTTTCATATCAGTTTTAATGAAATTTATGAATCCTGCTTGAGAAGTATCTTGAGTTGTAAATTTTACTAAACGTTATTGATCGAAATTGAAATGGATCAGACTCGAGGGTGAAATTACTTTAAAATGAAAAAGCAACTCCTGACGAAGGAAAATAGGTGAACATCGGAGAATCTTCTGATTTCTTGAGATTTTCTGGAGCAAAATCTAAGTAGTTTATTGATGCATCTTTTATTATTCAGTAAAAGTAAATCTTTTGAATATAAGAATTTCTGTCTTGGTCGATGAAAGTCTTTTTTCAAATAGATCGATAAGACATCCAAAACAGTGGTTATAATGTTGTTTAAATTTTCAACTTGCTACGGAAACATCTGGGGGATATGAATTCAACAAGATGGTTTTTTAAATCATAGAGAAGTCATAAATAAATCTTAAATTCATTATTCATCCTTCAGAATTATTAAGAAACAAATATTTAGAGAATTTTGTTTCCATCGTGAGTGATATTATTATTAATTCTGAAGTAGTTCTTGATGGTTTTTAGCTTTAGCAAATTTTCTGATAATCTACAAATAGAGAGAAATATATCACATTTCAAAGTTTATTAAAAACTATTAATAATTAATTTGATTATGTCATTAGATTTGCAATATTTATTTATGAACCAAATTTTATTAATCCTTCTTTTGTTTTAACACAATGCGGAAACTGAATTTAATTTTGAAAACAGTATTTTTCAATTAGCAGGATAATAGAATAAGAAATTCTATGATTAATTTTATTACGAAATCTTTGAAATTAATGTTAAATTTTATGTCGTTGTTAACTGTGAAATTAAAAATATAACCAGCATAACATGAGACTATCGATAGATTGTAGGGTGTTGAAAATAAAAAACTTAAGATGTGGATATTTGAATAATAAATGTTTCGTCAAAATAACGATAAACTGAGATTGATGACTATTTCCATTTTTGTCTACAGCACTCTTGGGAATAGAGTATTTTCCAGAGTCTATTATCGATCAAGTTATGTCTGGCATTCTAAAAGAATAATCTGTTTTGAAAAATCGTTACTTTTAATTTCTGAAGTATTAGTTCTATTGTTATCAGATTTATTAGCATCTAGTGTTTTTTATAAAACTGAAAAAGGACTTAGTTGAGTAATAATAGAGAAGAAATAGTATTCAGAAAAGAAAAATGGACTGAAGAGAAAATTACTATAAAAGAATATTTACATGGTCAGGGAATACGAAATTTCTGACGATCAAGTTAGATTCATTTGACTCAAGAGTGAGTAGAATATCTTGTCCAACATAAGACATTTAGAATTAAAGTTACTTGTTTCATTTCTTATCATTATTGTAAATATATTTATTATATAACAAATTTATTATGAAAGGGTATATCTGAAGACTGAAAGAAAGTAAGAATGATAGCAAAGTCCATGACATGTAGGACTGAAAATCAATTTGTTTGTGAGAATACAATAATCCTTTTCGAATTTTCTTCTTTGGTGACGGAATAAATTCCATTATTTATATCCTTGTTCATGGAAATCCTTACCTTTGTCTACTTAACCTTTTGAGAGGTTTAAGATGATCAATATTCTGAGAAATGAGAAACCAATTTTCCTCAATATCGACCTTTGAATTCATGAAGGATACTTAGTCAGCATTCTTTTTCATGTTATCTTCTAGTTTTGCAAGAAATTCGAGTATTCTGAATACGTTATGAGGTTGGGCATTGTTTTATTCAACTGCGCCAAAGCTATCTCCAACATCGATGTTTACCCCAAACACTCCTGTTATCCCCATATTCCACCATCCACTTAACCATTATGCTAACCGATAAACTTTTTATTTAAAAATTAAGCTGCGAGATATAATGAGATCATTTTTCTGAATATGTACTACTAAAAATAAAAATGTCATTTCAATCTTCACAGTTGATATGCAGGAAAAATCTTGCAAACACAAAGATGGAGAAAAATCAAGTAACACTGGTGCAATTAGAGGATTGAGTATATTACACGACGAATACCCTTATTGGTGAAAGGACTAAATGCGAACGGGGGTTCCAGAATTCGATGAAGTCTTAAATGCCAGAATCAACTGACGAAGCTCGGTTGAGGAAAGCACGAGTCACGGATCCTGGTCGCTCCGATTCCGTCAGCATGGGATCGTGATTTACACCGTATATCTTTATAGCTTTTCTACCCATTCGTTGCAGAAGTTCTTGCGAGACACGATGAGCAGTTCTAAGGGAAGTGTGCCATTCTTTGAGGGAAATCTCGTCCTGAAACGGAGCTCCATTATGGTGTTTTCCCTTTCATCTTTACCTGATTAGTGAGGATTACTTTTGTCTCTTTAAATCCTTCCTTGAGCTTGATAACAATTGTTTGTTCTCCTTTCACTTGCTGAAGCTCTGCCACGACTTCTTCAATTTGGTCCATAAACACGAGCTAAAGTAATTCTCGTTAGTGTTTTCCAACCTCAACAAACCTCGGGTTTTCCGCTAAGTGATTCTGGGTACAATTCGAGACGACTCGGATACAATTTCCCGTATTTTGTTTGCCACGCTGAGGTAAACGGTCCTCCTAGTTTCTTTATGTAACCATGAACGATGACATCAGAATCTAAACGCAATCTTATGCAGGGGAAATAATTGGAATCTTACCTTTTTCGTCGACATTCATTTTCATCTTTTGTTTGGCTTTTTTCTTCATTTCCATCTTGTCTGCATCTTGATTCACAACGTCGAACACCGTCTCGGCGATCTCGTTCTGCCACCGTTCGGAAATGGTAATATTGAAGTTCTTATATAGTTCACTGTCGGATTCTCCTAATTTGACTCCCTTGACCTCATCGTCATCGAAATTACCAATATCGAAGGCATCAGCTGCATTCACCTCTCCTCTTGGAGGAATCAATGGTGGAGGCATTCTTCGGAGATAAATCACCTGCCAATCAACCCCTTTGAAGAATGGGTGGTCTTTTACTTCTTCGGCTCTGAAATAAATGGTAAAAATCAGGAAAATTTAACGAAATATTTACCCCTTTCCCTTGCATCCAAGGCGTTCGTGGACATCTCTCTTCAGTAAGCCTTCCAAAAGATCTCGACATTCATTTGTAAATCCCTGATCTGGCAGTTCAATATCTTGTGTCATGGTCATTTTGTCGATTTCATTCTTATCCTAAATTATCAATTATACCAATTCCAAGTAAATCGAAGGAAATATTTACAAAGGGATAAAATCAAGCCACAAGCAGGAAAGGATTAATCTGCAGCCAAGGATAAAGTGTTAATATTCAAACCAACTCACCATGCTCACCTTGGATTTGTGTTGACGGAATGGACTGTGGCCTTTCAGGAGTTTGTATAACATACAGCCAAAGGAGAACCAGTCAGCCGAAGAATCATATGCAACACCTTTGGCTAGGACTTCCGGGGCCATATACCCATGGGTTCCCCTGCAGTTTACTCGTAGACTCGAACTATTACGTTTTTAGAAAGTACAACTTACACACTCGCGTGAGGTTTCTTTTTGGAAAAGTCGCATGCTAGACCGAGATCAGAAACTCTGACGTGTCCGTTTTCGTCCAGAAGAATGTTAGCTGGTTTCAAATCCCTGTAGACGACGGACCGATTGTGCATGTGTTCAAGGCCGAGGATGACTTCAGAAGCGTAGAATAGGACCTCTGCTTCACTGAACACCCCATGTTGAGACAGATGGTAGTGCAAATCACCTCCATTCATGAGGTCGAGGATGAAACAGAGTTTGTCTGGGGACTGGAAGGCATAAGTCATGCATACAATAAATGGGCAATCTTGCTGAAAGAACTCTTCCTCAATCCAATTAGACTAATTACTATCAACTGACCCCCGTACTAACTAGACTCAACATGATTCTTTCATTCAAAGCCAAGGTTTCTCCTTGTTTCAGCTTAATCCGCTTCTTGTCCAAACATTTCATTGCATACCTAAATAATTCTCCTAAATGATGCTAAATATAGAAACGAAATGCCCACATCTTGCCCGTGTCCGCTTTACGGCATCCGAAGACTTCACCAAACCCGCCTCGTCCAATTATCCTGTGTACGCTAAAGTCGTTCATGGTTAACTGCATGTTGAGCTCAAGATTCTTCCATTGGCAGTATCTAGTAAACTTGTCGCTTTCCAGGAACTTTGGAAACACTTCTTCTTTCAATTGCTCGCAAATTTCCATAACATAGGGCTAAAGCTCAGATTCAATTCGGGAGGAAGGAAGCAGACAAACCTGGAATAAGTCCGGCGGGACAATGTTCTTCATCAAGTTTCTCTGGACGTGCTGGAGTGATTCTTTCGTATAGTTCTGCAATAACATTAGCATTAATTTACTGGGAAAATTTAATTAAACCATACGTGAGAATGAGCCAGCATCTCAACCATGATGTGATGATCGTAAATTTCCCTGGCTTTGACGAGACGTTCCTCCGGCGTCTCGAGTTTCTCGTATTCTTTTATCTAAATATAAACAATGAATTGACTTTGTCTGACAAAAACATACAGCTTCGTAAAACTTGATCTGCGGACAACTAGTCTCGGAAACATTCTCAGCGAAATCTTTCAATAACAAGAATCCTAATCTCTGGTTAAAGATTTTTTCGAATCTGATTTCTCCCGTTTTTTCCAAGTACTTTTGCATTATACTTCGGACGCTGAAAAAACATAAATTATAAATCAATTGAGCAAAGACAAACCTAGGATCTGGCAGGATTATTTTCTTGGAAGCCCTCGCCGCCGGCTGGCTCCGGCTTTTCTCCATCGCCATGAGGTAGGAGACATCGGCCAAGACAGCTTCTAGATCGGCCATTTTGACAATTTATGAGAACAATGATGGAAATAAATAATCTCAATGGAAAAGTTGCTTCTTGAAAGAAAGCAATAAAACTACCGCAGTATTTCAGAAGTCATCGATTGAATTCTCACCGCACCTGTGTTGACCGGTCAAGTGGATGCGGGGATGAATATTGAAATGTAGCTAAAAGTTTAAAATGCAAAAGAACTAGGACACACGCTCGGTCGTTGATAACAAACACGACATGTTGAATTAAAATTGCTCCCGTAGCTGCCGTCTATGGAAGGAAGGCCGGCCGACGGAGTATGGAAAATGTGACCCCGAGGCTGCGCAACAGAAAGATAATGCCAACTGGAGCCTATTTGACGACTCCACCAACGAGATTTAAAATAAATAATCCAGAAATTTTTTAATTTAAACGTTAATGTGGTAACGAAATAAGTAGTTGTAGTAATTTCGATTCTGAATTTCGGAAGAATTAGACTTAATGAGAAGAGTCCATTTTTGCCCCAATCTTCCCCCATAATAAGAACAAATGTCTACGAGAAATCTTCCAACATGAAGAGAAAAACGTGGAATTCCCGTTCCGAAGAGAGGTGAGATAGTTCGTTTTCCTAGAGGGCAGTTACCAAAGAAAAAAAAGGCAAAAAAGGAAACAGGAGACTTCCCGAGAAAACGTTTTTCGCCAACGTTTTTAGCAATGCACTGTCAGTATTGCTGATATTAACTCAGAATGCCAAGACTGCTGTTGGAAAAGGCAAGCAGCCTAAGGCAAACTAACTGGCAGAGAAGGCAGGAAGCACGTTTTGTTCGTCGGGAACACAAGCTTTCCACCGTCTTTCCGTCTACGTACGTTGGTGACATCCTTCTTTGCCTGGAGGCATACGGCTGTAGCAGACAGACTAAATTTCGCGAGCCAGCTGTCCCGTCACAAGCAGAGAGACTGGGAAGAATTGGAGCAATACTGAGATGTGGGCAGGAAAACAAGCATAGACCGAGGTATCCTGGTCTATAAGCTCTCTGTACTTATTCAATGCAACTCAGATTTCAGATGGATGAATGCCAACGTATGTTTCTTCGATAGACACGTTTTCAATTTCGAAAACCTCGCGCACTGGTTTTAAATTTTATTTGCATGAAATCGAAATTTTCCATTTGTGTTAAATTATTGGAAAATATCCACTTAATCCTGTTTTTATTCAAAATAATTCAAGTCCGGAGAAATTCAAGTCTAAAAATAAATTTGAAAGAAGACATTTGTAAAGCCCCAGTAATAATCGTGGTGGGATCAGTGTGGATTTAAGCGAGTAAATGATAAACGAGTCATTTGTCACTGAACGTGAAACAAAAGATCTCGACTTTCTCAAAACGCGGAAATTAAATGATCTGACAACTTCCTGGTCAGATGACACCAGAAACATCAAAAACCCTAAAATCTCAATGTCTTTCTGGTCTGAGTAAAATTACATTTATTCAGGAATGTTTACATATCTCAAACATATAAAAATTGAAATTTAGAAAATGAAAACGAAGTACGGACGAAAATTTGGCCGCTAAGGAACAGGCTTAGCTCTTGATTGAAGCCTATTTCTTTGAACAACTTTGCCACTTTTCTTTGGCTTTTCAATGTGAGAGCTCTCCTGTGGAGTTTTGGCTAGAAGTTAAATTTTCTCAGGCGACGACAAAATTTGACATCAATGGCCTTGAAGAAAGAATTTTGTCGCGAGTGGGAATTTTTCCTATTGAGAATGAGAATAATGTCCTAATTGGCCATTTAATAAATCCAAAATAACTCAAAGTAAAACTGAATAATTTATAAAAAATATATTTACGCCTGAGATTTCTCCTCGTTCAAACCAGAGGAACTTGGATAACTGACGGACTGCCAAAGGCTTTCAGAAGCTAGGTCCCGTAGATAAGGGCAGTTCAGTTGCCATGTTAATGGAAAGCAAGCTCACTGCTTCTTCCAAAATACGATTAAGCAAATCATGTTAAACCAGCGAATCCCGGTGAATAAACTCGTCTCTGGTAGTGGATAACTTTGATCATCAGTTCTTCATAAAAGACTCGAGGGAAGACAATAGAATTAGAAGCCCAATGGAGATTAGAACCGGGGGAGAGCGTGGGGTTAGTGCGAGATCCAACTACTCTGTTCATCAGTTTTCTTGGAAAGTGCCGGTGATCTCGGAAATGTAACTGAAGTGTGTAAAAAAGAATAAGAAAATAATAACCTCGAAGGGACTTGAAGTAGTTATTTCTAGGGATGTAGCCAGAAAATGTCTAAAAAAGGACAAAGGTCTCCCTTGCGTCCTTTTCAATTTTTTCAAAACGCAAAATCCAAAAATGCAAAAGCACTTCTTTAGTAATTTTCGGACTTATAGGATTTTAGGAAAGGAACAATTGTCTCCTTTATACACACCCGTGATTACTACTATTGTTCTTCAAGTTACGATAGAAAAACCGAGTTCATTTTAGGTAAAGTAAATCTCGCTATTTAGAAACAAAGTTACAATTATAGTTGATATTGATTGTACCTGTTTAGGACGATAACATCTGTTTTCGTCGCTTCAAATTGAGTTCGACACTCTGTTGCTATAAATTGACTTTAGAGGAAGTTATTGTCGACTTCGACATAACTTGTTTTCCTCCGAGATTTGGCAGACAAGGTACTTTTATAACGAAATTATAATACAGTAAATATATTATTAATAGCACTGTAAACAGAAAATAACTTTAACTATAAAATCCTGTTTTTGGAATTCCTTATCAAGTCAAGCTTAGCTCGGATTTTCACCTACAAGTAAGAATAAACAATTAATCATGATCAGGGAGTTCCGTGACAGAAGTAGACTTTGCGTCTCTCGAAAGACCAACGATTATTATACAAAATGGAATCTGATAGTTTTTAAATCATTGATATTTCTGAAAAGTTTAAAGCTTAACCTTTTCAATAATGAAACAATAAATTGTACTTTCCATAAAGACTTTTTCCAATAAGTAAGACTTAGCTGTTATATTTAGAACATAATTCGTGGATCTTTCATTTCATCTCTCATGCTATGTACAATCAATACAGTTAAAGAGAAATAGACTAGATTCATTGTCAAATTGAGGTGCGAAAACTCTAGACCCGTATTGCTGGACGTAGTAGGATTCTTCATTGGCAGGACCAATGAGTTCTAGAGTGATGAATACAATATCGGCCATGTAGAGAAGTAGGAAAAAACCGCAAGAGAAGAGCTTGAATAAGCCTGCAAATATTTCAGCAAAAATCAGAGTTAAGATTCAAACGGAACTCACCGACTGTCAAGTGTCCGAGATAGAATCTGTCTGCCCCAAAGATACCAAAGAAGACGGACAGAATCATGACCGATACATGGGAGACAGAAGCTCCATATCGACAAGCGTTCTCAACTCGCTTTTGGAAAACCACCGTCGCTTGACTCCCGTTGAAGCACTGGAGTCCTGGGCGGACATGACAATCTACTGAAACCGATCAATACTATTTAACAATCGAAAAAAGTAATATACGTAAGATAGATCTATCCTTAGAGCATGTTGTAGGTTGTTGCGTTTCTACATCAATAACGGGATCATCACAGATATATCTGAAATCCGAATAATCAATGGGAACTTAAAATACCACACCCACTGTCCAAGAAGTAACTGCTGACAATCTTGTATTGCACTAGAGTAATATATAAAATATAAAAAAATAAATAATCTGGAGAACAAAAATAGACCAGACATCTCCTGAATATCATCAATCACAAATCTCAGAAAATAAACGAGAATTTCCCAGTCGAAACGATTATTTCATAATCGGTTTTACTTTTATGCACAGGCACCGTCAGAAATGAACATGAACACCCATCCGTTTTTGACAAAGTGCCGGACACAGAACGCCAATTTTGCACACACTTTTCCATCTTTTAAACACTTTCGTTATTAATTCGTGTTCAATAGATTGTGTAACTTCTTTAAATACTATCAGTTTCGACAGACTTAACTTTTAGCACTTTTTCTCTTTGGATTTCATGTATGCATTTTCTGTATTTTCATGATACTTATGATATCTTTTGTAAAACACATGTTAGACATCAAGTAGCTCAGGGTTTATAAATATCCATCGATGAAACTTATAGATATTTGAATTTATTCATCTAATCGAAATAATAATAAAGTTATTAGAACCGGTAGAGATTTAGACATTTCTAAATATCAATACTTCAGAATTAAGTGCGGCATAAGAAACTACGACCCCTAGTAAGATATAAAAGAGACAAAACAGCCCATAAAGGAAGCTAGTTTAATCTCATTCTTGGTACTTGTTGTAATTGTGTTGATTCTGTATTATCCGTGAATAAAGCATGTTCATCCCTAACTATAGCGTGAAAACTCCCACAAGACCCAACAAAGACATCATTTCCTTGAAGTAACTTGATGATCACATATTTTGGATACAAATTTTAATGATTTTGATTTATGAATAATGAGTAGAACATACCAATGATAGAAATTTACGATATCTTTCTTTCTGAAACAGATCAAAAATCACATTCATGATTCATATATCAAAAATGCACTATTTGTTATCAGTTTGATGAGTAGACTACGTTAATTTTATATTCTCAAGTTTCACGGACAGGTTGGTGAACAAGGGATATTGGATCGTATTCATTTATATAAAGAATAATGATAATCTCCAGGAAATATTTTAAACATAGAGAAGTGCGCGCGCCATTGGTGTTTCGTGACCGGCATCTTGTCAGAAATGGACGGACATCCATTCTCATTTCTGACAAAGTGACGTACACTCCATTTTGCTAATTCTTGTTTTCCACTTTGTTCAGATATTGAAATGAGTGATGAAAGCTATTCTCACCCGTTTCCCGGATATTATTCTCACCAGACGTCAAATAAGCAGCATATTCCAATGGCTGGGGATTTCCCGGGAGGTCCGCCGACAACCAATCCAGAACCTCAGTTTCTAGTTCCAGCTTTGCCCAACAAGGTTATACAAGTTCTTTTCACTTATTGTCACCGATTCATATATCGTTTTTTAGGATTTGCATTCATCATCTAGACCGGGTTCATCAAATATCGAAAGATCTTCAGATCAATTTGGTCATCCAACTTTCATGGTACATATGTCTGAAAATGACGGTTCGATGGAAAGAAAACCTGGTACTATGTATCCGTCACAGACTATTATTTATCATCAAGCGAATAGGAAGCCAGAAGTCCCACGTCAACAACCATGGAATCAACTTTCTCAGAAGATAGTTGAACAGATGCATGGTAAGTGGTGGATTTTTAAAACAATTTTTGATGACTCTTCCAGCTCCGAGGAATAACGAGGAAAACAAGTACCCTATTCTGAACAAAAAGCTGCAAGCCATCAATCCAGTGATTCCTGATGCTACGATGCGTTACATATGTAAAAGACACGGGGGTGAACCAAACGACAATATTGCATGCAGAGCAGTTTCTGTAGCTGCGGAAAAGCTGGGGGTTGATCTGATTGCAGATGCTATTAGCATTGTAAGTTCACTTTTATTAGTTTGAAACCGGGATGATGTAATTCTTCAGGCCAGGAGTCGTGGAATGGGGCAAGTCAACAGAAACACCAAAGAAACAAAGTACACTTTAACCAAAGCTTTACTTCGTGAAGTTGCTCAAGAGCGAGGAATTAATCTCCCGTAGTATCATCACTTCACATTTAGTGTTTTTCGTTTTATTTATTCATTACAAATCCATGTTTTTGATAAAATTGTTTTTACCAAGTATTATGTAATATTCTTGACCGTCAATTCTTTATTGAATTTGAGGTTTTGTGATTTTAGATGGCAAGGGATACGTAGAATTTATCCCAAGGCATTGAATTTTAACAGTCTCGCATAAATTGAAAACAATTATAACTTTTCTCACAAACTTGAATTTCTGACGTCTTCTTGAGAAATAATTTTCAAGAGTACGACAATGATACTTAGAAAATATTTAACAAAATTTGTGTATAAGGAAAAGATTATATTTTCTCCAGTGATTTCAGGACCTACTTTTGAAAATTGACTTTAAAGTAATAGTCATTATTTTCTTAATTTAAAATTTTGTTATTTCTCTTCAGAAAGAACTTAAAAGATCGAAATTCCGTCGATAAATAAACTCCATAGTGGATAACAAATCCAATAATTCAGAACTTTCGAAAAAGAAAACTCAATTTCCGTCGTCTATAAAATTCAAAGGTCAAGTTAGGTTGAAATTTGGCCATCGTTAAGAAGATTCTGGATCCCTTTGTCAAGAACACAGATGGATGTTTGTTCTATTCTCTGACAGTGATCTCATATCCTTTCAAGCTTGAATTAATCTCTCAGTAAATTCCTGGAAAGAAAATTTGTTCTGAAACTGGACTTTTCCACTATCATGGTTTTGGCGGGAAATCGCCGCGGGTTTGGATCCGTTTGTACTTCTTGCTTCGAAGTCGCCTCTTCCTTGTAGCTCCAGCAATGACCACTTGGCAGGATATGGATAGAAACGGTCCTGATGTTTATGGAACCTCTTACGTTATTAATTATGGGAGGAAAAGAGAAGTAAGCATAAGAAAAGCTCTCCAAGATCTCAAAGTAGGTGTTCATATATCGAAATCCACCGTGAACTATTTTTAGTTTCATGGGAATTCTAGCATTTTGGATCGGCTAATTGTTCCAAGAAAGATCGAAAGCAGCATATTGGAGAAGGGGAACATTGTTGTTGGGCAGTCCCCCGACAGTCAGTACCTTGGATGTGTCCGGCAGACCATTGAGGACAGTACCTATCGTATCACTAACCATTTAACCAGATTTGTTCCTGAATTCAGCTCTCTAAACCTGCCTACAGTGTCTGCTAAATCTGTTCTAAGCCGTGTGGCGTTCTGTATGAGTCCCCGCAGTGAACTAGCAATCTTCATGAACAATTACGAGTAAATTACTACCGATTTTCAATCTTCATTCGCTTATTTCAGGATTTCCATTATCAATTTTCAAATTTACTCCCTAAATCACAATATCAGTCTTTCTCTCCGAATGAAATCTTCTGATTGTTACACTGTACCATCTCTGTGAGGTTCTCCAATTATGTCTTGAATGCCTAATTTGTAATTGCAGGAGATATATATGTGCTACGGACAATCAAGTCCTTTTATCCTTCCCACTCTCTAAGCCAAACATGATGTGTCCCTTCCACATTTTCCTGATGACGGAGATTCCAGAAGACTTAGCTGAAGGTAAAGACCGCACCATCATGAGGATTCATAATTCATACATCACTGGATCTGCAGCTGCCCTCCGATATACTCGTCATGACGCCCTTTCTGTTTGTAAGTATCTTCGGAGGTGAATGAATCTAATTACAGTTTTCAGATAAGAACGGAGAGTCGTTAAAGTTTTTTCAGACGAGACAGAAAGTAAATGCCGAACTTTTCATCGTCATCCACACCCCTGATGTTCCTTCTGCCGTCTTTGGAGCTTTAATCAAGCATTATCCCCAGTTTGCTCATATTGAATTTGAACGCTGTCTTGGTGGAGTCAAAAGATTCAGCGATACAGGCTCGATCTACAACGTGTACGCTTCCTTCTTTTACCAGAACAAGGAATGCTTTGTTTTCTCCACTGCCACTGCTCCATCTCCCTTAGTTCTCATCAAAGACATCCATATCAAAATCCATTGGGTGAAGTCATTCACAGATCTCTCTGCAAGGAAAATGCAAGTTTTTGTACTTTCTAACTTGGTAATTCTGGTAATTTCAGGATGCATCGGCATTTACGAGCCAAAATAGCTCCAAACCTAACTGGGTGTGGATCGTCATTCTACTATGCAAACTTGAATTCCGATCAATCCGTAACGTCAATCATGCCACACCATTCAGGGTTTGAATATGTGCCCAACGTTAAACTTCATTAGTGAAATTCCGACATTCCGCGATAAAATTCTCCCGACCAGAAAATATCTGGGTTTATATGTCACTTGAGTCTTTTGTCCAGATCTGTTAAACTTTTGAATTGTTCTTTTCCGATAAAAATGGATTCTAATGAGACTACAGATGATCAACAGCCACTTTTGGGACGGGCTAAAGGTATGTGAAGTGATAATAATAAGTTAATTACTGAGATTAAATCAGGTTGGTTAACTCGGAAACTCATGTTGGATCATCCCGCCAAAAGAACCGTCTGGATTATGTTTCTGGCCAATCTTCTGAATTACATGGACAGGTTTACCATCGCTGGGGTTTTAACAGATGTGATGAAGGAATTTCATCTGGATTCAGCTGAAGCTGGATTACTACAAACTGTTTTCATCGTAGCTTACATGATAGCAGCTCCTATTTTCGGGTATTTAGGTGACCGATATAGTCGGAAATTGATCATGATCGGTGGATTGACAGTCTGGTCATTGGCTGTTCTGAGTTGTACATTTGTTCCACCAACGGTAATTAAGGTTTCATATATCAACTTGCTCTAAGACGTGATTTCCAGTGGCCTTATTTATTCTTCGCACTTCGAGGAGTTGTCGGGATAGGTGAAGCTTCTTACGCTATCATTGCTCCTTCGATTATCGCAGATATGTTCACAGATACTGAGAGATCTATTATGTTGATGTTTTTCTATGTTGCCACCCCTGTCGGAAGCGGATTTGGCTACGCTGCTGGGTCGATTGTCACTTCCTTTACGAGTTCTTGGAGATGGGGTCTCAGGATTACTCCTATCTTTGGATTGATTGTACTCTTCCTTATTCTGAAGTTCCTTCAGGAACCTACTCGGGGACAAGTCGACTACGCTCATTTTGAACCCACAACTTTGAAGGAAGATTTGACTTACCTCTCAAAAATGTGGGTTTTTAAGTAGTAATTTAATAGTTGGTTAAAATGGATTTCAGCCGGACGTTCTGGCTCTGCACAGCTGGATTTACATTCGGTGTATTTGTTATTGGAGCTCTCAGTTGGTGGACCCCAACAGTTGCTGGGTATGCTTATGGAGCTATTCATGGAACCACCGATATCCCTCCGTTTGTCCAAGCAGAGTGAGTTTGACTTGATTATCATTGATTAAAAACAAATTTTAGCATTTCTCTGACCTTTGGAATCATCACATGTCTTGCTGGTCTTTTCGGCGTGGTTATTGGTTCAAACATCTCTAGATATTGTTCAACTCACATCGCAAATGCTGAAACCGCTGTCCAGGCCAATCCAGTCATTTGTGGAGCTGGAGTTCTTGTTTCAACTCCATTGATGTTCTTGAGTTTAGTCTTCACTGTCGTCTCGATGAATGTGGGATGGGTCCTGATTTTCATTGCTGTAACTTGTATGTGTGTCAACTGGGCCGTCAATGTCGACATTATCATGGTGAGTAGGAAATCAATTAACTGAATTGAACTATGTTTTCAGAGTGTGGTTATTCCACCTCGAAGAGCCCTGGCTTCAGCTATTCAGACGTTAGTTTCTCATTTGTTCGGGGACGCCATTTCTCCTTATATTGTTGGGGTGATAGCGGACAAGATCAAAGGCCATGGATTGATTCCAGACGCCCTTACTCAATACACAGCTCTCGAGTATGCCTTATATCTTCCAAACTTCTTCCTAATTCTAAGTGGAGGTGCTTATTTGCTATCTTCCTTTTACATTTCCGAAGACTTATCCAACTGCAATTCTGAGATCCACCGAAGACAGGTCTTCCAAGAAGAATTCAACGATATAGAAAATGAAACTTTCGATCACGTTCCAGCTGTCCTTAATGCTGTAGAAGAGTCTTCAACGCCTTTTACTGACTCTAGAACTAGATCTCAAGCAGCAGATATTCGGACTAGAGAGCTGAATAATCCAGACAATCCTCACATTCCTAATGCATCTGACCCCATTGAAATTGACCGTCAAACCCGTAATTAATAATTTATTTGAGACATATTTTGATTATTTAGCACGGGTTATCTAAAATATTTCAATTGTGGAAACAAAATAAACGCGTAACTAAAGTTCTAAAATATCCCCTAAGGCTGTGAGACTAATCTAATCAGGTCTCCAGGTGGAATTTAGACTATTTTGTCGTTTTCGCTTTTTTAAAGTCAAAGTGGATAGATCAACGAGGGAATGAGAGCCTGGAAACTACAGTTGGGAATTTGAATAGAACAAACAATGTCCGTGATTTCTTCTGCCACGTGCACAAAAGGTGTGCGCACAGTTTACGTCTGCACATTGTACACTCATTCGTTGGACTAATTCTTCTACTACTTTATTTCCCATTAGTTATCATCCAGATTAGCTATAAGAATGTCGTGCTCTGCGATATTCATTCTAGATTTAAAAGGAAATGTAAGGATTTATACAATCAACTAATTGGAGTACTCAAGTTTTAGGTAATAATGTCGAGGAACTACCGAGGAGATGTCGAATTGAGTTTGATCGAGAAATTCATGCCCTTACTAATCGAGAAAGAAGACGAAGGGAAAGTTTCTCCAGTCTTGATGTATCAGGATGTCAGCTACATCTACATCAAGCACATGAACATTTTCCGTAAGTTTTCCATATAAGGAAACTCATAACTGAATTGATTTCAGTGGTTTCACTTTCCCGAAAGAATGTCAATGCTGTTTTGATGTTGTCATTTCTCTACAAGTGTGTGGAAGTGTTTACTAGCTATTTTAAGGATTTGGAAGAGGAATCGGTTCGGGACAACTTTGTCGTCATATATGAACTTTTGGATGAAATGATGGATTTTGGGTATCCTCAGACGACAGAACCGAAGATTCTCCAAGAGTAAGGGATTCGGATTTGATTTCAGATGCAATGACAGCTTTTAGATACATTACTCAAGAGACTCATGCTCTGGAAATTGCTCCTCGACCTCCGATGGCTGTCACGAACGCTGTCTCCTGGAGATCTGAAGGCATCAAATACAGGAAGAATGAAGTATTCTTGGATGTCATTGAGTCGGTTAACCTTTTGGTAAGTCATAGTTCAAACACCTGAATGAGGAGTTGATTTCAGGCAAACGCTAACGGCAACGTTCTTAGAAGTGAAATTGTGGGGTCGATCAGGATGAGAGTCATTCTATCAGGAATGCCAGAACTGCGCCTTGGTCTCAACGACAAAGTCTTGTTCCAAAATGTCGGCCGAACACGAGGAAAGGCCGTCGAATTGGAAGACGTCAAGTTCCATCAATGTGTAAGGCTCTCCAGATTCGAAAGTGAGAGGACGATATCCTTCATCCCTCCAGATGGGGAATTTGAGTTGATGAGCTATCGTTTATCTGCCACCATCAAACCTCTTATCTGGGTCGAAGTCTCGACAGAGATACATCCACATTCCCGAGTTGAGTACGTCGTGAAAGCCAAGTCCCAGTTCAAGAGACAGTCGATCGCCAATCACGTAGAAGTCTTGATTCCAGTTCCCAGTGATGCAGATTCTCCGAAATTCAAAACAACCGTAGGAACAGTCAGGTATGTCCCCGAGAAAAGTGCCTTTGCTTGGACAATCAGGAGCTTCCCCGGGGGTCGAGAGTACCTCATGAGGGCTCATTTCTCTCTTCCCTCCATCACTTCAGAAGAAAACGAGGGCAAAATCCCCGTTAATGTACGATTTGAGATCCCTTACTTCACTACTTCTGGGCTCCAAGTCCGTTACCTCAAAATTATTGAAAAATCAGGCTACCAAGCTTTGCCTTGGGTTCGGTACGTCACTCAAAATGGAGACTATCAAATTAGAACTTGAATATTCCTGCAATATTTCGGCAACTAAGTTATTAAATTATCATTTCGTTGCAAAAAGTTTATTCGTGCCTTGGTTAATAAAGATATTAATTGCTATCTGTTTTGTAGAATTAGATTCATTCAGGTTATTGAAGACGATCTAGAATTTATGGGGATTTGTCGAAAAACTGCTCTTAATGAAGTCGAGGATTGGACTATAGTCATTGTTACAAATTTGAAATACCATAAATTTGGGAAATTTAATGTAAATTATCCAATGAATGAAATGATTGATAATATTTGTATTGAAATCGCACGATTTGGGCCTCAACATGAAAGACTGGAAGTTGACTCATTTGTGGGGACTGCAGGAATGGGGAGGTGAATTGTACTTACTATCTTTGGTTCTCATGGTCGTTTCTGGAAAGAAGATTAGCCAATTTTATAATCCGAAAATAAGTCAAAATCATTAGTAAGAAAACTACTTTTTTATTCAGTAGTTCCTCTAATTTTCATTCTTTAAAAACACGTCTGAGATAGTGGTTGTAGAAGTAAACGATATTTGATTCATTCATCGATTACCGACTCTAATAATTCTTCAGGATGTACTTTTTATTAATTCGAACACTTAAGAAACCTTCTACTTATATCTAATGTTGGGAGTTCTTCAACAAAGCTCCTTGAAGATCTTCAAGAACTTTTGATTGACGATGAAGATGGATATTCATAACTTTTATGGTTTTGGAATTTCAAAATATTCAGAATAATAATAGATTTGATTAGATTTCTTTCTGGATTTATCTGTAAGGATCGTCAGGTGAGTTATTTCAGTGTTTTTGATTGATAATAACGTATTATACATTTTAGATTTCTCAGAATTTTCCACCACTGTATGACAGAAATTATTTATGAAATCATGGATCGTTATTTGCCAATCTACTAGTAGAAGATTATCCATCAAGAGTGACGTGTTTGTGTTTTATTCTATAAATCCTAAAGTCAGAGTTGAATCCAAATGTTAATTATGCTAATTTGTTTGTTTTTATATATTATTCATGATTTGGATGTTTATGATTATTATTAAAGTAGGATTACTGTATATTCTCTATTGCAATAATTTGGAGTTAAAGTCCATTAGAGTTGTGCATTTGGCTAGGACAGGAATCATTGCTAGTTTTTTATTCATAAATTATTTTCAATTCCAAGAGCATTTCTAGCGCCGAACATGATTATGAAGTACAAATGGAGCTTATTTGGATTTATGCAGAGGGATGGCACATGCAGTTCCGAGATAAAACTATCAAAAAATGAATAATTCAATTATTTGTTTTAGTGGAAGTTAATGGAATAGTTTCCATTAAAGTAAGTTGTTTAAATAGAATAAGATTAGATCCAATTGATATAGGAGTAAATTGTTTCTACTTTGCTCATAATTGGAAAAATCCATCTCCATAGTTCAGATAGTATATTACTTCCTTTTCGAGGAATACACTTTTCGTGGTAATTCCAAAGTAATTTCATTTGAGTATATAGCATATAGTATTTAGTTTGATAAATTCTAGAACAATTATTGAAGACTAAAATGCCTCAGGGAAACCAAACAAATACGAAATTACTCAAACTAAAAGTTCAAAGTTCGGACGTAATTCTGCTTTTGATTCTCACATCCAATAACCTCCTATGTGGAATTTTAAAAATATTTAAAAAGGGATTTTTGCAGATCTCAAACAAAAAGTAATCGTCAGTTTTTTATTTCCATTTCACATACTATTTGATTTAAACAATATTTTTTCTAAATTTATTCTCATAAGGATTAGTAAAAGGATATTGTTTTTACGGATAGATTTAGCTTCTATTCGGCATTCAAAGATGCTTTGAAGGAATTCTTGTATTCGCGAATTGGATTTTTTCGCCCGATTTCCTGCTGAGACCTTGTTTTTATTTTTCCTGAACAAACGTGAAAGTCAGCTCCGAATGGAATTCGTCCTTAGATTGATTCTGTTATTGACTCACCACTTTTATCGACATGAATTTTTCTGAAAATAATCGTGGTTGTTGTGTATCGGAAGATAACTAGATAAGCTTTTAGTCGTGAATCCGTCTCTTACTTGTCATGCCGCTTGGCGGGCTCTTCGGCAGTGGAAATAGCAATGGACCGAAACCACAGCCGCTTCAGAATGAAAACAAAAAGGAGAAACGTGAGAAGGGTTCCACTTCCTCCAGCAAGGATATCGACAAGGACTGCAAGGGAATGACGGTCAAGATCAATAAGAAATCTTACACGATTGAGAAGAAACTCGGTGAAGGTGAGAGTTTTAACTTTTCCCTTGCTTTATATGAATTCTAGGTGGATTTGCCATTGTTTTCCTTGTCTGTGACAAGCATAACAGATACTATGCTATGAAACGGCAACTGATTCGAGACGACCCACGTCAACTTGAAGCATGCAAAGTTGAAGCTCAGATTGTGGTTGGTTCACTGAGTTCATATATGAATATCCGTCGATTTTGTTTCAGAAGAATCTCAGTGGCCATAAGAATCTCATAGCTTATGTGGATCACCAACTTACTATCAGCAAAAGCGGTGTTTATGATTCTATTTTATTGACTGTGTATTACAAAAGTAGGTTTTGTCATTGATTATTGATTCACAACTTTGATTCAGCGAGTGTCCTCCAACTTATGAATAGCCGGGTAGTTGCAAACAAATGGCTGTTGGTGGATGAAATACTAGATATATTCTGTGATATGTGTGAAGCTGTTGCAAGGCTACATCATTCAAGAACCCCGGTTTGCCATCGAGATTTGAAACTGGAGAATATTTTAATCGATCAAAGATCCGGCAGTGAAAAGCCTGTTTATGTCCTCTGTGACTTCGGCAGTGCTACAACCAAGGTTTTGTCGCGAGAAACCCACACAATTGAACAAATGGAGGACGAAATCAAAAGGTACACGACTTTAAGTTACCGAGCTCCAGAAATGGTCGATCTGTTTAGTGGAGTTCCCATTGGTAAGGATTTCAGTTTTCGCACTGCAACTAATTTTTTTTTTTCAGGAACAAAAACCGATATATGGGCTCTCGGAGTAATGCTTTTCAAACTCTGTTACTTCTCTTTACCATTCGGTGAATCAGCTCTGGCGATTCAAAACGGCAGCTTTACTTTCCCAGATGTTCCTCCAATTCCTGAAGAAATCAAGGCCATTATCAGCTTCCTCTTGACCTCTAGTGCCGCTCATCGTCCAAATATTTTCCAAACGTCCTACTTAGCCTTCTCTGCTGCTAACAGAAAATGCCCTGTTTTTAATATTCAAAGAAGCCCCAGAATTGAACTCCTTGAGGCTGTCAAGATTTTCAGAATGCGGGATCGACTCGGTGCTAACTATGCCAAAGCATTGGAAAAAGCCATGAACGAAGCGTACTCAAATACTCTCGGGTTGAAGTCTCCTTCAAAACAAGCCAGCGATACTGGGAAACCCGTTGAACCTAAAGCCCCTCAACCAATCCAGTGCTTTAACAATGCACCATCTATGGTTCACTCAAATTCTTCGAATAACCCGTTTCTTCAACCGGATCCTCTTCCTCCCGTTGTTCCAAACGTTTTCACTTCCGATGTAGACTTCCCAATCTCAACAAGTGCCATCTATTCCAATCCAGTAATGACTACCACAACCACAACGACTTCTGTGAATCCAAGGCTTCGACCTAAGCCTAAAGTGAATATCAACCAGTCGTTGGCCACATCCTTTGCTGTTCCACTTCTTGTGAATACTAACCCTGCTCCTTCTAAGCCAACTCCTGACCCAATTCCCTCTGTACAGGCTCCTAACAAAGCCATTGAACCCTCTTCGTCCTTCAGCCAAGCGAACTGGCAAGAAACTCAACCGATGGTGGATCAAATGATGGATAACATGAAAATTTCCCATATCAGTACAGAGTCTTCCAAATCAGCTCCGGAAAGAGATATCTTCAATGTTCAACAGGCTCAGAATCGCGGTATTCCCCCATCCATGCCTGCTTCCCCCTATGCATCTACTGCTGCTCCTTTGAACCCTCAGTCCATGACTTCCAATTTGAAGTCGAGCGCTTTTAAGCCTTATAGTTTGACTTCCAGAAGTCAGATGAGTCAATATGAGAGAGCCAAACAGACCCAGGCCTCCAGTAATCCGTTCACAGATTATCCCGGCGGCCATTCAGATTCCCCGAATGTTATGGATGACAATGCTTTTGGGGAGCGTTTTGACGAACTCCCTAGAGTCAGTGCTCAGAATTCAGCGGCAATGGAGAAATCCCAACGATTCCAACCGAATTACAAGTTTGTACAGTTGATCTTGAATGAAGAGCCGTTTTCTCAGGCTCCATTCAACAGTAAACAAATCTACGAATCCAAACGAGATCATGCAATGGCTCTTTAAACTTACCATTATTGGATGCTTTATTTAACTCAGAAAATAAATTTTAGTCGTTTTTTTGTACATAGCAAAGTGAAATGCTGCTCAATTTTTATCGTCCTTTGAAAATTCTTTATCTTCTTCCTGGAAGCATCTGGCCAAGTCCCATTTAGAGTAACTGATAACGGTCTCATGCTTCTTCAATGGTCAATCAGAATTAAAGTCAGAAATGTTAACTTTAAAAGTACGGATTAATAAAGTTATCACCAGATTACGGTGCTTACAGCCAATGAGGAATGTTCTGATTGTAGTGTTATTACCTATAATCTTATTGCCATTACCTGTGCTATGGAACACAAAGGTTTTTGTTTATGGTAAAAATGCACACAAGTTTATACTTCAGGAATCTTACTGTGCTTATGTCATCCTTTACATGGGATTACTGTGGGTTACAGAAGCCGTTCCGTTGGCGATTACTGCTTTAATACCTGTCATGGCTTTTCCCCTGCTTGGAGTGGCTACAGCAGCTGAGACTTCTGGTGTCTACTTATCGGCAAGTTATTTATGAGCGATTTTATTTTCAAAGTTATTTCAGGATGCCAATTTCGTCTTTTTTGGGTCCATGGTGATGGCCGTGGCTGTGGAATCCAATCAACTCCACGAGAGAATCGCTCTTCGAGTTCTGCTGCTCACTGGATCCAATCCCAGATGGCTTATATTGGGATTCCAGATAGCCACAGCAGTCATCAGTATGTGGATCAGTAATACTGGAACTACAGCCATGATGACTCCTATCGCCCTGGCAGTGATTCAAGAATTAGAAAGATGCAGGATTGCAATGTTTGAATTCTAATTGCTTTGCATCTATTTTTAGGTTGTTTTCAGAGAAGAAGAAGATTACTACATCATTTCACATCGAGAAGGTGAAGAGCAAGAACTCGACATGTCGATGATTCCCCCGAGACAACTGAAAATTTACAAAGCTGTATTACTTTCGATTGCTTTTACAGCGTCCATTGGAGGTACAGGGACTCTGATTGGAACCGGATCCAATGTCGTGCTTTCAGGATATCTAGAAAGGTAAAGAATACATGTTTATTACTAATTAGTCTAATTTCCAGTGAGTATGGATCCAAGACCCCTGTGACCTTCGCTAGCTGGATGTTATTTGTAATTCCTCAGTGTATTATCTTAGTACTGGCTTGTTGGTTGTGGTTACAAATCATATTCGTCGGATTTAGGTAATTTACCAGTGAATTTAACAGATAAATTAACTGCCATTCCAGGAAACACGATAACAGTAGCGACCAATCCGTCAAAAGACTACTAGTCAAAAAGTACAAATCACTTGGACCAATTAAATACGAAGAAAAATGCATCCTTGTTATTTTCGTCATTTTGGTTCTTTTGTGGTTTTTCCGAAATCCAAAATTCATGCCAGGGTGGGGTAAACTTTTTGAAGACGGCTACGTCACCGATGGAACAGCAGCTATGGGGATGTCGATTCTCATGTTTGTGATTCCTGGGGAAAATCCGCTGACTAAAGCCAATGACGGAACCCCATATCGGCCATTATTAACTTGGAAACACATGACGGAGAAATTCAACTGGGGCACTATCATTCTTCTCGGGGGAGGTTATGCTATGGCAACAGGAGTGGAGAATAGTGGATTATCCGATTTTATCAGCTCTAAACTGGCGAATATCAATAATTTACCCGAATGGATTTTTCTCTCGATCGCCTGTATTATGGTGACCTTCTTAACGGAGTTCAGCAGCAACGTTGCTACTTCCTCCATCTTCATCCCCATGGTTCAATCAATAGCTATAGAGCACGGGGTAAATCCCCTGTACTACATGATCCCCGTCACTCTTTCGTCCTCCTTCGCCTTCATGTTCCCTGCAGCTCCTCCGAATGCTATAGTTTTCGGAACAAAGATGCTGACTATTCCGGATATGGTAATATTTTTAAGTTCAATAACAGCAATACCAAAAGTTACTTTTTAGATGTTGGGTGGAAGTATGTTGAATGTCGTTGCCTTGATTGTATCGCAAGTATCAATAAATACATATGGTCGTATTTTGTTCAAATTAGATAAAATGCCTTCTTGGGCTACGCTGACAACACCAGGAAATGACTTGTCAAAGCTCTAAAAAGAAATATTTTCCCATCACTCTTCTTGATTTACTCGTTGTAATACTGATAATATAGAAGGGAATACCCCAAGGTACAAATGATAAATTAATTGTCATTTCCGATTAATTCGTGATCGTTGAAATCAAAATCCTTTTTGCTTGATCAAACTATATCCCTTATTTAAAACTTATCTAAATTGAAATCTCATTATTTTCATTCTTGAAATAAATTTCCTTCTTGAATTGGATGTTTTCATATTAATGGCTTAAATTTTAGTTTAAAGAAACTTAAAAAGTTTGAATTTTTAATTCGATTCAAGGCAGGTCTTTAATTTGGTGATTGACGAGAACGGGAAATTCCTAAATTCTCAAGTTTTTTGAGAAAAAGTATAAAGGTGAAATACGTCTATAGGTTCATTTAGATCAGAAAAAATGACGTACATTTTTAAGATCGTTATTTTAATGGTTGTTTTCTGTTCACTCACTTCCGGATATATTTCTTCTTATTCACCTCAAGGCTACAATTTCCAACAATCCTATTTACTCTCTCAGCCTTATGCTCAAAACGGATATGTCGTCAATTCCTACCCTTATTCGGGGTATTCTAGCTATAACTACCCAAGTTTCTACCCTTACGCGAAGCCAAACCCCGGGATGATGCCCGGAGGGTTTCCAGAACCCGGCAACATCGGCTGGGGGAACAACGTTGCTTCATTTATGCTCTTTTGCCACAATTGTGGGCGAGGTTAATGTACATTTTTGTTTTACCATTTAAAGTGCATATCTTTGAACCATGTTTTTATTCCAAACAATAAAACTAACTATTTTGTAGACTTTCCAGGTGATTTCCATAGTGTGAATTCCACATATTATGGGACTTTTTAGAAAGGATCAATGAAACGATAATTTGACATATAGAAAGTAATTCTAAATCGTCATCATGATATTCATTACGTAGGCAAAGGACAGCTGTTTATATTTCGCAAAAAATAACAAAATTTAAATGCTAATATACCATATGCACAAAATGGATTTTCTCCATTTTGGAGAACAGCAATGAAGCGTAAAAGTACAATTACGATTCTCCATAATACGGGGAAGGTACTAATCAATTCTCAATTTGTTTCATTTTTCCTCAGTAAAAATTATATTGGACAAAGATTACGAATTATTGTGTTAATAATATTTAATAATTGTTTTTGACTGTTACGTGTTGGTTCTCTCGACGTTGCTGGAATAACTTTATTAATTTACAGTGTTTAATTTCATGTCGGTTTATAACATTTCCATTAGGTAAACTTAATCAAAACAGCTTAATTTGATAAAATTGTTTATCATTTGATGTTGGTTCTGAGAAATTCTACGAAAGTCCAATAAAAATAACGAAATTTTATTACTATTATTTTGTCGCATTTAATGCGGATAAAAAAATCAACTTCTAATAAAAACAATAATTACTGGAAATACACGCGTGTAATACCACGGAACTCGGAAACCCTAGGGGTATGAAGTCATTGCAGTTGAGATGATCAAAGACATTTGGTATGGTTATATGGACTAATCTCTTATGTGATGATATCACCGTCAGTTATCTTGTCGTTTATTATATTGGGATCTGTTGTTCTTGAATTTCTGTAGACGGGGATACAGGCTAGAACGAGTTTCTCCTTCGTTTCCTTGTATTCACTGCAGGATTTGTCGAATTTCAAAACTGTCATTTCGAAGAAAACTTGTTCGCAAATAATGCTCCCGGAATTCTCTCCTTGTCTCCCATTTCTTGGCAGATTGCACAGACACTGGACTTCAGGGATATCCTTCGGTATTCTCTAAAATCAATAAATATATGCAACTTTTATAACTTTATGATGAAAAAAAAAATGTGTAGGCTGTTCTTAGTGGGGAGCAATTAAATCTAATCTAATTTGTACAGTGAAAAGCTACTCTAGTCGACGTAGGTAGATAATTCAATTCTGAGTTTTTGATTGTTCATTGATAAGTGCCCTTTTTAGTAATGGAAAAAATAATAAAAAACTAACCTGAGAGTCAGTGTTGACATGGACCCGGAAGGGGCAGAGGGCCCTATCCGTTTGGGTGAGACCAGGCATGATATCCGAGTTTGAAAAGTAATAATCTTCATTCCCGCAGTTTTCATGATATTCTTTGATTTCTTCTTGCTCTACACTACTCAGATAATTTAAAGTCAAGGATGACTTTCGGGAAGGGGAATAGAGCTCTGCTACAGCTCTCCTGACATCAGAATTAGAATCTACCAGAGCTGCACATACTGGAGGCGATCTCCTAAAATTAAAATTTCAGAAAAGTAAAAAGTAATGAATTTTAGATTTTCCCCAAAAATAGTTTACTTCCGAAATGAACGATCTACATACCTCGTTCGGTAAAGCCAGATGAACTCTTTATTACTGCCGATTTTATAATGCCTTTTATGATTGTGAGCTGTAGAAAAACCGACGAAAATGATCAACAAGGATATCTGAAAAGTGCAGAAATACAAAACATATTTAATAACTATTAGATAAAGTAACCCACCATAAAGAACATTTTAATCAATCTCGATTGTACCAATTTGATGATACCCAGTTTCATTACGGTATAAACAGATGATACAGTGATGTCGATCTTCAAGTCGTGGAAATTGCAGTTCTTCCAGTTGAATTAAATCTTAGTTGCCAACTAAATCAAAAGTACTTTTCGCTTTTCTTTTTATTTGTGACACGATCTATAGGCGGTCACCAAAAATATGATAATTACATTGATATTTTACCAAAATTGACAGAGGAACAGTACTATTCTCAGAGTAGTACAACTTTTGAGAGGTGGAGTCTTGGCCTTTCATGTGAAGAAAAAATTACTGACCCAGGTTTTTATTGGGCAACTTTGAGACAAAAGTATCTTGTTAAATTTACAAAGTTAATAAACGATTACAATCTTTTTGTCGAACGAATATAGAAAAAGTACTACATATTGAATTAGAGGTACGGTAAAATTGTGGAAGAAATTTCGGTAATCTTTGAACTTGCATTTCGAAGACTTACCGAGTTATTAAGGCTTCAAAGAGGGATTAGCCAAGGACTTCCTCTAGATTTTCTATTTCAAGGAGTTATAATTTTATAATTTGGTTCTCCGAATGCTCAGGTATTTTTTCGATATATCTACAGCAACTTTTTAAATTAATTTTTGCTATTTATTGTATACAGTATTCTATATGGGGAAGGGATTATTTATTCTTTCACATAACTGTACAAATTACATTTCAAAAATGTACATGTTTCTATTTTGAAGTTGTAAGTAGAAATGCTGGAAATTAAATCATCCAAGGAAATACCATAGTAGCTTCAAGGAGCGAAAAGGGCAATTGGCATTCACCGCGTGCCTTAGTTTTCCGAAATCTCACCAAAGTCACCAGTGAAAGCCAAATGCAACCTTCTTTGACTCTTAGACGGAAATAGAAATATGAATATCAACACGCAGCAACTAATCGGGATTGTACTGGTGCACTCAAGCAAATGCTTTAATGACTGGCCCCCAGAGTCCAGGTGGATGAGGCGGAGCCGCTTATCGTGGGCAGGTGCCACCGTTCTTGATTCGTCTGTCTAATGGAAGAAACGTAATCTCCCTAGATCTGTTAATTTGAAATTTCTAAATTACTAAAAAATTGATTCATTTTGCAAGTATGAATACTCTAATTGTAACTTTAATATTCACACAAGAGAAGGATTAATTAGAGCGAGGCCAAATCCCAAAAGAGAGCTAAAAACAATTTACTTTTTTGACATCGATTTTTACCGTAATAAATGGAAGTTTACAAAGGTTGCGAATTTTCCAATTATTTCGCGGTGAGAAATAGCAGGAAATAAAACGCGAATCCTGGCAAACATGGCCAAATTGGTTTTCCGACCCAAAAGGCTCAGTTTGGATTTTAATTGCTAGCTTAGATTTAGACTTTAAAATTATACCTTCAATTCTGACTAAAGTTACCATAACCGGATGAGTTTTGGCAGGAGACGAGTGTAGTGTCTTACTCCAAAAATCTGAAAGTACGTTATTACGACACAAATACTACATGGAAGCGATGGCTATTCGTAAAGCTGTCATCAGGCACAAGCATCGACTGGCTCACTGGCTAGCAAGCCTCCCTTTTAGGGCGCGAGGAAGGACGGCATACTGCCAAAGAAGAGAGAAAGAATGTCCGTTTAGCCTTGCTTAGTCAACCGCGAGACTTGGTAACTCTCGTTGAGTGTGGATGCTTTTAGCTCGGCACACAAAATGCCATGAGAGCTCTGCCCTCCATCCACTAGACAAATAAGAAGGGCGACAACGGCATTTAGCCGTAATCAATGCAGCTTTATTCAAATCAGCGAGTAGAAGTCTAGCATTCCAGAATTCAATGGGCTTTGGTTATCCATTGTAATTCAAAAGACCAAAAAGAACAATTCCATTTCAATCAAGTCTTGCTGGAAATAAAATTTCTCAGCGATTAAAATGCGTTTTCGAAAATAGGAGCTTATCATGACAGGGATATCCCTATTTATCGATCGGAAAAATCCGAAAAGCGCGAGGACCGGACCGTCTCACCCACATTCAATTCATGGCACTGCCCTTATTCGGCAACAGCGACAACGACAAGCGTGCCATCTGCTAGAAATGAAAGATGTTTGGCATCCTAGTCTGTCGGGAGTCCGGTCCACACTCGGAAGTAGGAGGAGCCAAATGGTTAATCTCGCTCCCCGTTGCCTGGGGAAAGAAGAGGCCCACTAAGGAAGAGCCCCTCATAAGGAAACGGAATGACTGGTCTAGATTTTATGGACAAAGGACACACAGATTGATCGAAGGACCATGCAGTCCAAAACCAGCAGATGTCCAATTTTCGGCACCTACTTATTTTTGTCCACGCGCAATTGGACAGTGACCGGGACTTATTGGAATTATTAATACAGCTCGAGTTCATTGTAAGGGATTCAAGTTTCCACTCGTTTATTCGTAAGGAATTTGCTCAATGTAGTAAATAATAATTGACAAGGGTTCAAACTAAGATAGACTCGGGTACTGTCCAACACAACAACCTGAATCATGCTATCCCGTTCCCCGTGGTTAATTTTGCTTTGAACAGTTTAGAGCATTCGTCATCGGCCATCACTGCAGATTAGTGACTGTTTGAAGAAACTTCCATATTGTTGGGATTGTTTCCGAGAATGTCATGAGTAGCCTCGTATCGTTTGATTTCTTGGAAAATCAATCCTGAAAATTCCAAGTAGGGAATTTAGAATAATTTCGACCTACGTTTCCATTCATCAACACTGTGCTCAGTAACCTCGACTCTGTTGTCGTAGACTTTTGGAGCTGGGGCTTCGACCTCGGTTGGATCGTACCAGAGATTCACATACGGATGATTCAGAGCCATACTGACATCAATTCGGTTCTTTGGATCAATAACCAGCATTTTGGATATAAGATCCCGAGCACACTCGGCTGAAATTAATTAACTCTCATTTGTAAAATGAGTCATATCCTACCAGTAAGTCTGGGCTCAGCGACCGGCGGAAACACGTTATTTGGGAATAAGACATCCCAGGGTTTGGCCGGGAATTGAGGCCTATTCTCGACATAGGTTTTGACAGTAGATTGCAGACGTTGGACGAATTCAGGACTAGGAGAACCAACAATTTCAATAATTTTGGTCCATTGATCAATGTAATCTGTTCCCGGAAACAGAACCCGTCCTTTGATTAGTTCAGCAAATATGCATCCAATGGACCAGACATCCACGTTGGAGCTGTACCCGATCCCAAGAATGACCTCGGGGGCTCGGTAGTATCTCGTGACCACATAAGGGGTCATCATAGCATTTTCACCCGTTCTCGCCAGACCAAAATCGAGAATTTTCAACTGACAACGAAAGTTGACAACAATATTGCTTGGTTTCAAATCCTAAAAGTAACAACGTATGCTCATATAGAAATCAAGAAATACCCTATGAATGATGCCAGCCTTATGAAGGTGATGAATTCCACAGAGCATTTGATAAAGCAGGAAGGACATTCTCTCATGGTCAAGTTCCATCTGAATGACTTGACAGAGATTGGCATCCATATGCTCCATAACCAGATAAATATCAGAAAATTCTTCAATAGTATCTTGTGGAGTGTATGCATTTAGAAGTTTAATTATCTAAAAGAGGTTTTGAGCATTCTTCATATATGAAACGACCTTACATTTCGATGATTAACCAAATTTAAAATCACAAATTCACGGTAGGCACGTTTGGCGTGAGTAACATTGGAGAATGGACGCGTTAGCTTCTTTATCGCTACATTCTGCTTTGTAACTTTGTCATATACACCGCTAAAACAGTAGATTACAATTATGGAGGTTTGTAAACAACATACAGAACAAGGCCTTGAGCACCGGACCCGATTGGTCTGAGGTTATCATAACGTTTCAGGATTTTGACTCTGGTGTCATTAATTTCGGATTCGTAGAACCGGTCATCCATTGAAGTTGAAGCTGAGTTACTATGAATACTAGTGTAACTAAAATCGATTTCTAGTTATTTCGAAACAGGCAAAGTCAAGAATTTAGATTATTTACAAAAGAAAGTAAAAAACAATTCTTTTTTGAAATAAACAAGTCTCAAGAGCATATGAGAAGTGAATAACTCTTATATGACAACGACTTAAAATAATACACGATGGAAATTTTCGGTTAGGTAATGGTAATTACTATATAGTGCATACCCTTTGTCTCCTGGATAAGAACTCGTACAACTATCGAGTGTCACAACTTCCAACTCGGCCGTCGCAGAGGGAATACGTTCTTCGTTTGATGTTCCCAGCCACTGAAAGTACGTGAACTGAATAATAATAGATCCAGAAGAGGTCATTACCTGAGATACAGAATCAAGGAAACTACTCAAATGACCACGAGTCTCACGGAAGATCGAGCCTATGGATGACGCAGAAGACTGCTGGGAAGTACTAGTTGCAGCAATAAGCGTGTTCACGCTGTTTATAGTAGGCACTGAATGGGGAGAAGAGATGGTATTTGTGGCCACGATTGGAACCGACGCACTTTCTTGAGTCAAGTTCTGTCGACGAGAATCTGAATTGAACTCTTCGTCTGATAGCTGACCGATGGAAGAAACACTGGAGACGGATCTCTCTGAAGACGTGGAGCCGACGGAGGAGTTTTGCTCGAGTGTCTCTTTCCCGCAACCTTTACTATTCGGAGACTTCTGGACTGAAATTCAAAAATTCACAATGGAAGACGTCATAGCTCAACATTTAAGAAAGGAAAAACACATAGTGCTAACGCGAATGAGGTCCTAAATAAAAAATTCAGGATGGAATTCTCGAGTATTCGTGATAAATGTCAGTTTCACAATCACAATCACGTCACTGATAGATCCACAGACGAACAACTGATCCACCTGAGCTATCACCGTTTACGTCACGGTGCATTGTAGAACTCGTTGAAGAAAAACGAGTTGAGCGTTGAACTCGACAAAAAGCGAATCAACAATTTCCAGAAGCCGTTACTGTTCCAGAAGCAAGCGGTTCATTGGTTAAAACGTCGAAAACCAACTTTTTAATTCCAAATTTGTCCGGAACCAAATCGATCGGGATCCTCGCAGACTTGGGAAATAATCTTCACAAAAGCTGTAATGTAAAATTTGATTTTTAAGTAATTGTAGCTAAGCATTAATGGAAAATTAAAGACTAGCACTAGCAGCACAAACGAACGAACATAGCTTCCAAGGCGTGCCAAATCAATAAACTCGGATAACAAAGTAGGTTATTGTCCAGATTCATAAGATTCAGAAATCAACTTTAATTTCCAATATGTATGTATATAAATAAAGTAAAATTATACTTTCGCATGGTCAAGTATAAATGTTTGTTTAGACAACGATTTGAAGATAGGGAAAGGCGTCAACTTTTGGGTCAGGAAGAAAAAATCGATAAGCAAAAGTTTTGCTCTCGCTTTTGGGAAAAATGAAAATCGCGTCGGAACATCCCTTGAATAAATAAAATCTTACTATTGTTCAAGACAAGTCAGTTATGTCGTGAACGCAGCTGCCGGTTATGGGAATTTACCGGACTAAAATTATAAATCTTTAGATGACGTAATTCTGATACATTTTTTGTCTTCACATTATTTGGGACAAAAGAAAAATTAATGGAACGGGTAAATATAAGAAAAAAGAAGCGAAAATCAATGGTAATAGATTCGACAGTAATTACAACTAAGCTTGTTCGTTCGATTGGTGCACAGACTTAGACGCGTAAAGTAGAAAACTGCATAACATTGGTTAAAACAAATTTATGCGCATCTCGTGGGGACTGCAAGTTGCCATTCATCCTCTGAAGCAAAAGCCATAAGAACCCGAAACATGGGGTGAATGAACGTCTAGTCATAGAAAGTGTGTTCTCGGTTAGGGAAGTTATGGACGAATGAAAAATGTAGATGGAAACTCTTCGGGAAGCAGCCTATTCTCGATGTGTGTCCATCTGTGTGTCTCCTTTCACTTCAAAGTGGCCGACGATGGATGAAGACGGACATGCACTGTTTGCGTACAATGGTAACAGCGAACTTCAAGCTGGATAAACTAGCTGTTTTCCTTTTCGGGATTGCCGAATTCCCGAATGCTAAATAAGTTCTCAGAAGCTCTCAATTTGAAGAACATGTCTGATGTGTTTTTCTTCTTCACATAATCTCATCACAATTGTAAATTTTCATTTTGATAGACTGTTGAATCGAATTTGGAGCAATCACTTCTCGAAATATATGGAAACTGGAAATTCCCATATCAAAGAAAAAGAAATATAAAATGTCAAAAGTAGAGACGATCATCGAAGAACAATAATACATTGTTCTTCAAAACAAGGAAATGAAGTTTTTGATAGATTGGATTCCTCTGTACTACTTGTTTTTGGAAAAACAGTTCAGTTGGGTTCTCTGTCTGTAAGCTGTTTTCATCGACGACCGTCAAATTTCACTCTAATCGGCCTTGTTACATGTGATGGGATTTAAAAACTAGCTTTCCCAGAACATGGCCATTGTTGTCATTTTTAAAATTCCCATTGAAATTTTTACAATAATTCTTTTTCAAAATCATTTGAACCATAATTGATGTCAAATTTTTTCAATAAATGGGATTTTTCTACTTTACATTTCAGATAATTATTTTATCATTTTAGAACAAATAATTATTCTACAGTATGTCAGAATCACAGAAAACAAGTGAGTCCAGTGACAGAAGCACTTTCGACGATGTTGTTGTCCGTTACTTGGGCCATTTCGGAAGATATCAGAAATTCATATTCTTCTTAGTTTGTCTTCCGACGATTATTACTGCAATGGATTCCCTGTCATGGACTTTCACCGGGGCTAAAATTCCCCATAGGTAAGTGACTCTGCTTACTATATTAAAGCTAACGATTAATGCTAGGTGTCGAGGGAGCATGGAAAGCTCAACAGCGGATTATTGGAAACCTGCAAGCCCGAATCTCTATAAAATAATAAATTGCACTTTGGAAGGAAGTAAATCGAAACAATGCCCTTTTGAGGAGTGTAAAGTTGGAAGTACTTCTACCTGTCCTTCTGGCTACATTTACGACAACAATGAAATTAAACTGTCTGCAGTACAAAGAGTAAGCTATTGTATCTAATGAGTAAAAAAAAAAGATTTCAGTGGGATATTGTATGCGAGAAATCTGTGATTCGAGCTGTTATCCAATCGACATATTACTTGGGCCAAATGCTGGGTTCTTTGGTTTTTGGATTCCTCGGGGACAGGATCGGGAGAAAAATCGTGTTCTTCATCGCCTTATTCCTTCAATTTATTTCCGGGATTGGAATGGCATTATCCCCTCATTGGATTCTCTATGGAATCTTCAGACTTTTTGTAGGATTCTCCCATCCGGGAATTTTTGTCATTGCCGTCGTAATAGGAGTGGAACTAATTGGTCCCAAATACAGAAAATTGGCGAGTGTGAGTGCTTCTATATTCTGGGGAGTGGGGCAGATTGTCCTAGGAATTCTGGCTTACAATATCCGAGATTACCGTTATCTACACGCAGCTATAGCTTTACCAGCCTTGGTATTTATTAGTTATTACTGGTTTGGATTTAGGTAAATGTTAAATCGTAACTCAAAGATTTAAGGATAATCCCAGAAAGTGCAAGATGGTTGGTAGCTCATAAAAGATACGCAGAGGCTGATTTGATCCTTCAAAGAGCGGCGAGGATAAATAACCGAACTTTACCGGCAGATTGGTTCAAAGAACTTGAGGAAGAAGAGAGATTGAAGATCGAGAACGTTGGGAAGAAATATAATTTCTTAGATCTGGTCCGGACTCCTGCTATCCGGAAGAGAACCCTGGCAGTGTTCTTGTCTTGGCCCATTTGCTCCATGCTTTATTATGGAATCTCCATGCATGCCAATTTCCTTGGAGGGGATCTATACTGGACTTTTATCTTGGGAGGGATTTCTGAAATCCCAGCAGTGATTCTGACTTATTTCTTACTTGATAGAATAGGGAGGAAAACAGTTCTGGTTGGAAGCTTCTTCATTGCCTCATTTACTATGATTTCCAGCTTAATTATCGACAAAGAATGTAAGTCATCCGATTAAAATCACGTTTTCAATTATTTCAGACCATGTAATCGTTGGGATCACTCAATCCCTCATATCCAAATCTGCCATGGCTTCTGCTTACGCAACGCTCTACGCTTTCACTCCAGAACTCTTCCCTACGGTCATCAGATACCTCGCAATAGGGGGATGCTCGACAATGGCTCGATTCGGAGCTATTACTGCTTCTTACATCTCCATGTGGCTTGTAGATAGTTTTGGAGTTTTACTCATGGTTATTCCTTTCTCTCTACTGGGTATCACAGCTGGGATTGTAATTACGTTATTCCTCCCAGAAACCAAAGGCCAAAAACTTCCTGAATCTATCGAAGACATTGAAAATAACTATTTTCATGAAATGGGGAAAAAACTTCCACCACGAATTTCCTGATGACCACGTTGGACTGACTGATTCCTGAGTGCGAGAAGAGTTCCACGCCGACGACATAAAGAGAGCTACGCGCAGCCTAAGAGAATCTGTGATTAAAATTATTTTAGAAATTTCGGTCTATTGCTATAAACATGTTTACTTTAAAATAAATCTGTTACAAAAAGTGTCGTTGGTTGTTTTTGAAAGGAAAGTGTGAAACACGTGAAAAGTTGCGGTAAAAATTACTAATATTCAATCAACTTTATTTCTATCAATTAGACAAGTGAGAACAGTGATCTTTAGTTATAGGGTATTTATCATCTAAGCATGGAACATTTTAAAAAATTGAAGATTTGTGGGATATTGTGGTAGATTACGCCTTGATCCGCTATAGAGACATAATTTTTAATCCCTTCGTGTATATTATAGACTCTAGGAATCAACATCTAGTTGTATTCTGATTTATACAGTTCATTCACAAGGATTTAGTAATTTCTTATTTTGCAGCGACATTGATCGAGTGATAGGAAGCGTCACCGTGTACGATGAATTGAAGTTCCCAGCTTAGACAGTGAAAAGTTTAATTCGCTGAATTCACACAAACCAACACCCACTCAAAAGATATTTCAGTTGTGTTTTGTGTTCGTTCAAATATCGAATCTAGGAACCATTCCGTCAAGTTAGCTTTTTCATGTCCAAAGCAAAGATTAATTGATGGAATTGGAACGTCCTGAAAAGATGATTAAGTAAATTTTTCCCAATAAAATTTCTTTTCAATTCTCCTTGATGCATCCAATAAGTATCCAACACATCCTCAGGCAACGGTAGATCCTGACTGAATTCGAATCTCCTATAAATCAGGAGATCTTTCTCGTTCCTTCTTCAAGAAGATTCTGAGTTTCATTTCTAACTATTATTGCGAAATTTTTCGAAAAGATATTTTCCGCATCTACGACTATGTGGATTTGGGTCGCAGCTCCTTTCCTTGGGACATATCTCAGAGGATTGATAGGATAGAGGTAATAAAAAGGCTTTTGCATTCTGAAAAAGTTTTAATGATGGAACCGAATATAATTAATAAAATTGGAAATGCAGGTCTTGAGCAGTTATTTTGATTATCAAACCAAACTAGATAGAAAAAATCTTTTCCCGAATCATTAGAGCACAATAATGAAATTTCTGAAATAGATAGACTCGATCAATTTTGCTGATGGAGAGTAGTATTGCGAAGGAAATAGAATCATCATAGTTTGCAGCTTGATGGATTATTTGTGCTGTGAAGTTCGATAAAGCATGAATAGATAAAGTTATTGGTTCATAATTGAGAAGATTCTTCAACCTACAAAAATTAATTAAAATTTATTTTAAAATAATGATACTGTGAGTTTTAAACTTCAGTAAAGTTACACCACGAACAATACTCAATTTCTGACAATAAACCCTTACACTCGTTGTTTTTCCACTATATTATGATATAGAATCTGATACACAGTTGACCTTGATCCAATTAAGATACGGTAGTATCTAACATATTGCTTACTCATTCGGCCAGATAATTTTTTAAAATTGCCCCAAAGCAGATGAAAGAATTTGTATCTTGATTTATCATCTTCTATTAAACAAGATAAAGATCAAATAATTAACTAAGGAAATAATTTTGAGGATTATCAATTTCAATCTTCGACTATCCATTTGAATATCTTGTTGGATTTTTATGTTTTTATAGTTTCATATTTTTATATTTCCACATTTTGAGTTTTCTTTTCTTTAAAATGAGAGTTATCGTTTTCCACCGGTTTTCTCACTTATTAAGACCTCCAATCACTAGAATGATTGTTGTATTAGGCTTCCTTATTGTACTTTCCTTCTTCTTTGTTACTTTCTTTGTGAGATTTCACCATGTTCCTGGACAACAATATGGGACGACACTAATTATCGTCGTTACGCCCACAGCGAAGAGGGTTCAGAGGTTGGCGGATATGACAAGAATGGCAAATACGTTGAAGCACATAAAAGGACTTCACTGGATAGTCGTTGAAGATGGGTTAGAAACCTCTGTGGCAGTAGAAAGATTGCTGGAAAGATCAGGGATTTATCATACATATCTATACGCAGAGACTCCCTCGGAGTTCAAAGTTAACCGTAAGTCGGGGTCAGGTTGTTACTGAACACTTAGAGGTTTTAGATAGTGGATGGGCTCAAAGAAATAAGGCTTTAGGTTTTTTGAGAACCTCACAGTTTCAAAATGTGGATAATGCTGTTGTCTATTTTGGAGATGATGATAACAGTTACGATCTTAGGTTGTTCGAGAATTATATAAGAAATGTGAAAACTATAGGGATATGGCCTGTTGGTAAAGTGTTTTACTTTTTCATTAATTTACTAATCAACATCTTAGGTCTCGTCGGGGGTGCTCTTGTCGAAGCTCCTCTCGTTGAAGATGGTAAGATCAAGGGATTCCAAGTCATTTTCAGGCCCTGGAGAACTTTTGCCACTGATATGGCTGGCTTTGCGGTCAACTTGAACTTTATACTAAACTCTACGTATGTGGGAATTTCCTACTTCTGAATTAAATTACTTTTCCAGGGCAATATTTCACAACGGCTGTCCTATATGGATGTCAGAAGACTGTTTTCTCAGACAGTTGAACGTTGCTATAGAAAACGTTCAGCCCTTTGGATGGAACGATAATCCGAAAGATGTCCTGGTCTGGCACACAAAGACAATCCATTCAGGAGACAAAGGAGGCGATAAAGGATATACCGTAATGTAAAGTAATTTCGTAGTAAAGTTATTTTAACTGTTTCTGTAACTCTGAGAAAGTTTCTATAAAACACAAAACATAAAATATGAACTTTGTGTTTTCTATACGACACAGTCCTAGAAAACATTTTTCCCAAGTGATCATGAACACCGTGTGAGTGAATTGTTTTGGATTCTTTCAGTCTGATTGCGTATTACATAGTATAACTCTAATTTCCTAGTCTAGGTCTTATTGCAATAATGTCGAACAGTTCCCTAATTACTCAGCCGGTAATTTCATCGACAATACCGTATATTGATGGAACGGGAAACGCTGTAAGTCGTTTTAGTTTTAATTTTTATTGGTTTATAAATGTTTTAGTTTTATCAAAAATACAAAGATGCTGGAGTAATTTGGATTGCGTTCCCGGGGTTGACGATAATGGTAATTTGTGCCTTCATTGGATTCTGGGGGAATGGAAACATCGTTGTCGCGACCTGGAAGACGAAATCACTCCATGGACCTTGTAATTACTTGTTAGCTATATCTGCTCTCACTGATTCCATTCATGCATCTGCTCAATTGATCCAAGCCTGCATCTTTTACACTGGGATCAACTTTATTCCTTTAAAGCTATGTGTTTTCCTTCAAACAATTCCTTTAACTGGCCTCAATTTCGGGATCATATTGATTCTATTAATTGGGGTAGACAGGGTCTTCAGTGTAATGCTCCCTGCAAGGTAGATAGATCTGCTGTTTACAACTTTTAAAATTAATTATCGATAACAGTCAATGTGAAGCTTCTACAGTTTTAAATTTTGCGACTTTTTATGCCAAATCCTATAATCTTATGATGTCAAATTTAAGGGTATCATTAGAGTAATTTCAAAGTAATTATAATTGTAGAACGTTAAAGACAATGTCTTTTAGGAATCATAAAATAGGGAGAATGATCCTATTTCTTTTGACATAACTTAATGTTTTGCCAAACCATGACTTTTCAAATTTTTCAGTCAACTGACTTCTTGATGGGTTTTAAATACGATCAACTGCAAATTTTGATGTTTTTTCTGTCTTGAATATCGTAACCTTACATAATGACAACTTTCAAATTGGTACTCCCTGTAATTAGGAAAAGTCGTAATTTCTAAAAATGTTCATGTTTTTAATCGTTCTCACCGTTGCCAACAACCACCAATTTAATAACCTTTTAATAATTCTTCTAACATCATTATTAGTAATGTAGCGAAATAATTAAATTCCATTAAGAACCAGTAAATAGCTAAAATTTGCATTGAATTTTTCGAAGTAGTCAGTAATCTTGATTGAAAGCTACTTCAAATGAGTTTGTTCTTTTGACGTATCATATCTGAACTCATTCAGACATAAAAAGTACAATTTTGAGTAGCAAAAGATTAGTTTGTACATAGATTGGGAAAATTAAAAATTCTGATGATAAAAAGCTCAATCACGTGTTTTCACTGGTCCCTAATTTAAGATTTTCAGACACAGAACTTTGGATGTCAAGCTGTATATGGGAATATTAATGGGCATTTGTGTAGCATATAATTTTATGTTGTTGTACTTCACCTATGACTTTGCATTTCGGTTTCCAAATTCGTGAGTTTAAACACTGATGAGCAAATAAGCATCAGAACACTAATTACTTCAGACCGTCTGGCTGTTCCGTCGTTGACGCGATGCCATCAACCCCAGGAGAAATCTGGTTCTACTTGTGCATTGTTCTCAATCTCCTCACAGTTGTCTGTTACTTCATCGTCTATCTCGCGATAAAATTCAAATCTGGAGTTTCGTCATCGACAAAGAGAGTCTTCAAGTCGTTGACTGTCATCACAGCTGCTGTTTTCTTTGGATGGACTATCAACGCCATATCGAGAATGACTTTGACGGCTTTGAAATTGGATTTAGAATACTTCTGGGTGATAGGGATGTATACTGGATGCTTTGTCAACGCCGCAATTGCTTCGAATTACTTCATCTTATATGCCACCAGCAACGAATACGCCAATGTCTTCAAAAAGTACCTAAACAATACCAGCAAGCTGCTTTGTGGAAAAGACCTTGTTCAAGACAAAAAGGTGAGTATCATAACTCTTCAACCTTCTACAACAGCCACACGATTTTAATTATCTTTTGTACAATTTCCATTCATTATTTGGGTCCAATAAAGTCCAAGAAACAGGAACATTACAAATATGCAAAAATCTCCCACGTTACGTTTGGTCTTGGAGATTTAAAACTCCGGAAAATGCTTACTTAACAAGTAATAATGTCTGAAAGAACAACGACCACTTCCGTTCCTGCTAGTCCACCTACAGTAAGCTCGAGAAATAATGATAAAGTGATAGAAGACTTTTCAGTTTTATGAAGCGTTCCATGGGCAGGGGATATTATACGACACTCTACCATGTACTGCTGTCCATATTATTTTGGAAATTATTGGGTTGTTCGGGAATACCGCGATCATTATAGCTACAATCACGAGCAAACAGTTACATGGGACTTGCAACACTCTGCTTTCCATTGGAGCTGCAGGTGATATTCTCCATCAATTCTCCCATTATTATATGGGATATCTAATGTTTTCCGGGAAAACTTTCACTGACTTAAGAACTTGTGTCTACGTCAATGTGATCCCGCTTATCGGACTCAGTGTCGGACTGTTCATGATCCTGTTTATTGCTATAGATAGACTGTTTAGTGTATTACTCCCTGGGAAGTTAGTTTGCATATCAAAATATAGTTAATTTTACTGTTACAGACATCGAATCCTCAACAAAACACTTTACATAGGTGTTTATCTACTGATTATAACAGGATATTGTGCATTCGTCCTCATGATGGTCTTTTTTGGAATGGAGCAAACTCCAGAGTTTCAAACTACTTGCTTGATCACAGATGCTATGCCAGGAGGAATCGGCCAAACATGGTTTACCATTTGTCTCATAGTAAACGCGTTTACTATGGTTTGCTACATCACGGTCTGGTTGACTTTGAAATACAAAACTAGTAATTAGCTATTCTTTGTAATACCCAATTACAGCTTTCAACTTCTAGATACTTCCGAAAGTACTCGTCGAATGTTCAAGTCGCTTGCTGCGATAACCTTGATGGTGTTTCTTGGATGGGCCATAAATGCTTGTATCCAAGTCGCCCTCAGAGCCTTTCATGCCACCCCCGTGACATATTGGTACACCGGCTTCTATGCTGGAATTCCTGTAAATATTGCATGTTCATGCAATTACTTTGTCCTTTATGCCTTCAGGTAGAAGCTATAAGAAACTATCCATTCATTTATCACAAACTTTCTAGCAAAGATTACCGTCTTACTTTCCAACAACAGTTAAATACAGTAACCCAGTTGATTTGCAAGCGAAATTACTTTAATGATAATGCTGGGGCTTCGACGAAAACAATTACCGTTGCTTGGACTTCAGCGGTTTCGTAATTCCTAATTCAATTAGAAAAGATCAAAAGGCTATAAACTTCAATTTTAAATTCATAATAAACTTCAGTAAAAATTCTCGAGAATAATAAATACATGATTAGTTTGTTAGCTGTTCAGTGAATGGATAAGCAGATAGGAAGTATTTTTAAATGTGAATGAATAGCAAAGTGATTTTTGTTCTTCTGGTTATTAAATATCTCTTCATAAAATGTCTATTGAATTGTTTATTTACTTTTTAACACGTATTTATATGTATATACACGAATTTTTGTTTTCAGAGCATTTTTGAATTTTTTATTTCGAGTAGCAGACTAATACGTCTTTAATTGCTGCTTTTTAGTATATTCTAATCTTAGTTAGGTCAAATGCATGACTAGAGTTCAGACGATGTCTACGAATACGACGACAGCGACAGCAGAACCTATTTTGACCGTCTGTTTTTGGATCATTTTATAATAATGAAGGTATTGTTTCAGTTCAAAGACGTCTATTACGGAAAGGGGATTGTCATTGAAGTTGTTCCTGGTACGATAGTGTTCCTGATTACTCAAATTGTTGGATTTTTCGCCAACACATGTGTTATTTTGGCCGCAATGAAGCACAAGTATTAGTTTTAATCGTAGAAGTCCCATTAAAGTTATTTTTTAGATTTGGTACTTGTGGGATATTACTGTCACTAGGGGCTTTAGGGGACATTCTCCACCAACTGTCCCATTATTATATGGGGTATCTCATGCTCTCTGGAAAGGTCTTTACCCGGCTTGCGACCTGTGTGTATGTCAACATAATTCCAGTAATCGGTCTAAATATTGGTGTTTTCATAATATTGTTCATTGCAATAGACAGATTGATTAGTGTTCTACTTCCAATGAGGTAAATTTGCTTTGAAAGAATTACTCGAAATAGGATTTTAGACATCGTCAAGTTAATAAAATAATGTACATCGGCGGTTACGTCTTAATCACTGGAGCTTACTGTACCTATATGGCCGTAGAGATGCTTAGAGGCGCTGCAGCTACTCCGGACCTCGTAACGACCTGTCTGATCATCGAATCTTTGCCAGGGAGTCTTGGTCAAACATGGTTTGCTACTTGTCTTGCAGCAAATATTGCTACCATTTTGTGCTATGTTACTGTAGGCATTGTACTCCGAATAACGACAAGTAATGGTTTCTTGTTTCATGAAGACATAATTGGAATTTCAGATACTTCTGAAAGCACACGCAGAATGTTCAAATCTTTGACGGTCATCACAGTAATCGTTTTCCTTGGCTGGGCCATAAATGCTGCTCTTCAAACAGTCCTGATTCTGACAAAAGCTAACCCAGTTTTCAGCTGGTTTTGCCGTTTTTACGCTGGTATACCAGTCAACATTGCTTGTGATTGCAATTACTTCGTCCTCTTTGTCTTCAGGTTTGTAATTTTGCTTTATGATCGTGAATATACAAAATATGTACTTCAGTAAAGATTATCGTTTTGCGTTCCGACAACAATTGAATTACGTCACGAATATCTTCGTTAAGAAACAGTTCTTTTCTGTCATCAGTTCAAGGATTAGAAACATAACACAAGCTTGGACTTCTTCTGCTTATTAATATGATCATAATTTCTTTTTAGACGCCATATATTGGCCAAACCGAATAAGACAGCACTGATTTCACTGTGTTGCTGTTATAAAAGCACCATCACTGTTTGACGTGATCCTGTTGCCAATACAAAATGGCAATCACACTACCGTACTTTTGCACCCATATATTCAATTTGTATTTGTAAAAGTAGTGGAATAAACATAAAGATTAAAAGATTAATTCTAAACATAAACTTGGGAAAAACTTGTGAGAAAATTTTAAAACTTATTGAAAACTTGGATCCACGCTTTTTCCTATTATAACTAATTTAACAGTTTCTGAACCTGATTATCACAGGAAAACTGCGTTTTAGAAAATTTCCTGAAATTTCTGTAGAATTTCATTTCAGAGATGAATGACACTAACGAAGTTCCTCTTTCTGTCGTAAGTTCCTCACAGCTGAGTACTGTAATTACGAATTATTTTAGTTTTATTTGAAGTTCAAAGACCATGGCGTTCTTCATGAGATAATTCCTGGCACTATCGCATATATGATCTTGGTACTCGTCGGTTTGTACGGGAATATCACCATTGCAGTAATTACCTATCGATACAAGTTCGATATTGTTATGAACGCATTATATTGTACGTTTTCAGGCAATTTCACGGAACTTGTGGAGTTATGTTAGTTCTGGGAGCTCTAGGGGATTCTGTTCATCAGCTTTCCCACTTCTTCTTTTGGTATTTGATTCTTTCCGGAGAACTGTTCACGGAGTTACGAACGTGTGTCATCGTCAATACTGTTCCTATAATAGGGCTGAATATGGGGGTTTTTATGACCTTGTTCGTTGCTATCGACAGATTATTCAGTGTTCTTTTCCCTGGGAAGTTTGTAATAGTTGTTCATTAAGATCTTACCGTAATACTCCTTCAGACATAGAGTTCTTAATAAAACACTCTACATGGCAGCCTTAATCGGGATTATTATTGGGTTTGACATTTTCTGCTTCCTGCAAATTTACTATAACATGAGTCTCATCCCCACATTCATGACAACTTGCTTGATAATCGATGCGATGCCTGGGGGAATCGGCCAAACTTGGTTTACCATCTGTATCATCCTTCACGTCTCTACAGTAGTCTGTTATGTTATCGTCTGGATTGCGTTAAAATTCAAAACATGTAAGTTTTTTCTCTTCAAATGGAATTGGACAAATCATTTCAGCTACTTCTGATTCAACGAGACGCATTTTCAAGTCCTTGGCCATATTGGGAGGGACTGTTTTCTTCGGATGGGCCATCAATGCAGTGATTCAAGTGGTGCTGAGAGCTTTTGAAGTTGATCCGATCGAGGGTTGGTTCATCGGGTTCCACGCCGGATTGCCCGTCAACACAGCATGTGCTTCCAACTATTTTGTCCTCTACTACTTTTCCAAAGACTACCGTATAGCATTCAGAAAACAGATGAATGCAATTTCCACAGTCCTCTTTGGAAAACCCATTGTCAAAATCGAAGGAGACGTCACGATCCAGCCAATAACGATCACAAACACTCATACATTCAGTAAAAAATAATTTAATTAGTTTTTAATCAAAGTTGTATCCTTTCCATTTATCCTCAATGAATATTTCAAAAATCATTCTCGCAGTAGACCCTACAACCGGATTTTCCCCTTCATTTTGGTGCTTAAAACTTTCCGACCATCGAAGAAAAGTTTTTAGCCTCCGTACACTGCATTAAACCAAACCAGTTGTTCGCTACTTGAATCCCATCGATTTGGACACATGAGTTCATTCAGTATATCTCGTCCATTATCCGTCATCTTAATTGCTGATCATTTTCTTTCAGGGTGAATGTCCAATATTCTGTCTTATGTAAAACTGACTAATTATAATGAGACTGTGTCCCAAGTGGAAAATAATGAGAAGAACTCGGAAAGTTCAACAAGGTTAAGAGTTCCAGTGAAACCAAATTCAGAGTGAGTTTAACTTTTTTAACTGAATTACTCTTTAGTTATGACTTATGTTTGCTTTAGTTTGACAATTCATAACACGACAGATATCACAAATGTGGAAAAGTCCTTTTTTCCTGGCAATGAAGAATCCAGAAATATTGAAAATACCGAACAAACCAAGATTTCTTCTCCATCAACAAATCAAGAAAATTGCAATCAAGCCCAATCAGAAGGTACAGCATCTATAACCAAAGCGGATATTGATAAATGGCTGTCTTCAAAACCAATTTCAAACATGGAAAAAGCAGCACGGGTAATTCAATGGATTCATAAGTGCTCCATAGAGAGTATGGAAAAGTAAAGTAACAGTATTTTTCAAACGAGTACTGGAATAAAACGGAAAATTTGCATCTATTAAAAAGATCTTTAATTTTTCCAATTGAAGATAACATGATTTCTGAGAATTAACTTAATTAGAAAAACTGATACTTCACGTCACTTGCTTGTATTCTGATACAGATATGATCTCAATAGCTATTGAGAAGAATACAAAGAAGATATTCATCACATTTAGCAGAACTAATTCTAATAATCTTTAATTAATTTCAGCAGTAGATGTATAAGGAAATAGATGTTCCGTTTACTGATTTTCTTTCCAACAACAGGAATAATACTAAACAGAAGTAAAAGGAAACTTATTAATAATGACATAGATGATGTTGATTTTCCTTTGTGTCTAATCATTTAAATATAACTCTTCCATTTCCTTCAAAACAATAAAGTTGTATCATTGAGAATAACAAAAAATCCGTTCCACTATTCACAAATGCATCTTGGATTTTCTTCTCAAATTTAGAAATATCTTGTTTTTCTCGTTATCTCAGCTATTGCATCACATAAAGACTATTTTGATCAATGAAAATGATCAAATTCTTTTTCATTGCTTTCTGAGATTCTTATCGTAAATTTCTTCACACCATTCGTCCAGTTTCAGAAAGGATACTCTAATTTAAGCTTGCCGATACGGATTTCATCCATGATGAACAATCCGAAAGATGTCCTGGTCGAGATGATTGTTCAAGATGTTAAAAAATAACATTTTGATGACAAAATAGTGTTAATAGCGAAATGTTCAAATGACTTTCATAGATCATCATTAAGGAGATACTCTCTATGGCCTAGAAGTTCATAAAATCCATGCAGTTAACTTTATTTTGTTCACTGATTATCGGTATGTCGTGAGGTAGGATTTCGTCAATCGCTATCAATTTATCCCTAAATTACCTTATACAAGGTTGGTAGAGAATTAGAAGAGGTCCAGAATGAACTTTGTATTGTTGATGGGTTTATAAATTAGTTCTTAGAGTTTCACAAATGGTAGCAAAGGAATGAGTTAAGGATACTCCAATTTTAACTTTTCATGTACTTACGGTATATGAAGTTTATAAGATAAAATAACAAAGATTTTATTCTCAATCATCCACATTCTTCAATTGGCAGCGAAATAATTAATTTATTATTATGAGATTTCAAAATGCATAAAACTAATGAAACAAATGGATGTAGTTTCCATACAGTTCTAAGTATTCCTAGTTGTTCCATCTGATGTATAGAATTCTAAAGAATATGAATGTCTACTTTCATTTACTTCAAATGTTACAAATAGTAGACAAGAAACATTAATTACCCCACTGACCTATTTTGGCCTTTTGGTTAAATATTGTTTGATATTTCTTTTATCAATGAACTGCCGAATTCCACTTGCTTCTTGACAAGTTGTTTTTCATTCATTACGCAAAAGAATTTGACATAGAAAACATTACTTTTACACTTCCTCTTGGTTGCAAAATCGACAAGAATTATGAATTATTTACTAAGAGCTTCTAGTTTTTCTTAGATATGTCAACACGGAATTAGTGACATTGAGATCTCGATGTTAAAAATAGGAAATACAAAGATGAATTATCTAGGTAAGTAGGAATTACTGGGAATTCAGTGGTTAATAAATACTGCTGATATATTAAAACCAATATCTTAACAAATTTTAATAAAAGTCAGAAATAAGTAGTAGGAATAAAACAGCCTTTCTAATTATTGTGAACATAAAATATTTGGTAATTATTAACGTTGATGATTTTTAAATTAATAAAATTGTGATATCTACAGTATGTTCAAAAAAATATGTCACTCAATCATAACTTCTTCTAAAATAGTAATATCAAAATCATATTTTATAGCTATATGTAGCTCCTTGAGATCTATTATTTCAGCTCTCAATCACCTCCCAGTCTTCTGTTTCAGAAATTATGACGTAGAATGTAAGCTTTCCCCTAATAAAAAAAACCCGAACTTTGTGTCACGTATAACTCACTTCAGAAGTCACCTAGGAAGACTCTGATGACTTCTCTAGAAAGCCCATCTTGAGATCTATTTATGATTTTAATTGCATCCCTCCAGAAGTATTTTTTCAAAATTGTATGGATTTTTTAAGTTCACGTCAAAAAAGTTGTGTTTTTTTTTGAAATTTATGGCTTCAAAATCAATTCCAAAAGTCAGATATAGAACTCGGAATGGTTCCAGAAGACCGGGGTCTAATAGGTCTATCAATTCTGCATATTGAAAAAATTCACGTCGATCTCGATTTTCTGACTTTTTGGATTCTACTGAACGAATCTAAAGTCAAATAAGATAAATTCTAACGTTAATTTTTTTCTCTTGAATTTTACAACAAAATCATTGTTTTCTTTCAGAATTTGAATTGTTCCTACTTTAAATCTTTTTCTGAATTCTGAAATGCGGTTTCAGAATCTGTGGATTCTGGAGGTATCTGACATCACAATTGGCGTCAAAATTCGTCGCTCCTGAATAACTCAATTTAATAAAAGATAAAGGTCATGATAGGACACTATTTATCGTCAGATCTCAGGACTCTGGGATATTCTCAATAGTATCTCATTTGGCAATTACTCTACAACTTCATCTGACTTAATTCCTGTTCGAAGAAGATACGAAGAACTAGGTGATTTCAATCTGGTTCCATTCATCAATATATGAGTTGGATGCATAAGATTATTATTAATTGAACAACAAAAGTAGCATTCAAACCTGTAAAAAAAGAAAATTTACAAATTAAGTTCAAGTAGAAATCCAGATTCACTATCTTTTTTAATATGTGAAATTTAGAAGAAACCAAATACTCCAATTACTCATATTATTCCTTAACTATTTAAAAACTAGAGTTTCTGCTTGTATAATTCTAATTACATTAATTAAATCAGAATAACTCTTGAAACAACAAACTGTGAATTACTGGAAAAGAGTGTTTTATTAGAGTGCATGCAAAATTATATCCTCACAGTCGATATTGATTGCTTCCTTTGACTAGTTTTATGTCCAAATTTATATGAAATTGACTTTTCCATTTTGGAATAAAATATTCCCTTGAAATGTTCAAATGGAGTGAATTTACTGCTGACAATCGTATTTCGGAAAAGTTCAAACTTTTCTTAAACGTGAAAATTCAATATGTGGGCTGTCAATGCGTGTCTTGTGTCCCGACTGGAAAAGACCGATCTCTGGTCGTCAATAGTTTGGCAAAGACCAATACTTGAAAATTGATTCTTCACGTTCGAGCTTCCTGAGTTTTCATCATTTTTGCTGTTTTTAAATTGTTCCATTTACCCATTGAATTCTTAACTTACAGGCTTCCATTTACTTGGCTTTAAACAATGCGGTGGATGTTGGCGAGCTTCATTTTTGTATTGACTGCGACTTGTATGTTGGCAGAGGAGCGAGTTGAAGTTGATCACAGGTTTGTTTTTGTTTTCATATATGGATTTTAACGTTTGGTTTAGTATTTCTGGAAGAGCTGCGGAGGAACAGCTTCACAATAACAAGCGAATTTCTATTGATGATGTGGCCTTTGACACCGAGACAGAACCCGAAAGACCGAAACAAAAGTCGAGGGTGTTCTTTAGTCGCGACGCTGCTAACCCTACCTATCGTAATTTCCCAATTGTTCTGCCTCCTTATGGGTACGATGGAATCACCTATCCTGTTGGCAATGGACAATGTATGATGTACTTGGAAAACATTACTGTTGTTGTGCTCGACCAAGGCAGTATTAAAGGCAAACACTACGCTTATACAGTTACCGTCGGTGGTAACTCGACAGACCAGTTCGGTTATGATGAGTCCTATGTTAGCTGCCCAGCTTTCAATGATCAGAAGGCAAACAAAACAACATTCGATTTCACTGTTGATATTAAGCTGGGATCTCCTTCCGTTGCCATGTATGATGATAAACCAGTCTTTGAAGTAAGTGGTCCACTCAAGATTACACTACATTTCAACGAATCTTTTGGACTGAACTTCTTAAGTGCCGACTTGGACGCTATCACCATTAATGTCAAAGATCAAAATCTTATCAAAGGGAGCCTAAATCCTACTGGCAAAAATCGCCCTGATACCAATACGAATATTCGATCTTATTTCCGATACAACTTTGCCTGTAGCTCAACTCAAGCAATCTGGTTTGATGGTGCACAAGGCAACAATCATACAGGATATCTCGTTGGAATTGTTTTCAACAATATTCAGGTATGTTTTATTATTATGTACAGTTACCACTGATTACTTTTCTAGATTCAATCCTACTTTTTGTCTAACGCTACAAAATCCAACAATAAGGTGATGCCAATCTTCTCTTCACTCACTGCCGATTGTCAGCCGACATTCTCCCCTGGCTCTTGGATGGGTATCATCGTCACTTTAGTTCTGGTCACTGTTCTTATGTTCGGTTTCCTGATGCTCAACTCGGTGCAGACAATGGACAGGTTCGACGATCCAAAACAGAAGCAGATTGTGATCAACTTCAAAGAATAGTTGAACAAATGAATCAAGACCGGTATCTGTTTCATTCCACGAAGCTTCCAGATTCACTTTTTTAATTAGTTTTTGAGGCCATGTAATATATAGGTTTCTTTAGCTTCTGACAAGCTCCGGTTATTCTTGTCAAAATGGAGACTTCGATTTGAAGTCGTGTTGATATTTTCGATCACCTATTTTTCATTAAATTTTCTTTCAGTTGGTGTCTAATTTCTAGTATTAATTAACGAAAACTTAGATTTATGTAAAAATAATAATTATGAGAGTTATACAAAGTCGCCAAGTTCATCAATAGTCAAAAGTACATGATCTAAAGAGATTTGGAATTTATGAAATAAAAACCGAGAATTACCTTGTTCAGTTTCTTCCCCCTTCTCGCAATCTTCAAGACTGTCAATATCGTGCAGTTTGGGGAAAAAGAAATCCCTGGCAATGTAAACAATGGCCACCATCCAGACCAACAACAGAATCCATCCGAACATCCTGATTTGGAAATCCTTATCTCGAATATAATTGGTCGTATCCTGTCCCATTCGCCAGAATGCTTTTGAATTAAAGAGAAATAATTCGCTGTTTTCTCTATTGAACACAATATCAAAATGTTCTTTCATCTCGGTCCTTAAGGGGCTGTAGGAAAGCTCTAAAACCCTCAAGATGGGTCCTCCAAAGCGGGAGAACAATGTGCCAGCGGCTTTTTTGCCAACTCGTTTCTAATGAGTTCCAACTTGCATTGTAGGATTCCCAATGATTCATATGACAGATTTCGAAACTCATGTTTCATGTCAGAACGATAATCGTATTCAGATTGAAGGAGAGACAATGAACGTGTGAAGATGTGACCTCAGTATTTCGTAAAGTCTTTTTTTGAACGGCGGATGACAATCTGTCGGTCTTAATTTGCGATCAATCATGGAAGACGAGGGGACGATTACAGCCTATTTCTAAAAAGGAACGGCGAATCGTTATCGGCGATTTCGATCGTAGGTTATGGCATCCACATAAATCATTTCAAACAAGCGGCTGTCGCGAGGATGGAAGTCCACAATAGAAGGACCGATTCTGGAGCGGTGAGTGAGAAGAGTAATGAGGTGATGGAAGTAATCTGTGCGAAATTGACGGAGATCAAAGAGCTGATTCAGTTGAGAAACGAACTTGAGCTTTATGACAACAGAATTGGGATAATGAAGTGAGTTTTTTAATCTTCTTTTGTTACTTTTCAAAGAGTGAATGGGAATTAATCTAGAAAGAACATTACTTAGTCTCCATATAGCTCCAAAGACAGTAATCTGAGAAACTAAAACTTGTATCGACGGTCTCGTATGGAGACCGTCCTATTTTATTTCCTAGATTGACGTCCATTTAGTTATCCATTTTTACTTTATAATTGGTTTTCTTAGATCGGAGATTCGAGCTCAATCCAAAGCGATTATTCTCAAGGACATTGAGATTTCCCAACTTCGAGCTGAAACCGATCTCCTTCTCCAAGGTATTCGGCGAAACGAAACCATTGTGGAATGGCTCGGCGATGTTGCCAAATCAGAAACAATTGAACTTGAGTTGACTACAAAGAAAAAAGGACTTCAGAAGCTCCTCTCCATGATCAAGTCTATTTTTTCCTAAACTAGCTTTTATTCTCCTGTCTATATCAGTTTTGTCTTCCGTTATGTACAAATAAAGGAAAAAGTCAGCTGGAGTCATTAATATCCAGGAGCTGTACGAGGAGGAGGACAAGAGCTGCAGTCGCCAGAAGGTCCTTGGGGTCCGAGTTCTCCGGGAGATCCAGGTTGTCCGTCTTGTCCATTGGAACCTGGAGCTCCAGAATCTCCGGGAGGTCCTTGGGGTCCAGGTTGGCCAGGGTTTCCATCTGATCCAGGGGGTCCCAAGAGTCCAGGTTGTCCAGGTGGTCCAGGAGGTCCGGGTGGTCCAGCCTGACCGGGTACGTCGTTGACAACTCCAGGCTGTCCGGGGGCTCCAGGTTCTCCGGGAGATCCATCTTGTCCAGGAGGCCCAGGGGGTCCGGCGGTTCCAAGAGATCCGGGATTTCCAGGGGTACCATCGTTTCCAGGAGCCCCAGGGTTTCCATTGGGTCCTTTCGGTCCAGCGTTCCCAGCGGGACCAGGGGGTCCGGGGGGACAATCGAAGCAGAAATCTTCAGCAGGGTTGCTGTCAGCAACAGCATCGGGGCCTGATTGTCCATCTTGTCCAGGAGCTCCATCGTTACCATCCAACCCATCAGGTCCAGGAGGTCCAGGCGGCCCGGCTTCTCCCATCCCACAAGAGCAGCATTGAGAAGATTCACTGGCTTCAACAACGACAGATCCTTGCTCAACTCCAGCAGCACCAGATGCAGGACCAAATCCAGGGGCCTTGTAGTCATCAGCAGGAGCTCCATAGTTAGCTTGACGAGTGTGTCTGACTGTTCCTTGTCCAACGTAGATGGCCTGTCTGAGAGGGAAGGGCTTGGCATAGACAGTGTCTCTAGCCTGACGAAGGGGACTCTTATTTAAAGTCTGCTGAAGTTGATCACCCAAGAGTCTGGATTGAGCACGACAGTAGTTAATTTCATCTTCTAATTGAATTTGAATATACTGCATATAGGAGTAGAGACCAGGGATAGCTACGATTCCAACGAGAGTCAAAATCGTACTCAAGGAGATCCCAATGAAGGCAAATTTCCTGAGGTTCTCGGCTTCTCTGGTGCGTTCGCCAATCAACTCTGCCTTATCTGATCGATCCATCTGAAACCAAATGTTAATAAGTATCAGGACTATCAGAGAGGAAATTCAAATACTGCTGTGATTTCTAATTTTGGGAAGAATTTATATTGTCTGGCAGGAAGGAGAGTCTCTTTTTTGTCACAACCTGTTAACGGGAAGACCTGTTTATGAAGGCTTCATGCTTTTTTATTGATACCAATATCTGCTTAGTATTTTTCAAAGAAGATATCGCAATTTCGAGGGAAATGATAAACCGGTACATGATGATACCTGTCTATTTAAGTTGATATATGTTTCAGATGCTTTTATAAACAAGTTTTTCCATGATTCCTTGATTGTTGGTTTGTTAAAAACGTCATTAACCGCAACTTCCATGGATTACTAAAAGATTATGTGAATGATCCGAACACATCACGCTATCGATGTCGAAGGTAATTAATCAATCTTATTTGTGTCTGAGATTTTGAAATGGATTTATAAGATTTTTATTATCTTCTGGAAAAGGATTACAATCAATTGTTTTTCCAATATGTACAAACAAATGCAATAAAAATAAATTCCTGATATCTGAAGGAAATGTAAACTGCAAAAGAAAATGTTCTTTATCGGTTTATTGCCTGGCGTTGTATCCGGTCTCCAATCTTGGAGCTGAAAAAAACTAATGTGGGTGGTTCTTTGGAAGAAAAAACTTACGAGGACAATGGTTGCAGAGATTTCCATCTCCAGGTGGACCCATGGGACCCTTATCTCCAGGAATTCCAGGGGTTCCTGGAAATCCTGGTCCTCCGGGATTTCCTGGGGGTCCTGGACGACCGGGCTGTCCATCCTTTCCATTGGCTCCAGGGTTACCTTTGGGTCCACGTTCCCCAGGAAGACCGGGAATTCCTCGACGACCTGGAGGAGCAGGGACATTCTCGACGATTCCAGGACTTCCGGGGGTACCCTTATTACCTGGAGGTCCTCGGGGTCCGGATTTCCCAGGGGGTCCAGCAGGACCTGGTTCTCCGTGTCTTCCATCAAGCCCATCATCTCCTGGTTCACCTGGATATCCTCGGATTCCACGAGGGCCTGGAAGACCAGGAGGTCCAGCTGGGGCCTCAGGGCAATCGAAACACCAAGCGTTTTGACTTGGTTTCTCTCCGGGAATAGCATCAGCTCCGGGGACTCCATCTTCACCGGGAATTCCATCAATTCCAGCATCACCTTGAGGACCTTGAGGTCCAGGGTCCCCGGGTTCTCCGATAGCACAAGAACAACATTGAGATTGAGTGATTCCAGAGTAATCAAGAGTTCCTGTTCTGGCATTCGTGTCCACAGTTCCTTTGAATCCTCTTGGTCTTTCTTGGGAACTAGAAGACCCATAGTTCGAAAAACCAGAACTTGACGATGATGAGGAACTCGATTGACTTCCATAACTTGCGGACTTAGCAGAAGGAACTGCAATTGACCTTACTGTACCGTAGTTCGAAGCACCACCTCCATTGACATCGTAGCGAGATGGCAAATTGCTACTATAGGAGTTGTGACGCTTAGATCTTCGAACAGAGAGACCCATATGCTGAAACTGATTATTAACTAAGTAAACAAAAGTAATTAAACCTCAGTGGTAACGCTGAATTCATTCCACATCCTTGTGCTCTCCGTTCTACAGAGTTCCAACTCCGTTGTCAACGAAGACTGAATTCGTTGAATGTACCCATAAATGAAGGGAACGATAATAACACTCGCGATGGTTGCCACAGTACTTAGGGCAATCCCGATAAACGTAATCTTCCTAAGGTTATCCGCATATCTCCGACGCTCCTCCAAATCAAATCCCATCTTGCAACGACTGTGAAATAAAAGAAATTTCCGTCTTCAACAAATCTATATATCTGTCAAAGCAACTTTCAATCTACCTGAGATATAACAAAACCGCCTGTCACCCTGGCCAAGTTGTGGTTGCCTAAGATTGACCAATTTATCAACCAATTGGACATTTTTTGACGCGTTTATGCCCGAGGCGATTCGCTGGATCCAATAAACCTGAAGTGAAAGGATCTATCGAATTTCCGCTGTTCAATGATTGATCTAATTGTGCAATGATTGAAAAATGAAAACCAATGCAGATAAAGGTTTATTGCGTAATCTTGAAAGAGATAGAATTAATTCTTGAGAAGCTGGAAGCCATCTCTAGACTTGTAAGGACTATCATGGTGGTCATGATGCCAGGAATGATCTTGATGGTGACCCCAACCAGGTTGACGCCATTCATTATTGGATTCCCAGTTGTTGTTGTGTCCGTGATCCCAATCAGGTCTTTTTCCCCAGTTGTTTTCGTTGTCGTCATTCCATTGTGGGCGACGAGGGCTTTCATGTTGAGACCAGTCATTATGGTGGCCAGGGAAATGGGGGCGGTGGGGATTGTGAGAGTAATCCTCCCTAGGATTAAAACCAGGTCTCATGTGCTCGGGGTAAGGAGGGGGCAGTTGGAAGCCATGTCCATATTCAGGACGGTAATCTGCCGCCGGTTGACGAGGCTTGGCGGAGATCACAGATACTCCAAGAATAAGAATACAGATGATTGTTTTCATAATGAGGAAACAAAGAATTTTTGATTATTTTCTCAAAAAGCCTTTTATAACAATTTTGATATAACATTTCAACGATTTTTGATTTCCCCGGTATTTTCTTTGTCGACTGCTTTGAAAACAAAAATAATGAATATTATTTTTCACAGTCCGGAGGATGAGTCATTTTTTACAGTCCGCTTTTCAACATTAAGCAGGATAGAAAATAACGAAACAGATGATGAAACCATATGTCAGAGAGCAGAAGCATCAATTCTTGAAAGTTCAATAAAATAGAGGATTGCTCACCAATTTAAATTGGTTTTAAAAATGTATTTTGCATTTCTGCTGTGGTGCTTCTTCTTATTCATTACAGTATCTGCTGATTTTTGCAGAGTCGAGTACCCCAACCAGATTGCTTCCTCCTACAAATGCTATGAATCGAATGTCAAAGGATGTTCAGTAGTCAAATATATACAAAACACCCAAAATGGGGGATCTGATATCCGTTATCAGTGCTTGTCCGAACTTGCTCGACTTCATCGTGAGTCTTAATCTTATTCTTACATTTTTGGGAAAATATACACTCATAGTGTTTTTTATGTAATGTACAACTTAATTAATTGCTGTGTATAAGGTAAATTGCAAAAAGTTATTTCTCAATCACGCAAAAATACTAATTTTACAATACAGCTTTAAGGGGAAAGATTTCACTTTCGTCTGTTTCATTGCTGAGAGTAGGAAAATGTACACTATTGTATTATTTTTTAAATCTTCGTCAAAAGAGCAATCTAATAATAAAAATATCTGCCATGCTTTGCAATAACTTCAAACACCCTATCTTCTGTGAAAATAACTATATTTTCCAAGATCTCTTAGGGAATAGTAAAGGAATTTTGAATTGAAGTACTGTCCTGCTGAAAAGTGAACCCGTTACTCGAACAAATGAAGATAATTTCTTTTCCAGTACTACTTAATGCCTGCTTTTCATTTGCCTAAAAGTGAAAGCGATATTCGATTTTTCAAAACACTAAAATCCTACCTAAATTACAAGGGTATCTCCATCAATAGTTTACTTGGAAAATTATTTAGATTCCTTATGCAGATCATGCCAATAATAGTTATATATTTAGATCATTAAAAATCATTCCCTTTGATAAAAAAATAATTTTAAAATAGGAGATGAATCTACATTTATATTTAAAAAACTATCTTTCAAGGGCATTATATATCAATAATAACAGAGAACAATATAAAAATAAGTTAAGAAACAAAATTAAAGAGTGTATATTTTTCTAGAGGTTTAGTTTAGCATATTATATTTCTCTTTAAGCAATGTTCGCCGTTATGGAATGTCCCCAATCTTACGAAGATGCCCACTGTTATGATCAATATTCAACGCGATTGATTGAATACCAGCTGGTCGATAACCTGAGACTGCGAGAACAGACTGTTGGGGATGTCCTTAAACTTCACGGGATAGAGAAATTTTGTTGCTGTACCGGAGACAATTGTAACCAGGTGAATCGTCAGATGGAAGAGATTGTTCGCCCGAAGGAAATCGTTTTCGACAGATACGCGGAATATGAAATCAAAAGACCGTATCCCCCTTCTGTTGGAGATGAGACCTATGCCCGATATTATGGAGGCTATAGTAATGTCCCATTCCTTACTTTCAACATCTTTCTCGTACTTTTCGTACTTTTGATTTGAAATTCCACCTTTATCGTATAATTAACGACCCGTGAATGGTACTACACATTATCACTTGTTTCGAAAAGGTTGTTCTTGTCGTGTAAAACAATTCATATATAAAAAAAATCAACTTCCTACGAATAATGACTTCAAGGAGTGGACGACGCGCTCACATGAGTTAAAAACCGGCTAGTCCGCTTTAAAGCTCAAGAGGCACGCGTCTTGGAGCAAATCGGAAGCATTTTCAACATTTGTTTGTTAAAGACTTGGTTCTTTTGTTGGGAAGAGAGAGCTTCTTTCCGTTCACACTGAAATGAGTCAGCGGTTGATCCAGGTTAACGTTAATCAGCTTTCTCTATGAATCAATTTCGATAAACATGATTGTTAAAATACAGTTTTAGTACCGATGAAATTCCGTTATTCAACTTTCGCTTCCGTGTTCTTCACTTTGGTGTTTTTTCGTTGTATAAACGGGATATGGCTATTTTAGAAGTTATTCACTGTTAGTTCCCCCAAAATCAACTTCAATTGTTGAATTTCTTTTCTAAAATAATTAGCTCTGGCATGTTCTTTCCGTCAAATTCTTTTTTAAATGAGCAGTGAGTTAGAACTTGTACTCTTTTTGTAATCAATGGTTCTCTTCTCACGCATTGCCAATGGCAGGTAGGGAAACCAAGGTACCAACTCTTTCAGGGTGACCAAATTGGCCCTTGAAATGCGAGCGTGAAGCCATAGATTGTCTTCCATAACATATTTTACTTCTGAGCTCGGATTACTAGCCGTTCCCAATTGCAAGTGTAATCTTGTTTCTTTTATATTTCAAATTTATTTTTTCTACTTTATCGAAACTTACGAGTCACGTTTGTCAGTTTTTTGGTTGGCAAACACCTTTTTACTTGACTGCGCAACTTTTTCATTTAGGTTCTTTTTCGTCCAGCTGTTTGAACCTAGGCGTGTGAAGCAAAAATACCTTGGGCAAACTTTTCCCGAAAACCTAGATCGATCACGCGTCGGGAATCATGATCTTGTGTGTGTTTTGAATTAATTCTGGAATTCAGTTAGAGGAAAATAATTTATACTTTCAGGAAAATGAATAACTTGCTCTGCAGAAGGGTTTGTTGTTGCTGTTATTCCGAGAGAAAAAATGGAAATCCTGTTACTCTTACTAGAGGTAAATATCCTTGAAATGTGTCAAAATAAGAGAAAAACAATTTCAGCAGAGACAATCACTGTCCAGCCAACAACGAGTGCTGCAATGGAAATGAGTCAGCTGAGTAATGAGGAATCTAGGAATCCAAAAACGAAGAAACCAAGAAACAGTTCAGGCGCTTCCGAACTTGATGAGATTGACTTGAATGAGAGACTTCCGACAGATGAGGATTTACAACCGGCTTCTACCGCTGCTGACCGCTCATTTGCTGTAGCAGTGACGGACATGATGTTGGATGAAATCCACGATGAGCCTTTTGAGCAGCAAGAAAAGATTACTGAAGAAGACACCAGCAAAATTGATCCGGATGCTGTAATTGAAGCTACGGAAGAAGAAGTTAGGAATACTTTGACTAAACCACTCAAAAAGGGGACTAAGGATGAAGCTACAGTCCAGAAAGATGAAAAGGAAATAGAAGCTAAAAGTCTATCTGAAGAGGAGAATTCCCCATCGAAACCACTGAGGACAAATACCAGTACAGATGAAATTGTCGAAGAATCTGCGTTATCTAAGACTGATGATGGATTAGCTCCTCTTGAACCTTCAGAAGGTGCCGATGATTCTGTAGAATCGCCTAAAGTTTGTGATATCGAAGAAGAGAATACGGAAGAAAGGAAGATCCTAAGAAACATAGAATCCGTTCCTAATCCTGAAGAAGATATAATTGCAGTTAAACCAGCAACTGTGCATGAAGCTGAAGTGGAATCGATGATTGACTACGGAGAGAACAAAGAAGACGAAGTTGAAGTGGAGCAGGCTCATTCTGTCGAAGAAGTTTTGCCCTCTGAGCATAATGTCCCCGAAGATGCTGTCGACGATGAAACTACTGCTTCCACTGATCTTGAAATGAAGGAATCTCACTCAGCTCAGCCTCCAGAGAGTCCAGAGCCTCCTCCACTACCCAAAGACCCTCCTCCTGCTTCTCCTGTCGTATCAACAAACAAGCCTAGCATGTACGGTAATTTATCTGAATCTGATTCTTCTGAGACAGAGTCAGAAAGTCTCTCAGTTCCCCGGAAGAAACCCAACAGAGTGAGTGTCAAACAGACAAATGTGGTCATAACCAAAGTGACAGCCATAGATGCTCCAAATGTTGAAGAAGTTTCTGATTTTGAGAGCATTGCTACGAATGGTACAAACAATGAAAGGCCAAGAGGATATATTGTTCTAACAGATGAAGAGTTTAGTGAAAAAGTTATCTAAATCTTGCTTCTAAAACAGATATTATTATAATCTAGAGCTTTCCATGACATTGCGAACCTGCTTTTCGTTTTATTCGAAAATATTTTCTTGTTTTTATGTGGTTGTTTTCGAATAAAACGGACTATCAGACCGGATTAAATCAAAGCTGGATGAAAAAGAGAAAAATAGTGTTTTTTGTACCACTAAAATGAAAAGAATTTCTTTAATTGTCTTTTCATTAATTATTTGTAATCAGGTTTCTGGAAATTTCAGTACTAGGAGATTCCTAAACGCGAAATTCAAGGATGAAGTGCTTCCATTCTTAATTGGATTACCTGAAAAAATAAACAAGAATTTTCGGACGTTATTTTTCCACAAATTCAACCTTTACTCAAAAACTGAACTGGAGCGATATCTGGACAAACAAGGACCTGTCAAGGTTTATAATTAAACATTATCCAAAAATTGGATTGTAGAAATCTTATTCCACATAAGAAGAACAATCAATAAATTTCTTTAAATTCGTTATCGAAGATCACAGACGAAGATACGCAAATATTTCACCAGAATCCAAAGTTGCTGATGAAGCTGTTTTTGTGAGTGCCACCTTCACTTTTATATTCATTTTTTATTGTAGAATACAATTACAAGCATGAACTTGACTCAAGAGAAATGTGAACAAATTCTCAATTTCTCCAATAAAATATCTGATAACATAAAAGATAAAGCCAAAATCACAGTTTCTAAAGGTTGTGGCAAAAAATATTCTCTCAAAAGCCAATTGTATAAAAAGAAGATAAATTTGTATTCATTTTTTAAAATTACAAGAGTTGAATTTAGGAATTTAAATAATAAATTGATTATGAGAACAATTTTTTCGAATCTAAATTATTAGAGTACGAGGTTATGGCAAATTTCCATTGATTGGATAGGGAAGACAAAGTCAAAACTACTTTTTTATCATTAAAAGCAGCTCATTATATCTTTTTGACAAAAACAGCAAGAAAACTAGAAGAATGCTTAAAAACTCAATAATCGGTCTTGTGCTGCAAAAAACATATTTTCAGAATCCTGTTTTCAGTAGACCCAAGTTGTCAAGCTAGATAACGAATTTATTAATATAGAAATTAAGCAAAACATTTATGTTGTGCATTTGAATTCAAATTTCTAATTTCCTTAACATGAGTTTCATTATTCGAAAGTATATTAATCCTTTGTTTGCATTGGGCAATATTCTTTCAACACCATATTTGGGCCCCAGGTTCTTGATATTATATTAAGCGATCTCGACTACGTAATTCTATGACGTGAGATCGACATTCTTATTTAATTTTGGAAAACAATGACTGTTTAAAAATATCAATGTAATTTCTAATGCATGTTGTACAGCTATCTTAATTACTGAACTCCGTATCAAAAAATTGCACTTTTCCCTTTTGAAAGAAACAAATTTTTCACAACTGTATTGGAAAACAGGAAAATCTTTTATAAAACCCGTATAAACTACTGTTCGTTAAAGCAAATCCAACTACTTTTTTCTTCCCGGAATGTCGATATCCACTTCCCCAGGAGGGAACGAGGTCGAGGTTGTAATAGGCTGATTTACAGTATTTCTAAGAGCGTAAGGGAGAATACCCCCTTCAGTATTTCGAATTCTGGGACGATGGGTATTTCCAATGACGAGCTGATGAATTTCTGTTCCAGCCCTCACTTTGCAATCACAACAAGACCCAGCGACCATCGTCGTCGGACTCCATTTCCCATTTACCCTCCTGAGAACATCGACTTGTCTATATCTCTGAGTACAAGAACCCCAGCCAGAGAGGCAAAAATCATTCTCTTGGCAAACAAGTTCATTGAGAATCGGAGGGAAGTAATCATCTGGTAGTTTTCTCCAAGTCCAGCAAGCAGTACACAGATTGAGAAAGTCAGTTTCATCACTTTCTGCATCTCCTTTTTCTGCACAGCTAATCACAAACCTTTGTCCTGGAATATAATTATTATTAAATTGAAACTATAGTAGATTTTACCGATGATTTTGGTTCCATCACTAACGTTAGGGGTGCTTCTCTTCTTCCTTCCAAGCCCAAGCAAACTATTAATAAAAGCCACTTTGGCAGCGATCAAAGCTTCCAACGGATTTGGAGTTCCTGGGCTCACTGGCTGAGGGGCAGGGGTAGGAGCAGGAGCGGGATAGGAATATTGTGCCGGATATGTAAGGATCGGTTGAGGTTGACTGGGAGCTGGGAATTCACCGACTGCTTCTAAGATATCATATACTTGAGCAGTTACTCTTTGTCCATCAAGAACTGTTTGATATTGAGGTCCATTTGAGTCACTCAAAGAATTGATAACTTGCTGGGAATGTGAAGTTGCGGGGAATCTAGCGTAAGCTGGAACGTACTTCTCTCCCGCTTGGATTAACTGCCTCACATATACTGGGGTTATTGTCGGAGGGCCTCTGAGAACCCTTCTCCTGGTCATCCAGAATTTCCGACATCTGAGTGGATGAACATCCTTTAATTCCGGTAGAGGAAAGGAAAATCGAGATTGGAAATTTTGGGGGATAAATCCTATTTCTTTCAATCTGTAAAAGAGCAACGCAGCACACTGAATGCATTCTTCGGTGGTGCAATTGTAATCCATTCGATTCTAAAAGATAACATTGATCAGTCTTCAAAGAGATTCGCTTACTAGTGAATGAGAGTTGTAATCGTCTACAGTAAAATCCACAAAAGCAACAATAGCTTCTTCCACAGAAGCCGCCAAATATTTCGAATCATAAGCAATGCATCGATCGGAATTAGGAGGGATCACACAAGGACACTACAATCAATCACCTAATTATCACCTAATTAAACTAAATAAACCTACTTGTTGTACTGTATTCCCTTCATCAAATCTCTGTCTTAGTAACTCTCTGAAACTCACACTTGGACTTGTTTGAGTCTCCAAGACTCCAGTTCCAACTGTAACTGAATTTCCTTGACTAATGCATGAAGGCAACATTTCAGTTAATAAAAGTATCCATGAAAGTAGATTGATCATTTTCACTGCCACTGGAAGACCAGTGAGATATTAACAATCACATTAAAATCCTGCTCCTCCGATCTCCCGAATGAAAAAAGTTGAATAAAATTGGGTTTTCCTTTCTTAAAGTTACACTTGTGAAATTGTCAGTGATGTCTGTCCCAAATGATCTAATCTCCCTAGATCATCAATCAATTCTTTGTACTTTTAATGGCCTTCGAAATTTCAAAAAATATCACTTTACTCAACTATTTCGGAAAATGAACTACTTATGACTTCTAGTTACAAATAATTCATATCTGTACACGATTTACAACCACAAAAGAATGTAGGAAGATGGATTTTGGCAGAAGAAAAATGCGGAACGTGCAAGATCAAGCAATAGCTGATATGTTCAGACTGACTGTATGATAGCGATAATAACAGTAAAGCTAAGCATTTTTCCGCTGGTCATCAGAAGGGAGATCTGCGTTCGCCGAAAGAATCAAAGCAGCCATCCACTCTGCACGATCAGTTTCAGTAGGGGTGGTAAAAACATATAGACGGTTCATATGTCGGAGAGAGAAGGAGTGTTTCTCATTCAGTTGTTCGATCTCGCACCCAGATAGGGGAAGCATCGCAACAGCATTGTCTTCCTGGAATTTATCTAGTGAGTTTAATACGTACTAACTGATAACATCCTTACATCCTCATCAAGATACGAGTAAATGCAGAAGTTTTTCCTCAAGACGAAGTATCTGTTTAAAGTTTTTCCTGAAGGTCCTTTGAACTTCATGTGCCCGAATTTCACTACATCTTCCGTGTGAGCAGGAATTCCCAACAAGTCTTGTCGGACCCCAATCATTCGATTTTCCTTGTTCGCTGATTTATCCTGAAAACGGAATTTATGATCCGATTATGTTAATGGTTGGAAACTCACGTTGTATTGACGGACACATTCATTACAGATTCGGAGTCTCTTCGGATGGTGTCTCATCTGCCCGAAGCACTTTTTGCAATAACGTTGACCACATTTGTTACAACTAATACTAGACACAAACCACGAGAAATCAGTATCACACTTTGAACAGGATTTTTTTTCAGACCTTGGTGATGTTAGACTATTGTTAGACATGGAAGAAGTAAAGGATTTCTTTCTCTGATGAACTTCGCTGATGGCCAGCCAGATACTGTCGATTATTTCTTTTTTCTCTTGAGGGGATTCAGTGAAGAGCTCAACTCTGGTTGCAGGACCGTTATGACTATCAGACCCACGGATGTAGAAGGAATTTTCTCTTTCGAGATTGTCCCCATCACACAGTTGGGTGAATAGAGCATCAAAGATGGCACGTACCCTGAATTTGCCTCCAAGGGCAATTGACCGTTCACTAGCTACGAGTATGATATCATTGAAAACGAAAATATGTCGTTCTTCGACTTTGTCACTAGAAGATGAGATTTTCATCAATTTCGCTTTCTTTAATAATTCTCGACCAGGAGACACGAGTGAAATTGAATTTCCAAGGAGTTCTTGTACTTCGAGTACATTTCGATAACGGTCCTGAAAAAACAAAGTGAGGGTGAAGGAGGTAAATTATCAATTTGCTTACCAGTCTCCTCATCATCTCGTTAGCGTGGGATGCCGCTTCCAGAACGAGTTCAAGAGATTTCTCAGTGTCTGCATAATCAATGTCTTCAGGAGATAAGTATTTTAGATACTCCTTCAGTAGCAATTGATATCTCATCACTCTCTGAACAGGGCAGATCATATGGGACATTAGGGGGAGATTTTCGCACTCTGGCATTTTTTCATAGAGAGCGACAATATCTGCAAATTTCTTTTTCTTCTTCAAGCAGTCCTCAAAGAGCTGAATGGAGTTCTTGTAATTGTTGGTGTATTCAGAATACATTTTCATAAACGGAGCCTGCTTTTTAAAGATATCGCTTATCCTTCTCAGTGATTGCCATTCCCTCACTCTATTCAAGAGTTGGGGTAACAAGTGGTGGTTGTGGAATTGATAAAGACTAGAAATATTTGCAAATAGATTGGCCATTTGCTTCTTGTCGAGGATTTTCTCCTTCTCGACTTCGTTCCTGAATTTCTCTAAAAGTGACAACTTGGCAACATAACGAGCTTCAGAGTCGACAATTTCGTTGACAGCATGCAAGGCCTTTTCATGCTTTTGAAGTGACTGTGGTTTGATCTTTGGTACTTTTCCAGTGTCAGTGATGAGAGCAGAAACTGTATCAGCTATCTCTGAGAAATCTGAATGAGAATGACGGTCATCTTCAATCGAACGGAAGGACGGAGTCTTAGATGACCTTTGAGGACTGAAAATGAAATCCACTATTTGGGTCTTAACAGGGTAACAACTCACAGCATATGCTGAAAAGTAACAGCAGATTTGGAATCAGGTAACGCAAATCTTTTCCAAATGAGATCTTCATCGTCATTTTCATCTTCAGACAGATCGTTATCAGGTTGATTATTCAGTTTGATGGAGAATCCTCCATCAGGGCCTTTGTACTCGAGAAAAGCTCGGAATTTACACTTGGATTCTTGTCTAACTCCATTTACATACGTTTCTCGCCTTGTGTACCTGGAGCTGAAAGCCTTTGAAGATTTTGTACGAGTAACTGTAGTCCCGTCTGGATTCACAATGGTCTCAGTTGTTTCTGGAGGAGAATCAAAGATGGAAGGCTGTGTTCTCATTTTTGTGAAGAGATCTGGGAAAGTCTTCTGAAGTTGGTCTCTCTTTTGTACTAGGAGATTCATAAATTCATCATTTCTGTTAAGTAACGTTCCAGAGAAGATGTTCTGAAAGGATTATGATAAAAGTTACAGGACAATTAATTAACGTACTTCATTGTCAAAATGACTAGGAACTTGCGAATCATATTGAGTGTGTCTGAGACCACCCACGTCGCCGGTAAGAAACTCGGTCTTTTCCTCCAATTTGGCTTCCTTACCGTTGCAAAACTCGAGTCTCTTTGTATGTTGAGTGCAATTGACTTTCAATTTCCTTCTCTTTGTAATCCTGCTCTCCTCTTTTCCATCTGCGGATACTACGGTGTAAGTGACGACATGTACTTTGCAATTGTCTTCAGGATCAATTTCTTCTGACTAAAAATTTACTATTAACTCATAATTAATGAGTAATTCCAAATGAAACCTCTTCTATACTCTTGATTTCGCCTCCATCTAGATCGATATCTGGAGGTGCTTTGAATTTGTCAAACGTTTTCAACATAAAATCCGGAGCTGTAATAGCCATTCCAGCCATTTTCTAGAAATTAACTCATAAACAACGACAAATTTTCTTCCTGGAACAGCAATAAAAGTAACGCGTGTTGGAGGACACGAAATGAATTCCTGCCACGAACTTCCTGAGAATCATAGCAAGCCCGACAATTTCAAAAAGTGGGTAAAAATTCACGTCAAGATTAATCTAAGAAAAAGCAAAGTTGAAAAAAATTCTATAATTAAAGTTGTTTTTCTTATTTTCGTTATTGTAAGCATGTTTACTGTGGGACAAACATATTATAGAAGAGTATCTTGTCGATCAAGTTTCAGAGCAAAGCATGGAACACATCAAAGCCCATGACAGCGCGAAATTTAAATGGTCGTAAAAGAAGTTTTTTCTGACAAAAAATAAAGCTGAAGCAATTGACATTGAGTTTTATTGAATCCGGAAAAAAACAGAAAGCCGAAAAGATGGATATCAACAAAGCCGCAATTAAGTTTAAGAGATAAGAAAAATTGCAACTAGAAGAAAGATTTCAGACAAAAATATCATATGGAATGTGATGGGATTATTTTTTGAGATCCTTGAGAAAATATGCCGAGGTCAAATTTGCTGCAGGAGTACAAAGAAAATAGATAAAAAATTACGGATCGTATTTCAAGAGAGAGAGCGGGGTTAACAAAGAGTGCTGCGATTATCTATTTGGCCGTTCTAGATTTTCGTTAAATTCCACGAACTTTGAGGAATTTATCAGAGTAAATTAGCCATGAACTGGGATATTTGTTTTCTTTATTCAGGGTCATGGAATTTCGCTTATGGATCAGAAACCCTCCGGTCTAACAGGAAAACTATTTGTGCTTCATTTAGCAGGGATTCTGTTTTTCAAAAGTAACTATAATCGCTACGTAAATTGTTAGGACATGCTCTGTTAGACATCAATGTAAAGTCAAATGGTCTCCTGGTAAGAACGAAATCGAAAGCTGGAGTTTACGTGTCTAAATTTGGTCACGTCCACATCATGGTCAATTGCCCCTGGGCCTCTTCCCCGGGAGAGTTTTTGATGACTTTCAACAAAAGTTAGCTGTAGGCGGTAATCGTCCCGTGCCTGGCATTCCTATTCCCACGTACTAGTAAGAATCGTTAAACACGGAAGGCAGAATTCGTGGAGAGTCATTTAAATTCCAGACCTTCATTTTCATCGAACAAATGAAACAATTAAGTTGCCAGAATCTTTTTGCAAGACGTATGACACATCAAGTGTGTTCAAACTTCGCTCCAGAAACAAAAATAATTTTGTTAAACCCTTTGTTTGCCATGCCGAACATTCCCTAGGGTAGAAATGTGACAAAAAGACCAAAGAGTTGAAAAATGAAGCAACAGCATGAGGGAAAATTCCTCAGGCATTGTTTCGGCAAACTCGGAACCGAAACATTTACCTGGACCCGGTTTAGAGGAACATCTGCATTAAGAACAGTCTATAAAGAGAGATTGATTTTTTAAAAGAGCATAAAATGCTAATCTCCAAGGAAAATGCAGTCTAAAAAACACTAAAGACACAAATTGTCAGATTTTTAATAAAAACACATTTAGAAAAATCTCGAACGTGATGAGCACAATTTGGAGGACGCAGATGGTCAAGCTCCGGATTAATCAAATTATCGAACAAAAAGAGGTTTCCAAATATCGGGATGGAATGTTGAGGACAGGTCGGAAAAGAAAATCGATCGGAAAACCCGAAAAAAACCAAGCCCTGATAAAGGCGTGCTTTTCCGGTTGTTGTGATCTGACTCATCACTATTTCTGCTTCTGTTATGCTTACAACCTTCCATGAGACTTTACAAAAAGCCAAAAGAAATCAGGGGGCATGGAAAACGTCGAATGACAAAAACATAGATAATGGTTCGAGCGAGAAACACAATTCTACAAAAACGAGAAATTGGGCTAATCCTCTACGTTGACAGTTTATTCAAAAGACGTCTCCTGCTATCCTCAAGTAGCAAAACAGGAATGTAGGGGATATTGGGTTGGGGATAACAACGATAAATCCCGTTCAATTTTCCAAGCTTAACCGAGAAATGAATCGTTTGTGGACGGGAAAAAGACAAATCTCCCGAGTGCGTAAATCCGAATACAAAAGTTGAAAGTGCTAGACAGTGTGACACGCTCTTCCGAGGGAAAAATTGTTATATTTTCTTTGCTCTTGATGAAACGGATGAAAGCACAGCAAGACAACCCTTATATTGTTTTCGTGTCCTAGCACATGAGACTATCGATGACTAGCTGTTGTAATGATTAATAAAAAAGATCGATAAGTGTTCAAGTGAGAGAAGCGTCACTCACCTACACCATAATTCCGAACTGGTAATCCCTCTTGTAAACACAGCTCAGCGAACAGTTAGTGTATTTTGTGGAATGAGAAACCACTTCCCATCACGAAATTCGTTGATGAACCCACTCATTTCCAAGGACAAATGGAAATCCGTGTAAAAACCAATCTAGGATGGAAATAAAAGAGGTTTCTTCCACTTTTCCTACTATTGCAAACTTGATTACTGCCAAACAAATGTACTATAGAAGACCACGTCATTGATCAAGTTAGGAAGGGAAGCGTGGGCCACGTCAAAGCTCGCGATAATGGAACCTTGATTATCACAAAATGGGTTTTTGATCTTCAAAACGGAAATCAAACTGTTTTAGGTCCATCTTAAGGAGGACAAGGGTTAATCCTTTTTCCCATAAACAATCAGTCTGTCTGAAATCCAAATACGCAAAGTAAACAAAGTCAGGAACAAAACTGCCAACTTGAACTGTCAAAAGTTTGGAGAACTCTTAAATGGCAAGCAATCAATGTTTTCGCTATTGCTAGACAGTTAAGCAAAGGAGTGGCACCATCAACAAGGGTGGAAAGTAAAAATCTCTTTACAAAAGTGTTTTCAAGAGAGCTTATTGGATAAGTAGTATTGGTTTGTCAACAATATACCCAGAGGTCGAGTCAAAAGCAAAAAGATTGATCGGGGCGATAGACAGGAACAATGCCACATTGGTCAGCCGTCGGGGGATTCCTTCCATCAATTGTTGATTGATTTATTCATCTTTTCCCACAAGAAGCAGATTAGTCGCATTATCAACAGGTATTTAAAAATCATAAATTACCAAATAAAACCCAATCAATGCAAGTTAATTTTATTGTTTAAGCTGCAATCATGATATAAAAGATCATGTCAAGGATATGCTATCCTTTCTTAAACTAGACTCCTCACTTCCTTTTATTTATCCGGAAGATCTTAATTCTCTTCAACAGAGAGCTGCAATCATTGATCTATAGAATTTTCTGTTAGAATGCGTTTTTATTTCTGCAAATTATTGTTTAAACTTAATCAATGTACAAAGAAATTTTCTACTTTTTTCAAAACAAATAAATCTCATCTAACAAATGTACTTATTATTATTATTTATTTTGCAATAGCTGTGTTTCTAATGAAAATGGCCTTGTATTATTCGGACCAAAGGGAAATAGAAAGTTCTTTATTCCTTCATAAACGACCTATTGTCGAATACGTCATTCAGAAGATGAAAGAGTCGACAACCGAAAAAACCAAAACCTTGATCTATAAAGACGCTTTTGAGAAAGCTTTCATGGGGAATAGTGATGTAAGTAGGAATTACAGTTCCTATTACCCCGATTGGAACTACCTTTGTCGAAATCACTTCTCCAGCTGTACTTCCCGGTTACCTTCCAAGTTCATCTCACGTCTTAAGGTTGTGAAAACTTGTCAATTTTAATTAATTAATCTCCTTCCTGTTCAGGTGGCTCCTCAACACAAGATTCTAGTTTGTCCGATTACCGGTAACCTGGCTGCTTTTCTAAAGAAAACAGTCTGTTTTTTATTCGATGAAGAGACGAATGGCAATAAAACGTTCTCTGATGATTCTGCGGACGAGAACTTATGCAAGGAACGAAATAATGTAGATAACTTTAAAGATTTCGAGATCTTCTATCCAGAAGCTCCGGTTGGATGGAAGTACATTGCAATCGTGAGAGATCCTGTCGATCGATTCCTCTCGAGATTCTTGGCAGAATGTATAATGGGTCAAGAAAGCTGCTATGGATGTGGTGCAAATATGACTTGCTTCCTGGAGATGCAGAAAAATCTCTTCACTAAATTCCATAAAGACATAGATGCATATATAGAAGTAGGAGAGGTTGAAAGTTCTTTCTTGCCCCAAACATGGCACTGTGATTTTGACAAGCCTTTCGAAGAGGTCTTTTACTCCAGCAAAATCATCACAGCAGAAGAATCTGCAAATCGATTGATAGAGCTCTTCAGGTCACAGAATGTCTCCAGAAGTGCTCTGTGGAACATTGAAAATAGGTTCCAATTCAATGAAAACGAAGAAGCATCTCAGATCAAAGAATTTCTAGAAAAACGGTTTTATAGTAATGATTATTTAATAGAATTATTAGTATCATGTTATTATTGGGATTTTGTTATATTAAATTTCCCTTTCCCAAAATTGAGAAGCTTAAGAAAATAAAAATTTCAACTTTTTGAAGATTTTCTAAAAATCAAATTCAAAAGTGTCGAGAAATCTAGCATATTGAGATCCTACGATGAGGTTGAATTGAATTTTTCCACAGTGGATCGATAAATCTCCGAGCCATTCCCCGTAACATAAAACAAGATGCTTTATGTGTTCAACTCCTTGGAATATTGCCCATAAAATTTAAAAGATAACATCAAACTCCCTTTTTGATTTTTATTTTGAAGTCCTGTGTACTGTAGCTCGAAACCAGGTGCTAACTCCCCAAAGAAGAGCAGCTAGAATGTCAATCAACTCTATCACCTATCGTATTATAGCAGTCGTAAAAATATTTTTGTTGCTGTTTCGGCGGCATACTTTTGATTTTAGCGACAAATACAAGAGGTGCGTCAAACGGACCTGTAATGGCTTTGCGTGATTTACAACCACTCTAAGGCAAATTAATGATAACTCTTTCTCTCTTAGATTTATACTAGGTCCAGAAAATTCCTACAAAAACTTTTTCAACAATGATTTGTGGACTGACAGTCTGTAATTCCTTGTGGAGTTGAAGAAAAGAGCTTCCGCCGAGAATGAACATTAAAAAGACTAATTTTTCCGTTGTGGATTGATTTCCTTCTGACAGTTCCAGTCCGTTGAGAGACAATGTTTTGCGGTCTCCGAGTTGATGGGTAGACGACCTCCTGCCGAGAATCGCTTTCGGCCACCTATTTATCACTCTTGTTCTTACAACTAAGAAAATAAATCTAACTTCCATATTTCATCTTTTTTCGATGAGATTTGAAATCGCAAAACTGACTTTGTTGAGAAAATCGAGCATTTCGACATCTGAATGGAGATCCAGCCTCAGTACGGAAACTTTGCAAACATGCAAAATTTAAATGGCATTTCTATAACAGGAAAGTGGCTAATGTCGTTGAAATCGTTCAATTCCCCGAAGACACTCTTAAAATTTTATGAAATTACCTTTTTCTTCCAAATTTAAGTTTCCTTGATACGCCAAATTTATATAAATTTTATTGTCTCTTCTCTCCGACTCGTATAATGTTCTTCTGATTCACGTCGGAGATGCCGATTATCGTCTTGTTGATGAGTCGTAAAAGCAGAACAAGAAATGTTCTGCACCTCGGTCGGAGAGGGATTAAAAACAGTCCCGAGAAAAGCTTATCAGCACCCAAGATATAGCGGCATTTCTTTGAACTCCAAGTATCGGTAAATAGACGACGAAGTAACTAGTTCCATTAAAATAATACCCCTTCGTTTGAAATCTAGGTGTGATGGAATCAATTTCCTTCTCAAACTTGATCAATGATTGGCCATAAACTTTCATGGTTTATTTTTCTTTTCTCGGTTGTTGGTGGTCAGGTCTGAAGTGATAGACTTGGCATAACATGATGGCTTAGATGGAAAATGAGATAGCGTTTTCAGTAAACGGACGTCAAACATTTAATTTTGATTGATCATCATTGATAGTAATCAATGTGTATCCATCCTGCTAAAGTTGATTGCTGCCAGCTCCGCAGGAATTTGTCAGATTTTTAATTGGAGCGATTTGGCGATAAGATTTAATATATTGCTTTAGATTCGAAAAATATGTTTGGTGATAGTTTCGATACTCTACTTCCCCTAAAAATAAATTGTAAAAAGTGCGACCCTGGTTATAAAAGTAATAATAAGTGTGGCCATAAAATTGATGAATAGCTCCAGCCATGAGAAGAGACATTGTAATGAAAAACATTGCACCTTTTCATTGGCGGTTTCTTTTTCAAGGCAGGTTCCGATCCATGATCGTTTTGATGAATGGGATTCTAGCCAGATTCTCACATCAATTTCTTCCAAGGGCGTTTTTTGTAACTTTTTAGGCGGAAGTGTAATCCAAGATCTACCCCCATGACTACTTCCTGTCCCCCTATTGTTTATATTTAATGTTGACACCACCTGTAGAAAATTATACATATTTATCGCAGATAAAATGGATCGTGGCCGTGCTTCTGGTTGTCAGTTCTCTTATGTCGAAAGTCCGCCTCGATGATTAATTAATGTGCGAAAAATCTGATTGATGAGCGCAACTGCGCGACAACAGCCGCCGCGTCAATTTTCTACGGCGTTCCTCCTTGTTCTCTAGTTACGAGTAGGTCCTTTGGAAAAACAAAAATATGTATAAACTGCATATTTTATCACTCTCGACATGTAATTTGTTCGTTCCTACGGTCGAGAGGAAGCAATTTTCAGAGCTTAGTACAGTATTAGGCCGGAGGATCGAGCGTTTTGAGAGGGGATCAGCCGCGAACATGCACTCGATAGGAAAGTATTAAGCGGCTAATTTCGCTTTGTCGGTGATTCTTTGCTTTCCGGATGATCGTTTCCGTAAACCGCTTAAGAGCTTCAAATGGTTATATTAAATAAATAATAATGCTCTAATAGAGATAATCGCGTTTCCTTGCTCGCACGGCTTTCAACTGCTGATCCCCTGCCCAACCGTGACATAAATGTCCCAATTGTTGCTAGTCTTCATTTGTTTTTACCGCCTACTTTTAATTTCTTGAGATCGATTCATTAATCCGATTACCGAGTGTTTTCTGATTTCTCAAAGTTCTCTGCCGTGAGTGAAACCTGTTCGGCACGCGTTTTTGCACTATTTTCTTTTTCATCGCGACAAAAACGGTTGTCAGTATAAACTGGTAATCGGTTGCGACACATCTCTTAGATGATCCATCTCAAATTCCAAATTCCGGGGGGCTCGTCAAAAAAGCGAGCAATTGTCACTTCCCATTTAGGTCTTTACTTTGAGGCTCACCCATCTCATTTGTTAATTGGATTAACGCCTTATGATGTTTTCAAATTCGATAAGTCATGTCGATTTTGAATTTCCCAGAAAAATTAGTTAGTTATTCGACAGGGTAAGTCCTTAGACGCAAAAAACGCGATAAAGTTTTCTTAAACGGAAAAAACTAAACACTTTTGGCAGCAATTGTGGAACTGCTATTCAGGGCTCTACAATAATATCAAAATCCATAGAATTCGCTAGGTTTGAACTCGATGGATTTCAGTATTTGAGGGTACTTGACGAGTAAAGTCTGTTAAGCCTCACAAGAGTTTGGAATCTCTCAAGATGACTTTCCTGAAAGATTGGAACGAAATTCCTCGAAATATTACATGTCACAGTAGATGTGATACTAAGAAGCCTGTAAGGGTAAAAGACGATCGATTCGAAATCGAATACTGTTAATTCAGATTTCCAGTTATATTTTAAGATCTGTCCAATCAAAATTCGGTTCAAGTAAATATCTTTTTCGCTTTGTAAATTTATGCAAGAACTTCTCCCCCACCCTGTATCCTTACTTCGAGTTTCAATCACTTTTTCAGTGGCACATTCTATCGGCGTCAATAGGCCGTCATTTATTTGGTCGCACATAAATCTTCTGGCCGGAATTTATGTATTTGAATGACTTGGTGTAATTTGAACAATTTATGCGTTTACTGTGAGGATCACTACTTTTACGACCCTCGATTGTGGTCGTCAAAGCGCAAGCTCTCATAATCAAGGGAAATAGAGTCCCGTTTATCATTTCGCAGGTACCTAGTGTTGCTTATCCGTCGAAAAACACTTATAGGGCGGTCACAATCAACTATTTCAAAAGCTTGTCAAATAAGATGAATCGCTAACGGCAAATGCCAATTCATCGTCCGGGCTGTTGCAATTCCTGCTGTCTCCCTGTGTTTGTGAAGCTCATCAATCTTTGCGTCAACGGCCGACTGCCATTCATTACCGTCGTTAATCTCGACTCAGGATCAAGTCTGCTTGTTTCCAGGTTTCGAGACATGTTTCATCCTGGCCATTTGTACATGTCTTCTGTAAACTCCGCCTTCGAAGGACGCACTAGTGTTCTCGGGTGAATGACAGACGGGACCCTGGTCTTTCTTCCAGCAGCATACTCTCTTTGAAGGATGACTGACAAAAGTCGGTCGTGTCTTTGATGTTTGTAAGAAACACGATATATCTGGTCGCCCTCATCTGGGCCCTTCATTGACTTTGTTCCGACAGTTAATCGCGCACGTCCTGTGCCATTCCCTGTCATTGTTGATTGGCATTCGTCCTTCTTCCGCGGCATTTACTTTATCTTGTCATTTTTTATTCATTAACTCGAGAAACTGTGAAGATGATTGAATCGTGTGCGATTTCCCCTCAGTTAATCTTGCCCAGATTAGAGCGAGAGGTCGAGTTTTCCCATTATCTCTTTTGACGAGTTGTCATTTATCCTCTCCCCATCTTCGTGTTTATCTGGAAATACTCAGAGTCACCCTTTTAGAATCCCTTGCAGCTTTCGTAGCTGCCTATTCTTGCTCCAGAATGGTCTCTGTTCAACAACAACAATCGCAATACATCACGGATTTTAACTCTCCAATGTCATCGGTTAGTTTTACTTTTAAAGTCGCCGATTCTCTTTGTGTTTTTTAAAAACATTCCCAAATGAGTCTTTTTGAAATGTGTATCATAAATCTCAGATTTTAACTACTCACAGTTGGAGCTTATTTTCTCCAGACTGTCACATTGGTCGTTTATGAAACGATTGCGCATAAATTTCCAAATATTCACGACCATCGTTGTCATTCATCTACCAGCTGGCAGGCTTTATCCGACAATGAATCTTCTGTTAAGATATTTGTGTACCTTTGATCATTAAGCAATCCTATTTATGTGATAGATGGCTCTTTGTTTTTCTTTGACTCCCACTTTCAAGTACCGCTACTATCGTCCTTTGCGCGTACCGACGTTTATGCCGACGATTGAACTGATTTATGGCCAACTTTTTTGACAGTCTAACATGAGAATTATTTATGCGCCATGTGTTCCGCATTGTTGATGGATGACCACTTTCTTTTTATTTTTTCTTCAAGTGACTTGTTTCCTGAACAGAAACAAGACCCTTGTCGATCGTAATCTAATGACCATTGCCATTGTCAGCCATTGTTTGTAACATTTCACACCTTGAATCTGCACTCCCGCCGGGTCATTCTACATCCATCGTTCGAGATCGAACGTCCTTTTGATGCTGTTTTGGTGGAGCCACTTATGGGACATAAGTGCCGAAAATACTCAAGTGAGGCGCATAATTGTCTCTCCGACACTCAAGTCTAACGAGTGCGCAAACCCTGGACTCAGACCCTGATTATATGAAGAGCAGCCACTTTTCAAGTGTTGTGTGTTTGCTTCGACGATTCTTTATTGTAAAGAGAAGATGCTCTTCACTCCTCTTTGAAGTCACTTCTGATTGAGTAGTGCCTCAAAACTTTGAACAAGTGTTCTGAGGTGGCACTCTGGAAATCACTCCTTCTTTAGGGAAAATAAATCTCACTTTGAAACCTTTCGTGTTGAGACTGACCTTTCTTTAACTTTTCCTTTTCAGATGGACAAGAGCCCCCTTGCCATGCTCGAAAAAACTTGTGAAACCATCGGCTTGCCAGATACCCCAGCCAAAAAGACCTCTCCCAAACCTAAAGACATCTCCCCATCAAATGATAATAAAAAGAAGGATTGCGAAACAATAGTCACTAAAAGCCCGCGTTTGAACCCGATTCCCTGTGTTGATAAGAAGGTAATTAATTTTATTATTGTTTTGATCGTTAATGGGAATTGCAGGGCGTTACTGGCTGTGAGCCGAGTACATCAATGGCTCCGACAATGTTCCCGGGGAACCCGATGATGCAGCGTTGCTTCCCTTATCCTCCTCCACCTCCAATGATGGCTGGAGGTCCATTGGGGTACCCAGGAATGATGAATCCTTTTCTCATGCAGCCGTTTATGCCTCCTTCATCAATTCCTCCCATGATGATGACCCCTCACATGCCAAATGGCCGTCCTTGCACCACCGTGGGCTGTCAAACTTGTGCTGCATATTCAATGGCTCAGTTTATGCCGACTCCTGATGTCATGTCGCAACTTTCCTTCTTATCTGCCCTATCGAACGCTCAAGCGACTTCTAATATGAACATGGGAGCTTCTAGCACGGGTAAACATATTTGCAACTACAATGGAGGTAACGGACCTTGTGGCAAAACATTTGCTTCCGAAGCAGAACACTTGGCTCATCTAAAAAGTCACGTTACGGAAACGGAGCAAAAGTCCTCTGGAAACACTTCAAGAAATACTACTCCTCCTTCGGACAAAAAGATTTCCAGTCCGAAGACAGCAACAAGTAGATTCCATCCCTACATGAAAGATCAAACCCCGACTTCGAGTTCTTCTACGGCACTCAATCAATCCAACAACGCCATGATGGCAGCAGCTCAGATGCAAGCAATGCTGATGAGTATGGGGATGATGCCTCCCATGTCGATGCCACCAATGACATCTGCTCCGGGAATGCCTTTCCCTGGAATGCCCGGAGGTCCCCAATTCAATCCTGCGGCCTTCCAGGCCATGATGGCTGCTCAACGAGGTCCTCATTAATTACTGTATATTCTAATTCAGAGAATTCAAGCGGGTTTTATTTGCTTCCTTGCCGTGGTCAACATCAGTCTCTTGTTGCTCGATCATTCCTGAAGTCCTGGCCTTTATTGTCACCAGAAGTGCTCAGAGTCTGTTTTTGACTGTGCTAAATCATGAAATTTATTTTAGACAGGTTGCACAGAAATAAAAAATGACAGATTTTTCTTTTTTCGCAGATGGAATTTCGGAAGCTCAAAGAAAAGTCGTTTACTTCGGATGAGAAATTGCCAGAATGGCAGAAATCGGGTCTGATAAATGGGGCTGCCGGCTCCCAATAAATCTCAAAACTGTCGAAAACAGACAATGTTCAATGTGTTGGAATAATTAGGCTTATTGCTGGCCATTGCCAACATTACTTTTATCTCGATTTGCTTGCGCACAAATTAGTTTACATAACAAAGAGTGTCTGGTCTCTTTTCCTTTGATGTTGCCGGCACTTGTCAGCTTGATTTGAATCAAGAGATAAAATAATACTAATGACCACCGTGCATGTCTCCCTGATTGACAGGTCCCTTTCCGATTTGGGAGCTAGCAATTATCGACTTGAAGACTAATACAAATATGATAGGGAATCATGCAAGCGTTCAGAACCAGAGAGATTATCCCGGCTTATCCATACCCGAACAAGAGCTGGATTTGCCCAGCGAGGTTGTTGACACGGCGGATTAGAGTTACTTGAGCTTGATCTTATCGCGGGATTTGACAAACAGTCTTCTTTTTCGGCAAGAGACAAGTGCTAATAACTAATCAACAAGAAGTGTCTCTTCCATTCTTGATGTAATCCTCTTTTCCTACTTAAGCTGCACTTGAAATCCAAGTCCGCTCAAAGTAAACTAAAAGGAAGAAGTGATTCGAGTAGATGGACATAAGAGGCTCCGTATCTGCAAATTAATTGACCATGGGGGTTTGTCACAAAGCGCAAACTGAATTCTCTCCGCGAAATACCTAATGATCGTAATAATCCTGGTTATCTCCGAGGGGTAAATGAAAAATCGTAACAAGATCAATCGAAGAGAAAAACAAAATTACACAAGGTGGGGGAGAAGTTCTTGCATAAATTTACAAAGCGAAAAAGATATTTACTTGAACCGAATTTTGATTGGACAGATCTTAAAATATAACTGGAAATCTGAATTAACAGTATTCGATTTCAAATCGATCGTCTTTTACCCTTACAGGCTTCTTAGTATCACGTCTACTGTGACACGTAATATTTCCAGAGGAATTTCGTTCCAATCTTTCAGGAAAGTCATCTTGAGAGATTCCAAACTCTTGTGAGGCTTAACAGACTTTACTCTTCAAGTACCCTCAAATACTGAAATCCATCGAGTTCAAACCTAGCGAATTCTATGGATTTTGATATTATTGTAGAGTCCTGAATAGCAGTTCCACAATTGCTGCCAAAAGTGTTTAGTTCTTTCCGTTTAAGAAAACTTTATCGCGTTTTTTGCGTCTAAGGACTTTCACTCACTCCGTAGAATGATAATTACCCTATTAAAATTGTTTTCCCTACTTTGTCTAACATTATAAATCTATTTAATGTGTATCGATCTGTTGTGAAAGAGCATATTACATAGTGGGTTCTTGAAAACAGTGTGAATCCTGCCAAAACCTATGATAGGACCCTTTGCTGAAGCCAGGACGGTATCTTCTTTGTTCTGTCACTTCCTATCAGCACCCGTCAGTAGGAGGAAAGAGTTATGGTGGCTGTAAACGCCAAGACCCGCCAGTTGCGGATGACTGACTTTTTATGGGCGCCAATAAACGCGTTTACGATCCAGCACGCAGAAAGACAATTTTATTGAGACTATTTGATGGATCAAAGTTATGTGCTTTTTGATGTGCATTAAAGCTCATTTAGCTCTTCAAAGGGACCGATGGCAAATTGTTCCTTCACAATTGAGTGGAAAAGGTTATAAATCACTAAAAAATCTATATCCAGCAGGATGTCATTGATCAATGTCGCTATCTTCATGAATTAGCCAGTGGTTGGGATCGCCGAATACCCTAGTGATGGACTGCTGTCCAATCAGTCATTTATCCTTGCCACTGGGCTTTGAGAAACCCACTCAATCACTGATCATAACTCTGGTGGCAATCACCAAGGAATCGACCGGGGCCGATCGCTCATTAATCAAGATAAATCACGTCTCGCCTAAAGGAAGCTGTCAGCAGAACGGACAGTCAGTCATCTGTCAATTCTACTGTGCTTCTTTTCCTCCGGATTGTTGATGAGGACAATAGATGGATGGATTGGACAAAGAGAAGCGACATCCAGTCGAAGCCGCCCTGACAATTGACGACGAGCATTGTGAATTCAGAGGTAATTTATCATCGGCCTGTCCGCAGAGGCATTTTTCTGTTTGTTTATCACCAGAGGCACTACTTGTTTGACAAACGGCTCAAGGGATATGACAAGAAAACTAGCAACTGTGATGGAGGAATTGAATTCAATTCATTCTGGGAATTAAATCCACAATCACCTTGAGTCTTTTGCACAAATTCGTTTTGAAAGGACAATTTTGACTCTTTCAAGCTTTGTCATCTTGATTGAATGTCAAACTTCGCCTTCAAAAGGAATTGTATTTTGTGTCAGTCAAGTGAACAAAAGGGCAGCGTCTTTCACATGAGCACCAATTAAAATGAGATCCGTTAATTTAATTCGAATTCCGCCCAGAAACCAGATAATGGTTGAACAATACCGCCCTGGTCAAAAGACCAGAAAGCAGTGTAATTTGCTCTTATTGTTCCTTTCTTGTCCAAACATGGTTCAGTTTCCGAACCACCTGCAGAGTTGCGTCATGTTTCCTACTTGAACTCCATCACAAAGCATTCGGTCAGAAATGTTTGGAAAAATAATGTACATTACAATGCAGTCATTCGGCTAGAACCCCATCGATCATCTGCCACCACAACAAAGACCAGCAAAATCGACTTGGGGGAAATGGCTCTCGTGGGATAGGTCCTCAGTCAAACTCATTTATCCACCCGTCCACATAAAATATATTTACAAACTCGACCAAGTTGGTGCTCACTTGATGACGGATGAAGAAATCCCACCGCAAGTTCTTTCCGAAAACCAATTTATCATCTTCAAACTATCCGATGCGTCCTCAAGTCAATATCTAAAGTATCAAAATACTCTTACAAACGGTTGTCTCAGAAAACCGGGCACATTGAGGAACTCCAATCATCGAATCACTTGAATTCAGTCGAAATCTTCACTCAAAAATTGTTACAAGCCTTTCCAATATACTATCTGCTTAACAATGGACTCATAAGAACTGGTGTACATTCACGACCAGAGGATCTCCTTGTGTTTTTCTTGTCTTGCCATTTTTAATAAATCAGCATCCCTATCAAATTGTAAATTTCCAGTGATGAAATAAGGTATCCTTTTCACTTGATGGAGTTGCTATCAGCGATGATCCATTGATATCCAAAGAGAATTTAGCCATAGCAACTAAAGCTCAAACTATATTTTACTAATGGACAAATAAAAGCTAAGAACTTTCATTTTCTTAAGGATAATCTTTCAAACTCTAATGGTTATAGAATTTCTCATTCTATTCATTAACATTTCTTAACAAAAAAGGAAAAATGTGAAGGTCTGCTTGATTTAGAAAATGAATTATATTATGGACTTTCAACAAGTGCATAATAATTCCAAAATTACCCTTTTAGCAAGATATCAACGAGAAATCTACTTTTAATAGTTTAATTGAGATAAATAAACTAAAAACAAGCTAATTTCTAGTGATGAAGTCAAAAAATGCTTTCAATCGCACTTCTTCTAAGCGGTTTTACTCCAGGTATCTTTTTCGCCATTTTAAGTCAAAGTATTTTTCTTTTATGTCTCAAAATCATGTCAATCACTTCTATAAGGGGTCATTCAATTAATTATTTTACCGATACCGATTTTGATTCCACAGTCATGACGAAAAGTAGGTTTTGATAATTATTTTATCTAGGCAGTTCACTTGCTTATAGAATTTGTCCAGAATAAAAAAAAACAAAGACCATGTAACAAACATTTAAAAAAGTAAAAGTCAATTACAAAGTCAGAGGATTTCAAACCGGATATTTCGTAATCAAGAAATACTCCTTGTAAATTGGTCTTGTGCTTTTACAACGAAATTTAGTGCGCGCAATTTTCTTTGTTTCAATCTAATGTTTGTTAGCCATTGAGAGGAAGACATGACTGGAAAATAAATTTGAATAATGTTAAGTCGTGCACATTAAATTTCATTGAACAATATACCGAAATTGACCATAAAGGTCATGTCTTTGATTGCGAAATATTTGGTTTAACATCCAATAAATACTTTTGCTTTTTACATCACTTGGTATGAGTTGCTTAATTTTTTAATTTGAAATCTTTTATATGAAAATCTTTAATAATCAAAATCCGTTACTTTTAGATTTCTTTCAAATTTACTCTGAAATTCTCTTTGGATCTTCTTGTGCATGATTAATAGATGTTTTGAAGGCCATGGAATGCACATTGAAAATGCAAAGTAACGCTAAATCACACCTTTTTCAAATTGTTTCATATATAAATTTCTGTCGAATTGTCAATGGATATTGTTGATATCTTCAGTAGTAGGGAAAAGCGGGTAGATCTTACATTAATATAAACATGTATCAGTAGCACACGTATTCACAAAGGATCTATATGAAGTCCATATGATGTTAGTAGATGACTCAAGAAACTGGTTTCATTTGCGCAATGACTTATTACTACTATTCGTTCCACAAAACCTAAGTTTAGTTCAAATAGCTGAATAATTCAAATATGTAAATATGTTTACTTTTCTAAGACAATTTGATCCGCGAACGACCGTCTCGACGACCCCGGTTTAAATCAAATCGAGCAACGAAATAATATTTAATTGATCTTCTACAACAAAATTTGAGCTAAATATTAGAAAATTTCCACGGTATCACAGATTTAGAAACACTTTAAGAAAGGGGCAAGTTTAATCCTCATCATCTAGAGAATTCCCGTTGAATGTGATGGAAGAACTCGATCAAGCTGTGGCTCTTTTCAGTTCTGTCCTCAATCAGTCGAGTAGTGAATAAATGTCTTCTATGGCTGTCTTCTCTGGAAAGGATAACAGTTGATCAGTAAATCAATGGTAAAACGTACCGAATTGTAACAACAGGAGCAAAATAACCAGCACGAGCACTTTGAAGACTACGAATAACCGTAAGGAGGGCTTCACTGTAAGGATTCTCTCGTTGTTGAATCGTTAACTGAAATGCTCCATTAGGAATTGATGGTCGGCAAAAGCAACAAACCTCTTCGTCAATGTGGCCAAACCCATTGACCCCAAAACAATACTCAATTAATTGAGGATTCGTCCTTACAGTGACGTACAAGTAAACAAAATTACCCGTGTCCAGCAGATACATTCCTCCTTGACTCACGCTTTCATAGGACAATGGGAGTCGTGTAGGAAGATCCTTGCTTCCAGGAGTTAACTCATGGACAGGGTATAACGAGGGATAAAGCTCCAAGGTTATTGCCTCGATGGGGGCATTTCTGAAGAACAACATCATTGCTACTTGTTCGTCAGTGGTAATTCCAGTAGATGAATTGGCAGCGAAGGTCCGGTGCTTCAGGAGTCCTAATACGTATTTGGCAAAGTGTTTGAGCTGCATTGCTTCCTGAGAATACACCCAACCAGATTGTAGACGCTGGATCTTGTTGTAGCTGCCAAAGGCATCGACAGCTGCATTAATGATCCCTTCGCGAGAATCTGCCAAATCACCGCCACTCATAGGTCTTTCACTAGCTGCAAAGAGTCAAGTCAACGCATTCTAGCAAACTTAAAGATCATACCCATTTTCGACAGCAATGCAGCGGATGCTTGAAGATCGAAGCTATCATATATCTGTCGAAGATCATTCACGATCGGTAAGCACATAGTGTGAACCCTGATTCGACGATCTCCTCGACTAGAAGTATAGAGGAGAGCTGCCTGGAAGCAAACAGCCTGTTGTCCTGCCAGACTTTCTTCCACTTGTATTTGAACTCCGAGAGCAGCATCGGGACTCACGGTAGGGAGTGCCAGTAGATCTGTTGATCGAACAAAGAAGTTTCCGTAGAATGTGTGGAGGGAGACTCCACGAGAACAGCGAATTCGTAATACAGCTTCAAAACCTATCTTTCTTGTAAGGTAACGGTTGAAGAACTTTTCAAATCGTTTGACTTGCGGAATATTCCGAAGAGCATGGAAATTAGGAAAATGATAAACCGTTCCGCCGCTAACCTTTGACATTTCAGCTGGAACAAATGTCATTAATTAACGTCATGTGGTAAAAACAAACCTAAAGTAGCTAGATCAATGGTAGCATTCCTTCCAAAAGCAAACAGATCATATGAAACTTGTTTTCCGACGGATTCCAGTGCCAGTCGTTTGTAGAAATCAGTCGCTGGACCGAAGTTTTGGGTTTTGCTATCCTTAGTTTCACGATTCTTCAAGGCACCAGCTCCAAGATTTGGCAATTTCGCTTGCATCACAGTTATTCGTCCACCGACTTCATTTATCAGTGAGAAAGCCATTTGTAAAGCTGATCCCAGGCAATTTGAATCCTCAGTCGTGCCTTCTTCAAATAACCCAGGTAAGGATTGAACGAACGATTCAACAGACTTCCTGAAAGCCTTCAGCTTGACAACGAGCCCGCTGTGGACAGGAATAAACGGATCATCGACTTCTGGAGAAATCATATGCCTTGGCTTATCTTCTCCTTCAAGGAATTGAAACCAGTGCATTACTGAGTCCACACACATGAATCCTATGAGTGTTTGATCTCCACCAGGCAGTAAATCCAACGATATAAGAAACTGTTCGGCAAAAATATGCAGGTATCCACTCTCAATGGCTGTCTTGGACACATCAAGCACGAAGAAATAGCAGGCAGGTTGGGGTGGTCGAAGCATGTAATCAGAAGTAGCGATGAACTCAACCGTATTATATTGAATCTCGGGCCTAGAAGTAGGATCAGCATATTGTTCCTTGTTGGGGTCGTAATAGAAATCATCGGGGACTGAAAATCAACGACTCTCAAATACAATTACAATGGAAACTCACTGTCATTTGAGCGATAGCATATATTGCAACGCCAATGACGACTATCAGGCAAATAAATATATGGGTTGATGTAAGCTCGACAATAACGACACCGAACAATCGTTGCTTTTATCACATGCAGGTTCTTTTGATCCCGAAATGGGTGTAATGTTAATCCAAGAGGTAATCTGCACTCTTTCATTAAGTTCGGGGTTTCAGGAATCGCGGCAACAGTACATCGGAAGATTCTGAACCGATATTGGAAACAAAAACATCAATACGAAAAACTTACTCCGGATTATTAGGGAGCCATGAATTGCAAACACCTGCAGGCAGCCCTGGAGTTTCATTCCGAGCACTGTTCGAATTAGCGTATTGATATGAATTTCCTTGTGAATGGTTTAGTCGTTGGATGTTATTAACTGGTTGCGGAACAGAATTCTGTTGCTGTGGAATATGTCCTGGTTGATAACTCTGCGTTTGAGGAGCGGAATTCTGCTGTTGGGGAGCACGTCCTGGTTGATAACTTTGGGTTTGGGGAACGGAATTCGGCTGTTGTGCAGCACGTTCTTGTTGGTAATTTTGCATCTGAGGGACGGAATTCGGTTGTTGTGGAATGTAATTCTGCGGTGCTTGCTTTACTTGTTGTTGGGGAACGAACATTTGTTGTTGTTGAGGAACAAAATTCTGCTGCTGCGGTAATTGCTTTGTCTGTTGATGGTTCTGCTGTTGAGGGGCATATCCCTGTTGTTGTGGTGCTGGTGGTTGAGGAGAATTTGAATATTGCGACGATCCATAGTGGATCTGATTATGCATTCCCTGTTGTTGAAATCCATAATTCGGCTGATATTGTGGATAACCGTTATTCATGTCGCCAACCAGACCTGAAACAAGTTTATAAAAATCAATCAAATCACGAATGACGGAGAGATGAAGCGCATAGATATATGAAATAGGGATGGATACCGACTGAAAACTGCGAGAATGAATGCGCAAACGTTGGTTTGCTATACGTTTCTTTGGCAAAACGTTCACAGTAGCAAACGAAGTTTCCCCTTTTGCCGTCTGCACGATTGTCCAATCTGTCTTTTTGAATTACCGGAGAAGCTGACTTTTGTTTCGTGATTTTACTGTCTTTAGCGTGTTGTGATGGAACTTGTATTAATTGACAAGTATTGAGCGATGGGAAGTAGAAAGAACGAAGACAATAATGATTTTTCGGAAATTTCTGTTGGAAAAGAGTTGATTACGCTCATTTTTACGAATAGTTTCATATTTATCTTAGACGTTAACTGAGTTTCTAAATTCACAATGTGCGTCGGGTTCGTGGATAGAACAACATTGTATATAATTTGGTTTCAGTATTAGTCATGGAGCCCTATATGTCAGATTCTCTCTACTCAAAGTCCCCTCCGTATTCGACGATCAAAAGCCCTGCTTTCGACGAAATACTGAATGATTTATCAATGAAAATGGTGACTGTGCCGTCGTTGGCATCTGCAGATTCTCCGTTGGGATTCGAGAACAGTTCCCCGACAACTTCGAATTCCCTAGGAACCAGCATCTCTTCCCCTGTGATCCCTCCTTATGGGAACTACCACATTTCTACGGGTTACAATTTGTCTCCGGGTAACAACCATTGTCTTGAACAGGTTTATTCCAAGTCTTCCCCCATATGGAGCCGGCAAGAACAAGATGAGGAGAATGACCATGTGTCTGCCTTCGAAGTCCCGAGTATTGCTGAATATGGACCAGTTCCTCCCGGCGGCAAATGGAGCAAGTTCCGGGTTGGAGGTTGGTTTCTGTTCCAGGCAATGGTTGGTCTAATTTGTTAATTTAGGAAGGGTATCCGGCTTCCCACTTACCCTCCCAGTGTCGCTCACCATGCTTTCGTTGTCGAACAATGAAATTACTGTTATTCCTGATAGTGTCGCAAATATGAAGCACCTCACCTTTTTGAATTTCTCGAATAACTTGCTCAAGAATCTTCCCAAGGCCCTCGGAGAATTGATCAATCTTGAAACTTTGATTCTCACGAACAACTTGATCGAATCTGTCCCTTATGATCACTGCAAACTAGCTTCACTGGTGACTTACGGTAGGACTATAGTGGTTATATAACGCACAATTTGTTCATCTTAGATCTAACTGGAAATCCTTTGAATCCACAGATGAGTAAATTTTACCAAGGTCCAGAGTGCACTGCCAGCTTTATTTCGAAATTAGCGGCTCTATTTGTTCCTGAGACTCCGCCATGTCCCGCTCAACGCCACTGGTGTTTCAATAAGGAGAATACGATTCCAGGGGTTCCTGTCTTTGATGTCATGAGTTATAATATCCTGTTCGAATGCTATGCTACTTCTCGCCAGTACCCGTACTGTCCTACTTATGCATTAGGGTGGAATTACCGTCTAGGAAAGATCCTCGATACCATTGCTGAGCAATCTCCCCAGATCTTAGCACTTCAGGAAGTAGGCTTTAGTGTTTTTCACAAGATTCTTCTGCCAATGTTCGAAAAACAAGGATATAGCGGACTGTTTGTTCCAAAGAGTCGTTATCGTTCTGGCTCCACTACTGGTATCGATGGATCCGCTCTCTTTTGGAAGACAGATCGGTTCGTTACTTTTAAGTATATAATAACTACTTCCGTTGCTTTCAGTTTCACTTATGTTCAGCACGAAATCGTCGAGTTTGCTAATGCTAGTGCTGAGAATGCCATTGGAGAATGTAAGGAGAAGATGTTGAATCGGGTGATGCCCCACGATAATGTCGCCCTCATCGTTGTTCTCCAACCGACCCAGGAATTGCTGGACGGCGGAGAGGTCAAGTGCAATAAGATGCTCCCTATTGTTGCCTGTTCTACTCACATGTTCTGGAACCCTGACTTCTGTGATGTGAAATTAATTCAAACCATGATTTTACTGAAGAGTATCACCAAGATAGCTAAAAGCGTTGCTGGAAAAGACGGAACCACCGACGATGTCCCGATTCTGATTATGGGTGACTTCAACTCCCTTCCTGATTCCGGCGTATATCAATATCTCAGCCGTGGTCATATAGAACGTACGCACAAGGAATTCAAGGAATTTGTTTTCTCCGATTTGAGTCACCTCTGTGATGACAACGACCCTAACGCTTACTTCTACAAGCATTCCTTGCATCTCAAGTCCTGTATCGACTCTTCCAAACTTCTGTTCACCAACCACACTTCGTCGTTCACTGGAATGATCGATTACATCTTCGTCAACTCCAAGGTCCTCTGCAACATGGGGTACTTGCACTTTGACACTGACTGGGTCCACACCAACAACATCGTCGGATTCCCGAACGAACACATTCCTTCTGACCACATTCCAATTGCTGCTCGACTCGGTGTCATCGACCGTGATTCCAAGAATTTAGTTGAGAATATCCTTAAAAAAGCTATTTCGAAAAATTCTTAACCCTTATCAATGAATTTACGGGTTTTTTGTTATATGCAATTATAGAAACAGATCTCTTCCGGTTTGAATTTTCTCTGTTGTTGATAAAACTCGGAATTAATTAAGCTAAATTTCCTACAGCAAAACATCCAAAAAGGACGTATTTTGAAGTCTTTCCATTTGTGGCATCTGATTTAATTCTTTCTTGACGTAAAGCAAGGATAATCCCCAGGCATCGGCTCTGTTAGGCCTAGTCAGTCCCAAATATCAAGCCCATTACCCCATGTCCGTCCTTCCCGAGGCGGTTTTGTAGTTGACTTCTCTGGTTTCCTTTAAAGCAGCGATAAAACCTGACTTCAAACTCATGGTCTTAGAAATTTCGATTTCTACAACTATTTTTATTACTGTAGGCTGTGTTGTTACAATTCTCGTCATAACTATGTACATACTTATTGAGAAATTGAAATCTATCAAGAGAAAGAGATCCGTTAACTACCAATCCACGTAAGTCTTTGAGTTCGCACTGTAAAAAATCTAAGGTCTTCAGAGACAACATTATAAGTATCTCTGGAATCAGCCAACAGATGAACACGCAGAATACCGGAAATGTCGCGAATTTCGCCCAACCTGCAGGGTCCGTTACTCCGCCTAAGCCTGCAAGATCTTTCAGCGGTCAGTTTTGTGCTAAAAAGGTTTCGCCGGCTTCTCGGAAACTAGCAAAGATCAATTCTCAAATAATCTTGTTCAACGGACAACCACATATCCTTACGGAACAGCTTCATCGGAGACTCTCCCGAGCTGAAATTTTCGATTGCAAACCTTCCAACTAACCTTCTGGGTATTTCAGACCGGTCAAGTCACGTCGAACGTCATCACTGTAATTTGCGTTTATCCTTGGGATTAGAAACACCTCCAACATGTCCTGTATTTCCTATCAGTAAATAAGTGATCATTCATGCTTTATCAATACAAAAACCAGAAAATACTAAGTTTAAGTTATTTGCGGTGCAATAAAAATAAAATATTTATGATTATCTGAACAAGTGGACTTTAATATCGATGGAAACCAAAAATACTGTTAGATAAGTTGGAATGTCTGGATTTAAATTCTTCAGACGTAATAATAATTTGGATTCTATTTTCATCCAGACGTAAAAGCTATAATCCATAATTTGTTTCACACAAATAGCACTCATCCGGTATTTAGATGATTGCGAAAGACAGCTGATCCCTCATAGATATTTCACGTCATCAATAACACGATGAATTTTTAATGCCACAATCCAGTCTGAAATCAACATTCCAAAGCTACGTCATAGAATTTGCAGTCCGGATATTGTATCATTCAAATTGCACTCAACCTCATTCCTTGTTTTTTTCAGTTTTAAACATTCTTCCATGAAAAATGCTTTTATTTAACGAAACAGTTTATGAATAACTGCACCAAATTACTAAAAGAAAATTTTAATTCTGGAAAAATCTAAGCTATCGATGGCTTTAGTTTCTATTCGTCTTTTCTGAATTTCACAAAATACTCACTTTAATCTTGTGGAAGTGTCTTGCTTTAAATAAACTCACGATGCAGATTTTCTGTATACATAAATATTAAATCAAAATCCTCTTGTTGAGATAAAACGGGATACGAAAGAAAATCCCTAAGATCACAATTTTCACGCAACTGAGGTGCTGGAAACGACTTATCCGGCTCAAACAAAAGAGAAATGATCTAAAAGTTTTCATTTCAAGACCCAGCCTAAACAATTCTAGAAAAATATTTTGATTCCTCAGATAAGCAACGTTGTCACAACCTATTTCGTTATTTCTGTACAATTAGGGTCTTCCTATGGGATGAATGCCATCTTCTAGATACGGATTTTGATTTGTGATGTTCTATCAACCTTGGAATTTTTGAATATTCATTCAAGATAAATCTTCAAATGTTTCTAACTTTTATTCAACATTGAATTTATAAATACAAATCTGATTAGTAAGTTTTAACTAATTCTGGTTATCCAACAGTCACGGGTTCACTGGAATCACTATTACTACCGTTCTCTTCATCCAATGCCTTGCAGAGCTCTTTCAGTCTCTGTTTCAGTATGGGGACTTCTCTGAGTTTCCGTTCGACTTCTTCCTTTTCATCTGCAAATGAAAGCCGCTGATTGACGGAATTATCCATGAGAGTAAATTTGTAGCTTCCTTCTCCATCGTATTTGAGCAAGTGGGTATGGAATTTCCTGAAATATCGAAAACTAATATGTTCATTATCTCCAGAGAAACTAACCATAAAGTGGGCCTATGAGTGACAGTTAGAAGAGTTATTCCTTGGTCCTTGATTGCTGAGTAGATTTTGTCTTCCACATCGATTGAGACGGCACTAGTGCATTCATCGAGGAGGGCGTACTGGGGAGAATGATAGAAGACTCTGGCCAAGCCCATTCTTTGTTTTTCTCCTCCAGAAAGTACATCCATCCAGTCGTTCTGAACATCCCATCCCCCTTCTCTCTCAACAATGTGAACCAGATGGACAATTTTGAGGATTTGTAAAAGATCTGTGTCTGTGATTCCCTTTTCTCTCATCTGTTGGACAGTGTCAGGATAGATCACTTGATCTCTCAATGTTCCTAAGGTCATGTAAGGTCTCTGTGGAATATAATACATTTGCTTCTTTGGTGGAGCCTTCAGTCTTCCTCTGTAAACAGGCCACAGTCCACCAAGAATACGGAAAAGGGAGCTCTTTCCACAGCCGTTAGGACCCGTGATCAAGACATGCATGCCTGGTGTAATCTAAAAACAAAAATAATATTGTTTTGATTTCGTCTTTTTAGGACTTTTACCTTTATTGACATGTTTCTAACAACCACATCTCCATTTGGAGTCACGATGGGCACGTTGATAAGCTCAATCTCCCCTGAGCTGAGTTCCTTTTTGCCTAAAAGTAACTTTGATGATAAAATACTAAAAATAACCTCACCATCAATAATAGAAGTGTCGAAACGTTCTCCATCTTCGAGGGATTCTGCAGCGTTAACAGTGGTTCTTTGGTAGACTCCTTTGTTGACATCGTCCATGACCTTGAACATGTTGTGGACTCGAGAAGTGTATCCAGCTAACTCCGTTACTTCCTTGTACGAAGTCATTAGTCTTTCTGCTGCATCTGCTGATGAATATAGTAAGTTCTTGGCGGTAGCGAATCCTCTAGTTCTCTCACTAACACCTCCATCTGGTTCAGCATCTGGGAAATTTAACTTATTACCAGTAAAACTTTTCCAACACTTACCTAACCTGGCGTTGTTGGAGAAGAGGATGGGAATGGCAATCATAGTCATTCCTGTTCCTGACCAGACGTACTTCATCAAGAATTGCTCAATCATGATGTAGACGATCCTCTTGGTGTAGATCAGCTTTGTCTGGATGTTCAGGTTCTTGAAGGCTTTGGAGAGAAGGTTGTGCTCTGCTTCATGACCACCATAGAACGCAATTTCCTCAGCATTAGCGATGATTCTTGAGTGAAGATATCGTAGATGCCCTTTTCTATGAGCTTCTTCTGCAACCATATCCCCGAACCTGGGGGAGATTAACTTCAGAATCTGTGCTGTTCCAGTGACGACGAAGGCAGCCATGATCATCGGGAATCCTATGGTTCCTCCGGCTTCTCTTGACTGGGCATAGTTAATCAGGGTCAGGCTAAATTTACGACGATTATCTTTAACTTGAGAGGGGAAGAACTCACGTAATTAAGGCAATGTCGAAGATTGGCTTTGTCAGATGGGAGTACAGATGAGCTACAGAAGAGCAAAACATGGTGATATCTTCTGTCAGACACTGGTCTGCATTTAGAAGACGACTATCCAAATTACTGACTTTGTAGTAGACTTGATTCTTGAAATACTCATTGTAGGCGAAGTTGGTCAGCCTCATCTTGAACGCCAGACCTAAGTAGCTTTCAAAGAACCTAATCATGGAATTGATAAAAGTGGCTGGAATTGCCACAAATAACCATTTGGACATCTGATAGACAAATTTCTGAATATCTCTTTGGACAATGGTCTTGACGATTCGACCTTCTAGAGCAGCAACATAGATAGACAAAAATGTCCTGATCATCAAGATAACAGAATGAATGACTAAAGTAATTTTTGATTTTCGTAATTCGAAGGAAAATCTTACAAATTATACCGGCTTCTTTTGTGAATAATCCGGGGATCATAATTTTGAACAAAAACCGTAATTGAGAAAAGAACTTCCTGTTGATAACATGTTTTCCTTTTTCTTTGGATTTACGGACAGCTAAAGTTATAAAGAAAGTCGAATCTGGATAAATAGAAATGTTTTACCTGGATTATTCTGTCGGATTCTGGAGTAGATATTGAAAAGCACAATCAACCCTGCCGTGGACAAGACAGTATACTTGGCTCGACGTCGGAACTTGGGGTCGAAAGCCAGCATCAGAAGTTTGGATTGGACACTCATCTTGCCCAGAGCTGTAAGAAGAATGAAATAAGCTGTTGATCAATCACTAATTGTGTAATCGAAATGGGAAAACACGTTCTGATGAAAGGGACAAAATTGACCGCCCGCAAACCGGTTAACCTAGAGCCAGAGGGGCAACAAGGTACTGGCTTCCAGAAGTTGACTGAATGAACGCCAGACACAGTTTTTAGAGCCCAAGGGACGAAAGTACAAGCATAGTCTGCAGGATGGATTGTGTGATAAGACTACGTTCAATGACTAGAATCGATTGCAAGGACCAATTGATCGATTATGGAGATTATGGATACTCAAGTGTCATAATTCACAATCCTAATACTTTGAATGTGTATCTGGTCCGAACAAATTCCAAAGAGAATAAAGATGAGTTCAGAACATACTAATCTTTGAAAAACAACAGGAAGTTATTTCGACATTGATTTTTGTGGAACCTTAAACAACTATTGATAAAAAAACAAGCTCCGTCATGTTGAAGATAGAAAAGTTAAATGGAAAGCTATGAAAACGGTTCATGTTGATGTTAGAATAAGAGAACATAACTGTTTGTCTCGAAGTTTCATTTAATCAATTATAATTTCGACATTTAAGAATATAAATTAGTACCAAAAATTTAAATTGCTTTTTATTTTGTAAACAAAAATATCGATGGCAGAATATCCAACTGATGGACGTTTTTTCATCTTTCTTGGACTATACGATTATTTTTATGGGAATAAAGATAATTGAATTTCCCCTCCTCATCAACGTATCTATGAACTCAAAACAATAAATTCAACATAATTCACACATCAATCAAGGTGCAGAAATTTCGTCAATATAAGCTTCCTCTAAATGAACCATAAAGAGAACAATTAACCTATTTTACAATAACTAACTGAAAGATGTAGCAAATCCCTATCATTAAAATTCTGTTGGCATTCACTACTCATATTAAATATCATTGAGTTTCATATCTGGCATTTTTAAAAGATTTATTTGAGAGCAAAAATAAACTTCATTATTATTCATTCTAGATAAATTATATTTAAATATTTAAAAAAATATTGTTCATGATACTTTATTCATTTGATGGTTCAAATTCGAGCAATATAACTTCAAATTGACGAGAAAAGATTAATTATTGTCAGTATGTAAATTAAAAGTATTGAAACAAACCTTTCCGACTGCATTATGAATGATTTATATTATGTTTTGGTTACTCAACCATCTCATTTCCTTTTTGATTCATTGCCATATTCTTGGGCAAAGTCAATATTCATGACTTTGTCGATGAATATTTGCAAATTTCTAACCGTTTTGCATTCTCTTTTTGGATGCATGAAAAAGACTAGAGTCTGAAGATAATGAAGATGGATATACGATATCCAAAATTTTAGAAAACACTTGTGGTAAAAATCAATACTGAAGAATTAGAAATTTCCAGAAGGTTAGAATCGGCCAATGATAGATTAATTATGAAAGAATTTAAAAAGTACATACAATTTAACATTCTGTTATGGACATCTTTTTAACAATCAACAATAAGCAGTTATCTTAATTTTTGGTAAAGTGACTTTAAATCGAAATTTAAACTTGTCTAATTTGTTCTTGTTCTTAATATTTTCATATATTGTTTCCCTACATATTTTTTCAATATCTAAAGCTTCACAATCTATATTGACTTTGTGATTTTACTCTTATATTACAGAGATCGAGAGTTTGAAGACGTCATATTGGACTTGGATAGAGCGCAGCTAGGGAGTTGAGTCCTTCGGAAAGTTTCTAGTTTAAATTCAAGGAAATTGAGTGCGTCTCCCGATATATCATTATTGGATGCAGATGCAATTTGCCACAGAGAAACGAAATATTGTACTCACCGGTGCTGCAGCCAATTCATTCCCAAATCCTGTAACCAGGTGTTCACCTTTGTCTTTTCTGTCCTATTCAGCCGGAGAATGAATCTAGGGTGTTTTTAATCTTGTTTCCAACGTTAAAATTGTAATGTAGTTAAGATAGCGAATAAAATTCAAATTGATTTAATCGGTATTCTAAAAACTGAAAATATTCAACAATGTTGTTTGGGCGTTGGTTTCCGAAAAACAAAAGAATGTTGAACATTGTTGTAAAGTTTCCGTCTGCAAAAAATAAATTTCGACATATATTTCCTTAGAGACCGATAAGACGTGATTTTCCTACAGGAGGTGCATTATCTATCCAATAGAAGGATGTTTTGTTAGACAGTGTTCTACCGCCAGATTACCTGTTTTATAAAAATGTGAGTAATGATGAGATCGTACCTGCAGTTTTTTCGGATCAACAGGATTATGTTGAGCAGGAGCAGAGCTGTCAATTTTAAATTAATTCGAATCCAAAAACCGAACGGTTTGAGTTTCGAAATCGGGGAAGTTTGCTTTTCTAAACATGTATTAAGACAATGCGTGTGACTCACTGGTGGAACTCCCACCACGAAAGATTGCAAGACAGTAAGTTCTCATCAGCAATGGAGAACTGGCGCTAAAATTATTACTTTTTTGCGTCGTGTTGTTTTATCTATTTTTATAATTTTCTGACGTCAATCTTTTCTGATTTTAAGAAATTTATGTAAATCGGGTGATTCGAAGATTTTAAAAAATCAATAGGTCTGAAGAACCTCATTGTATCCTATTCAATCGCGCCATAATTTAATATAGTTATTTCTTAAGATTTTTCATATGCAAGCGAAAACACCGATTGTAATTTCCTGGAAATTCCCTAACCTTCCGAGATTGTTATTTTCATCGTGGTTTGATCGTTTTTATCGTTTTACAACGAAATCGACAATTTTCCAGACAGGTTAAAGCAGAACTCTTTGATTCCATCATGTTTGTTCAAGGAAGAGGCCAATTTTATTTTTCCAGCGTTTTGTTATTCCATTTCATCCCAAGATTGCATCTAGATAACGTGAGCTCTATTCGAAACTCTAGCTATATAATTTTGGTTCAATTTCTAGCTGACATTAGATCTATCCTTGAGAGATTACGGATCTGAGCGGGAGGCAGATGCCCACTCGCTCTCTCGTAACAGAAACATTGGCAAGCTCTCGAAAATCGCTGTTCCCACGGATGGAAGAGTAATCTGCTATGGGATTTGCCGGATGTAATGACGCACACGAGGTGTCTATTATTTCCCCTTTAGTTATTCATAGCAAGTTGATTTTTCTGATTGGCAACTCTGCGTCAGGTGGCTGGCATTCAGGAAAAGCAACAGCTTGACCTTTTTGTTTATTTGCCGTAAAAGAAATGGAATTCTTGCCGTCGCCGAAAATCAGATGAGTCAATGTATTTTATTGCCAGTCAACTCGCTTATGCCAGTAATCTCTGCTTTAATCTTGTTCAAGACACAAAGTTTTTTGCTAACAACATTTTCGGTTCACTATTTTCTCAATTTTGTTGCATTGTGCAACTGAGCGTAAGTAAGCCAATAACTGGAGCAAGAGCTGGTAGTGTCGCATCTCCCCGGGTCCATGAAAAGCAAGCTATGTGCTCAAATGACCCACAACTATGGCTTCTTCATTTTTCTTGTTTCTGCTCTTTGCCATGCTTTGCTTATGTTTCTTTTTCTGTACCCCGAGAGACAATAAGCGTGGCTACAATTGAGTTGCACATGCTACTACACTAGTTATATTGCCAGAGACAACCCGACTTTCTTAGCTTTAAAGCTATCTATGTCGTGTGCGCGGCATTCAAAATTCTTGCTTCCGACTATGGATTGAATCGCGCACTAGCCCGGGACCCAGCAGGACACTTCATGTCAAGCCACCTGTGTATTAATGGCAAGAAGACCATTCTAATTTGCGAGAGTACCTATTCGCGGTCGGAACTCAATCCAGTCGATACTCCGCTATTTATTTTGCGCGGTTGTGGGTTATTGTTTGAAAAATACGTATTCCTGTCCAATTCCGTTGTTGCCTTTCTTTTGTTCGTGTCTCATTGAAACATTTTTTCTCCACTTGCACTGGATTGCAATTGCATTTTGTCATTTGCCGCCACATCGAGTTTTTTTATTCTTTCCGCGGCAAAGACAGTAGGAGGTCTGGCCATCACCCGGGTGGAAGGTCGCGCATTCGAATTGGGAATGCTCTAATGCTACTTGAAACTCAAGGTAGTTTACCGACTTCACGTCTTTCTCACTATCTACTCACCTTTCTTTTCTCATTGGGTCGCTTCTATTGAAAATAGCGTGAGTATTTACCGTTTACCACGTTGAACCGTTTGGTTTTTGCTGTTCTTTTCCCTGATTACTCATTCAGGTGTGCATATTTCCTTGAATTTATATATGAAACCCTTATTCGAAACGCAGTTGTTTGTTTATCGAATTGTTTCAAATGCACCTGCCACTTTGTCACCTGCATTTATGCTCTTAAGTCATAAATTCCTCGTGCGTGTTAATACCTCATTTTAAAAATTATGTATTCTCGTGTTTATGTCTTCACACTGGAGACTCGGATAATTTTCCGTGCTAGAAGATTTCTTATTCATTCTTACTTTTTACTTTCCAGGCTACGATCAGGGATGAGTTCTTTAAGTGGCGTTTTGACTACCACTGCTGGTTTACTTCTTTTGGCTGCATATTTCAATGGAGCTTCTGCAGCTGATGTTGACCTCAGTAACAAAGCCGGATCTAAGGTTTGTGTCGGCAAAATCTGTGAGTTTACTTATTTATTATTGATGGGTTTTATTTCAACGCCTTTTCAGGTGACGATTCTACCGTTTTCTATTATTTTGAATGCTGTGGAACCATTTACGATGAGTGCTGTTTCAAGCTGCAGACTTGGGTTCTGGTTGTCTTGATCGTCGCTGGAGTCCTCGTCCTTCTTGGGGCCATTGGTGGATTCGTGAAGTGTATTTGCTGCTGTGACAACCGCTAAATTAATCTGCAAACGCGTGGGCCACTGCCAGTTAAACCCGCCTAATTGCTTTTGCAAAAGCTTCTTCTTGTTTAATTTGGCAATATAATCGCCACGCCACAAACATTGCCTAGACCGTTTTTGTCCGGGACTATTTCGTATGCACTGCTTTTGCAAGTTTCTCCTGTATAATTTGTAAATTCCTCTACTTCAATGATATGCAGGATGCATTGTAGTCAGGTTATTTTTATTTTTGAACTCTAAGCTGCTTGTAATAAAATTATAAAATTTTTGGTTGTAGCGTATTTCTGAGATCTAATGATTGTTTTCCTGTTCTGCGTGTTTTTTCTTCGGGACTCGATGGAATGACGCATGGACAACTCGGTCGTGGAGAGTCTGGAGTGACCTTGCATTATGTCCAATGATTTTCCGAAGGACACTCAATTGGGAGTCACTGATGGGCACATGCCTATGAAGAATGGTCCAAGTGACACATTCGGCATAGGGAGCTGTGGTTAAGGACCCATCGTAGGAGTAGTAGGAATGTTTTTCTGAAAACTTAATAGTAGTGAGTACTTCATGTGCTTGTTTACCTGGTAGAAGCTGTGTCAAGTCGAAATGGCCAATGACTGGTGCCTTTTTGTCCTCATTCTCTAACGCTCTATTCACTGCATCAATGATAGGAACTAAGACCGGATTTTCCTCTTCGTGAGCCTATAGTTGCAGAATTTCTTCGAAAGGCAAAAGACTGACAAACTTACATCTAGGAAAATGGCTAGAACAGTAAATCCGTCGCAGTGGTGCATTGCTTCTTGTCTCGTTCTCAGGGCTTTATTCCAGAAGACACAGTGAATCTTTAAAGAACTTCTATAAAGGGTATTAAGTGTATGGACTTACCTCTCCTGCAAAGTATTTCCCATCAATACAATGTTCACTACCTTTATTGCTCGTGTCGCTCCAATGAATGTGAAATTGCCATAATCGGTAATCAGCGTCTGGCTTCAGATGAGAGGCCGAGATTGAGCTTTCACAGTCCTCTTTGCAAACACAGAGGAACCCAGTTCTTGTTATCTACAATTGCCTTCAATTACCAAATTAGCCAACATTAGTAGAAATAGTTTACCTTGACATATTCAGCATCCCCGATTTGGTAATGGACTTTGAGAGAAGAACCCTTTAGTAACTTATTTTGAACGACAATATCTTTAGTGATGTTAATAGGACTCTGGTGTTCTGGAAGGACAGATTAACAGAAGCCAGAAAATACACTTACTTTTTTTCTTGGTAGACTCTTTTTTCTTCTCGGAATTATGCCTTTCTACCGACATAAATTCCTATAAATATAGAAGCCTTGTTAAACTAGATGCGAAAAAATTCAACTGCCGCTACTGCCAACGGCACTCAGACTAAGCATCGGAAAGATTCTCTCCCAAGCCTCACGCCCTTTTATGTCTATGAGTCGAACAGAATACGTAAAAAATGAAAGACGAGCTACAAGTTTAAAAATAGAATAAAATTACAAAAACATTAAAGAAAATAATGTGGTTTTTTGGTCTCGGGATCAAGTATAAAATTCTAGACAGTTCACCTTTTTCTTACGGTTAAATAAAGAATAATTAAGAACTTAGACACTATAGTAAACAAATTAAGACATTCAATTTCAATCGAAATTTCTGAGGCTGTGTTGATGAAAACAACTTTATTAAAAATTTATTTACTCTTGAAAGGATTTAAAATAATGAAAATTGTAAGCAGGATTTTTTAATTTTCTAGGTACATTTTACCAAGAGAGAAAAATAACAATAAGACTTCGGGAAATGTCATATGTTTGATTTCTGAACTAATATGGAAATGTACAAAGATCAGGTGTGTTAAAAATAGAAAGGTCCATTTTTCCTCAGGCACTTGGACTCAAACTTTTATGATTATTTACATTTACTGAGAAATTTATAATTATTTTAACTTCGGTCGAGAAAAGTGACATTAACATACAAAAAACACGTTTTCAAAATTGGTATTTGTGGGAGTACCGGTTTGACATCTGATTAGTTTGGTCTTGGTTGTTGGATAACTTATCGCTATACGATATAAGCATACGGTCTGGTGGAGAGGTTACTGCCCCCGAACTCCTGTTCGAATTTGCTCTGAATCAACAGTCTGTACTGGGCTTGGGCTGAGTTCCTTCTGAAGCTTTCGGGTCTAGGGGTAATTGGACGTTCGATTACTTCTGTTAATAATTCTGAGGCTCCAGAATAGGAACAAAGCATTCTGTAACAGCAAAAGCCCGCGATAACTGCAAGAATACTTTGTTATTAAGCTGGTAGATTACCTCACCTGCTATGACGATGAGTACAACACCAGCTATCAGAATAATAATAACAATAACAAGGAAATTAATCGATAATTCAGACTCGTCAACTGGAATAATTTCTGGCTTTTCAAAATCATCAATGCCAACTAGATCCATGGCTGCTGGGAAAATAAACTGCCAGGAAGCAAACAAGATTTGGACTCGTTAGAGACCTTAGGGAGATTATCAAGACGGCAGTGCTCTTTTTAAATAGGATTGATCGAAAATGGCTGTTGCATGGAAGAATATTAATCCAGATTGACGTCTGTACCGCCCCCTACCAGGTATTTCCTTTCAGTGTTGACCTTCGTTGTGAATTTAGCAGATGAATCTTAGAATTCTGTTGCAAATCTAATTTTGGCTCCATTAAAGGTCACATCCTTCGGCAAAATATTAAATGCTATGGAGAATCTTACCAAGAACCAAATAAAAACCCGGATTTTTATTTCAAAAAAATATTCTGAAAAAAGTCTTTCAGTTTGCAAATAATCCTGACAATCTCGTTTCCTGCATAACGGACTTTGGTTTATTACCAATAGTTAATTTGTCATCTTATCAAGTTGCCATTAAGTGAACTAATGCCCAAATATCCTTAGGCAACTTGCGTAAGTGTAAGCAAAATAAACCAATAAGGTGAAACTGACTCAGTATTGAAACCGTCGTGTCAAAGTAGTTCACATCATCTAGTTTTTTACCGTCTTCTTATGAATCATCAGAATTATCCCAGGGAAAGTAGGAAACCTTTAAAAATTCATGGGAGTTCCTACATTTGGCTTCCCCAAAGCATTTTCTTCATCATAACAACTTTATTTCTCTTTGCAATTGCTCTATAGTAACGTTCGGATTACTAAATCACGTCTTCTTGTTGTATAGAAGAGATCAAATATCACCTCGTTATCGTCCATAATCCTAATATTGACACATCTATGAGTAATATCTTTCGAACAAATTTGCGGACGTCAAGAGTGAAATCCAGACTACCAATCTTCTGTTTAATTCTGGTGTCAGTGGAAAATTCCTTACTTAACGACCTGGATTCACTAAAATATTGCTGTATGAAAGCACTGTAAAAATCTATGTTCATACTAAAGTTTACTTCTAAAGTGTTGTGTTCTTTCTTAGAATTCTTTTCGTATTTCTTTTAAATATTATCCGTCAATATCTATTTAGATATCTGAAAACAAGAGGAATTAGGAGAAAATTGTTCAAAAATAAACCAAAATGAAAATAATATTTTCTTGCATGTTCCCTTATATCGAGGATTTGAAGCATGATTCATATTTTCTTCTAGTACTAAACTAACAAGGTCCTTCACTGTATATATGAGATAAAGATAATTCGCAAAAAACAATGTTTAAAAATAAGAAAACTTAATATATCACAATATCTATCCAATTAGTGTACTCGAAAGCCACAGATAATTTTTATCTTACACCTGAAAAGAATCAGGTTCCTATGATTCCTGTAATTTTATGACAAGAGTTGACTTCATGTTCTGCCACCAAGGAAAATTGATCTTAATTCATCTACATATGGAATTTTCCCGAAATTGCACTTAGTGTAAGAGATCATTCATCAATTTTTAAAGTGCAGAAAAATATTTATTAACTAGTAAACTCTTATCATAGCTAATTTACTTTATCCGATTCACTATAAACCTTCCTAAGATTAAAGAATTAATTACTCATCTTGGGATTTCGGCAATACAGAAGGACAGCTGTCTATATTTTGTAATTTCTCGGATCTTTATTAATTTCAAATGGAAGATCAGATTATTTAGTCAACAACAAGTTATTTAATCCGCGATAATTACCATCTTAGAATTATACAAAGCTAGAGACTATCATGAATTACTTTATTTTCGAAGTTTGCAGTGTTATTTGCAGTAACTGTAAATTCAAGAATGCCATTAAATTTCCCATATAAGTACATACTATAGTAACAAATTCAAATAACTGTTGAAAATAGAAAGTCGATCTTAAAAACGAAACTCCCTCAATTTCACTTTTACATTAGATTGATCTTGTTACAAAATTCCATCCATATTTAAGAGCATATGAGTTCATAATAACCGTCAACAATTCAGTGGAAAAATAATATCGTGTTGCAAGGCTTGGGTTTCTAAATTATCCAGATATTTGCCTATTAAACATTTGGACAGTAGTTTTAAGGATTGTATCCCTTAAAATGATCAATTTCTAATTTCTTAATAATATTTATTTTAATAGAGATTTCTGAAAGCATGTAAGCAGCAGGAAAATCCATAATTTTTTATTTGTGAATTTTTGCTTTTTTGTAATTTTTATGAAAATTTTAGAGAAAAAAATAGGGTATTGTATCCTCTAAGAAGTCAAATCTTTAAACTTTTAATCTGAAAGAGTATGTCTGGAGCTTTTAAGGGGAGCACATTCTCTCAAAATCTTTAATCTTTGTCTTTTTAATAATTGTTCCCTAAAGTATCTTTATGACAAAATTAAAGAGCTGGATTCCCCATGATGCTAGAATATTTATTTTTGGATTTAATTTTATTCCTGTGAACAGATGATCAAAGAACTAATAGGAATTGATTATTTTAAATTTGGTCTTTTATACTATTGGTCTTGTAAAAATTGGAAAAAACTTAAAGCAGTTAATAAAAACAGATTACATAATAATTCTTCGATCATTAGCTTAATGAAGATTATATGAAAATAATCCAAGGAAAATGAAATTGGCTGATCTCATGCAATGAATAACTTCCTACATATTTATCCTGTGGAAGTCTTCTTAAATGTTTGTGAAAGGCAGAAAAACGTTAGTAAGCTATAATCCTCTGTTTTTACTTCCATAATCTGAAGAAATTCCATCAAAGTTTTTTGAAAGAAATTGAAAGGTTTAGATTGTCGAGGATCTTCTCATTATTGATTATTTACTCCATATATTCAGCATAAATGTTTTTAGAGACCGTTGCATAAACAAAAAATTCTTTGATAATTTTTATTTTATTTCACCTATAAAGGAAATTGAAAGAATCATAAATCCTGAAAACGTTTTCTTCATCAGCATTTTATGAAAGATCATAAATGTTGTAGACAAAATTAGAAATACCTAGTTTTAGATCTTATCGAAGAACAAAATTTTCAATTTATATCTTACAAGAGAGTTTTGAAGAGATTTAGAGAAACTATGTCATTCTGAATTTTAGTTTGATCGGTAGATAAAGGTTTTTATAGAACTTTCAAAGGATTTAACCTTTCAAGAATTGATAACTTCTAATTTTGAGTCTGCTGTGTTCTACAAAGAAATCTTAAGAAAGAGCAAAGTAGTTTTCTGAAGATTCTAACTTATTGTATTTTGAACTACACAGAAAGGGAAGACAGGATAGTGTCGAGAACATTCAAATTTCTGGATTTTCCAGGTACTATCCACGTGATTTCAATTTGAAATGAAAAATAATTAAAATAGTGCATAATATCGAGAAAATCTAGATTTTCCAAGCACTATTCACATCATTTTAATTAAAAAACGCAAGAGGATAATGAGTTTCTTGAGCAGCAACAAGGACTTCTCAGAAACACTTGCAAGAAAGATAATATTAATCGGCACAAACGTCAAAGAATGCCTCTGGCTCTTCTCATTCAGCTCATCACAATTAAGTAAACCAGATTAACATTTAAAACCTGATTCGCTTTTAACGAGAAAACAAATGAACCATCTTTATTAACAGGAATCCACTCGAACAACTCTAGATGTATTAAGCTGGCAATTACCAGCATCTTCCTTTGATTTCATGACAGAATCAGTGTCTAAAGCCTTCGTGCTCTTCAATTGATTAGAGGGTTATTCTTCAAGCGAGGATTTTGAGAAATCAATTTTGACCATGTTTGAACATTTGTAGGGAGAATTGGTTAGTCTTTCTAGCATATATATCCCGATCTGAGGTGTTATTGTCGTTCATCAAATCAAGACCATCACACAGAAAAGGGTAAAGAGAAAAAATGTGAAAATCAGATTTTGACGTAGCATTATTGAAAGTAAATCTTATTCAGAAGGTGTATATTCATATTTAATTCACAAAGAATACGTTTATTAATAATAAACGCAAATTCGATCATGTTAATGCGAATAAAATGGAACAAGATCATAAGGGAGTTTCGGAAATCGATTAAAAGTGATGATGATAGTTTTCACATTCTCGATGAAGTGAAGGATGATTAGAAGTCCTAGATTACAACATATACAGTAAGAAAAGGATTAAAATGAATAATTACAAATTAGGAACAACAAGAAGAATAGAAAGAAATGAAAGATCCAACAAAAAGGTACAAAATGACAACAATCAGGGCTTCCGTGCGAGACCCAATTTCAGAAGAATGGTAAAGTAGGTCTGTTTTAATCCTAGCATTTGTTCTTTTCCGATTTTTTCATTCGTTTTTTCATTGATTTTTATGTTATTACTTTATTTACTTTTTATTTTTCTTAAATAACGCATACGACTCGAAGTAAATAGGTACTTTGGAACACAAAGAATGAAAGAATTAAGGATCTGAGATAAGTTTAATGAGGAACACTCCTTATAATAGCAAAGCGTCTCTTCATACTCAAGGTTTTAATGCAGAAACCTCATTAATTTTCTAAGCACTTGAAAATTCCCTTATCTAGAACTTGTCAGATATTGATTTTGGAGCTTATCTGTGATCCTTGATGAGAAAACTTTAAAGTTATCAAAACCTTATTGTCATTGATGGAAGGCTACTGAAAGGAATTTATGTCTCCAGTAATAATTTAGGAGTTTATATGGCCCGAATACTTGACCATGTTGTGGATAAATTTTGAAAAATTCCCTATAGTACATTTTATGAAATACTTAAGATTCTCATTGTATGTCTTAAAAAACCAGAGCCAGTAGTAGTCAATTCCACGTGATTGTTCATTTTTGATCGATCTGATCTCTCAGAAATTAATACGAAAAAACTGAAAACATCTCTACTTTATGTAAACAAGACAAATGAAAATTTTTTCGAATCAATTCGTTTTGTCCTAAACCAAGTAATTAAATTTTTTCAGTATATTATATTATCACCTAGCAACGGATGAAAAATCTCCATGAGCCACGACGTGTTTTGTATGTATGTAAGTTCCTTTCTTGACAATTGGTACACACGTCCGTACTGTGTTTCAGCCTAGGCTAATGGGCTGACGTCCGCCACGGGGTTTCGTATTTGTCGAGTGGGAACCACGGAGTTAACATATGGGACGCACAGCAGGTCTTGCCAAAACGCTTGTCATTCACGCGCGTACCTATATACTTTTAAGAATCTTCAGATTGTTGCATATTTTTTAGATTATTTTTACTGTAATAGACTTCTTTAATTTTACTTAAATGGAGGTAGAAGATCAGAAATTAATTTGTCGGGTTTGTGGTGATGTTGTAAGTTTTTTGTTGGAGAATATTGACGGAACTAAAATTTGCAACATTTAGGCGGCTGGAAATCATTATTCTCAAATTGTTTGCAATGGGTGCAAGGTAGCATAATTTTATTTTAATTCAATTTTAATAAGTTCTTTCTCAGGGATTTTTCCGGAGAAGTGTTTGGAGTAGAAGACAGTATTCTTGTCGATTTGGCGGGGATTGTGTTGTTATGAAAGGTTTGTTCTTTAATATTTGGAGCATTTAAAATTATCTTTTCTTTTATTCGATTAATTTTAGAATGTCGAAATGTATGTAGAAGCTGTAGATTAAAGAAATGCTTCGAAGTTGGGATGAACCCCGATGGTAGGATTCATTACTGTTCAGTAAAAAGAGATGCTATCTTTCAGCGGTCCAGCACGAAAGAGATAGGAATTTCCGAACCGACCAAACATCATCTAGTTCAGCTTTAATGAAAGTAAAGAAACCTTCACGTTCCATGAAATCTCAGACAGATGTCACATTATCTTCCAAATTAACTTGTAGCGGATCTCCTGGTTTTAAGAAAGAATCTGCAGATTATCTAACAGACCTTCCTTCCCCCTATCGTTGCGATAACTCAGAAGATGCTATTATTGCTCAATTAGTCTACAACGAGAGGAAGGCTTTCTCCATGAACGACGAAATCCCAATTAATCCAGAGATTCTGTCTAGAAGGGCCGATATTTCTTTTCAAGTAGCTTTCCTGAACCCATCATTAGTGTGCCATCGCTATCCGATGGAGTTCTCGCCGAAATCTATTCTAACTCCAGAGTTGCTGATAATTGGGTGGAGACGTCATTTTGTTTACTATATGGATTGGATCAGGACTTTTGACGAATTCAAATCCTTATGCTTATCCGATCAGTTAATTCTAGCAAGGTGTAGGCACACAGACCACGGTTGGTTTACTCATGGGTACAACACTATGCTTTGTGGGAGATACGGTATTTGTTTCGCTAACGGTGGATTTCATCCACATAGTACTGATAGTCAGTGGACAGAAAGGGATAAAAGAATGGGAGAGTTCTACGAATCACAGACAAAAATCGTGACGGATCATTTGATTGCCCCAATGATGGAACAGAAACTGGATTTTGCAGAGTACGTCATCCTCAAAGCGATATTTTTCTTCAGAGAAGGTATCGTAGTTGTTAAAACTTTAGTTGTAATAATGATTCTTTTCAGAACCTGGGATGACGCCTGAAGGCATGTGCATTGTTAAAGAAGCTAGAAAAAAGTATCTCCGGGCCCTCTATAAACACATAAAAAGCAAAGCTTCCACAGATGAAGCAGATAATTGGAGTAAATTCTCTACGGTTCTTTCATTTGTGACTGCTTTAACAGTAAGGACCTAATGTAATTAAAAAATAACCTTTATTACTTCCAGGCGCTAAAATCAATGATGGATGACAGGGTGATGATGAACAATTTTTTCAAAATAATCGAGTTCGACGGACTCATACTCGATGTACACAATGGAGAATTAAGCTCTATGTCTTGAGATTGATAATGTAGTTTATTTTACTTTGTAAATATAAAGTCTTACTTATTGCCCTCCATAGCATTGATTGACGAAATCTTGAAAGTTGGGACAATTGAGGATATCTACTCCGATTATGATGTAGAAATTCTGCAGAGCTTGTGCTAAACCAACGAGTACTGCATTGAGCAAATCAGGGGTGCACTAAAAGCACGACTATGAAGTTAACTGCATTGGATTACTATACTTACTCCGGTAATCTCAAGGCATAAAACTGACAATATACCATCAATTTGCGGATTCATGACGAACTGTTCCACAATGAATTGAATTAATCCGATCACCATATTGCAAGTGACACACATTATGATATCTGGGGGTCCATCTTTCATTTCTAGTGCATTCATCAAATGTCCAAGTTTTAAGTTATCTCCTGGAAAAATTTAACCTTCCTATTTACAGGGAATACCAAAAAATTAACATCTCGGACGTATTTTTTGGTATTCCCTGTAAAGAATAAAAAATAACTAGTTTACCGTAATCAGAACTGCAATTTCCTTTAAATGGTGTCATCAAGGCCATATCTTTATGGATGTCTGCTTTCATGTTTGTAAAGGATTCATATTCCCCTATTAATTTACAGATGGGGATATCCTCGAGGAAAGGGCAATTATGACAATTTCCCTTTCCTACTGCTCTGCAAACGGTACAGGCAAGGTGAGGATGGTCTGCATAAATTTGGTTCTGAGACTTCATCAAAGTCTCATATTCTCCAGCTTCCACAATAATATAGCATAAGAATAATACTATCCAGTAAAACACCTTCATTCTGCCGTTTCAAAAAATAATGAATGTTATAAGCCTGATTTAACGTTTCTCAAAGAGTTATCTATATGCATTAACTGATAAGAGCCAACGGCTTGAGCTATTCATTCCTCACAACTTTCATCTCATCAAAATAAATGAACAAGAACATTCCACTTGTTTCAATTTCTGAACCAAATATATTTTTGCAAAAGTTGCCTAATCAATTAAATAGCTCGGAAATTATTTAAAGCGATACTGAAAAGCTGATCTTGACTGCTTATTTTACTTCTCTTCATCCTCGGCCATCGTAGCTGGAGTTGAGCGTCCGAAACGAAGCATGACATCCTGGTCAATTGGGCTAGGCCGATTTCGGCTAAACCTAGAATTGGCTAATTACCGTATTTCTTGGGAGAAGGTTTCTAACCTGGTATAAAGAGAATCTTCAGACATTCTTTTGCCAAATCGGATATGTGGAGCCGAGAAAGCAGATGATCTCTTCCCGAAGCGAATCAGAGGAGCCGAATTTGGTCTCTTTCCGAATCGAATCAACGGGGCCGAATCCATGACTCTTTTCCCGAAGCGGATAAGAGGGGCAGAGTCGAAATTTGCCCTTCCAAATCGGATAAGAGGAGCAGAATCAAGACTTGCCCTTCCAAACCGAATAAGTGGAGCAGAGTCCGGAACAGCTCTTTTTCCGAAACGAATGAGAGGATTCATGGCCTAATGAGTATCATTAGTCAAGGTCATTAACCTTCAACTTACATTTCGGATTTCTCTCTCAACATCAGCAGAACGTTTGCCGAATCTTATCAGAGGATCATGGAGTCCTCCTCGTTTTTGGGTTTCGGAGTAGTAGTCATTAAACATTCGATTCAGAGGATTTCTCTTTTCATCTAAAAGTAACCAAAATAAAATCTCTGAATTTCGAATCACTCTGTCAGAAATGTTTTTAAAACCAAAAGTGGACTTACAATCTGCTTCAATCATCCGAATTTCAGAGGAATCGAAAGCTGCACAAATCGAGATAAGGCAGATGGAAGCAAAGAGAATCAAAAGGTTGATGGAACTCATTTTGAAAACGACTGAAAGAATAGTAACAGTGGGCCGAAAATGGCGCACTATGTGTGACCCTGAAAAGAATCCTATTGATGGGTAAGTTGCTTGCTTAAGGGTCTTAGAGTTCCGGGACAAATACGGTAAACACTATTTTTATAGATTGTCAACGTTACGAAAAAATTTGGGTATTTGGAAATTCCCAAATAGCAAAGTGATTCTGAAAGGAAGATAGTAAATGAAGTCTGAGAAGGCTTTTATATAAATCAAAATAATTGGAAAAAATTAGTCAATTACGCTTTATTTTCGAAAGCAATGGGAAATTTGATCATGACAACGAGTAAGTCGACTTTTGAAGAAATGTAAAATACACTCAATAGCTTTTTGATGTCTTCCTTGGTCTGCCCGCCTTCTCGGGAGTATGGCATCTCTGACAAAGACAATTGGTATGAGCTCAATTTCTTTGATTGAGCTTGGCCCACTCATTCATTTCCGTAATTTTATCCAGAAACCTCATTGGCATATTCTGTTTTTTCGACGTCAAACTGAATCAAGTCATCAAGGATTCCTCTGAAACACGACGGAAGCATGGGCTAAAACGAAACCATTTGGCCAGTATCATGATGATAAATAGTGAAGCAATAATTTCTCTAGAAATGCAAAGCACAAAGTCATTCTGAAAAGTCATATTTCTCGGTCATTTGCTTCGATAATTTATTTCCAAATGGGACTTGTTCTTTGAAGATTACTTACTGGCTTTTTTATGTCCTATTACACTATATTGTTGAAGCCTGCTGAGCACTGTGCTCCCACTATCATGCCCTTCTCACCCAATTTGGATGAAGGAAATCTACGAACAGCTGCAAAAGTTTACGTCATTACTTTACCACTTTTTCTATTATTTAATTACCGCTTTCAGAGGAAACTGCACGAGATACACGAAGTACGATATAGCATCAGCGTAGAGATAGATGGGGTGCTGAAGGACGGGATATATGTCGTTCTCTATTACTTCGGGGAGGAACTGGACAATGTAGCAGGGCAAATTCAGAAGCACTTGGATGGTTACAATGATTAGGCACCGACGAATGTTCTTTCTACGTCGTAAGTTCATTGCCTGAGAGTAAATGTGATTAAAAATTCTTGCTTTTTAAATTTACCTTTATACTTTCTTCAGATTGGATCTTGAAAAAAGAACTAGTCTCTGATAGTGAAAATCCCTTACTAGTCATCGTCTCAGAGGACACAATTGTGAACCTAAAGTCTTTCGTATTAACTCTTGGGATTTGAAGTTTAACCAACGTATTATTTTCTATTTTGTTGAAAATAACAGCAAAATCAGCTACGATTGTGATAACAAAGGGGATGCCATAACTTATTCCAAGCTCGAGCAATGACAAGTAGTAATACTGAGTTACACTACAAAGGGGTGAAAGAGTACGAACCAAAATCTAGAACAAACCTAAGTCGATTCAGGTCGGCGCCACAGAAAGACAAGTCTTTATTATTTTCATCGTCCTCGTCATAGAGGTATTGGTGTCTCATCAAAATCAGAAGCCAGGACTAAACGAAAAGTGATTTCCAAACAGTCAAACTGAACAAACCTGAGAAGTGTAAGAAATAATCCCGGTGTAGATAATAAGTCTACGAGAGTCATAGATGATTCTCCAGATTCTTGATGACTTTACAATAGACATAGGATAAAAGACGTAGAAATATCTTTGGACGTACCTAGATTATATTATTCATAGAATTTTGGAAAATTAATTAACTTACATGCAGACCGATAGCCAATTTGAGTGACTCGAAGTGGCTGTAGAGATATAAGCCGTTATTGGACAAAAGACGTCATCTAAAACAATATTGTAAAAACCTAAAGCCATTAAAATTTCGTACGTCGTAGAAAAGGAACAAAATCAACCATAACGTTGTAGATAATTGTCGATAACAGTATCAGATCCAAAGTTAATATTGTTGAGAGGAAAAGAAAGTACTGGGACTTTCTGTATACTGTAAACACTCTGTACAATGTATAGAGGAGAATCGGTATGGTCCCCGATCCTATGATGATAATTGACCACTTGAGAAAGGTGGAAGTGTAGCTCCAGACTTCCATGGTTTCGTTGATCCTCTTCTTTGTTGCATTCATCTCGGAAAATTATTTGGTAAAAATGATGTAGATAGCAGCAGTGTCTAGAAAGTAAAATGCAGAGTTATCGAGTTTTTTCGGATGTTAAAAGGCTTTCAACTCACCTGCCCATGGTGAAAATGATTTCTTAAGGCGGGCAAATGCTTTGCAGCCAAGTTGAAGTTATGTTATTACTTTCTACAAAGGTCAAATTATTTCATTTTCCAACAATGATATCCGTGATTTGTTCGTTTCAAAAACTGGATCGCCCACATTCAATTTACAAATAAGCAAATCCATTTCCTGTTCCACAAATTTAGCAATTTTGTTTAACAATTAAAAGGAGACAATGAAAATCTTGTTTAGACAGCAGATCCATGTTTTAGGAAGGAGGTGTTTTCGCCCTCTCAATAAGCAAGGTTAAATTCTATAAAAGACCAGAAATCAAAATTTTTCTGATTTATTCCGTCGACACCCGACTGGACTATGGGACAGATTGCTCGTTGTCTCGTTTGTGTATCAGTTATTCTGGTCTTAGGTTCTTACATTGAAGCACGACTTCTAAAGAACAACTTTCCAAAAGCAAATCCTTCTGAGGTAATAAACTTTAAGGCTTTGTAATGATCATATGACGGGCTTTAGAATACCAAGAAGTTCCTCATAGATGCTATTCAAGAAGGAGGACTGGAATCAATTCAAAATCTCGAAAATGTTCGTTCCAAATTGCAGAAATTTCGTCGGTTACAAAGACAAGCTTCGACTCGCTCTAGTAATACCTTCGTGACTGCCATGGCTAAGGTTAGAAGATAAAAACTAAAAAAATTAATTAAAGTTTTAGCACCTCCAAAAATTCAGGCAGCGAGACGATGAAGAACCTATTGAGACCATTGGTGACATCAATCATGGATTAGAAGATTTCCTGTTCGATGGCGACATGATGTTGAACAATGCTCAAGCTGATGAAATCACTGAAGAGACCAGACACAAACGCCAAGCTTACATGAGTTCCACTGCTCGCTGGCCCAAGAATAGCCCTATTCCCTTTACAATTGATTCTAGTATCAGTGATCCCAAAACCGTCAAGCTCATTTACGATGCCATTGCTTTCTGGCAAAACGAGACCTGTCTTACCTTCAAAGAAGACAACAAAACCTCCCCTAGAATCAAGTTCCACAATGGGGCTGGATGTTCCAGTTATGTCGGGAGAGCCACAACCATGACTGAGCAGCCAATTTCTGTTGGATATCGATGCAACTATGTAAGTCCTCGTTCGAAATATACATTTGTATTCAAATACTTTAGTTCGGAATTATCATTCACGAGATTGCCCATGCCCTGGGGATTTTCCATCATCAAAGCAGACCTGATCGCGATAATTACATTGAAATTGTTATGCAAAATGTCCCAGCTGGTTGGGAGGATGATATGGCCATTCAATCTCTTTCCAACACCTATGGACTTCCGTATGAATACGGAAGTTCTATGCATTACGCAGAGAAGAGTTAGTTTTACCAACATCCAGCCAGAATACCTCTCCATTGTTTTAGTTCTTGAATCTGATGCTGTCCAGATCCTGGCCAAAGATCCTCGTTATCAGAGATCTATGGGAAATCGTAATATGCCAACTTTCACTGATGTTCAGCTCGTCAATAAGTATTATACTTGCTCCTCTGCTTGCTCCAGTTCCATTACATGCCAAAATGGTGGATATCAGAATCCCGCTGATTGTTCAAAATGTATTTGTCCAGGAGGTTTTGGAGGAAATGACTGCTCCAAGGTTGCGGATCCTCAATATGGAGCCTCCAATTGCGGAGGAAGTGTAAACGCTACAACTTCTTGGCAGACTCTCGTTGGGCAAGTCGGGGAGAGCTCTACGATTATCTATCCTAGACAAGCCGCTTGCCATTGGCACATTAATGCTCCGGAAGGCAAGAAGATCAGCATCAAAGTCAATTATATCCGTGGGCCTTGTTCTCTTGGTTGTTTTTATGGATCAACTGAAATCAAACTCGGGAACTTTACACTTACTGGGATCCGACTTTGTTGTTCCTCCGACCTCCTCATCAATTCCCGACTTGAGACTATTGGAAATCTGGCCGTTATCAGTGTTCACAGTCAACTCGCTGTCGAGAAATTCAGCTTACAATACAAAATAAGCTCTTAAAAAGTGAGATACCTTTGGAACGAGACAAGATGTAAAAACCAATAAACATTCAATCATTTCTAAAGACTCATTTTCTTCCAAAAAACTCATAATTATAAAATTTTCCTAATACTAGCATTGTAAAAAAGAGAACTGATGAAAAATGTTATATTGTGGGAAAATACATGTTTTATATCTTTGGTGGGTAAAATTACATTAATATAAATTAACTAAAAAATACTAGAAAGGAAAAAGGGTACTATAATAGGAGAGAGAATAATGTAGCAGGGAAAAAATTAGGGTAAAAATAATATTTTCCTCGTTTCTCTAACAGTCTTTCAATCGTCTACTTTCTTCGTTACAGAAAGTGATACTTTCAGATTTGAAAAAAGGATGTAGAATAGGTAATTAGATCCGTAGATTCCGAATCGGAAGTCAGAATTAACAGTTAACCTTCAAATTTCCGAGATTCTGAAGCGTGAAGTGTTATTTCGATTTGAATCAGCCATTAAACATTCATAAAATGAGATTTATATTATAGTCAGATTCTGAATGTTAAAATACCGAAAATAACAACATAAATGCCATTCAACTTTGTTTCATCTTATTATAGGTTAGCTGATTGAACTGCAAGATTTCACTTTAGCACTGTACTTTCTGAGTTGGTTGTACTTTGGTTGAAAGGATACTAATTAAACACTTATTCAGTTATTGCCTGTCCAGACTCGAATATGAACTATTTTTCAAAGTAATTTATGTATATCAACCTCAATATTTTTCTTTGAATGTTATATACCATTAAAATGAGCATTTGATGCTCAATCAAAGGTTATGTGTTCCAATTGACCTTTGGAACATTCATCAAATTATACACAACACTGTAGTTATTAATTTCTTGGAATCGCCATGTTTAGTTCCTTTCAAGATTATTATTACTGTATAGTTTTTCCCTTTTACTTGAAAACGATTAGTTAAAATGTACTCTGTTAATTTGAAATAAACAATTTGTCTAATTATTTGCCTTTTGAAAAAAAGCAATTTATCAAAAAAATTATCATTGTTTTTATCACTTGGTACTTTCAGTTTTTCGTCATGGATAATCGTATCAAAGAATCGGCAAATTTTTTAGTTTATATCAAAAGGTCAACAACTAACGGACCTAACTTTCACACGTTGACACTTTAAGAATCCTATAAGATGAAACACAAATTAGCTGTTCCATACATTACTACTTTTAGATGAAACTTATCCTGATACAACTTTTATAAAAAATAAGTATCAAAAACAAAGAGTTCATAGTCAAAAAAATTTATCCAGCTCAAATACAATCACTTAGTGACCCATGTTCATATTCCTCAATCTTTATCTTTGAAGGAAAGATTCCGACTTAATGAAATTGACAACAATAAGATTATTACCATTGAACTGCCTAAGGATAAAACCAAAAAATGCCTTATATTGGTTTAATTTCCAACGAAAGAGCAGATTAACGTCTATTCTATATTTAATCAGAAAGGGAAGTTAAATATGCAGGACATGTTAGTCTAGTCAAATAACTTTGTAATGAAGATGATCTACCTTATTCTAGTACCAGTCTTCACTTCTCAAGAGACCTATCAGGGCTCTATACTGGAAGGAGAGACCTTGGAGGTTGTATAATAGTCAAAGTCTGCTGCTAAGACAGAAACGATTAATAAGCAATCTTTAAAATCATTATTGTTGTTAAAGCCAGTAAATTCTCGTTTATTTCCATTCCTCACTTAATACCAATCTTCTTTCCGTTGTTATATTAGCTAAGGAAAATTGTGGTTGTCGAACACATATTTGAATTCATTATTTATTTCAATCAGTAACTTCCCGCAGAATATATTAGAAGAAAGAGTCTTTACCAATATTAACAGTAACCTGGGAAGGGCAGGGAGAAAGATGTCAAATATGACAAGAAAGACAGTGGCGGGTAAATGACTTTACTTACATGTTCTGTGGAAAACATCGGTATTACCTTGTCATCGGATAATGTCACAAATTAATACATATTGACATAAATTTACTTTCTTCACAAACACAAATAACGAATAATTCACAAAATTCACAAACACACCGGCAAAAGTCATCAAGGCATGGATTAATTCACTCAATTACAACACTCGGAAAAATGTTGCCGGGAGCTTTCGTAAGTAATCAAACAAATAACAAGTGGAGAATCGAATAATCATTGGGATAAACAAAATAAATATGAGATGACGACTTCAATGGCGAGAAAGACGGCTGTTTGCAGTTGGATAATACAAAATTTGAGATTGAGTGACTAGTTACATGTATAAAGAATTGCAAATACTAATTATAAATAAATTACCAATCACAAGATGGGTTGAAGTGCCCGCGATTGTACGAAACGAAGTTGACATAGAGTGATACGGTCATGGACACAATTGGGAAGGTGATGGACGAGAGATTCGCTCAACTAATCAGATGCGGAGTGGTGCCTGAGGCAGAAGTTGCAGTAACTGGGAGATCAGTTGGCTGCTTGAGACCGGAGAGAGCAGCTACAAGGTTAAGGACTTGGTCAGTTGGACTGGGAAGATTCGGTGCTGGAAGGGATGAAAGGGCGTTCAAGATCGATGAAGGTTGAGATTGGACTGGGGTGATCGGGGTTGTGGCTCCCCCGAGTAGAGATTGATATAGCTGAGTTCCGATAGTGTTCTGGATTGTCTGAATGGCCAACTGTTGTTGTTGTTGTTGAGCAATCTGCTGTTGTTGAGCCAAAAGGAGATCGAGGAGGGCAGAAAGATTATTTGATTCTGCTGGCCTCTCTTCGACTGGAGGCTGAAGGAAATTAAAGGGAGACTTCTGCAGGCTGCCAGAGAGAATATTGGGAGTGGTCTGGAAGGTTGGAGTCGAGAGCAGGGAACTCGGAGGATCAATAAAGGAGACTCCTGGTTGACCAAAGAGATCGGCAATGGAGCTTCGTTGACTGGAACTCGGAGGTCCAAAGGCAGAGGAGACGCTAGTCTTCCTGAGGATGTCCAATTGACCTCCAGGAAGGGAGTTATTACTGGAGGAAAGGGAGAAAGATCCTTGTTGAGAAAGATTTAGCAATCCATTGCTCAGAGACTGAAGTTTATCTTCAAAGTTGGTACTTAGGCCCTCAAAGTCCGTTTCCTCATCTAAGTGACAGGGACTCATGATGTCTGATCCAGCGCTATCTGTCGTCGCATTAGTGAGAACAGAGGCCCGTCTGGACTGAACATAAAGTTGGCATTGCTCCTGATGAATCTTGAGTCCGACCTTCTGGGCATAGCTCTTTGAGCAAGCTTCGCATTTGTAAGGCTTCTCTCCAGTATGGACTCGTTGATGGACCTGCATGTTTCCTTGATTCGTGAAAGACTTATCGCAGAACTGACAGCGGAAAGGTCTCTCCCCAGTATGGAGCCGAGTGTGGACATATAAAGAAGAAGCATAAGCATATCGTTTCCCACAGAATTTGCAGATGTAGTCGTTTTGCTTTCTTGCTCCATCTCCATCTCCTGATTGGTTGTCATTCAACTCGGAAACTCCCGGTTGGACAGTATGAGTGGCTTCATGGGCAGTCAGCTGAGATTTCTGAATAAATGCTCTTCCACATTGGTTGCAGGTATATGGTCGTTCTCCAGTATGAGTTCTCTCGTGGCTTTGCAAGTTGCCTTGGCTGGCAAAAGCTTTGGGACAGTACTTGCAAACATAAGGTCTTTCACCTGTATGAGTACGAATATGAACCTGCAAAAGTTTAATGATCGAACGATCTATGTAAGAAGGAATTTACCTGTAGACTCCCAGCATAGGCGAAACTTTTGGCGCAGAATCGACAAACGTGCTTTCTTTCATTTTGCTCGTGGACTTGCTTAACGTGAAGCTTAAGGTAATTCTTCAACGTGAAGGTCTTAGGGCAAAAGTGGCATTTGAAAATCTTCTCCCCATGAGTCTTCTTATGAGTGTAGAGGGCAGAAGGCGAAGACAAGCACTTATCACATTTTGGACACTTGTAGTTGCGGATTCCGAGATGAGCAGATCGTTCATGAACAGTTTTCGTTCCATATTGAGCAAAAGTCTTCTCACAATACTTGCATTTATAAGGTCGTTCTCCCGTGTGCGTTCTCTCATGAACCTGCAGAGTCGCTTTTTGGGCAAATCTCTTATCACAGAAGTGACAGGCAAAGGGCTTCTCGCCTGTATGACAACGTTTGTGAGATTCTAGGATAGATAAATAGGGGAATCCTTTGCCACAAACATCACAGACGTGTCTTCTTTCAATTGATACCCCTGCAGCATTGACATGACTAGAACGGCGACTACCAATCTGACTCAGATCAGATTTATCGCCTTCAGCTTCTCTAATAGCATCTTCTGCCAATTTTTCGGCAATTTTCTGTTCTTCGTCGTCATCATCATCAATATTGACTGTTTCTACATCAATAACCTCATCATAACTTCCATCTTCGCTGAGTGGGTGACGGATTGAGATGGTCGAACGACTGGAAAGGCTGGAGATTCCGGAAGATGTTGCTTCCTCGTGACTCAGATCACTTTCGGCAGCTGAGATTGGGGAGAGCTCATTTGAAGATCCATAAGGTTCATTAGTGACACTAGAACGACTGGAGTGAAATCCACTGGTGGGTTCAGAGTCTACTGTCAACTGAAATTGATATTTTCGTTTTTACGAGTTTTTAACTTTGATGAAACTCACTAAATTCCTTGGAGATCCAGAGTCTGTGGATCCGTTTGGAGTAAGCTTGGATGAAGCCAGAGCTTCTTCCGTGAAGCTACTCCCAGTTTGAAATACAAACCCGGGATTGAGACCAGGCATTTTTTCCTCGACTTGAACCATAATCACCGGATTTAAATCTGAAAACTCATCAGTTAGGGTGAGTTCTTGACTTTTGTTTGTCTAAAAGTGTTTCAACAACAATAACAAGGCAAATAATGTTGACCTACGGAAGACAATAATTTGCATACGAGCCTACACAAGGTAAACAAAGGAAATCGGAATTTAGGGACTTGGGGGGCATGAGATATCCTCATGATTCTCAAGAAAATGTTGTTTTTTCTGTTTTCGTTTTGCGTCTTCAGTTGTTTTTCTATCCCTCACTATATTTTGAAGGAAGTATAGCCTTAGTTTGCTCTCTATTGATAGGGTTGATGGGCTGCATGGCAGCTCCTAGCACGGCGTTGGCCAGGAGGTGTTTTTCTCTCTGAAGTCGTCTGCTGGCCAGTGTCCACTTGTACCAGCCGGCTGCTGACCGATGTATGTCCGGCATCATGTTTTTTATGGAAAACTTTAATTTAAAGAATCAGAGACCAAACTAACATTCAATTTTCGTTTCTATGCACGTGCAAATGGACGTTGTCCACTTGAGAAAAAGCCGTGAGGCAAAATTCAACAAACTGCTCCAGCCGGAAAAAACTTTCAGCGCTCCCGGGTGTCCATTCAACTAACGGTGCGTGGTGGTACCAGCTGGGTGGGAGTAACTGACCATTGGACAAACTCTACGTCATTTGGAATTTGTTTTTTTCAAAATCGTATAGAAAAGACAAAACTGGAAAAGTACCAAAAGGCAGAATTATTTGTAGAAAAACATTCCGAAGACTCTGTAAGATATCAAGAAAAATATAATATATTATTTTGAAAGATCGAATAGATTAAATTATAAAAATGCGACCTTGAAAAAATCGGAAAATAGATGAGGTTAGAGGGCACTGTTCCTTTTGCTTTTATTTTTATTTGATTTTTTTGTCTGCGTTTTTTTATGCTTTGCTCTGCTTACCGGTTCCGTTGATGGGGTCGTCGACGACGGACAGTCTGGCAAAAAAACGGAACGCAAACAAGCAACAAGAAAGCAGCGTTGATCTTGAAAACTCCAGAGTCCGCACCTGGCTCTGCCTGGTGCGAAATTCATTCTTCTGTATTTTGCGCGACTCTAGGGATGCCTTGTTTATCTTTCTATTTGCGACAAAAAAGTTAGTTTTTTTGCGCAAGCAGAGGAGTCCATTTTTTGTCTGCGTAAATGTAAAAAGTCAAATAGGACAGATAAACTTTTCGCAACATAGAACAAAGCTCCAGAACGTTACTTAGGAAATTAACTGAAGGGGTTCAAATGTTTGTTCCCTGAGGTGTCGGTACCTGGTACGTACTTGTGGAGCCTCCGTGTCATCCATGCTTTTTTAAAAGGTATTTTTCCAAAGCGGATTAAACATGAAAGTGGTGCAAATTAAAATAAAATGTAATAAAATAATATCAACTAAATATAATTTTTACTTCTTATTCCATCTAAACAATTGGAAAATTCTGCTTATCCTTTTATCCTTTTAATCACTGTAACTTTCCTTGAGGTAATTGCGGTTTTACTTTCCACTTTTCATTGAATTATAAGGTCAAATAATTATGGCTACGTATTTAATCTTAAAAACTAATTTAGTTTAGTGACAGTTTGTCTTTTAAAGAAGATTGTCTGCATTCGGATACTTTTTATCCTATTTAAAGTGCACTTCGGAAATCGGTACCAAGCTGCGGGAGTTATTACCAGGATATGAAGCCGATCGACAAGGGAGATTTACAAGTTTCCACAAAACAAAGTATGTTTTTGTGTTCCAGTATTAAAGACAAAACAACCAAAGCATTTCGAATAAGAAAAAAGAAGATTGGGGTGCCTGGCTGTGCCGTTTCAGAAAAAATTTATCAAAACAAAATGTCAAACGCTCGTATAATCTCAGTTTATATCCACTTTAAATAACTTACCAATTAAGAATTTGAGAAACAATCAAATTCGTGATGGAGATGGTTACATTCAACAATACTTAAAAATTTGATGCTGCAAAGATATATTAAAAATGTAATAAAACAAAAAACACGAAAATTTCTAACACGGGAGAATTATGAAATTCTACGAATTGAGTAGACTTTGAATTTCAAGAAATAGAATATCTTTCTTTCATGGCCTTAAGAAAACTGACCAGAAAGTAGAAAAAGCGAAAACAACAAATTGAAGCCAAACAAGCCAGATTCAGCTGCTGGGACAACGAAGACAGTGACAAAATGACCGTTGTCCACCTGCATTTTGAATTCCGTTTAAAAATTCATGCAAAACGTGTATCGCTTAGTAACATGGAATCTGGCTACTAAAACAACAAGAGGTGTTTTGGAAGCAGGGAGGAACTAAGAAAAAGCCAAAGATGAACGATATTACTTTTGAAAATAAAAATACAGATGAATAAAAAACAACGTTAGTCTCAAATTGAATAATTGTGTATTATAATTCGAAAAACATGGATTTGTCAAAAAAATAAGGTCAACTACTGAGGGACAATGGACAAACATAACACAAAATTGCCCTCTTGCGCAACGGGGCAGTCCTTCTTTGCTTGATTTTGTTCTTTTTGACATTGAAACCGCGCCAGGCCGCTCCGAGTACCCCTCAGAAGAGGCGGGGTTTGGCTGATGATGGACTCCAACGCGCTCTACTTCTCTACCAGTTTGTTCCTGGGTTTTTTATTCTGCAATTCATTGTTCTTTGATATTATGACCTTCCTAGATATCAATAAACAAAAAATGCAGTAATCAGGGATTTTGGGGTTTTTATCTTGCATTCATCTGGATCAAAATAATAAATCCAGTGCTCAGATTTTGGTTCGCAACATGACGCTTGATTTTTTCGGTCATTCAAAAAATCATAGGAATAACAGCGGAAAAGAGAAAGAACAAGAAAAAAATCAGCAGGCTGTTGCGAACCGCTGTCCTTCGCTGACTGGTACCAGCCGGTGCAAGCTCTCATTTTTCCTGGTCGTTTTGCTATTATTTTTGGTCGTGTACACTATTTTACGTCGCCTGTTTGGAGCTGATTGATGTGCGCAAAAAACATACAAGTGAAAAGTGATATTAAAATGTAAAAATTTGGTAGGGGGATTTTAACTTAATTGTATTTTAGGAATTATAACTAGAGTGGGAATACAATTTAAAAAACACCTTTAAAAAACGACTGACCTCGATTTCCGGTACCTCGGGGAGCCCTTTGAAGTCCATTGTCCACTTTTGTTGCCCTGGGCTTTGGCTCCGTTTTGAAATGTTTTTTCAGTGCCAGGCATTTTTAAAAAGGCACGGCATGGCACTTCTAAGAGAGAAAAAATAGCAACTAGTATGTCTGGTCATTGCTCCACTAATCACGCGGTCACTTTTCAACAAACAATTTAAGCTGTTCAGCAACAACTTGGCCTTTTTGGACGTGTGAACCCGTGCCATCCGAAGAACATGGTAAGGGTTAAGAATAATTACTGGACAAAAATGGGAGCCTCTGGTCAAAAAATCTACCAAAACGGCTATGATCAGAGGAGAAGATTTTACCATCGCTTCCGCACTCGACAATCGAAAAGAAAAGCTGTTTGAACAAACAAAGTCAAAACTCGGATGGACAAAAACCCAAAAATAGATTAGTTTTTTAGAATTTGACCAAAGAGTCAAATATTCCTATCTAAACACATAAAAAGGAAAATATCGTCGTTTTTAAACGTGTTGTAATGGATAAAAAATACAAAAACAAGTAAAGCCCTGTTGATTTCCTGCCTGTTGGCGTTGGAGATGAAATGGACAACGGCTAGAAGACATCAAAGACCGACGCGATGGTCAGTCGTCAGTTTGTTTTTAGTCGGGCTGTTTGGAAAATTGAAAAACAGCTATGGGCTATTTTGGAAAGAAATTCATAGCTATAAAACACTATCTATTGAATTATTTGAGGATCAGAGAGAGACTTCACAGCAGAAGGATTTATTTGGCTGATTAAAATAGTAGTCAAAGTTACAACTGATTCATTTGTACAATTCTCAGCTGTACCAGCCGGAGAAAAGTTTTTTCTAATTTCAATGATAAACAACAAAAGATGGAAAAAAGGGCACATGGTCAAGCTTCGTTCTCGTTTTCTGATTTGCCCTATGGTACATGTCAGTGTCTTCCTGAAGTTGGGGGTCGAGAACAACTTAAACCCGCCCATTTCACGTTCTGTTCAGTTTCCTGTGGTCAGTTGATGTTTTGTGGACAACCGTTACAAGTGCCAGATGCTTTTGTGCCTTGGGCGGAGCGTGCCTGCCTTGCAACATCTTCGGCTGATTGCCTGCAGAACGTTTCAACGTCGTGCCTGCGCGTACAAAGTGCGAAAGAAGTTCACTACTGCTTTGTTATCGTTGCTGAATGCTTAAACATCCATTGGCTGTTTTTTCTCATCTTACATCGCTGCTGGCAAAGAAAGCGGTCCGTGCCGGTCACTGACCACTGGACCTTCTTTCTTAGTTTGAAAAAGGTTGTTTGTTGTTTTTTGCTCTCGGGGACAACCAGTCAGCCAACGGCTGCCTGGTAGAACAAGAAAGCAAAAAATACAAGAGTGCGTTTAAACGAAATACTGGTTGCACAAGCAGAAGGCAGGAGAAGAGTGCGGCTGGCTCGATGCGTGTGCCAGGCAGTACTTCTCGATATTGGCCACCCGAAGATGAGGGCTGCAAGGAAAATTCAGAAAAAACCAACACATAATGTAGTTGAATTATGTAATTCTATTTTTTGGGGTTTGATAGGGTTTAGTCAGTAGGGAAAAAGGGACAACGATTAGAAATAAAAACTAAATGAAATAAAAATCAAACAAATCGAAATTAATTAAGTTTAAAAATTGATTCCGTAAATAAAATCCGGGATAATCGACCAAACTCATTATATATGAATTTCTAAGTTTCTGTTTCTGAATACTAAACTATTACTTTTTTGTTATTTGAATTTACAATTTAAATTCTTCCAAAAATCTCTCAGATCTTCAACCCTTTCAACAATGATTTATCATTCATATTAAGTTGTCCGAAAAATGATGCTGAGTTTTGGTTGCGAACTTTGAACAATTATAAAGCAATAGAAGAAGCGTTTTCGCTCAAAGTAAAAACTATTTGAATCAACACAGTTTTAGCAATAATAAATTACTTCATCAACCTCGATGTTGTAGAAATCTAAACTTTTATATTTAATAAATTCTTTCGGGACATTTTTCTAAATACGTGGTTTGCGAAAGATTTTCTTATCCAAGGAATTATCCAGATGTTTGGAAAAGTGGAAATTAGCAGAAGATCAGTTGAGTAAGGAAAATTCCGTAGCTCAGTTTATTCAGTTTTATATTATAATTTTTGAAATGTTGGTGTGTGTTACAGTTCGACAATTCATAGAGATTCATTTATCCAGCTTTCCAGTTTTTCATTATATTGAAATGCTCAGTGATGACTTGGTAGTTGCCTCTCAATTTCTCCATAGATTTCTTAATCATCCTATGAGAATTAGTCTTCACTGTAATCTTTAAAATACCATCATCAATAGGAAAAACATTTCATTTTCAAGGTCATATCTCTATTACAGAGTTTTCTAATCCAACATTGAGTGGTGTATTAGTTAGCTGATTCTTGATTAATTTTCCTTAGAGTATCTCTTGTGTTATCTTCTGATCTAAACTAATAAAGCGCATTTTTGTACCTTGATTTTGGAAACTTGTAAAATAAAGGGATTTATAAGAAATTAAAAGGAAATAAGACCGACTTATATGACAAAGTTCACACATCACAATGGTGCATAACATGACATACTATTATGTACAATATATTTGTAAAGAAGTAATTGTGTGCTGGGACAACGAATATTAGTTTGCTGACAACCCAGTAGATAAGGTTCCAACTTCTCTATTATTCTGACAAACCCTCCTAACCTGATTTTCGAAAAACTTTTCCTCTGACGGTTCCATTACTTTCCTTCGATAAAATAGTTCCATCGTAAGGTATACTTTCGCAAATTCATTGTCTTCTGTTGCACTCAATTGCGTGTGAAACTGTTTCTTTTTATTAAATTGACGGCATTGAAATCGACTCCGAAAAGGGAATGTGCTATTTTCTTCTAACTCAATTGACTATACGCAAAATGGATCATGATCGTCTTAGTTCAGCTGGTTGACAGGGTCTAATTATCCGTACCTCGGAGTTACTCCTTTTCTTAGTTTTTTTTCTCTTTACAATCGAGGACATTTCTGATTTTTTTGTTCTTCGTATTTGACCGCTAGTTGAAATTGAAACCTACTTTTATTTTACTATGAATTGGAGATGCAGTTGAATGATTTCTTGCTATTCGTGTTTATGACTTTTACCTGTTCTAATGCCTTAAACACCACAACATCTATTCTGGGATCTTATGGAGAGTCCGTAGAAGGATGTGATCACTTGAACAGGACCTCTTTTCTTCGATCAGAGGGAATGAGGATCCAGGAATTACCAAGATCCACAATTAGAGCGGTTTCTCTGAATCAATGTGCCAAGCATTGTTCTATGAAGACTGGAGCCGTTGATTGCCATTCTTTTGAATACAACGCTGCCAGTCAGACTTGCGCTTTGCAATCTGCTCAAGGACAGCCTTTTGGTCCTTCGATTGTTGTTAACACTAATGAGCCGGGGATTGCCTTCTTTCAACAAGTGTGTATTGCAAGTAAGTTAGCTAAATCAGTTTATTTATTGCAAATATAAAAGTAGCTATGGGAATTTGTTATGCTTACTCGAAATCCTCAAGCATGATAAAAGCTTATTGGTGAAGCAGCTGGAGATAAAAAAGTATGTTAGAAACAAAAAAGATAAATTAAAAAATTTTTTGAAGTTAAAATGTCCCTTTACGGTAGATTTTGACGACTCATTCTAACAATTCATTCCTTTCATTGAACACGAATCAACTCCATTTCTTTTAAATAGATAAAAGCCAGTACAAGTAAAGTTACCTGAACTAATCCCAACTCTCGCATGCCTTTGTAAACTGTAATCTAAGAATACTGATGAATATCAATTTCTTGGTTCATTAAAAGTACCATATTACTAGAATCGAGTTGAAGATTTGTAGAATGAACAGTAGTAATGAGTTATCACAAATAAAAGTTTGTTTTCCAATTCATCCACCAACATATGCCGTGTGGATTTCCTGCGATTTTTATGAATACACATGTCATAAATTTGTTTTTTGTATTAATATAACCTCTTATTAAGATATATTAATAGTAAAATTATTTCTTCAGAACCTAGCAAAGATATGATTTAATATTGTTTTATAATACTTAACATGTGGTCTCTATGGTCTTAAAAAAGTTATGTTTATAATTATGCACAGAAAGTTATGACATTTTAGAGTAAACTAGAACGAGATCCGGGTACACCAAACTTTAAAAATTCAAGTTTAAAAAAAATCACGCAAAAAATATGTAAAGCTGAGAAAACTAATTAAAGTCAACAAATTTCAAGCTAAATATTTCATAATTTAGAATCATCTTTGTAAACCGTTCCCATAAGTCCTATAACGAAATCTAATGTATGGGATTTACCTTCGTTCTAATTCTTGTGTGTAAGCCACTGGGAAAAACAAGGCTGCAAAAAGAATTCGACCAAAATAAAATCACATTGTAGATTTTGTTGCAGGATTTTTGTGCATTAATCACGAAGATTACTCCTTTAATTACAGAATATCCTAATATTCAATAACTTTTCTTTTCACCTTGCTTTGTGTACTTTTTGAATTTTTTATTTAGATTTCTCTTTCATATAAATATTTCCAGTTCTTAATATGATGTACTCTATAATTTCTCTAGTTTTTAATTTCGAACACCTGTCATATTCAGATTTAGTTCGAAGATTCTCTAAAATAGTCCTTGAATGTCCCTGTGTATGCATATAAATAACTTTTGAAAGCCATATAGGATATCTGTCAAAACAAAATAATGCTGCATTACATTTTTCTCAAACTGCATAATAGATTGCTGTTGATTTCAAAGAAATAACGCTCTTATTAATTCTATTAGTAAGTAATAATGAGTAGATTACACTGACACAAGGAAAGACTGGTGACACATGTATTCATAAAAAATCCGTATGACACGTGCTAATAAATGAACTATGAGATAAATTTCCATTTATGTAACATCTCGTCACTACTATTCATTTTACAAATTGTGAACATAATCCAAGTTATTAGGTAACCCTAATGTATCAAGATGTTTGATCATCTCAAACAGCCACTTATATATCACGTTTTCGGGGAACAGAAGGTTCAAATGATCAAGAATAAATGTGTTGAGGTGGAAACTCACAAGATGTTTATATAATCTCATTTCAACATGACTATAAAATATCAAAATTCCAGTTGCTGAATTAGTTTCTAGAATGAATTTCAGAATCTGACGTCAAATTTTATTACATCAATAGATAAAAGAGATGAACTTAAAAATTTTTTTTGAAATATTTCTGCAATAATAACTTTTCAAACTACATTCATACATGAGAAACGCATGTCTTCCAAAAGATTTCTACAAACAAAAATAATTCAGTTAATAATAAAGATGATCTTTAGGTGAGGAGTTATGTGCAGCCCCATACTCTTTTGAGAGATTTCCTCAGCATATCTTAATGGGTCAAGCACTCCAGACATTATCAACTGATGGATTGTCAGATTGTTTGTCCCTATGTCTTGAAGCCAAGAGGAAGTTTAAATTAGACTGCCGATCACTGATGTATTATTATGAGACAGGGGAATGCATTCTAAATAGAGAAACACGGAAGGAATTGCCAGAGGCATTCACAAATGATACGAAATTTCATTTGGTGGATTACTTTGAGAATAATTGCTACGATGGTAAGCTTTTCATTTTATAAATTTGCACTAAGGTTATCTCTGTAGTCGCCTGCTTTGGGAATACTGAAATCCACTGGATTCGGGCCGAAGACTTCCACATTGGTATCGAGAAAGATGTCATTATGAGTGGCCTGACTTCAGACGAATGTAAGCAAGCCTGTATTGAAAATATGGTTGGAGCAGAGATGTTTCCATGCAAAGGGTATGTTTACTCGCAGAGCAAGCAAGAGTGTCATCTGACGGCAGAAAGTGCCTTGATCAAGAAGTCCGTAGCCGTAGAGTCCAATGAGATTGATGACGAGACTTCTAAGATTAGACTGAGTGCAGAGTTGAGTGCCATTAGCGCTGGTCAGTATAACGAGAAGTTCTGTATTGAAGGTCCTGTTAGATGCAGGGAAGCCAGTTTCGAGTTGATTTCTGGAAGAGTATTAGAATCTTATGATAAGGTGATTCAAACAATGTCAATCGCTCACTGCCTTCACCTTTGTTTGATTGAAGCAGAGAGTTGTTCCTCTGCAATGTTTTTCAGAGACAAGGTAGGTCTTAGAGAATATCATTTTAATTTTCCTAACGCTTACAGAATGAGTGTGTCTTGAACAAGAAAAGTCAATTCTCAGATCCAGACCTCTTCAAACCTGCACTGAACGTTGATTATTACGATAATATCTGCGACTACGAACCCGGAACTTTGCCCTCGAACGAACAACCAAGACCAGCGAAGAATGCTTTCTCTACTGATGAAGCCTTCTTATCCGCTGGGGAAAGTATTGAGCAAGCCTTGATCACTTTTCGTGAGGAATCACTTGAAAATTCATCAGAAAAAAGGCAAAAGCCAGTCTTCCAAAGTCGTGAGCCTGTAGAAAAAGTTAAAGGAAGTAAGATTAGCTAATACTCCATCTGTATATAATAATTATTATCTTAGCACTCGAGACCGAATGCCGTTTGGATAGCATCGTCATCACCGCCAAATTTGAACAGTTGACTTCTGGAGCTTTGTTCATCAAAGACCATTCTTCTACTTGCAGAACAATATTCAAGGATGTCATTGACAGTCAATTAACTATTCCGTTTCCTTCATCAGTGGATTCTAATCCTGATTGCCCTGGAGTGGAATTAGCTCCGAATCTATGGTCGTTTATAGTAGTTATTCAGAAGAACAACATTGGGATCCCCTCGCTGATGACGGAATCAGACAGAGTATTCAATGTTACTTGTGATTACTCCAACACTGCCGTAACGGCTCCTCAAAGGGACATAAATAAGGATTCTGAACTCTTTGTTACTTCAAAGTCCACAGAAGAGTTCCTTGGAAAAATCAGAATGTCCATACTGAGGAATGGAGATCCAGTGACTACGGTATCCTTAGGAGAAGAGTTGGAATTGAAATGGACGATAGACAACTTTGAGAAATCGGAGACGGGGAAACAGAAATTTGGATATTTTGTTGATGAATGTGTCGCGGAGAGATTAGATGGACAGCCTCCTGAACCGTCTCCATTGAGGTTGATTTTCCAAGGGTGAGGATTTACTTTCAAACAATTTTAACCTTCCATTCGTAGATGTCCCGATGAACGAGTGCGAAACCGATTGATGAAGTACCCCATTGTTCAAGTCGACGATGGTTTCAGCACGAAAATGAAGGCATTTAGATTCGATGGCTCCAGAAGAGTCAGAATCCGTTGTGCTATCACCATTTGTGTGGATAAATGTGAACCGGTTAGTTTTCTACCATTGTTTTGTTTCGAAACGTTGTTCTCTAGGTTTCCTGTGAATCCGATCGAGACTATAACTCTGTCGTCAGTTTCGGGAAGAAAAGAAAGAAGAGGCAAACTGTTGCTGATCTAGAAGAGCTGCTGAAGAAATACCACGATGCTAAGCTAAACGGCGATATCCAATTAGACGAGGATATTAACGAAGAAGAAGGAGCTATGATAGAAAAATCAACCATTAGTGGGACTTATACTATTCTCGAAAACGGAGATGAAGCAGCTGAAGCCAAGGGAAATAACGACAGTAAAGTTTCTCTTCCTTTAGATGTCAAGAAAGTCTTGCTTCCGTTATCCCCCGCAATATTAGGAAATAATTTGAACAATGACGTCAACGCAACTGAATCCAGCGGAACTTTGAACTGTGATCGTGAGTACTGTTAGTTAACATTTTCCAAAGATCACTTTTCAGTCTTTGCTAAACCACGTGAAAATCAAATCTGTGTGATTAGAGCTGTATTTACCGGGCTAATTATTCTGATATGCCTGTTATCTACTGTACAAATCTTTACCTTCGTTAACTGCATTTATAATCGATGTCAAAAAACGAGCTCCTTTTACGATGAAAACAAATCGCTCTCTTCTATGGCCTCCCTTACCCACTCTGGTACAAGTTTAAAGACCAATCACGTAAATGATGTCGTTTTTAGGATCTGGAGACTTCTACTCGACTTATTTCAACAAGATGACGAGCTCCAATGCCTCTAGAAGGCACTCGTTGTCATCTGATGGACATGTTACCAAATCGTCTGCTGGTTGGTTTACTTGAAAAAACTGAATTATAAATAGAATTTAGACAACCATAAATCAGCATTTCCGGCTTTCTTTCAGAAGAATTTCGAACCCACAGCAGAGAAACCGCGGTGAGAATAACTTGTTATTTTATGAGCTTCAATTTTATTTCAGGTCGAGTTCAATAACACAATCGTCTGTCGCGATCGCTCGTTACAAAATCTAATGTTTATAGAAATAAAAGTCCAGGGTTGATATCGTTTTTTGCGGATTATATATTTATTATTCCGTAATTTATGATAAAGTTGGAAAATTCCGCTCTCCAGTTGTCTACTAATATATATCACAGGGAACAAAGGTAATGACGTACAAATAATGCATTACCTTGTCAATCATGCAGTTGTATCACCAATTCGTTTCTTATTGTTAGATTAGTAATTTTTATTTTTAGACCGATCTTTAGAAAAAGGGAGTTTTAATCGATGTTCAATTTACTTTTCAGTGTTTGGAAAACGACTTTCAAAGTGATTGAGTTGGTAATATATTGCAATTTTTGGATTAAGTTTCTAATCTTTATATTATCGTTGAACGCCATAAAGTCGACTTCCACTGCGAAAACCTTGATAACTTTATCAGATTTTCTTATTTTCTATTGAAAAGTCGTGTTAGAACCAACCTAGTAGAAAGATGACGTACACACTAAGAGTTTATGCTGATGTTTGTCTTGTGTTTTTCTAGCGTCATTACAAATGTGGTTACTGTAAGATATCTCTATCGTGAAAGATTGTCTTATTGATCGAGTTCTGGGAGAAACTGTAATCCATATCAAAGACAGTGATGCATATCATGTAACAGCAATGTCGTCCACCGTCTACAGACTCTTTCCCAGCGTTGTGTACGAATGCTGAATACTTCGTCTGTTTATGAAAGTGATGTTCTTCGATCTTTCTAATATTTATTGTCGAACACGACTTTACTCGAATCCGCCTGTCTCATGATAGTTTTTATTTTTCCATCGTTGCATTATTCGCGAATGAATTTGTCATCAGTGCTACTATTCTCTCGAATAGGAAAACCTGTCCCAATCAATTTTTCTCTGTTCCTTTATTCGTGTATATTTTTATGGCCAAAATGTCTGAAAATGGAAAAGAGTTAATGTGTATTTAATTTACAATATTGTTATTGATCATTTTTCCATTTAACATGCCGATTGTTTGTCAGATATTCATTAATTTCATCATTATTTTCAGGATCTTTATAAAACCTCGCTACCAAGTGAAGAACAATTAATTTCTCTTGTCTGTTTTGCAAATTTCTCGTTCTAGTCAATAGTGACTAAAATACCGCTTCAATTGATTAAAGTTTTGGAGTTCACCTCCAAATCACCTTCTTTAATTGAATACGATGGCATCTGGTGCCCGTCCTTCGAGCAATCAACGATCTTCTACGTCTGTCGGCGGAAGAAACGGAAACGAGAGTCAACTGACCCTCCAGAAATCCCATAAATTAGAGGATATCCCGATCGTAGATGAGAAACTGAACTCTCCCTCTACTGGGTTGTTTAATGTAGGTAGAATCTGATTGACTTGACAGTCCGATCTTATGTCACTTTTCTAGTGTGTCGTTTGTGGCGATCGAGCTTGCTCTCATTACTACTATGGAGTGGCAGCTTGTCATGGATGTAAGTGCTTCTTCTGGAGATCAGTCAAACAACAAGCTCGGTATTTTTGTCGTTATGAGCAGAAATGCGATATCAACGTGAATGCTAGAAACGCTTGTCGTTATTGTCGATTTCAACGATGCATCAAAGCCGGAATGCAGCCAGAAGCTGTCCGTATGGGGAAAGAAGATAAAGTGTCCAGAGGGAAGAAACATTGCCATGGACCGGATTCTACCAATGCAGTAGCTGAGAACCCCTCTCCAAGCAAGAAAATCTGTGATCCTTCTCGTGTCCTTCTTGACAAATTGAGAGAACTCGAAAAGAAGGTCCAGGAGGAAGCAGATTTTAATGAAAATGAATCCACGACTTCCCAAAACACCTTGAAAGAGTTATTTGCGTTTCCTGAGATCATGGATGCCTTCAGAACAAAGGTAATGTATTGTGTTCGTCTTCGTAATGTAACTGACGAGGAATTGAATTTTTGTAAATTCCGAACATTGACTTATGCGATCGACTATGTACGATCAATTGTCTCAAGTTACTTGATTTCACTAGACCTTAACGACCACATTGCTCTTCTACGCCATTGTTATGGTCCGATAACTATCTTCAACATGGCTGTGGGGACAATTACGGCAACTAAGGAACACTCACTTCTTTGCTTACCTACGGGAATTACTGTCTCCAAACACGAACCGATCATCACGAACAGGTCAGTTGAGTTCAATGGGGTAATACCCGTTATTTCTTCTTTTTCATCTAATGATAGAATTTCGACCTAGCTTCATGAGCCACATAGTTGTGGTCAATGTCATTGACTCGCTGTTGAAACCGCTGTCGGAAATGAACGTGTCCGAAGACGAATCCATGCTTATTCGAGCTATTATTGTTCTTAATGGAGATGCTCGTGGACTCAGTGTCTCTGGAAGACTTGTGGTCTCAAATATGCGTGATCAGCTTCATAATGCTCTGTATCAGAAGTGCCAGGAAGCCGAGGAAGATGCTACTCTGAGATTCGCCAAATTGCTTCATCTACTGCCGAAGATTACGGTAACTATTTGGTAGCATTTTCTACTTTAATCGAAAGTCCTTCAGCTTCTCGCTAGAGATTTAATTGAGCACATAAAAGTAGCCCACACGTTCAACTCAGATATGCGACGAGTGGATCCGGTCTTTTTTGAACTCTTCGGGGATATTTTCCAAGATGAACGGGACCACATTGCTCATATATCACTGCAGACAAATACTGCGAACAAGTAATATAATAAATTGTGTGTTTTCCACATTTTAAGTTTTAGACACCAACCTTCTTCGAGGAGTGTGGTGACGAGTTCTAGTTGACTAGTATCAGAAGCCAGTAGCCAAGCCGAAAGAAATGCCTCAAACTAGTATTCTGAAAATGCGGAAAATTTGACAACTTTACCAGTCGGGGACGTCAATTACCTCTATAACGACCAATTTCTCACGACAACAACAGACCAGTTTGCCCCTGAATGGTTCCAATATCCTCTTACTCATTTGAAAACTTCCAATATCAACGGCGACTTAAAGGCAAAGCATTTGAGATCTGACTAATAATGTCCGGTCGATCTAGATCAACGACTCTTGTAGAAAAAGCTGGTTAATGGGATTATAAACTTTAATTCGGAAAAACAGAGTAAATTATTTATTTCTACTCATAAGTTTCACTTGCATGGAAAGGCTCAACAGCAGAACCTCTAGGTGGGCAAGGGCAGTAAGCGGCATCAGAGCCGGGAATTCCGGGTCCACCAGGCTCTCCGTCATTTCCTTTGGGGCCGATGATACCAGGCAATCCGGGCTGTCCAGCTTCTCCTGGAGGTCCGGGTTCTCCATCAATTGTTTCCCCAGGTTGTCCAGCTGGTCCTTCATCTCCAGGGGGACCACGAGATCCAGGAAGTCCAGGAGCTCCGCGAACTTCTTTGATGCCGTGACGACCAGGAAGACCAGGCATGCCGGGAATTCCATCTGGTCCACCTTCTCCTTCGTAGCCAACCTCTCCTGGAGGACCAGGAGGTCCGGGAGGTCCTTCAGGTCCTCTCTCACCATCAGGTCCTTTGGGGCCGGGGATTCCAGGAAGGCCAGCAGGTCCGGGTGGACCGGGAGGACCAGCTGGGCATTGGACACAGGATTGTGGATAAAGTTCCTGGGCTAGAGAGGGTCCAGAGATTCCTCTCTCTCCGTCAGGGCCAGGGGCACCGTGTTCTGAATTTTATAAGTTCAAATACAAGAAAGATAAATTACCTCCGTCCTCTCCGTCACGACCAGGAGGACCAGGGGGTCCAGGGGGGCAATTTGGAGAAGCCAAGCCGCAGCTACAATGAGCAGGAAGACTGCTTCTTTTCACACGGAAGATGCTTTCAAAAGCATCTCTAAAATCTTCTGACAAAGGTTTCGCGACAGGAGCCATGGGCATTTTCATCATTTCATCCCAAGCATCATGAGTTAAGGCCTAACAAGAGACATTCAAAACTTGATTGGTCAAACTCACATTGAACTCGTCCATGTCAATCATGGCTTCATTATACATGACATTGACGTCATTGTAAATCGAGACCATGATTGCTGTAGTTACAATGACCATAGTAGTTGAAATACTGACCGAAAGGCCAGTGGCAACCTTAGCCCACTCCACCATCCTGACTGAATGTGAAACTAAAAAATTAAAGCCATCACATCTTTTATATCTTCCCGTCTGGTCAGTACCCCAAAACCAGTTTCTTCGGAAATTAGACAATGGTTGCGTGGAATTGCTAAAAACTCGACCACAGGAAACGGGTTTAATTCTTCCTTTGATCTTGACATTTACGAAATTCACATCCGCTAAGAAAGAATGAAAAATAATGCATGATTGGGAAAAATCTACATTGATGATGTTCCTCTAACATTGTCAATCTTGCGGTGACATTTCTGATAAAAATAGTGCAGTAGTATACATTTTTCTAAGGCTTTATTCATAAATATATTTTTTCTAGATTGATATAAGTTTGTTAATCTAACATATATAAAAGCCCGCAACACACATTGTTGTCTCGAAAACTAAAGTGAGACAAAAACTAATTGATATTGAATGCAGGAATTAAATTGCAGCTCACAAGTCGGTATGTCAAACTATTCTAGCTCATTAATTGGATTATTTGGAAAATTATGGCCAACAGGCCAAAGTAGATCATATAGGTGAAAGGAGGGAAGTCCACGAAAGTATGAAGTTCCTTGGAATATCCTTCATCGTTGGCTTTGTCGTCGGAATGGAAGATGTCACAGAGACAGGGATGACGACGGATTACGTTACGTTTACCGATCTTGGAACGTTTTTTAGAGTTACTAAAAGTTAATCGCATTTATGATATTAAGTAGGGTAATGACTTACAGCGGGCATGTCTTCTCGTGAACTCGGTGAAGTAAGGATTCCCAGCGGCAACAAGAGCACCTCCCCTTATGGTTACGATACAATGCCAATTGTCGCTCAACTGGAATAATCTTACCTCCAAAATTATTCTGATGGCGATTCAAGTCTGGATTCCTTCCCAGAGGATTCCTGATCTTGTGTCGCCTAATCAAATTCGACTCACGAGTTCCAGTCCTAGCAAGAAGCTGATGATCCAGATTTTTGAGTTCCTCACAAGCTTCGAAGATCTTGTGGACACAAGAATCAATGTGAATGAGCTTCATCTGGGGTGGAAGGTCATCTAACAATGAGGGTTGTAAAATGACTTCATGTTCGGGAGTCAGGATGTTACTAGTCAGTAATTCTGGTGTGCGAATAGATGCCTTGATTGATGAATCTGAGCTCTTGATAAAGGAATCTGAAACGGGCCGGACTGGTCGGTGAATTGGGAAGGTGACTGCTCGTTCTGGATATGTCGTAATCGTTTCAACCGGTTTTCTCTCACGGACTCGAGCCAGAATCTTCTGGCTTTCTTGAAGAACGCTTCTTTCACGTTCAACAAGCTGTTCCTGACTTCTTTGGACAGGGTAGTAAAACGTCGGAACAGTAGAAAAAGCTCCATCATGATATGAACGACTAAGGACATCAGTTTGAGATGTCTTCAGAATCGATCTAAACGAACCAAAATGAAGAAAGACCTTCGTAAAACCACGAACCTCGGAGTAATTACCGACTGCGACATTAGCTTAGGGACGGGGATCCTAGTCTTTTTCTTCGAATTTTCGAAACGAACTTTTGTCGGCGATCGACAAGAGTATTCATCTCCTTCGACAATGCTGAAAATCCAATAATTAATCGAAATCCAAATGCCAGATCCAACTTTATCTCAGGTTTCTTTGACTTGCCGCAACAAAGTCCCATATTGATCTTTTCGTAATTGAAGTTGAAGTCCAGTTCCAGTGCTGGTTCCAATTCTTGAAGAAAATCCCCTGGTTCCGGATCGTCAGGGACTTCGTCTCCGAACCCCAAATCCTTGCTGGAACTACTAGATGTACTGACCGATTTGGGAGACTGACAAAAACTTTGTTTTTTCCCATCTAGGTCTGAAAAAACTTGGTTATTTTTTGTAGATCATTTTTGTCTGTTTTTTCTGCGATGAAAAAACCATTTAAAACTCACCTTCGAGAGTCAGAAGGGGAATTTGTACTGTTTGGTAATTATTATTTTTTTCATCTATACTAGTTAGGGAATGAGTAAGTGAGGACTTGAGTGCTGCAAAATAACAGGGAATGTGCATCCTACGGTGGACAGAGGTCATCGTCTTCTCGAAATGGAGTCGGTTACCAGACCCCGGGCTTTGGGGAAGACAAGGGTGGGGGTGTTTCTGTCGGCAGAGCTTGCCGACCCTTGACTGCCTCCGGGGCTGACTGGAGAAGCGATCGCCCTGCCATGTGCGCTGCGGGCGCGGGCGTTTTTTGACGTTGAAGCTGCAGAGAGCCGTCTGAAACAGAATTCATCGTTGTAGGACACATAAAGCCATCCATTACCGTATATTAGACCCAGCACGAGCGTCTCTGCTCGCGCTCCGCGGTGGAGGAATCTTAGTGACTTCTATAACTACGTTCTGGCTGGCTTTTCTCTCACTCTCCTAAACATAAGTCTGTTAGTCTCGGAATACAGCCATCATATCCCTACCTTGGCCGTAGCACTGCTCTTCCGGCTACCTCCAACTGTGTCGGACTGATAATCGACGACCTTGGAGGGATATAATTCTAAATTTCCAAAGGTAATTACGTTCTCTCCGCAAAATCGCAAAATATTATCGGAAGCGAACGCATTTTCAGCTGTCAGCCGATTTCCAAGGGTCATGTAATCATTTGAGAATGCGTGGATGGTCCGAGGAGACCGCATCCGTTGTCTCAAATGCGCCATTGTGTCACGCTCGAAATTAGTCGTCGGCCGTCGCAACCCCATCATTGAAATCTGAAATTTAATGTTATTGCATTTTTAAAAGGGTTATGAAAGTTTGGATCTCATGGTTACTGAAGCAAGAAACTTACGGGTCGTTTAATCGGCATCAATTTGAATCCATCCTCCGTACTAGAAGATACGTCGCTGATGCCGGGACCTAGGCCAGAATCGACCATGATTTTGTGCTCCACCTTCTCCAGGGGAACATAATCACCACTTCCAGGGCGTTCACCGGGTTTGAGGACCTTCCAGGTCCCCTGGTCCTCATCAAAAACAGCCCGTTCTCGAAGTTTGTCTACTAGGGCTGCTGGAATGAAGTTCTCCACAATAAGCCATTTCAGCTTCAGCTCCTTATTGATTTCAGTGATGGATTGCTCCAGTTGTTGCCTTTCCTTAGAATAGGCATCGGCATTGTCTTGAATCTCCATTCTGACTTGTTGGAGCTTAGCGAAGAGTTTTTGGAGCTTCTTTGTCTTAACTTCAACTTCTTGCTGTAAATTGGCGAAAGTCTGATGGATCTCCGCAGTGTTATCTTCTTGAGCTTCCAGTTGTTGGAGAATTTCTCTCTCTCTCCTCTTCTGTTCAGCTAACTCTATTCGTCTTTCTTGTAGTAACCTCTGTTGCTCCTTTGTTTGATCCAGAAGATTCCCTGTCCCACTGAGGAGCTTACTTTGCATGTTCAGAATCTTCTCTGCAACGAGTTTCTGAGCTTCTCTTTCACGAATTAGTTGCTTTTGCCGGTCTTCTAAGCTTTCCATCAGTCTTAATTTTTCCTCTTCTCGTAATTCCTTGTTTTGCTCCAAGGAAGCCCTTTCTTCGTCTAACTTTTTTTGTTGTTCCTTGAGGTATTCTTCTACACTGGTTTCTTCGTGGTATTCTGAACTATCGTTCATCCCTTCCTGTCTTCTTCGTCTTTTCCTGTTTCCCGAAGTAGTCCTCTTTTTGAGCATTTCCTTCAATCTGGCAATCTCATCTTGGAATTCTCGAAGAAGAGCATCTTTTGGATCTTCGTTGATCCTGGGCTTGTTCTTGATGTTCTTTGCCCTATTTGCATACCGTAACGTGGAGAGGGTTTCTTCCAAGTTGTAACTAGCTGGTCCAATATTTGCAACCATCACTGTTTTGGAATTTCCGCCGAGGGAATCTTGAAGAAGTCTAGTTAATTTGGAGTCCCGATACGGGATGTGAGAACTCTTTCCATCAACCAAAGCAGATATCACATTTCCCAGAGCAGAGAGAGACAGGTTGATTTTTGTAGCTTCTTTGAACCTTTCTCCCTGAGCTCCTGTTTTTGATTGCCGTTCACTTCCAGCGAGATCTACAAGATTCAGTCGACCGACTCGGATATGGTTTTCTCCATCCAAACCGGGTTCACTGCACTCTATTGTAATCATGAATATTGCGTGGGAACGACTACTGTGTTCATTCATGTTCGTTCTCCTGAAATGACCAATTAATCGACTCTTAATTCACGGATAAACTGACCCGACTGATCGATTTTCGTTCCCAATCTTCATCACTTGCATGATGTCATCCATAGATTTTGTCACAAAACTGTTCAAATCCTTCACATAGACCCCAATATCGGGCCTTTCTTTCAGTTCCAGCCTCTTATCTTTGTCTTTTGTGTTTAGCAAGTCTCTAATTTCTTCTTGATATATTTCCAGATAACTGGCTCTGACCAAGTACTGCTGATTTGTAGATTGCGAAATATGCCGGAAAATATGGTCGATAGCATTGGGAATAACTCCTCTAAGTTCCGAATTATCTCTGATCCCCTCCATTGTGAAAGTTTTGCCTGTTCCTGTCTGGCCATAGGCAAAGATGGTTCCATTGAAGCCTTTGAGGACAGAATCGACAAGATCTCGGAAGACTTCATAGTAAAGATCCATTTGTTTTGAACTGCAATTAAAAAATAAAAAGTTTACTTCATTTTGAATAAACCAACTTTTCGTCGTAAACGGCATCGAAGGTGAAGACCTTTGGAGGATTCTGGGGTTCTTTCGGATTCCTTATTTCGATGACTCCTCTTTTTGTATCTATAGAAAGAATTTTCTGATGGCCGGCGTTGATTTCCTGGTCAGATAGTGGACGACATCTGACAATAACTTTGACTGCTTCTGCTCCGCCAGATGACATTGTCGACGACGACAGGGACTCTGCTGGAGTCTCTAGTCGTGTCAATTGTGTCATAGTGTCAGAACTATAAATTTTCCCTCATTAAAAGAAGTAGTTTCAAGAAATATGCCGAACAAACTCTACAATCAGATTTCGTCATTTCTTTACTGCTAAAAAGTGCAAAAAAGGTTGCCTATGGCGACAGAATTAGAAAAGCCATATTATTTCCAAACAAGTGTTCGAAATGGTTGTTGCAAGCTTTTTCAAAAGTTCATATTCTAACAATTCTATGAGAGTTGAACTTACTTTGGTTATTTTGCAGTCATAAATTCTAATCCCCATCTGGCATGTTAAATAAGAAAAAAGCTGAATATCAATCAATTCGTCATAGTAATGCTGAAAGTGACTTTAAAAAAATTAGCAACAATTGTCTCGAGGTCGCGATGTATCGACAAAAGACACCGAAGCAATATCTCAAAAATATGTCCAACAATTGTTTTTGTCGACAAGAAAAAGATGTTGCCATTGACCGGCTATATCCAGTGGTCAATAGGAAATAACAAGCAAAAATGCTAGAAGAAGTCCACGTCAGTTTGATTGATGGATTGTCAGGGAATTTTCTCTAATTCTTGAGACTATCTATAAATCGATATAAAATAAAATTTAAGTGAGACATCAATCAAGCAGGAAGATTTTGCATCGCCCTTAGGGAAGCCATTAAAGTTGAAAATACTTGAAAACACTTGCTGGTCAAGTTGAAGTAATCGGTTGAGCTGACGCAGTGTAAAAAGGTAAATAAGGATGTCAAAGACAAGGGAGAAACAAACTCATAGTGCAATTTCTAAATGATAAACCCATGGACAAACAACGGGTGGTTTTGAAACGAGTAAACCCTGAATCAATTTTAAACAGAACTAAGAACCCGACTTTGATTCGTAGAATTAAATTCAAATTGACATAAAGTAAAGCGAAAAATTCAAAATGGATAAATAAGTTTTTCTCAAAGTGTTCGGGAGCATTATGGTCCATGGAAGATAAAAAGAGCATGCCACGAATGGCATGCGTCTTTAGTCGATAACATTCTCGCATGCATCCAAGGCCGTCCTTGCCCGGTCAATAGTGGCCTCGAGCGAGGCCTGACAACCACACAAGTGCGCGGCGACAGCTTTTAATGGAAAGCATGGAAATCCAAAACGGGCTTAGGTCAGCTGGAGCAATCTCGGCTCGACAATTCATGAGGCTTTCCGAATTTTCTGCGAAAACAATGGTAAAACGCGAGGGAGGATTAATGAAACACGATTATCGGCTTTTCTGCCCTCTCGACCTCCATCAGCAGTTGCTGCAAGGAGACTCGAAATAACTCTGAAGGGATCGGGATATAATGAGCCTTGACGGAATTAATTTGCGCGGCACAGCTGACGAATCCACTGCCCTAGGCAATTTATGTCGTCAGTCAATATTGGCCACCACAATCTGGTCGATCGATGGATATCTCATAATGAGCCATATGGTCAAGAAATGCACAAAAGATGAGTGGTCTGATAAGGATCTGAATCATCATTGTTTATGAGTCAGTTCCATACAACCTTTTTATTATGATTCCTTCAATTTTTTTGAATGGTGTATTACTCACAATTGATTTTTCGAAACCCTCAACTTTTGAATCGAATTATTCAGTTCTATTTCTAATTCTTCTATTTCCGAACGCGGGTTTGTTGGAAATGGATGAGAAATTAATAATTTTGGTATTATTCGAGCACTAATTGAAATATAAGATAAAAAGGATAAAATGACGCAACAGAGTATTCCGGTTTTCTGGAAGACTTGTCCTCAAAACGTAATTTCAATTTTGGCGAGGCAAGAAAGGGATACTTGAAAAATATGAAAACCTGATTGGAGAGTGACCACATGAATCTATAAATTGTCTTCCAAAATGGAAAAATTTCATTCAGGTGCAGAAGCAAGATGGGAAGCGCTTCGTCAGCTGGATATCTTGCTATCGGAATTTCATTTACGTCGTTAATAATAATTGCTAGTTATGTACCGGCTTTGATTTCCAAAATCAACGGAATTAACGAGCAAGTGAGGATTTTCTTTATTCATTAATAATCAGAGAATACACTTACCTGTTCAGTCTTAGTCTCAGCACAGATAATCTCTGCTTTTGATGTACTTTTTGTGATTTCCAAATATTCCTACTTTTTGTATTTTTTTCAAAAGTTAAAAACATAACCTTTATTCAAAAAGGTTATTCAAGAAAATTATAATTTTGGATAGAATTACTATACTGAATTCCAATGAAATCATCTTTCATCTTGGAACCAAACTTGAACTATCAAGATTGTTGCCTCAAATTTCATTTCAGCTACGTCTGGATACCAATGAATTCCGTGTATTTGCTGATAATGCTTGGGAACAACTGATTGCTGTAAAAGGTGCGGATCGGTTCAAGAGAAGTAACTACGAAACTCTACCCAAGACTTATCCTTTACCGAATACTTATGCTAAAAAGGATTCCTTTGTTCTTCAACCGACTTGCTGTAAGTGTATTTTACTTGCTTATTTATAATAGTTTCCACTATCAGCTTGTAACGCCCAGAATTCTTGTCCGAAAGGACCTCCAGGTCCTCCGGGGAAACCTGGGGAAGATGGAACTCCAGGTCAACAAGGACCTCCAGGAGCTCCAGGACTTCCAGGAATTGCACCTCCGGTGACGATTGACCCATATGCTAATTGCCGTGTCTGTCCTCAAGGTCCTAGAGGTCCTCCTGGACTTCCAGGAGATTCCGGCCCTGTCGGGGGAATAGGACTGCCTGGATCACCAGGTCGACCAGGAGATGATGGCAGAGCTGGATATCCAGGAAATCCCGGGATTCCAGGAGAACCAGGGAAACCTGGTTCGTCCGGCGAAAAAGGTCTACCTGGGAGAGATGGAGTCAAGGGGCAAAAAGGGCCTCCAGGGCCTAAAGGCGAACCAGGAAGTATCGGTCCTAAAGGTCCCGATGGATATGCAGGCAATGACGGACAGAGAGGAAATGATGGTCCACAGGGTCCTTCTGGACCTCCAGGAGCCCAAGGTGCACCAGGAAGTTCGGGACAACCTGGACAACAAGGAGTCTCCGGTCAGCCAGGGGAAGATGCTCGTAAGTTATTCATTTGTCCCTTAATTAACCTCAATGATAAAACTTGCAGAATACTGTCCCTGTCCCAGTAGAAGTCCTGGAGTTCAGAGTGTACCAAAAGCAGAAACATATGAAGCAGTTCAAGAAGCCGTCTACAAACCAACTCTTCATCCTCCGGCATACGAACCCCAAGCAGTTAATAAACCTTATGCCAGACTTATTTGAAAACAATAAAATCATGTATTTTAAAGGTTTTATTACTTTCCGATTCAGTATAACTAGATTTATAAAAACTGAGGCTGTAATGTTAAAGAGAAATCCGAACAATCTTTGGAAGATCGAGAGTTTATTAAAGTCAGCTTAATTGTGAGGGAATGAATGTAACGGATTTTTTAAATTTCTCGTACGTGGTCTCAAGATGAAAATCTGCCGACAGTAATTATTTTTCATCTGCTCGTTGGAGATTTCTGCTAATCTCTGGCTGTCGTGCTTTACCTTTTCTAAGGATAAATTATCTTCCTTCTTCTGTTGTCGTTCTACTGATCTTTGAGGAACAAATTTCTTAGCAATGTTGGATCCCCTGAAGTAAGTTTATTTTAGTTTATCGTTTTTAAAGGACCTTACTTTTCAAAATTGGGAAAAAAGTCTGGACAGCAGAAGATTTCCATTACGGAAGAAAGCTGGGAGAAGGAGGGTTTGGAGTCGTCATAAAAGCAGTTTCACGGCATGAACAAAGTAAACACGTTGCTATCAAGATTGTGGATATGGCAAAATATTCAACTGAGTATCGTCGGAACATGCTGGTCAATGAAATCGACCTTCAAAGGCAACTTCGGTGAATTTTGCACATTTGCTGATTCTTTCATATATGAATCTTAGACATCCTCATTTACTAAGGCTATTGACTTACTTTACTTATCACGAGGAGATCCATATTGTTCTTGAATACTGCAGAGGCGGGAACTTGTTCAATGCCGTCATCGCTGGAGATCTAGAGGAGAAGCAGTGTGTTCAGATTCTTCGAGACGTCTCTTCAGGGCTTTCCGAGCTTCACAATCGGTTTATTATGCATAGAGACATTAAGCCCGAAAATGTCCTTCTTACAGGAAAGCTTCGGGCCAAGATCTCCGATTTTGGACTTGCTGTTCACTGCTCGAAGACATAAGTTACTTTTTCCAACTATTTATAATAGTATACATTTGCAGAAGAACCAGTCAAGTGGGAACACCTGGATTCGCTGCAATTGAAGTCATTGATGGACTACCATATGATATGTCAGCTGATTTATGGTCTTTCGGCATGCTTTGTTATTTTACTTTTGCTAAGCAGTGTTTGTTTAATTCTCTAGATGACATCCACAATTGGAACAAAGAAGTGCTATGGAAACTTGATGTTCCTCCTTTGGCCAGATATGTCATTACCGCGACAATTGTGAAAGAACCAAAGGCACGAGCTCGAATCAAAACGATACTAAATTACTTGGAGAATGATTATCTTCCCCAACTTCTAAAGCCAATTGAAGAATAGAGGAATGACGACTACATGTTATCTGACTAACTGATGAATGTGTGATTTGATTGAAAGAAACTAGACGATGAGTAGCCCAATAGACACTTCTTCCAAATGCATTTTACATACAAGTGAAAGTCCATTTTAAATGCTTGGCTTAGACCGCCAGGCTCTGTGAGTTCACTTAGTTTTTCCAGCACGAGGAATTTGGAAGCAAGAAAGCCGTGGCAAGCGTAAACTGCCGTCAAGAAAAAACAGAAAGCGGAGAACTACAGAGAGGCGCTTTTTCTCGCCTGCCAGCTTCGCTTAAGGGGAAACTATCCCTCGGGTTTTCTATTTCATAATTTGGTTACTCGTACATGCCATTGTAGGATTTACGAAATTGAAATCTAATTGGCATTGATGAAGTTGTTCGGGTGTTTTTTGAAATCTATGCGTGTTAAAGCAGGGTAAATTTTTGATTCAAGAAGTATCTGTTTGCCATTGACAAGATAACTTAAATTGCGGAAATGCGTGAAGACTAACATTGTAAACTTTAGGGTTCCGTTGTACTTGCCAGATTCTCCATTTATGCAACATTTACTTGACCAAAATGGTCTGCTTTCAACTTTTTTAGCTGCTTTTTAGTTACATCACATTAATCGATATTTTGATTTCAGAATGTTCGTGAAGGTTGTTGCGTCCCCCTCCGGCACTAAATTTCATCATCGCCTCCAGGGAAGTCCAGTCTTGAAAGGACCAGTCAGGTCGACAAGCGGCTCTTTCGGAGGTACTCCCTCTACAGTAATTGCTCACCCCAAAAAGCGATCGGTAGTCAGTTCTAGTTCTCAAATAAAGTTCACTGCTCTTGCTCAGATGGCGGAAGCGAGAGCGAGAGCTGCTGCTGGAACCTCTTCAGCCAGTACTGTGGCAGATACTGCAGATGACCGAGGGACTTGTGGGGTAACCGACGCTCTTGTCCCTCCACCGACAACAATCAGAAAGTCCGAATCCATGCAAAGTCTGAAGAAGGTGACAAGAAGAGTCAGAGGTTTGTTTTTCTGTTTTTCATAAAGAATGGCCTGGTTCAATCTTGATCTAATGTGAATGATCTCATTCGAGTTCGACATAACAATTTAATTTAAATTTCTTATTTGCTGACACTTTTAAATTGAATTTTATATTTTCTTCTACCAAATACACATAGGGAAGATTGACAAGTCTTTCCGGAGCTTTGTAGATTGCATTTGAAGTAGAAAGGGTCATTGGTGTTGAAATCTTGATTTCATAACCAGGATTTTCCTGTAATTAATAGTTTCAGATAATCATTGTTGTGTAGCCCTGTTTTTCCTCACCCTTGGGATATTCTTCAACTTGACGTCCTACGGCATCAGTGTATATTCAGCTCAGCTTAATTCTGAAGCCATAGATGCTGCCGTAGCTAATCACGAATCCTCATTGAAATCCGGTTTTAAAAAAGGTGAGTTGAGTAAATCTCAAGATTATTTTTATAATTCTCTTCAGTGCTTGTGTCTGGTCCGTCCAAATACATCGTTGGCTTACTTAGTTTCCTTGGGCGTGTAACAAGCGCCGTCGGCACTTTCTTCCTCGCCCAGGTAGTTGAATCAAATTGATCTCAATTGAAGATAAAATTTCCAGGCCATCGTAACGTGGCTACAGAAGAGAAGAAGCCGGACTCTTCGATCAGCTGCTGGACATGCTGACTCAGCACTGGATGAAGTCCACGGTGGTTGTGCTGAAATAATCGCCGAATGTCTCCCAGCATTTGGATGAATGTGTAATTTTGAACCTGTGAATACAAACTCTCCGGTGGTTACATTAATCCTTCAATAAGCTACATTTTAGTAAACAGTAAATAAAACCAGTAATCAATGATCGCGTGTGCCTCTTCTTGCCAGCTGCAGAATTTTCGGCTAGGTCTAAAAAAGCACACGGGATCAAATCTTATGGCAACAATAACACTAAATTTCAAAGTTGAATTTTCCCGTGGATACTCTGTAGCAACAGCTGCAGATTGCAATGGGCACCTTGCACAGACAGAATGAAAAACTCGATTCCCAGTTTCCAAACAGCTACTGCCGCATTTAGTCACCACTTCCTGCGGCCAAAACGGCCTTAGGCAAAGGTGTGTAGATTTTCATTCACCGTCAACGCCCACCAAATGCGTTGCGGGAAATTTCATTACAATTCTGTCCCCAAAGAAGTTATCACTAAAAGTTTGAGGTTATGAAAAAAGGAGAAAATTGGTTCTTCCACCTCTAATTAAATACAATGAAGGAACTTTGGAGGTCAACAAGGTGTATTTCCGACCAGATCAAATTTATATTTCGTAAGAAAAATATGTCATTTGGTATTTTTAAATTTGGCAATAATTCGATTTATCATGTTTCGCAATAGAAGCTAAGTCGTCCTCCGTCGTCTCTATGGATATTTATATTCTCGTATTTCGCAAGTTTCTTCTCGAGCCAATTTACTCTTTTCAACAGTTTGTCATTTTGACTTGTCTGTTCTGCCAACAGCTTTGCCATTCTGAAAAGTGCAAACATAACTTTACAAAAAACAGGAATTGTATACTTTGTTTGAAGGTAACCCAAATGGGCTTGTAGCTCGATTGTCAACTCCTCTGTTGTTCTGTTTTCTTCTGGAGCGTTTTCATCGAGTAGATTGTCCTTCCTTAAGAGCTCCCTTCCTTTCTGAATCAGTATTCGTCTCGCGTCCGGATATTCTCTCAAAGCTTCCCACAGATGGTCTTTGCTGAGAGTGAAAAGGTCGGAATATCCAACAGATCTTATGTTTGCAGATCTTCGATTCCCTTGCTTACTTCCGGCGATGTTTAAAATACTCAACTCTCCAAAAACGGCCCCCTCCTGCAAAGTCGCAAGGGTAGTCTGTCCGTCATCAGTAAGAACCTGGAAATTGATGACTATGAAAAACAGTAAATTACTGCGAGATTGACCTCTAGCTTGCCTCTTTTGACAATGTACATTTCTCTTCCAATGTCCCCCTTACGACAAACATAATCACCAGGACTGAAGACCTAAAGCCATGATTACTGGTTAGTCTGGTGGTGAAATGTAATTGTCATTACCTGCAGTTGAAGCTTCAGCACAAGCTCAGCTAAAAGACCGGCTTCGCAATCCTAAAAATACTAGAAAGTTAGAATTATGTTGAACTGAATGTGGTCCTCACTTGGAAGATTCTGACTTTCCTCAGAGTCTCGAAATGAACATGCATGGCGATTTCAGCTTGAAGTTTATCCGGCAGGACTTGTAAAACTTGTTGATCGGCCAAAGTCTGTTTATTGGCCCAAAGATAGTCGAACCACTTGATTACCCTCATTTCTAACTAAATTTTAAACATATAATTGGGTTTATTGAAATCATTTACATGTTTGCTGACTTTTCTCAAATCCATGTATTGTTTGATTCCATCCACCTTGGACTGGAAATCAGTCCTGGCAGCACTCATGTTCGAAATCATACTGCCAACATTACCGACGATTGTAGCGAAGATCAAAACTCCACACATGAGGTCCATAGTAACGAAAGCGAATTCTACGTTGTGAACGGGCCCTGGGACTTCTCCGATCGTAGTCAAAATCAAAGTGGACCAGTAGAAACTGTAAACATAACGACGGTAAATTGTGTCTTCTACTCCGCTGAAATAATCTCCGGTAATTGCTATCTAAAAAGGTGAAAATTCTCACGGAGGCAAGCTTTGAATGTTCTTCGCCCCGTAGACCCAGTTATCACTCCCAAGACCTATGGTACTCGAAACTAAAAAATAAATACATCCGTTCCAATGGATCAGGACTACGATATAAGCAACAACACAGAATACCCTGAAGGCGTTGGGGAAGCTGATTCTCGTTTCAGTCGCAGAAATGAAGGACTGTAGTCTGTCGAGTTTGGCCAACCGATTAAACCGTAGAACTGGCTTTGGGGTGTTGATTGCAATTTCTAGTACGTAATCTAAAGGTAACAAAGAGAAAATATCGATTCGGAATGTTGTTGTCTTTCTGTAGGCTTTCATGATCGTCTTCACGTCCCGGACGAGGAGTCCTTGTTCAAGATAACCTCAAATTGCCTTGTTATTGTAATTAGTTACTTTCAAAACGTACCCGTTCTTGATCTCACAAAAAGGTCAAGTAAATAAATAAAATCCGCAACGACATCCAGAATGAAGAAGAACAACTTGAATCTACCGTCTACCGTCGAATCCAGGAACACACAGCGGAAAGGCACCAACTACAGTGATCAAGAGGATTTCGGTATTATTAATTAGATGATACTTACCAGTAAATTGTATATATACGCAAGAGTAACAATCCACAACCAATAGTAGAAACTCTCTGCCGATGAATCAACTACGAAATGCTTCCAGTAATACTTCAGATTCTTTTCCTGAGGCGATTCTGCCTGGGCATTATTCATTACGGAATTGGAAGACATTCCGTATTTGCTGAAGAAATTTTCGTGTTCCTGAGATACAGTAGAGTCTACTCCTCTGGATTTTCTGTTTAAGAGGGTTATGCTCTAAAATTTATTAATAATTTAAAAGAAATATTTTTTCCGACCTTGGCAATGTGAGCAAATCTCGCTCCTTTCGAGTTCGAAATAGAGTTGAGTAGATTTGATCCAGTGGGTGGAAGACTCTGCATTGAAATACTTCCACCGTTGGCAAAGAATTTTGGACTAGACGCATCGCCTAAGGGGCTTAAAGATGGAATACTTTTTCGGATCTCTTCTGAGCGGAAATCAACGTCATTCATTGGCTCCAGAAGTCTTTTTCTGATGATACTCTGCAGTTTCAAGTTTGATGCCCGTCTTCGGTCCCATGTTTCCTCATTTGCTGTTAGGTTTCCTGGATCCAAAACAATTTCGGGAGGTGCTAGTTTGGATTCTTCTTCTTGGATACTCTCATTACTTCCTCTGGCATCCCCAGGTAATCGATACAGCGTCCTTTCTAGTTTCTGTTCCATTGAATCCTTTTTGGAGTCAGACCGCCGTTTCGCAGGAGCCGAAATAATTCTACTGTACTTGCGAGAAGAGGTAGACTCAGGAAATTCCTCTCTATCTGGCATCTTGTCAGGCTGAAGTTAAGGAAACTTAATTAGCGAATACATTTAGATACCAGTGGAGAAATAAAAAAGTTGATGAACTCTAAGTTACCTGATTTCATAATTTACGCAATTTGAAGAGAGTAACAGTATAGTCTCATCAAGAAAGAGGAGCGAAGCTGTCTTTGCTGCTGTCGTCCCTTAAGGCCTTAGAAAAAGCCGCGGGTGGAAGTCGTCGCATTGGTGACGGCTAATATCTCAAAAAAGAATGAAATATAAATCAAACTTGCCGTTAACGAGCTTGGTCCTCTGCTCTTAAGGGACACGAATACTTGAATATTAAAATCCATGAACATTTAGTTCATCGTTCAAAATGGATATTCCAGCAATGAATAAAAAGCGAAATATCCAATTACGACTGAAACATAAGTTAGGTATGCTCTCTAATGACGCTCAAGGGCGGAGATAAGCTTAAATTATAATAATGTTCACACATGGTTTTTGTTAGATGACCACCTAGAGGGAAATTATGTTTCAGAAAAATTATAATTCTGCCTTAATTGCATATGGATGTTTCTATTGTGATGGTATTTAGAGAGCAACAGTAACATGACAACCACACAATCCAGCAACAGAAATGGCTGGGAAGCTTTCTCTGTTCACTCCCAAGTTTACTTCGTTATCAATCGATAAAACTTTGTTTGTCGAAAGGAATCCATCGAGGAAGGGTACCTATTGATTAGGAATTTCTCGGGCATGATTCAGACAGCTTTCTGATGCGACGTTTATTTAGCAGAGATTTGAAAACGGCAGATTTGCCGAAAATAAAACCAGGGAATCAAAGAAATAAACCGGCGAGTAAGTTGTGAATGAAATTCTTTATATTTATATTTGTATTGTGATTTTGTGGAAATAAAAATAATTGGGGAACTTTTAGATTCTCAATGGCTGCAACAGAAATCGAGCAGCTATCGACCGTTGTTGACCTTCAATGTGGCTGTAATAATCATGGTGACATTGATAGGTATCTTGATTCTCGGAGGAATTTTCTTATTGAATGCTGCCAATCAAGGTAGATCCATTCATGCCTGCCACTTTTGATATTAAAGATTCATTTTAGCGAAAGAAGGAATAATTGACTATACGTCCTGCCAATCAGTTAATAAGTCCATCCCTATTCATATTCCAGGAAATATTCATCCAGGTAAATATGAAGATGAAGCTTCCGATTACACTTTTCTAGCAGAAATCCTCAATGAAGACGAAAACGAAGACATGGACAATAGAACATGTCTTTATAAAATTGAATTGACTTCAAGTTACGATGGTGATGTCAAATTCTATTACGGGTTGGAGGGGTATTATCAGAATATGAGGCTCTATTTTCGATCCCGAAACGACATTCAACTAAGAGGTAAACAACTGAGCCTCACTGAAGACTGTAATCCTTACGAAACAATAAAGGATGAATTCAACAAGACATGGCCTATAGCTCCTTGTGGAGCCGTTGCGAATTCATTCTTCAATGACACTTTTAAACTTTTCTATCAATACAACGGTTCCCTCATCAGAGTTCCCTGGACGACGAAACACTTAATTCATCCGAGTATAAGGAAAAAGTATATCAATCCAGATCCCATTAATGGATCCTTATGTGCAGCTTTTAATGGAACCTTGCCCCCTCCTGCATGGTCCCGAAGCGTCTGTGAATTGGTCGACGAAGACGGGGGTACCGGATTCGAAAATTTTGACTTCATGATCTGGATGCAGACGGCGGCCTTGCCGAAATTCAGAAAAATTTACAGAGGGCTTAATAGGACCACCAATGAGCTCTTCAAAGACGGATTACCCAAAGGGAGCTATGTTTTGAAGATTTCCGACAGTAAGTCCTCACTCATTGAATTCAACTAGTACTTAGTTTCAGATTACCCAGTATCTGACTACAATGGCAAGAAACGATTCATCATTGTAGTTGGTGGATTATATGGCCAGAAGAATTATTTTCTCCCACTGGCCTTCTTCACTACGGCATTTGGTCTTTTCTTCATTATTATTTTCTTGATAATTATAAAATACGGTCGATGTAATGGTCTTGAATCGAGGTTAGAGAGTGTTGTAAGACGTTTTTAAGCAATTTCTACGTGTATAAATAATTCGACATCAAAATTAAGTCCTGAAATTAGACTTCAATGTTGAGGTAGAGTGGTCCGCTCTGATTGGCTTAAAATTAATTTTTGGATGATAATTTGTTTAGAAAATTTACCTTAAAATTTTTCTTCATCCATCGACTGTAAATTATCATATAATTTAACTACTAAATACGATTTATTTTTCATTTCTAACTCTAAGTAGTAGGAAATTGGTTTGAAGTTGGTTACAAACTCCCAAAATTAGTTATATATCCCAATTTTATTCAAGTCAAATTAATAAGACTACCTTAAGCCTCAAGAAATGTTTGTTTGGAATCCTTATTTTTCACAAATGCAGGAGAATATGGGCATTATTCCAAATGATGGGGCATTGAGACGAATTATAAATCAAACAACCTATCAGCCTTAAACGTTGCATGCAGGTTGCAAATTTATTTTTGAATTTGGTATTGAATTCTTCATAGACCTGGGCATGAAGCCTTTTATTGATATCATTGGGATACTTAATTCATTTCCATACGTGTATAAATAGCTTATTATTTGACGTAATGAGTTGGAAAATAAAAATTGATGGAAAAGACGAACTTGCAAACTGAACTAAAAAATTAATCATGAATTTTCAAAATTATGGATAATTAGGCTTTCAAGTTTACTTTTATTTTTAAAGAATTTTATTTGATCTCTATCTCTTCAAGTATAAATTTCAAAATTTAGCATTTGTTGCCTGAGTTGCAGTAGAACGAAATTGGAAAACAGACATTCAATTTCTAATCGATTTTTGTTTCTGATCGAATTTTATAGATTTATTGATTAGTCAGTTTTCTCTTTTTTACTAACTTCACAACTTTATGAAACTTCTCTGAAATGAAAATCTGACTTTCATTTATCTGTTAGCAAAATAGATCGATAAATGAAAATTTAATTATAAAGGAGAAACACTATTCCTTGAGTTTTCTCTTGGTTCCAATGGTCAAACCTTTGGATGTTTTGAACAATCTTAACTCATCCAGCAAAACATTCATGCGTTCTTTAAGCTTGCCAAACCAGTATTTACTCTGATTCAAATCATTTTTGCTCGTGAGTTCCTTTATGATGAAGCCCCACGGTTCCTTAACCTCGTCTATCCACTCTTTCAGCTTCCACTCAGCTTCATCAGACCAGTTGGCGGTACTGTTTGCTGGATGGAGATGGAGTACCAAGAGGTTGACGATCCTACAGTAGATTTTCAAAGCTTCGTTGTATCTTTCGACTAGAAGTCCACTCTGACAAAGCTGAACCATCCTCTGTCTTTCTTCGGAAATCAGTTCATCGGATTCACAAGCGGTTTGGATACCACTTAAAATGACAGTCAGAAGTCTGATGCTCTCGACTTCAAGGGTTCTAATGCAGTCCTCAATGATGCTGTAGAATTGAGGATTGTGGGCTCTGGAGATAAAATTGTCGAAAATCTCCATGACTACTTTTTTAACATTTTTCTCTGTAAAGTTTGTTACAATGAAAAACAAATTAGACATAAATTATTTTAAAATTGTGTACCGTTAATTTGAATGTCAGGTTCATTGACTTCAGGGAACTGAGTTCCGATGGAGATATTCCTCGTGATAAAATCTTGTTCATAGCTGAAATAATAGGCAATCCTGAAAATGAACAATTTTGGACTTTTAACTACGAATAAACTGACCATGATTCGGTCGCTCTTCCGAGATGCTTGATGGCATTTGGGAGGTTAACTCTAGAAAGAGCTAGCAATCCTTCCTTTGCTTTTCGATTACATTCTGTAATTCTTTCCTTCTTTACCATCTCTGAAGTCTTCTTATTCCCAGAATTGAGATAATCGTTGATCGAATCACTCATTTCATCAACTTCATAAAGCTCTATTTAATCTGATACTAATATATCCAAATTCCACGGAAATAAAGATATTGGACCGTCATTGGCTGCTATGGAGTCTGACCGGATGATTTGATGATCAAGACGAGCATAAGGAAAACACGGGACTGGAAAAAATTTTTTGCTATGAAGGAAAAATTCGTAACTTTCCCAAGATAAAAACTGATATGAATCATCGCAAACAAAACAACGAGTTTAAATCAAATGAACAAGTAGTTTTTTATTCAAAAATCTACAACACATCTAAATGAATATGAAATCCATCGGTAAACTAAACCTTAAGAATTCATATTAGGCATTTCAAAAACTCCTATTATTTCGCACATTAATCGAGGAACAAACAATATATTCAAAAAGATTGATTAGTTCCAAAATGCCAGAATCCAAACTTTGCTATCGAAAAATGTCATTCGGTACTCACAAGAAAGTTCCTTATTAAATAATACTCGAGTAGAGATAAAATTAATGTAGCAAAACCAATTCCTCCACGAAATCCTTAACAACCCAGTTTTTTCTAAGAGCATATAGAAATTGATATGCAAATCAATTTAAGAGAATGAACTCCTATATAAACATCTTCTGATGTTATTTTCACTACTTTATATTACTATTGTAAAGATATTCACTATGAAACGAATTTACCACGGAATAATACCCTAGACGGATTTCAAGAACGAAGATTATATCAAAGTCTAAATATCCCGACAAATGAAATTTTTCCCAACGTATTTCAAAATGTGAGTTTATTGTCAAGCCACAACCATTAACCCAACTATCATAAATATCAATAAATATGATAAACTCCAGTTAATATAGTAAAAATAAGTCACTGACCATCTTTATCAAAAATCAAAGAATCATAGTTGTAAAGTGAAGTGAAGTGAAGTTGCTCGTATTCAGAGTGAAGTTAACGATTATTGTATCTGTGCTTGTAATCATAGTGCCACTTGTTGAAATCAACATTGAAAATCACGATAGCTCCAGATTCCAGACCTCCGAGGATGAATCTCTGATTGCTTGAAAGAGCGACACAACGAGTAGGACTGTCGGTTTGCTGAAACAATTGATTTTTAATGGATAAACCAAGTTATAATCCTTACCGGGAAAGTGTAGAGCATTTGGAGAGGGAACAGTCTAACTACGGAAATCCTGCCACTTTCAGTTCCTAGAACTATGTATTCTCCGTCTCTAGACAGTGTTGCACACAGAATCCTCTCGACGGACTTGTGAGCAGGTTTATTTAGTTGTCTGCCAGTTCCAGTGAATGTCGCTAGGTATTCCGATCCAAAGAAGATGACAATGTTACAGTCTCTACTCATCAGAATATTCGTGACTGGAGGTGGTCTAATCTTCCCCCCGATAGTTAGATCATTACAAACGATTCTTCTCAGTAGATCTCCTTGGGTGGTGTGCATCAAGACTGTTCCATCTTTGGAGCCAGAGATGACAATACCGTGTTCTGCAGAAACACAAATAGCCGTGATTTCCGAATCATGACCAGTCAAAATAGCTCGAGGAGCTGGGGGTTCTCCTGCAATGTTGTACTCTCCAGCGATGGCCTGATGATGTTGATTGAAGTGCCAGACAACAACAGTACAATCTAGACTGCCTGAGACGATGTAGCAATCAGAAAACAACCCTGTTTCTGATCTAGCCAAGCAAGTAACGACATCTCCATGACCGTAGATGACTTGCTTGACTGTAGCTGATTCTGTTTCAATAACCCGGAAACTATAGTCAGGATAGCCACAGGCAATGATCGATTTACAGTCTACTGTAGCCACGAAATTTTTCCAAGTAATCTGAAGTCGCTGATCGAAGGCATCACCCAAGTGTCGTTTCGACAGAGGTTGGGAAGGGTTCCCAAATGCCAAAAGAGGATCCACAGTCACCGGATAATCCGGATGACTGCTATCCTTCTGCTGGCGGTCCGAGATTGATGATGTCAACGTAGAGTTCTGATTAGTTGGCTGAACATAGTTACTGTTCCATCGATTCAATCCAAAAACAAGATTTTGGGAAATAGAAAGAACAATTGGTTGGGGTAGTTGAGGAAATGTGTTGGCACTGATGTGAACAATAGCGCTGTTGGAGATGAATTTCATCAACATACACAAGTCATCGTGACATGGTTGGAACATCAAAGGGCTCTGAAAATCGATTTATGGAATAAAACACTGATTTCTCCGGCAAAAATAATCCGAACGATATATAAACCTACCATAGTCATGATGCTGTGTCTTGGAGGATGAGGGTCTGTCATCAACTGCACTGGAGTTTGACCGAAATTGAGAATTTGTTGCTCCAAGCCATCGCGAAGTTGGGCATTTTCGATTGTATTCAGATTCACAGACCCTTCGTAGGTCAGATAGTAGAAGACATTAGTTGCTCTCACGGCTTCAGGGCCTCTTTGTTTGTATCCGAAGATCAAGTCGATCCATTGATTCAATTGACATGAAACAAGATCGGATTCTAAGGCCTGTCGATGAATCATTACGAATTCCTCCGGAGAACTGGCCCATGGAGGAAGAACGACTCTCCCCACAGGTGTTCCGTCCTCTCGTTTGCCCAAATCGTAATTATTATTGTTGTAAAACATTTCTGACAAGTAAAATAATTCAGGAATGAGTTCTTTAACGTCATGGGTATCTTTCTGGCAACGATCCCAAACTTCAGCCATACTATGGAATAATCTGTCAGAATGATCAAATTTTCCGTTCTGCAGATGGATGAAGAAGGAAGTAAAGGGTTCAATTCTAAAGAGCCAATTGAGAGTGAAGGCTTGAGTTGAGTAGTGAGTTCCGTAATGGAAAGGAGGAATAGACTCATCATCCCAGCTGTTGAAGCGTTCTTGGAAATACTTTTTACGGGATTCAGATAGGGCACCAATTGGCTGAAATGGAAAAATAAATCTTGCTCAAACGATAGATATGTCTACTCAGTATTTGACCCAACATGTGGAACTCTTCCATGTTGAGATCTGCTCTGAGGAAGTTGATATAGGTTCAATATCGCCCAGAAGGTGGAACCACCCACATCCTGGCTCGTTTGAACCATACCAAAGGGGATCCGAACTCGTATCGAATGGTCTTTGACCGAATCGACAAACGATTGAGCTAATTAGACCCAGGGAAACTATGGAAATAAGTAAGAACTTACCTTGGACAAATCTCGGAAATTAGAAGCTTCACTCAGATCTAATCTTTCAGAAGTGTAATTGGCCAGTACCCAGGGGAAAATAGGGTACTGATTCAAGTCATTGTAGGTTCTCCCAGCGATTGTGTTCAAGAACATTAAGTAGTCGAAATTTGAAATTTCTCTTCTTTGCCATTTCTGAGGCATATCTGAATGCTTGAAGAGTTGCCGAGGAAGCATCAATGAAGCTTTTCTGCTTTGAGGCAACCCATACTTAACCCCAACTCCTACTCTTGGGAGATAATCCACAACCTTCTTGACCGTATCTTGATCCGCAAAAGCAAACATGATTGCACCTAAAACCCCTCATTGAATTAATTTCACTGTGGTTTTACTTACTTCTTGTAGCGAGGAATAGCTCTAGAGCTGTGTACTGCAGCATATATCTCCGGAGGAAAATTGCCCTGATTTCTTGAAAATGCCATCTTCCGTGAAGATTATCGCAATAAGCAAGACTCTGAAACAATGTGCGATGAATAGACTCATTTAAGATTTTACGTTAATGGGCAATTAACCGTCTTTTCACACAAGTGACAAGAACGTGAATTTCGCGGGGAACTAAAAGGTAAAAAGTACATAAATCAATCAAGACAAGGAGGTAAATCCACCAGACAGTTGGTGTTCAGCATTTTTCCCTGAGGTGGCCAAGAAAATGACTTTAATCTTATGCATTCTGATAGATGCCATTTAAACCCCGTTTACGGCAATAAATCCAACAAAACGATCTCCATTTGTTTAAACAGTCTTTGTTCTACTCACGTATTCATTGTCCTAGTACATGTTTAGCGATCGTTGCCTTAGGGAAATAAAGACAAATAGAGTAAGACATCCTAGATTCTCTTGATAATCGTGTCATTTTTATGAACCAGAGGAAGGCGTCTAGAGACTAATAGATCATGTTTATCGGATAATTCATCCTTTCGAAATAATGAACTCATCTCTGCGTATTAATCTAATCCCAAAGTTTCGCGCAATGGCCGTAAAACAACTTGACGCTGAGAGAGAAGCCTATGGCAGTGTTGATTCGCATGAATGAACAAGTGCGCAACAATACCCCTCCTCCTCCCGTCCGACAGTTTTAGCACCACTCGGCTGGTCCGATTCAAATCAACTTCTAGTTACTGAAGTTTAGTACTTGATTAGTCATAAAAACTCTTCTTTCTAACTTTCTTCAGATTTCCTTCAATTCTTATAAAACCAAAACGTCACAGTTACCGCTTTGACCATTCCCCGCCTCTATTCCCCTCATAATTCGGAACGAAACCACTGCAATTGCGTGCATGCATATGTCCCTCCTCCTTTTATTCGAGAGTGGCATGTTCATTTTCTCTTTTGCCGAGGAGAGCTGTCCTACTCATCATCATCACCATCAATACCCGAGAAAGTGTGTTGGTCATCATCAACCAACGGACAGCCAACGGCAAAGATGCAAAAGTGATTGATTGTCAAAGTTCGTTTCGGTTGACTTGATTGCCACGCGGATATAATTCGAGATATGCCAGTTTTACTAATTAAAATAATTTCAGATATGAATAGACGGAAATCATAGTTATTTGAAAGGAAAAATGTTGTGTCAGAATGCTGCAACATTAGCTCAAATTAACAATTTCTACTCTGAAAAAGTCCAGACTAGAAGGACAGAAGTCCATAAAACTGTTAGATTAGTGGCTAAGATTGTTCAGGATCTACTCAAAGATGTCGAACATCAGGAGCCTAGATTCATCTCGACCCTCGTGGAGAACAGCCAAGGAAGATTTGACGGGGTAAGCTATTCATTCACCGATAAAATTAAAGCAAACTTCCAGTTGCAAGTGATTTCACCTCATGAATTCGAAGTTATTCTCTATCTTAATCAAATGGGCGTATTTAATTTTGTTGACGATGGATCTCTACAAGGATGTGCTGCTCTGAAGCTCAGTGATGGTAGAAAACGATCCATGTCACTTTGGGTTGAATTTATTACAGCTAGTGGATACCTATCAGCACGGAAAATCAGAAGCAGATTCCACACTCTAGTCACTCAAGCATTGGGGCGATCCCAATATAGGGATGTCTGTGTTCTTTTGAATGACAATTCCGACGTCAGACTAAGGATTCACCATGCGTATACTGTTCAGATTACTTGCTCATTCAGATGTACAGGAATCTGGCCCAGATCAGCGAATCAATGGCCCTCTCAAATCAATTCAGAGTGGCCCAACCCCATGATTGTAAATGAAGTTAAAAACGAAGGTTTCGATTTACTGAGTAAGGAAATCCCTATTCCCTTGCCACCCCAAAACTCTGCTTCAACTCCTCAAGGAGCCAATAACAAACAGCAGACTGGAAGTACGATGGAAGGGGACGCTTGGGCAATGAGCATGGCCTCGGCTGAAAACTTGCTGCTCGCCCACAGTAACCGTCAAAAAACACTCAGTATTTTGAAAACACTTCGGGACAGACATCTTGACTATCCAGGGTCACCAATTACAAACTACATTTTAAAGACATTAATTCTCTATGAATGTGAAAAACATCAGCAAGACCACGAATGGTTTGACATCAATCTGGGAGACCGAGTGATAGGTAAACCTCGAATACAATAATTACTTCTTACTGTCCTTTTTAGGAGTATTACTGCAACTAATAAGTTGTCTACAATGTCGAAAATGCCCAAATTACTTCCTTCCTCAAATGGATTTGTTGAAAGGTAAATCACCTGCAGCGTTGGATCATAGTGCTCGTGCCTGCTGGATTCTTGTTCGCAGAATGATTCTGGATCTTAGAGCATTGGAGAATTTGTGAGCTTTTATAATTCTTGCTTTTGCCGAAAATACCCAGTGCTTTTAAATCGAGAATCACCTTCTTTCTCGTTGTTGAGCTTTTCTGTAATTCCACTCATTCCTTCCCGTATTGTGTAAATAATATTGATAAACGTGCCGATCCATAATTCCATTAAAAACATATGAAATTCCAAATCGAATGCAGACTACCGTATCCGGGCGCCAAATGGTATTGATGACAGCGCATAGAAGAAAGACCAACCACGGGGAGGGAATTCTTTGCATTACATGGAGCGCCAAACTGTCACATCGTGTTAGTGTGATATGGAGCTCCTTTCTCTTCCTGCCTCGTCCGATATAAAAGTGTCAATTGGAAACAGAATCAGATTTGGAAAGAAGACAATTTGAGGAGAAATTTGAGAACTGAGCAATTACCGAATTTAGAGGATTGAACCAACCTTAGGGTCTTGTTGTTTATAAAGGGGGTCATCTTCATCTGCGTCAAAGTAGACATCACTAGAAGTTATTGAAATTGTTCCGGGAACAGCAATTCCCGGGGCTATTAGTTTGCCAGGAGTACTGTAAGACGTTCGTTCTGAAAAAACACTTTTGTAAGATTTTCCCTTTGACCGATTTTTCTCAAAAGACAGATAATTATAATTATCCATAAGCGGATCGGCTGTCTCGAAAAAGGAAAATTGCAGGTTGTAACTTGATTGACAGATCTCCATGGACTATTTTTCGGATTTCTGCGACTTGTTTTATAAATTTATTCCAACAGAGGTACCATTATGCCTTGATTGTTTTTTACTAGCCACTTAAAGTTGAGTGTTTCCGCTCTTTGACTGACTAATCCTCCCAAAAGTTGTGTTTTTCGAGAAGGAACACTGGGACGGGAAGTCTTCGATCATTCATCAAGATAAATACTATAATGGTTGCGGCAAAAGTGAACTCCAAAAGAGTCTTAAAACAAAAAGAGCAAGTGTGTACTTGACCATGGACTAATCGGAAGCGATCTATCGTGATTATGCAACAGTCTTTCTTTTGTTCTTGGGCAATGGTCAGTGTAATTACAAATTACTTTAGTAACTGGGTCTAGCGCGAGAGCAACTGTCAGGATATAAGGAAGCTAATCAATCAAAATTTCCAAGCTATGAGAAACTACTGAATAAAAATAATCCAACCTTGTCTCGAGTCCCGAATGTCATTTTCTTCTGCGGACCAAGTCTCAATATCAGATTCATCAACGAGATCGTGTATAGCAGCATTGCCCTTGGGTTGGTTGATGAACATCTTATGAGTCAAATCCTTCAAAAGTTGTTCTTGGGCCTTTTCTGCCTCTTCAATCTCAGGCTGTGTCAATTGTTTGTGACTCACGGATGCCGTTGAGTGTTTGCAGCCATAGACATTGGGAACAAATCGCTTTCTTCTCCTAGAATCATCTTCCCAAAGGTCCAGTTTCCAGAACGTCTGGCCGTCTTCGTCGTTAGTACACCAGGCTCCATTTGGACTGAGCAAGATGGTTCTCATTTTTTCCAGAGATTTAGAAGCTGTCAGTTGATCTCGTCTTCTCGAAGATAGGATAAGATGATCAGACACTTGGTCTTCCTGGTAACGAGTCTGAAGCTGATTCAAAGACTCGTGGTCGAAGGAAGTATGTTTACTGACATCCTCAGCTCTCAATCTATTGAGGATGAAATCAGCTTCATTGGCGACTCGAAGAACATGGTCTCTCGTAGCATGAGCCATCAGTCGCCCTTCATTGACCAATTCGATAAAAGCCAAGCCAGCATGTCTCTGAAGAGAAGTTTGCCATTCTTGAGAGCACAATAACATCACAAGTTCAATTACTGATCCTTGTTGATTCCTCAAAGTTTGTAGAACTTTAGCATCATTCATGATTTCCTGTCCGTGAGTTCCAAGCAGGGTTTTCTGAAGGAAGGATTTGAAATCACCGATGATTTCGCGAAGCAGAGGAGCAACGGACTCCATGGCTGTTTGAAGTTTCTTCGTCAGATATTCAGAATCTGTCTTAATTCGAGCCATGCTTGGAACAGCGTTGAATCTATTGAGCTCTTCTGTGTCGTACTTGGCATCAGAAGCAGCTTCCTGAGGAGATTCTTCTGTGAATTGGATGGAAGAGACAGCTGGTTTTTGCTGACTTTCTTCATCTTCAATTTCTTCTTCTGGAGATTTTCCCGGAGTATCTGTTGTTTCTGCTTTCGTTTCTGCATTGGACTCAGGTTTGTCAATGTACGTGACTTGTGTGTGTTCTGGAGAAGGTTCCGAGTCTTCTCCTCCACCATTGGTTAATCCAGGAGATTCATCAGCAGCTGAATTGGACCTCGAGGCAGGACTGTTCTTGGCGGAACTTGTTTCAACTGAAAAGGGGAAGTTATTTAAAAAATAAAGATAAGCAATGGGTTACTGGATTTCTTGTTAGCAGAACTATTGGAATTGGTATCAAAGAACGGACTTGGTGATGTAGGAGGTTCAAGGATGTCACGATATCGGGAAACCATCAAAACACAAAGAAGATAAACTACTGACAAAGCAAGGAACTGAGCTTGTCGATTCTCTTCCTACAATGATCAACTCAATAAATACTGATAGAATGAGTATTCCACCCACCATATCTCTGTAAACAATTCCCTTCAACCGTTGCAGATCCACTTCTTGGAGTAATCGATCAACATTAGCGATTCCTTTTGCTGGATCCTTCTCGTCAAAAGCCCCTTTGATAAACTTCAGAATAGCATCATTCTTGCTATCATTGTGATTTGAGGAAGAATCAAAGATTCCTTCCTTGTTCTTCATCCTACAAGCTAAAATATTTCGGACAGCCATGGTAGACACAAGTCTCAAGGCTTGCCGGAGAATTCCTCCATTAGGCATGTTCTTCTCGTGTTCCAACTCAGCAAAGCTAATCCCAGAGACAAAGACGAAGACATCAGCGAGTTGAACAAATCGAGTCAGGAAAGAAACAGCATCTTCAATCGAGAGAGCCTGCTGAGTACTGTCAATAATCTCCAATTCACTATGAGGGGAAGTAGCAGAAGCCAGAAGAGGAAGCAAGCCGCCACAGGCCATGATCAAACTATCCGTCAATTGGGAGAGAATGTGGACGGTATTGGAAATGAATGTTGCATTATCCCCATTACTCACATGGTCAACTATAGCTACAGAAGACCTGAAAATTACTCCTTATTTGATTCCCGAGAACTTGAAACTCACTCATTCCATTCTTCTACGACTCCTTCAATAGCACTCAGCAAATCACTCAACAACCTAACATGCATTTGTGACCAGACGAATTCCGGAGTACGATAGAGAGAAGATGGAGCTTCTTGATTACTATCCTCCTTTTCTTCTTCTGGTTTCTCCTCACTGTCTTCAGTTTTCTTTTTCTCTTGATTCTTGTTCAAGGATCGACGGTACTTTTCCCATGAAACCTTCGAATGAGCGATAGCTAGAGTATCTACCCACACCCTCCATCCACCATACTCCAATCGAATCGCATGGAATAAGAGGATAGCGAAGAGTTCATAGACAAGGTTTGTAATCTCTTCCTCCTCCTTGCTCTCAGGAAAAACGTAGGCAAGAGAAATAAGCCATTCCTGCCAAACTGACATTTGCAGGATGATTCTTCTGTTTTCACGTGAATCTTTGCAGTATTTAATCATATCTTCTAGGAATATTTTCTTCACTCTAATGACATCTGAATTGTCTTCAGATTGAGTTAGTAGAGTCGCCACCACCTTCAAGAGAGTGGGATTTTCAAACCTAGTAAGCTCAAGAGGAGGATCTTCATGTTTAACGAAGAGGATATCCGGAGTCATCTGCTCAACAAGAATTTCAAAGAGCACATTATAAGTCGCTAAGGTGATAGATTTAGCATTAGAAAGCAGTCGATCCGAAAGCAGACTCAGCAAGTTCTTTGCATGAATAGCCTCACTCTTCCTTTTGGTCGTTGATCGACAGATAAAGTAGCCAAAAATCTTCAAAGCAGGGATCCTTATCAACTCGTTAGGAGATCCCAGCAACTTGAACACAACACTAGCTCCTTTCTTCCTATCGAAAGCAGGAATCATGACAGCGGGATGTTCAGCCATCTGATGCATAACCTGCGTAAGGATATCATATAAATTATCGTCTTCGTTGACAGTCCCGATAAAGTTGAAGACGCATTGAAACTCATCATCTCTATTAATATCCTTCTCGTCTTGATTAACAGGTTTCAAGAACATTAATTTGTTCACCAGTTGAAGGATATTAGCCCTGATTTGAACGATAGATTGTTGATCAACCTTGTCATGATCTTCGGCATTCTTCACAACATACGTCGATGGGGGTTTCGGAGGAACAACGTAGTAATAAACCTTCAACGCGTACATCAACTCAATCACGGTGGAAGTCCTTCTGACAATAGCCAAGACAGTCGCATTCGCGAAAAACTCATTTGCTAGGTAGTTGTAAAGCCTCAATTGAGTAGAACTTTCCGTTCTTATCCAAAGAGCTGGATTAAACAAAATATGATCAAATAGCTGCTTCAACAGAGGAATACCCGTGGGACAAGTGAGCAGGAACTTGGAAATATCAATGAAAGCTTCCAGAACATTTAATGTGAGGTGCTCTCGAGATGCGTTTGTAAGAACATGAGCAATAATTAAAAACCCTTGACTATGAAATAGCTGTTGTTGAGCACTTGGAGAGGTTCTCAGTAAAAGAGCAATCACAGATAATAGAGCTGAGCAAATTTCGTGATCGACTGGAGGATCTCGGCCATTGTGGGACATATCTATCTGAGCAAATAACGGAAGCAGCATCTGAATCCCACCAACAGAATGGAGAGAATTGTGGATTGAGTGGGTAATAACAACTTCCACACCCTATAACGAAGATTATAGGAAATTCAGACGAAAAGGTAACTTACATCCTTCATAATGGCGTGAGGAACTTGAACAAAGAAACTGTTGGCAGTTTTCACGGTTGGAAAGATACATAGTTGTCCGTGGCAATTCTTAGGACAGTAGGCAAAGACTAAAGAGGAGTTTAAACGGCTATCAAAGAGATGCTAAAAAGTAATCAATCAAATTAACATTAATGCTGTGAAACTCACTTTCTTGTAGCTCTCAGGCAGATCAGATTCGGCGTCATGTTTGAAGTAACTCTGATACGCTGCTCCCAGACAGAACAAGCAATTAGCTTGTTGAGCAGTGATGGATTGAGAAAAGACATATATAGCTCCAATCTGACCGCAAAAGGCTTGGTTGGGATCAGCTTCAGGACCACATCCAATGAAGCACTTGTCGAAGTAATCATTCGTACTACAATGCCAAGTAGCATCAATAGTTTCAGCGAGTTGTCCATCGATGAAGCACTGAATCTCGGACCTTGCCCATCTGGAGTAGACGAAACTAAGGGCGACGTGATGCCATTTCCTAGAGATCAGTTCTTGCTTGATGCACTTGGTTACTTCTTTGCCCGGGCCTCGGATACAATTCAAGACTAAGCAGGATCCCATGAAGTAACACTGATATCCAATTCCCTTGGATGTCATGAAATTAAACAAATACGGGCGTTCTTTTTCGAAATTAACACTATTCAAAGGATCCATCCTGAGCCAAGTGCTGAAAGTCCATCCGTTTTGGTACGGCCACTTTGTGATTGGCGGTAGACTTATTCCAGCCCCGGCTTTCCCAGGAAAGGAAAAGAACACGTCACCTCCATCACGTTTGGGCATCTCTTGCATGACAGTGAGAAGCTTGGCCGAGTTTCGATGCCAAACATTGTCAGAAGCTCTCAAGGCCCGCAGAAAGTGCTTGGTTTCCTTGACGGTTATGCTGTAGCTCGTCAGAACACTCAGCAATTGAATCAGTAAATCAGAAATAACAGGATCTGCGTCGGGCAAAAGATTCAAACAGGTGGAGATCAACCCTACACGAGAGCAAGCCTCCAGGTTCCGGAAACTCTTCCTTACAATGCCTACAAAGACACTCCAAATCTCTGCTTGCATGCTTAATGGAGCAACAGTGATCAAGTCAAGCATTTTCTCGATGTTGGAACTATGTTCTATGATGAATCTAGATTCCAAGTCAAAAGGCCCTCCAACTAGGACATTAAACAATCCATCGATAATATCCTTGTGTGACAACGTGGAATCTTTCAACCCCTGCATTAACCGCTTGAAAGTGTCTTCAGCACTCTCTTCCGAATTATGAAGGACCGTTGTCCTCGACAGTTGAGAGGGCAAGGTATCCACGGCATCCGCAGCCCTCTTCTGAAAAGGAGTGATATATGACTTTTGGGATTTCCAGAAGTTTTACTTACTTCTTCGCTCTGTTTTTGCTCTGACTCGCCTTTCTCATTACTTCCGTCTGTCTTTTCAGGAGCTTCCGTTGTCGGTGTTGGAAGAGACTCGTAATTTTCCTCTTGGTCTTTGGGAGACTCGTTTTCTCCCGAGTTGTAGTTGAACCTTGGGAGGGGAGAATACCTCTCGTTCTCCTCCTGGTCCTCCGGTCGATCATTCAGCTGAATGTCTTCCAATTCCCTTTCGTCGAAATCCGGAGATTTGATCGAGTGAATGTCAGAAGCTACACTTCCACCTGCGGGAGAAGTCGGCACATCTTTCTCTGAACCGACTTCTGTGGAGTCTGGTTGTGGAGCAACTTGAAGCTCCAAATCTGCTTCATCGAGGTTTTCCTCCACTTCTGAACCTCCTCCCTTGTCTTCCGTTGTCGGTTCTGACATTTCTGAAATAAAGAGGCTTATGGAAATAATGTCAACAACGCGTCAACAGTCGGAAATCAAGGTCGATATATCGATTTAACAATACAATCACTATCTCATGTAAAGCCATCTGCAGTAAATTAATTTTCCGGGAATAATCCAGTAGTCCAAAAGAGGGAGGAAAACAAATTTGAATACATTTATGAAAGAAATTGACTGTTGGTAAGTTTGTCTCTCAGCGTCCACATCTCCGTCCCCGTTTCCATTCGTTGCAGGAACGTTCGTTCCCGAGAAAGCCGTAATCGTTCGTCGGCCACTACGCGCAGTAAAGCCATAGTTCCCTCCTGTTCTGACGTGTACAGCTCTTTTTCCTAGACTCCTTTTTGGAGGTAGGCATTGTAACGGAATATTCTTTGTGAAATTTCAACGAAACCCAACTCTAGAGAATTCAAAAGTCAAGTGGTGTTTGGAATATCTTATTTGAATGTAGATTTTATTAAATTCAATTTTACGGACCACTAACAATGAGTTTTACGGCATCTCCGAAGGATTCGATCAGATCTCGCCCTGGAACAAAGATACTGGTTCCTCCATCGGCCACGATGTTGGATCCAGTAATGTAGGAAGCTTCATCAGAAGCCAGGAATTTGATAATAGTAGCCATTTCGTTAGGGACTCCATACCTCTTCATGGGGACGTATTTGTCTGTGTAATCATTACTAAGCTTGTTGGCGACGCATTGGGGGACTCCATGTCTCGTCACGAAGGCTGTTTCAACACCGCCAGGACTGTAATTGATTGGGGTTTTATCAGACCAGAACTAGAAACTTACATCAGGCCGTTGACTCTGACTCCGTGTTTTGCATACATGACAGCAGCATTTCTAGTAAAGTGATCGAGAGCAGCCTTGGCGATACTGTAGTACATCGTAGCAGGTACTGGACGAAGCCCTCCAATGGAACTGACGTTGATGACATTGCCGTGAGTTTTGGCTAAATGAGGGACAGCTAACTGAGTAAGTCTTATCGGAGCTCGGAGGTTCACATTCATCACGTATTCGTAATTCTCCATCGTCAGATTATCAGTCATAGGAACACCTGGTTTGTTAGAGATTCCTGCGTTGTTAATCTGAAGGAATTTTGAAATGAGTTTAAGATTTTATTTCAAAACATTACCAAGATGTCCAGTTTGCCAAACTTCTTGACAGTTTCATCGACCAACTTCTGAAGGACGTTATCATCATCAACAGACCCTTGGATGGAAAGAATCTTCGATGATGGGACTCCTTCGGTGACTATGGCTTTGGCACAAGCTTTCAGACGTTCAAGATTCTGTCCATGAAGGGTTACTGAAGCGCCTTCTAGGGCAAATAACATAGCAGTAGCTTGACCAATTCCACTGGAGGACCCAGTGACAATTACTACTTTCCCCTCAAACTTTCCTTTTTCATAAAAAGGTTGAGGGACACGGTGTTTCTTAGGCATTTTAGAAGGTTCCAGATAATGTATGATTTATTTTTGCGATATTTATATACACTGAAATACCCTATAATCCAACCTCTAGCACAAAACACTTTCAAGAACAAAAAAATTTGTGCTCCCAAAACTGTGTGTTTTAGTAAGCAGCCATGATCCCGAGAAAAGAATCGGTACTCTTTTGTGTTCAATTTGTTCTCATACATCGGCTTGCATTTGATTCCATGAATCATTGAGAAAATAAAAGCTTTTTATCATTTTAGTAGCCTACAATCACTGGTATTAACTTTTGACTCCAAACAATTAGTAATTCTGATTCAATTGCAACAAATATTTAGATTAATATTGTGTTTTTTATATCAAACGGAAATCCATTGACTTTTCCGGTAACCTGTAATTTCTAAACTTTCCAAGCAGTTCATAGACTATCTGAGCTTTCTGGAACGAGTAATAATTAAAAAAGACTTTCAGACTTCAGATTAAACAACCTAGAACAAGTTTTTCTAATAAGATTTCCCGATTTAGAGTAATGTTTCTCCCCGCATAATATCTTGGCACAGAAATTCTCTCCTAAAAACAGGAACATTTGGTTTTATTCATCTTCTTGTCGAGATTTATTGGATTTTTTGCTTTTAAGAATCGTCCCTTGATTCAATCCCTTCAATTAAATTTCCTCAAGAATTTGATATTTAGAATTTCTTCAAAAGGTCCCACTATAAGTGCTATAAGGAGTTTCTCATTATTTTAAAGAATTTTCCAGCAGATTGACCATCAAAAGAATTGGAGATTACAGAAGTCCAAAATAAATACCTACAAAGCTAAAAATCCGACATAAGTTAATTTTTTCTTTAACTGTTTCCAACAGATGCGAGTATTTTCCTTTGTCACGAAATACAAAGCAAAATGTCACTACGAAATCTAACAATTACGAAAGCTGGCTCAATCCACGTGAGGATAAAAATGACGCAAAGGACGTATAGCTTAGGAAAGTTATACGTATTTAAAGAAAGCCCGTAATTACGCTCACTTTTCCTGTTTTTATCAACGATGTATTTTCATAATTTAGAACTACACAAAGTTAGTTTTAAATAGATTTTAGTTTTCTGGAATTGTCTAAAAAGACTTGGTTAGGATTTAGTTCACTGGAGTACTTCTGCTGGAAGAAGCCAAGTCAATATAAGATCTTCAGAATTCTGACGTTTCGTTCCCATCATTACTATCTAAAAGCACACGAAAATGAGTACAGTATGAAATGGAGTTAAATAATCCTTTGATTAAAAATAAGTTAAAAATAACCTCTTCGGGAAAATAAACTGTTGAAGTTGCTTCGAATCTTCGGGAAACAAATTCTCCAAATATAACTCATGGGGTGAGTTAAGAGTTTTTAATCAGTTGAATGGTCAAAAAGATTAGTATAAAAATGAGATCAACGTTGAGAACAGGAGAATTAAGCAAGGAAATAATTATACAAGTAGCAGTAGGAGGTATCATGGAAGTATATGCATCGAACAACTAAAATCAAACACAGATCTCCCAAGATGTTAATCTCTATTGGAAACTGAGTTAGAATAGAGCTAAAAAAATTGGAGGTGAGAAATGCAGTAAAAAAATTTTCTGCATTATAAAGCAGTTTGTAAAGAATAACTCAAAAGAGTAATTAAAAAAACTAATCATTTGCTCTATTAGCTTAATGGCTGAATAAGTAAATTAACGTTTCAAGCTCTCCAAGTTCAATTCCCAAATATTACGAGAAATATTAATAGCTCTGATCTCCATTCAAAACCCCTCAGGAGGTTAACGAGTTCAAGGATGCTAAAGACATCTAAGTGTTAAGAAGACCAGGTTTAGGGAGTTGGAAATAAAGATATTTGAAAGAAAATACATGGTATGGAGTGATTGAATCTGTATATTCCAAATTTGAAGTCAGAATTAAGGATTGATTTTCGAAATCCGGAGATTGAAAGCATTAGATTTCGAAACTTTTTTTATTATCAATGATATCTAATTTCCAGGACCTTCAACCTCTGAAGTCATCCCTAAAGGGGATCCTGGCAATCATTCCTAATTTTTTTCTAAATTTGAAATCCATAAGTTCAATTATCTTATTTTACTTTTTTTTCAAATTTAAGGATATCTACATTTTGTTCCAAGAAGTACAAAATTATTTAGTAGCTCAAAATCTATAACACACGACACAGATTATAATTATGTTTTCGAGTGCTAATTTAGGATTGGAGTTCATTCATGTTCTAAGTTTTCGTTCAATATTTGGCAACTCAACCAGAATCATCTTCGAAGCCTTTTTCAGAGGTATTGAAAATTAAACTATAGAAATTATAAATGTAAATAATTGAAAATTTGCTTTCATGACTTTACTTTATTGGCTAAATGAATTCTATGATTGTGTAAAAATTGCATGTTTCAAAAAAAAGAATCTACTTTCTCTTTTTCGAAAAATAACGACTTTAGATTTTGCTAAAATTAGTGATTTTCTAGTGTTTTGAATTAAAAGTACTGTGATAACCTTAGGGGTTCTTTATCAACTCATTTCTTTATTATTTCATTGATCATAAAAATAAACAGGAGCTAATTATTCTTGATATTATCCGGAAGATAAAAGCTAGTCTACAAAAGGTCCATTTGAAGAAATTTTCAGCAGAACAGAGGGGAAATGATACCGAGGTTGAGTTTTCCTCGGTCTATTTACCGAGGAAAAAGACATTTGCAACATCTAAAATTCCCAGCATCTTCTAAAAGCGTTTTCTGGTATTTTGAAACAAATACTTTGAGATTTCTTTTGAAACCTCAGAACTTCTCAAAAATGCCCAGAATTCTCATCGATCCGAAAATTATTTTTTAAATGCTCTGGAGTGCCATTATAGTTCTATCACTTTTCATATGACCTTTAGAGTCAAAAATAACCAATTATAAATTCCAAAATGTCTTAGAAGCCACTGGTTTTCGAAAAAACTTTACAAAGCTGTCATGATTGAAAATGAAGCCATTTTTAGGTGTTTCTTAGATCGAATGCACTAAATTTGGACAATATCTCTGTAGTTAACTGTAAGTTTTAAGCTTATTATGGACATCATTCTTCAAAAATGATGATCCTGAAAAAGAGAAAAACGAGATTACGATAATCAGATTAAACTTTGAATATTTTCACTTTTTGGCAAACGAGATTGAAGAACATGGGAAATTTTTATAATCTTTGATTTGGGAAAATTTATAAACAAAGATATGGCGCAGTTCTTTTCAAGTTCGGAATAAAGTTTGAGCACTGAAGGACTGAATCCTAATAGTAGAGCGTAGTCCTGGAAGGTCTTCTACCACCTTGAGTCCGGTTCCCAACCGAATGACCATCAGCTGATGCAACAGAAGGAACAGGAGTTAGGAGATTCCCACCTCCGACAATGTTCTGTCTCATGACGTTGACCTCATCGGTTGAGAATACCTGCTGAAATTTCCACTTTATCTTTTCCATTAAATCATCTCAATTTACCTTTCTAGTTCCTCGACGTTGATTGAGCACAGGGACAGAATGCTGAGACAAGGAGCTTCTAGCTGGACTATGTGCTGAAGAAGCGTGAGGAACGTAGGCAGAAATCTGGCCGTACGGACTTGGCGAAGCCCTGTAACTGCTGGTTGTATCATTGATCCTCTTCCTACGAAGGAACGCCTGGAAAGTATGATCGCAATGTATCGAAATGCATAACATCACTTACACAACCACAACAAAGAGCCAACAACACAATTACTGCAAAGACGACACAGGAAATCAAAAGAGCTGAAAAGTATTGAGGGTCAAAAGTCGATAATTAACACCAAAGAACTTACCCCAATACATAGATTTCCCTTCAAAAATGGAGTTTGCTTCTTCTTGGACTATTTGATGGAGGAACAAGGTCTGAGGTTCTGCTTTATAAACATCACCCTTGTATTTAAATTTCAGATTCCCATTAGAAACAGCATTGGAAATGTTCTCGGCCTTTTCTTTGGCATCAGGAGAATAGATGGAAAATCTGACCGTGTTGTCGTCTTTGATATACAGATCTCTAATTTCACTTTCATTCACACTGAACCGTTTCGTTATATAGTCCAAGAAAACTGCATTAATTTCTGGAGAATGCTTCTCTCTCATTAATGGCCCTGTAAGTGAGAACCCCATGCTGTACACATCCATCATAATATCGTTATTGTCACTCAAGGCTGTATTCAGAATGTCGACTCCAGCACCGACACAAAAACTGAGACATTCCTTAGACGTTCCAAAGTTGTTGAGGTTCCCAGAACATCCAGAATACATGAATTGCTCACACTGTTGAGTCTCGGAATTGTAAAAGTATCTAGGAATGCCTGCATTACAAGGTCCTGGGTCTTTCTCGAGATTACAAACGTAGCGTTTGGTTACACAGCAGATCCCAGTGAATCGGTTAGGCTTAGAGAGACAGTAATGAGTTGATGGACAACTTCCCTGATTGGAAACCGAACACTCCGATGGAATTCCGTCGGGAGTACTGGAGAAAGGATCTCCATGAGGGCACTGAATAATTGGAGAATGTTGAGCTAGAATCGGTTCTTGGCCAGGACAACAAATCCCTCTTCTGTTCAAATCATAGCCTGTACAGTAGAATCCAGTGGGGCAAATTTGGGTTCGGTCTTCCAGACAAGTAAATTGGGTATAAGTTCGCGGTTCCACCGCTGGTTTTTGATTATTACTGCAAGGATTCTTTTCACAAGTTGGGACAGGGAGACATGTTTGATCCCTGCATGACGTTATTGGTCGAAGAAGACAAACCTCATTATCTCCGCATTGAATTTGATCACAGAGGCTCTTACACCGACAATGAGAACTTTTTGGGCATCCTTGAGAATTAGTCTCCAGCCCAAAAGGACACACATTCTGTTGACTCTCACATTGAACAGGACACTGTTGGCGAGTACTACAAGCATTTACATTTCTCCCGGTACTTTTCGTCCCATAGAATTCAGTTCCAGTGACAGTGTCGACACACCAGCAATTTCTGTCATCACATTGCGTAGATAAATACATTCCCGACCTCGGGTCGCATTGAGGTTTGTGGAGTTGGACAGGGAGATTCCTCTTTTGGAGAGATTCAATGGCAGAGCTCATATGGATACAATCTAAAAGCGGATTTTTACACAAAGTCCATATATGAAAACTCACTTGTTGCATTTGCTGGACCGATGCACAACTTGTTACAGCCATAAGAACAACACTTCAACATTCCTGAACAATCAGAATCACCACTACACTCAGTCAAGCACTCAATTGCTTGATGATCTGATAATCCAACGGTTGGGCATTCTCCAATTTTTAATGCTGAAGTAAATTCCAAAGAGTTGGCAGTTGCTGGACAACAAACTCCAAGATGTTGTTCTCCAATCAACAATTTACATTCCCCATGTCCACAATCCGAGTCCCTCGAGCAACTGACAATATGATTATGGACATCCATCATCGGATCCATCCCATGGTTGCAAGGAATCGGTCTACAAATAGCAACAGAAGGACAAGGTTGATTCAAACACTTGACTTGTCTAGCTACACAAATATCGGTATCTTTCGCACATTTGATTTCTTCACAAGGAGATTTGCATTGACAGAATCCGTTCAGAGGACATCCAGTTTTATCCAGTTTGTAGCCGTGTTCACACTTGAGGTCATGACAAGATGTAGCACAAAACCTTGGAGCGAAGCAATTCGGTTCTTGTCCAGCGAGAGAAGTCGTCCTTGTTCCGATGATTTCGATTCCTGAGTGGATATCGACACACCAACATTGTCTGATAGATGCATCACACTGAATCCGTCTGAATAAACCATCATTCGTACATTGAACAGGTGGTTTCAGAGGAATATTCTCGTTGTTCATCTCCATCGAGGTGGTAATCATCTTCGACAGTTCTTCATTGACAGAAGCGAGTTTGTGAATACAGGCAGTAGCGACTTGAGGATATTGACAGATCTTCCCACACCCTAGAGTACAGCATTTTTTGAAATCTCCACATTCGGAATCTCTGGTACAATCGCTTCGACAACCAGGATTAGAAATCGGGTTATTTGGGCAAACTCCGATTTTCTCTATGTTTAGCAATAAGGAAGTGACTGCTTTGATTGGTTCTACTGTAACTTCCTCCACGGGGAGTTCAGCAGAATGCCGTCTCACTCCATTTTTGCAGGAAGTTCCAGCTCCATTGAAACAGCAAGGACCATTGTTCAAGCAATCGTTATTCAGTCGACATTCTAGTCGTTGATGAGATTGATGCCTTGGATGGGTTAGAATCGGAACAGCTGGACAATGAGAATGACCATCTAGCTGAGTAGCTGGTACATTTCCTGGACAACAATAACCAATAGAACCCATGCCGAATTTGTGACAGAACCATCCATGAGGACATCTATGACCCTGCAAGTTGTTACATTCGGCCAATTGACCATTGTCAGCTCGTTCAAGAGGTTCGCCTCGAGGACAAGCATTGAGGATACATTTTGCGACGGGAGTACATGAATGTAGGAAGCATTGGATGGAAACAATGCGACAGACATGGTTGAGTGGGCATTCGATATTCAAGCAAGGATTTTTGCACTCACATGTAGGACAACCATCGACGTCTATCATCTCAGGACCGAATAAGCAATGTTTTCCACACGATACTACTGGACAAGAACGAGGTCTATCACAATCTGGATTCTTCCTAGAGGATCTAGTTCCGGCGATTTCTTTCCCATGAGCATCAACACACCAAGATAATCCTTTAAATCTTTGGATTTTCTCGAAAGCACCATCATTATCGCAACGAGGATCAAAAACTCCAGTCACTCCCTGACGTTTTAAAGCATCGTGAGCAGCTTTGGCATGGAGGCATTCCGTGTTGATCTCAGCGTCAAGACAAGTATTGGAACATCCATCAAAACAACACTTTTGAACAGATGGACAATCATCATCTGAAAAAGACCCAATTGCCAGATTAAAGCATTTAAAATTACGCCTACCGTCTTGACAGTTGCTGATCCTGGAACTTCCACAAGCCTTGGATCCCAATTCGTCGACAGTAGGGCATTCTCCTATCTTTCTTCCAGCTCTTTTGAAAGAAGCAGCAAGAGAATCTACTTCAGCAACAACACAAGCTAGTGAACAGCCTCCAGCATGGCAACACTTCTCATTATCTGCACATTCGTCGTCTTGTCGACAGGAAACTTCGCATTTATCATCGTTACTCGGGAAAGACAGAGGAGATTCTGTGGGCTTCGGACACAACCCAGGATGACTTGGTGGAGGAGCTCCGATACAGCAATATCCTCCGTTATTCTTGAAGACCTTGCAATGAGTATTAGCCCCTCTACATTGGGCATGTTCTCGGCAAAAAACTGGCTCCCAAGTTGTTTCATGGTAAAGAGGATATCCTGTAGAGCAGACATTCACCACACATTTGGGTACTTGAGGGCAGATTCCACTGAGACAGTCAACTGGGTGAGGAACACAAATCTCGCTACTATCCTTGCATTGGATTTTCCTGCATGGATTTTCACATTCGCAGGTATTGCATCCATTCGAATCTTTGGAGTAACCAAATGGACAAGAGAGGTTCTCAGAACAATTTGGTTCTTCACAAAGTCTCCTAGCTCGGCAGTCAGGTCTCAACCCTTTTGATACTCGAGTTCCATCGACTTCTCTGCCGACCCGATCCACACAGAAGCAATACTGAGAATCACACTGGATTTGCTCAAATTCGCCGGCTGGAAATTGGTTATTTAATTAATAAGACAGTAAACAAAAGAACTTACTGTAGGTGCATTTGATTATTTGCTGACTGCTGGTTTTTTCATAAGCGGCCTTCATATGCAAACATGGAGTTGTCTTTTGAGGATAGAGACACTTCCGGAAACAACCATTCGAACAACACTTCTGAATCTCGTTAGAACAGTCTTGGTCATTCGTACATTCATCTTGGCCAGATCGACAGTCATACCTCGGAGCGGAATTCAGCCTTGGGCAATCACCGATTCTGTTCTTATTGACAGTAGCAACCACTGGTTTAATAGGACCAGTTGCAGCACCAGACACTGATTGAACAGGACTACTAATTGAAGACGATATCTCTCCAGCAACATGAAGACAATTAGTTCCACATCCATCAAAACAGCACTTCGAGGTTGATCGACAATCACTGTCGGTGAAACAACGAGCTTTACAACTCGGCTTAGAAGCCAGTAATTCCGCAGAAATGATAATTTTTGGACAATTACCTGCATGAATAACACGTCCAGCTTGAATAATTTGTTCTCCATTAGAGGAAGTTACTACTTCGGGACAACATACACCACCAAGAGTAGGGAATCCGACGTTATTGCACCAGTATCCTTGTGGACAATTATTACTACATGGTTCGATTAACCCATTTTCAGAGGAGTAGGGATGACCTTGGCAGACGTTTCTGACACATCTCGGTTGAGGGGGACAGTGGGATTTGGAGAAACAAATGACATCAGCAACAATGCAAATTTGACCTTGAGGGCAATGAACATCAGCACATGGATTCCTACACTCACATGTAGAACATCCGTTGGAATCTAGTTTGTGGCCAAAAGAGCATGACTTAGGACAACTAAGGACAGGACAACTCGATCCTCGAATAGCTTTGCAGTTGGGTTGAGTACCAACAGCAACCCATGTGTTTGGTACTTCAGTTCCAGAAATTGCATCAACACAATAGCAGTGATCGTCATCGCATTGAATCTCGTCGTAGTTGCCTGCAGATGTGCACTTGGGAGGATTCCTGATAGAATAGAGTTCATGAGTTATGGCTTCATGGATGCATGCTGAAATGAGTCGTTCTAATGAATTTCGAACAAAAAGGAACCTACGGGTAGTTTTCTGTGGGTAAACACAGATACGAGAGCATCCAGCTACACAACATCGACGAAGACCATGGCAATCACCGTCAGATCTGCATTCGTGATTGCAAGATTGAGTTCCTCCATTTCTGGGGAGTTCGGGACATTCGGCCAAAAGTGGACTGATAATTTCTGAAATTGAACTAGGTTTATCAATTCGGATCTAGCATCGGTATCAACCTTTGTTGAACTTCTGAGGATCAACACTGGGGACGATCACCTTCGAAACAGGACGATGTTGGAATGGGTTCGGAGCGAAGTGGACTTGCATGCACTTAAGGCCACAACTGTCGAAACAACACTTGCTTGTGGCATCACAATCCACATCAGATCGACATTCAGCTGCACAGTCAGTTATATGTCTCGGGACTCTGGCTTCACAGAATCCGGGACGGGCAGCACTTTCTGGAGGTGGGCAACAGAATCCAAGACCATTGTACCCTATCTGAAAGTGTTTCTTTCTTTTATTGATTTTGCAAAGCATTTCCCCAGGGATCAAATGTTCAAATGAAGCGATCCGATGACCTCAATCCAACTTCATTTGAATTGGACACAGTTCAGTAAGCAGAGTCATGCTTTCACTTTTCGGCTTTGAAAGACTCGTCAATGCAATTCGTTTTTCTGCACAATTTTCTTTCGCAAAAATGAAATAATATTGATCGGAAAGTAATCTGAATTGGGCAAGATTCATAAAAGAGAAACTGCATCTTGGATAATTCATGATTACCAAAGGATGCTCATCTTGGAATCGTTCCTATGTTATAAAAACTGGTTTTTTTCTAAGTCAACGATCGTCAAGGTTTCAGTTCCTTTCCCCTCATAATTGGCGATCGTAAATCGCGTTGTTTGTTCCCTCAATAAGAATCCGGCCAACCAGGGATAACAATTCGGGGATTATGTCAGCACCAAGACATTATCCGACGGGAAATAAGAATGACTAACCTGATGACACCAGAAATCGTTCCCACATTGACTGCTTTGTGTACAAAGAGCGGTGACGCCGTTCGGCAAGGTCATCGGCAAACCATTTGAACAAGGATTTAACAAGCCTGGAAAGTTCGGATGAAAAAATACATAATTAGGATTCAACTTGAAAACAAGTCAATCGGAAAACATACATCTAGGAACTGGGGCACATGGTGCCTTGGCACAGTCTGGTTCGACCAATTGGCATTCGTCGAACTTGTTATCGCAGCTGAAAACGAGATTTCCATGTGATCTTGAGTAAAGTTGCTTACGTAACACCATCACATATGTTTTTACACTCGCATGTTCCCAGGGGACACCCTTTCGGGTCAGTTTTCAGTCCAAATGGACATTTACTTTCATCACACTGGATTGTAACACATCGTCGAGGAGCTGTAAGATTCTCATATATCCGGTTGTCAAAAAAGACAAAGGTAAACATATCCGACCGAGGGTCAATCGTTATTTACACAAAGCGGCAAGATTTAGACAGTTGATTGACCGATTGGCGACAGTGCCGGCTTGCGTCGTTTACCGAAAAACTAGAGTTATTTTTACTTACCTTCACAATGGAGATCGGATCGCTGGTCAACAGGAACCTTAGTGCCGTGGATTTCCGTCCCATCAATAGAATGAACACACCAGCAGTCATTGAGATCACATTGGACAGGCAGAAACGTCCCATCGACGGAAGAGCAGTCAGGAATAAATCCATTGGCTAACTGCTTCTGGGGTAATCGCTCTACGGCAGAGAGCAAGTGGATGCAAGCTGAAATGACGATATTACAAAACCTTCGGGTACAAACAAACTTGTGGCTCTTTCTGGAGCAGTACAGATCTTCCCACATCCAGTATCACAGCACTTTTTAGTAGGACTTGAGCAATCGTGATCGAAGTTGCATTCAATCTCACAATTTTTATCCTTCAAAGCCCCTCTGCTGGGGCAATGACCAATTTTTTCCCGCCCGTTGTTCTTAAGCAGGGACTTTCGTGGTGAGAACCCGATTTGATTGCCGGTTATGGCGTTTTGTCTGGTTCGAGAATTGGTCCCCAGGGGCTGGATGGGCAAGTTGTTGAAAATGGGAGCTACACTGATGGGGAGAACACAGTCTTTTCCGCATCCCTGTATTGTTTGATTTTAACACTACTAGTTAGAAATTGTTAATTCTTACATTTGAACAGCATTTCATCTGAGTTGGACAATCTTGGTCTCCATTACATCTTTCCAGACAAAAACCTCCGACGAGTCGAGGGCATTCCCCTAGAGTGGTGGATAGTTGACTGGTGCCTTTTCTTGTAGCTTAAAAGTATTTGATTAACCACCGGAAAGGGATAGGATATCCGTAAGTCCCATCGGTCAAGAGCTCTTTGTCGGAACTCCGTTGAGTGCTTGATTAGGCGCTCTCGAGAGGACATCGGGTCACTTTGAGAGTTCCACAGTTGAAAGTTGATTGGATTGATCTGACTTACCTAATTGGGAAACACATCTGGCGATTCCTCTGGTGGTCACACAGACTTCTCCGAATCTACATATCCGGCTCTAATAAAGTACAAATTATTTTTTTCAAAAGAGTTTCGTCCTACCAAACAAGGATCAATCTGGCAGATACACAAACATGAATCCCCTAATCCCCATGCAAAGCCATGTGGACAGGATAAACTGCACCCGAGGGGCCTGTTTGGACAAGCACCTGATCTCGCAAGCGACGAAGAACCCCTAATAGCACTTTGACAATTTACAAGTGAGATCCATGAAATAAATAAACACCAAAAGGTTGGAAATATTGCCATTTCAACTTATCTCCCGGCCATGAATAGAAGTACAAATATTGAAAGTGAAAATTCCAATCTTCTTATTCGAAGCGGATCTTCTTCCGCTTTCTTAGAAAGTGTTGAGAACAAGGAAGAACTGTCAAAAGCTGTTTCGCTCTGAGGAAACAGTAGCAGATTATTAGTGACCGTGACACGAATAATAGAGAGAGGAACAAATTCCAGGATTTCGGTGGTTCACTTTGAAAAAATGACCAGAGGTCGAGTGAACTGACGTGCCTAGACGATTCTTTCGCCGTCAGAACTCAAGCGAAAGGGGCAATTACCGTCCCCGTGTGGGCGGGGCCACGCAGCCAAAGATGTAAAAGTTTTTGGTGACAGATTTCACTTGTTGTGAATTAAAACTTTTTTATTTTCCAATAACAGGTGGTCTGTTTAAAAATATATTATTTATTGGGATTTTTCTCCTTTGATCCGCTCCTGATATTGATTGTATTTTTTGCCTCCGGAGGCCAAATATGAAATGTAGTAGAATCGGAACCACAAGAGTAAGTAGGTGGACTCCATGAAGGCCCCAATAAAGAACCCTCTCAGGGTCACGTCATACGTGTTGTTCGTCGTGAGAGCCAAGATGGCCAAGTGGATCATGACAGCGTGGGTGATAAGGAACTGAACGATTTGAGCTCCAGTGATAAGCTGAGCGACTTGTGGAGGTACTTTAAAGCGGAGAGCACGAAGACCATAATAACTGAAAAGCAATACTCTCACGTGAATTTCACTAAATTGACAAAACTAACCTGTACATGAAAGAATGGATAAAGTAGTTGAGCCAAACAACCCAGATCATATAGGCATTGTCCTCGTAAAAGTTGACGAAAGCGAAGTATCCAGTAAGAGCGTGATGGTACCAGTGCATGAACATTAGGGGTTTCTTACGGAGAACGATGAAGATGGTGTCGAGGAACTCCGGCATTTTCGAGACCACCCAAAGGAAGGTCCAGTATCCCGCGATTTTCCCGGTATGGAGTTCAGAAACGTGAGTGTAAGTGTCTAAAGTAAAATAAAATTTAACGTAAAGCGTTAAAGCAAAATATCTTACATGAAATTCCATGTTCGAAGATGACCTTCAAGAACGTTGGAGTCACCAAAATAAATCCAAGGATACTGAAGATGGCCAAAATGGCGTTCCAGAGAATCAAGGGTTGCTGGAGGTCGAATGGCTTCCTGTCCTTCATGACATACTTGATGCCGAAGATGGAGACAACATAGAGAGCAACGGATTTGACCAAGAAAGATTCATGTTGGATACACCACTCTTTGGCAGCAGAGTAATTGTATTCGGAAAAGAAGATGCTCATTTTGACAGCGGACTGGCAATTGAGTTGAGTATCGGACTCAATTTATGGAATTACCTCGGTCAGGCCACTTTAAATGAAGTAGGTAATCGCGCCATCCTTGATCGAAGAACAGCCAAGAAAAAGCAAATAAAAAATGAAAATGATAAGGATCTTCCCTTAATGTAGTAAATACTTAATTGAAACCGCTTTGGAGAGGAAAATACAATTGCATTCTGAAACAAGCACCTTTGTAATATCTTTCTCCTTACTCATATTAGAAACAAACATAATTAGTGAAATTTCTTGGTCATGGATCGTGGATATCTAGGCGTATAGAGTTCAAGTACTCAAATCTTTGCTCTTGGATGTCCCTTCTACAATATTGTAGAGAATTCCCGCATTGGTAAAGTCGTAGAAAATTCCTTGATGTAATATATGCCTTTAAAATTAAATATATATTTAATGCAATTGCAAAGTTGGGGGGTAATTTTGAGGGAAACCAATCTGAATATCCATTATTTCTCCTGAGAACGACCAAATAGCAAAAAACCCTTAATTTGGCGCCAAATCGAATCCACATCTTCAAAAAGACAAACAATTTTCTTTATTATGATATTCTCAGAATGAAAATCAGATTGAAAGTTTAACTTAGATCTAATTGCAAATATTTATTAAATCTTTTCATTTTTTATGATCCATGTTTATTTGTTTCTTGAACTCCTGCAACAAGTCGTCTTCCTCCGAAGATCTTCTCTACATTCGGGGTGGAAACTTCTTCCCAGTCGTTAACGGAGATGGTAGATGGAGTTGGTTCCAGTACCTCGATACCTACTTTTTGATTCTTTTGCTTAGTCTGAAGTTGCTTGAGTTGAGTACTCTCCTCTTCGATAGAAGCCTCAATGATTGGTGTTTTTCCTCTAGTTGTTCTCCTCGGCTGATTTCGAATTGCAACGGAACTAAAGTCGATGATTAATGATATTATTAGAAACCCAATACCTACGGAAATGCATTACTTTTCTTGACTCGTTTGTTGTTATATGGAATAAATTCGTCATCTTGATTGTTGTTCTTTCTTCTCTTGTTCAAAGTCTTGTTCATTGGGTTATTTTTAGTCGACTGAATGTTCGTATCTGCTTCAATGTTTGGTCTATTGTTGAGTTCCACTGGGTCATTTGTAATTTGTACATTGCCATTTTCAACTACGTAAGTAATATTTCGTTGAACTTGCGACGGTTCCTTGGTTCCCCCCGCAGGCACTATATTCTCCCGTGGTTCCTCGTTAATCGTCGGTCGTGGATTCATAAATTGATTAATTCGTGATTTCCCAGATGCGATGCTTAGAATCCTGATTTTCAATTCTCGTACAACTTCATCGGGGAGAAAAACTTCCAGTACTTTTTTGAGCACTTCCAGATCGACCATTGCTTTTGCATAGAGATGGGACAATTCATGATCAATTTCGCAATCAAGCAGGAATTTACTATTATCCTCTAGTGGCCTCAGGTTCTGCTGGAAGATCAGGAGAATAATATACGACATCTTCATCGACGGGATAGTGTCGTTCTCCACGCCTTCTGCTGCTCGACATCGAGCTTCCAGTTCTTCAAGAAACTTCAGGGTTGTTCGAATCATAGTCTCGTTCTTCAGCTTCTCTATGGGGCTCATCTCCCCCAAGCTATAAGTATTAAGAATAAGAGAATGAAATTTAAAAAATCAACATGAATGCAAATCCCAAAAATCGCAATGCTCAGAAGAATGATCTGCTAGGGAATGATTTGCCTGACTCAAGAGGAGGAAAATGATCTAACTCTTTTCTCTCAGGATTTAATCGATGTAATATCTAGAAAAGTAGGTCTGTTTCATTTCCCGATTGTCTAATGTTGTTACAAATTATTTCATTGATTTTTCTGAATAGTAAGTTTACTGTAGAACGAATGACATCCTCTGGATGTAAATTTTTATTTATAACATTAAATATTTTCGAAATTAAAAATGATTAAATGTCATTTTTTATTTAATACAAAGTGTAATAGAATAAGAAATCAACTCTTGACGACAATCATGTTTTTCCGTTCTCAAGTATAGGTAGAAACTCCTGCCAAAAGTAACCCGAGAAGGGAGTGGAGTCCAATTTGGAGAATTTATAATTGAGGTTGGTTTTCACTACTTTTGTTGTTCTTATAGATGTATATACTGTAAGATAAATCTGTTGTGAAAAAATATTTCATTGATGAAATTTTGAAAGACAACGTGGGTCATCAAATCCCTCGATAGGGAGTCTAGTGTTTGTTGTATAGTTCATAATAATTGGATAAAAGGGAGTATCCTGAATTTTCACCAATTTGTACTCCTCAAGAAAGTGGGTTTTAAATATCATCTTATTAATGACATGTTCGGATGTACAATTTTAGATAATATCGCAAATTTCTTTACAAATAAGATAATTTACGATGTTGTTTAATTTCGAAAGATTCTAAAATATCAATTTATCATAAAACGGATGAACCGCTATCCGTTGAATGATGCGGCTGTCTTCCTTTGAAAGCAATAACGGAGGAGAGAATTATGAAACTAAAAGCTGTTTTCTCTATTGTTCAAATTTTACGCTAAACAACAAGTCAATCTTCAGAAGTTTTTCAATGCCTCAGATAAAGTGACTTATGTCTGATAAGAAGTTATTGATCAGTGAATACTTTTTGCACTTTGATGAGTGATCGCTTATACCAAGTACAATGCTCGAAGAAATGTCTTATTTGGACGAATATTCTTAACTTTTCCAAACGAAGCTTCAGAAATTTCAGACTTTCAAGTAGAAAGTTATTTTTTTAGATTTATTTAACATTTTGTGATACCCAGAAGTGAAAAGCTAGCACTCGTCATCATTGAGACTGAGCTCATACCCGGCAATCCTAGCAGTTTCTATGAGAGATTCATAAAACTCGTCTCTTTTTGGAATTCCAATAAACTGAATCGGCTTCTTTTTGGTTGTCAACTTAAGCTCGAGAGATTTACTTGTCCCTGGCATTAGACTGAATGTTTTGATTGTTCTTATCTAGAAAGGACTTGTTTAAAAATAACGACAACCAGTGATTACCTTTTTCACAGAAACAATATCACTAAAAGGAATCTGCAGCATCTCACGAAATCCATCCTTAACTTTTTGGTATCGAAACCCGATCATTCTAAAAGTGCACGTTTAGAAGTAGCACGCAAAGGAACTTTACTTTTCATTCAGGACAATCGTCCCTGAAGCCATGCCCCGAGGGAACGGTCTTTCTTTGTCAATAATAACACAAGAACGAGCTGAAAACACATGATGTGATTAGATGAAATAAAACAAACACAAACTGAGCATGAACATATCGTCATTGTAGTCCCCGTCAGAAACAGAAAGCTCGTCTGTGTCCTCTCCATTCTGATCTTCCGAATTTAAACTCCTGAGTTTTCCGGGATATTCATCTCTCTTCATTGGAGGGGAGTCTGAGGAGACAGAAGAAGTCATGGTGGATTGAAAGGGAATGACTCCAATGGACTTTCTTCGAGCATCCGAACTGATTGTCAGCGACCCGAAAGCACTCTTCGATTTCCCCAAAATTTCATGTCCGTTTTTATTTTCTGCTCTCAACAAATCCGGATTTCCAAGACTTCTTTTCGAAGCGGATAGAGACAGATTATGAAGCTCGGGGTCATCTCGAGAAGTAGGCAATCTGTCGTAGAAGTAAACTATAATGTCAAACATGTGTTGAAGCTTCGGGAATCGGTGGAAAAGATAGGTTGTGATAAATGCCTTCCCACCCATCATAAATCCTATGAAAACCAAACAAATGCTGTTGGAGAACATCATAGAAGAGACGAAAAAGAAAGTGATCAATAGAAAAAACTTAAAGGTGACGTGTGGTTTTTTCCACGTGAATAATCTGAAAATTAGAGTCACACAGTTATATTGTCTTAAACTTACGCTTTGGCTTTTTCGAGCAAATCTGCAATGAAAGTCAATAAAATCTGAGCCCTTCTGGCAACATCAAAGACGAGTTGTACTCCAGCTAGGTCCAGTTTCTTCAGCGACGTTTCCTTTCTCGGCAAAAAATAAAGGCCAAAATTGATCTCTTTGTGCTCAGCAAAATAGTTCAGAATTAGTTGTAGTAGTATTGTGAAGAAGAAAAGTGAAGCTAACCATCCACGATAGACAGAGTACATGTAAACGAAGAACACAGCAAGAGAAGCGATCGGGTTCTTCCAGATAAATAAATCTCTTAAGCCCGCAATGATCTCCAAATAAGGATGGCATTCAATCAGACAGCGTTTGATGTCTCTACGTAAATTGTACGCACTGAGATTAGGGTTGTCTGGGAATGCCTTAGTCTCCCTGTCTTCATTAGTTTCAGAAAAGGCATCTAGAACATCGGCGTAGAACTCGGACCATTGATGTCGTAGGGACTTTATAAACCCCGTTTTACCCTGGTTTTCGTTAAAGTTACCCACGTTGTTTTCAGCAGAATCAGGGTTTCCAATAATTAGCGAAGGCACAGCCACGGACTTGGCCCTATTCCTCAAAAATAAGACCGATGAAGGTCGATCGCTAAAAAACAAGCACTTAGTAATTTTGAGCAAGTATTAATCAACTCACTTTTTTGAATCTGTAGCTATTTTTACGGGAGATGGTGATTCAGGCCGATCTATATCTGATATCAGGGAAACTGAAAACAAGGAGATGTACTGTAACTTGGACCTGAACGACTCAAAGAATCTCCTAACACCATACATGACTTGATTACTTTGAAAAATGACTCACTAATATCGTAATTCTGTTTCAGCATGTTGATTAATTGTGCATCCAAGACAGACAGTTTATCGTAGGGTTCTGGAGGAGGTGAATCGGTGTGGTTTCGGAAGAACGGAATGGCACTAGAGGGTCTCCCTTCCAGTTCTTCAGATAAAGAAGAACAAGGCTGTTCCATACTAAATCAGGACCAGAATTATTAATACGACTACTAGCAGGTTTACTTCCAAGATGCTCAAACAATGAATTGTTAAGTGCAGTAGAAACCAAAAGAAAGGAATCCTGGGGGTCACGTCTTCCAGAAAACTAGCAAGTCAATTTTGGAAACAAAAAATGGCTTGAATGCTCAATTCCCAAAGGTGGCTTTCGCCATTCCGGATAAAAACGGATAAACGGGCTTGCTTACATTTTGCAACTGGTAAAAACAAAAGTTTCACGTTTCAAATAATAATAGAGCTCACTTTTGAAAATGAAATAAAACTAAAAAGAGGGTATCCAAGAGCAAATATCGGAATTTAAGAATTGTAAATCTGACTTACCGAAAAGCAGATTTAACATTTCGTCGAAAAAGTCTTTTCGCTGCCATCATCTGAAATGTTCGATGTAAAAAATCTAATTACAATAATTAAATCGATTTTGATTTCTGAAGAACATCGAAAGGATGTAAAAAGATTTATTTTGTTTAAAGAATATAAGCTCCAACAAATACAAAATAAAAACCAAACGTCTCCGCTGATCCCGATCGATAGACCAAAAACAAACTTTATTTTTAGTGTTGTAAATTTACTGTATTTTACAGCCTTTTCAAAAACCTGGAATTGAGGAGTTTTTTGCACTTGATCCTGATCCATTATCCGGTCGAGTGGTTGTTAAAAAACAAAAAACATACATTTAATAAATACCCGGAGGACAACACTGAATCTGTTCGAATTCATTAGAATCAATTTGGTTCAGCTTCTACTCTTTGGCTTCAGCAGTGCGGAACAGAATTTTCTCTCTTAGTCATGTTTTCCGATCGACACCCATGCTTCCAAAAACAATGGATATTTCAGGTTTTGACATTTGGCCCTATGTGAGAAGAAATTTTCGATGAACTTCCTGATTTCCATTTGAACTCGTTCACTCGTCAAAACTGGCCCGATAAAGATCTCTTTCAAAAGCTTCCCTCAACCTTTAGCTAAATTTTAGAAGATGTAATCATTCATTTCTAAATGAACCGACTGCAACCGTGTCTGAAAGAGGGAAATCCAACAGCTATTATTTCCCATTAATCAAGAGAATGAGCAGAGGTCTTGTCGGAAAAATGAAACGAATATAAATACGAAACGGCTTTCAAATCTAAAAAATGTTTTAATATTCATTCTCCACAATGATGCTGCCCATGTTACCCACAGGAAACATTGCTGTCACCTTAGGGAGTCCAGTTGAGGATTCCTGAATTCTCATTTTTAGCACTTGGGAAAAAGGACAATAAAATTGTCTCTAAAATAAGAGCTTTGTTCGAAACAACCTTTGCAGTCTGTAGACTTTTTCCTTTCGTATTTAGCACATCATTATCTCGTATTCGTTGACTAACGACGAAAAACTTCCGGACATCATGCCATTCTCCAATATGAATTGCTTAAAACCGGAGGTGGTCAAAAAGTGTCTAGAATATAGTTAGTACTTCTTTCTCTATCTCGAACTAAAATGAAAGTTATTAATAATGATTTATGCAAACTGAATTTTTCTCCTTTTCCGCCGTTCATTCCTCTCCAGAACCATGTTTCTTGCTTAAATCCGGAGAGTACCGAAAAGGAAAGTACATAAGTGCAAATTTAGGGAGCAATCACCATCTTTTGTTGAATGAATATTTGCTTGTTGCTCGTTATGGCCCTCTTCCATGCTATCGTGAAGAGTTTTGTTTCCTCGTTGTTTGAATTCAAAATTATTATGCGCGAAAGTGTAACTCTGAATTTCAATGACTGAAACAGGCTCGTGTTTATGGGCTATGTATTACGTGCCGCCGGTTTTGAGGCCTCTATAAGCATTGACAGCGTGGTCAGTTGTTCATCAACTTAGAAAGTATTAAGACAGATTTACACTTTTTATTTTTTCCATAATCTCTCCTTCTGAAAATCATCAACAGCCATGTTTGAAAACACTTGAGGATGTTTCAAGTTTAACTTGAGGTCAAACAGAGTATTTATTTATCTTGCATTAGCCTCTGAAATGAGTCTATGCTTTTTTCGCGGCTCCTGAAGGCTTACTACAGCTGTCGCTGCAGCTTTCTTTTCCTATTCAGAGTAAAAATACCCTGCGCATTAAAGTCTATGTTGTTTTATTAGTTTCAGCAGATTATTTCGGACATTATACAGCTTAACCTAGGGCCTAGGTTAATGGTCCGTTGCCAGGATCGTCGAATACGATTCCCATAGGCTTTCTCACAGTTGGATAATTAACAATGTCGTAAATTTTTACCTATAGACCCACTCCCGGGGGAGTTTAGTACTATTTTTTCCGTTTCAACATGTGTTTTAAAATTTCTCTCATTACTGACACGACTCATTTCTTTTGGATTCTTTTCTAAAATATGGGTCTTCGATAGCCTGAATAATGTTCTTGTCTCCCAGCCCTTTTTCACTTACAAAGACGGAAATGAATATTTAAGCCTTTCGGATTTCTAGTCTGTTTTTAATGTTAAATTTCACCAAATATATGAAAAAAAGAAAATTTAAAACTCTGGACGATCGGTATTCAGAGCATTTTAGAAACCTAATTAGCTTTCCGGCTTCATAGTTGAACTTGCGCGAAGTCAATTTAGCTTCAAAAGAATATATAATTAGGTACTTTCCTTCCAGAACCTTGTTTCAAGATTATTCAAATGTGAGACGATTGTCAAAACTCCCTTTTCGTCTTGCAGCTGAAAAGTAAGCAATAGGCCAATTCTTTCACCGTGGATGCTTTTTCTCACGATATTCAACACCGTTGTTCGTTCCCAGTCGTGAGTTGATGCCACTCGCGCTAGTCTAGAAGCAAGTGAGCTTCAGCGAGAGGTTGTTTCGTCCCACTCTCAATAACGTTGCTAGCTTGCCGAAAATGACCCTGGGCAGACCTGGGCCGACTTCCTTTAACACAATCGCGTCCGCTCGAGAACAATGGTGTGGATTCTTGATGGGTTTTAAAGTATTATTTTGGCAGAAACTTGCAGAAGAATAAGTGTATCTTCTGTTTTCTATCGTGAGGGAAGTTTGAGACTTGTCATTGTCATATTTCAATCAGTAGCCATCAAGTTTGTCAACCGATCTTGAGTAGTTGACAACTGACGGAATTTGTCAGTCGATTGAACCCCATTAGTCAACCCTCTTTATTGGTTTTCATCACAAATTCTGAAATGGGATAAGGGTCTTGCTCAAGGAGAACAAAGTAAACCCAACCTTATACATAATTGATAATTCTTTGCTGCCTCTAGCGATTGCTGTCCACGGCCATGTTTTACATTCTCCCCCTATTGTCTTGCTTGAGGTTTTTTGCAAACATGATAACCCTTATACTGCGTGAAAAAGTTGACTTTCCGCTTATTTACTGATTTTTCCAGGCAAGAGAAATCTGACTCACTGTGACGTAAACGTCCTTGGCCATTTACCCGAGTATTATGATGTGCTAAGTAGAAACCACGGGATTGAGATGATCAAGTAGAATGTCAAGGAGGTTCTACTTCAGATTCGTCAAAAGAAAAACATGCGCGTTGACGAAATTACCGTCCTCATCCAGGTCTTTTTGATCGGGAGTATACGGTCTGTTCAAGGGGCAGTGAAATGCTACAGTTGTATGTCTAGGTACTACGGGATGGCCTGGCAATTTGCTGGGTACTCTAGGATTTACATGGAGCCCAGAGCCTTTACGGATAACTGTCCTGATCCCTCGAGGAGAGGAGCCGAAGTGCCGTATGTTTACTGTGATGACCACTCCAACTGCGTTACTCTTGTGGAAGATTTGCAAATAGGTAATCCACATCGACTAGACCAACTAAGAAATCGATAATTACAGGAGTGGGTGCCAGAGGCTACATCAGGGGCTGTTGGTCTTCCATTTTCATCTGGGGCTTTAACAGGACCGGAGCTGTTGGAGCTCTTAAGAGTCAGCAATTCTGTCGAAACTTTAATTTGACGCAAATGTTATCCGGCGGAAGAGCGTATGAATCGAAAATACAGTAAGATTTTTTAAATTCCCGGCTTTTAATAAACAAATTATCTTTCTAGTGCTTGTTCCTGTGCCGGTAATCTCTGCAACGGCCTGCCGCTTCTAAACAGAGCTCAAAGGTATTTCTCCTTGAGTAATGCAGTTATATTTTATTGTGCTCCAATAATTATGCATTTCACGACCAGATTTATTTTATAATGCAAAAAGTCCCTGTGTACATAAAAATTCCAATTTACAGAAAGTAATAAAACTGGCTTATCAAACACAACGGTCTTCCAAACAGTTGGAGATTTTTTTGTATTCTTGTTCATCAAAGGTTTTGTAAAGCAATATCGCAGTTCTTCCTATGTGAATGTGGATAAAGTTCTTAGAATCAACGGACACGTAGGATCCAAAGGTCTTCCCCACGACGCACTGCCAAGAAGCTCCATGGGCTTTGTCGAAGTACTGTTTCAAGAATCTGGCCATCTCGGCTTCGCTAGAGAATTTCTAAAACAGTGATTATTTACCTCCGGTGGTTTTACGAAGACAACTAACCGTCAGAGCTAGCCAACTAAGATCACAAGCTTCCTGAAGAACATCGTCCTCAACGGAAGCATGCAGAACTTCAGCTTCATCGACTTCTGTATCTTTAGTAAAAGGGTCATTGTTGTATTTAGACATTACTGGCCAGGAAATGCGGGATGGTTCACATCCTAGTGATTTTAAATTTAACATTTCTTTTAAATCTCGCCGCCCTCAAATTGAAGTGGAAAAAAACTTAAAATTTAGTTCTTGGACAAAGTTAGTCCTCAAAAACCTGGTATAAAATTAGCTCCTGTCGAATTTAATCTAGACACAAAATATAGTCGATGTTTTCTGCTAGTGGAGTAAGTAGGCCAATTCAGGAAATATTTATGAAAAATGACTGAAAGGTACAGGCTAAGACAATAATACAAGTGGGATTGTCGTGTCTCGGAAAATACTTGAAACGATATATATCCGTAACACCCCAGCATTAGTCATCTTTTGTTTTGCAGGTTGCAAAGATCTATCGCAGTTTTTGCCCAAAAATCAAGTGTTCGAGAGCAAATACAAAAGATTCACACAAAAAATGAAGAGTTCTTGAGAAAATAAAAAACACAACTCAGATCAAAGCTCTAAACCTGGACAAAATCAAAATTCTGATCACGTTTAAAAATAGACTATAAAAAGAAACCAATAAAAACATTGTTCATTACACAAAAGAATGACTTAATAAACAAACATAAGCCATCCTCTTGACAATACTCGAATGCACAAGGAAGATGTCCGCTTCAGAGCAATTGACACGAATTTTTTCCGAGAGATTGTGGTCTTAGTGATCAAGAATGTTAGAAACAATTCCTGTAGTTTAGCACTAAAAGCATATGACGTGAATACAGAGATCAAGTCAAAATTCACTGCTGGCTAAGGATCAAATACACAGGGGTGGGTTTTGGACGTTTACAGCGAAAGTTCTTCTAATAAGGTGAAGAATCACAAGTATTGCATCTTGAATCAAAATAATACAGGGCTATCTTATAGTGGGGAAAAACTAATGAATTTCAAATGAAATCCTTGTGTAATTAAGAAAGAAATACTTGAAAGATAACTGAAGATTTATAAACTTTCCTCAGTTGTTTCTTCTAATGAAACCCTCCTTAAATGCCTTCGACTTTGTCCAGCTGGGAAAATTAGAAATCTTTTTTCAAGTTCACTTAATTTAATTCCAGAAAGTAATTGCTAATCACTATCATTACCCAACTTAGTCAATCATGATTCTTCCATAACACCACCTATTTTTGTTCCTCGAAGCTTTAACAATTTCACATAAAACACGAATAACTAACATTTATTAGGAACAAATTAATACTTGTAAAGTTTGAATATAAAAATAACAAAATCAATAGTTGGTAAAGTGAATGTCGTCATTCAACAAGTTATTGTGAACTATATATAGATCTGTTTTTCACGTTTCTTAATTTACAGATGTTGTCTTACGGTATACCAACTATGACTCTTATGTTCACCTGTCTTGTATAGTTTTTCTAGAATTATTGGCAAGAAAGTTAATTATTTGCACAATGGAACTGAAATGATCTCTCAACATGCAAATTTCTGATGACAAACAAGAGCCTCTAATACTCAAGTATGAGTAAAACATTTACCAGAATAAGCTGCATCCTACAATTACTTGTAGTTAAGATTATTTTATCGACTTCCTATCACCAATATAGACTTATTTCTTGCAAGATAAGTATAATGTATAGCAGTACCTCATTTGTCCACTTCCATAGAAAATTATGGGACACGTTAATGTTTCAAATAGCCAGTTTATTTAGAGTTTAAGTAAAATGATACTAGTAAATTCACAAAGTAGCAATTAAAATGTATTTAGAAAAAATAGATGTTAATTAATAGCAACTATTATTGTAAACTTCCTGATCAACCTTGCTAGAAACGGATTCTCAAGTTTCGAATTTGAACTTTTATCACGAATTCGCTTTTCCACTCGAGAGTGTGCGAGTTGCTTTCTTACTAGTTTATATTTCTTTTTTATCTTCCAGATCTACTGGTTCCGTTTCTGTTCTTTATTTGCATTTTTCTGACTGTTTTGGAATACAAAGTAAGTTATTTTTTAGGAATTTTATATGAAACTTTATAACTGCTTGATTAAAGTTGGACCAGATGTAGTTGTAAAAAGTTGCACTGATTGAGGCTCTATCTTAGGTACGAAGCATGGGAATAAGACTTCCTGGATAGCTGTGCTTGAGAACAGCAATGCCCAAGGTGTTACGCAGTAAAACAAGTCGATTAAAGGGTAACTCAAGTCGTAGGAAAGTAGGACGATGTTGTTTCCATCGAATAGTGTTCCCACACAAGTCATTACTTGCTTTGCTGTGTTTAAGATCAGAATTAGAAACACAACCAGTCCACAAATTAGTAGTCTGAGTTCTATGAGTTTCTTTTTGTTGATCCCCTAAAAAGTTCATATATGGATTATTTGCTTTAACTCGGACATGAACTGATATCCATATATCAATTGATGTTCATACTTACATATTTCACCATATCTTGGGAGCATTTGAGTAGTGTGACACTGTAGAGAATTGTGCACAGGATACTCGCAGTCAACGAGAAGGCTCCATCGATGTAAGCAACGATGTTGGTGGATACCGAGTCCTGAATGAGACGGAGTGCTTGTTGTGTGACGTTGTATTCATAAACAATGATAAAGTTGTAGTTGAAAGCTATGGGGATCGTTACTGTTAGTGGGATAAGGTACTGCAAAGCACGTAGAACCCATATTTTCTTCGATGTCCAAATCTAATTTTTATTTTGTTTCATAAGGAAGCTGAATGTGTAATGAAACTTACACTTTCGTAATTTGTGACCCGAAAAACAGCAGATAATCTATTGGCTGCGAAATACACCTGCCCAAAATAAATTGCTATTTTAAGGTAATAATGGATGAAAGTCGAAAATCTAGGCACATAATCCCATGCCGCACTCTTCTCTTTGAACCAACCATCGAGATATCCATATTTCCTGCCCCTGTAAAGAATAAGAAATTCCGCGAACATGATCCATTCTGCTATAGCTTGTGAAATTACGAGTTTGAAGTAGGAACTGTTTAGGGCCTGTACTGTCTTTCTTTTCCATATAATTAGGAACACAATGGTAATGTACAGTATCATGCTAATAAACGAAATTACAACGAATGGGATTTGCCAAGTAGGAAGTGCCATTTTGCTTACCGAGAATGACTGAACTTTGGTAATATCATAATCTTAAAGTAGCTTTGCAGTTAAGTACCGCCTATTTAATGGCATATTTTAAATATGTCAATTTCGGAAATTACTTTGCTCCGTTACAATCATGTGTCAAGCAAGCATTAATACCCTGTGATTATTTCAGATGCCGATGGTTATCATTACGGGTCTTCCTAGCTCGGGGAAATCCACAATTGCTCGTAGAATTGCCGATGTCATCAAAGATAAACGCGCTGAAGCACAAGTAACGGTTGTGACAGATGAGGACTTTAGTGAAGGTCCTATACGCTCACTTTATGGTAATGTTTTAATGGTAGGTTGTTTGTTCTTGTGAACTCAGATTAGTACGTATTCTGAAGGAAAAGCAATGGAGGGCAAAACAAAGGAGGACGATTAGTCAGCTGTTGCAGAAGGATGTGGTGATATCAGATAATATGAATTACATCAAGGGTTATCGCTACGAACTCTATTGTCTTTCTAAGAACAGTCATCAGAAGAGCATGATTGTTTTTGTTGCAGCCGAGGTGGATACGTGCAAATTCCTGAACAGTATGAAGGAGGAATCTGACCGGTTAGTTTTTAATTCTTCACCAATTTCTGATCTCGATTGATTTCTAGATACACAGATGAGAAGATTGATGAACTAGCTCAACGTTACGAAACTCCGAATCCAAACGACCGATGGGATTCTCCATTAGTCAAAATTGAAGTTTCAAAAGAAGAGGGTAAACTTCCGAAAACGATTCAAATCGACTTTGACCTTATTCTAGACTATTTATTCAGCGTTTGTTTCTAGTTTAGGTAATTATTATTGATTTCAACGTTTTTAGAATGAAAAAGTCAAACCAAATGATTCCACTGTCCCCAAAGCTGAGCACCAGGTCGATAAATTGAATCGTATGCAAATTATCACCCAAGACATCATTCAAGCCATCATACAGAAACAGTCAACTAGTCTGAGTCTTGGGAAGATCGTTGTTCCTCATTCTAATAACCTTTACACCTGTAGGAAACTTCTGACGATGCCTCAGTTGATCCGTGCTAAAGCCCAGTTTCTCCAAGTTCTCAAAACTAATGAAGCTATAGGAATAGATGCTGTTGGAACTCATTTCGTAGAATTCCTGAACACTTTATGATATACTGGATTTGTTCTCTTTTGTTGATTTTTCGTTACAAAGAAAACAAGTTGATTTTAATCTCTGAAGTTCTGCAAAAACACTTGAACGAAAATGTTTAAAAAGTAGGCGGTGACGAATGAATCTTTTTAACCATTAGATGCTTAAAATCCTTCATCGAACGGCGTTCGGAGTCAATGATTCCTTGCTGCTTCTGATTCATACAAAATTCCTGAGAAAACTGCAGATCTATGAAAAAACAGCCCATGCTGCAGAGAGCGTTCCACGACCGTGACCATCCACAGCGCGTCGTCTTTTCGATATCCAAAGTATAAAAGCTTGTCTATAGAAAGATGCCTTACGATATTCGGAAGAAACCAGTGCCTCCGATCCTGCTTGAGACAAACTCGCGTCAGACTAACTCCATTCTTTCCCTCATTGTCGATTGTTCTTTTGACGAACTTTAATCATTTGAAAACTGCCTTTCCATATCCGCTTGTTTTCCGTTTTCAAGGTCTAGAATTTTCTGTTCCTTGAAACTTTTTGCTCCTTTATCCACAATAATGAACTTTGTTAAACCGCGATCAATTTAAAAACAATTGTCCCAAAACGAAAATCTTACATATCAGCTACGTTACTGTAGTCGAAGAATAGCTGTCTGTTGGAAATTAACGTTTATTTTGTTTATTATTATTGTTACTGTTGTTTTTTGTATTACTGTTGCCTATTGAAGAATAAGATTCTCCTTTCCGATTCTGTATATTTTTCTTACCGAGGTGCTGTAAATGCTAATTTCAGCCTCCCCGTCGGAAATGGAGGACGGCCGAGAAAAAGCCTACAAGTACGTGGCTTATACCGCGGTCAGTTTTTCCTTGTTGGCCATTCTGGCTGTATGCATAACAATGCCTATCGTGTACAACTTTGTGGATCATATTCAACAACAGACGAAACAAGAACTAGACTTTTGTAAAGTAAGTTTGACTTTATGGCATTTTTGAACTTAAAAATCTGGGTTTACTGCCGAGTCTTCTTTACGTAAACGGTTTCTGGACAATGACTTTCCGATTCCCCTCCAAATCTCCTCGTTTTCCTCTTTCTCTCGGCAAAAATGTTCCGCCATCACGTACACCCTGACGCTGCAGACCTTTTTTATTCTATTTAAATTTTCCTGAAGCCGGTTTTCTGGCTCGCGCAACAATTCTGAGCAATTTGAAGTGATGTCCACAAGTGGACATTAAGAAATTCAATAATTGAAAATGTTGCAATTATTTGCAAAAATCGATTGAAATTGAGATTTTCAGCTCTCTGCGAGAGATATCATGTCAGAAGTCAGTCGCAAGAAGACCGTGGTGCCTGCAGTGACCTTTAGTTCGTTGGTTGGAGCTAATAACAGGACAAGACGTCAGGCAGGAGGAGGTTGTGAATCATGCTGTATACCTGGTCATCCTGGACGTCCAGGTCCCCCTGGTCCGAATGGAAAACCTGGCACTCCCGGGGCCCCAGGTCGACCTGGAGCTCCTGGAAGACCTCCAGTGATCTGCGAGGAAGTCGAAGTTCCGCCATGTAATCCCTGTCCCCCAGGACCCGCAGGTCCTCCTGGCCCTGCCGGGCAACCTGGAAATCCCGGAAGAAATGGACCTCCCGGGAGACCCGGGAATCCAGGACAACCCGGTCCACCTGGTCCAACTGGTCCTCCAGGACCTCCTGGAAATCCTGGGCCAGATGGGGACCGAGGAGACCCGGGAAGGCCTGCTTCATCGACTTCTTCAATCCCCGGGGAACCTGGGAAACCCGGAGATGTCGGGCCTCCAGGGTTACCTGGAGAGGACGGAGCTCCAGGGAGAGATGGAGTCCCAGGTCAACCAGGTCCCGTCGGTCCACCCGGCCCACCAGGAAGTCAGGGACCTCCTGGAGAGCCTGGGGAACCTGGAGAATCCGGAAATCCAGGTCCTCAAGGTAGGCACCATTCCATTTCTAATTCTCAACTAATAATCCTTTTTCAGGAGAACGAGGAATTTGTCCCAAGTACTGCGCGTTGGATGGTGGAGTGTTCTTTGAAGATGGAACCCGTCGCCGACGATAGAAGTCGCCAAAAGTCCACTTCAAGTACAGTCGCAATACTATTCAGTGTTTATCGCTCAGTCCTTGGCTTCAGCTATTTTCTTTCGTCGCCGTTTCGGGTGCTCAGTCGAATTAAATCCTTTGCTTTCCTACTAATCCAAAAGGCAATAGCCTAGATAAGTAATTTTAGAACTTGGTTTGTCGTCTGAATTAAGTCTAATTAAGAATTCCCAGACGATTTTGAATAAAAGCAACGTTTAATTAATGACTTTGGTTATCAGACTTGGCAAGAAGATAAAGCAAGTGAAAACAGGTAGGCAGGGGAGGTGTAGCTTTTCGAGTCAGCTGAACTTCCATATTGATGCATTTACTGGGAAAGTATTGAGAAGACATAGTTCATGATCTCTTTTGTCTCCCCATCCACCATTTGGTTTTGAGATTTTCGGGACTCGAGCAAAGGATTCTGTCAGTTCCATTTTAGATGGGAAGAAATTAGATCCAACTCGTTGGAAGATATCCCTAAAATAACCGAGTATAATTAGTGAAATGGCATACCTACTTGATTTTATTAGCCGTGTTCTGACTTTTACACTTGTGTGTATGGACCCCGCAATCCCCAATATGCAGTACTCTTGGAGATTTCGTGTAAATTCCCATCATCTTCTTAGACAAGCACTTGTAGCTGATCTGAATCATAGACCAATCCCAGTTGTAATCATCGAATTCACAAAACATCTGGAAGAATTAACTAAATTTATAAGCATTAAAAACCCCACCTTGAAACAAGACCTGAATGTATCCCAGAGTTCCCTATTAAGAACTATTCCCGTATTATGTTTCCCGAACCACGTTTGTTTCCCGATTTTGAAGATATCTCTTTGGTAATTGTTGTAGTTCCTCATGAAAATCCCTAATACTATCATATTACATTCGACACAAAGTCTGAAAATGGAGTGATTCGCAGGAAATAGTGAAAAATAACCTTACTTGTTCCTCACTTCGATGACCTGGTCGAGAACGTGGAGGACATCCGGAGCCACCATGTGGTCTTCTTCCAGAAGAATCACATTCGTGCTGATATTGTATCTGTCAAGAATGCCATCAAAGACGTAATTCATTTTCCACCAAAAGTGATGCTTGATTTGCGTTATGTGAGCATTTCTGTAGTTCCCATAACTATCCGGAGAGTCCCAGTTGTTGCATTTGATTTCTTCGGCTCTGAATAAACCCAATAATTAACAAATGAAAACCTCAAACTCACTTTTTCTTGTTTATTTTCTCCTCACAGTCGTTCGGATCTGTTCCGGGGAACCGATCATGGAATATTTGAATAGGGTAAGGGTAAAATATCTGAATAACTTGGCAGAACTTGATATTCATAATGAGATTATTGACTGGAGGATAGTAAATATCATGGCTGAAGATGATTAGAGCCTTGTCTATTCCCTTCACCTTCTGTAAAGATTCTATCAAGATCTTTAAATACTCGGCTCTGTCGTGGACTTGAACAACAAAAACAACAGAAACAGCTTCAGGACCTCCGTAGATATCAGAATTGAGGATTTCGTGATGTTCGTTTAAGAAATTGATGGACTTCACTACCTCTTCAGAAACGACAGTGTGGTTGAAAGCATAATCCAGGAGCTCGATTCGTCCGCTATCTGGATTAAAGCTTGGCGACGGGTCGATTTCAGTCTCCGAACCCTTGGGTAATGTTGATTCTTCAACATTAGGAATTCGATTCTCTTTAGAATCCGAAGCTAATACACTTGGTTTAAATGTGTCAATGCCTTCCGGAAACTGGAATGTACAAAAGACAATATACACTATCTGAAAGTAAGAATCGATATATCAATCTCGATATAAACAAAAAACAAACTTACTACAACGACAATTACGCACAGAAAAGCTTTTGTTTTTTTATAAAATAACATTCCCTAAGATAAACAAACTATAATATTATCATTAGACATGACAACTAAATGAGGAAGATAAGTGTCTATGCTTCTGTGGTCTTGACGAGTCTGAAATAAAGCGATTTACAATCAGTTTTAAAAAGAAAACGAGAGGGGCGAAGGAAAAGCTCGCTTCAAACAATATGATGAATCGATAATTACAATTTTGGTATCCATGTCATCATGTCCATAGCCATAGTGGCCATTTCCAAGACGTTGCCAGCGCTCGTTTATTCGTATTTCTTTGGCTCGCTAATTGGTCCTTTCCTCGGGTTATCTGGGAAGCACTGTTCTAGCACGAAAAAAGTAATGAATAGAATTTTTTTAATATTGGTTCTAATCCAGTTGTTCATCATAAAACCAAAATGCACCCGATATTGAATGTTGTTGTTGTCGGATTCCATCACAAAAGAGGATGTCAGGTACGTTTGAACAGTAGTTTTATATGAGACTTATTTTCCAGGTTGAATACTGCTACCCTCCTCTGCGCGACAACGTCGTTCCCGACCCAGATAAGGATATCCCGGAACAATGGACTTCACTTCCTTCTCTAGCGTTGCCCGATGGAGTTCACAATGTAAATGAAGGTATGTTTGATAAGATTTCATGTAAAAATTTGGATTTTTAGATATTATTTATTTTTTGTTGCCTTCTATAGAAACTCCAAATCGTGCAATTTTTGGTATTTCTTGTTATCGTCAGATATCTGCAAATGTGGGATATTAGGAAGTAGTTATCTTAAAGTTATATTTGATTCTTCAGGATCTTGTAAGCAAGGATAAAGATATAACGCGGAGTTCTGTTCAAAAAAGTGTTTGTGTTCTCTCGCGTATCCCGTTATTTGGAGTCCTGAAGGCTAAATTAGAAGTTATAACGCAGACTTACTTTAACGAAAAGGACTTTTCCAAAGTTGATGTCCTCCACCAGATGTACACAAATCTCTGTGACTTGTTTGATACTGAATTCATTGATACACACGCTGCTTTTGTCGGGATTTCTCTTCAACCGTTACTTAATATTTTCAAGCATCGGACATTACTGTTATTTAAGTTATTATTGTTGGAAAGAAGGGTTGTGTTTGATATTTTCCCGGTTAACTTATTAGGTGATATTATGATTGGCTTAGCTTCTCTGTTTCCGAGTAGGTTTCATTCCGTGGATTTTCTGGATAAACCCCTTTTAGGCTTAGTTGATGAAGGACTTTATGAAGCTGCTGCATATGCTGTTCGTGGTTATCCTGGTTTGATGGAAAAGGACAAGCCCGAAGTGGAGGATGTGGCGGCTGAAGTTGACGATATCCAATTAAACCTGGAAGAGAAGTCCACGAAAAGCAAGACTCTTCTCGACAATGTAGAAGAAACTCTGAACAAGATAATTGTCGGGAAACAAGACAACAAAGAGTTTGAATGTTTCGAAGAAGCCACTCCTGCTCAAGAAGAAACACCAGCGAAATTGAATCCTTCTTCTTTCAATATCGATGAATACGGGTTTCCGTTGAGCATATTCACTAAGGTTTGCTTATTCTACTCTTAATTGGTCATAACCCCTTTTTAGGGCTCATTGTTTCACCCTTATTTGAGCATTAGCTATTTGGATATGATCAAATCAGACAGCACACGAGCTTTTTGTATCGGAGTAACCAATGCCATATTTAAGACAAGAAGAGATATTATTGACGTTATTGTTTCCATTGACGACAAAGGGGAAGGACAGATAGAGGTTCTTAGCCCGGAATTGAAGCGTCAGTTGACTTTAACCACTCAAGATCTGAGATTTACGGATTTCTTACTGAGGATGAAGGACATGAATATGGAACCGGCTTGTGAGTTTATCTTGGAAAAACTGCTTTTATAATTATTTCTTTTTCAGTATATGAAGGAAGTGATGACTGGATTAGGTCGCAGTTTCATGATTATTTATGTGCTGCCCTCGCTGTTAGTGAATCTGATAATCCGGATGCCTGTACTGAGTTTAATGAGGAATTTATGCAAGCATGGAAGACAAAACATAATTATCGTGTTTGGTCTTGTGGGGAACACTCAGCTATATCTCAAACCTCTCCAGCCCACCCCTTTGCTGGTCAACTCAGCGTCAACGACGTTTTTCTGAGAATGGGCCACACTTTAAACAGCTCGGAGCAAGGAAGGAAGATGATGTCAACGCTGTCCAACACTGGTCGATACATGTCTGAAACTGGAAGTCGGTTCAAGTCAAGTATTTCATCATGGGTTAGAAGCACAGCAAGTAAACTGCAATCGGAAAATAAGAATGATGGTAATGAGCAACAATAAATAATAAGTTACTTTTCATGTGGTCTCTAGGGCAGTGAATTTTTATCGGTGACTAGAAAGTTGGGAAAACAAGGAGATAGGGCAATTATTAACTTTTTATTAAGGATGTGCAAAACCACATTTCCAGGAGTAAAAACGAGATTCCCGAGAGAAATTCAAAATCTTCAGTTTCAAATAAAGATGGAAGACGCAAAGCTTTGACATAAGAGAAACCATTTCCTCGTAGATGACGTTGGTGAACCTAATAAATGTGAACCAAAATTGATTTCTTACTTGAAGTCATGTCCGGAGAACCCTCTCCCGAGGTAAATCTCAATTTACGATGAAAGTGTCTCTCGAATTTCCTAGAAATTGCAAAATTCGCATTTCTTGTTTCAGTGTTTGGCGAAATAGACGTGTTTGCCAAAAGCTTCATTTAGAGGTTTCGCTTTTGTTTTCGAGGTAGCCAGTGAACAATTGTAATTTTATTATTTATTGGGTTTTTTATTGCGTTTTGTTTGTTTCCCCGTACATATTTACACCGACGTTTCAGAATGGCGGAAAATACCAAGAAATTCATGACTTGGCGTGTTAAGCCACGTGAAGGTTCTGACGAACAAGTTCCCGTCTTCAGGGGCAGAGCCCTCACTGCAGTTCCTCCGATCCCCGATGATATTCTCAGCTCGGGATCCCATGGAACTACTGGAATGAATCATCTTGTGAAACACGCTCTTACCAACCCGTTTGTGCCACTTGGAATGCTCACCACAGTCGCATGTCTGTTTGGTTCGTGATTCATATATCAATCCACTCTTATTTTGTATTTTCCAGGGATGTGCAAAGCTACTCTGAACAGAAATCAGTACAGAGCTCAACTGTATATGAGGGGACGTGTTGCTGCTCAGTTCTTCACCGTCTGCGTGCTAACTGGAGGCGCCATCTACATGGGATTCAGGTCCCCATTTGGAAACTCCCCTGGGGAGGTTCCTTTACAGCCTGATCTCCTGACCAAAAAAATGTTAAATAGGACTACTGAATAGGATGTTATTTTGATGAGCTGTACATTATTTGGTTTTACGGGAGTTATTTGAATTTACAAGTGGGAGTGAAGGTAATTGGTTCTCGTGACCATTTGATATCTTCAATTGTGATTCGTTCGTTTATTGTATTTAGAGGATTTCAAGATGAATGATTATACAAACCCGAAATTCCTTCAAGAAGTCCGGCTTTATGAATCCAGTACAGAACGCGAGAGACTAGATAACCTCAGTGAGCTCTATGCTGTCATCATTGCTCTAGAGAATCTGGAGAAAATACTGGGGCGTGATTACATTTCTCCTAAGGAGTACACCGCTGAGTGTTCCAAGTTGTTGACGCAATTCAAAGTTACTTTAAAGCTACTACCCGGACTTGACTTTAACGACTTTCTACATAAATACAAAGTGAACTGCCCTGCTGCTATCGAACGGATCCAACAAGATCGTCCAACAACCGTGAAAGGAGATGACCAAAGCAACTCCACCATTGCTGAAATCGTAGCCCTATTCATCACCCTACAAGATCAACTGAAGCTGAATATTAGAGCCGTTGACGAACTCTTCCCGATTCTCACTGACCTTCGTCATGCTATGGAGACGTTGAGTTACTTGCCTGCTGATTTTGATGGACGTAGTAAAGTCATCTCCTGGCATCAGAAGCTGAATGGGATGAGCGCTAGTGAAGAGATCTCCGATGAAGTCGCTAGACAGATGGTTTTCGAGCTAGAAACTGCCTACAATTCCTTTGTTCGGTTTTTGAGGAACACTTGATTAGTATATTGATTGGATTGTTTATATCGATTACGGGAAAGAGTTTATTTCTGTGGAGGGGAGCTGATTATAATCAATGGTTGTTTATACCATTCGATATCTGTTTGTTTTATCTAATATTACCAATATCCCTGCTGTGAATTGATGATTTTGGTTTGCGCCCCTATTCACTCGAGCGACCTTGATCCGGAGAAGCGAGGAGAATTGGGCTTTCGCGTCAGTTTCCAAAATGTGGCATTGATTTTTGGAACCAACCCATTCTAAACCAACTCAGTTCTCTGCCCTTAGAAGTTCCTCCCTTCTAAGAATGTTGCCCGCTATTGTTCCCAGACGAAATTGCATTTAATCCAAATTAGCTAGTTTTTTAAAAGCTTGGATTTTATTCTTCTATTTTCTTTTCAGAAACGTTTTTTAGCTCCAATTGAAAGTGAATAGTAGTTGCCAGATTAGAAGTCAGCGTTCTTGTTTGTTTTTGCCACTTTTTCCTGCGCGAATTTGACGGCTTTAGATTTTCTTAGTTGGTTATTCTTATTTTCCCTTCCGGCGAATGGACGGAAATGTGTCTTTCCTGGGATTTTTTGCCGAAAGGATTTTTTGGCTTCCGTCGTCAGCGTAATCTTAATGTCTTCTCGAATGATCCCAAATTAAAGTCCTGGACAGCCCTCAGATCTGATTTTTAATAATACGATTGCTTTTTGCGAACCAAGTTACGCAGTCGTTTTTGGGAAGATTAGGTGACTCTTGTGTCTAGTAAAGCGCTCTATTGCTTTTTCCAGGTCGGTGTTTAGTATTTCGCGAAGAATCCTCCCTCGCCTCTCGACTGCACTTTATTCCTTTTGCGACCTCATGCTGACTTGTGGTCCAATTAATGTTTTGATTTTTATTAAATCGATTTTCAGATTCGTTTCTTCAAGCACTTGATATGGAAGCGTTGGAAGAGATATATAACGTAGTCTTATTGGGAGCTGTACGTGTTACGTTCTCTCCTTTAGCGCAGTTGATATATTTCATTTTATGAAAACGTGCACGTGTCTGGACTGAACGGTTTTGTTATGCTGTTGTTGTTGATGTCTGTGTGACAGGGACGACCGAAGATTTTGCTATCGTTGCGCGGGCTTACCTTAATTGTCATTGCCCGATCGATTGCTTGACAATACGTGATATAAGTTGGAATGTAAAAGATCTTCTAGTGTGAAGTTGTTCCTAAATACCCTTTAGAGAACATGGATTTTCTTCTCATTATAGACTTGTCTTGAAGTTTACATATGCCAATTTTCTCATACTTTCTTCCAATTCCTCTGAAATCCAGCCTTATGCATCCTTGCATAATTCATAGTGTAGCGTTACAACGCGTTTTTCTGGAAAACCATTATGTTATGGCATCAATTTTTCTCAATTTTCATTTTGTCGCTAAGGAGAAATATATTGAAAGCGGAACCGAAGTTTAACATTCCAGTCGTTTTTTGTGAATTTTTCCCTGATCCCCTATCTTGGTTTTGAATTTAATTTTAGATTTTGGAAAACTTCTGCCTACACTTGACTTTAGGACAAGCCGTAATTTGTACAACTCACTTTTTGCCACATTTCGTCTTTTGAGTTAACTTAAATCATAAGTGGAGACCGGCCGGACATCTTACCAAACTTCCCTTTATCGTTAGATTTTGGGATTTCTAGAATTAGCGTCTGGAGAGTCGCTTTATGGTTTTTTTTTCAATGCTTCTATATTAATTCAGCTATGTGGAATTTTAAATATCAATGAATTTTTACGAGTTTACAAAGAAAACTCGTTTTGCGGACATGTAGGAAAACCATTGTGAATATGAAGGAAGTTATAATTTTCCATGCCCTGCGGAATAACGATTTAAAAAGCAGTATTACATGTGGAACTAACTCCTGGATTCAGAGTGTAGAGAATCCCAAGAGTTGAAGTCAGTCTCCTTGAAAATTCACCGAGGAAGCCAGTCTAGTTGAGAAAAAAATTCGAAACACCAAGCTTTGGCGAAGCAAGAACCCATGCCATAAGAGTGGGAAGGATAAATCTGGCTATTCCTAACCAGTAAAACGTGTCTTTTTTATCCTTGTAGTTATTCTTGGTTTTTTCCAAATTTACCATTAGATTTCTCGTTGCTGAACTTGTACGTTTTGAGGTCAAAATTGCGAAATTTAGAATTATGTAAAACTAGTGCTAGTTCCTAATCATAAGTATTCAAAACTTTTTGTTTGAGTCTCCCATTGAGTTTGCAGGTAGCCTAGGAGCTACATAGTATTCTACTTCTATTACCATTTTATTGATGTAAACCCGAGGAAGAGTTGCAAGATTATACCTTGGTTTATCTCTATACTTGTAAGTACACGTTAGGTCATTGTATAGTAATTTTGTGTATACTTTTTTGGCTTTTGGCTTTTGAGTTTTGTTTTTTTATGATATTTTTGCATCGTGAATTATTTAAAGTTCTCGTAAATTATGACGATTATATGAGTCAGTAAGAATTGTCGTATTTATTGTTTACTCATCGATTTTATAAATATTCCCGATCGTGTTAACTTGACGGTTCCTTTTTTGATGAACTTATTTATTTTTATCGATTGTTTGGCTTACATCACGATTTTAGGTGTATTCCTGTCGTTACTGAGTCAGAGTACTGCACTGACGTCTTCATTAACGGAAATCGACAAGTGATAATTGCCGTTATTCACTATGCGTGAGTACAAAATCGTTGTTCTGGGATCCGGCGGTGTTGGAAAATCTGCATTAGTAAGTTTTTATTAATATTCGTAGTCCACTTGGCATTTCTAAATTTCAAAGTTTGATTGATTTCCCTGCAATGTTCAGTTCTTGACCTCTGCCCTTTTCCAATTGACTAAACTAAAAGGTCTCAATATAAAAAATTAAGCCCCCACTTAAATTATTTCTTTTCCGATAAATCCCTGATTATTTCCTTGTGATATTTTTATTTGACATTATTATCATTTTTATGGCTTTTGAGTTTTTAGACTGTCCAATTCGTCCAAGGAATATTTGTGGAAAAATACGATCCAACAATCGAGGACAGCTATAGAAAACAAGTTGAAGTGGATGGCCAACAATGCATGCTGGAAATTCTGGACACTGCCGGGACAGAACAGTTCACAGCAATGCGGGACCTCTACATGAAAAATGGACAAGGATTCGTGTTGGTGTATTCCATCACTGCGCAGTCGACATTCAATGATTTGATGGATTTGCGTGAACAAATTCTGCGAGTAAAAGATACTGACGATGTGAGTTGTTGACTTATGCGCTGATTCTGCTCAACTCCACTTTTAGGTACCTATGATTCTAGTCGGAAACAAGTGTGATTTGGAAGATGAGCGAGTTGTCGGCAAAGACCAAGGTCAGAACCTAGCCCGGCAGTTCAACAGTGCTTTCCTGGAAACCTCGGCTAAAGCGAGAATCAATGTCCACGAAGTCTTCTATGATCTCGTACGGCAGATCAACCGTCGTTATCCCGAATCGGGTCGTCGTCAAGGCACTTCTAAAAAGTGTTGTCGATGCACGATCATGTAACCTATCCGCCTTTCTTTTCCATTCGTCTACAGTACTCATTCGCGACTTTCTGGTTAAATGTATTCGAAGATTCTTCATATCGGCTACTGTCATATGATCGAAATTTTGCCCAAACAATTGTAAAACACGAGTGCCTGATCCGAAATCTTCTTGTTTCAAAGATGCTTCATGTCCAGAGTTCCCTCTTGGGTCTTTTTGCGCAGATTGTTAGATTATTTGCATAATTGTTTCTCTTGTTGACGTGTTTATCGAATTGATCATCCTGTAAGTTATTAATTTTACGATCTTTTAAACGAGAAATCAAAGGAACAATAATTAAGTAATTTGTTGGTGGTAATTCATCTTGATGGGCAATTCGGAGTAATGCGAAATGGCCTTTGTTTAAGAACTCGAGAACTGATCAATTAACCGGAAGAACCACAAGGTGCCTGTTCTAAAAATATTCGATGAACGACCGAAAGCTGCGATCTCTAGAGAAAGGATTTCTCTGGCATGTTAGGAATGTGAGTGACGTAAATCCTCTGAGTTGGCATGTAGGATCTGCAGATCTTTTTCAGTCAGGTGTTGTTGATGATTGGATAAACGATAACTGGACTGATGAGGAACAAGTTCGTTTGAACGGAAACGTGAACCTTCGAGCGTCATTCGAATCTATTTTGAGCACTTCTTTATTACACGTTTTGAAATGGAAAACCATTAGAGGTTAAATTTCCGGTCAATGGGTGTTTAGAAAAATCGATAATAGATAACATTCGTTTTGAGAACAGAACAAAGGGAATTAGAGCATACTTGTTCCAAAAAATTGAATTTGTTCAGTTCTAGATTAGGTAAACGCTGTCGAATTCGTGGATAAAAAGTTAAAGAGGTTTCGGAAATCTCATTTCTGAGCCAAGAGCCAAGAGGCAAGTGGAAATCTGATTATGGACGACACTCGGGAAGTTGATAAAGTCAGTTTAAAGGATGTCTTTGAATTTGTTTGAACTTGAGATGAATGTATTTTTTCTACTTTCAAATAACTACAGTCAACTCTTTTTGAAGACGAAACGACCAGAAGGATTTTAAACTGTTTTTATCCAGTTGTCAGCAAGCAGTTACCAGCTAAAGTCACTTGTCTGAATTCCACTACTTTTTGTTTTCTTGTGTCTTGTCATTTTTAGGTTTTTGCTGTTTCTTATTGACCCAGAGGGACTCGAATTCGACAAGAACAATTCCTGATGGCAAATCAGTCAAAACTAGCTCGTCACATTCCAAACATTCTCAGGCATTTATCTCCGCCCTGCCGCTTTCCCCTTCAAAAAAGAAGAACAGATAAAAACGACCAGCCATGCCGATCAGTGAACGGCTACTTTTCCTAAGCTGGTTATCTTTGTTGAAACGTCTTTCAATTTTGTCTTTTTCGTTAAATATTTACTCGGTCAAAATGAATTTTTGAAATTTGAGAAAAAAATTCTAAACCACTTGCATTATAGTGGAATTTGTAAAACGTGCGTAATCCACAGGCGGTCCTTTGTTCTTAAAAGTTATTTTTCTTCTCATTGATCGTCATCCTTTGTTTCAGTCACCCTTCAAGGCGTTTTGCATAATGGCTGCTCGTTCCTTCCTGGCACTTATTTTATTTCTAACTGGTTTCCTCGAAGCTTCTCACATTCAGATCGAACGGGTTCCACAGACAGATCTTGAAGACGGCGTCGAGCATGCTATCAGACTAGTCAAGGGTCGTAATTCCGTGTAAGTTGCTCCAGGACATGGGAATGAAGGAATTAAAATCTGTTTATTTTAGTTTTTATTTCCATTTGCCTGCTCACAAAACTCCTCTTTTCATGTTTATTACCCCCTGTGGTTCACAGGTCTACTGGAGACTCTCTGCTCCTAGTACTTACAGTAAGATTCTATTTCGGATCGTAAAAACCTTAATTGTCTTACAGTAAGCCATCCAGCCAACGTTCACCCGAATTCTGCTCATTTCAACAATCTCCTCCACGTTAGGATTCCTCCATTGGTGGAAGTTACGGAATCCAAAGAAGAGTTGACCCTACTCGGTGGACAAGCAGACGAAAAACGGATGCATTACTTCAATAATGCCATTGATGCAGGTTTGTTCCTACTTTGAAGCTAAAAGTATTTCGGTTTCCTTCCTTGGATTTTTTCCAATGCGACTTTCCCAGGGGATGGGGTCCCTTAAATAAAGACACCAAGGAGAGTATTGTTTTGGCTTTTTTAAAATCTGGTTCTTCTCGACTCAGGACATTCCTCTCCAAAATAGATCTAAAGATAAAGGCAGAAACGAATATGAATGGCTTTCAGACTACGTCATGCTAAATCTGAGTGCCACAGAAGACACAACAGTCCGAGTGTTTATTACTACAGTACAATCTAAGCTAGAACAACAGTACCCGCCCTTGCCCAGGGATGGACAGTTGCAACATGACATCTACAATGACCATGATCACTTCTTGCTGTACAACATCCGGTTCAGATGGCAAATCCCTTCGGCTATCGAACAGTACAGTAGTCTCAATCAAAACCCCCACAGATATAAGTTCTGCATCATGCTGACTCAGAAACCCCTCTACAGTCTGTGTCCCGGCAAGAATATCATCAACGAAGCTGAGCACTGTGTCAGTCAGACGTCTAATGAAATGATTATCAAGAAACTAAAGTAATTCTTTGGGAATTTAACCAAAATTCAATTTTCTTTTAAGGTCTAAGGGCGATTTATTTGCAACTTTGTTCATCCAGGATTCTGAGAGCCGGAAAACATCCGCTTTGAACCCTATTCAAGTCAAGCTCCCCATTGATCCTGTCGATGAGGAAATCAATGTGAGGAGGAAGAAAATCCGCCAAGAAGACGCGAGTACAGTTGTTCAACTCTTTGATGGAGTTGTTGACGAATGGATCTTCCCCCCGATCAAAGGAGATGTCAGGAACTATGACTTCACCGTCCCCAAGTCCCCCAGGCCCGTGAATGTAGAAATCGTCATCAGAGTCTGTGCCGGAACGATCGAGATCAGAATCGAGAAGAACGGAAGAAGAATCAAAACGTTCAGCCATATTTCTGCTTCCATTCGGAGGTTTGTTCACGTTTTTGGAATTTTAACGATCATTTATTTTTAGATTTGCCATTATGGGAAATTCCGGAGAAGTCATCAGAATACAAATTTTGAATCACAAAAACAAGGAAGCCGGTTTCGACATTTGGACCAGCACACGACCGGAATTGAATCCTTTCCCCCAGCTTCCAGATGACGCCAAGTATGTTCCGAAAAATAAAATTCCTTTCTGATGAATGTTTAATTTCAGTCTTCATGCCCAAGGCAGCAAATGTGATACTGCTGACCTCCAATTCTACAGGGTTCCTGATCAATATGTTGCTTACTGCCTCTACATGGAAAGAGTAACCTTTGCCTCGACCTTCAAAAAGAAGCACATGAATGCCTCTGAACAATGTTGGCCAGCTCACCCTCCCGGAAAGCTCATAACTTGCTTTGAGGAGGACAAGGCGGCCGATCCGGAAAGAGCAAAAGAAGAGTTAATTCACATGACGGTCCCTGGACTCAGACCGAATACTGTATATAGATTCATGCTGACTGTAGTGACTATGGGAAAACCATATCCTAGAGAGCTCAAGTACAAGCCTCAATCGGTACATACGGCCGTGAAGTGCTGAAACTAATTTAATTCTAAACATATACCGGAATATCATTTACTGCAATTTTTAAAGCATTCAGATGATCTCAAACTTCTCAGCGAGAAATCTATTGTAAATCGTAACTAAAGATATATCTCTTAGACTAATAAAATGACAAAAATTATGCAGGTTTATCAAGCATCGGTGGTTTTACGATGGAGGAAGCAACTAGAACTCTACAACCGTACAAATAATAGAGTACTTCCAGGACCCGGCTGAAATGCGCGTTTCACCAAGAGTAGACAGTGGATTCTAATTTGGCAGCGTAAGAGGATTCAGGGGACGATATCCTTGGAGAGAATACGAGTCACTATGCAGTCCGACATGGTTTCACCTGCATTCTCCGGGGAGCCAGTGTCGTAGATCTGAAAGTAGTTTCTTCGTCAGTTGGATCAGAACTCAGAAAACTCACCTTCTCAATCAATCCGATATCACAGCAATCCCTCAAGTTCTCCAGAGGTTCTGGATTGCCCTCAATCTTCTTCGCTAGTTTCACCATCTTGTCCCCCTTGGTGTCGTCGAAAATAGCCACAATAAGATCCTTGCTGTTCTCGGCGATTCCAAAAGTATTGAGTGAGTCCGAAATCTATAAAAATACATGCTATTGTAATAAACAACTTCTAGCATCTCGCTTACATTTCTATAGGGACTCAGACTGTAGATGATCTCTCCATGAAGCCCTCGAGTGTATAAACGATTATGGGAAGCTTGGAATACAGCACGATTAGCAGCAGCAAGAAGGACGAACGGTTCAAGGACCTACAAGAAGTTAAATTAGTCAATTTCTTTAAAAGCGATATATGGGGAATTTAAATAAGTTTCATATATGAAAACTCACCAATTCAGCTCGGATAAAAGCGGCATCGATTTCTCCAGTTCGGAGAAGCTTTCTTAGCTCCACGGCGTTCCTGACATCACGGAATAAGCAGATTCTGATGTATCTTCTTTGAGAAACATCGTAAGGATCCGGTTGAAGTTCATAAAGACGAGAAATTCCGGCTTTCATCCTTAGCCTTTTGCTGTAATAAAAACATACAGTGTAAAAAATAAAAATAAAAAAAGGATATTAAAAGATTATACAAAAACAGAAAATTGATAGATAAACAACTTTTGGCGTTTTGCCAACAAAACAACTAGTGGAAGATGAAAATCCGGCTAAATAGATCTTATGACAAGTGCGCGAAAATCTCTTCGTAGGATTATTTATTTTCTCGAAACAACATGTCTCCAGTGGGGGAAATTACACGTTGAATTCAACTGGCTGGAAAAAACGCAGAACAAAATAACAACATGATGCGACAGACGGACTGCTATTTTCCTCGGTCATTCTGTTGTTTAAAAATTCAAACGAAAACGCAATATCCGACTTTCTAGTCCTAAATCTCAAGAGAAAAGTAGTAACAATGACCTCAGATCGTAAAGGAATGCTTTCAAATTTGTTAAAGTGAGCAAAGTTCCGCCTTGGTTGAATCCTTTCGCCAATATTTCCCTCGTTTTGTAATTTCCAATGTTTATGTGATTTAGGCGCGGCAATGAATAATGACATTTTTAAAATAAGCAAGACAAACCGTTTTTTCTGGACCGTTAATGTATTTTTGGGCGGGTAATCAAATTTTGGGAGTGGTATTATTCTTTACCAAGTCGACGTTTGACATTTGGACAAGAAATGAAAAAATCAAATTTATTTCCCCGAAATTAAAACTGTACAAAGATAAATTTCTTTTAGAATACTTTAAATGGAGCAAATTTATTAAATTGGAATTAATTAAAAGGACGAAAACGTGGATTTTTAATGAATTTTAAATTGTTATTTCATGAGGAATGTATTGAAATTATTAGGAAAATAGTCATTTGGGCAAATTGAATTAAATCCCAGAGCCGCGAGATTTGGCAGGATAGAATTAATTTCAGTCCATGATTAAGGACGGAAGGCATTGGTTTTCATTCAGCTGGTCCGGAATTAACTCGGATATTCCAGCCCGGCTCATTAGGAACAAATATTTTCTAATAAGACAAACTCACATTCTCAGTGTTTCATGGGTCATTTTGAATTTTCAGAACAACACTCGGAGTAAATAGAAAAATAAACGCTTTGTAAGTCTTCTTAAAAAGGCAAGACGTAAAAATGCAACAAAATTAAAGACTGTTGGGGCCGACTTCGTTAAAAGTGAGGGAAGGAACCAAGGAGATAATTTTTGAATTTTACTTTGTTTACAAAAAAACAAACTCACGTTCGTCTTTCAAGAGAACCGAAACTCGAAGTAATAAAACAACACATGATGAATAAAGAAAATCTCTGTCAATATTTTGAAAGTCACTTTTAGAATCGTCTAAGTGGAACCACAGACCTCCACCGTCGTCAATTATCTCGTTTTTCTTGTCTACTTGCAAATAGAAGAAGCGTGAAAATGAAGTAACCGCGGCAATACAATCAGGACCGCGTCACCTCTGTGGCTCAGAGGGGAGATTTGCGGTTCTCTCATCCGTCGACCAACTCCGACCAGCTGGCAATCTTCCTGCAATCCCCTGCAGCAATGAACACGAAAAAGCTTGTTTGAGTCAACTCATAAGCTGACAAGCAAGCTTGAATGAGTTAAATCCAAGAGGATTTCTAAAAAATGTTATTTTCCGGAAATTGAAGTCAGGCTGAAATAATCTCGTCAAGAGGTGGAGGACATTTGATATAAGCCAGGAAAAAGTGTCAGTGTTTACAAAAGTTATTTCACGCGAGAGTCTAGGATCTTTCTCAAGGAACGTTTAATAGGGTACTTGTTATCTCTAAAATTAACTCTGAAGCTCGCAACACAGTTTTAATAATGATCGGATGAACCAAATCCAATAAATTTCAAATTCCGCTTTCCTCGGAAAAGGACAAAATTTGACGGATGGATGGAAATTTGGAGATGGTTCAGTCATACGAGGGCAAAGAGCCGGAAACTAATGTTTGATGGCCCACTTAAAGGTGACTTTCGTCTTAATTGACTGTTCGAAGTAAGCTAATTCGGGAAAACGCGGAACCCCACTGGTCATCGAATTGACAAAAAAGTGGCAATTGAATATGCGCGAACGGCCCATTCCGGAAAAGCTGTCCGGGAAACTGCAGCCATCATTGAAAAAGATGTGAAGGGAAGAATTGACCGCTTCGTCAATCTCTTAGTGCCAAACACGCGAGAATATTCGGCCAAACCTTAGATATGTCCTTTTTGGCATGTATGAATCTAGTCACAACGAAGGAAAAGCAAAACGAGTACTCATTGGGTCTTCCTCGCGAAAGACTTGACCAGATGGAGCGAATCTGTTTTCTAGTAATTTGTCTTTTCTTATCGTTAATCTCACCATCATTATTGGACAACTGGTTCTTCTTTTGTCTATTGATTAATAAGGAAAATATTCACAATGAAAGAACAATATCTGAAATTCGGATTTTAACTCGGAAAATGACCATATTTTCAAATAGTAGTCAGTCATATATAATAATCAAATTTAAACTATTGCTTTTCAAGCTCAATTCCATCGTATTGGTTATTATTGTTCATTTGTAAAAAATCAAAAATAAGAAAAATTCCTAAAATTAGTCGGCAAAGCGAAATATTTTATATATACTGGACTTTGACCCACTTTATGGTTTCTTTCAGAACTTGATAGATAAAATATTTCCCTACATCATGAATATATCGACAAAAATACTCACAATTGATGTTTCTCTCATATCTTTGGAGTATTTAAATAAAGTCAAAAAATGCTTCGATATGTTATAATGAATTATTCCTATCCTCCTTAAGAATTCTTGGATCTTTTCAAAGTTAAACCCCAAATCATGTAACACTCAAATTTCTTTACTCACTGCTTTGACAAAACTATATACTATTAAAGTAATTGATCACTATTTTATTATTCGTTTCTATTTCCTCTAATATGATGAAATAGTAGACAGGATGTAGTTTCTATTTAGTAAGATATATTTCATCTAGAATTGCTTAAATTGGAGAATAATAATGACTTTCGGGGTCGAATTTCAATCTCCTATTGTATGAATACGATTAAATCATAAAAGTCCAGTATTGGATAAAATGGGCGAACACAAGATGTACATTTTAATACTATCAAGTTTCATCGATTTGTCAAAACTTTGTGAAGATTTCTGATTTATTTGATTCTGTAGATGATATATATTATATTGTATTACTGAAATAAAACAATTTTCGGATGTTCTTAATAAGTTCAAAAGATCACCATTACAAGAATAGATTAATTATAAACAAATAAAGTTCTTGGAGGATTAAAATATAGAGATAAATTGTAGTAGTTATAAACTAGTAAGTCTAATACCAGAATTAAGGCTTCAAAGTTGTTTTATTTGAATAGCTTTCTTGGATGTGATACAAATAATAAGAGCTTTCAATGTTAATAATTATCATCTAAAGGAATATTGAAAGAATTAAAACCTTAGTTTTCGTACATAATTTCATCGTAGTAGTAAGAATAGAAATTTAGATTCTATGAGATTATTCTTTCAACTTTGTAAAGATTAAAGAAAGTTTAAAGAAAACAAAAACAATTTATCATTCTATATCAGAACGTCTATCAATTATCATTCAATATATTGAAAATATGAGAGGAAAACCAACTATCTCTATTTTTGTTGAAAAGCTTATATATCTACCAAGAAATACAATTGAAATAATATCAGGAAATAATAAAACTGGAATTATAAACTATTTTAGAATACAGGTCCTTTTTATGATAAGTTTTACTTTAATCTGAGTGTTAGTAGCTCATTATCGCCCTTAGGAAGTTTTGTGGTCAGAGCTTATTTCACGTTTCACGTTTCACGGCATTATGATGTTGCAGATCATCACATCCTTTCTATCTTGTTATAAGTTGCTTCACAACACATTAGAGCACAGATTCTGGACAAATCTGATCTCTTTGGAATAATCATTTGTACTCTCTGATCTGCTTTCAAAAGAATTTTTGTTTATAAGTGAAACACATGCACCTTGACTCAAAAAATAAAAGGGTTTTTAAGACACATGAAAAAGAAATCTGAAACCTTACCAGTCTTTGTCAAATTAAAATAAACACAACTTATGAAATATCTTCTTGCTGTTGATCACGAAGACTGGGGTCGTGATTTCGAAACACAGATAGACTTAAAGGCACAATATATTCGGTCAGAAAAAAATGGAGAATAATACAATTCAGCCTAGTGACTAGAGTTTAGAAAAGATTTTTACAACACATGAGAAAATGGTTACACAGTTTCAGTCCGAGTGACAACTAAGATAATATCCTTTCATATAAAATTACTATTAACATGGTAAATGCAGTATTAGTATCTTGTAGGACAACTACGGAATAAAATTATCTAGATGAAACAAAACAATAAAAACTGGAGTATAAGAAACATTTTAATTTCACTAATTAATTTTATTTTGAACAATTTTTTACAGTGTGCAGTAACCAGGAAATATTTTCTTAGAGGAAGAATAAAAGAGAAAATTGAGTTTTTTAATAGAGCGAAAGGAAGTTGTGTTCAGAAAACCGTTGATTTAAATCCCAATTAGACAAAATTCTATATTTAGATAATAACTTTCTTTCTTATGTTCTTTAAACAAGATTACAGACTATTATATAAAATTCTAGAATTTTTCAGAATCCCACCATAAACATTTGTTTTTTAAATGTAATTTACCATTGTTGTAATGTCAATTACTGTTTTAAAGCTATTTTAAATCCTTTGTAATGTATAAAAAACAGATTTACAAATCTCCAATTTCGTTATGTCCATATAAAACTTTTATTTTTTAATATTTTATGAACATGAAAATGAAATGCATAAACGGATCATCAATTAACCTTTAATATGAGCTATTAAAAATGATCATTTTATATGAGTATTCTTTCGAAATTATTAATATTAGAAATAAATAGTTTCGAAGTTGTGTTAACATATATTATCAGGAACTTTACCCTGCATATTATTTGCAATGACTTTCATTAGATCTTGAAAACTTTCGAAAATTTCCACTGCATTCTAGGTTTATGAGCTTTCTAAAAGTTTCAAAACATTCTGCGGATTATTGTTTGAGACAACTAAAATTTTCTATGCAAATAGGAAACGGAATATTTACCGTCCATTTTAATAGAACATAGTCTATATGCAGGCGATCTACATCTCAGTACATAAAACATGTTCTTTTGAAATCAGGATGGAAGCATCATCCAAAAATATATGTGGATTTCCCGATCAATTGTGGAACACGTTTCCGTCAAGAGGACAAATCATTTTTTATTTACAAAGATGAGTTTTCATTTCCTTTAGAATTCATCAATTTTTTAAATTTCGCAATGAGATAAAATGATTTTATTTCTCATCACATCATACTTTGAACTAAAACTATATGAATCAAGTAAAATGAAATTTGAAAAAATCCCAAGCAAGCAATTAAACAGCAATAGAAATATTTCTTTAGCAATCAGTATTTGCTATTCGATTTTTAAAATTTACTACTCTCCCTCATGATGGGGATTTTATTTTTCCACCTTACAGTAATCACTTGATCTTTTGCACTTTCAAAGCACATACACTTCAGATTTCAAAGATCAACTCCAATTTCGGCATAGTTGACAAACTTATTCATCACTTTAATTTAAAAAAAATTCCCGACTTTCTGATTCATACGGAAATAACAAACAATCCTCGTATTCACAGCACGTATGGGAGCTTAGGTAAATAAAAAAAACATCGCTGTTGAAACAGGCACATTTGAATCCACCAACTGTGTTCCTCTGAAAATACGATTAAAAACTAATAGATGACTCAGAAAGTATATCCGTAGATGAAGGCATGTAACGACCAGAAAAGGTGTGATTCGTATAACGAGTACCTATTTATATTCACCTTGTGCGTGACAGATCAATTCGAGAGTCACTTGACTACGGAAAAGTAAATCAAAAACCATTTTATCCTTTTTGAATTGTTTAGCCCGTTTTTGTCGAAATCCTTGAAACTAGTCTGTTCTCGATTTGCGCAACCTGCATTTTTTGAAGGCATTCAACGACTGAACCCTCGCTGCATTGAAATTGATCCGAATCGATTGGATTCTTTTAATCCTTGCCTTACTGTTCATTTCTGATTGTTATTGTGAGTCAGATTAACGTGAGATCACGGCTTTGTCATAGACTGATCTAAAATATTTTTAGATATGCAGGCTAATTTACTTTTGGTTTCTTGTGTTTTCGTTTTTGCCTTCTTCAACCTCGTAGATACTCTCGAGTGCTACGATGGTGGCTACGTCCCGATGTACTGTAATGCTGCAGCTCAATTCTGTCTGAAGGCCGTAGCATATAATGGGCAAATTTACAGAGGATGTGCCTACTTGCAGGATTGTCCTCAGGTAGGGAGTTACGAAATTACAGATAGAATGCTAATTGTCTCTCTTCAGGGTCCTGACTGTGCTCCCATCACCTACGGCGATGGATCCTCAGACTTTGTCTGCTGTTGTACTGGAGATCTCTGCAACACCGGCTCGACGACTCATGCGGCTTTTGCCACGATAATCACGCCTTTACTGTATTTCCTCAAGAAGTGTTTCTTCTAATAATGGGTCACAGATATTCCAGCTTTTTTAATTTAGATTAATTTAAAGATAAATTTTAATTTTTCCCAATCAATCATTAATCAACAAATCTTGATTCAATTTTGAAAAAGTTAAATAGCATTTGCCCAATTACAACGCATTCACCGGCCAAATTAATCACAAATGACAGCGGCCCGCGGTCAAAGGATTTCTTCTCCAAAATTTGGCGGCAGTTTTTCATTCTTCCAGGCGAAGCTGGCAGCAAGTGGACTATTTACTGTTTTTTCTAAGAATGACCATTTGGCCTTTTGCTTTTGAATTTCGTTCTTGAATCGAAATTCCAGAGAACCGCACGAATGAATTTGAATAGTTTCCGTCTTCCGTCCATTCAAAGGTATGAATCTAAATCCGCTTCCGTCGTTGGACCTCACTCATTCTCTCTTGATTGTTGATGCCCCTGATTGACCGCTGGCTTTGTTCAAAAACCGCAAAGGCTTATTTATGATTGCAGTTCGACGTTTTATAGGGATGACGAACGCCAATTGTTGTTCTCGACCTCATCTATTATTGTTCCTTTTTGTTCATCCGGCTGAACTTGTTCAAGCTTATTCGAAACTTCTCCGAAAGTGATATTTCTTTGTTTTTCTGAGACACGACGGAGGAATGCTGGCAAGAACCTCCTTCCACTTGAAGTCTTTTCCACAGAAACCCCTAATTCTCCACATCCGGCCAGTGCGCGAGCTTCAGATTAAAGCTAGGCTTGGCTTATTTCGTTTAGAACAACGTTAAATCATTTTTAAGTTATCTCGTTTTAGCGCGTTGAACTCGGGAAATTGCTTCGGAAAGGAAAGTTTCCAGAATGTCTTATCAGTCCGCTTACTACGGTACTTATCCCGGGAAGAGAACGGAGTTGGCTCACATGATGCAGAGCCAAGAAACCGAATTGATGCCCCTTGAGAGTAACACAGGATCTCCGATGAGATCTATTTTGCGAAATAAAGAGACTCCTGCCAGGGAATTCTATGATATTTACGATCCATACGGTACTGGGTCTTCAAAAATGCAGAGCCAACATCTTTCCCGTTCGGTAAACAAGTAATTACGTAATCAATTTACGTTAATTTAATTTCAGAAAAATCACGGGAAATGCCGGAGACTTCTGGAACGAATTGTTCGGCCATGTGTGGCAGAATTTCTTTCAGTCACAATTTCGGTGATTGTTTATTTCCACGTGGAATCTCAACTTCTCCAGAGACATGTAACTTTCTTCAACAAGATTATTGTGCTCTCCATTGTGGACTGTATTTTGTATACTGTATTCTTCGCCACTTTTCAAACGTAAGTGTATCTCTTATTTTTGGGTAATTGTTTATTTCAGAGTGCATATTAGTCCATCCATTTCAGTAGCCCAGCTCTTCACCCTGACAACATCCTGGGCCTTGTGTTTATTACTCATTGCTGTCCAGTTTATCGCTATCGGGACTGGTACAGTCCTTTTTTATGTCAGTTTCTTTTGACGGTTTTTCAAAGTAATCAATAGTTATAGTTCTTCAATTCGGAGGTTTTCCCAAACCCTCCAACCATCATCCAAGATCTCACTCAAAATTGGACTAAAGGGGTCTATGAGATGGTAGTCTGTCAAACAATAGGAACGACCATGGTAGTAATCTCGAATTTATTATCTACAAAGAGATGTTCACATGGGAAATCTTCCTGGAGAAGGCTTAACAGAAGTCCTTTGTGTGTTTCGTCTGCCGTTGGGCTTGCTTCACTTTTGAGGTCAGATAAGGTCAAGTGGTTTTTAATTTTAGCTCTTTTTAGTTTATTCCACTCCAATGTCTCCTGGAACCCCATATACATTGTCGTGATGCTTCTCCTGGAAGCCCTCCACGGCAAAGGCTTCAACGTTGTCTTCAACCATCTGCTTTTCTGGCTGGGACCTCTGGTTGGATCTCTCCTCGGATCGATTGTATTCAAACTCCTCTTTGCCCCTCAAGAACAGAAATCTCAAAATCCCGACGGTGATCATTAAATTGAAAAATCTAATTTAAATCGAAATAAAAAGTATTGTATCGAGGAAATCTACAGAGTCCTTCCACGTGACAATCTTTTGAAAAAGGAAGACGTTAACACACGTCGATAAATCAGAGCAGTGATGCACGAGACAGTTTTCGCCACTCTCTGACCCACATATGGCAGATGCACGATCAGGTGGTCGCACAACTGGTCACTACCCTTCCAGAAAGCGTTACGTGCGTCGCTCAGCCATCAAGGAGTGTGGTTTCCTTCTGTCTTCTTCACGTCGGAACCTTGCCAACATTAAGGATGCGCGAACTGGTTCCAAATCGGACCATTGTACGCACATTTATGGACTAACACGTCAGGATTCAAAAAAAACCTCAACTTTTTTTCTGAAATCCTTACTGGCCTAGTTTTTTTGCCCGTTTTCCCAACGCGAAAATGTTTGCTCATGTGAACCGAAGAAAAGAATTTCTCTGATACTGGTTGTGATAGTGATTTTTTAATTCCGCTTTCTAGATTCATGTGCCAACTGTTCACTATTGATTCAGATGAGTTCCAATTTACCGGTATTATTCTTTTTGGTCGTTATTAGCTTAATCTCTAATAATGCTCTCGCACGGGAAAGTGGATCGCTTCTCGGGGATGAATCGTTCATTCCCCATGCCTTCATCCAGACAGGTGAGGAGCTGCACTACTTCACTGATGTCGCTGATCAAGATATTGTCATTGCTGGATTATCGTCAGACCCCGGGGAAAAGTGATTTGTACTTTGTTTTATATGACACTCATAAGTGCTTTTAGAAGAGAGTATGGGTTGCTTACAGAGAAGGAAATTATCATGGATCCGAAATCTTTGGAGTTTGACACTGCTATTGTTGGACTCCCAATAAAGCAAATAGTCACCGTCAGGAACCGCAAAGCAGATTTAGTCTTCTTTGCCATGAGTTCAACGTCGATCCACTTCCATTGCAGTTTTCCTGAACATGCTGTAACTTATATTTCTCATAACTTGATATATGAATTCCACTTTAGGCATTGTCTTTTGGTAGCTCTACAACGTTTGTCATCTACTTCTTGCCGTTGTCGTCGGGTTATTTCGAAAACACGTTTAGTATATTCACTTCTCGTGGACTTATTCAATATCACGTCCGAGGAAAGGCGGAAAATAGTCCCTATCGGATTCAGCCGATATCCGGAGTGAGGATGCCGGTGAATGGAAGCTTCCTGGCACATGTCTCTCTTCATAACCCTCATTCAACGACATTGGCTATATCCGAATTGGCATCTACGAGTAAATACATTCATCTGGAACTTCCTGGAGACGAACTAGATGAATTCAGAGATGATGTTATTTGGGTAATCTTACTTTTGGAGTAGTGAGTTAATGATAATTGCGTTTAGGAAATTGCTCCTTTCGAAACCAGGACAATAGCCTCGGCAAGAATCGTTGGGGCGGAGGAACTCAATACTACTGCATATATCAGTATGAAACTCCAATTGAAGGACTCTGGTGAACTTTCTGAAGTTTTCAACTCCATCAAGAAAGATACACCACCTCCTCCGTTCATGGTCGTCCCCATCGAGGTCAAGATATTGAAGCAGAAGGGACTTTTCTCTACTTCTAGCATGATTGATTTCGGATATGTTAAAGCAGAAGAGAAATCGGAACAAGTTCTTTGGGAAGTCTACAGCACTGTAGATAAAAGTATCGACATTGATTCCATCAGAGTGGAGGATGTGAATCAGCAATTCGTCTACATTGAGCTTGCTACTAAAATGCCGATTCCAATACCAAGTGGAAATCGAGGATTTCCTGGATCTCCTGCCGCTCTCGCCAAACTGAGTTTAGATGGGAGGTCTGTGATGAGGGTGCTAGGAAACCCTGAGACTCCCGAGAAACCTCAAATCATCCCAACTACGGGAAGGATTGTTGCTGTCAGTAGAGGAGGGAATTACAATGTCTCCGTTCCATATAAGGCAATCGTGTATTCTGGAGATTTGCTCCACAATCCAGAAGATGTGGCGTTCTACTACAAACTGAAGACTCCGATTTACCGAGGAGTATCTCTAACGAACACTTTGCCGTTTGGAATTGCTATTTACAATATCTCGGTTGATGACGATGCCATAGATGTCTTTAAAGCGACATTAGTCAGTCCATCGATAGAACTCGCTCCAGAGGAAAAAAAGGAAGTTATTTTACTAGAGTACCAGCAACAACAACCACTGAACTTTACTACAACGTTCACCATCTTCACCAATGTCACTACATTCCGTATTCCTATAGTTATGTTCGATGGGGACCTTAAGATTCAGCTTCACTCCGTCAGTCAGGAACAATTCGACTTTGGTGCCATCGGACCGGGGAAACAGAGATCGATTTATTTTACCATAATCAACGAGAATCCGGTACAGATGATTATTAGAAAGCTCCAGCCACCCATGGCCCCGTTTTCGTTACTTGAAGTGGAAGGAATAGGGAAAGGTAATGGAACGAAGGCCAATTTATTCGGAGACGTCTTCAAGCCCAATTGGCAATCTGGTCATGATTTCACAATCCCGAGTAAGTGTTTTGCCGTTTTCAAGATGACACTTGCTGGGCATTCGATGTCGACTTCTGGATCAGATGAGTTGGTAATTCAGACGGAATTCGCAGAGTACAGATATCCAGTAACCTTTTCTTTGACCAATTTCTCTGTCCACGCCGTTCCTCAAGTGATGGACTTTGGAAGGGTCTTCCCGGGGATGCTGACCACCCAAGAGGTCTCTTTGTTGAGTACTTTCCACAATGACCTACCGGTTGATAGAGTTTCGCTTTATCCAAGTGATCCTAGATTCTTCTTTCACAAATCCTCCGATGATGCCCCATTAATTGTGGCTAATTCTATCTCGAAAGTTGCCAAGGTCATGATGAAACCCGATGTGGCTTCGTTTGGAGAGAATTACGTTGGTCTTCCATTATCATCCTCTGATGGTCAGTGGTTTGCGTATGGGATGAAACTTCCACCCAATCTAGCCGAAATTGATCACTATCTCTACAGAAAGATGAGGAATCGATTCAATTCAATAGTTAACGCGGGGCGTCACTTGATAAATTCCTCCATTGTCGTTGACACTCCTGTGATCAAGAATCTGGAAGTTCCTGTTAAAGCCGAACTAATCTGGCCACGGCTGTTGAGCCATTCTACTGTTCACTTCCCTATGACCGCAGTAGGGAATTTTACCATCGTCAATTTGACACTTACTAATCCATCTCTAAAACCGGTTATCGTTCAACTTCTTCCATTGGTTATTTATCCAGATGGGGAGTCCTTTTTGGACTTTTTCCGGGATGACTTTCCATCACCTCTAATAGAACAAGTGGAGACGAACGAAACCTTGATGTTCTCGCTTCGGGATACTGAGCTATTTACTTTGAAACCGTCTAGTCCCGTTCCTAAACTTCGAGAACAAGTGGAGAAAGTTGTTGGTAGTAATATCCCGAGGTTTACTCTCTCCATGATTCTGCAGCCGAGAATGAAGGCCCGAATAAGACTGGGGTTCCTTCCATCGGATTACAACCTTCATTCATCTCTTCTCATCATCAGAAACAACTTGACCGTCATTGAGCCAGTCGTCTTGTACGGGAAAGGAGCTCATATCGATGTGAGAGTAGAAAACAAATCAGCACGGTCAGAGCCATCCTTATTCGATATCCAACCAGCTCACCTGAAGGAATGTTCCAATCCTAAGCGACAGAAACATGAACTTTCCACAACTCTGACTTTGAAAAGACAATTTGAAGTTGTCAACACCGGGGAAATCTCTTTTACAATAACCAACGTGACGATAAACAACATTCCTTGCGAGAACAGAGGCTTCCACATTATCAACTGCCATCCCTTCAAGCTCTCCCCAGGAGAATCTCATTTCCTCGATATTGCTTACACTCCAGATTTCCTGATGTCGGTGAATGATGCCAGTCTCCAGCTGTATATGCACATGAATGGAACCCCATGGGTCTTCTACATCGGGGCTACTCTTCCTCCCCATATGCTATCTACGTGTCATTCTGCGCTTCCTCGACCACCATTTGAAAATTTCATGTATTATTCATGCATCCTGGCCTTGACGTGAGTTGTTTAATTCCTTTTCCCATTAACGAAGGACCTTTAGCTTCTGTTTGATTTGCGTGCTAGCATGTTCTTACTTAGAAGGTGACAGAATGATAACGTACACTATTCGTCAAGAAGCTTCTCAAGATCAAATATCTAATGATCAAGTTGATCATTCGACCACAGTTCAAGAACCTAGTCAGCAACAAATTCCACAACGTGGGTTGATTCTTCAACGGGATGTTGATTATTCGATGAACGTTTCAGATAGAAGAAGACCATCGCATTATCGTCATCATGTCCAGGCTTCGGACAACTCCATCTTCTTTGTCCGATGGTTCTGCTGCGCTGCAAATGTTTTTTTGTGGCTCTTCTCGATGGTCTGGATGAGAGTTAGAAGTGATCCCGAGGTAAATTCGGCTTCAAAGAAGAAGAAGAATAAGAAGAAAAATCAACCAATTCCAAGACCTGAAAATGAGTTAAATGCTAAACCGAAGGTGATTCCCGAAGAACCTAAAAAGGTTCAGAATCATGAGGAAGAGAAACTTCCAAACACTAATGACAAACAAAAGACTGAAGAAAAAGCAAAGAGTGCCCGAGTCAGCAAATCTCCAAGGAGTAAAAACAAAGAAAACATTTCTTCAAATCCTCCAGCAATAAAGAAGTCTCCATTGCCTGAAGACACTGAAATTCCAGAAAAAGAAAAGAATCCTTTAATTGAAGAAAAACCGAAAGAAGTTAAAAAGGATCAAGAAATTCAAGTCGATGATATTAAGCTAGACTCAGTAGAACTTGAAGAAGATCTGAATCCATGCCAGAAGCCTACAGATCTTAGCGATGACGAAGTTCCAGAATGGGCGACTGAAGAAGTTGGCGATGGAAACATTAACGACGACTATTCCGATCTCGTAATGGCTTCAGCCGATATGTTTAGTTCTAGAGCTGAAACTCCAGTAAGCACTTCGTCTCAGTCATCTCTTCCCGTACTGAGGAACAGAAAAAGTGACACGGAATTCACCACTGACGATACTGAGCATTCTCGAACGACTACCGATCATCGACCTCGTCGTCAGAAACCCACAAGAGGAAGGAAGAAGGATAAGGATAAAGAAACAAAGCGGTACTTGGACATGATGACAAAGAAGTTCCGTGAGTCATTGGAAGAAGCCCTGAAGAAAGGCGAAAAACCACCGGAACTCTCTGTTCCTGAACCATCTCCACCACCTCGACAGGAGGAAAATCTCAGTTGGCCTCTATCTATGATTGACCAGAATCAGATAACTCCAATGTTGAATATGCAGCAGATGTACATGCGCTACATCAGTCAGTGGAACCAGTATCAAGCAGCTTTTAGATCTAGACCTTATGGATACTATGAACCCATGTTGGACACACTGTATGAAAACTCAAATCTTCGAGCTTCTCCCAGAGAATTCTCTTCCGATTTGTCTTCCCAACCATCTGGAGACCAAATGAGTTCCTTCCACAACAGTCAACTTGGGCCGATCGGAGCTCGTCCTAATGTTCAGACGAGCAACCAAGAAGAGGCATTTACTTCGTTATATCCGTCATCGTCTGCGAATTCATCACTACTGGAGCCAACTGCTGGGAATTCACGTCAATATAGTTTGTTCACTGGTGACGACCCCATCTGGCAGCCCTTGCTTGATGATCTTCGCTCCCCATCTCCCAATGGCTGGCCTGATCTAAAGAACTCAAAGTCAAATAACTAGATTCGTCTTGAAAGTGAGAATACACAGTAATTGAATAAAGATCCACTAATTATTACGATATAAGTTGAAACGGTTGACTAAGCTAGGATATCATTTTCCTCATTTTCAATTGGTTTGATTGCTTTGACGGGATATTTTAGAAACCCTAATTCATTATAACATATTAATGAAGTAAAGTAGTTTTTCAGAAGAAAAAGTTTATTTTCTGAATGATATTCAATATATTATTATTTTCTTTGAAATATGGTAAGATCAATTTAAAAAGTAAGTTGCAGAAAAGATGATAGGATTGAAAATGTGGACATGGATTTTCATTTTATTTGTTATTTGAATTCTAAAGCTGTGTGTGAATCCTGCGATGACACATCATCTGCAAATATTCTCGTTAACTCTGTAATTATATATAATTTGCTAACCTAAGTTTACCAATTGACAAATTTGATGGTTTTGTTTATAGGAATTTGAAAACTAAATTCAATATTTAATTCGCTTAATTCCTCTAGAATTACTTCAGTAACTTCCGAGTCATTAACGAATATAATAATTCTGTAGAACAGTAAACGGTTGGGATTCCCTTTATTGATTTAGATCCCTTAGTTGTCCTAATTCAAGGTTTAAAGTGTTTTTCGATACAGCTGTGAAGATTGTCGGTGAGATGGTGTTCTTTGGTTGCATTTCTCCGTCAATAGAGATTTCGACTGAGTTGTAGAACATTTCGATGGACGTGCATAACCAATGTTAATGTTCTGAAGTATTTCGACGTGATTTTTAAAAAGTGTTTTGTCGGATAAGTGTGTCGATGATGTTTATTTCGGTAGATTAGAATATTTTCCATAGCTAGCAAAGATCATCCAAATTAAAACTTTGAAAAGTTGACTTCTTCCCAGGACTTGATTAGCGATTTGAAGACGATTCGCTGTTGAAACAAAATGATTATCATCCCTTTTGTAAATTACTATATCGTTTGTTGATAAATAGCGAAATAATTTTTTGTAAGAAATATACTTTCTATCATCCTCTTGTTTTAATCCTTAAAAAGGTTTTCGGTTACAATTGTCAACACTTCCCGTAAAAAATATTGCTAATCTTTAGGCAATTAAACTTTATTGAAGTATTTATTTATTAATTCAGTCATACTCAACAATACCAGTATTTGTTTTGATAACAAGCAACGGTGTCCAGATTGGAACAGCAAATCCAGTGGCAAACCTTAGACTAATTACAATTTTTGCGACGGAGGAATTACTTTAGACTTTGGAAGACAAACTGTAATTGACTCCTTGCTGCTTATTTCTCACTTATTAGAAAGACTACGTTGCTAACACGTTTTCGAAACATTATTAACATTTCAATTAGTTGTTCACCTCCCGGTTTGATGGTAGAGCACATCTCTAGTGTTCGTCTTCTGAGAGTTGCACTTTCGGGAAGACATTCCGGGGGTGGAGCAGTCCACAGTACTATAAGCTGAGACGAATCCACCATTTTTTGGCATTGTTGAGCAATGACCAATTGGAGGGGTAGAACAAGAAGAAGACACAGACTCTTTGTAATTTGTAGAATGCGTGGATGTAGATGTCTTTCTTCCTTGGCGTTCTCTCTGATTATCACGGGATTTTCTGCATTTTTCAGGGGATATTCTGAAGGGAATGGCCCCGAGGGGGATAGAAGAACCGCTTCTGCTTGAATCGAAACTGTTTTCAAGATAACTATTAATAGCATTGGCTGCTTCGTAAATGGAGGAGTGGAAAGAAGGAGGAGGCTCGTCCATAACTGCTAATCTGGGGATTCTGTGTCTGAAAATCCCATTTATATAACAATGACGAAATACGCGACTTACAAAGCATCATCATCAGGAGCCATCACAACAACCATCCCATCATTTAGGTTGCTGCTTTTCCTACTGTCGTTGTCCCGATCAGAGTCGTTTTCTCCACAATGGAAAATGGTCAGTAGTACGGGCAAAACTACAAGACCGTGAAGGGCTCCCAAAACAATAACCAAGATTATAGTTTTCAAGAACGATCGGAAAATATAGGATTCAGTAAACGCCATGAAAGAGATTCCAAGAATGGTTGACGATGCACTAAGCAAAATAGGGGTTCCGACAGAATACAGAGCGTTTCGTAGCCTGTCATCTGCAGTTAGATTCATTCCTTTGGCGAAGTTGTAAGCCAAATGAGCAGCAAAATCCACACAGAATCCAATACTCATGACGATCGTCACCATGGAGATAAAGTCGAGTCTAACTGACCAAAATGTCATGAATCCTAGGATTCCAATGTTGATGCTGACTATACTGAAGGAAACCCAGAGAGAAGCAGTCGGGACAGGGATGAATATGAGAGACACAATAACGACAGCGGCTCCAGCGATGGCAATTGAGGATAGTGTTCCGGGAAGAACTGCATTATACTGTTCAGCGAACTGAAAAAAGTCTGCATAGACCCCAGTTGGGAGATCACTAGTCTCAGCTAGTCTCCTGAACAGATGCATTGCTCTTGACTGATTTGTAGATCCCACAAATCTCAAATGAACAGGAACTCTGGAAGCTTCTAGCAATGTCCCAGTTGAATCAAATATCACGTCTCGGTTGTACTTTGCATACTGTGGTTGAGATAAAAAGACATGTCGGAGGATATAAACAAAGTTGTCCTCAGTAATATAGAGGCCGGCTTTGTTGATGTAGTCTAGGAATGTTCTTAACCAGGAATCACTTCCCCCAGTGAATTCTGTGTGCTCGTACAACTCAATCTCCCTCTCCAAAACCACCCATAGCCTACGATGACCGAGGTCTGCTTTGGATAAATTGTACATCCAGACATGAAGATGGCTACCGTACTCAGAAAAGTACTTCTCCGCCATTCTTAAGGTTCTCTTGCCGTAGGAATTGTCTGGCAAAAGATCATTAGGTTCAAGTCCGAGTTTGATGTTCGAACATCCATAAGTCGCAATCGCCTAAAGTCACGAAAGTAAACAAATTGATTTGGGAAATTAAATCACTGACCAAATAACAAAGAAAAGCGCAAATAATGATGAGCCGAACGAATGGATTAAGCAGCAAATCAGCATAAGTTGTGCGGAAGAATTTAGAAAGACAATGGTTCTTTTCAAAACTTTTGTCAATCTTCTTTTGATGTTTCCTCATGGTTGGAGAACCATAGTAATCTCCACCTGACCAAAACTTGATAGGTTCTATGGTTTCTGCAATGGGCATTATCAGAAGAAATCAAAACTAGAGTCTTACCCATCTTTTTCATAGGATTGATCTCCTTCACGATTTTCCGGAAAGTCAAACAGTGTCTCCCTTCGACTTCTCTTTTTCCTGTGAGTACCATAATCCCAGCAAAGAAGGTCAATTGATAGAAATAGGTAAAGATTACAGCAGCAACTGCGTAAGCACAGAACATTTGGACACTTGGGAAAGGTGTCAAGCATCCAACGGAAAACGAAATCAAATCAGTCAATGAAGTCACTGTGATAGACACAACTGCATCAGAAAAGGTTTCCATCATTCTTTCCATCAAATTGAGTTCGTAACTTGTGGCTCTCCATGAGGATAAGAGGATAAAGACATTATCAACTCCCACGGCTGAAATTTCCGATTTTGTTTTCAATTTAGTTTTAAAATTATTTCGAAGAACGTGAATTCGTATTTACAAATGCCACTCCGATCAACAATGCTTATTTGGCTTTGGGTTTATCTGAGCCGTTAGGCGTAAATCAGTCAACAAAACCAAATCCTGCATTGTTAAATAGTCGCGTTCTATTCATTGAGTAAATTTCCGCTCCCAATAGTTCGAGTCCCTTTGAAATCTATTTACTACCCTCGGTAAGCTTATATCGAAGACAGATTGCACCCAGAACTCTTCAAAATGCAATTGGCGCAATTTTGTTCAATCTCAAGTGTGGATGAAGCTGGGGCTTTGAAAGTAAATTACTTGTGTATCGGGCCCCACGTCGTTTTGATAGCTTTTGAAAATCAACACATAGTAACGATCGAAACGGTCGCGCAAAACTGTCAATATTTAAAAGAACGGATAACAAGGTTTTCGAGAACAATACTAATAGAAGTGGACTAGTTGGTCAGGATAATTACTTACAAAACACAATAAACGGCATGGAGTAAGCAACACTAGTCATGTTGAATCCCAGAAGGAGGAGGAGACCAACCCCACTGATGATAGCCATGGCTGCAGAAACAACACCGCCAATGGCAAGGAAAGGTCGAGATCGGACCCAGGAACACACACAGCAAGAGAGAATTGTGTAAACGGATACAACGAGGAAACAAGGACCCAGCATCCTGAAAGTAAAAGTAAAACATCTAAATCATTAGTGAGATAACCCACGTAATCAACTGATTTCGATCTCTAGCACTTTCTGAAGCCAAAGTTTCATAAGTCCACCAAGAAGTCCTTATTACTGGCGAATCGTAGGTCAAAAGGAAATCTGCCAGCTTCAACTCCCACTTTTCTGCTAATTGGTCTTCAGCTTCCGTAGAATGTCTCAAGGCATACGGTAACATGATAGCCTTAGCTCCGGCTATTCTCTTTCCAGAGTCAAAGGTCACTCCACCAAGTAAGTGAGCCATTCCCATAGAATCCAAGGAAAAAGCTTCTGTCACTTGCCCCAGAGTTATTTCGCTCACAGATCGATTCAGAAACGATCTGTCTGATAGCAATAAGAACTTGAAGATTTCTACAAGAGGGTTACTGACACATATCTGCTCTGGACTGAAAGTGAATTACAATTAATCATTTTCCATTGTGCCACTTGCCTTGTAATGTTTGGTGACAGGAATTGCGTTATTGCTTGACCGAATTCCGGAGGCATCGGGAACTTGACACATATTGAGGGATAATTGACTCTTTTCAATTCACTGTCTTCGATCGTGAGCGATTGAACAACACTCCAAAGTTGCATGGCGGCATGCATCACAAGAGGGTTCAAGATGTCGGCATCTTCGTGTTCTCCGGTTACAATTATGTAACCCGCTCGTCTAATATCGTATCTGAAAAATTTCATGCATTTCGTGGTCAGGAAAATAATTCTTGGGAATTTCCATTAATGTGATTATTGTCGGCTAAAACTAATTCGAGGATTTAACTCGCGAGTGTTGCGAAGTTCTCTTCTGATTAGCTGTAGTTGCTTCCGAATCGACGGATTAGAATTCCCGAAAACTCAAAGTACACCTACCTTCGCGTTGCGTAGAAGGGATCAGTGTCGTTAATATGGAACAATGAGTCGAGTTGCTCCAGTTCTTGTCTTGCTTTAGCATCTGTGGGGGTGTACAGTTCCAACTCATCTTTGATGAACGCCTCTGAGTGTCTCAGAAGTCCGACGCTGAGGACAGCAGTCAATAAAATTGGAACGATGATAAACGGAGCTGGTTGGATAACCACAATCCGGATGTACTGACCGAAGAGCGCAGCAAAACGCCTTTCAATACAGTCGATTCTCATTTGTTGACCAGCAACTGCATCTGTGATTCGTCGAGAATAAAAAAGTAACTACTAGTTTCGATGAGAACAAAATAATAATCGAAATTCAACTCCTTCAAGAAGCTTGCCTCAGAGCTCAAAAAATCTGAAAAGAACAATCAGTTAAAGAACACACAACAACGTGAAAACTGAGACCCCGAGCGTGTATATAACTTTTGAAAAAACACGAAATACATTGGGATATGCGCACTTACAATCTTGACAGTTATGGTCAGTATGCTCTTCATCGATGATGGGACAAACTTTGTTTTTTGATCCACGTCCATCCACGCGAGAGCTGCGCGATTCGAGATAAAAAAAAACTAAAGAATTTGTATATAAAAGGGATAACAATGCGAGAGACTGCTGGCTTAACACATCATTATGTTCCGATATAAGCTGTGGTAGAAAATAACTCAAATTCAAGAATAAAAAAAGATCGAAAAAATTAGAAAATGAAGAAATACAAAAGACCTGGATTTAAAAAACACAAAATTGAGAAGAATGAAAACACTTCTGAATAACTTTTTTGAATATCTCTAAATAATAATTGAGGTGAAACTAAAACAAACCTCTATCGCGAAAGTCCCTGCTAGGACGGCATCAATTATCGTTTTTTGGAATTAGTGTTCGTATCAGTAGCGTAAATTATTTGTTGAAAAACTTTTATTCTGCCATTTGAAAAGTAGTCAACATTACATCAATGGTAAAAACCCGATGTAAAGGAAAGTTAAGGTGTCATAATTATACTATTGTAACTGAAGGCGTTGTTACAAAAGTGACCCCAACACGAAGTTCCATCATACTATTAACAAAAATAAGAAATCGGTATTATTACAAAGCTAACACGAACTTATTGAAATCTAGAACTATCCAAACTCTTATGACTAAATACTTAATGTAATTCCAATACACTTAATTTTAATCCAAAACCAGACATCCGAAAAAATTCAGGTCATCAATGAGCAGCCTTTTTTGAGTGTATTTACTCGTCGAGCTTTTGCCGCTCTTCAACTCCCATACGGATGGAGTTCGACGACCGGATTTGATCATAACCGTTTCGGTCATTGAAATGACTCAAATAATTTCAGGGGAATGCGCAGTGGTTCGCTGAGCTTGAGAGTTAGTCTTTGGTTAGCGAAAAACTGTCCTCGATCGCGGTCAGTCAGACTCTCGCCTATGGGGAAAGAAGAAACTTGCGAACGCAAGCAAGAAGTAACCTCGTTGTCAATCTCGTTTCGCGAAGCTTCTCTGTGCTCCGCCTCAGATTCATGGCACCTCGAACACCTCCAGCGTCTGGATTGAAGACTGCGGAGATGTCATAGATGTCACTCGCGAAGAAAACTGAATAGAATACAACTGTCACCAGTTAGATTTTTGTATCTAATAATATTTGACGGATTCAGGCTAAAATTAGTTCATCTGTCAAATATCTAGCTAGAAAAATGATCAGAAGAGAGAACTGAGGGATATCGAAAAGATTTACCATCAAACAATAGCAAAGCTTCTTCTTGCCATGGTCAAGAAGAAAACCGGTATAACGACAAAACCTATAAGACATCGGAGTAGTCCATTGTATTCCAATTGGGATTCGCAATAGCAACACATTTCTTGTTACATCGGAATTGTATGCACAAGGTATTTTCTCTCCCGATGGTGCTTGCTCCTTTTTCGGTGGTTCGTCAATATCTGAGAACTTGGTTTCCTCCCTTATTGTGGATTAGACAAGACAGAGGTACATGCATGAAACAATTATGGCTATTCGTTGGGGGGTTTTCCATTTTTCTTGATTATCTTTCTTTTGGGACGGACCATTTAAATAAAAACAGGAGATTCCATAAATTCATTGTAATCTGAGATTGTAGCCATTAGGGTATTGTTCTTCAGAGAAACGAAGATCGACTTTCATTTTCTCAAAAATAATGAAAAATTTATCTTGAGATAATCAATTACATGCTTTATTACATTTCACGGGTAAAAGTACATGTATATTTTTATATACTGACTGTATGGATGGTAATTAAAGTTTAATGATGAGACGGACCATCAACACTCGGAAGGACTTTGAGCTGCTTCTTCATAGAAAACTTTTTAGCGAGCTCGACAAGCATAATTTTTGATGCTGAAATTGTTCGTTTAATATTTTATCTTCTGATGTGCCATCTCACTTTTACTCATTGCCTTGAGACGGGACTGAAAGTCACTTGACGAGCAATAAGGCTCTAGAGCATCCGCAACGTATGGTCCTGAAGGACATGGATCTAGAAAGGTCATGGTTTTGTTGTTAACATGCTATGACTCATAAACTAACTAGCTAATGAGTAGTCTGAAGGCTTGTTCCCTGGTAATTTTGATTTTATACGCTTAGACCATCCAGTGCTATCATTGTAGTTGAAATCTAAACACTCAACAATTAATTGACTGAATCATAGCGTAAACTCTTTACCAACTAATGGTCCATTAGGGACAGAACAAGTTGCTTCCATCAATGGTCTACTTGGGTGTGATGTGTCCATTGACGAATGTCTTATAATCCTATCTCGGTTGTAATCCTGGCTGTACCTTATCCCAGGATGATCCATTTGAAAACTTCTTCTCGGCCTGTGGGCATATCTACTATAGTCTGAAATGTATTTAATGAATACTACTGAGCAATAAAATCCGAACCATTTCCATAAACCTCTCGCATGAGGGCCGCGTTTTCCCTCAAATACCGGAGAAATTCCTCATTTTGCAACATTAAAGCGAGTTTCTCGTCATCAACCATTCTGAAACACCAAAATCAATTTGTTTTTAGAGGAAATAGAAAACACAACGAACTCGTTTTCGTTAGATACGCTGGTTCGAGGTGTATTTGATGTTGAACTTGTTTGTTTTGAACTTTCTCCGGCATTTTTCTGGAGTTTCGTTTTCACTACATCATCATAGGAAGGTGGAGGGTCTAAGTAGAGAAAATCTGGATTAGCAGTGCTTGAATGAGATGTTGACTGAAAATTAGAATTTGATTTTCGTAAATTGTTTATTTTTGTTTCTGGTTTTGTAAAAATAGTTCAGTCTTTGCTTTCTAGTCTTTCTGGAATAGGATTACATGTCGAAAATCTTTTTATTTTTAGAAACGAAAAGAAACTTACGGGTTCATTCGGGATGGATAAGAGTTCATCAACGGCTAACCCAGCATTCCCACTGTGACGTCTGAGGATAGTTTCTATTCTTTCCTCGGAGACATGAGGAAACATATTTTTGAATTGTTCCAAAGCCTAAAGTCAAGTAACTCTTAATCCTATTGGGGAGATAAAATTACCTCGTAAAAATCAACAGTGATATGCTCCATGCCAGTAATAACAGGTAACTATATAGTGGCTAGTTGTAACGGGTGGCAATTGAGCAAATGCGGCTTTAACTGACCGATCGCAAATTTCCAATGAATGTTCAACAACTTTCTATCGCATGACAAGGAACGACGAACTCACTAAGAACATACGCGATCTCTAAAAATAACTAAAATGTCATTATGCTTTGCGTACAAATTAAAGATGAGCGTGAATCATACGTCCTTCTCGATTAGACCACTTGCAAATTTGAAAAACGTTGTTTGTTTTTCTTGGAAAAGAACCAAATGGAAAAATAGTCACTATTGCAAGCACTTTTGGGAATTCAGCAGCTAATCAATTGGAAAATACTAAAAATTGAAATTATCGGAAATACGAGACTATTTCGAAACTAAATGTCGGAAGGTGAATTGGATTCTGGACGCGTGTTTTAGTTCTTTCAGCTGTGCACTTTTTTGTGGAAATTCTGGTCTCAAATAAAACAGTCCTCAAAGTCAAACAAGCTCCAGTTTTGCCTCAATTGGCTCGTTTCCCAGCGACAAATTGTTTTTTAACACATTTAGCCAGGTTTGCCGACTTTTGATTTAGTTCCTAAGAATTTAATAACAATACTTTGGAAAATTTATAAATCCTATACTAATTGAAAGCTTCTTTTCCTCAATCCCCCTGGCAACACCCGCTCAAATAACATAATCCATAATCAGTAGTTTTGGAATTTGTGGTCTCTATCTAGTCGAATTTTGATATTTATTTTCTCCATTTGTCTTTATTATTAATTATTTCCCGTGCTTGAGAAGCTTTCTCAAGAACTTTATGGCTTAATTCAACAAGAAAATAAACAAGCTACAGCTGGCTCGAGATTTATATTTTTTGAATTCTGAGTACAAAACGAAAGAACAATTATAAAATGAAAAGCTTTTTCGCTATCACTTTTTAATAACAGACTTTCGGTGTCTCTACAAGTGTCGAAACACGCAAAATTAAGGAATAAAGGCCCAGATCGTCAGCTGTCTAACTTACTGCCGACTGCGAAAAGTAAAAAATTACGGATGTGGCTAATTTGAAAAACACATGTCTTCGTTTACAGTCTTGATTCGCGTTATTTTTGGGATATTTTTAATCGTAAAATCGATAAAAAAGTATCGCGACATATTCAAACGCGTTCTGGTTGAAATACTGGGGCTGAACGTCGTCATCCGCGGTAAATATGTATGTATAGTGAGAATAAGCGAGGGGCTTTTTTCAAGTCGTCTTCCGGCCAGCTATGTCGCCACTGGTGGCCAAACAAGTCTGCTGAGCGCGTGCTTGGAGCACAGAGTTCCTAAAAAAAGCCATGTTGCAACTTCCCAAGTACTTTTAGACCCTCTGGGATGGCTGTCTATCCTCATACGGCAAGAATGTTTCAAGAAGTTTCATTTCTGAGAGGAATAGACAAAAAGTGTTTGCTTAGTCTCTTCCGTCGCTTTCATCAACAAATTCATCAGCTGCTTGGGGTTTGATAAAAGCGAATCAAAACCTCTGAACTAAATTTTCCTCCAAAAAGTCATTTTCCCTACTATCAGTTCCAGTAGTTTTGGTCTGCTCAGGATGTATGAAGGACGCACGATTCTTCCTGCAGACTTTCTTCCCGCATTCACTCACTCATCGTGTTGACCGCATTCACTCTTGTGGGAGCCGCACCCCAACACCATCGAAGCGAAGACCGAACGATGAGGAAACGTTGACATTTTTTCACAGGGGACCCGTCCTCGGGTTGTCTAATGCTTGTTCTCCTTCAACTTTTCTGGTTCGTGTGATGACATTGGCTGCATTAAGTTTACTCCTGATTACTCACTTTCAAAATAGTACCGGAAGTGATACATTAATTGGATTGAACACCAAAAATAGCAACATTTTGTTGCTGACAGATATATTTGAAAATGTGAATGAGAGCTTTTTTGGCGTTCTGTTACATGTGACAATTGTCTTTGTCGTTCTTATTGTTCTGTTTTATTTATGTAATCGTCGTTGTTTCTGTTTTTTACTTTTTAGCATTTATCTTTGTCCTTTAAGAATTATTATGGTCTCGGTAGATTTCCTGACTCCTGACATCTGGAATCGTTTTAAATGCAATTTGTAATTCGGATTTCTTTAGCCCTAGTTTGACAACGTTTCATGGATTATACAGCACACAGAATTTGTCCATTTATTAACTTTTCCCGGCTTTTCTTGTTTCGCTTCCGTTTTTTCGTCAAGTTTATTTCCTTTTCAGTCACCGTGTCATTGACAAAGACTAAGACTTATTTGGTTTTTCTAATTCCATGTTTCACTCCAACAGGTGATACTAGTCCACATATACCTTCTCATTTCAGTAATTGAATTCTTCATGAGGACAAATCGGCAACTGGAGGGTTGCCCCCGTGTCTGTCTTCATTGCTAGTCGTCTTAGTGTGATGTGATCTTTGATTGTTGCGGGTTGTATAGAACTTTTGACTAAGCCTATTGATCAATGTTTCTTTTCATTTATCTTGGATATTTTTTCATTTTGTTGGGACTCAAGCTCGGATGAGCCTCGCGGTGGCTTTTCTGAAAGACAATCCAACACGGACTCTCGTTTCCTTCCCGCGCGCTTTTTCACTTGAAGGCACCCATTTGCCCATGCTCATTTTTTGCGCAAATGGAAGAATAGCTTACAAATACGTTACTTAGTTTGCTGCTTGTGAAGGAAATTACAATTTGGCTCGTTTCCGCTCGGTCGTTGGCAAAATTGTCATCCTCCTATATCCGTATTCCTAGTTATCCTTCATTATGAGTATTGACTTTTGCTCTTGAATTTCTACTTTCATCCCAACTACCTTCTGAGCATAGTCATGAGTCCTTTATAAGAGCTTCTTTCAACCTTGCTATTTAAATACTAATTAGATATTCCTTACTTTTGCCTCGAGTCGTGTTTAATGTATCTGTTTCTGAAGTTAGCTATATAATTGATGAGTAATGAATACTTTCCAGTGCCACCATGGAACAGGGTCAGGAAGTCCGAAACAGGATCGAAGAAGTCCATGGGCAGCTTTTTGACGTTGGGCCTCGCTATGTGAATCTCACCTACATTGGAGAAGGAGCCTATGGGATGGTTGTTTCCGCTTTCGATAATATCAAGCGTGAACGCGTTGCTATCAAGAAGATTTCTCCGTTTGAACATCAGACATTTTGCCAGAGAACTCTCCGTGAGATTAAAATCCTGACCCGTTTCAAGCACGAAAATGTTTGGATTTTGTAGTTAATTAGTACTCACTTGTTTTTTAGATCATCAATATTCAAGAGATCATTCGTGCTCCCAGTGTTGATCAGATGAAGGACATGTGAGATTATTCTTTTGTTATCTTTTGCAACGATATTTTTAGTTACATCGTGCAGTGTATGATGGAGACTGATTTGTACAAGCTACTTAAGACTCAGAAGCTGTCGAATGACCATATTTGTTATTTCCTCTACCAGATTCTACGTGGACTAAAGTACATTCACTCGGCAAACGTATTACATCGTGATCTGAAACCAAGCAATTTGCTTTTGAACACCACTTGTGACTTGAAGATTTGCGATTTTGGCCTCGCTCGGGTCTCAGATCCTGACCATGATCACACTGGTTTCCTAACTGAATATGTGGCAACTCGGTGGTACCGAGCACCTGAAATTATGCTAAACTCCAAAGGTTACACGAAATCTATCGATGTCTGGTCTGTTGGCTGTATCCTTGCTGAAATGCTGAACAATAAACCTCTCTTCCCAGGAAAGCACTATCTTGATCAATTGAATCTTATCTTAGCTGTCATTGGAACTCCGTCACAAGAAGATATGCAATGTATCATTAATGAAAAGGTCAGTTTAAGGTTGATGTTGACTTTACCAAGTGCTTTCTTTAGGCTCGGTCTTATCTGTTATCTTTACCTCAGAAAGTCAAGCAACAATGGTCTCGACTATATCCGGGTGCCGACCCACGCGCTCTTGACCTTCTTGATCGAATGTTGACATTCAACCCCAATAAGCGGATTACAATCGAAGTTGCTTTAGCACATCCTTATTTAGAGCAATATTATGATCCCAATGATGAGGTTTGTTTTATTTTATAGCATGATTATGACAGCGGTTAATCTTTAGCCCGTTTGTGATGAACCATTTACCTTTGAAATGGAACTTGATGATCTGCCAAAAGAACGTCTGAAAGAACTAATCTTTGAGGAAACGGAGAACTTCCATGCCAAGTTAAACGCGAATGGAGATGTACCAATGGGCCAATGACATTGTGATTTGACTGCTAGCATTCCAGTTATAAAGGTTGGATCCTTTTGTGCAAGTGTAACGTTAGTCTATTTTAGCTGTATCTTATGATTGGTTTGCATTTTTTAGTTTGTTTCAGATTCTAATATAAATCCGAACCTTCTAATGGATAATGTTCGCTCAATTTTGTTATTTTTCGTCTGCAGAGAATCCGGGAAATCGGTCATCTTCAGATTTGCCCTATTGCCCATATCATTGTTGGATTCTTGTTATCCTTTGAGCACTTTTGATTTTTTTGTTTTACATGTACAACCCGAGTGATGACATTTTTCTAATTGGACATTCCTGTCATCTGAGGCATCTTAGATTCTACAAATGCATTGTTCATTTGTAATTAGTTTTTTGAAGTCAATTACTCAGACATATTTGTAAAGGGAATAAAAATTTATGATAACTCGATTACAAAGCACTGCGTTGAATATTCTGTGATCGATATAAAGGTCGAGGAACAGCGTAAGACGGTTCGTAATACTCGTAAGATCTCCGTCTGAATATATTTAGTGCTGTGGGGAATAATTGGACATGTAGTGATATTGTCATCAAGACAATAAACACGTAGAGGAGAAGAGGGCTGAAAGAACGTTATCTATAATGAGATACATGACAGAACTTGCATTTCCGGAGTGAAGGGGGATGTAGCTCCAACTCTGAAGAGTTTGTCAATGTTGTGTGAGACTGCCAGAATCCTGTCTCCGGTCAAAAGATGTTGGAAGATGACAAGAATGGAGATACTATAATTACCTAGGGGTATTAGCATTCTTCAGAAATAAAAACTCACATTTGAAGGACCAAAGCCCCAAATCTCAACGATCTACTTTTGATAACTGCAGCAAAACTGCCGAATATAGAACAAAAGAACACAAATGAGGAAATTAATAATTCTCTAAGCCCGAATCCATACAAGGCTGCTTGGTTTCGAAGTCCTAATCCCAGCCATCCCGAGACGTTGGTCAATGAACTCGCTGTGGAATAGGCCGAGAAGCAGATGGAAATCACAGAGAAGACGATAGTTACCATACTGACATGGAGATCGAAAAAAGAATTGTCAGTTTCGTCAGAGTTGATTAGTTGACTAGCTGCATGGACCGAACTGGCGGCGCTGAGGAATAATAATAAGACCGAAACTATCGTAATCGCTGCAATCAGGAGACGGTAATTGGAGTCATTCCAAAGTGGAGCCAGCTGAACGTTTCGTAAATTCAACTCAAAGGCGACTAGAACTATAGGTTCGAAAAGCAACTTCAAGACTACAGATGACAAAAGAAGGTTGATTACGATAAGGAATCTTGGAGGCTTTTTGTAGAGAGGGAAAAGACCACAAATCCCAGAAGTAAATTGAAGGATGGAGGGGATGAATAAGGAACTTCCAACTTTCATCGATATTATTGCAGTCCCTTCAGTGTTAGAACTCGCAAAATCCTCTGCTTTGAGGAAATCGAGCAACAGATCTGCTTGGGGATTCTAAACCCTTGTTATTAATTGCAAAATAAATGAATAAACTCACATTGTAGATTCGTTTGTAACGAATAATAGCAAATGCGAATAAACACACAGCCATGAACATTTGCAAAATCCCGATGGCAATGAAAATTGGTTTCCGGTAATGGAACGAGAAACGTCTTTGTCGGTAAAATTGACTAATTCTTGTAGGAAGTGATGGACGGTCGTCGAGAAATCGGAATTCATCAGAAATCTAAAATAAGATGAAATCTGTCGAAATCAGAGCTAAGCAGGGAGAAAATCATTAGCAAAAGCAGAGGGTTAGAAGTAATTACCCGGTCAGCAAGGTCAGCAGATCGACATTCCTCCAATTCCTTCAAACAAATAAAACACCATCACCAAAGAATGGAAAAACCACAAACCTCTGATCTTTGTCTCCCACTATCGTAGCTAGGACGAGGAATAGGTTTATTAATATCATAATTCCTACTCAATCCGGGGTTCCCAACATCGCCAAAGGACCCATCTCTGTCTTGCGGAGATGGTCTCGCCGTAACTTGTCTGGATTCATCAGCGTAGATCCTCTCTGTCGTCCAGATCGTTCCGGAATCGATAGCAGTCGTTTCATACCCTCTCGACCGGTCGTACACCATAGTCTTATTAGTAATGGTCGCTTTTCAAATGGAAAACCAACGTTCACATGAGTCAGGCGAATTATATATGACTAACACGAAACTTTCTGAGATTGGGGTTTATCGGCCGAAATATGGATTATGCTAATCGGACGAGATGAACACATCAAACACGATATTCCGACGTATTTTTGAGCTTCTTTGGGTGTTCTATTTGAGGCAGCTTCAGTCATTGCTCCGCGTATAATGGGATTGACGCTTCGCACAATTGCCGGAGCGTGACTGTGTAAATGCCATTTATTATTTTTTGTCCTTTCTGGAAATCCAGAAATCATGGACCCCTGGTTTTTAAAATATTTTCATGTTATATTATGGATTTCTCGTTATTGTTTGGTCATGTTTCGACATACCAAAAAACATAATTCCAAAGTTTCCACGGAAACAATGAAATCTCCGGTAACAACGGATGCATTCAGAAGAAACTGACAAAGTTGAAAACTCAGACTTGACGAACAAAGTTGCCATGAAGTTTTTTGCTGTTCTGATTTTTTCGGTTTTTGTGATTTCCACAGGTACTGCTTTAAAATGTCACAGATGTATCGACTTAGGCTCCCTTCCATCCAATATTATCGATCACCTAAACTCTATGAACATTTCCCTAAATGACTTGAATATAACTGATGAGGCTGGGAACTGTAAATCAACGGATGATTATTGCTCTAACGGAACCTGGTGTGCGAAGAAAGCATGTGAGTAAATTACTGTAATTTTCGGCAATAGTCTATAACATTTTAGTCACCTACAAGATCAACTTCAGTGGAATCAAGTTTAATTACAACACTGCTTACAAAACTTGTGTCAATCAAAGATCGGACACAAATGAGCAACCAGAAGATGGACATTGCTACGAGAGCGCTTCGGAAGTCAAAACCTATGAAGGAGGAATCACCCGCAAGGTCCAATGGTGTTACTGCAAGAACAAGGATTTCTGTAACAGCTCAACACGAGAGTTGTTCAGCTTCGGTCTTATTGCAACGGTCTTGATCATTATTCGTTCTCTTTAATTACGGTAAGTTGTATTACTCGAACTGTTCGACTTTGAAATAAGTAACTGAATACTACATACCTGTATTCTGACTGAATTTACATTGTATTTTTATTTATTTTTCGAAATGACAAATAAATATTTAGAGGTGAATACTATCGGTAATTAAAAGAGAATTCTATGGAAAACTTAAAAATATTCCAGAATCCAATGGAAGCTTCTGAAACATTTAATAATCTCATTGAAGCTTCTGGAGTTTCATGACTCATCAGAATTCTTCAAAAACTTCATAACAATATTACTGACTTTTTTACCATATTTTCGTTTTTGTATTTTTGTTATAACACACCAGAACATTTCGGAAATTTTTCAAATGAGTTTCTGAGGTTTTAAGCCAAATTTTGTGATTTTTCTTGGAATCTCAGAATTCTCGAAAATGTTGCCTAATGTTTTCATTTTACAATTCATCCAGGGGTCTCTAAAGCCATCTTACTCTTGTAAAACCTTCTCTAAGAGGCAATAGATCAAGTTATCTACTATCTATAAAGAGATAAAGAGGTAAATTAGGCAACAACAGGGAGAATGAATAGAGAGTATTTGCTTGATCAAAGCGAGCACTTCTAAACAGTTCACATAATAAAATAAACTCTAGTCCATGTTCAAGAGTGGAAGAATTTTGAACTCCAAATTTAATTATTGTTGAGAACATTTGTAAAAGAATGATCGAAATTGTTTAATTCACTAGATCTGCTTCTCAAATATTAAGAAATGTGATAAAAACAGTTCAGTTTATCCTTCAACAACAAAGTAAAACAACGTTACTAGGACTACGTTTCCTTAACTTATAAAAAACAACAACATCATAATATTATAAGATTATGACAAAAGTCAGATGAAAGAAAATAACAAGATATGTTACTTGCCCTCAAAGTGGCTTCTGAATTCAGGCGTCAAAATGTCGACAAACTTCCGTTCTTCTAACTGGGCATGCTTCATTTCTCCATAACCGCGGATAGCCAACTGTAACTGCACAGAACTCTTTATATTACCATTGATTTCTTTCGAGAATCGATCGTATTCTGCTAGAAGATGATACAATATGGCATGGATAGTGCCGAGGCAAACCTCCCCTTTCCAAAAATTACACATTCCGTCCAGGTCCTCTACATTAATCTTTTTGATTTTATTAATGACAGTGCCACTTTTAACTCCGTGAAATATGGTCTGGACACCTGCAAGCTTACTCTGAATCCACCATTCTATTGTCCTTTCAGTAAACCCTGTATCATAACTACTGAGTTCTTTGCTTGCTTTAGCTTCAACACATTTACCAGCATCTAGTCCATCAACTTGAGCTTGGGCAAACACCTTGACTTCTCCCAAACCTTCTTTGTCTGTGAAGTTAAGTAATAGTGTTGTCACCATTTTGTCTTGTACTGTTATTTTGTCTACACAGTAAGGGACCTGAACATGCTTATTATTTTAGAGCTGTTGGGGACCTTACTGTTCCCGGGTAAGCAAAAATCGTGTGTTCAAACCTGATGCCGTCACCACCATCATCATAATCATCCGCACTGAATTCCCCAACTTCTTTAAGGAAGAAAACACCTTGGAATTTCTCAATAGCAAATTTTGGGTTTTTTTCCAGATAGGGAGTGATGCCAAGAAATTTGAGTGTCCTTCTATAACATACGATGTCAGCTCCGTTCAGGATCTAGAATATCAAATATGATTGAACTTCCAATTTAAACTCACCTCTTTTAAGGTTTTGTCTTTGTTTTCTGGTTTCTTAGATTCCGTAACAATGTAGTTCAAAATCTGATTAAGGCCTCTATCAGGAAGTTCATGATGCACCTTTAGTTTTCTGCTCAATTGTTTCAAATCAATAACCTTATATTGTTTCTTTAAGTCCAGTTCATCATTTTCTTTGAATCCTTTAGAATACTTATTCAACAAAGTTTTAAATGGTTTACCATCTGTAGAGAAAATACTCAATTGAGATACAGAAACCATTGATCCGCAACGTTCTTTAGAAATCTTACATAATTTAAGTGGTTTTATTTTCTTACGATATTTACTTTTCTGAAACATCTCCAAATAATTAGCTCCAGAGTCTTCTTGCTCTGCTTTTTGAATGAGTATTATTAAAGGATGAATTCTCTAAAACTGTGAAATTAATATGTGAAATGTTTCCCTATATGGACTCGTTCAATTATACTGTTATAAAATACAATCATAAGAGGTATTACGAAATTACCTCGACGCAGATTTTTAAAATTTCTTAGGAAATTCTACGGGGTTCTAAAAGCTTCCATGAAATTCTACGTTTTTAAAATTCGAACATTTAAAATATGTTCCTGTATTTATTAATATTCTCGCTTTCTGCGATTTTAGGAGAAAAGATTGCACTAAGCACTTATATAAATATCGTAAATATACTCGCTTGTAAACTTCCAACATAATAAAAGTCCAAGGATAAGCAGAAGAACTTTTCTTGTACAGAAACCCAAAAAATGGAGATCTTATTTATTGAGATTCTGATGTAACTCTAGATGGTTTTTCTTTAACAGGTCTATTGTCGCTTTCTATCCGATTAATTATTCTCAATTAAGAATACAAACGATGAATTGTCTGTAACATACAATAAATAAACGAGAACAATTTTGTCAGTAACGTACTGCTCTCAAAAGTTTAAATTTTCGGACAGACACAAGATAGGCCAGACTCCCTTTCTTTATTATTGATAATTGATTAAGTCATGAGGAAATCAGTTTTTCATGGCATAGTAGTGAATAGTTCATTTACGGTTCAGATTAAACTGTAGAACTATCGAATTATCACAAGATTATTATGTCCTTAACTGTTCCTTTTTATGATATTAAGGTCTGTTCTAAAATAATGAGTGTTTAATGCTTATCGCTGTAATTTATGGTGCTTTTCTAAAAAATTGACTTTCTTTTCATTTATGTACTTTAATTTTCTCCTCTTCTGACATTCAATGAGATCCATTTTTTGAATTTAATAGCTTAACTTATTGTTCACGAAATATCTGTATCATCAATAATAATCACCATTATTAACGATCTTATAAAATAAACTCACTTTCAAAAACTTCGGGGAACAAATCATAAGTAATTAGTAGAAATTTTTAAAGCTTATCATAAGAGTATAACATCTGACATTCATCAATGAATAAATGAAACTTATTTCCTTCTTATGTTCGTATCTCCGGCCTCAAAAGAAGAAAGTACAATAATATTTCTTACTCTACATGAGGGTTGATCATGAATACCTTATTGGATTTAATTTAATTCAATTTGTATCTACTATAAGGCCAATTTATTGTAATCTATTTAAACTTAATGGTTATGAACATGAATAAGTAATTCCTATTACTGCATTATATTGTAATTATCTAATTATACTCTAAATTGTGCGTGATTCATGGTAGATAGTCTCCTGTTCTATCTGAAAATAAGTAAGTTTCTTATGATCATCAAGAATTTCGTTACAAAAGTTTATGTTCCGTGAGACAGCTAAATAAGTGGATCTGCTCTAAGGATAATATATTTAAACACAAGAAATAAATCAATAGCATTTCCAAAAGAGAAGCATCATCGTTCACACTGAAAATCTCCATATATTAGGAAAAGATTACAAAATATCAGGAATTAAGTCTTTCAACCTCACAGAAGTGCTGGTTTATCTCATCAGTGTGTAAAATCAAGTTTCTACTTTTATGTGTTTTAAGGCACTTTCTAAAGAAATAAATAAATTACGAAGAATTTTGAACACGATTGCAAAGTAAATTTACAATTATTTAGGCAGTGCGAAACCAAGTCTCTCAGCGTTTCTCGAAGGGAAAATTTTGAAATTTGTTTATCTTTGGAATTTGTTTGCAAGTTTAATCTTTGAGTCTCCTCTTTTTAAGTAATGTTTATGCTTTTTTGTTAAAGTATTGTTAACTTTATGTAATTTCAGCGAATACCGACTGTTTCAACTAGTGAAATATGGCTTCTTTGGCTGTAAGTTTCTCGGTTAGATGTTTATAAGTGTTAATTTGAATGTTTTCAGAAACGTTTGATTACTCCGATTCTGCGTGCAGAGAATATCGCATTCAAACGTTTCCACCACTGTGAATCCACTGGTCTTCGTGCGTTGGGCCCAAAGAACCATGTTCCCCAATTCAAGGTGGGTTATAAAAGCGGTAATACTAGATTTTTATATATGAAATCTTCCAGGCTAATGCTGTCGTCAATGGTGAATTCCGCACTGTTTCCAGCAGTGATTACGAGGGCAAATGGTTGATTTTCTTCTTCTATCCACTTGATTTCACTTTCGTCTGCCCCACTGAGATTATTGCTTTCAATGATCGTGCTGAGGAATTCCGTAAGCTGGGTGCTGAAGTCGTTGCCTGTTCCTGCGATTCCCACTTTAGTCATTTGGCTTGGGTTAACACTCCTCGCAAGGAAGGTGGATTGGGCGATATGACTGTGAGTTGTTTCGCTTCACTAACTAGAGGTTGATGAGGTTTCATACTTCAGATCCCAATTGTTTCTGATTTCAACAAATCTATCGCTCGTAGCTTTGGTGTCCTTGAAGAAGAATCCGGACTTTCCTATCGCGGCCTCTTCCTTAGTGACCCCAAAGGCATCATCCGTCACTGTGTCGTCAATGATCTTCCCATCGGTCGCAGTGTGGACGAAACTATTCGCGTCTTGAAGGCTCTTCAGCACTTTGAGAAACACGGTGAGGTCTGTCCTGCTGATTGGGAGGAAGACAAGCCCACTATCAAGCCAAGTGCTGCTAAAGAATATTTCCAGAAAGTCAACAATTAGGTTAATAGGCTCATTGCTGGTATTTATTTAGATCTTCCGATGTTCGGTGAAATTTATTTTATCAGGAAGCTAAATTAGGATTACACTATCCAATAAAAGTTTAACGTTGTCTAGTAGTCCTTGGTATTTTGTCATTTTTATTTTTTCCTATAATTTTAGCTATGATTTGTTGCAAGATCTTCTCACTGGATCTCAAAGAGGTTTCTCATGCAGGCAGAGAGAAATGTAATGTAACCAGAGCTCTCATGATTCCGAAAATCATAATTGTGAGATGGACGAAACTTTGTAAAACAAGAGACTAATTCTTCGCGTAAAATCTGATGGATCGAAGATAACTAAAAACTGAATTGTTTTATCAATATGAGAGTTTGAGCTAGCTCTATTACTGACTGTAGATATTGAAAATGCGATCTTTGACTCTGGAGACAATTCTGCTGCTGTACTAGTAGTAAGGCAATGATTAATGGGAGGTGATCTTCATGGTTATTACGGAATCAAGGAACTACTTGTTCCTTTTAAGAATCAAAAGGTGAACCTTGGTTAGACTTAGGAACATCTTTCCTGATTATTTTCTACTTGAGTGAGAGTATTCTGGAGTGACAAATGAGGCTTTCATTTGTTTTGTACTGAAGAAATCTATTGAGTTTGGCACATTATTGACACAAGACTTAATCTAAAGTATCGAATTTTAATAATTAAATAAGACAGGGAATATTCATAGAGATGTTTTCTGCTTTCAGTATTGGACCACTAGTGTGAATTCATGGGATATTGGATTTCCAAATATAAAGAGATCTTGGAAGATGATATACTTTCCGTTATTTATCAGCATATAGCACACAACTGATTATTCTACTATGAAAATGACATGAAATATTTCCAATTGTACGAGGCAGTAGTTTCATTATCGTAAAGTTAGCATTATTCTTTGACCAACTCAGGCATCAATTTTGAATCCTAATTAATAGATTTCGAATATATCAAGAGAAAGTATTGTAGTTGAAAACCCAAAAATGTAGATAATAAGTTTGATTTAATCAAGCTAATATAGACCGGTATTAATCAGTCATTTATTGAGAAACTAATTTCATCTACGAAGGATTGTGATTAGTTAGCAATTAGAACTTTTAGAGATGTCATTTATTACGAGTTCGCTTGTAAATTTTATAGTTTGCATAGTTGTTTTCAGATAGCAATACAGAATCTCCAAAAACTGTCACATCAATAATCATATTGTTTCGCTTTCTATACAAGTTTTTTGAGGGGTTTGAAATTGCTCGTTATTGAGGAAATTAATGACAACTACACAGTGTCGACGTTTAATTGGCGCATTATGGAGTGAATAAAAACGTATAAGCAAAATAAAAAAACCTGAAGATTTATCAGATAGTGTATGTTATTAAATTTATGGAAATGGGTTTTCACTGAGAGACTCTTGTTTCATGTAATCCCGTTGTTGCCTTCAACGAAAGAGCGCATTATCATTCATGGAATTGGAATGCGGTCGTCAGAAAAGCCAGATCGTTGTCGTTTTTGCCAGAGTCGAGTGTAGATTGCTTCCGATCCAGGACAGCGTTTGAAAAAGATTAACGCCTATCGAATTCATTCCTGTTGTACAGACAACACCAACCTTGAAGAGGATATCAAAGGAAACTTATCTTTAGTATTTTATTACAATTTACCCATTTTATACCTTCCATTGTCCACGCGGATAAACGACTTTTGACCTGGTTCTATCCCTCGTAATCGTTCTCCCTCGATTCACAGGACTTCCGACTAGTCCGTTTGTTGCATTTGCTACGATTATTGTTTGTTTCAATGTCTACAATTCCGATCAAAATATTCGACTTGTTTAGATATTAATGAAGAATCAGCTCTGTACATTGTTGATTACTTTTACCGACTCCAACGACAAAGTAAGTTTGAAACTAATTGCCGATTAAGGACACTGGTTTATGGCGGGGATTTTTGATTTTCCGTCCACTTAAGTATCCCATCCTTTTGAAAACGAATGGTTTTGGTTTTTTGCAATGCAAACTTAAAACTCGCGTCATTACGAAAACTTACTTTTCATTGCCATTTTGTGATCCACACTAGGAAAAGAGGAAGAGACTGGCAATAGTAATCCTCTCCCACAGAGTCCAGTCAATTGACTGACAGCCGGTTCGCGCATGATTCTTTCCCAAAATGTACTTGATGAAGGTCCACATTCAGAATTCGCATGGGACTGCCACTTTTTTGAAACTCTTCCGAGATTCCCATGTACAATGACATTGATCTGTTTATTGCAGGTGAAACAAATAACAACTGCACACACATTCTCCAGCACGGATCCCCGACATTATCCTCAGCGACGACGGGTCGTTCACACGAGTCATGAGGGCGGTAAGCTCCAGCTGATTGCTATCAAAGACAAAAAAGGATCTATTATCCTTTGTTATCGCTCTTTTCAAACTTTAATTGAACATGAAAGAGCTGCTTGTTTGCTTTTCCCTTAGTCATGAAGAGGGAACGAGTTTTTGTCGTTCGATCTGTTACGTCTTTTGATGCGCGGCCCTGCTTTGGCCCGATTAACCATTCCATCACTGAACTTTTGTTTTCCGGAAGAATGACGGAAAACAAAAACCAGATTCTTTCTAATGTAATATTTCTTTTCAGAAAAGGTGAAAAATGACCAATCTTATGTAACCATTTCCCGGTCAACAGAATCGCCTCAAGGAGCTCTTGGGTCGGATATGATTGAGAGAAAACCAACTTATCAGATTTCTCCTCCTGGCTTACGAAAGTTAATGATTCAAGAGGTATGACAGCAGCGCTTTGGGTCTTTCCCTTCCAGGGTCTTTATCGCTATCACGCGCTTGTTGATTCTTCCAAACAATCAGTTACAGGTTCACTTGTCGTACAAATGCTCTAGTGTCGAAGCTGATTCCACGCAGCAGTCGCTTCCACACGCTGGACCTTTGTATGTTGATTACGCAGCGATCGATGAAAGCTCGGAAGCGACGGGAATGGAGACAGTGCCGTATAGACCTCATCATTACGCGAGCGAATCGAATTTGCTAGAGACACAGAGATATAGTCGTGATGTTATCGATGATTACGAGTCGAAACATCAACTTCGCCAACAACACAAGAGGCCGAGAAAAACACCAGAGCCCCCACCGAAAAGGTGAGTGTCACTTCTCTGAAGTTATTCGCAACCGAAACCGATCGTTTTCCTTGTTGTGACCGCTCTTGAGACTATATCGCGCTGACTTGGACAAGTCTTGCCCAGAGCAAGTCTCTTGACTAACAAAAGCTTGTTCCTTCATGCTTTTTTCAAGATGAGGCGTTGTCTCAACGCCTCCAATGGGTTGGTTTGCGAAAAGAGAATGTTTGCTTTGATCCTATATGATTTCCACAGAAATTGGATGCGTCAAACAGCTTTGTAAATTCACTCTATTGCTTTTTTAGTTCATAATAATTAATTCATAAAAGTTAATAATCCTGGGACTTTTATAGACCTCCGAGGGAGAAGCCAAAACACGTGGAGAAATTCGAGGAATCTTACGCTATCAGGCAGGAGGAGAGCAAGAACGCTCAATCTCATCAATTCTCCAAGACTTTAGTCAAGTCTATGTCCTATTCCCGTCGACCCACTTCCCCCAAACGATATTCTACAACTTTCGAGGCTGAGCCCTACAGAGAAGACGGGATCCGGTTATATGCCAGATACGACGACCAAGTACAGGACATTGGGGTCGGTGATTCAGCGACATTTACTCCGAGGAAACGACAGCGTGTTGAGATTGACGAAGAACGCTATCGGACAATCTCGTCCGGCCCGCCGATGATTAGTCAAGGGTGGAGAGTCCCAAATATCCCGAAGGATATTCCCCGTCAACAACGTATTTACAAAGAAGCTGAACTTGTCAAATCTGAGCGTGTCATTACGAAAACAGCTCAAAAGAAGCCGGTCGTTCTCCCCTTAGATCCTGTTGTGCGAGAGAAGTTTGAATCTCAGAAAAGAACTTCTGTTCCAGCTCGAATTATACAAGAAGACTCTACTAGAAAAGAAGGTATTGACTTTGAAACTTACAAGAAAGAAGTTCAACGACTGAAAGAAGCTCAAGAACGACAACAAAGACAACGTGACGTTACAGTGTTTGACGAGCGATTGGAACTTATTCATTCTCCTCCAGCTCCTCTCTCCCCTCCTCCTTTACCTCCTCCAGTCCATCTGGTGGAGGATATTCATCAACAAAAAGCCGAATACGTAGAAACCATCTCTCATGAGCCCGTAAAGCCAATGCACGCTGTGACTACAGAATTCCCGGTCCATGAACCCCAATATGCTATTCCGGTCGTTCCTGTTCGAAGCCCCTCGCCCCCACAAAGAACTCGATCGCAGATCGAAGAAGAAGCAATGAAGAAGTTTGGCGAAAAGCTAGACATATTACGAAACTCCAAGAGATTCCAGCACCTTCAAGATCCGAGTGAACAACTATATTCCCCTAGACCCCAGCGAACTATCGAACAAATTGAGACTATTGAAATCGAAACGGAAGAGTATAGAAGAATCCCCAAGGCGAAAACTCCTCCTCCACCTCCAGCTCCTGTTGATGAACCTGTTGACCTCCCTCCACCTAGACCCCCTTCTCCGAAACCTGCTGATGTTTCTTCCACAACTTCTGTGGACGAACACAAAAGACACATCCGGGTAGAAGTTACCGAGGAAATCCTCACCGAGCGAATCCAGCGGATGAAAAACACGACGATCGATGCACAAACTGCCGATAAAGAAACTCAAGCATCACAGATTCTTCCAAAAGTTATTGAAACTGCCACGGAAACTATATTCCCATCTTCAATTGACAGCTCAACTCAATTTGAATCAGTTTCTCATACTATAGATTCCGCTACACAACATGAAGCTCCACGGGTGATCGATTCATCGACAAGAATTGATGAATCTGAATTGGTATCGTCGACGGAAGTTATCATGACGGAGAACTGGACACAAATGGAGAAACGAACATATACAGACGTGTCCACTCAGGAAACTGTCCCGACAACTGTAGTTACTGACTCATCTACCCAAGCGGAGATATTAGAACCTTTGTCCGTGATAGAGACTGTAGAGGCCGCAACAGATCCGGAGCCTATTGTAGAACCCGTAGTAGAAGTCAAGGAAACTACAGACGCTGGAGTCAATACAGATCGACATCTAGTTATCGATAAAGACACGAGTCAGGAATCTGAAGCTCAGTTTGAGGAACGTATAGAGGTGAGTTGTGACTCAGCAATTGTTACGATAAACTCTTTTTACAAATCAAAATAATAACTAGGAATAAAAACCTGTTTTGTTTCCGGAAGCATCTGTACACTTGTGGCCAATCCTACATTTCCATAATCTGTAGTTTTCATTTTTATTTACTTTCAAATTTGTACATTGATTGCTTGCGACCCTCTAATCACTATCAACCCTGGCACACCTCTTTAACGTCGTATTTATTCTGAGCATCTAAGCGCATTTTAGCTTTCCATCTTTGCGCAAAAGCAATAAACAATTAACATCTTATTTGATAACGACAGTCGTAGTCTCGAATCTTAGTTCTTTCTGGCTCACGAAAAATTTCAGAAATAGGAACTTTACTCTAATTGATCCTTTGATGGCGTGTTTACTGTTTTCTTCTGAATCTACCTTTCTTTTCAGACTACAACTACTATTACGACTGAAGAGATGGCAACGGCTGAGAGAACCAAGAAATCAACTTCTTCTTACCAGCCACAAGTAAGTGATTGTCAAGTGAGAACTGAGGACCATGCTGATCCAGTTATCTTTTGAGTGTAAAATTTCTCAAGTACAGTTTTGAGTACAAACAAACCATAACATTAAATGTCAAATTCCCCATATGCAAATTTGTAACGTTCATTTCAATGTTTCTCGTTCATTGGAAACAAAACAAACAAAACCCCTTGGTGGAGATATGTCATTTTCCTTCAATTGATTGTTCAAAAACATTTGTAAATAGCTAAACTTTCAGTATGAATCAAAGTATACGACTGACAAACGTTCCTCAACGACGACAACGAGCGCAGAATTAAAGATTGCTTCGCCGCCTCCAAAGTGAGTATCGTTTTTCATATAAGGTTTCGAGCATTGGATTATGCGTAGATTTGACGAAAAATTTTTGGCCTCTCTTCCTGAACGAAAACTAGTTCAGTTTGATCGACCGTGGAAGATAATACAGTCTCCCAATTGCCCGTGAGTACGGCCGTAAACTTTCCGGATAGGGTCTTTTTGTTTGTTTCCAAGTATAAGTAGAGTTCCGACAAATATTTGATGATATCGTTTGCTGATAGATGCTGTGTGCTTTATCAGGGAACTTAGAGACTTTCAGTTAATTAGAGTGGTTGAATTACAGTCTAAATATTTCAGGATGGAATCTTACAACTCTGACTACACGAGTACGATTACTTCCCGTACCGGCTTCACTCGTCCCTTGAGAACCGCATCTCCTAATGGTTGGTTTAGATTTCTTGGGGTTAAATGATAAAGCTAGTATTTAGTCTCCGGAGCAAATCGATATGTCAAGGTTGTCAGCGAGACCAACTCCATTGGGAGCGGGATTTCTCCTTTTGGGGGTAGCATCGCTGCTTCCTCCATTCGCGATTCCCGGGAACGTGAGAAGAAGGAAATGAGTGATCTCAATGACCGTCTTGCCAACTACATTGAGAAAGTTCGTTTTCTGGAAGCCCAAAATCGGAAACTAGCCGCTGACCTGGAGTTCCTCCGAAGCCGCTGGGGAAAGGATACTTTCAATGTCCGGGAAATGTACGAGACCGAAATCCGTGAAGCCAGGAAAATCATTGATGACAGTAATGCTGAACGTGATCGTCTCACGAATGAGATCCGGAAACTCCAAGAGGAACTGGCCTCCTACCGTTCGCGATATGATCAATCTCTTCGAGATCACATTAACGATAAAGGAGTCATCGATGAACTTCTTGTTAAGTTGGCGGCGATTGAAAGCGAGTTGACTTTGTTGAAACGCCGAATCGGAAATCTTGAAGATGATGTAAACGCCGTCAAGCGAGAAAACCATCGTCTTCTCGAAGAACTTCAAAGAGCTCGTACCGTAAGTCGGCGAGGACAGTTCCGATAATAACGATGAAAGTTTAGGAAGTCGATCAAGAAACACTAAACCGTATTGACTATCAAAATCAAGTCCAAACTCTGCTTGAAGAACTTGATTTTGTTCGTCGTGCTCACACAAGCGAGATTTTCGATTTGCAAGCCATGGCTTCTCGTGACACGACTAGTGAGAACCGTGAATACTTCAAGAACGAACTTGCTGCAGCTATTCGTGAGATCCGCGCTGAATACGATCAAGTCTGCAACGTTCAGAGAACCGACATGGAGAGTTGGTACAAGCTGAAGGTTCAGGAAATTCAGACTCAGTCTGTCAGAATGAACCTTGAACAGGGTTACACCAAGGAGGAGATGAAACGACTCCGTTCTCAGTTGGGCGATCTCCGAGGCAAGATGGCTGACCTCGAAGGTCGTAACTCCTTACTCGAGAAGCAAATCGAGGAGTTGCACTACCAAATTGAAGACGATCAGCGTACCTATGAATCCGCTCTCAGTGACCGTGATTCTCAGATCCACAAGATTAGAGATGAGTGTCAAGCCCTCATGGTCGAGCTTCAGATGCTCCTTGACACTAAGCAAACTCTCGATGCTGAAATCGCCATTTACCGTAAGATGCTTGAAGGAGAGGAGGACCGAGCTGGTCTTCGTCAACTCGTCGAGCAAGTTGTTCGTACTCATCAATTCCGTGAAAGCCAAGAAAGCGGTATAAATCAATTATCATGTTTTCAATTTAAACCCCGTTTTTCAGAAACTCAGCGAATTCTTCGTGGAGAGGCCTCCAGCCGACACTCGTATCAACGCTCAGCCAAAGGCAATGTTGCCATCCAGGTAAAAACTTAAGTAGGTAGATTACTGTAAAGAGTTGCTCTTCAGGAGGCATCGTCCGACGGCAAGTACATTGTCGTATCGAACACTCATCGCTCCAGACAGGAACCTATCGGAGAATGGAAAGTGAAGCGTAGTATTGATCACAAGCATGAGGTTGTGTTTACCTTCCCGAAGAGCTTCGTTCTGAAGCCGGGCGCAAGCGTCAAAATCTGGGCGCGAGGACACGGAACCAACAATCCTCCTGAGTCGCTTGTTCTTGATCATGAGGATTCATGGGGTACTGGGAACAATGTGCAGACTGTCCTCTACAACACTCAAGGAGAGGTGAGTCGACAGTAATTTCCTTGAAAGTAGTAATCGTAACATTTCAGGAAAGAGCCACTCTTGTCCAACGTGTTAGCCATGTCGTTGAACATTAAACTGCCTGCTATGCACTTGCTCATTAAAATCTTAAGCTTCACACTGTCTGCCTTACCGTTAAGCTTCTCAAGGACATTTCTTCATAAATTTATTAAAGATTTCTAATAAAATCTCTTTAACGTACCTCGAAACCAACATACACTTATGAGTCTGTCTGAAAGAAGAAATTTTTCGCTACTATATCTTGTTCCCTTGATATTACGGCCCCGGTGCTTTGAAGAGTTATTGTAATCGAAAAATGATTGTCGGTATTCACTAAAGATCCCAAAGAGCGAGTACATTTATATAAGTTTATAAGAAAAATCATCCTCATGGAGTTGTAATTTCATTTTAAACACAGATTGGACAAGATAGTTAAAGAAATATTAGAATCTCATAAAAGAAATAGCTTTAAGTAGGTGTTCGAAATGCTGTCTCGTAGTTGCTTTATTTCGGACGCATATCTCAAACTTGGGTAATTAAACCATTATTATAAACAAGTTATAAAACACAAAAGCAACACGATTGATAAATCTTTTTTAAGACTGTTAGCAGTCTCTCTGGAACGGTGGCGTTATCGCCGTTCCGATCATATATCCCTTAAAACCTACAAGAAATAGCAAAGTTGAAGATAACAAACATATTTTATATAAAAATTACATTAATGATTTTTAATGTATTTAAGAATTTTCTTCAAAATTAAACAAGATATTAACCTAGTATCATAAGACTATACAATTGACATTGCTTAAAAGGATATCCAGAGCTCAACTTTTAAATATTAAGTTTGAAAATATTGTCTAATATAAATATTGAGGACTATAGGGCGGCCTGCCATATTTTTCAAAGCACTGAAACTTTTAGAATTCCTACTTTCCCCACTCTACTCTCACCTGTAAAGGTATGAGAAATGACCTTTTCGATTTGTACATTATTTTCCATTCAAAACCATTGCTTGGTTTTTTGCCGTCCAATTCTTCCTCACATAGATAAATCTGTTTTGTTAAAAATTGAATAGTCCACATTGTTTCTTCTTGTACAAACACAATTGATCTTTGATCTTACAAAATCGCTCGCAAATAAATGTCTTTTATCAGTTTTCTTCAAAGTAGCTTAAGCGTGATCCAGACACTAAGTTTTAATAGAAAAGTAATAAACCCAAATGGTTTGAAAATTCTTTCTCATTTAGAAATCAAGAAATGATGACCCGATCATATTTAAACGAATTTTATTATTTAGAATGAACGTTTTGTTTCAAATCAAAACAAAATATATTTGGGCTAATATTTTGTATAGTAAAAGTTTAAGCAAAATAACGCTGTCTTTTTTACCTGATATAAAACCAGGTTTACAAGTTGTTCTTCGTTGATATCACGTATGAAATTACTAACTAGAGCCTGTACTCAATTACTACTTCCACTTCCCCCTAAGGCTTAGTGGTCTAGTGGTATGATTCTCGCTTTGGGTGCGAGAGGTCCCGGTTTCGATCACCGGCTGAGCCCTCCTTTTTTAGTTTTTAAAGAACTATTCGTCATTCAATTGCTAAAATTCTTTGTAGATGATATTTTCTTGCATTAATCACGTTATGACGTGTGACAGCTATCCAAAGAAAATGGTTATCGCTGGGAGTGCCTTATGTAGAGACCAATGATAAATTCTGTTTAAATCGTCGCTCTCTACCTGAATAAATTTCTTTCCGAAATTTCTCTCAAACTTCCAAGATGAAGGCGGTTTTGAGGCTGATGCTCTTGAAGGATTTCAAGACAATGATTCGATCCAAGTGGTATATTATTCTAATAGAAGTTGTACTAACTTTATTCTTTATTCCTGTTATTTGGTACAGTTTAGAATCAAACACTAAGACAGAAGATAATTTCTTCCAAGATCAAATCACGAATTTTCTAAACGGTAATGGAGGTAATTATTACTCAAATATCTCGATAATGAGCAACAACAAGGCCAATGTCGATCGTCTTTCTCCACTGGTTAAGAAGATCTGTGGGGTTGATCTGCAACTGATTACTCCTAGTGACTTGAATAACTATGAATACCTGTTTATGAATTATATTGAAGTCGAAACTTTCTCACTTGAAGAACCTCGATTTGAATATAAACTCATCATGCTCACGGTTTGAATTCTGTTTTAGGTTTTTTAATATTATGAGTTTCTAGGATTCATTCGACGATATATCCTTTGTGAAGAGATTTGATCCAAACCCCTACGGCTATAAAGACTATCACTCATACTTTGCTCAGCAACGTCCGGAGGAATATTGTGTCAACATGGCTTTTTTGGTTCTCGCAAACAAGACCCGATTTGACCCAATCAGTCTAAATAAAGTTCAATTCGTCGAAATCCCTCCACCTAATCCTAAAGGCGATAATATTGAAGATTCCCTCAAGGCTTGGACAATCATGATGCCACTACTGATTTTGATCCCAGTCATTTTCTCCGTCAAAGAAGTCGTCAGGGAAAAGGAAAATGGGGTTCATACCTACATGATTGTGATGGGGATGGATAGGTATTTATATTATTTGTGTCATTTTATCTTCGCCACGCTAAAAATGTGGATTTTTGTGGTTCCCGCTGGGTTAGCCGTAGCTGTATATGCTCCTGTAAGCTTTTGAATTCAAGTTTTAAAATAAGTGGAAATTTAGTATGGCTGGTGGGAATATCTTCATATGATCATCTTTGGGCATATCTGCATTGCATGGGCCATGATAGCGAGTACAATCTTCATCAGTGGAACCTACGCCATGCTCTGTACTCTGGCCATCCTAGCCTTCTTCATGATTATCCATTTCGCTGCAATTGATCCTAATGCTTCAATTGAAATCGCTACAGGATCTTTGATAGCTTCTATTTTCAATCCTTATTCTGCTTACTACTATGTGTTCGAACAAGTGGACTTGTCTATGAGCTACGGTGAGTCATCGGTCGTTAATTCATTATAACGAATTTTAGATGTGCCTCTTTATTTCTTCCACAGCTGGCCTTACTATCTTCCTTGTATTGTTCCTCTGATTTGCCTAATTACTCAGACATTCTTCTACACGTTCCTTGCCTTTTACCTTGACTATGTATTACCTATTGACAGCTCACCCAAGAAACACCCACTTTTTATCTTTGTAAGTGCTCAGAACTTTTTATCACTAATCTGTCTTTCCAGGGATTTGGAAAAAGAACGGAAACATTATTAGATGATGATATCGAAGGAATCAAGAAGCAAGAAGGAAGGTTTGCTGAGTTTTTTGAAAGTGAAGTACCAGGGACCGCTGATGTAGAGATAAGGAACTTAATCAAGAAATGGCCCAATGGAGAGATTGCTGTCAAGGATGTTTCCTTCAAAGCCTACAGAGGTCAAGTAACAGCTCTACTTGGTCATAACGGAGCAGGAAAGAGTACTGTATTCGGGTGTCTGACTGGGTTTATTTCTCCTACTTCTGGAGACATCAGGATTGGGAACGGAAAGGAAAGAATAGGGTACTGTCCTCAATGGGATCCCTTATTCCCTTTACTGACCGTTGAGGAGCATTTGAGATTTTACGGAACTCTAAAAACAGGAGAAAGGATATCAGAAACAGAGATAGACGAAGTCTTGAAAGAAATCGATTTATCCTATGCTAGAAATTACAGAGGAATAGCTCTATCTGGGGGAATGAAGAGAAAACTCTGTGTCGGGATGGCTATGATTGGCCAAAGTCGTGTTCTTCTGCTGGACGAACCTACCGCTGGAATGGACCCAATGGCCAGGAAAGGTGTTCTTGACATTGTCGAGAAGGTTAAGATCCAGAGGACCGTCATCCTGACTACTCATTACATGGATGAAGCTGATATGCTGTCGGATAGAATCATCATCATGGCGAAGGGAGAGCTTATCTGCAACGGTTCCAGCAATTTCCTCAAATCTAAATTCGGTGTGGGATTCATTCTAACCATTGCATTTGACTCTGAAATGACAGAGTCCAGTAACCTGGAAAAATTAGCGACCAGAATCCTGGATATCGCTGAAAGACACTGTCCTGGAGCGAAAATAGAGGGCGTGGTAGCCATTCAGTTTAAGATTATTCTTCCAAATGGAATGCAACGGAGATTTGCTGCATTCTTTGAGGAGCTAGAAACTAGGAAAGCTGAGTTGAAAATAAACGCGTTTGGAATAGGGGTCAATAATTTGGAGCAGGTCTTCATCAAAGTTACTGATTTCGCCGATCCTGAAGTTGATGGTCACACAGCAGAGAAAGTAAATGAGTTGTTGGAAGTCAGAACTGCTCGTAAGTTAACTTTATACATAAGGCAAATTAAGAAAATCTTCTCCACAGCAACTATGAATACAAGAACTGAAATGAGTAGTATTACCACTAATTTGGCTTGCATAAGAAATCCCAATTGAGTTTTTGCCATATTTTTCGATATTTTACAGCGATTTAAACGGTTTTTGTGTTTTACTGATTAATTAGAAAGTTTATTTCTGAATAGCAAAAAGAATTGTTTGAGAAAGAACTAGAATCGGTTGAGATCGAGATTTTAGCAAATTGAATGTATCACACTAAGAAAGTAGATTTTTGGCACTAGGATTGCTAAATATATCTGACTTATGTCAGTTTTGATGGAACTTACTAAATTAAAAGAATTCCTTAGTAAAGTAGAGGTAAATTAATAGTGCTAATAAGTAGACTTGTAAGGAAAGTTCAATAATTTCCAACAAATTGTTATTTTACATAGATTTAAATTTCAGTAATAAGGCCATTACAGGTGCATCTGGATTCAAGCTCTTTAGTCAGCAAATAAGAGCTCTTATTATGAGGAAAATCCACTACACGAGACGTCATTACATCAAATCTCTACTGCCATTAGTGGTTATCTTGCCTCTCCTCGCTTTATCTATCGATGCTACTATTACCAAGCACCACCACAACAATAAAGGGGTTTCGGAGTTCAAATATCTAGATTTAGATATCGATAGCTACCCGAAAATGCTCGTCCCTGTCGTTTACGATACACCAACCAATATGACTCATTACTTGAAAAGCATTCTTAACAGTTGGAATGACAAAATTGTTGTTGAAAATTGGAAAACAAATGGACGGAGCTATCTTCAAAGACTATTTGATAGAAATAAGCAATTACCCCCTATGGGATTCTCCATTTTGGTTGGAGAAAACAGCCTTATATTCTATTACCGAAAAGTTCTAACAGCAAGTAAATCATTAGCAGTTCAGGCTGCTACTGATGCTATCTCAACAACTCCAGGGATAATCAAAACAACAATAGGGGTTCAAAAAGTATCTGATATTTTTTCCAACGACGACGACAATAACAAGTATGAAAGTACTGTCCTTTACATCATTATGGCTTTTCTCTCTTCTGTGACTTTTCCAGTGATATTCTCTCCGGTAATCTTTCTATACATAACCGAAAGACATCGAGGAAGTCTTCATCTCTACAAATTGACTCAAATGTCGCAATTCACCTACTGGTTAGTCGCATATTTGACTGACTTTGTTATTAGTTTCTTATGGATCATACTGCTACTGGTTCTATTATTCGGGTTCCAGATCTTCTCCATGTCTTGTTTCCCCGGGTACCTAATTGCAGTTTGTGCGGTCTCATTTGCTTTGTTGTCCCAAGCCTACTTTATCACTTTCCTCTTCGGGAACCCGAACACAGCTCTTGCTGTTTTGACGGTCTACAACATCGTCGTTGGATTTGTCCTCTATGGACTGACGGATTTGTTGTCGAAAAGTCTCCAGGGGTTGTATGGTGTGATCACCGATGCATTATTCCCTATGAAGTCGTTGATCCAAGTAATATTGACGATGGTTGATTGGTGTCTTTCGAAACACCAACTAGATCTCGGCGATGACTATGAAGTCAAACCAGGGAAACTTTTCAGTACTTGTGCAAATATGAATGACTTTTGTTCTGGATGGGCCATTTATGCTTCCGTCGTCTTCGGATTTGTCTATATGGGACTCATGGTCCTGATGACCTTATTCCGGAGTTTCATGATGAAATTAAATGCAAATCCACCTGCTTACGGCGTCCCGAACGAAGACCCTGATGTCACTGCTGAGAGAAACAAAGTAGAAAAGTCAGACTTTGGATTCTTTGCTGTTAGCACTCTTCACCTAAGAAAAGCTTACAAAAACGGGGTTCTAGCTGTAAGGGACTTGACATTAGGAATCCCTAAAGGAGAGTGTTTTGGATTACTCGGAGTCAACGGAGCCGGAAAGTCCACTACTTTCAATATGCTTACTGGAGTATTGAGACCTTCATCTGGCATAGGCTACGTCGGGAAAGTGAGAATCGACGGACAAGCCAAATTCGGATTCTGTCCTCAACATGACACTGTACTTGGTGATTTAACAGTAATGGAAACTATGATGCTGTTCGCTCATCTAAACGGACTCCAAAACAGTCAGAGATGTATTCAACTCATTCTTGAAGCTTTACAAATGTCTCAAAAATCGAAAAACCTCGTCAAAAAGTGTTCTGGAGGTGAAAGAAGGAGATTGTCTATTGCGGTCGCTTTGATCACGAACTGCGATGTCATAATGTTGGATGAACCAACTGCCGGAGTCGATCCACGGACTAGAAGACATGTTTGGGACATTCTGATTGCAATGAGACATGTCGGGACCTCACAGATTCTTTCCTCACACTCCATGGAAGAATGTGAAGCTCTCTGCACGAGAATCGGGTTTTTGAACAAAGGAGAGCTTCTGGGGATTGGAACTAGTCAACATTTAAAGACCAGATTCGGAAACAATTATATGTTAACCCTAACACTGAAAGCTGCAGATGAAAATCTCACTAAGGCCTTAGATGAAGCAGTTCAACGAGAATTTCATGGAGTTCCGATGACTTCTGGTTTCCACACAATAACTCTCTCGTGGACAGTTCCAAAAGTTGCGGGAGTCCTCTGGTCCACCATCTACCATCATTTGGTTACTTTTGTGGATCGATGGAGAACTCCAGAAGGAGACCTGGCGATTGTTGACTTTGCTTTAATTGAATCAAGTTTAGAACAAGTCTTTGTTGCCTTTTCTCGATGAATTTAAATAAACTTTTATACTATTTTCCACAGGAATGAGGAAGGAATTAGCACCAACCTCGTCAAGGGCCCACTTGAACTCTATTTTTGACTTTTAGTTCTTCAGCTTCAATCTCACCAAAAAAAGAAACAATTCAAGTTTCAGACAAAAAGGAATGTTCACTACAAGATTGTTGTTGGTATTAATGGAAAATCTGTCCCGCTTTGCACTTTCCTCGATTCAAAGCCGGATAAATAAATGTAATGCAAACATCACGCAAAACTCGGGGTTGAAGAGGTTCTACTCTGGTCATTCAATGTTCTAGACTGATCTTGACCAGAAGAGCGAAACGAACAAGCAAGGAACTAAAAGACTTGCGTATTGCTGAACTTCTACCTGATTTGGAGACTAGAAAATCAAATATTACGTAATGTTTGGACTAAATTTGAGCTTAGGAGTAATTACCTTCTGTAGCTTTATTTTGTAAGTTTATTAGGCTATTTCGTCCTTCAAAACTGATTTTCAGAAATAGTTACGGGTTGAATTTTACTCTAGCTGGAAAATGTTCTTGTCCGATGAAGATAGAACCTGTGTGTGGATCTGTAGGAGGTCTACAATATACTTTTATGAATGAATGTGTCCTTAATTGCACGAAAAATAGCAAACCAGGTAAAGGTCGTTTTGCATAATTAAATTCAAAAAGCATGAGGGCAATTGCTTTGCTTAAGGTAATTTGTTGACATCAGTCATATGTTAATTTGAACCTTTAAGAGAATAAATTTGAATTTGTAGTCTAGTTTTACTAAAGTTTTCTGAAGCGAAATATTTTAGAAAATCCGTTAATTTAGGCTCTTTTTTCGCTTCTGATTACTCTTACGGAAAATAATTGAAAAGCTGTAAGTAGAAGAACAAGTTTATTTAGTCACAAAAAGGAATTATTGAAGTTAGTAAAGTAAGATGAACAATGAGTTCTTTAAAAAGAGAATTATGAAGCTCAGTTATCAGACGAAGGATATGCTTGATCTCTTTAATGTGTGATATATGAAATTACTCATATTTATTTAATTTTTCCACTGAAGAAAGACATTTATCAATTCATGACCCTTGATCTGGCTCATATTTTCCTTTAAAATCTAGTTATATGAGATTCTTCTGAAATAAATTTATTTTATAGTAAATTCACTTGCAATAGCGGAATAAAACAGGAAAAAAACAATTTGAACCATAAATTTCCGACATTGAATTTCATTTCCTTGTTGAGTTCGTTTTAACATAAATTTTTACCCACGCTCGAGAAAGAGTTTGTCATAGTAGTTAAGGGTTTCGTTATGGGAGTTCATGTCATGCTTCATAACAAGCAAGGATGAATAATAAATTCCGAATAGATGTCCGATACACTAGAAATAAAACTATAGCTCATATTAAAAGAGAAGAGTAATAATACTTTTTCTTGCTAGATGTCCATTATCTCTATGAAGGTGTTTGCTGTCGACTATCTCCTACTTGTGGAGCTTATGAGTCTCCTGTCTGTGACCAGTTTGGAAAGGTAATACACTTTTACAACTTCTGTATCTGAAGTCATTCTAGGTGTACGAAAACCAATGTCTCTTTAATCAAGCCCAATGTGTTTATCTTCGACAGCAAAAACTTCATCTCAAATTGGATATGAATAGCCCAAATTGTCGTTGTGTCCAACAATGTCACAATGCTAAGAAAGAGCTACTCTGCGATACTGCAGGATTCACACACAATAATTTATGTAGTTTTATGAATGCAAAATGCATCTCTAAATTGGTGTAAGTGTTGCTTATATTTTAATTGAATTAGAAAGGATTTCCCAATTTTCAGCCATGGTGAGGACCTTCAAATTGACTATATGGGACCTTGTTGCAAAGACCTTTGTACCAAGAACTACAGTATAGCTGTGCCTGTTTGTGATTCGGAAAACCGGACCCATCCAAGTCTTTGTTCTTTCATGAAATACCGCTGTGAGATGAAGCAGCGGTTTGCGAAAAACACCAACTTTGGTTTTAAATCCTTTGGAGCTTGCAAAGTCCGCCAGTTCACACGATATTCGCCTAATATTAGTAACAATGTTATTTAACTTTTTAAATTGTTAATGAAGGGAAATTCTGGAAATGCCCAATTTGGAAATTTGGAACATGGAGAGTTTAAAGTTCTCCAGAAACAGTGCGGAAACAATTTTTGTTTTAATTGCATTAAAACAAGCTGTCACGAAACGCGGAATGAACTCCCATCGTGAAATCCATGATAAATCTGTTCATGTTCAAGAGGATGTGGAAATTCGTGCTAAAACTAACCTTGGAGGAAATATACACTCAATCTAAAAAAGTTCTTGATGGAGGTTGTTATTCTGGTTTTCTACTAGTAATTACAACGTTCTTTTTGTGGGGTAAACTTATTATAGAAGGATTTCTTCAACCAAGTTCTGGAGGAAACCGTGGCGAATCTTACGATATGAGGAAAATCGACATGGATAATTCCATTGCCAAATTTATCCAATGTGAGAAGAATTACTTCCAGAGTGGTCCCACACGCCCAATTTTATTTATGATCCAATTCCCCCACTCAAAGACTAGTTTTCTCGAATTTTCCCGTCTTGGTTTTCATTTCATTCCCCCACATTTTGGAATTTGACTTGGAGTATTTTCTGGGACCGTCAGAATCAAGTGTCACCTCCCTTTGTCTCTCAAAGCATCTACTTTCTGGAAAGCACCATTATTTAAATCGTGGCGTACTCATCTTATTCTTTGCCGAGACAAGTATCAATTTTCTTGACTTTTAAATTTCCGAAAAGCCTCATCTTAGTTACTTACATATTTTCGTTCCTATGGTGTTGACAGCTTTATGATGAGGATAAGCTGATGATGATAAAACCTCCTGTCTTATACATTCGTCTGGCCAGAAACAGCTATCTTGGCTCTGCGCAAATGACAAACTCTTTTTTTATTTTCAGCAATTATCTTCCCTTTCATTCATAGGCTGTCGTTTCCAGTTGTTCAAGTTCTAAAATGAATTCTTGTTTTTCTGATAAATCAGAAACCTTTCAGTATTGATAGCCTTGTCATGAATGAGATGAAGATGGTTCCCCGAACAAGAGCGGTTATTCCCACGCGGCTCATCTTCTCAACTTTTTACGAGTTTGCAAACCCAGACTGGCTCCCGAAACTTTGAGCCTGCTTCAATTTTCAAATTTTTTTTGATAGAAAAATTTCAATTTACTCTCTATTTTATATCTAAAAGAAAAATTTCTTTTACTTTTTTAATTGCCTTCAGCTGTCAGTCATTTCCGACAGATAACTCAGCAATAAGACAAATTTCTACAGTGAGATACTATCTTTAATTTCTTTTGAATTAATAAGGAAGTTTCTGCCATTAAATATGACTAGATTTATGATTTTGCCAAAAACAAGAAACGAGAAGCCAGCACATCAAAAAGAGGTCCTTTTCCGCTGTTGTATTGATATTTCATTAGCTCTCAACACGGACACGTCCAAGAGGCTTTTCTGCAGCTGTTCTTCACCTACAAGATGAGCTAAAACTTTTCATTGACATGATCATTGAACGAAAATAAGATAATTCTCGAATCGATCAGTCAGTTCTTGAAAATATCAAATTACATTTCAGGAATTATTTCAGTTTCTTTGTTACATGAGAAGATTCTGGAATTCTTATCGTGTTTTTCATCTAAAAACGTCCATCTCGGATCTCCTTTTGGAGTTTTTTCTAAACATTTTGTTCTAATGAATTTTGGCAACTTTTTATTGTAAACTTTTTGACAACCCATATAGGCGTTTTATTTCTTTTGGAAATGCATGAGAAGGAAGGAAATCCAGGTCTATGCATTTTTCAAATCCGTGAATTGTACCTTTGTTTTTTGGTTTCTTCTAGAAGGGAAAATAGAAGGCTGTTTCCGAAAGCAATCTTCAAGTTTCCATTTGTCTTCGGACAAGCAGACAATTTATTTCAACTCTCTTCCAAGCTGACATTGAATTATTCGTGATTTGTGAGATCTACAACAGTTGTTGTTTAAAAATATCTCCACGCATCCTCATTAGTTGCTCTTCTTCCTTCCTTTGAGTTCTAATTTTATTTGATATGTTCATTATTTCCCTTTTGTAAATCTAGAATGTTTACAAGCTCTGTATTTTTTGGACGTTCAGGCTTTTTGCTAATACCAAAGTTATTCAGCCAACCCAATTTTACGCTGGTCTGGCAGTTGTCCAGAGGAGAAAATCCATTCTTTTCCCCGAAAATTCTGGCTTCTGTTTCCACTTGATTGCGTAATCACTTCTTTCTGGGCAAAAACAATAGAAAGACTAATTATTCTAGCTGCCCTTGTGAGATCGACCTTGGTCTGGCCTTTACGGTTGTCAAGGAGTTCACGGCTTAATTAGCTCTCATTTACTAATATTAAGTTCTTCGTTTTCAATTCCGGGAGATATCTGTGCCCTAGAGATCCTTTAGTTTCCGTTGTTTAGCAACCCAGTGTAGGAGAGGAGAAGAATGCCAGAAGAGTTTGTCCTGAATAAAGCGACTGAAAGCGACATAACCAGGCAAAGCTGGCTTTACGATGGCACTTTCTCTCTTCTGCCATTAACAACGGTGCCAAACTCTGGATGTGGACCAGGTGACCTGTTGCATCCTTCCCTCCTCATTTTTTAATTCCAATGCAACACCCAGCATATTTGAATTCCCTTTTTGTCTTCAACTTTATGTACAGTAGAAACAAATAAAGGTCAATCTATCTAGAGCGCGAAACTAGATTATGTGTCAAATTCAGGTCATTTAAGAGGGATAAAAATTATTTGGATGTTTTTCACTGGGCTTCTCCAGATTTGTCATTAGTTGCCATACTTTCCCCCATATGCCACCGTCATTAAGTGGTTTTAGTGTATTTTTTACAGGATTATTTGTCTATAAGGATCGATCTTTGGTCTGTCATTATAATAGTTTCCATTTCTTTGAAAGTTATAATTCACTCAATTCTTAAGTTTACCATGATGTTTTCAGCATTCTGAGAAAGCTGAAATTGTCGGAGGGAAATTCTCATAGATTAGTTAATTAATGGAAAAAGTTTGGTAGAGCTTCAAGACACGAAAGATTTATTATTTCTGTAATTCTCCGACATTTAAACTTATTTGTTAATTCTACTTTGCCGCTTGCCAATCACGTGGTCGTTATTTACAAACTTGAACTATTGTTTTCCTTGCAGATTTATTTGTCGACGATTAAAGTTGAGAGAATCGTCGGAGATTTCGATTCAAGTTTTATAAGAAGAGTCATGAGTGTGCTTCGTTAACGAACAGATTAGTGAACGTGTGGTCGAAGTTGATTATTGACCAAAAGTGATATTCCTTGGCGGAAATGGGTTGCATTGTCGTCAAAATCTGCGACCCCAGTCTCCCAGATTCGAGTATTAGGGATTTCTGGCATGTTAATGGAGTCATTGTCGACCCTACGACAACCCAAACGGATACCGGTAATACAACGGGTCGAGTTCAGAAGAGGCCAGCGGGTGTATTATACGTGTACAATGGTCGGCTGGTCTACCGAAAGAGGCATTGTAGTTGTACCAACAGCAATGTCAAAGAACTCCAATTCGATATTTGCGATATCCAGCATGTAAATAGCTACAATCAATTCACTTCTAACAGCGTAAGTTCAGATTAGAGTCAAGGCCATAGTCCTTCAAAGATACAGGACAATATTATTTACGGTCTGTAAAAAATTCCAATAATTAACTAGAATAGAGGGTTTTCTAGTGGCTCCAAATGATTGTGTCCAATGTAGCAATAACAATTTAAAGTAACGGATATTTCAGAATGGAAAGACATATTCGCTCAGTGTATTAGACATCGTTGTAGCTGATGGTACAAATTCAATGCACGTCGGCTTCGTCAGTAGTAAAGCAGACGAGGTGAGATTATTTTACAAAAATGATATTTGTAAATTGAGTCTTTCAGATTGGCAGAAGATTAAAGGAAATTTGCATCAAACACAGACAAAAACCAAAAATTTACCAATTCAACTCCGTTGATGTAGATGGAGTAGAGATTGATCTTCCTTGAACACTCCATAAAAATTCTATTTTAATAAAATTATGCAAAAATGCCTGGTTTTTAATAAGGTGAGGATTTGGATTAAGGGGATAAATAAATTTATGGCTCATCTTGAAATTGGTATGTTGGACTAATTGACGGCTTGAATTTACTATTGAAAATCAGCATTACTCGTTCCTCCCCCTCGTTGAGTGAGGATTGAAGTCAACTAAGCGTAAAAATCACATAGCCTTATCAGACCAGCATCATGACAACCACTCATATCGATGGACGAGCGGGCGAGCGATTGACTTCAAACACGATCTTTTGCTTACTCATGCCTGTAAATACGACCTGAAAGTTGTCGAAATTTCTATTTTATCTTTATTTTCCCTTTAATCAGGATGTTTTCCTGGAATCTCTCAAATATCACCGGTCTAAGCTTCAACCAAAGCGTGCTGGCTATAATCCATCGTGTAAAAGCTGCTGCTTCCTCCATATATACACCTGAATTGCTGTAGTACGGCTTTCGAAACCAGCACTTATGGGAGCCGTCGGACCGTGTGAGAAATTCTGGACCAAGCAACAATGGTTTTTGACTTTTGTCTAATGTTTTTGTTTCCCCAAATGCCAAAACTCTTAAATTTTGATGGGTAGTCAATTTGTCAAAAGAGTTGAAGTACTCATACTGTTCCTTGTCGGTTAAGCCTGGCATTGTCTCTCAACTCTGATATTCCGTGTTTCCCACCCTTGGGAGTTGAATGTATTAGCGTTGTTGCGAAAGTGTCCCGATCCATTCACTGCCGACGTTGGAAGACAAAAGGATAAAACACAACATCGGCTCCTCTGTCAGCTCCACCTCGGACGGTCATTATTTGTGTAAAAACATCTATCTATCTCTGTCTGGCTTTCGGCTTTCTTAGAAGAGCTGAAAGGAGAACGCCGTTCCCGGAGGACATATCCTCAGTTACTGGATTTGAGATAATGCGAGAATTTCAGATAGTCTTGGTTCTCCTTACCCGAGTTTTCTACGGACAAATGACACTGAAATTATAATGAAATGGACATTTCAACAATTCAATATGTTGTTCATGGGTATTTTTATTGTACTCTTTCACTTTGCTCTAGGAGATCAGTCGAGAGATTTTGTTTGTTACAAAGGTATTCAGAAGATGTTCTCTTATTTCTCTTAATCCCAGATTTTACAGATTATTCGATAGCTGACAGACCTAAAGATCCCCTTCAAAAAACTTCACAAATATTTGGCCGGAAGTGTGGCTGTCAGGATGGTTGGAAAGATACCTTTTGTGAAAATCTCGGGAAATACTCCAAGATGAAATCACAGCACGCTCCTCAAGTCTGTATCTGTAGGTAGGTGTAGAAACTACTTATATATTTCCTCACGATTATCTCAATCTCAAATTATTGGTTTTAACTTATAATTGGATAACCAGATTTCGAGAGTCAAGTTACACTTATTTGTTTTATTTTAGAAAAATTCATGAGAAAGACAAGAACTGTGACCAATTTATGACAAGGTGTTTCCGAGAAAAAAATAAAGACGATGGGACGTAAGTATTATAAATAGAATGAGAATTATTAATCATAACATTCCAGTTGTAAGTGTTGTTTTAATCAGCCAGATAACCACTGTGATCAAATGGATTGCAAGAATATGAGTCCAGATTTCGGACTGAGCTCTGGGACTTCTTGTATCTGTCACGAACAGAAAAATTATCCCAAATATATCTGCGACAGAGAAGATTCTCGAGGTCTCGAGAAAAGTTACACAACCATGGATATATTTCCTAGCTGGAGAGCAATGGATAACACTGGGGACAAAAAAGGTTCCGAATCAAATGAAAAACAACAGGACCCCATCTTCTACAAGGCTATCTGGGAGCATATTCGGAACAGTAAAATCGTCTTTGTTTTTGCTCTAATCTTACTCATTGGAATTATTGTTGCAATATGTTTTGGCTGCTTTGTGATATGTTCTGAACGGGCAAAAACAAGTAGGACGAATAGGCAGAAGCGGAAAGGCAGGCTAGAAACTGAGAAGAGACTTTTAGAAATTGCGAATCATCAAGATCCAGATCAGTATCTTCCTTAATAATCCCGATGGCGATTACAGAACAAATAGCTCAAACTACCCTAAAATTACTTTTTTGATTTCTGAAAATGCTTTTTTTAAGCTCGTATATATTATTAATAATGTGTGCATAATCATTCTGAATATAATTCAAAATTCCTTCAGTTGCATTTTGAGGCAAATTTATCAACTAAAATGTTAATCATTCGGGATTCCAATTTCCTGATATAAAGTGCATAATAGATTAATACACGCATCGATAACAACGAAGGTCGATCTAAATGTTGGAAACCTTAGCAACGAGAGTTTGATCGACGTAAGACCGATCGATATCTCTTGTACTTCTGATTCTGTTTGCAGCTTGGGCGAGAAGAGCTTCTTTCTTCTCCCTGTGGCATTCTGTTTGGGCTCGGAGATAAACAACTGTCATATGTCTGAACTGCTGATTGCAGGCTAGAAAGACGAAGAAGGGGATCGTCGCATTTACAATAGAAAGAAGGTTATTGGCGTGATTCAGAACGCACATGGTTGTGTTGTGTTTCTCACTTCCGGCGCCCTTTATAGCTGCTGCTCCAAAAGTCAATAAAGCCGGGCCTTCTAGAAGCAAATAAGACAACGTCGTAGCTACCGTCATTCTGATGACACACTTCCTTCTCTGAGAAAATGCTTCTCCAAGTTCCTGTAAGGATTAATTGGATTTATTTCTACTTTTAGGTAATCTTACTTTGAAAGTAAATTGGGTGACGATCAATATTGAACAAATTAACATCGCTAGAGTCGGCAAGACAATCGATACAGTCATCTGAATCCAATAATATACTTTCTCGTAAATGTCATGCATAGGTAGTCCGTTTCTTTGCATTGCATAATGAATACTTGGATACCAACAATCATCCTCGCTAATTTTCTGAATGTTAATAATAGTTTCGATGGTAACAGTGTGAGTTAATAGAAAGGTCATATGGATAGCAGTGCTTACTATAACTGAACCAATCAGCATCATAAATGTCATTCTTCTAGTGCAATATTGACGGAATGAGAACGGCAGTAGGACACAGAGCACCGTCTCAATTGTAACGAGTAACGTCATCCTAAAATTACTCCATAGTATCATTGCAATTTAAAAATAAAACAGACCATGTGGAAATTGTCCCGGAAATATTAGCTACAGTAATCATAAAAGGTCTGGTGTTCCAGTAGAGACTTTCAAAGTCAGGAATTACCTCAAGGCTCCAAGCGTGGATGACTTCGAAGATCCTGCACTGGACGAATACAAGGTTGGCTAGGGCCTTTGCCCTCAGGAAATGAACGGAACTGCTCCCATCGAAGTAAGGCAATCGGTAGATGAGTAAATTGAGGACATTACCGAACAAACAGAGTAATTGTAGAATTGGCAAGGCATATTGAGCAATCGCTCGTTCTACATTACTGCAGCTGCTGTTGAATTCTGGGTTATGTTCAACCATAATAGCTAAAAACAGAAAGAATAAAGATTGAGTCCATTGTCTTTAATGGGAAAGTAAATTAGAATTTCTCACACGAAAAAGTTTCAATGATATTTATAGTGCAGTAAAACTTACAATAATTGTCAGAATAACAGGCCGTGACATTTTGATGGTTTAGGTTCAAAATAGTGTTTATGAGTCTCGAGCAGTCGTCCCAAGACATCTCATACCCGAATTTCTGGATACATTTGTCCATAATTTTGGCTCTTATCCGCTCGTAATTTCCGTTTTCATTATTAAGAGTCATTGCTCAATGATATGGTTTGACCCTAAAGTTTGGATTATTACAATTTCGCATTTCCAAGAAAACGAGACTGCTTTCCGGAACAGGAAGCACTCATATTAAAATATGGACCACGACTTAAAGATAAAAAACAGAATAGAGATAGTCTACTAAAAAGGTCGAAAGAGCAATTAAAAACCTTTCCTGGCTGAGCTTTAATAGGCTTGCATATATTACCCCTTATTGAAAATTATGAATAAAATTAGCTGCGGGCACATCAAAAGAAACTTAGCAGTGAGGGCGGAGGGAATTTTGCAGATTTGCTTTACCTTTCTCTCACCTCAATTAGCAAAAGGTTATATAAAGAACAGAATTGAAACTGCATAAAGATTCAAAGGTCAATATTAAAAATGACCACCTTCGAAAAGTTTCAAAAGTTGAAGGGAGGTCTTGAGCATGCATAATTAGAACATCCAAACTCCCATCTGGGAATTGAGAACTAAGACGAAAAATCAACGTGCAATCAAGCGAGAAACTTTTCATTTCCGCTGGTCAAATCCCCAAGGAGGAAAAGATTGTTCAAATCTTGATCTAATGAAATACTAATTAGACTCTTCAGCCCCAGAAATAGAAAAAGATTATTTCGAGACCAAATGACGCCTGTACAGCCAAAATGGTAATAAGCAAATTTAGCAATTCAGTCGAAATAGAATTACCAAATTAATTTTATAAACACTAAGAACCCCACCTCAACAAGAAACTCATAAATTTATTTAGAGAAGGCGGTATCAGCTGGAAGGTCCCAGGTGTAACTTAAGAGGAATAATGTGATTTGTAATATACTTAGATTTATGGACAAATGACCAAATAATGCAACTTGAGAACTGATAGTCTTTAAGTGGTGAAAGATGTTGCAAAATGATACTATATTTTTTATTCAAATTACATTGAATCCAGTTTGCAGCAGGAAGCAAAGAAACTAGCAATTGACGTGAAGTCCTTGGAGAAACTACTTGTCTGAAGCGCGAGACAATGAACTAGTTTCGATTCAAGTGTTTTGCGCCGTAACCGATTCCTTCTTCGGCACGTGTTTTTGAGGGGCGTAAAAACAAAGAAAAATGCCCATGCCAAGGCTTGAAGTCCCCACTGTAGTATGTCGGGGAAGATAAGTAGAGAAAGACTAATTTACCAAAGTTACTCCAATATGTAAATTAGGCAATTGACAATTTCCCATTTGATTACTGTCATTATAATAAAATTCTAAAATTATTCAAAACCTACATGAATGGTGAAAAGTGAATAGATACAAATCTAGAGCAAAACATAATTTCTTTAGAATCTTGAGCCTCGCTTCACTTTCCGGAGACGTCATGTGTGGTAAGAAGTAACGTAATCACCCAAAACTGGTGGAATTCTAAGATATGCCACCATAAATAAAACAGTTGAAGGAAAGTGGAGGTGAGGGAATGAAGGAACGGAATAGAACCGAAGACAATTTTCCTTAAATTTGGAATATAAAGTAATCAACTCCTTTCTTAATACCAGATAAGCTAAAAAACAAAGTAGGGAAGTATGTAAAATGAAAACACAAAGTTCTATTTATAATACGGAAAGAAAAGCGTTTTGGTAGGTAGTTTGGGCAAACCAGAAAATACAATTTGTTATGTGATTTCGGTTCTTTCAGCAATAACGATTCAAATATCAGTACAAAATTTAAAATCCCATGTATAATCTAGGCGAAAGCATTTATGACAGTATCCTATGCATTGCATTTCAACATTTCTTATACTATGCCATTCTTTGAAAAGACTCAACTTTAAACTTTTTGGAAGACTTAAAATAGGCATGACCATCATTTTAAACTAAGCAGTCCCGAGGACAAATTTAATGCACGGACGTTTTAAAACTAATTTTGGTTCCCTAAAAGCAGCATCCATAAGGATATGAATTTATCTTGGAGTAAATGCATTCAGAACATGGAAGTTAACGTTCAAGGTTGCAAGAAACCTGCCAAAACATTAGTTCTTTAAAAACAATTACTGGAAAAAATAGACCAGCTGTTTGACGTTGATTCTTATAACGAGCTCAATCTCGCTCCAAAACGAAATTGAAAGCTTATTGCTTCTGAGCAATTCCACACTGAAGATTCATTAACGAATGGTGTTTGTCAGAATTGGAGCCTTCTATTGTTTGCGTATTCAGAGTCAGGATTAAAAAAGAAGCGAACCTTTCCCCATCTTTAATTCGTTTATAGACGCCCGAGATATTGGCAAACAAGAGACTATCAAAAACAGACTATCAATAGTCCAATTTTGCAAGCATGAGTAATTAGACTTATCTATCATGGCATGTATCACCCTGAATTAGTAATATGCATTTGACTCTTGGAAACAAGTTGAAATTATTATGGGGTAAAATTCATGTCTGGATAATTTTAAGAAGCCGAAATAACCATTAATCGTTCTTCCCAGAACGTCATGAGTGGAACAATGACCAGTGAATCAACAAAGAATAGTGATTTTGTTCAACGAGGGAGTTTCCGAAATAAAGTTGCCTCAAAGTAAAAATTAATTTTAACAACTCTTGCTAGAAGAGTAATAAGAATTAAGATGGTCTCTTGAAATGAGTTATACATCATGCAGTAATATTGGATATTTACTCCGAACCCATTGTCTATTTTTGTCAAAAGCTCTTCTGAAGCGAGAGGATTGAAGAAATGTGCGAAATTTTGTTGTGTATTGAAGAAAACAAAGGCACACCTTCATCTGATAGTCAAGCTTTGTATCTCCATTTTTGAAGGCTGTTGTTTTCTACGTCACTTTACTAATTTTAATAATGCCTTATAACGAGGTGAATTATTGACGTTGATTACAACTGCCTAGTTGATTTGAAAAGAACCAAAAATGCGGAATACAAGAATTCGGATATATATTCTGGAGTATCTCGTTTCAGGAAAATGCCCGACAAAAATTCAATGCAAATACAAAAAGCTCGTTCAAAGAGCTCTGAAATAACCTGTAACTCATTTCAAAAAGCCATTATAATTTCCGGAATTTCCATTTTTAGGCAAAACACATTATGGAATATGATGCGGGATCGAGATCCAAGAGTACGTTTTAATAGGGCATTTAAAATTACGGCATGATAAGGAAAAACAAACAATGAATTTTGGGTTTATTTTTGAAACGCTTAAGGCGGTTTTCTCAATCATGACAAGACCAAAGTTACATGCAATGTGGATATCAACTAAATCGAATATAAATATTTGTTCAGAAAAAACAAAGTTGGGAAGAACTAAATTCTGTCTACGAAAGCTCTATTAGATGCCTGGCTAATTGGCCTCTGGAAAGAAATGTTAATCGGAGAAAAAATGATGAAGCCATACCGGAAATGAAATATAACCAATGTTTTAGGGTTAATTATCAGTCGGCATTTTAATGACACGTGCATCAAAGCTCTGGAATTAATTACAATCTTTACGCAACAAAGTAAGCATGCTAGAAGACTCTGTTTCGAAATCGAGTCGGTGAATTTACATTTAACTACGTCATTTAATCTAATAAACAGGATAAAAGCAGCTCAATAATTATAAATCTCAAGGCGATTTACAGTAAGTGTAGGAAAGAGCAATATAGAACCATAGAACTATATTAGAATTCTTATTAAAGGCTAAGGAATGCTTAGTCCCATGGTTCACATCTCATCAACTTAGTTATTTGGAATCGTACTTATCTCTAGTAGGAAAAACGAAACCTAAGGAAAAGATTGGATTAATCTCTCTTAGTGATAATCTTGATTTACACAACTTAAATGTCAAATAGCATCATAGACAGTTATTACATCAAATTAAATTGATTATAACAGGTTTTACCAAATATTTTTTCGTGGAATGGAAAGCTAACTCCTCCTATAAAACTCTTCATGACTACCATGACCGAGAAATACAGTTTCAAATTATGGGAATGTAATTGAAATTAATTTCCTCGTTTAACATCTCTGTGGAAAACATGATTATTATAAGATACAGTTGTTGTGGAAATATACTTCGTCGATTACTCTTGGAGGAAAGTATGGACCATATTAAAGGTCGTAATACATCCTATAAAAACGGTAAAAATTAATTAAAAATGAAAGGAACACAGTAGATTGAAAAGATTTCGTGAAGTCTGTGAAATTAGAAATTGAAAGTATTCGAAGAAGCCATGTGTACTGAAAATAGTGAACGTCTTTTAATGGCATCCTAATCTACATATACTTTGTCGTTGAATTCCTTGTTTACTTTATTTACTTTCTTTCTTCTTACATCCATTTCACATGTCTTCAGAATTTCTTTAATGTCATTTTTTCTTTTTTGAAGATCATTCGGGATAATAAACAGGAAAATCAACCTTATTAACAGTAAATTGCTTTTTGTGAAATTAAATACATCACATCTAAATTCTATAATGAAACTCGCATCATTCATAAGACTGAATTCTCTATTTTTAGCTTAAGATCAATCTTTGTAGCATCGGATTCAGTGTTAACAAATGTTATGTCAATAAATGCTATCAAAATGATTCATTTATCTGTTACGAAGATGTATCCATAAGAAATATATGTTGATATAAGTTGTAAACTTAACAGGTGTTTTAGTTCTTTTTACACAACACTACTCGATGATCTTTCCCGAATAATTTATTAATCACATTTGTCATTATTCGGGATCTTATGATGTAAATTCACCAAAAGATTAACTGTAAATTCGAAATTTTTGACATCATAATTGAGCTTCTCAAGGATTCTAGAGGGACTCTGTCATAATTTATAGATAGTCCCAGAACTTAATAGTATAAATTAAGATTTTCATTTTTTAAAGCTTTTTTATGGATTCTTGAAGCTGATTTTTAGCTAGATAAGTATTTCAATTATGCAATTTGAGAAGCCACTACGAATTTCAAAAGGCTTCAGCTGAAGAAATAAACAGAATTTTATATATCAATTGATTTTTTTTTATAAGAAACATTTTCGAAGACAATTTTTCTTAAATTCTGAATCAGAAGAGGTCAAGTTGGATAAGTTAAACTCTTTGTTGATTTCAGTTTGTTTTCCAAAAAAATAAAGTATTTTGATAAAAAAATGGATGAAAGTTGATCACTGACTAGAAGGTAAAATGTTGATGAGTACATGGATGGAATTGTTGATGAACCTATGATAAGGAAAACAAGTAATAAAAATGAATGGAAAACAAAAAATACTTCAAAGATCATAATTTGTATCTGATCGGTAACGAAGTGATTAGTGTCAGTACTGATGTCATCGATGGTTGTTGTCATGCTCGAAAATATTTTTCTTGTTCTTGTTTGTGAAATCAATCTCTTATGAGTTAAGTTGTTAGAAATTTCCAGAAGCCGATGTAAACAAAGCGTATATAGAGCTTATCGGCCTCATTAACAATTCTATCAACAACTTCATTAATGAATTCGTCAGAATTTTACTTTCCAGTCGGTGATCAACTTTCATTTGCTTTTTCACAAGCAACTCCTTTTCGCATTTGAAAAATTAATCGAAATTAACAAAAAATTAAACGGACCTCTCCCAGATCCAGAATCTGAGAAAATTGAGGTCTTCAAAAGTTAAAAAACATCTTTCTCATATGAAAGATTAGTTTAGATATAGAATTGTGTTTTTTTCTTCAATTGAAGCCTTTTGGAATTCGTAGTGGCTTCTTAAATTTTAGCATTGAAACAATCATTTAGTCAAAGATCAACTTTAAAGATTTATGAAAGATGGATAAAAATTAATTAAAGTACCCGAGAAATTCGAAACTCATAGCAACGAATGAATATTTTCAAGACCTCCTGTATTTTCGAGAAATTAACCCTAATCTATCAAATGCTCAACAGATTGAAATTCTTCTGAATGTTATTTGTAATCTGATTCATGAGTCTAAGTCGAGAATTTGTCCTCTTGATGTTGTTGAAGAGCTTGCTAGTTATTCAAAAACTTCGTTTCTGATAACATTTAGAAGGATGGTGCACTCAAAGTTCACACCAAAGAATTCCATACTCACGTTTACTTCTAAGACTTAATTAATGGAGTACTCTTCCAGACCATATATATCTCACAGTAAACATTCCCCAATGACGATAGAAAACAAGGAAAAGAGTCTAATCACGACCTCTCTTAAGATACACGTAATTCGGCTGCAATGTCCACCTGCAAATAAAACAAGTCAACTTATCATAATTGTCAGGTGTTTCGTGGCAAGAGTTCATCCCGTGCTACGTGACAATTGCTGTTGTTGATGATATGGGACAAAAGCAAATGAAAACATTCAAAATAATCGGGAATGAAATGTCCGAGGTTTGGAGTATCAATTAGCTGGTTGTGCACTATTTACAAAACCGTACTATAAGTTTTTGTACTTAGATTATTAGCGACAAGAAGCTCTTGATAATGAGCCTGTATTTCATAAATCAGGACTTTGTTTGTATTGTTCCCAAACGTTATGAACCTATAAGTGAGATTAACCCTTTCCCTCCACTAGTTACTGTTTAATTTACGATCAGGTGTTTTAATAATCAATTTTTAGTTCTTTATTATATTCACCCAGCAATTTAACAAGATTCTAACAGAGCGGTCAAACATAAGGTTCAGATTGAGCTCAACAATCGCTTTCTTCTTTCTTTGACGACATCAGCAATTAACTCTGAATTGATAGAGGAAGAAGTCTGGGTCTGGTGTAATAATGGTAGAATTGACCTTTTGTTGTTGATTGTATTCTTGATCATCTGCAAACTATTTATTGCAAAAATAATGGATTAATTCTTGAGCATTAAACCACTTGACTAATCGATTTTGTTTATCTTGATCATATCAATATTTCTGTTCCTTCCATTTGATACAGTTGAACTTTGATTGTCTTGTTTTATCAAAATCATTTTAATTGACATTAACTAAGTTCACTAATCATTCCACTCGTTTATCTTCCGAGTAGGATCTCGAGTTCTTTTGGTTGTTGGCTGTTCTTTGCTCTTGCGACCTTCTTTTATTGCCCAAGTTATTTACGTTTTTGCTCGTTCGATTCATGCCCGGCCCAAACACGATTCCTTTTTTCTTTTAGTGCCCAATAATTCTTCGTGATTTTTCTTTCAAGATGAATTAATTTGAAAATTTGCTTCCCTTTCATGACGTGATCTGTTTTCATATATCAAAAATATCATCTTCAGTTCCGATCAACAATGTCACAGAACTACGGAATCGAGACCGACACTATTACCCTCCAGCGTTTCGTCCTTGCTGAGCAACGCAAATTCCCCGATGCTACTGGTGATTTGACCAACTTGCTGGTTTCTCTATGTACGGCTTTCAAGGCAATCTCTTCTGCTGTCCGCAAGGCTGGATTGGCTCAACTATACGGAATCGCTGGTCAGACGAATATTCAAGGAGAAGAAGTTAAGAAATTGGACGTCCTCAGCAATGAACTCATGATCAACATGCTCTCATCTTCGTACAACACATGTGCTCTCATTTCTGAAGAGAACGATAACGTGATTGAAGTAGAAGATGCTCGGAAAGGAAAGTATATCGTTACTTTCGATCCTCTCGATGGGTCTTCCAATATTGACTGCCTTGTTTCCATCGGAACTATCTTCGGGATATATAAGAAGGTGAATCCAGATAATGTTGTTGATGATAAAGATATTCTCCAACCCGGAAGAAAGATGATTGCTGCTGGATATTGCCTTTATGGATCTGCTTGTATGGTTGTTCTTTCCACGGGTCACGGTGTAAACGGTTTCCAACTTGATCCAGTAGGTGCTTCTCACTGTTTTCATATATCAGTTTTGTTTTTCAGAGTATTGGAGAGTTCATTCTTACCAACAGAAATATGCAGTGCCCAAAGAAGGGGAAGATTTACAGTGTTAATGAAGGATATGCGAAGAAGTGGTCCAAGGGAGTTAGTGAATACGTCAGGACTCGTAAATTCCCGGAGAATGGAAAGTCAGCGATGGCGCAACGTTACGTTGGATCCATGGTTGCCGACGTTCATCGTACTTTGTTGAATGGAGGTATCTTCATGTACCCTGGAACCTCTGATGCTCCCAACGGAAAACTCCGACTTCTCTACGAGTGTAATCCAATGGCTTTCATCATGGAGCAGTCTGGAGGACTCGCATCTACTGGAACCGGCCCCATTCTAGATATCGAACCAACCAAGATCCACCAACGATGCCCAGTATTCTTGGGGTCCAAGGAAGATGTTGAAGAGCTTCTTTCTTTTATTCAGAACCACGACAATTAGTGAATAAGCTGTACGAATAGATTGCTTAGTTTCGAGACTTGTTAATTACTATAAAATTTATTTTACTAGGTAGACTATGGCAAAGAAGAAAGTATCCGTGATTTATACTCATACACGATTACAAAGCTTTCACGGATTGTTCGAGCAAGTCCAGAGTAATCTTCAGATGCTTCTCTCCGAAGATGAGAGCAGGTCTAAACCTGACTGTGTTATCTCCACATCCTCCGATCTGAAGTCCTTTCTGGAGGGCAACATCGACGAGTTTGTCCCGGGTCTGGGGATCACTAGTGTCAAAGGCAGTCAAAGTACCCATACCTCTGACATTGAAGATCAGACGAGGATAGTTGGATTCGAGACGGTTCAGTCCTTTCCTGAGTTCTTCTCCAATTTCCTTGGTTTTCTCGACAAGTTGATCTCTCTTAATGACTTCGACAGCCTTCTCGAGGAGGACCAGTTTGGTTGGTTCTCCCATCCAAGTGTTGTAAATACGATAGGGCTGGAAAAATAGGTTATCAATGGAAGATAATTGATCTTACCTCTTTGATGGTATAATCGGAGATATAATAATATCCACCGATAAGAGCCTTCTTGGAGAAAGTGACAATGTCCGGGGGATTAGGGAGGTTCCATTGTTCATGGGCCCAGAAAGTACCACTGGCTCCACCTCCGGTTTGAACTTCATCGACGATGAAGGTGATTCCATTATCCTTTGTAATTTTCTGAAGTTCCGCAAAGAATTGGGGTGAAGCGTGGAAGTCTCCTCCTTCACTCTGGATCGGCTCAACGATAATGGCAGCAACATCTCTATTTTCCTTCTTCCTAGCAGCGATCAAACTTCTCACCTGCTTAAGGCACTGTTCGTCTTGTTGTCTGTTGTATTCCTCGTGTTTCTCAAGTGGGTATTTGTAGCGGGGGAAATTGGCAATAGGCCAGTCAAAGGCGGGAATATCGACTTTGTGAACTGGTTTCGATCTCGTGACACTGAGCATAGTGAGAGACCGACCGTGAAAAGCACCTTGGAATCCAAGAACAGAGAGATGAGGGGTTCCAGGGAGCTGTTGGTTCATGCAGGAGGATAAATCAGCTGAAGTCGGGGGTTTCCCTCCTCGTTTCTTCGTCTGGTAAATAATAAAGGCGGTCTTGAGAGCGTTTTCATTAGCTGAAGTTCCATCCATCATAGTTTGGACATGAGTCAAACCCTTGGGAGCCACAGAAATCAGGGCATTCTTTACAAGATCGGCAAAGTCAGTTCTTGGGAATGACCCGAGAGCAGGACGTGAAATCGCTGCTGTCTGAAAATAAGCTTTAATGTGTAAGTTAATCAAGCAACAACGAACTCACCACAAGCCTAGGGTCCTTGCAAGCTTGAACCAATTCAGGATGATTATAGCCCAGTGGGATTGAGGAGATTTGCATAAAAGTGTCTAGAATTTGGTTCCCATCGGCGTCAACCAAGTAGTTCCCAAATGACTTTTCGTAATCCACAAAGAACTTGACGGAGGGATTTTGCTAAAGGGCAGTATGAAAACAAACTTCAACAATAGAATAATTACATGAACTTTGGCCATTTCTTGCTTCAATTGCTCAGACCTGGGTCCGGGAACGCTAGTTTTCATAGAAGGCTTGGAAGGTTCACTTGTGGCGATTCCACTGAGGCATCTGATGCCCTGGACAGTGGATTTCGTAAGGAGACCCGCTGGTAAGTTGACTGAGCGTCGCATATCCTCTATAATGGATTTAAACTTTAGGAAAGAATAAAGAGGACATGGCAAAAACACGGCACAAGATTGACAAAGGCTTTTCACTTGTCTTTTTTGGGCAATGCTGAGAGAATTTCCACGTATCAGCGTTTTAGAACAAGTGTTTACAGCCAGAGCAAACTAAATCGGAAAAACATGCAGGGAAACGAAACTAAACCCAGAGCTGTTCTCTTAGGGCAAAGGCGGGCAAAGGAAACGCAACACGACAAAGCAATAAAGATGAACAACTGCACGGTTAATTGTCTAATGACCGCCTGATCGATCTTACAACATCGAGAGACTCTGAAGTGAGAAAGTGATCGACCAAAAACCATTGCCTTTAGTTTAAAGTTCCCGGAAGATAGAGATATATAAAATTCTTAAATTATCTTCTGGTTATTTCGAATCAAACATCTGGAAATGTTACAAACAAATTATTCAATAACAATCCATCTTCCGAACAGAACAGTGTCCTACCAATTATCCACATAGTGGGCCAACAGGTCAAGTTGAAAACCAACATCATCCAGAGGATGGAGAGGGAACTTCTGAAAAACAATAACAATCAATGTACTTCTGAGTTCCGAGAATTTACCACTTTTCTTTTCTCTGGTTTTACCAGAACTTGCTTTCGTCGAATATTTGGTACCTCAATCTTTGTAGGGGGTTTATCATCTAACAGACCAGCCAACATATCGATCTTATGTGGGGTTGTGATAGGAGCCATGAACTTTTGCTTATTAATGGGTAAGGAACGATTAATTGGCAACGATGTAGCTTTAACAGAACTAATCTTCTTGGAAGTCGTCTTCAACTCTTTCCTGACGGTCTTGGATATTGGAGCAGAGGTACTCTCTTTCTTGTGAGTTAGTTTCAAATTTCTGCTAACTGCTTGATGAACTTCCTTCTTAGACTCATTTCCACCATCAAGGATCTCACCTTCTTCGACCTAAAATCACAGAATTTTATATAAAAACAAAAGTTCATTGACTTACTTCATATTCTTTGCTGATATTTGGCATCTTCCTCGATGAAATACAGGAAAACCAAAAAACACGATATAAAATTATCTATAAAAATACATAATTCAACAAAAAAACGAATAGAACACGGCATCGATAATTTTAAACCAAATTGAGACGCGCGTTTAAAAGTACAGTTGCGTTGTTGAGCGATTCAGTTCTCGCCACGAAAACATGAACTAGTATGTAACATATTTTCCAATGATACTTTATGTTATTTACATTCTTATAATTTCTGCTTATTTTTAGATTCCGGATACGTTAGGATGGTTCGTAAGTTGGTTAGTACTATAAATACTGCATTTCCAATTTCAAATGTTATACGGAAAGCATCCGTAATCGTTGATGGCACTGAGGGAAATTAAAAATTATTCTTATAGTATCTGATGGAATGAATTTACTTAAGTAGTTCTCTATTGAACCTTTAACAATGACTAGTTTCTCAAGTTTTACAATGAAGTAGGCTTCAGAGCGATTTTTACTCAAAGGTTCCCTGTCATAGATGAATATGAGATTTTTATCTTAATAATTTAGATATATGAATCTTTTCGTTTGCGGAAGATTCTTCCGTTGTATCATCTTTATCTTTTCACATTGTATGAGACTAAATTCAGATTCCAAATGATGATGGAGATGATTACTTCTCTGGAAATTGAAGTATGGATTTAGGATGAGATTGTCAATACAGATGATTGTTAACGTATTTGATTTTAGGAAGACTTGCTTGGAATCTATCTTTCTTAGGCTACCTACTTCATACAATCCTGACGTTTGGCTGATTAAATTGAGAGTTGATTTAACAGAGTACTTATTATTATTTGCTACTCAACTTCCGAGAAGCAATGCAAATATTATATTATTTTCAGCGACTGCTCTCATAATGGATATTCATAAATCTCCTCCCTTACCATTTTTGACTCGTTATTGACTTCCATGTCAGATTAGCGTTGGATATCTCATGTGCTTCCAAAATTTGAGATGCAATAGATCCTCGAATCCATTTTTAAGGTTCTCAATAATTTCTCGAAATCTCGATTTCAAAATGATAATTGATTTAAGTTGTAAGACTACAAAGGTTATTATTATCGACTACACAGAAACAAGGATCTCAGAGAGCGAATTCAATACGAGCCTTCAATTTAGACAATGTTTATTGTAGTCGAAGCACAGATGAGGAATGAATTCACATTTAATGGATTTCCTCAGGATATTATGCTTATTTTCTCCCGAATCTTTGTCATTTGAATATCGTTGTACTTTTACAACAATGATTTTTCATTCTCACTCACTGGAATCGAGGACTCGTGCGTTACTAACTAAATATGGCTGACGTGGGTCTTTAGGGTTTCTGGTTTCTTACTTCTCATCCGTTTCAGTCATCACAATCTGTCTTAGACAATTGCAGGGACGCGTCAGAGGAATCAGTGAGTTAATTTGATCGGTCCTTAATCATCAGCAGCAGTTGCAGTCAGCTGATTACGACAGCACGTCAAGTACTTCTTCGACACGGGTATCAGAATCCTCCTACTACTCTACCAGTTCTGGACATTCCGGGGAATCCCATCATCCCCATGCACCCGAACTGCATTGTGAACACGGAACACGGTATCAGTCTCTCCTGAAGGATGACAAGTGGATGGTTGAAGTTACTGTGGAGACTGTCAAGGTGCATCGGAAGAGCAGTCCCTCATCCCAGGCTGATCGTTCTGCAAAAGCAACCCAGACTTCTCCCGCTGCTCGTAGGACTCCCAGACGATCGAATCCAACTTCCTGCAATTCCGTTCTCGCTCAAAGTCGGGACAAAAGGACTCAGGTTGCTTCTGTCACTTTATATCCAGTTCTACTGCAAGCTTTCAGAATCTGGAGGGCTATGAGACTGACTTCTCGTCGTTGAGTGATGACCAAACTAATGTCGATCGCAATTCCCACACTCCTGAACACAAAGAAAGACACAACAAACTGGATCATGTCCGCATTAGGAGTGGTACGACGAATGAGGACTCCCGTGCTCAGGAGAATACTGGAGGAGGAGAGCAGTTTAACACTGCAAGAAATGGTCAAAAGATCAGGAAGACTGATACTTCCATTCCGAAGACCAGTGAGGTAGCACCGATTGGTGTCGTCGCTTTCCCCACTCCAGTTAGTAACGATAATACTTTTGTTCACAATACAAGAGATCCCCAACCAGAAACAAGTCCTGATGCTGCTGGTCATCTCAAAGGACTTTCAGTCTCCGACACCGAAATTCCACCAAGTGTTTTTAACTCTCCTCATAATGAGACATTTCCCAAAGTCTCTAAACTCCCTGATGATGGCCGACCTCTGAGAAATGGGAAATCTTCCGATAGAGAATCACCTCCCAGAGTTTTGAACTTTGACTCGGACCACGATATCCGCACCTCTACTCCAATGAAGAAGAACGGGACTCATATTGAGGAGTTGAAACGTAGGGTCAACTGCTCCCCGACTCATCCTCGTCGAACCCAATCAGACACGGTCCTCTACCGATGCAGACCGAAGGTGGAAGTCAACAATGGACTCTGCGAGTCCACCGTCACTCAACCTTTGACGACTCAGAACGATGTTGCACAACCTCCGATTGGGTCTTCTGGTGTTTGTAATCCCCCTGAGATCGGCTCAAGTAATGTCTTTGAATTTGAGGACAGATCGACATTTACCTCTGGAGAGCTGCAATGTGCTATTGATGTCTCGCGTAAGTTCTACTTTGCTGCTCAAAAGTAAGCTGGTTGTTTCAGAACCTGGACTCGGACATGGAAAGTCGTCTGTTAAGACACACGATCATCATAGTGAGATTCGTTTTGATTTTATTGTCAATGGAGTCCCCGCGAGTTTGAATCTAAACTTGATGACCCGGGTCGACTCCCCAACTCTGGAGCTGGATCCGACGGAACTAGATGTGAATGGCGAGAAAATCTGGAGACACAGTGCGAGAATTGCTGCGATCAGAAGGAAAAGAGCCCTTAGGCCATAACTGATCATGTCTTTACTTTACTTTTATCCTTATATTGTACAAAATCAGAATACCCGTACAACTACAAATTATAATTGTTTGGTCCTTTGACTCGAATACCGTTCCCTTTGTTGACGTGCGTAGATGGTAACTCGGTTTGAAATAGGGCGCAGGAGCTCAATTCCAAAGTTCGACTTCTCGCTTCTTCTGCTATGTCATTCGTTCACCTTGTTCGTGGTCTTCCGATCGACTTCTTCATCTTTGGAATCCATAGTGTGGTCAGCTTCGCCCAATTGGGTTCTGTCTGACTTACCAGCGTTATTGCGAATTTTCATTTTCGCTTAAGAGCACTGATTGCCCAATCAGAGAAACATGTTCTCCTTTTAATAGTTTTCGAACTGATCTCATCTGACAGGCGGATTCCCAGTATAGCTCTTTCTAGTCTTCTTTGGCTTCTGATGAGCTTCAGTCCGGCTGTTTTCATTAGTGTTCAAGTTTTGCAGCTGTAAAGTACTGCTGGCTTGATGCATTGTTCAATTAGTTGCATCTCTATTCCTTTGGCTTTGAGGAAGTGCCTGTACTTGAAGTACAGTTTCCGTCCGGAGGTTATTCTCCTTACTACTTCCAGCTCATGATTTCTAGGCCAGGTAATTGCTTGTCCAAGATATGTGAACTGCGATACCTTCTCTACGATTGAGCCTTGTGTTATGAGCGCTTCCTCTCCGTTGGGGATAGATCGCCTCTGGCACATCCACTTTGTCTTCGCAAAGTTAACTTCTAGACCGACTTGTTTCGTTGCTTCCACGAGGTTGTTCAGCATTGACTTCATTGTCTCGAGGTTGTGAGCCAAGAGAACTATGTCGTCTGCATAGGCAAGATAGCTAAGAATTCTTCCTCCAACATCTATGCCCCGAGTGTTCCAGTTGATGGATTTCATGGCATGTTGGAGGGTCAAAATGAAAAGCAAGGGAGGAAAGGAGTCTCCTTGTCTTACACCCTTTTGTGCTCTAAACTCCGTTTTTCTGTTGCCGACTTCTACTTCAGATCTTCCGTGATAGTATAACAGCTGGATGACTTCAATTATCGGTTCATCACAACCTATCTCACGGAGCGCACTCCAGATGGAGTCGAAGCTGATACTGTCGAAGGCTTTCTTGAAATCAATAAATACTGCGTAGAGATTCATGTTGAATTCATAGCACTTCTCGGCCACTTCGTTTAGCGCGTATATCTGAGTTGTTGTTGAGAAGTTGTTGCGGAAACCTGCCTGTTCTGCTGGTAAGGCGTGCACTTGCAGTAACCGGATTTTGGACTGCCCGAGCTTTATATCCAGCTCGATTATCGTATCAGAATGATAATAGCACTCAATCCGAGGGGTCATTCATGTCGGAACATAGAAGCCAACTCCTCTATTCGTTGCGCCATCTGCTGTGATATAAAGTGTACCCACTTTGAAGGGCCGTTTGACCTTTGCCCAGGCTCTTCAATGCTGATAGGCCTATGATTTCAAATCTGGCTTGTTTGGCGCAGTATTCAAAATCGGCTAGTCGATCATCGCTGAGAAGCGAATGCGCGTTATACGTGCATACTTTTACGTAGTTTTTCCTCTTCCTAATTCGTTCTATAGAATCGCTACATCCTACTCTCGCGACAGATTCTGTAGAACGGTGTTCCAGAGCTTCCCCCACTAATTGATGACGTGTAGGTTGTGTTTTTATTGAGAGCATGTTAAAACACGATCCCTCACTAGAACGCAGGAAGTGAGAACTAACTGATCATGTTTCGACTGGTATTTAAGTGGAGGTCACAAATTAGGAATATGTGACACTGAGGTAGCTGGAAGTCGCCGTGAATAAACTTCAGAGGTCACTCTGCTCTGTCCGAGGAGCTTTCTGTAGTCCTTAATGGGTCTACAAAGGATGTAGGAGAGGAGGAGTTTGCGGTAAGGTGTGATGAAGAAGAGGACGGATACAGAGTTACCGGTAGGGATCCAGGAGAGCCCGATGCTCGCACAGCTTGTTGGAACTGCAATGCTCAGAGATTCAATGTAGAGAGCGACCACTAGGATCGAGAGAGGCAAGACAGCTGTAAAGATAGGAATAACAGCCTGGGCCGTAAGGATTCTGTTGAGCTGCTGCTGAGTGTCCCTCACGTAGTACTTTTGCAGCGTTATGTACCGTCTCATATGTCTGTAGACCTTGAGGTTACACCAGATGATTACTGCGTAGGACCCGAAGGTGATCACCGTCAGCCAGATGACGTGGGCGTAGAGCACAAATGAGTTCTGGAATAGGCATTGAATTAGATTACTCAAGACACTCTACCGTCTTCATCATCCCAGTAGTCCTCACTTTGCCATCATCATCAGCTAGGAATCTCAAGCTCTCGGCCATCAGGAGGTCCTCTTCGCTTGCAAAGAAGTAGGTGGAGAAGATTATCATGCAGAAAATCACCGTAGAAACTGCAGCAACACTGAGATACTTAAGTTGGTCGAATAAGGTGAATGGCTGATTCAGACAGAAAACCTTGTATCTGAATACCGTAGCTACGGGAACGCTAGTTATGCTGAAGATGAGAGCGAAAGTCCAGAATTGGTAGAGGATCTGTCCAATGAACGGAGTCGTCTTCCTGAAGAAACCGTTCATCAGGAAGAATTCGACTCCTTTATCCACCAAGATTATCTGCAATCTTGTTTTACCTCAAAAGCAAAACTTAGCTTACAGGTTTGACGATAAACGTAGCAATTGTCAAGTAAATGTCGACAGCACAAGCTTGCAGCAGGATTCTGCTGTATTTTTTCATTGCGTCGATTCTGACATTCAGAATCAACCAAACCAGAAGGCCATTAACAAAAAGACCAACAGCAGTGGCCACTTCGTCGTTGATTCTGTTGATCTCTCTCAGATTCATTGTTTAGCAACTACACTATGCTATTCTGAAAATCAGAAATAAACGTTATTAAAGGTCCTTTTGGCATGGATTCACAGTGCATTCTGAAAAATCTCAAAACGCCCAGTTTCATATAGTTTTAAAAGTTTACATTGGATTCAAGAATGTTCTAAAGATTTCTATTGGATTCGAAAAGACATCAGAAAATTCCGTAAAATTCTCAAGGATGTTAGGATTTGTTGTTGAATTCTAGAAGACTTGATTTTTTAAAGTTTAAATCATATCACGTTAAATCTGATAAAGGAATAACGTTTTTTAAATTACAGTTTATATTTGGATTTTAAAGAATTAATTTTGGTTAAATTGGAGAATGAAAAAACAGTCTACGAACGATTATTTTTAGTTTTATCAAGTAAATTTTCCATAGAATTTTGACATATATTGAAAATATATGCTGGTCACAAATCAGTAACAGAATAACACTCTAAGAACAATTATATAACAAATATTAACCTGGAAATTCTCACAGACTTTATTTTGTGTTTTCTCATGGTTGCCAGTATGAAGATTTTTGAAGTAAAAAGCATTCTTAGACTGCTTAACAAATAAATGATGACAAAAACTATTTTGTGACAAAAAACTTTATTTTTTCTCAAGATAGTTTATGAAATAATTATATATTCCGTCACAATCTAGTTTTGACTTTTTCTTTTGAAATTAAAAGCTTGATCCGGTGACAGATCCAACAAATCTTTTTAGCTTCAATTTTATTTGATAACAAATCAGTTTGACTGATTATTATTTTATTTTCAAGTGGAGTACTGTAGAAAAGTTTAATTACCATTATCTCTAATTTCGATTATGCATTGTAAAACTGCAAAAGTTACTTAAGTAAATTGTCACTAAAAGTTTACTAATTGGCTCGATTGTTAATTTGTGTTAAACAGTTAATTAGTAAGCAAAGGAGACATTCATTCACAAGATATTTATTTCTACGAAACACCATGTAAGGAACTGAAATTTTTTCTCAATACCTACGAGAAAGTCAACAAGATGATAGAGCCTAAAGGATAAATCTAAACGAGATCGCCAATCCCTGTTCATATTTAAGGTTCTGAGTGAGTAGTTAAATCAAAACCAATTGGGAATGAATAAGAAGTGTTTTAATTGGCCACTGATATAAATCATAGTACAGAGTAGAACTCAACGATATTTGAATCGAACAATCAATTTCAGTATTCTAGAACTCCAAAATAGTGAATAACTTCTTTTCTTTGATTCTGTCATTTCACAAAATCTTGTAGTAAATCTAAAGGATCCCCTAATTTTAATCTTATTTTATTGGTTATTACTTCTCTGTTCAAGTAAAGTATTGTGATAGACTGTAATTTTGTATCTTATTTTTCATGAAGAAAATGAAATGTTAAAGAATTGCAAAACACTACATTTAAACTAGTTATTCCTTAATTACAAACGAAACTATTTGACCTCAGCAGAAGACAGATGAGTAAGGAAAGACTCCTTTTTGAATCAGTAATTAAGGAATTCCACTAAGAATAACTAAAAATTCCGGATACTTCTCAATTACTTATTGAGGTAAAAATATTACATACAAAGGAAATAAGAGTTACAGTAAAGAATTGGATGATTAAAGGTAGTTCAATTGAATTTTAAATTTTTTCTTTATTAGTCAGGGAAGATAGTAGATCAGTAAGCGAAGGAGAAAGGATATGGAACATTGAACGTGAACTGATAATTTTAATTCCAAATTTATAGAAGAATTGTGACTTTCATATTCCTAGCTAAATATTTTTGCTAACAGACTACCCCATCAAAGGTTTTACGCACTCGGTAACTTTGGTAAATGATTTGAATTGAATGATGTTTTTATTTACTGAGACTAAGTTGAAGACCAGTCCGATACTTAGAAAGATGAAAAATCATGAGTAAAAACTTTTGTAATTTCCGATGGGATTTTTTCCCACTCATTTCATTTTTTTAAAATACCAACTTTAAAAATTAAATGAATGAATTTCCTAACTAAGCATAAACAACGATATAATTGCTTGCAAGCAATAAATGTTACAAATTGATCAAGTTGAAGAATTGCTATTAACGTAGAGTAGGACCCCAGATTTTGATGTAATTTATACCTTCCTTCAGATCCTGATCAACGACGTATTTATCTCACAAACCTCATGTTATAGTAAATATTTTGTCAATAATAACAAAAGGTTTTAACCACAAAATCTTCCGGAATATACAGAAATTTCTACTCGTACATGGGACTGTATTAGGTCACATAGTCATCGGGAATTTCGTGGTGGGGATTTATTTCTTGTTTTGTGAACATTTTTAACTATAAATTTATAATTTGAATTCACCGAATTTCTTTCGAAATCGGCTTTCCGAGGAAAGATTCTTTTAAATATACAAGATCTTCATTCAAAAAATAGTCATACAAAAGACACTAAGTTAATTAGAAATTTCCCATTATCAAACAGTTCAAAGCTAAATATTAGAACCATCTCTGGAAAAAATTGATTATCAACCATTTTGAATCTAAGTTGTTGTAGTCAATGAGTAATTTGTTTTTAGTTTTCATATTGTATTCAGTTTTTTAGTAACTTCCCAGTTAAATTGAGAGATTTCACTTCAAATACTAGTCTAAAGTTCAAATTCTCTTAATCAACATCTTCGACTAATTGACAGGCTCCACAGGAGATTAAGTGCAGATGTCTAAGTCTCGAAACTTGAGACAAGACAGATTCCCCAATCCACCCTTAAATGAAGAATCTTAATTATGCTTTGCTCTCCAGAACTCAGATTCTTAAGACTCCCTTTCATCAAATCGGATGCCTTTCTGGCAGAGCCGTTGACTAAATTCTCTACTATCGAAATCTTTCACCACATGCCAATGCTCTAGTAGAACAGATTTATCACGAAATGAAACAAAAAATTTCCAAACAAAAACGCCTCATTTCTGTCCCTTTACTATTTTATATTTCTCAATCCACATTTGCTTATCAAAGTTAAAAAGTGCAAATAGTATATTTGCCTCAGGAATATAGGGATTTTGTAACATTTTCTCTGAAGATTCAGGTAATTGCACACAACCAATATATCATTTTATTAAATTATTCTGAATTGTAAAATTTTTGATTTCAGTGAATCCTACCTTTGAAGGCAGGGACAATTTTAAGTACCCAACATCAATTTGACTCTTTTATCATTTAATTAAGGCTATTGGATGGCACAATAAAGAACATCTACTAGGTACAATCTTCCTGAGAATATCATTCCAATGAGTTTCCCATGCCCTACTTTGTGTAGTAATCAATTTAACCTAACTCCAAATAATGAATTTCAAAACCCGTTTTCAGGCAATCACCGAAGAAGAAAGTCCCTTGGTTAACAAAATTAGCTCACATCCTAATCAAGATCGTAACCCGTGGAGGGACGTGGGTCGGAGCCAGCAAATGGAGTAGCAGAATTGACATAACGATGTCCCAGAGTAACGGACATTACATCATCTTCACAAGGAATGCTTTTATTACTTTTTCTGTAAGACGAAATCTGGCAAGCCAAGTCATCTTCCGTGATCCGGACAACTTTCTGATCAACGCTGGAAATTGCTGGTCAATCTCGATTTAAAAAATGAAATCTTACTTTGAATCCCTGCTGAAAACAATGCTGAGCTTGCGAAGAGCAGCCAGACGACACACTTCCTTTAAATCCGCCCCGCTGAATCCCTTGGTCATTTCAGCAAGTGCGTTGTAATCAATTGTGCCCTCCGTTTGGTCAGCAAGTGTGTTCTTCAGAATCACTCTACGAGCATCTTTGTTTGGACGAGGGACGTGAAACTTGACAGGCATTCTACGGAGAATTGCAGGATCAACATGATCAGGAGTGTTGGTAGCTCCGATGATAATGATCTGCTGGTCAGAAGTACTGAATCCATCCCACAGAGACATAAACTGAGATTTCATCATTGCAGTCGTCTCGTTGTCAATAATTTGCCGTTCACGCAGAAAACTATCAATCTCATCAATGAAGATGACAGTCGGCTGGATCTTACGAGCCTACAAACCCGGAGTTGAACAGATTCAAGTATGAAAAACATACCAAGCTGAATAAAGCCGAGACCAGTTTTTGAGATTCACCGTACCATTTGTCAGTCAAGGTGGCAATGTTCAGTTCGATAAATCTGGCATGAACATTACAGGCAAGAGCACGAGCAATCATAGTCTTTCCATTGCCGGGGGTACCATATAACAAGATTCCCTTAGGTGGAGAGAAAAGGTTGAAGTTTAAAGCCGTGCCAGCAGCCTTCAGTTTCAGAGGAACATGAATCATCTCGTGAAGTTGCTCTATGATGTTGTCGCACCCTCCTATATCCTCGTAGGAGACAGACTGGTCTGGTGGAACAATCATGGAGGCGATTCTAAGCTCATATTCATCGAGATCAACATTCTTTGGAAGTTCTAATCTACTGGCAATCTCTTCAAACCGTTTCTTCGCTTCCTTCTTAGCTTCACGGTTGGGATCCAGGAGATTTATCATCAATCTGAAGGAGAGGTAGGTACCCGCACAAGCTATAGCAACTCTGATGGCCGCCGAAATGATCTCAGCAGTTTGAGACGACATCTCGGTCTGAAAAGCAAACGGATATATCGATGATGCAATAACAAATATCAAGAGCACAGGCAGCAGATTCAAAACCCTGTTTTGTCAGGAGACAACAACAAACATGTCAAGGGCAACGGACATAACAAATTCACACTTATTCAGAAATGTAAGGAATCTAACGAGATAGCGGAACTATTGAGGTCTAGAGAACGTGTGCGGGATGAGAGACAAGTCGCCGCGCGCGAAGAAGGGTTTTTCGTGGTGGGACGTCGGTCAGTCAAGTTGGCGTGCGTACTCGTCTTTGAGAGGTTTGCGGTTTTCTTGGAGCTAATCACGGCTATACTTGTCTTCTTTGCTGTATTTTTTGAGGATAAAATTGATTTTCCCTGCGTTTTCCTAAATTTCGCTTTTGATGGTAATTGGAAAGGTGCTCATCGTTAAATATTCATAATATCTGGGTTTTTGTCGCTCTGGCAATTTGCCAGTGGATATTTTGAAAAATTTGCAATTTCTGCTTCGGGCATTATCATTCTATTGTTGATTGAAATGTGGTGCTAAGTTTATTTTGAATACGGATAACCAAGATATATTGACTACTGCCATGTATTTGAATAATGCAAGATTTTATGAATCGTTGTCACGACGTCCAAAGGATCGCACCGAAGAGGCAAGTCTTGTTTGCTCTTCATATATAACCATACTGGCTATTGTTATAGGATCTCAACATTATCTACAGCAATTTAAGGAAGTTGGATATATTCAGTTGTCTCAACGATGCTCCTCTCAGAGTTGTTTGTCAAACGGCTCGACTGGAGCGGCATGCATCTCACCATGTGCTGTTCAGGTTGCTTTGACTGATTTGGCTAGTTATAATTCGTTATTATTTAGGAAAGGGCAAGTCGCCACATGCTGGTATATTCTCCTAAGTGGTTCAGTTTATATGAATAAACAAATCTACATGCCCATAGGGTGGTAAGGCTGATTTTTGTTATTTTGTGGCCCCTTTCCCGATAACTTCTGCTTCAACCAAAGCGACATTTTGTTCCTTATCAGTTCAAGAGGAAATCTTAAGGTAATTCACGAATCTTTTATCTCGTCTTATCTTTCATTAGAAATCCTGTTCTCCTTTTGCTCGAAGCAAACCCATTAGTCAATATTCCCACTCGACTTGATTCTAAATCAAGTTTAATTAGAATTCAACGGTTGAAATTTACCATTTTGTCCAGCTCGACGTGTTCGGGAACAAAATGACTCAGATGAATGGTTCAGACTGTAGTTTGTTACTCAGTTGATGAATACATTGACTTTTGCCTAGTCATTGTTTTCGTTTTTTGAGTTGGCATTTTGGTTGATCATTATCGCTTTGATCGATCGGCCAGACTATTCGCGCTACGCTCTTCCATTTCTTCAAGTTCGTCCCGAGATCGATTCTGCTTCCGATTCATGTTCTTTGACAAAACGAACTTCGACCGAACATGCGTTCAGCTGTCTCAATCACCAAGACCTTCCGACCGATCTTTTTCTCTTGCGAAAATGTGATATTCGGCGGCACTGAGCCATATCCCAATTCTCCATAGATCATTGATTGTCCCTACTGACGCAAGATGGTTTGACTAAATAGTACAAACCCAATTTTAGTATTGTACGCATTACCTGTCCGTGCTCTAATTGACCAATGGGATGAGCAATCGCGCAGTTGCTGTTTGTTTTTTGCTTTTCCGTGTATAACCAGGTCCTCGAAGCTTTGACCTCTACGTGAAGGCTTTATTTTCTGATTTCGATCAATTTCGAGTTTCCCCAGGTTGAGTGTCCTCAACTTGCCTGTTCTGATATGATCTGCTTTCTGTGTCGCTTTGGTTGTTGTTAGAATAAGTGAACTGTTTTCACTTTTTCGGTCCACGGGCTAAACCCTATTATGTATTCAAATCTGTGAAATATTTCTTTTGTGAATGTATTTTTTAGCTTCGGAAAGCGGAATGGGATGAACCTCCGACGCAATAGTGACTGTGTTCTTCTTCAAAATTCCGACATCATTGTGGTAAATTTTTATTTCCTGCTTTTGCCCTTTATGAGTTTTCGCTCATACTAGAACTCACGGATTTATGATTATTGTTTGTGCAAAGACTTTTGCTCTAGTTTCCCAGCGAATAATGAATAAGACCCCTCAACTCGATAACGTCGTCAGTTTGAGTTAGATGTGAATAATTACCAACTTTTTGTATCTGACCACTTGGGGTCTTGAAACCGGCTTTCTTGCGCTGGAGTAGACAAACCGTGGGAAAAGCAGAGCGATTGCAAGCATTTCTCTGTCATTGTGGATTTGCGAGTCTAAGACAATTGATTACTCGTTTTTCACCTCTGATGAATTTTATTTACATTGCAGATTGATTATCCTGACGTCCAGAGAATTCCAGTACATCATTCAGCTGGGAGTAGTTCTGCTAGTCAAACACCAACTCAGACTGTGAACTACAAGCAAGGAGCGTCACCTGCTCCAACTTTCCACAAGAGACTTCAGTCGCTGAATCTGTCGACGGACGAGTCGGACAGCAGTCGTCGGCAACTCCGACCTGCCGCTCTGCCGAGAGTTCCTTCCCCAGCGCCTGGTTCTAGTCCCAATGTTAGTTCCACATCTGTGACTGTTGGTGACTCGACTGCTTCAAAGCGCCCGATGGCCCATTATCATGTAAGTCCTGTTTCTTATGGTCATTGGAGGTTTAGAATTGTGTTTTAGGAACCCACAAAGTGGTACATTTCCCCACAAGTCCCTTCATCCTCGGGTCCCTCTATTGGGCAGCAAAGAGCAGCATCTGTCGGCCCACAAATGCTACAAAGGCAATTGAACGATCCAAGAAACCACGCTAATGCGACGTCATCGATTTCTATCAGTGGTCACTCCGGTCCTATTGTGGTGTCTTCTTCTGGGACACCTGGAGGCCCGCCGACCGTACACATGAGGACAAGTCTTCCCACAAGCCACAAGACGATGCCTCCTCCTCCTCCTCCCACAGGAACTAATAGTGGAACTAATTCGATGGCTTCAACTTCAGCAATTCCCTTCAATGGTCGATTAGATCAAGAAACCACAAATGTTCCATTAACACATCGATTTAGCAAAACTCGATTTCAATTCTCACGCAAGGTTCGTTTTCCGATTTCCTTTAATTAGTTCTTTTATTTTTTGTGTTCGCTAAAACGATGTTGCTTTTGCAGAATTCGGATGATGCGGGAACGACAACGGTTAAGATTCGAGCGTTGTCCGGAAATCAGGCTTCCATAAGTAGTGTGGCTCGGAGACTTCGAGCAAGAAGTACTGCTTCCTCCAGTACAACCGAGGGGGATGATTTTTCCGGGTTACCCGAAGCCGCCGTCGACAGTGAGGATGAGGATGAAGAGTCTTGTCCATCCCACGATTCCTATCAGGAGTTGAAGGATAATGTTCGGGAATGCTTGGAGAAAGAGCCTTCTGAGAGAAATAGCGACGACATCTCCATTCTGATGGTCAGTTTCTTTTATGCAAACACTGTTTTCCATGGGAATATTCCTCTTTCAGGATTTCATGCAACAAATGCCCGCTCTCGCCTGTTTACCACTCAGTATAAAGCGGCAGTTGTGTTTGAAGATGGTATTTGCGGTTGTTTCTGATGCCGGAACGGTTATCCTCCAACACGGGGAGAAAATTGATTCCTGGTTTGTCTTGAGATGCTTAGGTCATTCAATTAACTACTCCTTTCCAGGTCTGTCGTTGTCAATGGAGCTGTAGAGCACGTCAAACCGAATGGAGAAAAAGTGGAATTCCGACTGGGGGATTGTTTCGGAGCTGAGCCAATACCCACTGCTCAATATCACGAAGGAGAAATGAGGACTCTTGTGGATGATTGCGAGTTTGTCCTTGTTGAGCACTCTGATTACTGCACTATCATGTCTACAGTTCATCAACACATTGAGAAGGAGTCTGATGATCTTACTGGGGAAATCGTGAGTGAAACAGAGCGGAGAATGGTCGGTAACCAGGTGGGATTGGTGCTCATCAAAGCCAAGCCGGAGAAACTGGTCCAGCATTTAATCGACGACATTGATGCAAATATTGATGCTCAATTTATGGAAGTCTTTCTCCTTATGTACAGAGTATTCATTCCTGATCCAATGACAGTTATGGAAAAACTCCTTCAATGGTTCCACGATCCTTCTCTCAGGGATAAAGTGGCGAGAATCTTGCTTCTGTGGGTGAACAATCACTTTAATGATTTTGAAGTCCACAAAAGCCTGAATAACTCGCTGGAGGTCTTCGAGAATCAGTTAGAAGCAACTTCAATGTATAGTCAACAAGCTTTGTTAAATATTACTTGCAGTGTCAAGTCGAAGTCAAGAACCGTTACTTTGACAAGATCCAAAAGAGACCAAGAGCTAGGGTTCAATATTCTCGGGGGGAAAGAGGTGAATCATGGACTTTTCATAAGTTACGTCGAGCCAAGCACTGTGGCTGACAAGAATGGATTGAAGAGGGGGGATGAGGTTTGTTTTTCATTTTTCGAAGGAGATGAGACGTCTTTCTTATAGATCTTGGAAGTAAATGGCCAAAGTTGTCGTCATGTTACGCTCTCTAGAGCGTTGGACATTCTCCGAGAGAGTACGCATTTGAGCCTCACTTTGAAGTCGAATTTGATGGGATTCAAGGAAATGCTTTCTCATCAAGATAAGCTACAAGTTGATGTCGAAGATGCACCAGACTCCTCTCTTACTGGGAGATCTGTACCTCCTCCTCCGAATGGGAGTGTTGGGAGATTCCAGAAGAAGAACGCTTTCGCTAATAGCGGCCGAAGGTCGACATTGAATGTGATTCCCACTGCTGCAGGAGGGAATGTTGTTAGGCCAGTTGGGGGTAATTCCAATCCAATCAATACTTGGTCGGTTAGTAGTAACAGTTCTGCCTCGTCTCATGGATCCAACAACAAGGCGTCGATGTTTGAGAAGCTTTTCGGTATGTTGAAGGGAGCCAATAACTCTGCAGATGTTGCTGACGGGATAGAAGATACGAGACCTCATGCTCTGAGAACCAGCAGATCGAACCCAGATATCTCTGGGTACTTGATTAAACACGGCTCTCAGCTGTCTCAAGGAGGACATGGCCCTAATGTTGTTTCCTCGGGGGATGGGCATGCGATGGCTGAGCAAGCGATTAAGATCTACAGAAGTGACCAATCTGTCCGTTACTTGACCATCTTTCCCGAAACGACGGCCAAGAACGTGGTCCAACTTGCCCTCCAAGAATTTGGCATGAATAATGATGGAGCGAGTACTGACTGGTCCTTGTGTGAATGCACAGTAACTAAGGAAGGAGTCAATAAACAACGACGACTGCCAGATGATATGTGCAACTTGGCTGAGAGAATCGGGTTAAGTAGTCGGTTCTACCTGAAGAACAACACTAGATCTGAGAACCTCATCCCAGATGAACTCGCTCCAGAGATCCTCAAAGAAGCCAAGATTAGTCTCCAGAATCTGAACGCCTTATTTGTTGCTACCCAGTTGACTCTTCAGGATTTTGCGGCCTTTTCTGCTATTGAACCGACGGAGTACGTCGACAACCTCTTCCAACTCGATTCCAAGTATGGTTGGGCCCAGTTGACCGAGTTTGAGAATCTTTTTAACAAGGAAATGTGGTGGGTGGTAACTGAAGTATGCAATGAAAAGAACCTCTCGAAACGGGTAAAGTTGATCAAGAAGTTTATCAAAATCGCTCGCCATTGTCGTGATCTCAGGAACTTCAACTCCATGTTTGCAATTGTTAGTGGATTAGAAAAGCCAGCTGTCAGGAGACTCACTCATTCTTGGGAAAAGGTGTCTGGGTGAGTGCAGCTGAATCATTTCTGGTTCTAATTATCTGTTTAGGAAATATCTGAAGATGCTGAGTGATGTTCAGCAGCTTATGGATCCGACTCGGAACATGTCCAAATACCGCCAACATTTGGCTGCTGTTTCAATGGAACCTCCAGTGGTCCCCATTTATCCCATCCTGAGAAAGGATTTGATCTTTTCTCACGAAGCAAATCCCACATGGAATGACAAATTGGTCAATTTTGAGAAACTGAGGAAAATTGCCAGGATCATCAGGGAGACGATGAGGTTCTCCAGTGTTCCATACGACGTGGATCTGCTGATGGAGCCCGGATTTTCCGGAGATTTGACTACTGCAACCATCAAGAAGGCGGCGGGAGCAGGTCCTGCAGGTGGGAAGCAAACTGCAACCCAGTCCAGAAAGAAACTTTATGAGCAAACTTTGATGATCCGGAAAGTCAAAGCCTATCTGGCTAGTCTCCAAGTTATCGAGTCGGAATTGGACCTAGACAGAATGTCTCTGGAGTGCGAGCCTCAAACAAATTCCAACAACTTAGGAGGGTCTAATTCTGTCTCGCAGCCTAGAAGAAGAGGGCCTTCGCCATCACCGAGCAGTCTGTCTTCCCACTCAAATCAGTCGGATCAGAGAAATCCCAGTCAGCAACAGAGATTTGCTCCTAAATTCGGTAGGACTTGAAATTAAGGTTTTATTCATCCGACCATCTTTCTTGTAGGCGTCGAATCCCCTCAGGCAGTTCAAAAAATGCTCTCCCTCGTGCAAACTTCTAGAGTCAAGACTCAGCCAGTACAAAGACCTCATTTACCTTCTGGGTCAACAGTTTCCAAAAAGTCGTCTCTCTCCTCCTCCACAGCGGGAACCGTGGCTACAGTAGGAAGTAGCAACGGGTCCCCTACAGGCACAACTCCTCAGATGATGCGTCGAATGCCGTCGTTCAACTCCAAAAGTGTTGACGGGAATGGTCACAATGAAATGGGTGTTGATGTTGGACCAAATTAGTCCTGCTTGGCATTGCCTGAATTCTGCCTTCGTTGGAAGACCTCTATTACTACCGGAGCATTATTGTTCACTTATCGTATCTAACTTTGCTCAGTTGATCATAATTATTAATGCATATTAATTTTTACCATGGATTCGGTGAACCAGTGCTCACAATAAAAATGATATATCAATTGTTGGTTATTTAGGTTTGTACGCAGAGTGAAGCAAGGAATTAGTAGTATCCAAAAAATCTAAATTTTGAGCTTTTCCAAGCATCGTTATGTTCTTTGCACTGCTAACTCGTTAATTAAAAATGCGGATAGTGTACTGGTCTCAAATATTTGGATTTTCTAAACACTATCCATATTTCCGAATGACTACGACAGAAAAAGGTTTTGCGGAATTTTCTGATTGTCTATCCCTTCATTTTCCAACTTAATTTTCAGCTTGAAAATGAGAAAAGTGGTTTTTCTTCAAAATTCGAAGTTGACGAAAGTGGTGCTTCCCTATTTGATAACAAGGTAAGGGGTCAAATTCTAAATTTCCTTTCTGCGAATAATTTTGGTGTTCTGGAAAATTCAAAATTTGACAAAACATTTCAACAGCATTCTTTTTATTATTTAGGTAATTATTTAATCGATGAAGAAATAACTCTCAGAAATGTGTCTATGCATTTATTTTTCTATTTGGAAGGTTTTTATCTAATTAATAGATTACAGAGATCTTTCCAAATAAAAGATTAGTTATACTAATTCGAATCATTAACTAATGGGTTTTGACTTTTATTATTAAAATCCTTATAATAGCCATATTTGCAATAAGATATTCTACAAGACAAATGAGAAATTACATCATTTCTCTAAATCCCATTAGTAAATTCAATGAACTTTAAAACTTTGAACTTAATTTCTTATCCAATCTCATCCTGATTTTCCGTTTATGCTTTGTATTAATCCAATTATAGATAGTTCAATATTGTCTTAGCATTATAATCAAGCATAATGAAATTATCGAACTCTGGATCTTAATGTCACTCAAATGGGGTAGAGAAACTTTGGAAAAATCCAGCAAATGGTGAACGAAGTAAAAAATTTAGGGAACAAATTCAACAGAAAGATCTAGTAACTCAACATTTGGTAATGTGTTTTGACCATTTGCTTGAAGAATCCCAACGGAGATTATTATTTCGAAGGATTAGCAAAATGGGAAATATTTTTGTTTTTTTTCAAAATAAAGTCCTAAAAGTAATCTATTAATGCAAAATAATATAACTAATTTCATTTTAAAAAATGCATTAGATCAAATTCCTTGGTTCGAAGGAGTAAAGATAGAAGTACAATGCAAACGATGTTGAAGTATTAAGAAAAATGATATTAAGTCTGAATTTTACACAAACTGGACAATACCGTTTCCTACGATTTGTCTTACGTTTTAAATTGAAGGGTCTTTCAAAGGTTCCTACTTTACTACTGTATTAGCTGCGTTATCATGCATTTCTGTGATTTACAACTTTCGCTTAAAGCTCTCTCATTAGCAGTAAACCATTTTTATTTTGATTAGATGATTTATCGAGGTATAATTTACAGACAGAAAACACAACATACGTCCATATTCGACATATTGTTAAAGTTATCAATCAATTTGTCTCAACTTCGTCTGCCTTAACAAGTTCAAAGGTAGCCGAATTCAAGGAAAATGGTGCTAATCTTTAAACAGAAGCATCGACACAACGGATTAGTTGTTCTTTGCTGATAACTGAGAATGAAACGTTAGAACAAGTGAATGAATCAAGTACAAAGTACGGTTTCTACAGTACAAATCCAGGGAAATATAAGTGGTCTTTGGTGTGAAGGAAAGTTTAATCTTTAGCAAAGTTGAAAGATCAGGATTCCCATATGATTTTAAGAGCATTATCCATAAAACTTTGTATAAATCATGTATTCTATGCTTGGTGGAGGAGACAAGTTATTTGTCCGTCTTGTGCTCTATGATTTCTGCCGCTTATCAGTTATCAATCATTCCATACACAGTCGGTCCATAGTGTGTTTACTCGCCATTCAGTTAGGCGAACAGAACTTTAATTCTGCCAAAATTGTAGCTGATGCCGAGATGGCCGCGCCATTCAATGGCGAAGAATTTTACGCTAAACGTTCCATATTCACCTCCCTGATGGGATTGAAAATTGGAAAGAGTTCATCATCGAAAAATCCAGGTAGGAGCTGAATTTAGCAGTCAATTATAGTTTTATATGAGGTTTTCAGTTCCTACTCCAGGACCACCTCCTCAACCTAGTAATTATATCCCAAACGATGAACCTTGTTCATCGAGGTCCTTTTTTCGACAACCCCAGCCCGTTCCAGAGCCTCTGGAAGACTCTTACAAGTTATCTGCTGGCGATTTTCCCGGTCGAGAGCGTTCTCTCAGTGAGCAATTAGCTGACACGTTGTTGTTGGCTTCCCCAGAGTCTTCAAGGGAGCCAATTCAAAGTCCTCATGACATTTACAAAGAAATTATATGTGAATGTGCTCATTTCGAACAACAACCTAGGGTAAGCTTTTCCGTAAATTGCTAATGCAATTAAGAAAAATATCTCAGATGCAAATCCAAGAACAACAACTAATAGTGCAGCAGAATATGTACTCACCGGTACCTCAAAATCACCAGACATATTATGGGGCTTATACTTCTCCAGAAATGCCGATGCCGTACTCAGCCCCAACTCCGTCACCTAACGTCTGTCCTCATTGTCATCATTCTCCGGTGATTCCGAAGAAAAACACGGGGATATTGGAGGAACTTTCCGGAAAGACAAGTCTGGAAGATCTCGTCAAACTTGTTGTTGCAGTAGTTAAGGACACCGGGATGCTTGGGAAGAACGATAAGAAGCAAGAATCGCCTGAGGAAATCCTCAGACGCAAGAGACAGCAGGTAAGTTATTATTTCGCTTAATTACTTATTAGTTAATTCCAGAATAATGAAGCAGCCGCCCGTTATAGACGACGACAGAAGGAAGCGAAATTAATCGCAAATACAGAACTTGATGCTTTGACTGTCCGTAACAATGAATTGAAAAAAGAACTGAGCTACCTTCAGGACCAGATCAACAAAACTAAAGCAGAATTATCTCAGAAGAGAGTTTTGACGACTGATCCATCGACTAATTCCTGATTGATTCCGTCATTGTCTCTTAGGATAAACGAGTAACTTACAAATTTCAAAAAACTTATGATTTTATAAAATGACAAGTTTGAGATCAAAGACGTTGAGAGATCAAAAGCAAAGTAAACCGTATAACAGGCAAGAAATTGTTGATATTTAGATTCAGTGGATATCCCGTCGTTTCGGTCGGCAAATGCCCCCAAAAAGTCCATAGAGATATGGGTTGATTACCGAGTTGACTATCATGAGTCCATGAAGACAATAAAATTTGTTTGCATGCTTGCTGAAAGTTTCTGGGTCAATGAATTGGATTAGCCCAAGAGCGTTGTACGGCAGCCAACAGATGATGTAAGCAGCAACTAGTAAGAAGCTCACTCGGATTGCTCTACTTCTAAAACTCCTTCAAACTCTATTTGTAATTATTTTGCTTTCTAGTCACAGACCTATTAAGCTTTGCTCCATAAGTAACACTATTACTGATGGTTGGCATGGCAGATGGTAAAGTGTTGAAGGAGACAGTCGACCCTCTAGGTTGTTGGCCTGTCAAAGGTTGCATTAACTCGTCATTAATCACTATTTTTGGATTAGCAGCTGTAAATATAAATTGCTCTGTAATTTTAAAAGCTATGAAATTACCAAAATGGACTCCAGGTGGCTTTGAAACAACTGTCTCTACTGTGTCTATGCCGGTATGGTAAGAAACTCCACCAGGGCAGTTTCTATTATCAGTAGTCACAGCACTTCCTGTTACAGCAGTCGTTCTCGTCCCTATACGCATCCTGCAGGAGGACGTAATCGCAGTACCGCAGGTAGAGTTTCGAGCGTTCTCAATATTGAAAGCTAGGGGTTTCGAGTTGAAGTAGACCCAGCAAGAAACGATCAAATAACAGAGCTAAAATGAGAGAGTAATAGACATTGTTTTCTTTCTACTTACAACAACAATCGTCGCAGGAATCCAAAAGATTAATAACATATGAACCACGATGTAAATATTCTCTTCGTAAAGCAAAGTGTGGTAATTAATTTCGGTGTTATTACTCAAGGATGCTTCTGCTCGAAGAATTTCCCAAATCTATAATTCATGTATTATCAAGTTAATTCTTGCTCTCGAATTATCACCTGCATGCATTGGCTCCAATTTATTTCTTTAAACGCCAAATAGGACCTCCAGATGGCAAATTGAGGAGCACTGCTAATAAAAGCTGCGACCCAGGCTATCCACAACATGATCCTGGTTCTCCGGTGAGCCTTTTCTGGACTGTGGTGAGAGGAAGACAAAACAGAAAGAAGTCTATCTAAGGCTATACACACAATCACATTCGAAGAAATCTAGAAAAACAAACGGATGATAAAAAACCGATTCAAACATACTTGGAAAGCAAAGGTGTGAAGGCATTTGACCAGACGACAAAGCAAATCCCCGCCACGCCAATCATAAGTTAGAAGCCAACATGCCCTAGATGGTACGTAAATAAAGAGGACAAACAAGTCTGAGTAATTAAGATGACGTTTGAGAATATCCAGCCTTGTACATGTTGGTCTTTCTGCTAGCTAGAAATTTACGATTTAAAAGGGCTAATTATAGGGGAGAAAAGATATGTCATACACAAATATTGCAATCCTAAGAATTTCACAAATATGATAATTTAATCATTCTCTGGAGATTTCCGAGAATGATAGAAAATGGAATGTGTGGGTCGTTTCTCACCTGAGTATAAGCCGCCAAGTTCAAGGGCCCTCCGATGACAAATAAGAGGACTAAGGTGGCGAGTTCAACATAATCGCTCACAATTGGCTCTGGGGGACCTTCCATCTGAAATAGAGAATATTTCGTGTATTGTGAAAATAACCCATTGAGTCAAGCGAAATTAATGAAGTCTGCGTCAATAGGAGGGATGTGGCAATTCTATTTGGCTTCGAAATAAAAGAAAGGAGGTTTTTGGACTTGGGAACGAAAACTCTTCATTATAAAACTTCAGAAAACTCTACTAGTAACAATTAGACCCCTTTCTCTAAAATTGTTAATTAGAAAAGAAAGTGGAAGACATTCAAATTCAGTCGAAGCTTTAAAATGGCACATTCCTCCCTACACTTGAAAATGTATGAAGAGGGAAGTGTCAGAAGATCACTTGAAAGTTAGTAGGCAGACTTTACATGTTCGTTAGCATCCAACTTGCTTAATACTGACAGTTTGAAAAATTAATGTTCTCAGAAACAGGTGTGCATATAAAATCTTGCAGTCAGCCAACCTTAGAAACACGAATCCTCAGGACTTTCAAAACACTTCCGTGCATGAAAAACAAATTACAGGACTAAATAAATCAGGATTCCTTCCCCTCGTGGGAAGCAGACTTATTTTATTTGTGAAGTTAGACTCGACAGGCTTCAGCTGGAGTTAACGTTTATTTTTATTTTCTGTTAGATATTTTAAATACGAAAATGGAATACAAAGAGACATTATTTTTGTAAAGAACTAGTCATAACAACGAATGTCCATTTCTCCCCTTGTAGATAGGAAATGCGATAAACCCAACTGAGGAGGATTGGAAAGGAATCCTACATCGTGGTTAATTTTACCACGCGACAAAAAAGATTCAAGCAAAAAAAAACTCTGGAAATTTCGCTGAAGCGTGAGTGAAATCACCCCTAAATATAAATGGGAAACTGACAAAAACAACAAGGTATAATAAATGCCCAAGGCAATGTAGTAAAGTCTTTTATTTCTCATAGATTAAAACTTTTAGTCGAACAACCAAGATGAAAATTTTTTAAAATTATTTTTATCTAGAAATTCATCAAAAGCATTAGAATGATTAATGAGCCAAGGGAATAAATTTCAAGAATTCAAATTCATATATACAAATAGCCATCCATTTGCCAAGTTTCATTTTGGGATTTTAAAAACGACAAGTCCATTTCGAAGAAAGGTTTAGTGCTAAAGCAGACATAAATGCCCAATTTATCATTTTATGCAGAATTTAACGCTCACTTGGAGAACACCGAACCACTTGCAAAACAAATGGAAAAGCCAACTTTTTCAAGTAGGAGTAAGGATATTTTGACAGAGTGTCGAGAGAAGACAGCACCCAGTAATTTACCCAATGTCTAGGACTATTACTTTCGACGCATTTATTAACAAGAACAGAAATGCATTATAAATAATACATATATAAGAACCAAATCAATAGTCAAACATCGTGAGACCTAATAATCATGAATAGTAATTAAATCACAACACGTTATAAGTTACCTGACTGACCCATTTACAGTTCACTGTGCTCTTCTTCGACATTGATCTTTTCTTCTTCAGGTGACTCTTCGGCTTCTTCGAGAACCGGCTCCTCCTCGACTTGTTCATCCAAACTAAGATCAAGGGATTGACGAAGGACCTGTTCAATACGTTCAGCGAATCCAACTTGGTCTTGAAGAGTGTATCCAGAACGAAGAGTTGCAGTATCGAACAAGAGTTGAGCCGTGTACAGGGCCTGCTCGTCATCCTTATTGGCTTCGACCTTGCGCAGAAGCTCCTTGACGACAGGATGACGAGGGTTAATTTCAAATGTCTTCTTCTGGTTAGCATAAAAGTCTTGAGTAGGGTCTTGGGCCTTGGCGTAAGCTTGAGACTTCATGATTCTTTCCATGTTTCCGGACCATCCGTAAGAAGAAGCGACGAGAGCAGAAGGAGAGGTAGTCAAACGTTGGGAAACAACAGCCTTCTCGATCTTGTCCTTGAGGCCAGTCTCCTTCAGCCAGGTGGTCAAAGGCTCAAAGGTCTTCTGGAGAGCTTCATATTGTTCCTTGGCCTTCTCGCCATCATCAAGGTTCAATCCCTCCTTGGCGACGTTCTGGAACTTCTTTCCGTCAAATTCAGGCATAGCTTGGATACAGTATTCGTCAACTGGCTCAGTAAGATAAAGAACTTCGTATCCCTTCTTGAGAAGACGTTCAACGAATGGAGAGTTCTCAATCTCCTTACGGCTGGTACCGGCAACGTAGAAGATGGCATCTTGTTTCTCCTTCATACGTTCAACGTAAGCAGCCAAAGTAGTCTGCTTGGAGCTGTCGTTAGAGGAATAGAATCTGAGGAGCTTGGCAAGACGAGTACGGTTGGATGGGTCCTCCATGACTCCGAGCTTGATGTTAGTGGAGAATTCCTTCCAGAATTCTTCGTACTCTTCCGGAGAAAGCTTCTTGATCATGTCGAGCACTTTACGCACCAGCTTCTTCTTGATAACTTTAAGCAGTTTGTGTTGTTGGAGGTTCTCACGAGAGACATTCAATGGGAGATCATCCGAATCAACAATACCACGGATGAAAGACAGGTACTTGGGCATCATATCTTGGAAGTCATCAGTAATGAAGACACGACGAACATAAAGTTTGATGCTCTCAATAACTTTGCCGTAATTCTGGAAAGCATCTTGAGGAAGCTTCTTAGGAATGTACAAGATAGACTTGAAGGTGACTTCTCCTTCAGCGGTGAAGTGAACGTGAGCAAGGGGCTTGTCGTAATCCTTAGTGATAGACTTGTAGAACTCCTTGTACTCATCATCGGTAACTTCATTGGGTTTGCGCATCCAGATGGGCTTGACGCTGTTGATCTTCTCCCAATCCCAGACAGTCTTCTCAACAGTCTTTGTCTTGGGTTTCTCCTCCTTTTCTTCTTCCACAGCTCCATCTTCTTCAGTCTTGGTTTCCTCAGCCTCTTCAACTGGTTCTTCAACAGTTTCAGTTTTGGACTGCCAGAGGAAGATGTCAAAGTTGATGAATTGACTGTATTTCTGCACAAGTTTCTTCAAGGTGTCAGGTTCCAAGAAATCATAAGCCTCCTCCTTCAAGTACAAAGTGATTTGAGTACCACGTTTCAAGGTGTTTCCACGAGGGTCTTCGACGATCGAGAAGCTGGAAGAATCAGATTCCCAGATGTACTGCTTGTCCCCAACACCGCGAGTAGTAACAACAACACGGTCAGCAACCAAGAAGGCAGAATAGAAACCAACACCAAATTGTCCGATCAAATCCTGCTGTTGTTCAGCAGAAGTAGCGCTATCCAGAAGCTTGGACAAGAATTCAGAGGTTCCAGAACGAGCGATAGTACCCAAGTTGTTGATGAGATCGGCCTTCGTCATACCAATGCCAGTATCGGTGATATGAAGAGCATGGTTCTCTTTGTCAGCCTTGATACGAATCGAGAGTTCCTCAGTATCGCTAAGAACGTTGGGGTCGGTGAGAGAAAGCAGTCTGATCTTGTCCAGAGCATCAGAAGCGTTCGAGATAAGTTCACGCAAGAAGATTTCCTTGTTACGGTACAGAGAATTGATAATGAGTTTCATCATTCGGTTGACTTCGGCCTGGAACTGATGCTTCTCAGCCTTCTCTCGCAGTCTCTTGACTTCAGCCACGGACAATCCATCGATCTTGATTGCTTCCTCTTCCCTAAAACATCCACATGAGTTGCAAAGTACTATTCCATACTGATTGCATTAAGCCTAAAATATGGCAATTGTCTAAAGCGGGCAGTAAAAGTAAACAATGCAAGTCGCGCAGTCCGACAGTCGACGAAGGGCTATGCAAACAATCACTATGAACTGGCCGGCACCGACTGGTTTCTCGATCAACGGAAATGTACTCAAGGTCAACGTAAACTTTGCAATTTCCTATGAAGTAAACGACTAGTTAGTGTTAGGAGATTAATATACACATCTCTGAAAGTGGAAGTGCGCTCATGAAGGGCTTCGTAATATTCCTAAGCAACGAGGAAATGATTGAAAGGCTTCAGTAGTTGTCAAACAGTAAAATCCCATATAAAAACATACCTTTGAACAACTTCATCGTCCGTTCCACGGTTCACTTTGCTATTTTCGATTACGACATCATCTTCAGTGTCATCAGAGGCTTGAACCCGTGTAGAGGGAATGAACGCTGAAAAATAATGCATCGAAACAGCTCATTGAGGTCGGGAAAACTGCAAAAACTTACCAACAGTAAGCAACAGAAGACCGAACCAAAGAAGATATGTAGTCCTCTTCGCCATCGTTCACTCTAACGATGCTTTAACTCTCTGGAAGATGACTAATCAGAGGGAATTGGTGGTTAAAATATCAGAATAATCCACGAAGGAAGGAAATGAAGCTGTCGTTAACGATCTACCAACACGTATTTAAGCGACAACCTCGAAATGAGACGATTTGACCTTGACAGAAAAGACTGTCCACCTCACTTTCCGTGGAAGTTTCTCGATCTCACTCGGACGGCTCTAGCTGAAAGTGGGTGTGGCCACGGAACAAACGACCAATCAGCAGCGACCACACGGAACGATGACGCGGCAGAGATACTGAGCTGGACAGCTGCCAGCAAATTTTCGCGGTGAGAACCGCAAAGTTCGTGTTGTCCGCTCTTGACTGGCAACGTGGCCAGGAGTTTGCTCTCTATTGGCACTTTAAATTTATTTCTTGACCGCTGGTTTTATATGGAATAAAGTTTATTTTTGCAGGGTAATTATGGCAGAAGCCGGCCCTCCAGCGAGTCCAGATGTTGCTCCTCCAAACAACACCTATAAGCCAACTTTCGAAGACCAAATGATTGCTTATTCAGCGATCTACACTATGGCTATCATCTGTGTTGTTTGGGGGTCCATTAGGTCCCTCCAGTACGTCCGGAAATTGTTGAGCAAGAAAAAGCTCATCGAGACATCATTGCTGGTCTCTGATGCTCTCAAGTTTCCTATTACAGCTAGTATCGTCCTCTTCACTCTCTACATTGTTTTCAAGGGGAACTTTGGTCCTGAAGCAGCTAACCAGATCCGAACTCGCGTTCTGCCCCATATTCCGGCCCAATATCACTCTTACGTCGAGACTGCCATAGATTACCTGCCCAAAGGAGGAAACGAGACTGTCAAGTTCAATGTCCGCGAGAAGATCAGCAGTTTACATCCTTCCCTTGAGCATTATGTTGCTCAAGTCCCTGAAATCTCCAAGGATAACCTTATCATACTTCTTTTGTGGCTGATCACATTCGAAGGTGAGGGATTTATATATGAAAGACTTGAAAAGTGGAGTTTCAGGGGTTGTCTGTCTTGCAACTTTATTGGAGCCTGTTGTTTCTTTTGTCTTAAAGAAATTCCCAGTTGGTGATCGTTGGCCTCGTAGAAACATCAGTTACTACTTTGTCTGGAAATCTGGCAAGAAGGAAATGCCTGAAGGCGAGATTGCTGACGCCAAAGAAAACGTTAACAAGTACTTTGAAGTCGAGTATACTGATCATTGGCTCTTTGCTCTCGCGTTTACTTCTGTCGTTGGATTCTTCCATATCAAGAACCATCATTGGATCACCAACAACTTGATTGGGATGGCTTTCTCGATTATGGGTATTGAGAATTTGCATTTAGCGAGCTTCAAAGTGAGTTTAGACTTGGAGCTTCGTCGTTTTCATTTCTCTACTTTCTAGGCAGGATGTATCTTGCTTTGTGGCCTGTTCTTCTACGATATCTTCTGGGTATTCGGGACCGATGTCATGACTACTGTTGCCAAATCTATCGATGCTCCTATTCTGTTGATGTTCCCTCAAGATCTCATTGTCCATGGTTGGCGTGATGCTTCCAAGCACGGAATGCTTGGTCTTGGAGATATTGTCATCCCTGGGATTTTTATCGCCCTTCTCCGTCGTTTCGACCATCACGTTCTCGACAAGGATAAGAAGGGTGAGAAGAAGAATCGTTACTACTTTGCTGCTACCGTCGTCGCTTACATGATCGGGCTCTTCCTCACCATCGGTGTCATGCACTTTTTCAAGGCCGCTCAGCCCGCTTTGTTGTACCTTGTTCCTAGCTGCTTGTTGACTCCTCTGATTCTTGCTCTGATCCGCGGAGAATTCTCCCTTCTCTGGAATTACACTGAAGAACAATTGTCTGAATCCTACGTTGAGAAACAAAAAGCTCAGAAGGAAAAAGAAGACAAGAAGAAAGTCAAGTCTGGAAAGAAAGATTAACCCCAAGTCAATGAATCAGGGTGGTAAGTTTCGTAGTATTTATTGTTAAGTATTCGCTTTGCTAAGTAAAGCATATCAATAGACTTGGGATATAATCATCGACTTGGATTACTATTCTGATAGAGATACACCTGTCTTCAAGTGTTTAGAAGCGGAAATTGAGTTGTAGAAAGTTGAGGTCAAGTCTGTTGAGGGTTGTTGTTAAAGATGAATTGATGTTCAGTAGACAAGATAAAAACTCACTTGTTGATTTGATTTAAAGTAGCGTGGGATTTGATTGAACTTGTATTTTTCCGAGATTCGACCGACGGAGCAATCTTCCATATCAAATCGATTTCAGTCATAACTCCCCTAAAAGCAGTTATCTCAGATGATCGAACGAAATTGGTCTGATGGTATATTACAATTATCAAGCTCTTCAAATTAAATGGAAACCTAAAATAGGAATATTTATTATGAATAGAAATTCATTTCGTAATTTAAAAAGCAGTTTTTGTGATTCAATATCATGATTCCTAGAACTAAGCTTATACCTACGATGTTTTTTCCACATTCTTGTTTGACTTACTAATTTTTGTTTTATGCATTGATTTCAGAGATTCTCTAGTAATTGCTGTTAATCTGCGAGGATTTATGTATGTAATAAATATTTTGAAACAAACTAGGAACTAATTTTATGTAGAAAAGCAAAGTAGAATCTATTGAAATCTTCCTGAAATGACTCAACTCGTATGAAAGAGAAAAGAGTTCTGATCCAGGTTTGTTCTGTATTTAAAAACGTTTTTATTTGGAAATTTGCGTATTTGATGTTACTTCAATTACTATTTTCGATGATTTGTGATTTCAACTTTGAAAGTATAAATTGCCTGGCTAATATGAGACCATTTGGTGGACAAAAATAAAATAAATAATTCATTGATCAGCTGAGATCGATTATGCAGAGAAACAAAAGTGACTACCAAAAGCGAAATAAAAGCAATAATAAATGGACAAACTGCATGATTGGTCCATTTCGAGTAGGAATTTATGCTGCCCACTCAAGACCAGCTGGACTTTAGACAGCTTCTCGCTTTGGAAATTTCGCAGCTACATAAGTCAAAACCCTAAAAGGTGTGTCTCCATCTATTCCCGAACAAAGCTGGCAAACGTCAAGAAGAACCACAAGTCCTTCAACGACTCCTTATGCATAATTGAAAACGCCATGTCTTTACTCAATTTTTAACTTTTGTTCACTCAACCACTTTTATCTCGATGGACTATTATCGAGTTTCTATAGGCATAAAACGTGTCACTTTTGGCTCATCTGATTGTTTTTCCACAGAACAGGTCGGGTGAGGCCACTTTTTCGCACATGGAAACGTGTTTTGTTCAATTTCCAGAAATTACAGGTTTGACGATGTCCTTCTCCAAGTAGTGCTTGAACCTCGTCTGATTCTCTTTTTGAGAGAATGGGATCACTAGACAATGCAGTATTGTTATTTACTTCTAAATCTGTAGACAAAAATCAAAAGTTCAAATCTGACCGGATACGAGTTCCAAATGTTCAGAGACAACTTTCCTGCCTCATCTTTTTGATTCTCACTCTTGCAGTAATACTTTTTTTGTTTTTGATGTCTCCAGTAAATGTGGAGAATAAACCGAAACCAGGCAAGTAATTAGTTTAGTCATAATTAATTAATTTACATTTTAGTTCCTCCGGCTTTCTATCATCTGCCTTTTATTCGAAATTTAAATTGTCGACTAGTTTTCGAAGAATCGTATAAAGGATTAAAGTATCGAGAAAACCTCGCTAAATACAGAATAATCTATAAGGATGAAGTTTCACTGAAGACAGATTGTGACTCCATTAAAAGTCGAGGATACTTCCCGGAAACAGCCTTAGCTAAAGATGAGGAGGATTTCCCGATCGCATTTGCCAGAATTGTCTACAAGGCCGGTTTTTATTTTTAAACATACTGTTAGAAATTAAAAATAGATGTTGTTCTTGGATTATCTTGACACTAATTTCGCCAGACATTTAAAGAATTCTCGGTTTTAAATGTGCATTCTAAAATTTTCCACTAGATTACGGAGAATTTCTTAAAATTACAAAAAACCGTAATAAGCAAAAACGAACTTTTTAGGATTACTACTTTCTGGAATCTCAACTACGGGTAGAGTACGCTCCACAAAATATCTTCTGTTATCTTCTTGATTCCAAAGCAGATAAGTTATTCAAAAAACGAATTAGAAATCTCGCAAAATGTTTTGACAACGTTATTGTTCCTGAGGAAGAAATTGATGTCAGAAGTGAAGGACACAACATGACAGTCGCCCATCTGACTTGTCTAAACCATTTGAGATCCTATCGATGGAAGTATGTCATTTTGTTACAGGTAGATTGATTTATTATATTTTGTCTACGGATAGTTTCAGAATCATGATATAAAGTTAAGGACAAACGGAGAACTAGTGAAAATTCTGAAAATATTCAATGGAGCAAACGACATCTCGGCCAGTAAACCGGGAACTCATACATTTGCTTCGGAAGCCAATTGGACTCTTGCGGCATTGAAATTATTTCAAAATAGTGGGGTTTTTGTTTTAATGGGGTTAAAATAACATAGATTTAGAAGAACTCAATACACTGCATCCGCTGAATATTACGAAGTCCTTAGTTCAAGTATCTATATCCCGTGAAGCCGTTGATTATGTCTTGGATGAATTGGATGTCGGTCTTTTCATTAAACAACTGGAACTCAAAGACTTTGGTGTAGATGAACTTTTCTGGGCGACTCTGAACACCGACCAAGTCATTAATCTCCCCGGAGGGTTCACAAGAGAATGTCTCACTCAAAATGCCCAGATCTACATGACCACGAGATTCACAGCGTGGATAAGAGAAAAGAAACCGATCATTCCTTGTAAGAGTAGTTTCTTCAGGAGATGGGTTTGTGTCTTTGGAGTCGAAGATCTTCCCAACCTTGTCCACGTCCACCACCTCTATGCTAACAAACTCCTTTCAGAGTTTGATTTTGCTGCAGTTACTTGTTTACTGGAACATGTATATAATAGAACATACTTTCCAACAGAAAATTCCTTTTTTAATCTCGAAAAATACTCTCAACTACCTCATGTAAGTATTTCATTTGAAAAGTAATTTTTAAATGTATTGATATTTCAGATTAGATTCCAAAGACAAAAGGCGATTAACCAGATTCACCGGTTTAACTGTAGTGAATCCCAAAAATTTTTCTACGGGTAATTTACATGCATAAATGATGATTTTGCTTTGAAATATTTGATAGATCCATCGAAAAATGAACTTTAGTGAGAACGAAACGATCTTCTTCCTTTCATTAAAGTGATTTAATCAACTGTCGGATTATCTGAACTTTCTTCTATAAAACGGATTCGATGGAGTTCCTATGAAATCTTTTCTTAATTTTTCTACAATACTTTTCATCTGATGTTACGAACTAAATAATCATATAGATTACTGTAGAGGATTTGCAGATTCACTTTGACTGAAATCAACGGTTCCAAGTAAGAAAGCAAGAGAAATTAAATTCAACCTCATTTTTGATAGTTTAAGAAGACTGGCGACATTGAAGTTTCCAAATGGCTTTTTATATTGGATTCATTGGAAGAAATAAGAATTCATGTTGCGTTATTAATTACCAGTGTGGTTTTTCAGAAAAAATACTGAGCACTACTTGGTTTCCACATCATCAAAAATGATTCTAATGCTTTCAAATTGCGTGAGATTTTAGTCAGAAATTCTTTATTGAAGCAGTAATTTTGTTTTGGGTGTTTTCTGCATTTGAATTTCATAAAAATTTGCAGTGTTCCAATACTCTATATCATATGATTGTTCCTACAGAGTTTTGAAAAGTTCGAAAAATTAGCGAAAATCGTTAAGCACATATATACAAAATATGTGAGGTTTTGGAAATACTTCTTCAAGATTTTGATTTCATATATGATTCATTTTTAATACCCTATCTAATTAAAAAAATCGGATTGTTGAGCCTTGATCCCAACAAGAATAATTGCTTAGTAATTATTAGTATTATTTACAATAGCTTCTGAACTAAGACAAAGCCAAGAGATACTAGTTTTGTGTAACACTTTTGAGGAGAATTGACTGAAATTCTTACTGAATTACTTTGATGATTATCCATGTCCAATGTTAGAACAACATGATTCTAACTTCTTGTTACTGCAACTTGATTAAATAGTGGAAACATACTTGTGATTTAAAGACCAGCATTGTGTCATTTGATATTAAGACCTAACGGTTACTGAAATGCTATTAGAACTATAATTTTTTGTATTGTAGTTTTAAAAATGAGTCCAAGTCATTATAATAATTATCCTTCTAACTTTTACTTGACTTTGATGGTAATTAGTTATTTTTGCGAATGATCATTCACATACAAGTTATTAAAAATCTTCTTGCTCATCTTAATGGTTAAAGAAATTAATTCCACCAATTAGCTATGTTAGAAGGACTGGAATTTTATTTTCGTTGGCTGTCTTTTTAAATTCTAACTTACCCTTCTTGTTAATTTTTTTTCTACAGAAAATTACAACTGAGTAATATTTGTTTTAGTTTACCGTAATTTGGGGGTCACAAGTTTTCTCTCAATACTCTATTTCTGATGCTCCTCACCGAAGAACAGGTTGCTTTATTTGAAAAAACATCTTTTACAATTAATTTGATTTTTGGAAGCCTTGCGACGATTTTACGGACAATACAATTTTGCATCAAGAAGAAGAAAAATAAGCTAAATCCTAGTTTGTCATTTTTTGTTGATATGGTTCAACCCTTTGACTACTTTGTTTCTGTTGGTTCAATTGTTTCAAGCATTGTATTCCTCTCCAAAACCGTTGTAACGACTCCAGTGTTCATTATAGCGAGGATTGCTCAGGGATTTGGAGGGAATGTTGTGAGATTTAGCGTGCTGGTCCTTTGTTTTGACAGGATTTTCTCGACAATTTACTTAGAAACTTACCATAAATGGTCGACGAAAAAATGTGGACTTGTTTTGTTCTTCATTACTATGGGATATTCTACTATTATTGTTTCAACACCACATATTTGTAGGTTTTATTTATAATAATACAAAGCTTTAATTGAAAATTTCTAACTGATCATGAGACTTGAGCCTTTTGTCGGAAAAGTATAAGAAAAAGGATCTCAAAGCTAAAGTTTATGATTATCTATTGGTTAGATAGTGTTCAGAATTGATTTTCTAGTTCTTCGGAAATCTACTGAAGATCATTTTCTTTGTATTTTGCTTTTCAGAACTAAGTTTCCCGTTTTCTTTAATCTTAAAAAACTAATTCATTTGTTTTTACTCATAATTTCAAGCAGAATTGTTTTGCTAAATCTAAACCGACTTTATTATGCTCCTCATTTTCTATTATCTAAAGAGATTGATTCAAAGTTTTGCAGAAACTTAAAAACGTTTTATTGTAGCTTAATTTCAAAAATATAACTGCATATGCAAACTCAAAAGCTGATTACTTTGATTCTCCTTAAATGACTGTGTTTTTAGTGATTTATCATAATCCTATCGTTTCAGTCGGATCTGCTATGTATAACTATCTGGCCATTTTCTCTTTTTCTGTAAACTTTTCGACTCTCATTTTACTGTGGATCCTGGATACAAGGAATAAGAAAATGAAGAAATTAATTGCGGAAGGATACAATCTGACAATGAGATGTCAAATTATTGAGAATATAAGGATTTTGGTAGTTATCAGGCCTTACATTATCCTTATGACCTGTATAACGATCTTGGGTCCTGTCTTAAGCAGACTAGCAATGTATATTACTGGTAAGCTGCAAGCGTCAATAGCTATTTTCTATTTGGTGGGTTTGGGTCTTAAGTGGAAAACTTGAAATTTTTATTCTTTTAGTTTTACAATATTTATTTCATAATCTTCTCTACTATTCACATCAAGAAGGGATTAAAGATATTTACTACAGTGAAACACATGGATCTCCCTGTCGGAATCGAGAATGGGAAACCTATAGTGATTACTTTATTGGGGGAGAAGTTGCCAGTGGCTGGAACAATAGATGAGCATTTTACTCAATTGAGAATGGAATGGGAAAAGTATATGATAAAGGAACAATGAAAAACATAAAATTGGGTATTTTCGTTATGAGGAAATCTTTTGAGTTTATTCTTTATAAAAATGAATAATTTCTCGACAACAACGAAGGTTTACAATTGCTCACAGTAAGGAAATGAATCTGTTTCTCATAACTACGACATCATTCAAATTACTGCGTCATTTAGTTTTTTGTATGGTAATTAATCCTTCGTTTAGCATGTTTGATAAATCTTATTTTTCATTACTTCAGTAAACCTATTGGATTCCAGGAAATAGATCATATTGAGCATTTCCAACTGCCTTAATTGAGATTTCAAGCTTCTTACCTCGTCAGAGATACGGTAGAAGACTTGTGTGATCAATTTGAATTCGTTGAAGAAGAGTTCCTGGTAAAGAACACAGAAGTGAGCAATTATGAACGGGGTAATTTTGAAAACCTAAAAGAGAAAATGAAAGAAATCGCTTTAGGATTAGAAGCATTTAAAGTTGATTCTTGATACTTAAAATTAGTATACATGAAGGAAACTTGCACTTCTTTGGTGAAAGGAACCACAGTGAATGTTTTGGAGACCGGCATTGACGATACAAGAAATTAGGCAAGTGTATCTAATCACGGAAAGTACGGTAATAATGGCAGAAAGACGTTTTCTGACATTCTTGATACTTTCACTTTGGAAGAGAGTCTCTGATAATTTGCATCTAATCTAAAAAATAATAAACATCGGTACTCTTATTTGTTTGTCCACAATACCTTCTGGAGATCTTTGGCTACAGATCTCCTTCGGATTTCTAATAGCTCAATATCCATAAATCAACTTTTTTTAAATAATAAAAACAAAGATGATTCACTGAATTTCTAGCAAAAACAGAAAAACAAAGTTGACCTTTTTGCCGAAAAGAAACATCGAGTATTTGATCAGATTTCGAAAGAAACGTGATTGTTCTTTGTAGCTAAGACCTTTCTTCAGTTAGTTTTTGGAAATTTCGATAGATACATGAACTGCCGTTGTTGAATATCAACTTTTGAAAATTGGAAGTAAACAGAAAAGTAGGATCGAGTCCAAGGATTCAAAATGGAATTCAACATTAGATGAACTTTCATATAAAATCCAATCCATTATTGTCTTTCTAAAATCCTTTCATCACTTGATTTTTAAAATAATAACAGAAGCGATTTCTGACTATGAATTTAAAAAATTTCTTGCTCTCAAACATTTCCTTTAAGTGTTGGTTTCAATCAAAGTTCGTAGTTTTGTGACTGGAGCTTGTAAGATTTAATTGAGAAAAAGGAAATTTATCTATCATAAAGACAAAATTATCTGATCATTATTTATATCGTTGAAAGGACCTATAAACAGATTAAGCTCTTTACTTTTCCGATTGATTTTTATGATCAATTATCGGTTGATTCTTCACTCTATGGCTATGAGGTACCAATTTTGTTGATTATGTTAAAATGGTTTGGAATTTCTTCTGATGTGGCAAATGTAAGTTAGAATGGAGATACAATGGATCTTCGAATCAACTAATATCTTTTGAAAGAAAAATTCCAAATATCACATTGAAGATCGAAAATAAGTGGTAGTATCTTGTTTATAATTTGCCTCGACTTGTATTGCATATTGGATGAGTTTCTTGTTTGTTTAATAAATCCATAGCGAAAATGTTAGCAATGGGATAAATTCCTTTTTGGAACCGAGTCTAATTAGACACCATGGAATTTCTAGTTTTTTTAACATAAATGAATCAATGAACTCTTTATCGGTTCATACTACAACTGCAGAAAATATAGATCACGTGTTTCTTCACATAACTCCTAAAAGATTAAGTCGAGTTCTGGCTTTCAACTTTATTATCGTTAAATATTATTTTTCCAAACCTTGCAGCTATTAATATGGACTTGGCTTATATCTAGCCAGAACTTGATCACCGACTTTGATTCTACCTTCCTTTATAATGGACATGTTGACTCCAAAAACTGGACTTTCTTTGTATAAGTCAAGTAGCTTTCCTTTTGGAGCAAGACGATAAGTCCTCAAGAGCTTCAGAGGTTGCATGTTCTTATTCATCTTGCCCTTGTCGGGGTCAACAGTGGTCAAAACACAACGAGTACACGGCTTGAAACAGGCAAACTCGGCTTCTCCAATACGGACATGGAGCCAACGATCTTCGTCAAAAGGAAGAGTACCGCTGACATTAATATTAGGTCGGAAATTGCGAACACTGACAGTGCACTTGTCATCATCGAGTTCAGAGAGACGTCCATTTAATTCGTCAACAGAGGCATCGGTACAAAGCATGTAAGTAGCTAAATCTTGATAGGCTGGCTGGAAAAATAAGTATGGATATATAACACGTGAACAATAACCTACGGTATCATGGAGAGGGGGCACAGGGTTGATCCAGAAAGAAGAGTCAGTATCATAGTCTCTCTCTGTATGGAATCCTTTCACAAAGTATATTAATCGGATGTTCCGCTTATCAGTAGCTTCGAGGAACTCCGAAATTAATTGTCCAACTTCATCTCCACAATCTAGTCCATCTTGGGTTAATTTGTTGAATAATCTATAAGAAGTAAATTACCAAAGACCAAAAACCAAAGAACTCACATTCCTCGACGAACATCGTTTTTCTTGACAACTTCAGCTAGATCTACGGAAGCACTTCTTCCATCAGGTGTAGTCACAGTTAAAACGTTATTCCTCACATTCGATTCAATGAGAACGAGCTTCGGATACTGACGAGCAGTAAGGAACAAGTAGTTGGTCTTTTCATCAACAACAAGGAAATGACGATCTTTGTTTTCTTCGTATCGTGATCCATCGCTTGTACAGTCAATCCAATCTGGCTGAAGTTACGAAATTAGACTAGGATTTTGCATGAAAAACTTACCGTCAACCCTTTAGTTGACTTGATTGGGTAGATATAAAGATCTTTGACAACTCCCACAGGAACGAAATCGCTGTTCCAGTATCTTTGATGGTCACGATATCTCTTGTAAACATAGTATCCAGCTAGAATCCCGATGGTCGCAGAAGCTGCAATAATCCGCCCATCTTGCAAAACACCCATCTTCAAAAGAGTTCAATAAACAGAATGGGAGAGCAACTCAACCACGTACAGCGCGAACACGGACAATCGATAACACGAATCATACCGACCTCCTGGCCATTACAGACTTAGTCTAAAAGAAAACATTGTTTTCGTGGAAAAAGATTCTTTGACAAAAGATCAATATTGTATTTCCAACCACATCTAAGGTTTGTAAATAAAATCGTCCAAAGAAATTTGGTTTGTAAACTAAGGATTTTAAAGGAGTAAACATCAATCAATTATAATCTACGATAGAAGATTCTCTGAGAAAGCAAAAAAAATTGTGAGATTCTAGAAGATGAAGTTCTGTCATGGATTCAAAAAGTATGTTTTGGAAAGGTACATTTAGTCTTCAAAGAAACTGCTGAATTGATGTTGCTCGACTCGGCTTAAATGCAGTAAAATTGGAACCATAATGATCAAATAAGTGAAATCCCAATACTCGATATCATCGTTCTGCAATACTTCACGATCAATGATTATACCACTATTTTTCATCTAAATTTTAACTTTTCTCCTGGCTTCAAATACTCGACATCCTGAGAAAATCACTTTAATCAACCACAGATCTCCCAGACCAAATACACGTTAATATTACCCTACTACAATAACTTAGATTGAATATATAACAATTATAGAGTACCAATTAGCAACCAATTCACCTCTTGAGACAGACTGAACATATGGAGATTATCCTCCGATCACATGTGATTTTGTAATTATTCGAGCGAGTCAGACTAAGCATTCATTATTATTGATAAGCTACATCTCATGAGGTGAACAATATCACGAAATGAAGAATTACTTAGTTGAATAATGAAGCTTAATATGCTCCATTAACTAATTATTTGATCATTTAGTCTTAAGCACGAACCTCGGTAGCTGTTTTCTAATACTATTGTCAGCGCAAAACCAACCTCATTCAACGGTCCGAATGAAAATACAATGCATAATTCTTGGAAGGTGCCGGCAAGGAATCTAACTTAGAAGTCACATAGATAATTTAAACTTCCATCTTAGAATATATAAACAAGAGAAAAGCAGGTGTTAGCAATATAATTGACGCTAAAAAACAAATTAGTAATGGGCGGGAAATTTGCAGGAATTCGTTTCAAGATCTATGATGGTGTACTGTCGCACTTGGAAATCAGTTAATCAGTCTCTATATCTTGTTTCTTATTCCTTTGTCCTTTTTTTCCCGTTGTATTCTTCGTATTTTTCCGTATCCATTGAGGTAGAAGTACTAATCTTGGATTGTTTTTATCAAAGGCTCTAATTTCTACTCGGAAATCATTGAATGAACTCTTTATTTCTTTCTTTTTGGTTGTGCCTGAAATTACATCTTTTTCGTTGATTTTTATATTTCAAAGTCGATGTAAATTAAATTAAATATCCATACATGAATTGGCACAATATAACTTGATTTTACTCGAAATTTAACGGAAAAGAGAAACTTGATCAGTGGTTTCCGAATGCAAATCACGCTCCCTTATCGAATAAAACCAAGTTAGTATTTACCTTTTAATTTATAAGTGTATTTGCTTTTTGATGTATGTTTAACTTTGAAAATTCCAAAGGGTTTTTATATGGATTTGTTGATTTTTGTGGATTCTATTCGAGTTTTTAGTTTCCTACTGTCCGCGATATTTCAAATGATTTTTCAGACTTATTAATTTCAGGGTCATGGTTGGATCAATTATAGATCATACAAGTTTATCAAAAGTCAGGGAAGGGGATAATGTGCTGAATGGCGATTCGTTATATCCTATTTTTTCTAGTCTTTGTCCTGTTATTCAGACTGGTAATTTTTCTGAATTCTCTACAAATTACATTGTTTGGTCATAACTATTTAAGTGCTGTTTTTTTTGGTGTTAGAATAACCCAACGCGAGCGAAAACTCAAAAGATGTCTAGCAATTAGCTTAAACTACTTAATAGATCCCTACTTTGAGTTTTTTGAAATGACACGTACTAATGACTTTAAGAAAAGTATGCAAAACCAGCCGATAGCTGAATGTTATTTACCCCAACTAAGAATAACTGCTGAATGTTTGTTGTCCATATTTCCACGATTCAATTAATCTTGCGCTTATCAGTCAAAACAACCGATTGTTTTTCCGGTGTCAGCATGCTTCCAAGTTCCTGAGGAACATGTTTTGAGGGATAAATTAGCTTTGTCTTTGGTTTATGTGGGAAGAAAACGCCTCTTTGGAAGCGTGGGAACGATGAAGACAGAATGGGAAGAACATTCTAGTGTCCTTTATTTTTCATTTTTTCGGCGACCAAAGCAGAGAAGCCGGGTTCTTGTTAGGTTTAGTTTCTATGCCCATGTTGGGTGCAGACAATTTTTCGACGGCAGAAGTGCCGCTATTTGGAGGAGTGTCCCACGAAATATCTCATTCTCTCAGACGTCTTTGTGTTCGCCAGTCATAGCAACTCTTTGGGTTCAAGTTTCCGGGTCGTCCTCGACTTTCTAGTTGACCCTTGTGCGCAATCAATTACCCCGGAATTTGACAGTTTTTGATTTAAAAAGTAAACTTGTTATTTCCCGTCATTTAGCTGCAATTTGGGTGTCAGTGCATCTAGTCGTTCATTCATTTGTTTTTGCATCAATTGAAAGTTTACTGCCACTCAAACGTCGAATGTTAGGATTTTTTATTTCTTGCAACTTTCGCGGGCACGGCTGGCCACTTTGATCAGGAAGGCGGAGTGAAGCGAATTGGAACTCACAGCTTGGCGATCATACGAGTTTTTTTCAACCAAGGGTTTTTGAATTGGGTTGCTTCTGGCCATTTTCCTATGAATGGAAAAATAAAACTGGGACAAAAGAGAATAGATAGATTGCGACGCCTTTCAATCTAAAGCATTTCATTTTGCCACTTTAGATGAGCAAAAACCGCCGTAGGCATTACTAAACTTGAAAATGAGCCAAACTAGGGAATCTTTAGAACTCTAGTACCATTTTTGGCGCTTGTGGACTGTTTTTCCTTTGGGTGACTCTTTTGCGCGCTTTCCCATGATGCCGAAGTCGAGCTCGTCTGCTCGTCAATAATGCGCGGAAAGATTGGAGGCATATACAGTTCAGTTTTGTGAGAAAAAGACTGAAAGAATGGGAAAAAGTGCGATGGAGGTGCGATGTTCTGTCTACATGTTCTCCTCACTTTTGTCTTTTTCTGTATAGTGTGAATTAGCGTGCGTTCTTTTGGGTTTTCCCATCGACAGAAACATGTTGGTCTCGTTCGCACGAAAAAACACTGGCATGTGGGAATCTTTTAAAGCTTTTCCTCCATTTGACCGTGACTTTTGTTTCTCCGTTCACTGATTGATTTTCTTGATTCTAGGTGCATGCAGCTGACTTCGATGAAAAGGGAATCCGTCGATGATCTCTCAACTTCTGTTCAGGTCTGCTATTATTACTTTGCACTTTGAACTTTGCAGCCACGCTTAACTAACAGAATTGCTTGATCGCTAGCAACACATGCGGACTAATGAGTTGTTTGATTCACTCATGTTCCATCCAATCACTGATCAACGATATATCTATGCAGAATCTATCTTCCGACGACGTCAACAAACTGCTCATGCAGCCTTCCATTCTCAATTTGCTCATTTCTCGGCAGAACTCCACAACAGGCTCATCGACATCCTCCTTTGATGCCACTGCTATCCAAGTTCTTGCTTCTCTAGCTGAAAAGTGTTCGACGACTCCAAACACTTCGGTTCAACAAATTCTTTCAACTGTTTGTTATTATTTTGTAACTCTGAATTATGTTTGCTTATTTCAGATGCTCGCCATGTCTTTGCCTCAAAATAACGTTGAACCAAGGCCGTCTACGAGTTCTATGAACGAGTTTTGCAGTCAGAAGGACGGTAGGTGGATGGTTTTTTGGGATTTTGATTGTGTTTCGCCCATGCGATCGCAACATCTATATAAGGTCATTTGCTCGAAATAGTATTGAAAGCAGACGAATTTATTTTCTTCTCAACGTGTCTATTCATAGTAATAGTATCTTCCGGTGACAGATCACATGAGACCTAAAACAGGAGAAACCCAATTGAATGATTTATGCACTTGCTGACTTGAAAGAGTAGGGCTGTTTATGACTGCAATCATTTCCCGGAGGAGCATCCCCGTCCTTGATATTCATTTTGCAGAAATGCACGACTGATATCACGAGAAGAGCGCGGGAAAGTTTGTCTATCGGGCGATCCTATCTGTTAGCAGAGATGGATCATTGAAATAGGAATCATTCTGAAATTTTTTAGATGCAAATTATATTGATTGAACCAAAAATCGTGGGCGGGTGTCCTTGTATCTTATTGGTCAAATTTATGCATTTTTTGCAAAGAAGGGGAGAGACGAACATCTGGAATTTGAAAAATTAAGGTGTATGACCGACGTTTTGGGGAATTTGTGTTTTCCACATGACGGAGAATCCAGAGGTTTCGTATTATTATTCATCCTTATTGTCTTTTCTTTGATCACGGAAAAGTCCATCATCCATCTTGTTACTGCAATAATGAGACGGACTTTCGCGAGTTCCCACACACGCGCCGAACATATCGGGGTCTACCCGATCGGGTGAGCTGGATTGACGTTGGGCGAGAAAACTGGCATCTGCAAGTTCTCTCCACTCGCGATAACGATTAATGCATACTTTTTTGAACGAGTCAACAGAAACAATTGCTTGATCTCTTGCTTTTTGCTCTATCAGTTAAATTATCTCTAGGACCGTGTGTTTTCACTGGTTATTTAACGTAAATACTTGGTTATGTGGAGATCTCTGCTGTTTGATTGCATTCCACACCTTGACTTGATCATTTCTTCACCAGTGGCCATGTATCTTTTCATCTTCGCTTGTTCTCACAGTATTGTTTATTCGGCGGCGTGAAACATCGTCCGTAGAACTTTCTCAAGCTCCTTGGGCTTCTTCAAAATGCTATCCGTTTTCGACATCAAACAACTTTCTCCGAGTGTGAATCAGGTGCCATGTTTTCCCGCATCATCCTCTGTTCTCAACGATGGACCCATTTTGACTTTTTTCCACGGTTCAAGAGGACAATATTTTTTTATGTCCCGATTACTTTCAATTCAAGTTTAAAACAATCGGGAACTGCCGATCTTGCTTGATCAAAAATCAAGAGCAGTTGGTATTCCCCGTTCTTTGTCTTTAATGAGCTTTGGTTTATTTTCCTTTATGGCACCTTGTTGAGTTTTATACATTGAGTTCAAGGACCAACAAGTCTTTTATTTCGATGGTTAATCATGAACTTTACTGACAATCCCTTCTATTTCTGCAATTTTCTTGATAATGTTTTCGTTGAATGATTCATTTTATTTTAAAGTTTATTTTTCAGGAGACAGTCTTCAGGACGGATCGCTTTCATGCAAGTCTGACGTCTTAGATTCTGGAAAGGCGGTTTCTTCTGATATGAGCACATCTGGAATAACTCCAGAAGAACGGGTCTTGTCTTTAATCGCTCCATTCAACATGATTCCCAAAACATTTGCAATTCCCGCACTTCCTAGTTATGTCAAGAAGCCGAAACTCGAATCTAATGGTGAGTTTAATTTGATTTCGAAAGTGATGTTGACATCGTGGATGCACTTTTTGGGATTCCCCGTCTTCTGACCTCATGTTTTGTTCCTTACTCGTGATCAACTGTTCTTTTGAACTTTCTTATTTTCTCTTTCTTTCACCTTTACTCGTAAATAGTCTCCGAAATTTTGTCATCGGATTCCAATGACTAGAAGTTTCTATTGCAAAAATTGGATGTTTTTAAATTTCGTCCTTTACTTTTGAAGAAATAGCAACCAAGTCTGATGAAGAAAGAAGCATGGACTGCCCGGATAAAGAGTCAGCGTGGGAAAATTTCCCGATGGAAGAATTGATTAATGCCGTGAGTTCTTGAGACATCGTGAGAATAACTGAAGCAGTGCCGTAATGGTTTGATAAAGAAGGCCGCCCATAACGTGTGCAAATTGTCAAGGAAATAGTGTTTCGCCCACAGTAATTCTCGATGAACGAGGAATGGTACAAATTTGCCACTTGAGAGGGAACTTGACTGGCCGCTTGCGAGCTAGCGACACCGTACCAGAGCAAGAGCAAAATGAGGAAAAAGCAAGCTCCTCCTATATGCTAAACCGGCAGCCAATGGTCTAGCGGAGTCTTTGAAGAAAGACGGTTTCCCCATTCACGCATATTTCTCGAAAACTAATTGACATTAACTTTTGTAAGCTCTCGTTTTTGACACTCATTCCTGGCTCGTTGGAAAGAGTTTCTCCACAATTGGTTCGTGTGAATCTTCGCAGCAGCTCACTACCCGTTTTTAAGCCGTTGTGTGAGAAGATCCCACACCGGATCTGCTTCGATCTTCAGGAAAAGCGCCGATTCCCACCGGCATATTCGGCAATACTGCTGGTTTGTTCCCATCCCCACAGTTATCTTTTTCCCTGTCCGTCTCCAAACCTTTTTCGTGTTCGTCGCTACTTGAAGAGATTGCACAGTTCCCATACCCACGAACCCTACAAGAACTCCGTCGGCAACTCCTGAGAAAAAGCACTCGAGAACCACCACAGAATGGATTACGCGACTCCTCCTTTATCTACAACACAAAGACCTGAAAGCAATGAAACAGAATCTTCTACCGCCAATGCTGTTGCCGTAGCTGCCGCTGTGGTAGCTGCAGCTTCTGATCAAGTCACTCAGAATGCTCTGGCCAGTTTCTATGACCCCAATCAGTTGGGTCCCATTCGACACCCTCACAACCCCCATATTCACCATCATCATCCGTATGATCACCAGATGCTGGTTCCTTCGGCTTCATTGGGTCAGAACGACGATCAACAAGGATTATATGATTCCCTCGCAGCTGCGGCTGCCTTAGCTTCCGGGGTTCCAACTACACCGAGTAATATGTACTACTATGACTCCAATCAGCAATGGCAGAATAATAACTGGAATAATGCCCAATTTGTCGCTGCAGCCGCTCAGTATGCTCATTTCCCCCCTCAACAACTACCTCTAGGGTCTCTTCATAATTCCAATATACCTCAGTCGTCTTTACCTCTTGCTAATGAGTTTCAGAATTTTGGTAAGATCCAATAAATGCATCCACATAGTGTTTGTTTCTATATATGAATTCCACTTTTTTTAGATTCCTTTTACTCGAGGCCATCCCAACAATCTCCAGCTAATAATTCTTTCTTTGATTTGCCATATGGTATCAATTCCGCAGCAGCCTCCATGATAGCTCCTGGTCACTTTAGAGCTCCTCAACAACCCCTAAGTATCCCTAAACACCCTCTCTTTCTGGCAATGACAGAAGATCCTCCAAGGCTCACAAAAGAAAGAATGGCCGATTATCTTGCAGATCGAGATAAACTCGACTGTATTGTTACCATTTTCCACGCTAAAGTGGCCCAGAAATCTTATGGAAACGAAAAGAGGTTAGTTTTCTCCGGACAATTGATACTGTTTGTCGAATGGAGTTTAGCTTGTGTCAATTGGGCACTTTCTAATATGCAAACATGAGACAGCTGTTCATAATGTTACAAAAGGGAATACTTTACTTTTACAGAAATTTAAGAAATTAAGGGTTGGGGATTTATTTCCTCCTGAATTTACCGCAAGATGACCATTAATGGCTTTACGTAATCTGGCACTTTTTGAGGATACTAATTGATCTCACATTAGGACCATTTTCTTTGGCCATATGGTTTGAACTCGAGAGTACCATTTTCTAGTAGTCTTCGCGGAAGGGATAATCCACAGTCAGCGAGCCTGGCACTAACCTAATCGGTTGTCATTGTTTGTTCGAACAAGATTGCGCAAGGACTCTTACAATTGCCTGTTCTAGACTGCAATAGTAATTTCTTAATTGCTCCATGAAAAGAACAAAGTTTCTGCCCTCGTAAATGAGCCACACCTTGAGGGAAATAAACACGTCCAGTCAGCGAAAAGGGATACTGTAGTAAATTTCCTAATGGCTTTAGATTCTTCTGTCCTCCACCATGTATCTACCTGGCTGGAGGTGGCTGGAAAACGAAACGGGATCTCTTCGATGCCATGTACAAACGCTACCGTGAGAACCTCGTCCATCAACTGGAGCAAGCGACTTCAGAAGAGTGCATCTCGAACTTAAACGATACACTCAGCAAAATGCCAGAGGCACAGACGACTGAGTTGTGTGCCTTCATTGGAATCGGAGCTCCGACGGAACAAGAAAGGCAACAGCTCGATTTCACCAACGGCAAGGTTCGGTTTTTCTCACGCTTTAAAGGGACTTGTACAATCTTAATTAATTTAGGACTACTGTGCTGCAAAAACACTTTACATCAGTGATTCTGACAAGAGGAAGTATTTTACGTTGACGACCAACTTTTTTTACACAACTGGACAAGATCTAGGGATGTTCAATTCCCAGAGAATCAAGGTCATCAGTAAGCCGTCAAAGAAGAAACAGTCGATGAAGAGTACTGACTGCAAGTACTTGTGCATTGCCTCAGGAACAAAAGTTGCTTTATTCAACAGATTACGGTCACAGACAGTATCCACTAGGTATTTGCACGTTGAAAATGGAGCTTTTCATGCGAGTTCGACCAAATGGGGAGCCTTTACAATTCATCTTGGTTGGTTTGTTTTTGAAATTTTTTTAATTTTTGATTTTTCAGTCGACGAAAACGTCGAAGGAGACGGTAGAAATTTCCAAGTCAAAGACGGCTATATTTATTATGGAGCTGTGGTTAAACTAGTCGACAGTATTACCGGGGTAGCTTTGCCGAACATGAGGATTCGGAAAGTTGATAAGCAAACTGTATTTATTGATCAAGTATCATACGAAGAGCCAGTAAGTCAACTCCACAAATGTGCCTTCCAGATGCTCAATAACGACAGATCTTACCTTTGTCTCTCACATGACAAAATCATTCAGCATGAAGTAAGTATTTGTGCTGCTTCCGCGAGATCTCAGATTTCGGTTTATCTCAAAGTAAAGCCGCTCAAGTAGGTAGCACTTTCTCACGCGATCCAACGCGCGAAATAAAGTCTACCGCTTTTTCGAGTGCAAAACAGATCAAATCACAACAGTATTGGATTAACGTATTTCAGGCCATCTCCCTCGATGAGCTTCACCATCAGATAAATGACGGAGCTGCTTGGACCATAATATCCACAGACAAAGCGGAATATAGGTTCTTTGAAGCGATGGGGCCAGCAAAACAGCCGGTTTCCCCAGTCCCCGTTGTCACTGGGATTACTATGAGTGGAACAAGTGAGGGACTGGCTATGATTGAATTAACTGGGACCAACTTTACTCCCAACCACAAGATTTGGTTCGGGCTTTATGAACTCGAAACGTCATTCAGGTCGGTTTCTGGACTACTGTAATTGGTGGGAAAAAATTGTTTCAGGTCAGCAGAATGTGTTATGTGTGTGATCCCGAGTTTGGCTGATGTCTATGGAAGTTCTGCTACTGCCCTCAATTACGCCCAGACAGATAATAAGCTGGATGTCCCGATCTCGATCGTTAGGAACGATGGGGTTATTTACGGGACCCCAATGTCTTTCAGCTACAACTGTCGAACTGCGGGCGCCATCGGAACCCCCATCCTGCCTGATCCATTCGACCCTCAAAGACCTCAGCCGAGGATGCCCCTGAGTACTTCTCAGCTCGGCAGAAATCAGGCAGATCTGAGACAGTATTTAATGAATTCAAACAGGTTCGCTTATGACGTCACCGGTGAAATGGCAAATTGAAATAGCTTGTTTTCGCAATCTCGATCTCCTTTAGTTAAAGTTTCCATATAACATGTCCAAACATAAATTTATTATTAAGATTTGACTCCAAAATAAGCGAAAATATAATTGAGCGGGTTTGAAGGCTTCTTGTGGCGAATGCCGTCAGCGAACTGCGGGTCTACGGATGGTCGTACTTCGTCGGCGGTTCGCCATGAAGGATTTGGGACAGAGAATTTTCCTGAAGGCTCGTCGAAACTCCAGATTTAGGATTCCGTAAAGAAATGGGTTCAAAGAGGAGTTAATGTAACCAAGCCATACAAATGCTTGATGGACCTTGAAAAATATCGTAATTTGGAAAAGAATAACAATGGTTACCTTCGGGTGGAGATAACAGGATTCACAAAATGGCATTATTATATAAGCACAGAAAAACGGCAGCCAGCAAAACGTAAACACAAAAATAATAACAGCAATTGTTTTTGCAGCTCGTTTTTCCTTGGCAACACTGATTTTCTCCTTTGTTCTTAGAACTGTCGTTGTTAGTTGTTCTCCAGATTCCTTTTTCTTCTCGGAATCCTGAGTTTTGATCTTGGAGTTCTCATCTGAATTCTGTTGTTCTCCACTACTCTCTTTTCCATTCTAAAGAGAAAATCGAATTACTCATAAGTATTAGTCATCTTACTGTAAAATTACTGTAGACATCTCCAACTACGAGTGGAGTTCTCTCGACCATGAACTTGGCTGATCCTGTCTTACCATTTTGTTTCGTTTTCTCTTTCTTTATTTTCCTGCTGTCCTTTGGAATTTGTTGGATTTTCATCAAAGCACTTCTTCCTGGAACTTATTCCGTATTAAGCAATGCCATTAATAGTGATTAAATATGTGTGATTTTCCAAGTTTTTAAACCCACCTCTATTTGTTCTGATTCGCTGTCTTGTAGAAATAAATATTTTAACGTAAACAACAATCATGACGGCGAGAGGAACAAAGAAGGAGCCAGAAGCCGAGAAAATCACAAAAGCCTTCTCCGTTGTGAGCTCACATTTCTCAATAAGCTCTTCTGAATCCCAATTGTTCCATCCGAGCATTGGAGGCACAGAAATCGCAGCACTCAGTGCCCATACCTGGATTCCGCTAGGGATAAGTACAAGACAAAAAGTAAAAAACCTACAGCAAATATACTGATGCATACAAGTTTTAGGGTTCTTTTTTGAGCATAATTGATTGGATCATGAATAGCAAAATACCGGTCGAGGGCTATCGCACAAAGATTTAATATAGAAGCTGTACAGAGTAATATGTCCATGGTTGTGAATAATTGACACATTGTCACTCCTAGAAGCCATTTACCATCTGAAAAGTGATATTTTGAATACATGGAATCCCTCCGTGCCTAGTTTCCTCCATGAAATCACTTTCGTTCCGAGAAGTTCTCAGTAACTAATGACTGCTTTACATTCAATCGGAATAATTAACCCCTAACAATCACATTGTCTTGTTTATTTGTTCTCTTCCCTTATAAACAAAAAGGATAGTTAGCAATTGCTTTTTTTGGCAAATACCAAGTTTATAGTGAATCAATTTCTCGAAAAATAATTCATTTCAAAGCTCCCGAAAAAGCGAGAAATCATAAACCGATGAAATTTGAATGGAATTACGAAAATGGTTATGGTGCCAAGTTTCTGTTTATATTTGACATTTAACAAATATGAAGGCGGGGGTATTTTCCAAAGACCAACTAGCCTCAATTTCTGCTTGTTTGTCGTCAAATATTCTCTGGCTCATCTAAAAGATTTAGCTTTTGTTCTGTTGGACGACCAGCTGAGCCCCGGAAAACTTGATTGGTCCAAAAATGCATCCAACAGATTTGGACGATAATTCCAACTTTGGCATTTTGTTGAAATAGACTCTTTTTAGAACCACGCAAACTTGTTGCTTCCACATAGACCAAGTTTGTCGTGAAAATCGCTCGTGAGCAGTAGAGATTTGTTTCAAAAGGAAATGCAATTAGCTCGTATTTAAAAGGACTCAGGCCAGTCATTCCAGAGACAAATAACTATAAAATCGCGGAGATAATGAACGTATGGGAACCGCTAAAAAACAAGAGGATTCCATGAATTATTCCAATTCGAATAAACCTCTCATTAATGAAGTCTCATCAAAGATTCCCGAGGGGAATACTGTATTTGTAATGTCAATCAAAAAGACTGTTGCCTTGTGCATATTATTTCACCTTAATTGACAAGCTCCATTTTCCGTGACGTGTCCAGAAGCCGTCGAGCCGTAAAAGTCCAAAATCTCGCTTCTTGCTAAACTAACATCCATCCAACCGAAAGCCTTCAAAATTTTGTTCTTAAAATTTTTGTCTTCTAGAACCAGACCCCATATCTCATTTAATTGATGAAGTCAAAATAGTACTTCAAAGGAAACAGCAAAATTTAAGACTCATGAAGCGTTCAATTTGTAAATTATTCATGAAATAATACGCTCATTTTCAAAATTATAAAAAGCAAATTACCCAGAACACATTGTTGTGAGTGAAACTAATTTGCATTTCATCTCGTTTTTGTTCTTGGGATATGTTTGGATAACTGTTTTATAAGAAACAAGCTTTTCTTGACCCACTTAAAACTTTTTCAATAATTTAACGGTCGCCAAATGCCTTAAGGCCATTTCCCTGATGCATCGGGAACAAACCCTTTGCTTTCTAAACAGATTCCTGAGGAGCACATAAGTAGAGAAATAAAAGCTTCGAGAACGGAATAACAAGATGACACGGTGACAAGAAGCTAAATAGGGAAAGTCAGAAATTCCCACATTGACGTCGTTCCAAAATTTGAAGAAAAATTGTTACTATTTATTAAATGGTCAGACAGCAATTTAAAGCCCTATAAGGAACATGTTCATTCTGCGATTACGCTAAAAAGCCTTGGAAAATTGCAAGATTTGGACTATTGACCTTCGACATATGAAAAGTTTGCTAGAGAAAAAAGCCAAATATATTGTATGATAAAGTACACATTGAAAACTATAATAAACAAAAATTCCATCTTTAAACTTTAAGAAAACTTACTTGCAAGAAACTTGACAACATGTAAAGGCATCACTACGATAGCCACTGCTAAATCAGAAGCAGCTAGAGATACAAGGAAATAATTTTGGACTTTTTTAAGAGGACGATAACTGAATACAGCGACGACGACTAGAATATTACCGACCACAGTCATTGCTATGATTACCTGAAATTTCATCTTACTGTAAAGTTGAAATCGATTACTAAAAGCATGGTAACTAATTGCAACTTTTGCTTTTTGGAATTCATAACGTCATTGGTTCCTTAGAAACAATCGTGAATGGCCGGAAGAATTGTAGAAACTCACCACGTAAGTAATTGTTCCCAAGACCAGTTCGAATACCGGGATGAACTGACTTTTATTAACTATCGTTTCATTCACAACAGAAGTCTGAGAATTGTCTCCAGAAGTCGAGTTCAGTATCTGTTGTTGAAGAGATAACAAAGAGCCGAGCACCATACTGCCGGTGTTGTTGGCGTGCCCTAATTGATCGGAATCCATATTTAATTATCAACTTCCAAATATAATGAGATCAAATTAGGACCGCTTAGAGAGGGGTGAATCCGCTCACAGGGAAAAGAGAAATGTGGTAAGGGAAACGAACAATTGGCAAGGGTGCCGCCAAGCAAATTTTCCAGACCGACAGTGCCACGCCCTTGAAAAACTCTCTCTGGATGATAGACTAGTTTGAATAAAAGCGTGGTCTTTTATATTGAGACAATGAAGGAGATAATGATGCTTTTTGTTAGTTTGACAATCTAAATAAAATAAACGATTTGTCCCCGATTTTGCTGGAGCCAAAATTGTCATTTTCAACAGTTTTATGTTACTTTTAAGGCGGAGCCGTTCTGAACCAATAAAATTTGCAGCTGAGATCCGTTTTGCTTGGGGAATTATTTTCTATTACCACGTCTGGGAGCCGATTAGCCAAATCAGTCATTTCCAGCTTTTCCAAAGGGTGCTTATGAAACAAGAGGTCAATTTGATTGAATAAAATTCCATGCCATTGACCAAACTTTGCTCTCAAGGGCAGGAGAGTACTTACCGAGAGCTCTTCATAACGATTTAAAATATGCTCACAATGATGAATACTTAATAAATTCTCTATATGGACTAAAAGTTGCGAAAATCCGTTTAATTTATGAATTTTGGATTCCAAAATGGAAAAATCTCACTATAAAGAACTGAGTGAGAAAATTACGTTAAATTCCTTAAGAAACACAAATTCCAATCTTATGAACATTGTTGTGCATGAAACTCTAAGTCTTTGAGTTCCTTCAATGAGTTTAAACGCTTTGATTTTCGTAGGTGGTTGAATGTCCAAAAAAACATGAAAAATAAACATTATTGTATGGATTTAGGTTGGAATTTGAGAATAATTAAAAGTACTGGCATATTCAATTGAATCTTCTTCATGACATTAGAATGCTTAGTTGTGTGGGTCAACACAATACAATAGAAAGTACAAAATATTTCGCTTATAAAAATGAAATTGTAGTGATTTTTCAATATTTGACTTAATAGCTAGTGTTTCAAAAAAGTGGGATTTTTTCTTTCCTCAAATACACGCCAAGTTTTTTTAACAAATGTTCCAACTTTTTAAAATAGTCGTTAAATGAAACGAAACATGCTACTCAAAACTCGGAAAACAATGATTGACATGCACTATGCAGATAAATGGACTGACATGCAAAATAACAAAACGTTACAATTCACATAGGGAATCTTCCAACAACAAATGGGTTCAAAAGTATAAAAGGAGAGTTGACATCCTTGGCATTCTGGTAAATGACTACTTTAGACCCGGCAAATTGGGCTTGACATTCCTTTTTGTCAAGAAAGAATGAAATGTGTTTTAACAAACCAGAATAGTCCTCGAATCGTAATTACAATTGTTCTTAACGGTGATAAAACAGTTCAGACTAGTATGTTTAAAATGAAGTGATCATATTTTCAGAAAATTGAAACCACGCAAACAATCTCAATGACTTTTACTGGGATTATTTTGGAAAAACGGACATCGTTGGAATTTCAGAGCCATTAGTTTTATTCAACTCCATGAATATAAGATAAAGAATTAAAAGCTTGATGACGGGCAAGTTGGCTCTGGAGGAAGACTCGCCCAAGAGTCCCTGCATCTAAAGTTTGGGAAATCTCCAAGGTTTTTGCTTCTTATTTGAAGCAATCAACTTTTCACGTTTCAGGAAGTTTTTTGAGGGTAATTGATGTGGAAAATAAAAATTCCAATTGAACTTTCTAAATAATGACTTCCTTAAGCATATTTTCCTAATACGGATACTTTAAAGGAAAACAATATTTTATGACGTTTTTGACAGTATTAACAATAATTCGAGAATTCAACAGTGTTATTCTTTGATTTCGGTGGAAGAGTCGTCTTCAATGTTCATTAGACTATGGCAACTGTGGGTACCGTTCTGCTTGTCGAACGGGGGAGCCGAGAGTTTTCGATGGAAAGTATTGTGGTTGGGACTATTACATATTGTCGGGGCCGTATAGTAGTAAGGACTGTCCATCTGATCGAACTCCATGCTTAAATCAATCAAGGGAGGGTCCTTCTCGACAAAGTCGGCAAAATGCCACGGGAAAATAGGCACTAATGGAGGTTGCTCTCCATTTAGAGCTTGGTCAATGGTTCTATCCCAGTTAATTTGACCTAAATAACACTTTTGGTCCTTGTGGAACAACAAAAACTTACTTATGATGTTGTCGGACATTCCAACCCGTCTACAGACCGTCTGGATGAGAGATCCCATCGATAGTCTTCTACCTCCAAGCCAGACTGTGATCTAAATTCACCTCTTGAGTGCAGTATTAGCTATGGTTACTTACCCCTTTGACATTACTAACGTGTCTTCCGGCGTAATGGACTAGTCTGAAGACATCTGCAAGTTGTTCAACAAGAGCAGTAGTCAACCAAAGACCGATAGTGATGTAAATTAATGTAGGTAACAAAAAATCCATTCTTCTCGGGACAATGTCCCCCAACCCAATGGTCGTCAACGACATGTAAGAAAAGTAGAGACTATCGAAGTAAGTCAATTGATGCTCCCATAAAGGTAATACTGCAGATCCCGCAGCGATAAATCCTAAAAATAACATGGCTACCAAGATAACTTCTCCGATTTCCCTCAATAATTTCCGTTCTCCTTGTTTTTTCAATTCCTTTTTATAAATTGCTTGAATAATGTACATGATTCCGGTCTTGAAAAATCTCCCGACATCAGCGATAGTGATGAGAAAAAGGGGGATTCCAAAAGCTCCATAAATCATGGTGAAGATTTGACAGACATGAGTAGTGGGAGCGACATTCCCATAGCCAATAGTTGTCAAAATAGTAAATGCAAATAGAACACTCGACGGATACGTCCATCTTTTTGGCACACTGTTATCGTTATCAAACATAAGGTAATTTTCGACAGAAATATGAAGTTGAGAGATATTTTCCATAAAACTCCGAAGGCACTCGTGGATATGGGATTCCTGAAGGGAATTAATGATTTCCAAATTAGGTAAATTTCGCCTCACATTTGAAGACTTGGAAATTTTCTCAAAAAGCTCGGACTTTAAAACACCAATGACACGCTTGTGCTCGACATGTCGTTTGTTTTCGTATTCCCCCTCTAGGTAGTGAAATATGTAAGCCCCAATCAAAATATACAGTATAACGAAGCAATACAAAGCCAGATGCCAACCCGCGATTCTAAGGACATGACGTAGCCGCATTTTCTGAAAATAAGCATTAAAAATGAAAAATACAACAGCAAAGTGGAAAGTTTATCGTTTTTGCACACTTATTAAGGACGTGTTTGCATAATAAATAAATGGAATTATAAAACGAGAATATAAATTTTCCTCAAAAATGGCCTTTTGGACCACCTCCGGTAAAGACAGTATGCATGAGTGAATCAGCACTTCCCAGCATTGAGGATTGCAGAATACTTCTGTTTTTGTCCAGAAACACGGAAATCAATTAGCAATCAGTCTTTTTAAAATCCCGAAATTCCGAGAATTGATCCAGTACAATAGAAGTTACAGGGGAACTTAAAATGACTGCCTGAGGAGAAACGTTTGAATCTTGTTTAATCAAGCGTAATTGCTTTGTCAACATCTATTCCAATAACTTATTCCAAAAATACTCTGTGAAATGATCGTTTCCGTTAAAAATTCCACTTGAACGCTCCAAGACCGACAATGGTGGATAAGGTTGTTTAATTAGGCTTGCCAAAGGCAATCGTCCATTCATTGAGACTCAGAAAACACCAGTGTTTTGTAGCATTTGAATTCCGCATGAGTGGACACAAAAGTAAAACTTTTTAAAGATAACGGAGATAACATACCTGAGCAGACACGGCATGGATAGAGGGAGCATCATGGTAATTCGTTCCAGGAGTATTTTGTTCGATTGGTTCATAACCAGTGGGGGATTTTCCCATTTTTCTACTTTGGGAAATAAAATGCCCTTCTGCCCCACAACTCAGATTCTAGTCTGTTCTAGTCTTTTTAGTACTGCTTTTAATCTGATTTATTTCTTCCGAAGAGAAACAATGCAAAAGTTTTTAGCTAAATAGGGTTTATTGATTACACCACTGTCGGGGAAAGGGCATCTTTATTAGTTCTTCATCATTGTATCACAGTAAAAAATCTACAGCAATGCAAAGGATTTCTTCGTTTTCCCCCAAAGTTGCAACAAGTTTGAATGAATTTTCTTAAAGTACTTGATGTTATAATTAGCTCCACAGACATGTAACTACAATATAGTAGTTTCTTTCACAACTTCTGATTTTCAAAGTTAAACATTTATTTAATGTAAAAAGCCTCCCAGACACACTTTTACTGTCTTATTGTTTTACGTATACCCGATAATGAAAATATAAAAGTTTTCACAAATTAAATAAATATATCACCTATTGTTTTTTCGAAATGTCACGAAGCACGAGACCAATTCCCACCGCGAAACCCCTGACGACCATGGCGAGTTTTCTCAGTTACCAGTGCGAACGAAGTTTGTTAACGAAAGCAATCTATGGAAAAAGTCCAATGTAGAGTTTGTGATTTCAATTGTTTTCGTTCCCCCTGCTATTATAAACGCACACCGTAAGAAAAGTCTCTCCTAAAAAGTACTTTGTCGATCACATTTTAGAAGAGAGGCGGGAGTTACGTCAATGTCTGGAATTAAGCTTTTCTGGGAAATATGTTGGAAAATAGCTCACAATCTACCTATTATTATATTCTATTAAATCTTACTACAGTAGAGTTGTCATCATTTATGGTCTCGTCAAAGGTGATAGATGGTTATGAAATAATGCAATAATATCTTATGAATTCAAATTTATAAGAAGTAATTTAGAAAACCTACATTGACAAAATAAAACAATAATATTTTGATTGATATTTACCTTTAAAAAATTATGATTAGAGATCATGAATAGGATTCTTGTTGTTGATGAAATGAAAAAAGAAAACGACAATTACAGCTCATATGAGATGTGTGGTTTAAATCTATAAAAAGTGTATTTATCTAAAGTTAACATCACCCAAGACATCAGTGGATTAATACTATCTGAAAATTATGGCAATTCATGAAATGAACGATTTCTTAAGATTAGCAAATAACCTTGAGATTTAAAAAAAATAAAGATAGTCGCGGACACAGCGCTGGCAATGTGCATTACCTCAGTTCTCCTTCATATATCGGTGTTTGCTTTCATTGCTAGGACTTGTTCTATTCGTCTTCAGTACTTTGAATTTTTTATAATGGGGAATTCTATCGGTTCCAAAGTGAATAATGAGCAGATTCTGAAAGAGGTCAAGGAGTATCCTGTAGTTATGTATACAAAACCACATTGTGGATATTGTAAAATGGCTAAAACCTTATTCGACCAAGAAAAGATCTTATTCAAGGAAAAGGATCTGGATTTGGCTGCAGCGACGAATCCGGATGGTTATCAGGTAGGTTTATCATGTTCTCAAGGGTAATTGATATATGAGATCCATTGTAGGCTTACATAAACGGACTGGTCTACACTACTCGACAGACGACAGTGCCTCAGATTTTCATTTGCGGTCGATTTATTGGTGGATATACAGAGCTCTATAACCTCAAAGAAGCCCAACAACTTTTCAAATCTTTAGATGAATGTTCATATCAATATGACCCTGTTGTATGAAATTGCAGACTTTCTATCCAATTAGTTAGGAGTATCAATTAGAAACTGTTTGCATCAAACAGTGTTAATAAAGTAGATTCCCATTGTTGTGTTCAGGAACTATAGGTTGAGTCCATGTGCTTGTACTTTTCTAACGCTTATCACTGACGTTTATTAACCAAATCCGTGTCAATTGAGTCTGGGCAATTTTTGTATCTCTCTACCAAAATTAGAAAGTGGTTACGTAAGTGCTTTATTCATGATTGCAAGATCCAAAATTAGCGACATTTTCCCACAAGGTTAGGATTAAAATTAACCAATTCTTGCTACATAAAATTGACGTTTTCCGATCCGAGCTAGATACACTCGCTTTCCTATGTCAGGTTCCTCGTCGTTTCCTCTTTTTTTGATGATTGAGGGTCTAGAAAATTTAATTATGATGAAATCCGAGCATTGAATAGCTTACGTTTGATATTTGTCGATGGCATCAACATGTTCGATATTCGCAGTTTCTGAATCCTCGGAAACCACTTTTTGAGGGGGTGTCAGGAATAACGACTCGGTGTTCATTGGAAGGTCCTTCTGTAGGAGCCGAGCAACATCCTTCAGTTGATAAATGTTGTCTGACTTTTGTCCAAACATAACAGGCATTCCTTCTCCTATAGCAATCAGACATAGCACTAATAATTCAATCGTCAGACTCCGCATGTTGGACTAATTAGCTGGGTGAACAGAGTGAAATTATTTTATAGTCAGTATCCTCAAACCTGGGCAAACACGCACATGGATGGGAACTTTTCTCTCACATTAGAGCCAGACCTTTGTTGATTATGGAAATCTGTTTCCGGCTTCTTACCCGCCCTTCCAGCTACCTATTCAAACGTTGGATTTAATTGGACGTTTTTTAGAGTCTTTTTGGCGTCTTTTGTTTCCCATAGTGGTTTAATTTTCCAACAGAAAATTGAAAAAACAAAAACACTCAATTAAAAACCTCGGTTCAATTTGAAGAAATTTAATTCAATAAGAAATGAGTGAAATGTTACCATTTTAGCATATCAGGTGTAATTCCCGGGAATGTTTATGATGTACTTGCATTTGTGTTTCCTGATTTTTGTGCCTATTGTTTTTACCGATTCAGAGAACGGTGGCTGGTGAGTTCTTGTAAATGACAATAATATTTACTGAATAAAGTTTAGGAAAATGCCAGGAGAAAAACCAGTAGGAATCGAAGGACCTTGTACAGTAGATCGAGTAGACGGGAAGATACTCACACAAGACCGTTTTCTGGATGAATTCGCTTACAGTAAACCTGTAATTATCTACAATGTTGACAACTCTCGCTTTCAAGAACGTTGTGAGAAAGAAACTATGTTGGTTGAATGGGCTCATGCGGATATCGTTTTAAATTCGGCAAATACATATTCATACACGAGGGTCAAATCTACTTTTGAAGATTACGTGAATGAGTTTTTGAAGCCTCAAGATGTCAATACCCTAGGAAATGGTTCGGATAAGTTTGGTAGCTATTCGCTATTTATTTTATTTCCAGAAACACTCTATCTCTTTGGGGATATCGACCAGAAACTCTGGCAACCACTGTTGGCAGAATATAAGCTCCCCAGTTGGCTTCTTCCTAATTATGAGCCCGCCCTTAGTTTCGGGATCGCAGGGGCAGGAACCGGAGTCCCTTTTCACTTCCACGGACCAGGATTTGCTGAGGTCATTCATGGAAGTAAAAGATGGTTTCTGAAACCGTTTGAGGAGCAACCCGCGTTTGATCCAGACAAAACTACTCTCAGTTGGTACTTGAACGAATATCCCAAACTTTCTGACCTGGAACGACCTCTAGAATGTCTAATGAAACCGGGAGAACTCATCTACTTTCCTGATAAGTGGTGGCACGCGACTTTGAATTCAGAGACTTCTGTGTTCATTAGTACCTTCCTCAGTCCAATCGTGAGTGCAAAAACAGAATTATAAGCTTAGTTTACTTTACTGCCTTATTCTTTTTCGTTGGGAAACTTGTTTTTAATAAATCGGGTGATTTATTCACTTTGCATGTCAGGACATTGGTTTGTTTATGCTTTGAACGTAGGAGACAGTGATTCAAGATTTATCCCTAATCCATCAACAGCCGAGGTCACCAGGAGTCTAAGGAGGCTTATGAAAATTCAAAACTTGTCAATGTTCATTATATCCGGTTAACCTTGACAGTTCAAGAGGGGCAAATCAGCACAAGTGCCATTGAATCCGGACTAATTCATATAATGCTCTCTCCGCAGATAATTGTCACTTTCCGATTGCGGGAACTTCTCAAATATTACTACTGTAGTCAATAGCAACAAAAGCAAAATGCGATTATATTTTTTATTCAGAAGTTGAAATTTCAATCCGTTCAAACTGCGCGAAAAAAGTGACACACGCCAAGTCAACAATAAAACTTTGGACGGAAACTGGGCGCCGTTTTGTCGCTGCCACATGTCGTGTTCACTCCCTTGCTGCATCATTGCTCTTCTAAAGCGCTTTACCGTACTCCTAGGAGCCCCACAAGAAAGTATTAGACAACCAATGGCCCATTTCTCCATAAATCTAACTTCCAAACTGAATATGTTTGTTTTATAAAAAATAACCGGATGGTCGAATCTGAAACCAATCAAAAATCTTCGACTTGGTGGATTTTCCTCAGATGCTTCTTCAGATCGAAGTTCCTACAGAAGCCTTTGTCGCAGATTCGGCAAGAAAAAGGCTTAGTTTCGTTGTGAATATGCATGTGGAAGGCCAGGTTGTAGGAGTGGTGGAAAGCTTTGGAGCAGACTGGGCACTTGTACCGTTTCTCTCCACTGTGGGTCAGTTTGTGGTTCTTGTAATTACCGTTCTGATGGAAGCCCTTCCCACAATACTCGCAAATATAAGGCTTGAAGCCTGAAAAAAGATGATTGGAGATTAATCCTTAGAGGGTTACTCGACAGGTCAGATACCAATCAATTCTAAAAGCTTACCGGAATGGATCCTGACATGGGTGTTCAATGTGGAAGATCTATTGAAACATTTGCCACAGATTTTACACTGAAACTGACTTCATTATCAACTTGGAATAATAAGCTACAGTAATCCACAAACCATGTGTGGTTTCTCTTCGGTGTGGATGATTTTATGTCTGCACAAAGTCGATGCTTGTCGAAAAGCCTTGCCACAAACCTGAAAGAAGCAAAAATCATTGTCATTTCTGGTTTTCTCTGGAAAAATTACAGAAAGAAATGATGCTTAAATTGAATTTGCAGATTGGGAAGATTTGGAAACTTGCCTTGCACTGAAATGGCCTGACTCCAGTGTGGACTGGCATATGTCGTGTGAGGTTGTAATGGGCATTGAAGACTTTACCACATTCAGGACAAGCGAATCCTTTGTTATCTTCATGGTTGGACTGCTGATTGGACTTCTGACTTGCTATGTCTTTGAAGAAGGTGGAAGAAAGAGGTCGTTCAAGTTGAAGAAGATTCTCAATGGAGAAGGGTAATAGCTTGACGATACTTTTGTTGGTAGATTCAGCAACCATGATTCCGCAGCCTCAGATACTCTAATCCAAAACTTGCACAAAATGGTAAACAGACAGAGTGCTCATCTTCTCGTCCGAGCCGCCTTTTTGCAGCTCCCGGAATCAACAAGCGTGGCATTGATGCCACTGGGCGGAGTTTCGCTTACTGTAACTTTGTTCCTTTTGTTTGTTCTATTCACATTTCAGCCAAAATTTTATTCCTTTAACCAATGGAGAAACCCATAGAAAACCGTTCAATGTACATCAAAGGGCACATGGATTTGACCAAATAAAGTAATAACGCGATTCAGAAGGCGCTCAGATAGGCTGTGTGGTAAGTGAATACAAGTTAATCTCAGCAAATATTAGAGTAAAGGTGACTTGAATAGAGTTAACCTGAACATGGATGTAAACCGATATCGAAGGAAGTAATTCCCAAATAAATTTGCAGATGTAGAGAGACAAATATAATTTCACACGAAATACAGTAAAATAGATCATTATGAAATCAATTTGAACGTCTTATGGAACACTTTGGGAGACAGTATCATTATGACTTCAATAATAAAAGAAAGCACAACTAAAAACGATAAAATGAGAGCAAATATGAATTTGAAAGACTTTTTGAACCATTTACGGCAAAGCATGGCTAGAATCATCTGAGAAACCTCAGGTTAAGTGTCAACACGCAAAAAATACCACGAATACATTTTCATAGCTCTGAATAAATTGTAAATTATAAAATCTCGGTATGAATAATTGCGATCACCATCGAATCTATAAAAACCGCTTTAGAAATGCAACTATTTTGGCTAGCCGGAAAGAGACCTGGATTCTTTGGATCGTTAAAACATTGCATTTCATAAACATTGCAGATGAGCAAAAACTTGGACACGTTACAAAAGTGGAAATGCGGTAACAGGAATGTTAATAAAATAACTTTCGATAATAGTGATAACTTTGAGATGAGCAAGTAACTTCACAACGAGATTGATCATGTCAAGAAGAGAACACAAGTCAATACAAGTTTGGCAACAAATAACTACATGAGAACAAGAGGGATTATGGCAATGTACATAGAATATCAACCGTCTCTTGACCGTGAATAGGGCGAGAAAATATCCCTGATTATACAACTCCTGCAGAGAAAGCTGTGACAAAATGCAAGACAAAGCAAAAATACTACAAGCCACAATTAAAATCTGGCAGTTATTAAGGTTTCAATAACCTGTATTAATCAATGCCATGATAGAGAAATGAGATACCGATAAGGATTGCATTGGGCAAGGGGATATAAGAAGAATCTCGTTTCTTTCCAGAACACCATAGAGTAAGACACGATATACCCGACCAACGGAGCCTCACTGCGGGCATAATATTGCGCAGAAGAGAAACCCTAAAGATCTAAAGCTTAAGTGAACGATGATGGGGCTCAGGCCAGTGGAAGGCAAAAGGATCGAAGACCCGTTCATTCTCCTCGACAGGAGTTTGACTAGATGAAGGCGTGCGCGAAACTGGACCACCAGGGGCGGCAGAGAAGGTTCCTTCGGTTCTGATGGGACGAGAGAAAAATTTGTCCTCGAAGCCGGGGGGAGTCAGGTCCCGAGGAGTAGGAGACGTGTTCCCGAACATGGAGAAAGGAGATGAAGTGTTATTGAAGAAGGGGATAAAGCCGTTGGCATCTCGGACGTTGTTTCCTCGAGCTCCGCAACTGCACTTGCAGGTACATCCCAAGTTAACTCCAATTCCAACCTACAAGAAAATATTAATCAAAGTAGGAACATCGAAACAAACGTCGATCGAAGCCTGAGTCCCGACATCGATGGTCATTCGTTTGAACTCATTGATCGGAGGGCTGGAATTCGAGAACGGATCTGATCGATGCACAAAGTCATTCGAGTTGGTGCCTGAGAGCATATTATGCATCATAGGAGTCTGACGGGATTGATTCGTCAGTCCAGCAGACAGAGGTGGAGGTTGATTGCCGGACGAGGCACTTGTCAGTGGAGTCACGGTTTCCGAGCTGAGCCAGCTAGAAGCAGTAGGAGTACGATTGCCCGAGGCAAGGGACTCATCTAAAAATACCACAATCGCAAACAAATTCAAGGCTCCAACTTCTTACCAAGCATGTTAACGTTGGGACCGAATTGGTTACTTCCAAACTGCATGGCCAGTGCTACAGAGGCGGTGTTAGAGTAACTGATCTGTTTCTGGATATTCGGTGAGAAATATATCGGGAAATGCTAAATTAACGGAAATTAACTTCCACAGGAATCACTTGACTTACTTTCTTAATGAAGACGTTGTAGTCAAAATATGGAATATTTCGACGAACAGAAACAAAAAACTTTGCTGGAAAAGGAGAAAACACGAATGGATGACGATTCAGGAAGTCGACAAACTTCCCGCGATGATTAGAAATGCTCTCCTTCATCAAGCGAGAAATAGAAGTGGCACTGTGGAAGTAACTGAACAGGGCATCCGAAGACCCAGCCCCTCCACGGCGGAGGAGAAATCCAGCCAACATACAAACTGTTGAGTAAATCTCCGGAGGTTGGAGATACACAGTGTCTGTGTCGGTGATCCCGAAAATGTAGGATCTGCGTTCAATGAATTGCCGTCGTTTAAGGCTGCTGGATCCGATATAACGATAGAGTTCATCGTTTCCAGAATTGCTGATGCGACTGTGGAGGTTTGAGAGTGGAATCACGTTCATTCGACACTGTACAAAGAGGGACAGGAGATATCCAATGGACTGGGTTTCCAGTTCCATGGAATATGGGTCACGGGTATTGTTAGCTGCAGTCTGATCCCCTGCTTCAAGATCAATTTCCTTGTTATCTTTGCATTCTGCTGGGATATCCTACAAATATTCCCATCAATATCGTTTTCACATAAGAACTCGTTACCACATCAATGAGAGGAGAAACATAATTGGCGATCCAGTCGTTAGTTTCACTAGGGAGAGCCTGGAAGGATAGAAGGAATCCAGGACGAAGAACGGTGGTTAAATCAGTCACTCCCTAAAAATCTCATATAAAATTGTACTCAATCTTATGTACCTGATCGCAAAAGTCCTTCAACTGAAAAGATACTGTGCACTGACTAGGACGGGTAGCTGCGATCAGTCCCGCCTTGGAGCTTAACCAAGTTAATTTTCCACTTCCGCGGATGACGTTGGCAGGTACCGGGACTTTGAAGTTGGAAAACGCGATACCTCCATTGTCCATGGCTGCCGGCTGAAACGAAATTATTCAAAATGATCAAGTTAAATTTACGTCCGTCAATCAACAATCATAATGAGCACGGTTCACAAATGGAAACAGAAGATTGATAAGATAATAAAACCTGTACCTAATAGGAAAGAGGAGCGTTCAAGACCAACATATAACGTGGTGAGCAAGTTTTACAAAAAATTATGGTCTGTGAGAATTTACTAATTTCCAGCACGTTACAGTTTTTTGATAGTTGGTTCAAAATGTCGAGGGAAGAAACAGCAATATAAATATCACAATTCTAAAGGCTTTATAACTTCGACAAGCAATATTAATCATGAAATGAAATAAAAGCAGCTACGATCGATAGACCAATGGTTAGAAGGAAAAAAGGAAGAAGGGTCTGGAGAGCTTAGATATCCCCAACGGACGTTGCATACCTGTCCACTATGTCGATGAACAGAATTACAAACCCTATTTAATGAAAAAAATCACGAGCACGCTACGCGCTAGCAAAGTGCACGCACATCAACGGCAATGTTAGTCTACCGTACGTCTGTCAAGGATTCCAACAAAGACACATTGCGCCAACGCGTTTGGCTGTCTTTCCGTCGCTCTGCCCCTACTCCATCAGGGTCAACGGCCGTTCGTCTCTGCTCAAACACTGCAGTAACAGAAATGAGCTACTGCTATTGCTTTAGTCCTTGCTGCCTGCTGTATCGAACGAATATTTGTTGTTAGTCCTTGTCGTTAAGTGACTGGATTGTGCGCGAATAAGAGCGACGAACAAAAAGCTAGGGGCATGGCAAGGCGTTCCGTCAAAAACTGGAGGTCGTTCATTTGGCCGTGGGTGCAGCTATCCTGATATCTCTGTCATGGCTGATTTCGAAAAGAGGTTAAATGAAGATGGATAATGATACTGCAAATTTGAAAGTTGCATTTTATTCTGGCTCATCTGATAGGATCGATTGGTCCCTTTATTTCAAAAGAATAAACTTTCAAAACTCATTTCTCAGTTAAATGTTTAATTAAGAAATAAAGGTCCAGATAACAAAGAAAAATAGATGATATAAAGTTCAAACTTTCGGAGTTCTTATGCATTATCCGAATTTCATGAACTGGTGTGCCACTAAGAAAAAATAGCGTTTAAAGAATACTAACTTCTAGATTCTTTATACACTATTCTAATTCTTTGACTCGGCAAGAAGGAGAGAATAAACGCGAATAGTGTCCAGGGATTCCTAATTTTTGAATTTTTCAAATACCATCTTCATTTTTGGAACTAACATGCAGAAATGAACAGAACAGATAATTCCCTGAAATTTATAATTTTTGAACCTTTCATATACTATATTTTCTTTAAAAACAGATGCAATAAATATAAGAAATGTGTTATCGGTTTTTAATAACCATCATTTTGGATTTTTGATGAAATCGATGTTGCTAAGCTTTCAGCTGGAGACATACCTAAGGATCAACAGATTTCCTATTACTACGTTACATTATGAGGAAACCCCTAATTATTCCAAGACAAGTGTTTATTTCTTTGATCCCTTAGTTTCGAATTTTTCATTCTAATCTGTATTTTACGCATAACTATGTAGTAACTACTACAAATTTGTTTTAGAAATTAAGAGCAGATATATAATTAGTTTTTGCCCTCTTTGTAAAATTTGCTGTCATTTTGAAAAACTCAGTAACAGTGAAAATTTGATGGAAATTTTATAACTAGCTTCACTATGAAGAATTTTAACCTGTTCTGTATGTGATAATAATAGGTTTCAGAAAGAACATTGCCTTTAAAAATTTGGGGTTTTTTGACTCGGAGTAAATCGATTAGGGAACATTTCATAAATTACAGAAGATTCATTGACTCTTGCGAGGTTCTAACCACTACTTCGTTTAATTGGTTTGTCTAACTGGAATAGGAAAATTTATGTCTCTTTATCTTAAACCCTGAGATTATCGTTTTTGAAATCGAAGTAACGGAATTCCGTAAGAGATAATCCTTATTTATACGTATTTCGTTCATCAAAGAAAGTTCATAAAGCTGGTTTCATTTTTGTGTAATGCCTACCACATCTTACCGCACACTCCTTCTCTCCTACATCCTTTGTAGACCCATTAAGGACTACAGAAAGCTCCTCCGACAGAGCAGAGTGGCCTCTGAAGTTTATTCACAGCGAATTCCAGCTACCTCAGTGTCACATGTTCCTAATTTGTGACCTCCACTTAAATACCAGTCAAGACATCAGTTATGGCCTAAGGGCTCTTTTCCTTTTCCTTCTGATCGCAGCAATTCTCGCACTGTGTCTCCAGATTTTCTCGCCATTCACATCTAGTTCCGTCGGATCCAGCTCTAGAGTTGGGGAGTTGGCTTGAGTCATCAGGTTCAGATTCAAACTCGCGGGGACTCCATTGACAATAAAATCAAAACGAATCTCACTATGATGATCGTATGTCTTAACAGACGACTTTCCATGTCCGAGTTCAGGTTCTGAAAGCTTGCAGTAGAACTGGATATGAAATGACAGAAGCAACCTGAGTCCTTTTGTCCCGACTTTGAGCGAGAATGGAATTGCAGGAAGTTGGATTCGATCGTCTGGGAGTCCTACGAGCAGCGGGAGAAGTTTGGGTTGCTTTTGCAGAGCGATCAGCCTGAGATGAGGGACTGCTCTTCCGATGCACCTTGACAGTCTCAACAATAACTTCGACCATCCACTTGTCATCCTTCAGGAGAGATTGATACCGTGCTCCGTGTTCACAGTGCAGTTCGGGTACATGAGGATGATGGGATTCCCCGGAATGTCCAGAACTGGTAGAGTAGTAGGAGGATTCTGATACTCGTGTCGAAGAAGTACTTGACGTGCTGTCGTAATCAGCTGACTGCAACTGCTGCTGATGATTAAGGACCGATCAAATTAACTCACTGATTCCTCTGACGCGTCCCTGCAATTGTCTAAGACAGATTGTGATGACTGAAACGGATGAGAAGTAAGAAACCAGAAACCCTAAAGACCCACGTCAGCCATATTTAGTTAGTAACGCACGAGTCCTCGATTCCAATGAGTGAGAATGAAAAATCATTGTTGTAAAAGTACAACGATATTCAAATGACAAAGATTCGGGAGAAAATAAGCATAATATCCTGAGGAAATCCATTAAATGTGAATTCATTCCTCATCTTTGTTTCGATTGCGGTCTCTTGAGTTCTTTTCCTATTTTTGGGATTGTTGTTCACAAAAAATCAACACATTGCTGACATGCAAATTTTTACAAATTACTTTGATTTTTTTATTTCTTGTTATCTTTCAACATTATTTGGTTCATTTGATGTTTGTTATATTTTAAATGAATTCATATTTGTCATTGATATTTCTCATGTTCTTCAAGTGAAAAAATCATGATTATCGAATTCCTTGTTAATTGGGATCTTCCATGTTTTTGGGTATTCGATGATAATGAACTTTGTAGTCTTACAGCTTAAATTAATTACCATTTAGAAATCAAAATTTCGAGAAATTATTGAGATTCTTGATGTCATAATGAATTCGAAGATTTGATTTAATCGACCTTATGGTATTTACTACACCAACTCGTTTTTACTATAATAAAGCATCTAGAATCTGAAGAATAGAATCAAAAGTAGACAAGAAAAAATACCAAATAAATGAAGTAAATAATGGACTTTATTACCTGAAACACTACGCCAAGAATTGAACTAGAATTTTGTGTAAATTATCAGACAAAAACAATGAGGATTATGTAAGAATTTCGATTTATTCTATTTGAATGGAAGTACTTTCTCAATAATCTTGTCTTCTAAAAGGTTGTACATTAAGAAACCACTGGGGAACACTTCACGGGAACAGTTGTGCTCGATTGAAGGAATCCTCAGCTAATGCGCTTTGCTGATAAAATTATCTTTCTCTTTTTAGTTTCGTCTATTCCCTTTTTGTTGCGGACTATACTTGTTTTTTCATATAAGTAGAAGTTATTAATGCTTTCAAGGCTGTCCAGCAATAGTTCTTGCTTGTCGAAAGTCGTCCTTCGTCTTAGTGAAAAAGTAGTTGCCAATGCTAGGGTTATTCCGCTGACGATCGCTCGGGAAGAGCAGAATTTCCTTCAGAAGGTTTCCAGAACCTTTAAACTAACTGGAATATGCCTCGGATCTGGTTTGAGTTTTGTGAAATGCATTAGGTAAGTAGTTTGATATATGAAAACTTAACTAATCTAAGATTTTAGGCTTGCTCATTGCAAAAAGAATCGGATAAACACCGATACTTCTCCAAACTCTTTTCGTCAATCCAGTCCTCCAATAACATGGAGTGATCTATGGGAGATAATCAAGCCTTACATTCACTACTTGATCTTGGCTACTGCTGTGAGTTTTCACTTGTCATTTAGTCGTCATTGGTTCATTTTAGGGAGCTATTTTGGTTGCCATATTCAACATCAAACTACCAATTATGTTGGGAGATTTGGTGAATGTCATTGCTGGATTACTGACGAGCAAATCATCTGCTTCATTTGGTCAATTGAACCCGATTGCTGGACAGCTCTTGTTACTCTATGTTGCTCAGGCCTTTTTCACCTTCTTCTACATCACCTGTCTATCCGTTATGGGTGAAAAGATGGCTGCTGATCTCCGTGTTCAACTGTTAAGAAAGCTTCTTCACCATGACATGAGCTTTTTTGACGAACAAAGAAGCGGAGAACTCACGGACAGAATCATCAACGATGTGCAGGAATGGAAGAGTAGTTTCAAGCTCTGTGTCGCTCAAGGTCTTCGTACATTTGCTCAGACTGGTGGATGTGTGGTTTCGCTCTACTTTATCTCCCCCAAGATGACCCTCCTGACCTGTGCCATTGTCCCTATGGTCATCATGGTTGGGTCCATGTGTGGAGCTTTACTTAGAAAACTCAGTTTGGAAGCTCAGAATCAGTCAGCGAAAGCTTCTGGCGTTGCTGAAGAAGCTATTCAGAATATCCGAACAGTGAAAGCGTTCGCTATGGAAGATGTCGAAGTAGAGTAAGTTCATTGTTCCTTGAATTGTTCTAATTTTGCACTTCTAGTCTTTATGCAGCTGAAGTGGACAAGTCTAGAGTGCTCAGTGAGAAACTAGGAGCGGGTATTGGTGTCTTTCAGGCCGGGACCAATGTTTTTCTCAATGGTATTGTCCTTGGAATTCTCTATGGTGGAGCTCAGTTGATGGTTAGCAATGATCTTACTCCAGGTCAACTAATGAGCTTCTTGGTGACATCACAGACGATCCAGAAGTCTCTTTCTCAGTTTTCTCTCGTGTTTGGCCATGCAGTGAAAGGTTGGGCTTCTTTGGCAAGGATAGTGGAAGTGTTCAAGTTGGAGACGAAGAATATTTACGGAGATGAGAAGATTGCTTTCCACAGTTTATCCGGCGATATTTCCTTGGAAGATGTTACTTTTGCTTATCCCTCAAGACCGGAAAGTATTGTCTTCGATGGATTGAATCTCAAGATCGAAGCTGGGAAGACAATTGCTCTCGTCGGACCTTCAGGAGCCGGCAAAAGCACGGTTGTTGCTTTAATCGAACGGCTCTACGAACCTCAAAGAGGCAAAATTGCTTTAGATGGCAAGGACCTTCGAACTCTTGATCCGTACTGGCTCCGTCGGAATGCAATCGGAATCATTTCTCAAGAACCTGTACTTTTTGCTACGACTATTGAGGAGAACATTAGGTACGGAAGACCAAACGCTTCAGATGAAGAAGTACGGGAAGCTGCGAAACTCGCCAATGCCCATGAATACATCGAGAACTTCCCCGATAAATACAAAACTATCGTCGGTGAACGAGGTGTTACCCTCTCTGGAGGCGAGAAACAAAGAATTGCTATTGCGAGAGCGCTCCTGAAGGACCCCCCTATCTTGATTCTGGATGAGGCCACCTCAGCACTTGATCAACTTAACGAACAAAGAGTCCAGGAAGCCCTTTCTCGAGTGATGCGACATCGAACGGTTATCGTGATTGCTCATCGACTGAGTACCATCAGGAATGCCGATGTAATCTGTGTGATCAAAGACGGAAAGGTCTGGGAACAAGGGGATCACAAGTCTTTGATGAAGCTCAATGGAGTCTATGCTGCCTTGGTCAAGATGCAAGAAGAGCAGAAACACTAATTAATAGATTAGGTCAGATAAACTTTATCATCAAAAAAGAGATTCACTTGACCCGAATCATCAGAGATCATTACAAAAACTAAGATTCCATAACCATAACGTTAGTTTCAGAAAAATTTGGATCAGGTCGGCTAGTAGCAATATCAACAGAGGCTTTAGCGGTGTCATCTTCGAGTTTCTCCTCTTCACTTTTCTTCTTAGCACCTTCTTCTGTCTTCTTCTCTTCAGCAGGTTTCTTTCGCTTCGTGGAGGCTGCTTTCTTCTTGGTTACTTTCTTCTTCGCACGAGTTTTCTTCATGGCTTCTTTACGGGCTTTCTCGGCTTCTTTCTTGCGTTCAGCTTCAGCGAAACGGTTCTTCAGCTTTTCCTGGATCTTTTCATCAAGTGTATCAACTTCTGGGGACCAATCAATGTTCTTCCTGATGTACTCCGGAATATCGTAGACAAAGTCGATATCCTTTGGCATTCCATACCTGTCAGTATCCTTGGTGATAGTGTAGTTTTGAATAACATCGCAAACATCAAATTTCTTGTAGTACTGACGACGGGCTTTACTGTAGTCTTCAGTGATTACTTCCATACGACGAAGAAGCCCCAAACGATAGTTGTCAATGCTTCCAAGGAATAACTGAGCCCAATTGAGATGTCGTTCACATTCTTCCTTCTTCACCGAACAGTATCCCATCGAAAAGAAATCATCCAGATGTTCCATCGGTCTAGCGAAATCGAATGCAAAATCTTCGCGATCCATATAACGAGGAGCACCACAGATGGAAACATGGTTAGTCAGAGCTCCTTTGTAGTGATCAGCACAAGTAAGGCGTAAACGTTTGCAATAAGCATTTTGTGTTTTACAGTAAGCATCACAGATGATATTCTCAGGATTGTAGGGCTCCGGGTCTGGTCCGCAGTAGAAGGTTCTCTTCGTAATCCTGTTGTAACAACGAGTCACATGTTTGTGGAGAGCAGCATAAGAAGTATGAGTCATGCCACATACGGAACACCGTCCGAACTGAAAACTGATCGTAAAGAATAATAATTACTGAAAAACTCACAAATGCACACTCTTCTTTCTGTTCTTCAGAATCATCGCCATTGTCCGAATTTTCTTCGTCTGATTGGGAACTGTGTTTTTTCTCATCTTCTTTCTTTTCCTCCGGTTTGCAAGAAGCGATTTGGTCGAGGTAGTTGATGAAGAGATTCTTCACAGAAAGCAAATAATTCAAGTTCTCTTGTAGCTTGTTATACTCTTCACTGGTCTTCCGAACAACTTCTTGGTATTCTAAGGTACTTTCAGGTGTAGCTTCACCATACCCACGTGCACGGAAGGGAAGAACAAGCAAGAGACGACGCTGAAATACAGAGGATATCGTAATCATCTTTAGTAAAATTATGACTCACACGAGCCTGGTTGAGACCACAGGCGTGAGAACAATATCGTGATCCTTCGCGAGAAGCTTTCGTACAGCCGGGACCATGACATTGAATAATGTCGGTATTGTTCTGTAACGATATTTTTACCTTAAAAATGGAAATAGGAAACTTGCACTAAGTCGCGGACGAGCTGGTTTCTTTCCATAGATCAAAGTCTTGTCTACCTTCTTCACCTTCTCGACAGTTCTCTCTAAAGCTGCAGTTTCTTCCTCAACTTCTCTTTCGGCGAGTTGTGAAGTTGTCAAGGCATTGTTACAAATTCTTCTGATACATACTCCGCGATTCTCGTGACAGTTGACGCATTTGTTACAGTCAGCAGTACGGGAACAGCCAGGACAGTTATTGCAAGGTTTGACATCCCTTGGGATGAAAATAGGCAATCCAGATGGTCCTTGTTGTTCAAAAGCCGAGATTTCTTCTATATCTTCGGGGATGACCTCACGGATTTCACCTAGAGGTACTGGTGTATGAGGAATGAAATCCAGTTCGCCAGACTCCAACTTTAACTTCTTTGGGTCTTTTCCTGGCTTATAAGTAATCTGATTAACGGGATTTGCACCACGACAGAACTGACAGTAGAATTTGTCGATCATATTTGTTTCCTTTTCTGTGAACTAAACGAGTAAATGAAAATTGATATATGAAAACTTTGGAAAACTTACTCCTGCACATTTTCCGTGATACCAAGTCTCACAACCATCACAGCAGATCCAATACCTCGATCCTTTGCTTCCACAAGGACAACCACCTTGTTCATCATCAGAAGAATCCCGTCTTTTGTTGGAGGAGGATTTTCGCTTACCGGCCATGAGAGGGGGCTTGAAGCTTCTAATTTTATGGAAAAAATGATCGAAAAGCGCGCGCGGGACCCGACCAGTTGGTAGAAGGTACTCTTAGCGCGATTATCTGACAGACAGTGACACGTGTGAAAGCATGGAAAACGCATCTACGTAGAGCGTTTCGTAAGCTGTGATCCGTTATCTTTCCTTCATAACTGTCTTCCGATTCCAGCGCTTCTCATTCGCTGGATTATGAAAACTAAATTTCATCGATCTTTTTCCGCTAGTGTTTACTAGAGTCGTGACATTTCTCGATTAGTGTGCTCGTCTTTTGATTGTTATTCATTCCATTGGCGGTTACGTTTATATCGCGTTGGACTTTATTGATTTTGTTTCTGACTGATTTTTTCAGTTTAAAGATGGGATTAACCATCTCCAGTCTCTTTGGCCGCCTCTTTGGCAAGAAGCAAGTTCGCATTTTGATGGTTGGATTAGATGCTGCTGGTAAAACAACAATCTTATACAAGCTCAAGCTTGGTGAAATTGTCACTACCATTCCAACTATCGGTAGGTTGATATTTTCCTCATGTGGGGTGTGAACAATGTGATTTCAGGTTTCAATGTTGAGACTGTTGAGTATAAGAACATTTCGTTTACTGTCTGGGTGAGTTGGCTTTATTCTGACAAGGAACTCATATATTAGTCATTTGTTTTTAGGATGTCGGAGGACAAGATAAGATCCGTCCTCTGTGGCGATACTACTTCCAGAATACTCAAGGATTGATATTTGTCGTTGACAGTAACGACCGTGAACGTATTGATGAAGCTCGTGCTGAACTCCACAAAATGCTCAATGAAGATGAACTCCGTGACGCTACCTTGCTCGTATTTGCCAACAAACAGGATTTGCCCAATGCTATGACTGCCGCCGAGTTGACTGATAAGCTTGGGTTGCATAATTTGCGTTCCAGACAGGTAAGGTCGTTACAAATGACTCGGTTTTGTAAGCCCTTTTTCAGTGGTACATTCAAGCAACGTGTGCCACACAAGGACATGGTTTGTACGAGGGATTGGATTGGTTGTCCAGCCAACTCGCAAAGAGCTGAACTAACCCGCGACTGTGTTGCAAATTTACCGCCTTATATCAGTGTTCGATGGGACCTGCTAATCTAATTTCTGTGGATACCACTTGAAAATTCCCCATTCACTCGTCTCTATTACGTAAATATATCGATGGTTATTTATTAACTCTACGGCTAAATTTTACAACATTGTTTTGGCAACTGAGAAAATCATTGAAAGGGTTTCTTGGGAAGCAGAGGTTATCTGTTCTCCATTGTCTTGTACATTGCCGTCTGCTATTTTCCGGAACGCAATTGATTTTCCTTTTGTGCACTTATTTACGGTGGCAGTTTGCTTTTGTAAGATTTGAAGCGCCGTAATTTATGTTGTGGTCTGTTTTTGGATAAAGCTGGGTAATTAAATTGAAACCATAAGCATGGAAAAAGCAGACGAAGCGATCGCAGGACTACCAGAGCGGGTTGCTACTGAGGAGATGACTCTTTCTTTGCCTAGCTTGATGAGCTCGATTAGCTAAGGTCCCTTCTGTGGAGGTGTCGGCGTCGACGGGGACTCCAGTGAGTTGACCTTTGGCCTGATGTCCGGAGATGGCGTGGTTCAGCCATCGGGTCTCAGTGGCTCCGTTCCCGATTCGACGGGGGGTTGATGGACGGGTCCAGCCTTCGGGAGCACCGGATTCTGGAGACTTTAAAGTGTATTCTGAATCCCTCATGAAACCTTACCTTTATAACGAACGGACTCGAACAATTGCGGGAAAACTACAAAGTTGGTGTTCTGCCAAATGGGATCGGTCAAATCGTAGGTCTTTCCCATGAAGGCTAGGAGAGTTACTGTAGGATTGTCCAGAGGGATTTGGTATGGAAGTACTCGTTCGCTTTTCAACATGTGGTCAAAGAGCTGACGACCGATTCCTTTTCTTTGATAAGCAAAATGGACGTAGAAGTCAAGGAGACACAAGAATTCCCCTTCGTAGGTCACCATCTGCTTATCGTAGAGGAAAAGCTTCTTTCTTCCAACTTTGAGGAGCCCGAGAAGGGAACTCATGTTTCTTTCTCTACAGAGGTGGAATTGAGGTGACTAGGAATTAACCTGTAACTTACTCGTCATACTCCCAAGCGATGTAAAGAGCGTGGTCTGAATGAACCAGCTTTTCACAACTAGTCAATGGAGTTCTCAAGTGCACGCAATCTGCAGAGAGACGGGCCAGCTTGTCGATGGCTTGATAGACCTTCTCGCATCTAAAAGACTAGTAATTTTTAATAAATCTCCTTGGATAAACAAACTGGAGTTGCTTGAGACGCATGGCATCGAGTCTCACAAGAGAAGACCCGAGGATGGGGGAGAGGTTTCCAGAAACTTCCATCTTCTGCAGAGGCAATTCCGAACAACGAGTTCTCCAGGACAATCCAGCAAAGGACTGAGTTAGTTAACCTAGCAAGTTGGTGCTTTTTGTTTCGAAATGCATTGGAGAGCGGTTCCTTTCACTCGTTTTCTGTAATGTATGCATAACATCACACAATCCCCTTCTTCCAAGGGAACCACATTCGTGCGTGTCAAAGCCTTATATCCGTTTCTTTCTTCTATTAAAGCCGAATGATGTACCTAAAATGATCCTCAATTTATCTGAGTTTTCGTTTGACAAATGGCCTTCATATCCACTGAAAATAATGGACCGTGAGCAAGTTGAGAAAGGAGGGAATTCTAATGTCTTCGATAAGTTGGGATTTGTTCGGGCATGGACAGATAGGGACTTGACTGACTTTATGAATGATGAGTGTTCGCGCTATGTCAAATTTGCCAAAAATCCCGAATGCTTCTATCCACAAGGGATTTTTGTACTGGCTCTTGACAACTAGCTATCATGACTATCCTCTCTGGACTATGGATTTTTCATAACAAGCAAGAACTAAAATGGAATTCCCCGTATCCTTTTTCTCCGGCATTTCTTATTTGAAGTTGTCGCGCGGCTAACTCGCGTTCTCCTTATGTCTTTTTCTTGCCAACTGCCTTTCTGGGATGGGTTGAAGGGACTCGAACAAGGACACTCCTTGAAAACGGCGTCAAAACTCAAACAACTCCAATCATCTCGTTTCTCTAACTAAACAAATCCAAAAAAGCCTCTTTCTAAGTCGAGCTCACTCTTGTTTAGCAACGACTCCGCCTTATTTTTTAAACGAAAAAGGCCGTCTCCCTTGCACAATCGAATTTTGAAGAGCTTCATGCAGCCTATACCCAAAAGGCAAATCTAAATTACTGTGAGCACGAAGCCCCCTGCGGCGATATTGGCCAGACCTCTGACTCGGAACAAATACATCTACACTAGCGTGGTGTTTAATTGTAGCCTGTGCGAGTCGTTTTTTGATTTCTTTGTTGAATTTGCTTTTTAGTTGGCTGGCCATCTAGCCACAACGAGTATTCACTTTGTCAATGCGTCTTTCAACTTGTCGGTGCCTTCTGCTTTTTCCGTTCATCTATCTCAGTTGCTGTATTCACGGGATTCTGGCTGATTATCCTCCGAACATAAGGAGACTGAGATGTATGGCTTGTATTCCCTCGGCCGGAGACACGACCCAGTTGGATCAGTTCAGAATCAGACAGAAGCTGATGGAGCCCAGGTGCGACATGGAACCAGTACTCTGTCGAGCAGAACAAGATGCCTGTGCCACGATTACCATGCAAGTCGCCTTGAACAGGTTCTGGGTAGGTGCTGGTTGTGATCAAAGGGTCAACTACGATATCCCTGCGGACAAACATGGCTGTGCTGAGATGGCTACATTAACTCGTAATTGGCTTCCGGGCTACATCGAAGAACGAAGGGCGATCCAGCGGATATGTGTCTGCACGGGAGATCTCTGTAATGTTTCCTCGGGTCACTTTTTGAATGCTATTCTCTACTTATTCCTATACTTTGCTCAACTGTTAATTATGCAAGTGAACAGGTGACTTTACTGGTGAGTACTTTTATGTAGAATATCCCTGTATGGCTGCCACGACAATTTTCGCGGGCTTCTTTAGTCTTACTTAAATCTTCCCAACGACAAATCTGGCCTGGGAGTTTATCTGGACCCATGTAAACTGAATGCTCTTTCGATTTCCCCAAAAAGGGAATGCAAGTAAATAAGATTATGGAGGCCTGTCTTTACAATCGTCCGCAACTTTGTCAATTTATTTCTTTCCTTCTTGATGAGACTTTTCGACGCACGGAAATCCTCAAGAGAAATTAAACGCATGTTTTATCGATTTTTAAACAAGTGATTATAACTGCAAATTTCAAAGGTTCGTAGTTGGGATGAAATTGAATGCTAGTAGGATTTAATCGTCTGGGAATCTAATCAAATCTAGAATGGGAATCGATAATGTCTATCCTAAGCCGAAATAGTTGGAAAGATAAAACTTATTTTAGGTCGTGAATGAGAAAATAAGCAGAAGGTCGGAAATTCGTTTCGAAAGCAAACACTATCATACAACTCCTACAGTGCCGGGTACAATCACTTTATATTACTGTTCAAATCCAAGAGTTTTAATACAAGATTTAATACGACATTCATTGTAAAAGTTATATTTCTGAACATACTAACGGGTAAAAAATTAATCTTGAAAGTCACTGGAAGTCAAGTGGATTTTGGAATTCAACTTTATCTCATGTAACTCTACCGCTATTTTCCTGACTAAATACTAAGAGGAGATCAATTCATTGAATTTTGACTAGACAAAGAGAGTTAGAATTCGTACATTTGTTGACCGTCAACCTCAGCTATTTCTTCTTTTTCCGGAGCGAGGTCAACATCGGGTCGAAAGAGTTTTTTGAATTTCTGAAAATTGATTGCTTATTATTTAGTTAAATAATAGATAGACCTCAGAGGTTGTTCCGTCAGTGACGATCCAGATGTAGATGGCATATCCAGGAATGCAGAGCATGGAAGAGAGTGAGAGGAACCATCCAAAGATGTGACCCCATATAGGGTAATCGTAATTATAGGCATCTATTCTCAATGGTTGGTACTTGATCAGACCGAAAATCATGGTTCCCTATAATTACCGTTTAATTCAGGGGTTGGATTAGAATGTACTCACCATACAGACAACTGGAGTTGCAAAGACCCAGCTGAAATAGGTATTTACGTGAATTTTAGGGAAATAATTACAAAAAGCTCACCAGAACTTCCACCAAGGCGAAGGGTAGTAGCCAATCATGGACTTCATGTGGTCGTACCAACGGGTGATGCCCACACTCCAGGAAATGGCGATACATTCGAAGAAAAGGAGCCACAAAAGAGCCCATCCAGAAGCTGCGTAGAAATCGAATAACTGGAATACATAGAATCCTCCCTAAAACATATTGATGGAATGAATAAATTAACCAATCACTTACGTTTGTGACAGTTGACAATCCAAAAATATAACTGATGACACAGATCACTAATACGAATAACTCTCTACCGTACTTCCTTCCTCTGATGACGTAAGGGAATTCGTCGATGATGGCAGTGAAGAAACCTTCCATGGTGCAGAATTGGGAATCAATGCCGAGGAATAACACCATGGAGAAGAAGAGTACGGACCAAATGTTTGTATACGGTAGTTTCAGAATCCCGGAAGGATAGGCCAGGAATAGCAATCCAGGCCCAGATTGAGCCACTTCGGCGACTGTTTTCCCTTGTTGGACAGCCATGTAGCCAATGAATGAGAAAATAACGAACCCAGCAAATACGGAAGTTCCACTGTTGACGCAGCAAACTGTCATGGCCTGCTTGTAGACGTTGTTGTGATACTTGTTGTAGCTGCCCAGGGCTACTAGAGCCCCTAGCCCAAGACCATAGGAGAAGAAAACCTGAGTAACAGCATCGACCCAGACTTTGCCACTGAACAATTTCGAAAAATCGGGTTTCAAATAAAATTCAAGACCGAGACTAGCTCCAGGAAGGGTCAATCCTCGGATCAGAAGACAGAATAACATGATGTAAGGGAAGGAGGCAGTCAGATAGACGACTTTCCCTGTCCACTTGACTCCTTTGAAGATGCAGAGGTAGCAAATAATCCAAGCAATGAGTAAATATATGGCGAGATCGTAGCGAAGACCCCCAAGTTCCTCGATTCCGTTGGAGATCCCGAGGACTCGGAAATCCCAAAACTCCTTCACTGGAGAACGAACAGCGAGATCAGCACTTGTGCAGAAAGTGAAATTGGATTTTGGTCCGATGAAGAACTGTTTCTTGTATTCTGTCAAATGGTCTTCTGTGAGAATCTTGACGTTGAAGTATTCGGCAATGGTCCTGTTGCTTTCACATTGAATGGGGTCGTATTCTGAGCGGCAGTGTTTCGTGTTCCAGCTAAATGTTTATATAAAACAATGTTTATTGTTGGATTATCTTACGTATTGTTGCAATTCCTCCAAGGGACATTATCATCAAGTCGCAAGGAGTTCACCAGATAGGCCATGGCCCAACTAAGAACGACGATGTAGTAGATGTTGAGCCAGAAGGCCATGACGACGGCAGCGATCCCGACTCCTTTGAAGATGGGACAGATCTTGAACATGCCCAGGCCGCCTATACTCACTAGTTGCCCCCATGACGTCTCTAGGATGAAGAGAGGAGCTCCGCAAAATATAAGTGAGATCACATATGGAATGAGAAAAGCTCCTACAAGTTGGCTTTTAGTCTTTTCGTTTTTATGAAGCAACTAATTTATATTCCATCTGGAAGGGGCTTAACCCAATGCTCGTGAGAGAAGATTTGGAAAAGTTGTGTTGCCTTTTAATAATAGTGTTTCTTTAAAAACCGGCAAAACAACCTGGAAATTTGATCCCAGGGAACCCAAGACTCACCTCCTCCGTTCTGATAACACAGGTATGGAAACCGCCTGCAAATTATAAAAAGTAAGAAGTCAAAGTTACCGAAGATAATTACCAGACATTTCCCAAGCCGATGGCATATCCAATACAGCTCATGATGAAGTCTGCCCATGAGGTCCATTGGTCCCGCGGTGGCTGGACCTCGATCCCCGTCATTTTGATGTTAGGAAGTTTTCTGAAAAACTGCCCGTTGGAAGTTATTATTTTAGAAATGAAAAATAAATTTGGCACTTATCGACGGAAACCACAAAAATCTACTTTAAGAGCGAGCTTCTTCATCTTCTGCTTCCAGACAAAGTGGGAGGAGCCCTCGGCATTTCTTTGTCTTTTGGAATCCTTGTTCAAGTGGCCCTTTCTTTCGAGAGGGAGTTTGCTCTCTGGATAAGAAACAATTTGCCAAGCTTGCCATCATTTGTACTGGGCAATTGTCGCTGTTTGTTCAAGTGAAACTCAGATCGCAAAAGGAACAACTGGCAAGCACTTTTCTCCTAGCAGGATCAGCTTCCGTCAGTGTGAAAAGACCAATTTGCCGTCAATTTGTCATTCAAATAGGATTTGTCACGGCACTGATCAGTCCCTCTATTGTCTCAGTTATTGGAAGGCAATATTATCCTGGATTCCAAAGAAAGCAAAATGCAACCTGAGAAAGGAAAATCCAGATGAAAAGAAAATTTGATCATCTTTTTCAGATGGAACAAAGAAACCGGAAAATATTAGAAAAATGAAGATGACCCACATTGTTTCCGTGACCTGCTTGGATATCCTTTAAAGTCAGGTAAGATCGGACAGTTATTTTGTTCTGTCGGTGTGAAATCCAAAAATGAAGGGAATTGCCTTTGTCGTTTTATTTTCCTGTGTCTTAAGTGTTTCTGGTGTTCATCGGCCAAGTGAGTTAATTCTTTGTTTTGTCTACACTACTTTTGTGACAGCTTGGATGACTGATTTCATCTGCTACGCAATTGTTCTCACTTGGGCTGTTGTAACAATGATTAACTTTTGACAACTTTTGATGAGTTATATGAGGATTGCTAGGGGACCAATTGGTGATTGTACTTTAATAAGCGGATTTTTATAGATCATTTCGGAAACCCTTGTTACTTGTGTGACTGTTTCGTGGAGTATGAGGACAGAGATCAAGCGATTTCCAGTATCCCCTATAAGATTGCCAACAACGGCTATGACACCACCGAAGACCAATGTTTAGCAACCTGTTTGAACGATGAAGTAAGTTTTAATACTTTGATTAATCCAATTAATCATTCATCGCTTTAGAAGTGCAAAGCCGTCGTTTACGCGTTCACTGGAGGAAGAAACGTCTTCTCCTGTGAACTCTACGATGAAGTGAACATTAGAGACCCTATCTACACCCCTTATACGAACCTCTACTTGAAGAGAGTCTCCAAGTGTCAAAAGACAAGTACATTTCATTTATCTTTTTGATAAAAGTTATGTGATTTTTCAGCTCATCATTTACGCCCTATCGACCTGATTGATGGTGATGAATCGGTTATAGAAAGAAAACGCAAATACATTAAACTCCAACAGAAGTTAAATCCGTTTCATCATGGTCGTAAATGAATTTCAAAACTTTTCAACTAATTTAATCAGTAATAAATAATTCGTTCAGGAGTATTGACGTCAATTACACAAAACTTTTGTTAATCACGTTCCAATTTAAGTTGAGTTAATGAAATATGGGTGGATCTTGTCTGTAAATTGTTCAGAAAGGGAACATAGATCAACGTGATATGAAACCAGAAGTCGACGAATGGATCCACAAGACCTGTTGTTCAAGGCAATTCTATGTACCATCCCGCTACTCCTCCTATTCGTGTTCGTGCGTCATTTTAGAATCGCCCATTTGGCGTGTAGGAGACTTGATTGATTCTTCAACTGACTTTGCTTCCTAACCGCGCACAACAGGTCCAACCGGAAAGCATTTTATTCAACACATACATAACGTAGTTGTTATTCACTTTTTATTTCGCCCAGTTTTGTGGATCCGTGATTCTTATGTAACTGTAGAAATGCACTTTCAGAGGATGAGATTACTCATTACCTTATTGCTGGTCTCCACGATTACGGTCATCGATGGCCAACTGGTTCAAATGGACAGAGATGGCTGCGGTGAGACAAAGGGATGTCTATTCAAACCAGCTGGATGTGATCCGATGCGTGATTGCACGATAGGGATCATTTTCTATGTCTCTGGTCCTAATTTGTTGACAATCCAAGTTGTGGCGCTTGGTTTATTCCCTGCGCCGAGTTTACAATATGTCGCGATCGGATTTAGCCATGACAGCAATATGGTTAGTTTATTTTATCGAAAAGTAACAATGTCCTTGGGGTTAGAAAAACTCGTCCTTAAGAAATTTTCTGACAATCATAACAATACTTGAGAATTTTCCAATTTCAAAGTAGAAATTGAATTTCAATTTTAAGGGCGACGACATGGTTACTGAGTGTGTTCTGAGTCCTACTGGAGATGAATTTGCCACAGAACCTGAAGTGTTTGTCTCTTATAACATTGGAAAGACAAATGATCGAACATACCTCAATCAGGTACTTTTCCGTCGGAATGGAGTTAATTTGTCGAAATTTTCAGACAGAACTCGAGATGCTGATTAGAGACGTTCAGGGAGAGGCTGTAAATGGAAGAGTCAGCTGTCAGTGGGCTCAGGAGATTATTCCACAACAATCGTCCAAGGGAGGAAGATTGTGGAATTTGAATCACAAGTACTACATCATTGGAGCCACGGGAAGTGCCCAACCTGATGGTAAATATGAATTTTGCATTAGATTAATTAATTATTAATTATTTAAGAAATTAATGCTCATGATCTCGCAATAGGAAGTCATTTCTACCCTATCGTTTCTGCCAGACCAATTAATCCTTCTGTAATTGGAGTCAAACTCTACGATCTGCCAAAGCCATTTGTTGACCCAGTACCCGAACCTCAAACGACTACTAGTCCTCCGAGACCCCCACATCAAGGCTCTACGTCAACCACCTTCTCTCTGGCTCTTGTAGTGACAAGTTTTTTCATCTTCCTGATGGGGAACTGAATACGAGTAAAATTGGGATTATTAAATGTACAAATACCCTCAATTATGGAACTACTTGCTCACTTTCTATAAAATACATAATTGCACCCTTGGAAAAATTTATTTCTTGAAGAACTGTTTATTAATTCAGCATAAATATCAGAGGAATAGTTGCAGTCTTGGTTCTTATGGAAAACAGGAAATAACCAAGAGAGCAGAATTTAGATGATCATTAAGAAAGCCATAGGAATCGGTTTTGCCAAATTTACGACGAAATTGAGTTCGTTACCTTAAGCTGTAATAGGCTGCGTGACTTCCGTGTTGATACCGTAACGACGCACACTGATTCCACCGAAGAGGAGGCCGAGAGAGCGGAAAATGGGATCAAAAACGTTGCTGATCACGTAGTTCCAAGTCTGAAAAAGATTAGTCAAGCGAGTAAATTTTGCATCCCCATGCGATAATGGAGGGTTGTCGGAGTAAAATCAAAGTGTCTGATCCTCTTTGATCAAATAGCTAACCAACTGAAAAATTCCATACCTTGAAGAGCCATCCAGCAGGAATTTGAAGCAAACGACCGCCAGGAACACAGACAAAAACGTTGAGGGCAGAGGCGATGGCGAACAACAACGCAAAGACAATGGCAATCGGGATGGCAAAGACGAGAGTCAGGAGCTTGTAGAAGAGACAGCGGAGGAAAAGGAAAATGCGGTTAGTGAATCTCCAGACTCCATCAATAGAACGGACGGCGTCGGGTTCTCCGAAAATGTCTGAGAACCCGAGATCAATCGAGCTTTGAAGACCTCTATCGTCACGATGGACCAAGTCGATTCCGAAGCTGGGTTCTTGCTGTTCTTTATTGCATTTGCGGTTCCACCAGCATTTCTTCTTCTCCCCTTCTTCTTTGGTTTCAGTTTTTTCCTCAGCTCCCTCGACGACCTTCTTGTTCTGAAAAGCCAGAATAGACTGGAATTCCCTAGTTGAATGGACTCACCCTCTGCCAGAAGAAAGTGCGTTTCTTCTTCTCTTCCTTGGCAGCTTCAACGTCTCCGCCTTCACCAGCAGCCTTCTCTGGATCGGTGTCGGATTTGAGAGGAGTTTGTTCGGCCAATTCAACTTTTTCGGTCATGATGTAAATAGCACTGAAAATAATAAAAATTAATGTTGAATAGGAGAAATCCCGCCAAAATTACTGCAAGAGTCGCGTCCCCATTGACAATGGTGCCAAAGACGGCAGGGCTGAGCCTGCGCAAAAACTGCAATGTGGATATCCTCTCATCTGCCAATCTAACCGACCCCGCCCTTATTTTCATCATATACTCTATAGCTTTTGTCTCACATCCGCACGGGCAGGACCACATAAGAATGCTGGCTATTTTCGCAGTTGTGGGTTGGACTGTATTCAACATTGGCCTGGACTTGACCTCGGAATTTTTGGCAGATTTCCAATAAAATGAGACAGCTCTGCTGGACATCGGCCGCGCAAAATATCGGACAAGAAGCGGAAAGGCAACCATGGCAATGACCTCTCGGAGAGTCCATCTAACGGTTACGAACAGGGTATACATCTCTATTAGTTTGGCGGTTTACTTCAGCGCCATCTATTACGAATGTCATTCAAACTAATCTCAATTACATTTGCTTGAGAAATCGTCGAAAAGGTGTTTGGACTAATGGGAGACATCCGGGAAAGACCATACATTTCCAAATAGCTTTTACGGGATTTATGTAAATCAAAAAACGAGTATCTCAACTAGTACTTGAACGAAGACTGTCCTCAAACAGCCGTATTGTTCTTCAAGAGCGTCAGCGCAACACCGTATTGTTATCTATTGTTTGGAATACGCTCACAGTAACTCAAGAAGCGCTATTTTTCCTCATTGTAAAACCTAGGTTACATCTGGTCCGACTGTAAGAAGTGAAAACATCAGCCCAACACATTTGGATTTGTAATTCAATCCCGGTCAAGTATTCACGTACTTTCCGCCGAACGCGATGGAAGCCGAGAGGTTCGAAAAGAATTAAATTCCAAAACAAAGGTCGGGGAAATGAATGCCAAAGCAGCTCTTCATTGCAACACTGGCAGGAACGGACTGGCTGTCCTTGCTTGGTTGACGATTATCCACAATCATTCCCCCAAATGCCGCGCGTGCAAGCGGAAGAGCGTGTTTTGACGACTTCCAGAGAGGTAGCAGAGGTCGGTCTCTCGCTAACATTATAATGAAACTGCCACATTGAAGCAGAACACGGCTTGACACGGACTGGCGCCCGTTTCGCTTCTTGTTAAACGAACCAAATTTAGAGTTCATTCAAATACCACCTTAAGAAGTCTGTAAAAGCCAAAATACGAAAAAAGTCAAAATACGATTAAACATTGGAAAGGGAATAGCTACTCGGTTAAAATGGAGGCCAAGCCCGTGTTACTCGTCATTATCTCATCATACTTGTTGGAAGACTTGAGAGCCATCTTCAGAGAGTACAACATCTGCACCCGTTGTTGAACACTCAGATAGTCGACAAGTTCATAACGATAGTGATATATCTTGTTGAACCGTTGTCTCATACGTTCCGTGTTGACGGCAGCACCATTCCGGAGGTCTTTACGTGTACGAGCCCGTTTCATTGCCTGTTTTCGGTCTATGGCAAAGTCATCGTCGCTTTCAGAAGAATCACTTTCGAAAGTGTGTAATGGTCGTTTCTTCTTGGTTTTCAAATTTGAAGGAAAGTCGTTGTCAGATATTTCTCCTTCTTCAAGTTCTTGTTTCGGAGGTCGATACACTTCTGGCTCTACTGTAGGAGTTGGTCTAGGTCTGAATACATTATTGCATAATTATCAATAAATCATAACAACTTACATGCTTGAAAATTGTTCCTTGTTTTTACAAGCTGAGATTTCTCGAGCTTCACCTTCGGTCATTCGCATCCAGGATTCGAAAGTCAGAGGCTCTCCATCGACTTTGAAGATTCCATCATCATCATCGACTTCGTGACGATTATTTCCAATACACAATTCTTTTCGAGCAACAGACAAAATACCACTTACTCCCAATTGATGTAAAGCTTGTTTTCGTTTCTTCGGTCGCATTTTCCCGGCTTTAGGGTTGTCGTCAGTGAAGGAGTCTATAGATCGAGATTCTAATACTGCTTTGGTTGGTCGAGCAAAGTGATGTTCATTCAACATTTCTGTTTTCCACAACTTCTGAAGACGAGTTAAATGATTCCTCATCCAACCATTCTCGAGGGTTTTTACTTGTAAAGTCAATACATTCATAAGAGCGGGTTTCAGGAAGCAATCCGGTATTCCACCCAGAAAGTTGCTTGCTTTATCAGCAACTGCATAGAGACTGTCGATATCTTCTATCTCACCCCAGTTAGTTCCATCAGTAGACGTCATCTAAATAGTAGGTGTGACTCCTGAATGAACTAAAGTAACTCACATATTCAATAACTTGAGCGACTTCAACGTCATCAATATCACCTGTTCCTTTCTTCTGAAGTATTGAAGATATAGATGGAGGGTATTCTTCTGAAGATCCTGGTTCAATATCAATAGGAAGATCTGGAGTTGGCTGGTGTTCAATCTTAGCAGCCATCGTGAAGTTTTACCTAAAAAGTGAGATTATTATATAAAATTTACACCTAAAATTCGACAAACGACAGCAAAATCAAAGAAAAGTCAATTTCCTACTCTCTACAAAATAATATAGTTAAAAAGATCAAGAACCAATGAGAAGCAGAATCTCCTACGAAATCAATCCAAAGAGAAGCAACTCGCCGGGGAATTCCCGCCACGAATAAATTTCTAGTTCATGGTTGCAGCTGTCAATAATAGGTTTGTTGGCGCGTTTCATCATCTTTTTCCAGTCTATTTCTTTCTTTGTTCAATTTTGTTAATTAACAGTTATTGTTTTTTAGGATTCCGTTGATTTCAACGGAAAACAAGTTAATAATGGGTAAACGTAGGAACAAATCCAAAGATTTCCTAAATGTCTCTGCCTGTTCCCGGAAGTCTGCTTCCAGTAAGTGTATTAATTTTAATTATTGATTCGTTCATCAACTTGATTTAGCTCGTTCTCAAGCGGGTGACAGTGAAGTCAGTGATTTGGAGTCGATTGCTCAGTCCTCCATAGTCGGAGACCCGGACTATCAAGACGATGAACCAGTTAATCCGCGTTCTGCCATCGACGAAATCCTTGACTCAATTACAGACAGAAAGTATGATTCCCTGTTACTTGGATGTACTAATGTCGTTTCGAAATTTCAGGAATCACATCAGAATACAAGCTCTGGACAGATTCATATACATCATGAGAAACTCTGTTCTTACGGAAGAAATCGAAGGCTACATTCAGTCTCTAGTTGAAGCGCTCGAGAAGAATCTCCACAACCAACCAGAAATGGTCCTGCGTGCATGTACAGCTACTGCTCTGTTCTCTATACAAACTGGAATCGCTATTGATTCCCACGTCGATGTTCTATGTCGTGAACTTGGAACACTAGTCAAAGATCACACCAGAGATGAAACTCTTCGTTCAGCTGCTGCTCAAGCTCTCAGTGTAGTTATCATTCTTTCTGTGGATCATCCAGAGGTTGTCTATAATGCTCTCGAGGCCTTAAATTTTGCTTGGAATAGCTTCAAGACTACTTCAACAACGAGTACACTCTTCTCTGCTGCTATCACTGCATGGTCACTCATTGTCTTCAAAGCAAATGACACTGTTGCTAGTAAGATTTTCGAACAAAGTCCAACCAAGTTGCAAAAGTATCTGGAATCAACTAATGTGGATATTAGAATTGCTACCGGCGAAGCTTTGGCCGCACTTTACGAATGTGAAGGCACTGAAAGATACATTTTTCAGTTTATAAGAACTCCACATATCAAAGAGCTTCTTGAAACCCTCGCTCAAGATGCCGTCAAGTATCATGCAAAGAAAGATAAGCGACTTCAGAGATACACATTCCGCCAAATAATGGACATCATTTATGAGAATGATTATCCTGCGTCGACGATCAACTATGGGAAAGCTTCGCTCAAGATTACATCATGCTACGAACACCTTGTTTGTGATGCCCTTCGTGCGTGTCTTCAGGTTAGTAATTGTTGCTTACAACAATCAATTACTGTTCATTTCAGGGATCTTTGAACTTGCATCTCCAGAAGAATCAGATTATCCGAAATGTTTTTGATCTGCCAGAAGTCCAAACCGTTCCGGTTACGATGATGACAAAACAAGAGAAGAAGGAACTTCGCCAATTCAACAATGAAATCGATAAAGCTCGGAAAATCCAACGTAACCGTCAGCGTGACAAGAAAGCTTACTGACTTTGTAGCTATATCTTTGGTGATGTTCTTATTATGGCCTTTCTGAATTTCGGTTCCTGACGGTGTTTGCTTGTCTTTCATCATCAGAATAATAGTTCATAAAAAGGTTATAATATCTACAAAGATAATACAAATCGATATATCTATTTAGAATTTAGCAAGTTCGTCTCCATAATCATTGGGTTTCTCACCAGGTTTGAGTAGACGGCCAACAGTGGGGTATTTGACTGGAAATAGCATTGTATTTCTTCATTTCCATATAAAAACTTACATTTAAAGTTATCAGCCCATCCTTTGGCCTCATCGATATCAACAGGAGTCAGATCACTGAGATCGTCATACTCGTCTTTGACCATCTTAACATCCATATTCGCCAAAGCACGGGTTGCATCATGTCCAGCGAGGTTTTCATAAGCAGATCCAGGACCATAGAACGTTTTCCCTCGAGTGACGTCATAGATCTAAAAGAAATATTATTTAATCATCCATCAATTTAGCACCTTACAGTTCCGAGAACAGCAATACAAATGTGTTCACTATCGACTCCATTATATTTCTTGAGTTCCTCGGTCGTCATATCTTGTTTCTTCATCGCCGGAGGCACTTTGGGTGGAGGAGGAAGGGGTTCTTCCCGCTTGAAGAACAAGCGGTAAACAAAGTAGATGAGGAAAACGATGAGAAGAATGTCGACATAACTGACTTCGAGAACAGATCCCAAATCAACCATCTTCCTTTGCAAAACAAGAAATGAAACAAACACGCACAATTTCACAATATATAACTGGGACCGAAAGAACCCAGAACCAAACTACAAAGCCGAAATGAAGATTGGAGGACACAAATCAATGACACAAAAGTTCCTCTGGTCACGTTTATTATCGAACCGCTCCCATATTCTTAATTTAGAAACTACAGTGCATTTAAATAAATAAATAGTTAGTTGCGCTAGTGACGGATCGTTGACAAGGTTAGTAGACCAGTACACAGAATTCGTATACCACAGACATCATTCGATAGCGGTCCCTAGCTCATGAGATAGAACTTCAATGATTTTCTTTCCAGACGAGTAACGTAGCAGAGCACTGGCATTCACGATGATTTTCTTTGAGAGTGGGTCAAACCAGGATCCAGTTCCTTTTCTTCTTCCATGGCGAATTTCAATGGCAATGGCTAGTAACCGCTGAACAACGTAGTTCCCAAATTGGTCAAACAGCATCTTCTCTATCGCAAGTCGTCCGTTGCGTCCACAGTGCTTCATGAACAGATCGTGAACAATGTCATCAAGAGTGGCTGGATCAATAATTTCTAGAGCCTTCTCAATTACGTGGGAAGCGAACTTGTCTGTGGAAAACTGAATAAAGTTGCGGCGAATTGACCTTTCAACAATCTTTTCGGCATAGCTTGTGAGAAAACAATGACCAAGAATATACTGTACGACATAATTTGCATATTCATCTTGGCAATAACGAGGACGAGACACAATTTTGTCGAGCATGATTCGAAGAACGTCCTTCCTGCTGAAAACGGCGGTAAATATCAAGGGGTCAAGCAAAAAACTAACTCATTATCTGAATAAGGGGCGGATAAAGCACCACAAAGCTTTTCTAACAGGTATTGAACAACACGACATCCAAATTTATTGCAAATGACATCATCCATCGCTAGTGCAAGTTCCGCTCCCAAAAAAGCCAAGTCATTGTTGGGGAAGAGCTTGACAATTCTCTGAAGAACATGATTAGCTGACTGATCCAAAGCCATAGGGACAATAGACCCCTGCAGTGATGTAAGAACAGGATCCAGCTCCTTTGGGGTGAACACATCGAGCACTTTCTGAACAACACGACATGCAAAACGATCAAATGAAAGTTCCACACCTCTTTGAGCAACAAGGTCGATAGTCTGCTGTCGAAAGTCGCCATCTACCTCCTCAATTATCTTCTGAAAAACAACGACTAAGTAAGCTGTGTAAAACTTCAGCACTGACCTGTAGGACGAAATTGCCGAATCTATCTGTAGCTATATCAAAAAAGGCTGGGTCCTGGAGAATAGCCTCAAACATCTGATGACGTAATTCAGTTCCGACATTTGGAAAGTTGTCTTGGATGAACCTAAAGAATCAAAGCTCAGCAACAGAAAGAAATACAGAAAACCAACCGACTCCCTCTTTTGTCCTTGAGACATGCATAAAACAATTCATGAGCAAATATATCTGACATGCTTATGGAGAAATTCCCATTTTCATCATAAAGCCAATCTGGAAGCTCACATTTGCCAGTTTCTAATTGACGGAAATCAGTCATAAGGGCTTCGTACTCCTGGACTGTCATAGGTGATCCGTACTGTCGATTAGGTGTTCCGGGATAAGTCTGTACTGGTAAATTATAAGGGTCAATGATGACATTCTGAAACTTCACCACATTCATATATCAACAACCGCGCAGAACCGACCTGAGGATGAATGAACGTTCCGACAGGGTAATATCCGACAGGATTGTAAGAAATCACATACTTTGGGTAAGGGTAATGATTGGCAGGGTGATGAGCCATAATACAGGCTTTGTCAACGATCCGTCACGGGTTAATCCGCTGTAATAGAAGGAGTATTGGGTGAATAGTGGCGAAATAGAAGTTAGGTGAAAAATGCATAGGCTGGGGTTTGTAGGAACGAGAGCTACCTCGCGCCCTGGCCCCGGAAACGCTCCTGATTACCGTGAGGAAAAACTGTCCATGCGATCGTCTAGACGGAATTTTATGCAACACTCTGACAGTGAAAGGTCGATGAATCCCTTTCGTAATGGTTTAAATCGGTTAATCTAAGCATTATTTATATCCAACTCATCGTAGTTACAAAGGTTTTTCCAAATGTCTCCTTAATTTCATTATTAAAACATGTGAAACTCGTAGAAGTTTGATTTACGTAGTCTTTGTTGGCATTTTTGATTTCTCTGCCTTCTTGGCCTCCTTCTTGTTGATCTTCTCCCATTTGGCTGCCATCTTGGAGGCGTGATCAGCAGCAACTTGGATTTCTTCTTTTTCAATCTCACGGTGGGCTTTACGGTCGAACTCTTCAGTTTTGAGTTCTTCTTGCATCTTGGCTCGTTCTTCTGAAAATGGTTCATATATGAATAATCAGTGGGAATAGCTGTTTACCTTTCAATCGCTGGAACTCCTCAGCCAGTTCTCTCCGTCGTTCTTCTGATTGCTCATTATCCATATCAGTTTTGTGTTCAAACTGCTGACGAAGGTTTTTGGCTTGCTGCCTCAGAGCTTCAAGCTCCTCCAAGTTTGTCTTTTCAACTTTGGTGTCAGAAGCCTGGATGTTTTTGAATTTGTTCATCAGGTTCTTGATGTCGTAAGCGTTCTCATCTTCGTCTTCAGAAGAGGATTCTTCAACAACTCGGCGGTTGACTACCTCGGCGGTGTGCTCTTTCCTTTCCCCTTTGGTCGTTTTTGAAGATCCCGCTGACTTGGGCATAGGAACAGAGTTGGGGTTTTGAGCCTCGATGTTCTTGAATTTTTCTCTGGCTTTTCCTGCCATCTTGACTTCAACATCGAGTCCAGGTTTATCTTCCTCAGCAGTTTCTGGTTTCTCTTCTGGAGCAGTGTCTTGGGCTTTTTTGGCTTGGAGTTTTCTGGCAAGTTTGTATCTGAGGAACTCAGCCTCGATTTCCTTCTTTTTCCTTTCAGTTCGTTCTTCTGGGGTCATGTCACTTTCATCGAGTCCTCCTTTTTCCAGATGTTCCTTGATACTGTTGAGTTGGACGTTGAGATCAAGAATTTGACGCTGATTATGGTCAGAACCTTCTTCTCCTTTTTCGAATTTGGTTTTGAAGTCAGTGAGGCCTAAAATCAGTGAATTACAATTCTTATCTTGCTGTATGTCACGTAACACGAAATCAACTCCTACCACGAAACCCCTGATAATCATGACAAGTCCGCTCTTTTTTCATACGCGAGTGGATATTCGTGTTAACCTATCTTAATAGAAACAGTCCAAAAGTGGAAGATGGTTGAAATTGTTCTATTTCCTACTATTATTGCAGATGTGTTATTATGAGATACATTCATAGTGGGAAAGTATCTCATTGAGTAGTAAAGGAAGGCACAAACTACGTCACAATCCACAACAACACAAATATTTTCAAAAAACAATTTCGTCAAGTACTCTTACTCCCCCAAAATCTTCCGAGGGATTGCTGACTAGGTTTTCATTGATTTTCTCATCTCAAGGAAAACAACAGCTGCTTCAGTTAGTCGCCCACCTGATCTTCCCTCTTTCGCAATTCTTTTTTGCTTTTGGATGAGTAAATTTAGCGATTTCCCGAGCTAAAAAACGAACCTTTGAATTTGATGTCCTGGAGATCTGTGGCTGTTTTTTCCACGGGACCTGATTGGTAAGCGAGACCTTCGAGGAAGGACTTTCTGGCCGAGGCAACGTCTAGAATAATGGGATTAGTGGGGAATAGGAATCAAGTCGACAGACTGGAAGTATCGAGTTCATTGCGGTCGTAGGATTTGGAGACATTTTCGGTTTCAAGGGGTTTGAGTTTCTCGTTGAAGCGGTCACGGACGTTGATGCCGCCTTTCCGGAGTTCCTCTAGTTCGTTGCGGAATTCAGCCTCCCGGACTTCGGCTTTCTCGACTTCTCCAGTCTTCCACTTGTTCTTGACTTCTCCGACTTGAGCCTTGATAGCTTCAAGTTGTTTTTCCTTTTCCTCCTTATCATCGTTTTCATTATCCGACTTGTCTCCTCCAGCAATGATTCTAAAAAGAATCGATTCGTCCGAAGCCAATTGCTTAAACTTACTTGCTCATCCGGTCCTTGACCTTTCCAGTCATGTTTTCCAAAACATCGTCGCTTTTTTTCTCAACTTGATCGTGAGCCCGAACAGAGCTTTGCCAGCTTTCTTTCTTTTCTTTAAGACTCCGGATCTGCTGCAGTTCTTCGCTAATATTGGTTCCAGCTGAAAAGATGGAAGCAATTATCTCAATGTAAGCTAATATTGTTTGAAGGAAAACCTACGCTTAATCACCATTGTGGATATTTTGAAATTAAATTGAAGAAACGTTCAAATTGGATCCGAGATAAGAGGAATATTAATTATAGGTCAAATGAAGAACTTTAATCAGAGATACTTTCGGCAAGGGGCGTAAATCTGCGAGTAAGAGATTTGCTCAAAGAGAATATGCAAAACGGGAAGATGCTCGCATTTGTGGACAGCCGCGGGAAACGCTGACCAACGGTCAATCTACTCTGAAGATCGATGCGCACAAAAATAAGGCGGAAAGTCATAAACATTGTTTGTTTCCACTTTTGAGGCCGAATTTGACAGTTTGGTCGATGAAATTTAAGAATAAAATTCCAAATACTTACCTCGAACAACGTCGGACGAAAGCTGCTTCGGCTTGGAGACAATAGCATATTCATCCTCCTCTTCATTGGGATCGTTGTCGTCTTCTAAAGAATTCACCTTACATTGAAACAATAACCGCACAATTACCTGGGTTATTTACCGCATGAGTACGATCAGGGTGGAGGACTTCCATGTAGTGGGGTTTGCAGTAGAGGGTCTTTTCGTGGATGTTGTATTGAGTGGGGCTGAATAAAGCCATGGAAATTAATAAACCGATTACTCTTACTTTAATTTCTTGTTGCAGGTCTTGCACCGGAAGCAGTCTTGATGATAAAGTTGTTTATTGGCGAACAAACGTTCAACCGGGTACACAGTTTTGTCACAGAGTGCACAATTTTTAGGCACATCGTCCTCGCTTTTCGGCTGCAAATGGATTGTGATTAATTTTTAAAGCCAGAGCTACAGTACCCCGATGAAAGCAGCCATGATTCTTCTTTTGTCGGCTTCACTGCACTGGAGGTCGACGCCTTTCCCCTCACGGAAGTCAGAAAGGGAGAGTTCCCCTTTCTGGATCTTCTCAAAAGCCTCCTTCATCTGGGACATGTTTTCCTTCCCAACGCCTTCCAGGGCCATGGTCCTCAGATGATCATCGAGTGTTTCACCCTCGTTCTGATGGAATTTCTCAAATTTCGTTTTAAAGGCCGACAAGGTGCTTTTGTCGATTCCAGATGGCTTAGCTTCGACATCCTTTTTGTCTGTATTGTGGACTTTTCCTTCCTCAAATTCCATCTTCATTTTGAGCATTTCTGCCGCTTTAGCTTTTCGGATTTCCTCAATCTCTTCCATCCTTTTTTCGTCCTTAGTCGATCCTTTAGATTCAGTGATTGCAGCCTTCTGAAAAAAGAAATTTAATTAAGGGATTCCAGAGAGAACAGACTAAATCTTTAATATTCGAGGTTTTTCCTTCAATCTGGATTTTCGGAGGGGGTTTCTTGACGTCTTCTTCGTCGTCAGAACTGACAGCATACGGATCTTCTGTATCAGACATTTTCCTAAAGATAATTTCAGCCATTGTACGAATTTCACGGCCAGAATAACGACTGCGCGGATACACGGTCCAGTCCAAGCTGATCTCGAACGCCTACGAGGAAAAATAAACCGGTCCTGCTTCCAGGAGATCTGGATTTCTCAACTCTTTCTTGATCCCTGAAATTTTTGAGTTCGTCCTTCCTCACGGCCCGGATTGTAAACGCCTCCCGAGCTAAAGTCGAGCTTCAATTGTGAACGTGTGTCTTTAGCTTGCAAGATTGACTGATTCAAGGGATCTCGGATAGAGCAAACAGCCGAAGGGCTTTCGCTTTACACCGACAGGCTCTTAAGGCTACAGCTGTCTGTCTGGGAGGTGACGAACCCCGATCGGCACTTTGCCGCCTTGTGGTCAGTGTTTTGAAGGGTCATCCCCTGTGAAAAAACTGCATTAAATTTCGTCCAAATTAATCCAAAGCAAAGTATGAAATCTTTAAGTACTTCCTGTTCTTCTTTCGTAACCACTTGATCTTTGTGATGGTCTGGAACAACATTCATTATGTAACACTTGTTTTCCCATGAGGTAAAAACAAAAGGGAAGGTGAGAAAGTGTTCACTTTTGAAAAAAGACAAATTTGGTAATAAAGAATGAGTAATTTCCTCAGTCCAAATTAGTTTTCATACGGTAAATGATTATTTCTTTTTATTGGTTTCGTCATTAACGATCTTAAACCGACCTAAATAAGAATTTGCTGATTTCTATTATTTTGGAACATCTAACGAAATTTCCTTATAAAGATCTTTACAGATGCTCTTTTTTCCTATTTTGTTAAGAAATGCTGTCTCTAAAGTATAGTAAGATATTTGTAAAACTACCTAGACTTTTTTATTAAATAAATTTGACGTTATTGATAGTTACTTTACTGTAGTGTGTTTGCTGCTTGGTTGGAAAGATTTTTAAAAATAGTGTTTCTGTAGACTAATATATAAAAAGAAAAAAGACCTTTGAATATTCACTTTTATTGTTGAGTAGATGATATAATGAGCAAGTGGTCTGATCCCAAAAAAGATACTTTTTCTTCCACACAGATGACTTGAAGAATCTATCAGATATTGATTTGATGTTTAATTAACAAGTTTGATTTATTTTTTGACACTCCGGTATTTGATTAGAAAAGTATGACAATATTAACAAAAGATAGCTAAATTTACTTTTTTTCGGGAATTTGGGAAGAAGATTTAATTAGAACCACGTTCCCACAGATACAAGCAGGATGATTCCTTAAAAATCCGGATGCGACTTGCGAACTTTGTTGGCATCCATTAAGGAAACGGTTTTACTGAAGCCGGAATTTTGAGATATGTATTGTTTTGATAAGTTTGACGTCTATATTCGGAAACCTAATCTAATTGTGCTAAATGTTCTTGTAGATTGAGGTGATTCACAAAATATATTAATTTAAGATTAGGTAATAACAAATCTCCGGTTACTCTTTTAAACTTGAGCTATCGTAATAGATATAATTGAAGTAATTAATTATAAGAATAATTACTAAAACTGTCGGATTTGGAATAGAAAACAAATGCTTTCAAAATTACTGATCGAAAATCCAGGGAACAAATAAGTGTCTTTGAATTTCTGTAATCTGTGATATGAAATTCCGCACATTTACTTAATTCTTTTATTCCAAAAGAGTGTTCTACAAAAAGGATACAAATTCTGAACAAACATTTCAAGAGTGATGGAAGATGCAATTAATGTTCAAACTAAAATCCAAGTAATGTTGCTAATCTTGTGAATTATTTCTTTAATAAAAGCTTAGTCCATCGTCCTAAAACGCCATTTGAAACTACTTTTTCCTGTTATTAGTCATAATCTGTGCATTTATTCTTGACCAGCAATTAAACATGGTTTGATTACTCAGTTTTAACATGTGTTTTCCTGCAGTACGCGTCAGTCATTCACGTTTTAGATTTTCTCAGTATTTCATCATATCAGTGCTTCATACAGTACTTTTTTGCACTGGGACATGGGTAAATTCCAAGAGATTGCCGATACAATTCGTACTGAACGAACAGAAATTACGGCTTGAAAGTAAAAACAAGATGATCTGTCGTTTTCGAATTTGAATTCTTCTGCACGGAAGAATCATTCTTGTAGTAATTACTTCATGCGGTGTGATAGAACGGAGAAATTTCGTTTCCTGATAATGCTCCTTCTCTATCCTTTATTTGCTTTAAAATCCCGTTAGGCTAAAAGTTCCCCCCTGAAACTGTATTTAGTCGTTCTCCCCAGCTATTCACTTCGAAAACCAAAGTTTTAGGATACCGTACCATTTTCTCCATTCTTTAGTTTCTACTCATTGTTAGTTTCGTAATTCTACTAGCTTAAAATTTTAATTTTTGAAAAATAATTATTATTTAATAATTTTGTTGAATAAATTTTCTTTGAGATTAATTCTGCGAACAGTTTGTTGCTTACTCTCCTTCCTTGTATCACTGGACGAACGTTCGTCCCTCCATGACGTGTTTATGAGATTACTCTTTCCCTTTTACTGATTGTTTCAGATGAGCGACAACCTCGATTCTAGATGCAAGTGGGATCTTCTTTTGATTACGGCTAATGGACACGATCAAGCTCAAGTCACTGAAACTCAGATTTCTGAGATTTACCCAAGGATTTCCTACTATTTTAAACATTATATTGTTCAACAAGATCCGTTTGAAGACTTTGGTGAGTTTCTCAAGTTTGTCTAAAAGTATTAATATAGGTAACGCTTTAGGATCTGGTTTGTCCACTTGGAATGCCTTGTTCAAGTTGATGAGTAGCACTCACGGCTTACATGGATTGAAGATTCTGTTGATCCACTCCGGTGGCTACAGCAAACGTCTTCCACACTGTGCTCCTTTTGGAAAGCTCTTTGTTCATTTTTCTGACGGAAGAACCCTCCTCGAACACAAGCTGGAAACTTATCGGTGAGTTTTCACATATGAAACTTTGATATAACGAATTATCTCAGTAATTTGCCAAAGTATCTGCCTTCTGGGGTCTTTGTTGCCGCTTGTGACACCATCGAAACTCTGGATAAGCTCCCTGTCTCTGTCTTTGACAATCTTCCCAAAGACTTTATCCTCTTTGGTCATTACTCATCTCAGAAAGTTGCCAACAATCACGGTGTTTACATTCCTGGAGTCCGTAACGGGAATCAATTGACCGTTAGGAAAGTTCTGCAGAAACCTAGTGATGAAGTTCTCGAAGCTGAAAGTGCTAAACAAGAGAATGGACTTTACATCACTGATTCTTGTTACTTCATGGCTTCCCCTTACTGCGAGGATTTCGTTAACTCTACCACAAAACGGAGTAATTTTCCATCTTACAACGAAAAATCCATATATGAACATTGTAGAGAATGGACTCACTACTACTAACCTCTGTTGCTATGGGGACTTCCTCCGACCCATTGGAGTTGAAGCTTCTGAAGACTATGTTGAAAACACTGTCGATCCCGTCACTCGGGAATGGCGTCGGCATTTCTTTAATTTCTTCCACAAGGTTACTGGGCATGAAAGCCTGGTTGTCCATGAGAACTCCAAGTTCTACCACTACGGAACTCCGACCGACTTCCTCAGAAATGTTCTTCAAGACGGACCCGCCTTAGAAAGAAGGTCTTTCAGTGTTATCCACTCCATAATTGATTCTCCGGACAGCTCTTACAAACCTTATGTAATTTTCATAATTACCAATGAAGTCATTTACTATTGTTTTTAGATTGGCGTCAACTCCTTTGTTGAATTCTGCCATTACGGGAAGTACGTCAAGGTTGGTGATAACTGTCTGGTCAGTGGAATTGACCTATCTGAGTTAGGAGACACTGTGGAACTCGAACTCCCGAACAACTGCATTGTCACCAGTTGGCCGTTGAGACAGCTTTACCCTGAAATCACTCATCCTTATGTCACCGTCATTCTACCAATCGATGCAGATATCAAGGAAGACAACAAAGTGATTACTTGGTTCAACTTTAACAAGAAATCCTCATTCTATACAGCCCAGATTTTCCCGCTCGCTACAAATCCAGCAGAATCCCTACAACGTTCTCTCGAATGCTATTGGACAGGAATACGCGAAAATTCCGGGGAACTCAAGAAGTATGAGTTTATCTCTTTGCAAAGGGCTATAAAATTCGTAGATTACATCAAAGCTTTGCGTATGCGGCACGATATCCGTGTGCTCAATGGCTGCTCTTACTGACGATCAGTTGTCTTAGTGAAGTTATTTTTTTGGTCCCGATCTTCGGCGTCTCGTTATTGTCTTCGGTTAATCTGCAATAAATTAGTCCACAGGAAGTAATAAACTTGTTCAACTTACCCAACTTTCTCAATCGGAGTTCTGCAAACTTCAGCAGTAGGCGATCTCGGGTCTTCCAAGATTCGGGTTCGTTTTGGACCCGTTTCATCTTCAATTTTCATAAACTGTGGGCTTTGCGGCTTTATCCAAGATTGTAGCTGCCCCATGAACGGCTACTCAGAAACAAAAATAATAGAAAACTAGCGAAGCACGAGAAAGGAATTCTTTTACAGGAAAACCGAGTTCAATTTTTGAAATAAAGTGCTCGCGCAAATCGACTTTTCGTGACAGGACTTTGTTTTGTTCTTGTCCAGTTATCTCATTCTCTTCGGCTTCAGGAAGTTTTACCTTTATTCCTGGCTTAATTACTCGGTTCTTGGGATGGCCGAGTTTCCAGACTTTGGTGAACACTGTAGTGTGAAGAACTGTAACATCTTAGGTAAGGTAATCGCTGGTTTAAAAATCTTGATGATTATTGTTTTTAGATTTTCTTCCGTTCTCTTGTCCGGTGTGCGAAAAGAAATACTGGTAAGTGTTCATATATCAATTTCCCTTTAATTGACAGGAACTTGATCATTTTAGTGTTAATCATCAGCATAACCATGGCTGTAACCCGGAAAAGCTCCGTTTAAATGATCCTCTCCCAACTTCTAGTGGGAAACCGCTTTTTGTTAATTGTGAGTTTGAGGGGTGCAATCAACGTGAGTATCACTACGTCGAGTGTCGTGCTTGTACCAAGGTCTACTGCCCCAAGTAAGAATTTTTGTTTATATTTGATTTTCGTATTGTTTTTAGTCATCGCAATACCCATAATTGCCCTGAGAACTATGGCGAGACTCCTAAGCCTCCTTCTACCTCTCTGCAATCTAATAAAACCCCAGCCAAGTCCTCAGACGAGTGTAAATCTAATCTAGGTAACATCGATGTTAAACTTTTTGCTTTCCTAAGGTTGAGTACTTTGAAGGTCAAAAGTATCCGCCTGTCAAGCCTGGTGGTGGAGAATCTATGCGTCGGAAAGTTGCAGAAATGCGTCATAAGAGTCGGATGATGAATGAATATGGTGGAAATATTATTTCTACTTTCATAAAGACCCCAGATGGCTCTCTTTATCCCATTTGTGTTCCACCAAGTCGTACTGTGAGTCATTGTATGACCGACATTCTTAAACAGTGTAACCTCGGTCCTGATTTTCGAAACGTGGGTAATTAAATATTTTTCACTTTGCTAATTGTGAATACTTTCAGAAAGCTCATATTCGCCACGAAAGTAATTCCGATGAAGAGTTTTCTTTGCATCTAGAAATCGGACCCCTTCTCAAGAAATATGAAAAAGGAGATCTTGTTCTTGTTTTGGATGACTGAGTGCTATCAATGAGGCCTTAACATTTGATTAATTAATTACGGGTGATTGTTGTAATTGTCTTGAGAATAATAATTGTTGACAGTTCTGTTGATTGAAGTCAGTGGTTATTGACTATTTTATATCTTTTCCTATCATTTATTAGAGATTTAGTATTCAGAAAATTTCTTGGCGATAATGCATCAGTTTGGACGGAGGCCACTACCCATTCATGGCCAGAAGAAAAAGATACAAACTGTATTTGGTATATCCCTATTTATTTTCCTGGATAAACTGTTATTTCAGAACTGATGTGTCGGAAGAATGTCCGCTTAGCCCAGACGGAGTTGACGAAGTTGGTAAAGAAGCAGAAGACAGATGCTCTTGCACTGAAGGTTCTTCAACTCTGGATAAACATTATTCAGCATAAATCCTTCTCTGCTATGCTAGAGTTGGAAGAATTTCTGGAAGCCTTGCGAACTACCGAAGAAGACGATCAGCTCGTATCTATTATTGCGTCTACTTTCAGATTCATTGGACGAAGTGACAAGGCCACTGAAGCTTTTTCTATATTTCTGGAACGCTTTGATAAGTCTCTGTACATGGACCAGACGTTTGAACATGTTATCAGGGATCTCAATTTTGACGAGCAATGTAAATTGGCCATGAGGATGCACAAGGCTGATCCAGTTCTTGTCAACAAGAGGAGGTTGTGCATTGCTACATTTCTTCAAGCAGCGTTCAAGAAGACGGCAAAGGAAAGAGATATGGGATTGAAGTTTGCAGTAATATTAGCTAGAAAAATGTTTAAGGATTATCCCGACACTGATTTTCTGGATGATTTTATTTCGTCTTTAGAACCTCGTCCTTTGGATGAGAAAGCGCCATTGGAGAGTTTTGCTAGAATGACGATATCAGATAAAGCATGTCCAGCTGGGTTTGAAGCTGTTGAACAGATCAACAACAAGGTTCCTTTTTACGAACAGTCAGAATCTACAACATCTACTCAATGTGATAAGAAATTAGTACTGTCAAAGTTGATTGAAATTGCTTCTCGTACTGATAGGTTTGGTTCTGTAGTTATCCTGTAGTAATGGGAATTTTTAGTGAACGGGATTGGAGTGTTTGGGAGAACCTGATCCAATGTGTCATTGATCTTCAGAAAGATGATTCAGCATCTGATGCCAAGACGAGAGTTACCAATGTCTTCAGGATAAAGCTAAATGAAAAGAAACTGCAGAAAGATTGGCTACTTGCACTGATTAAGTTTGCCCTTGTGTCTGATGATCTCGATCCTGATCTTCCTACCGCTGACGCGACTATTATTATGTATATCGACAGATTTGGACATTTCCCGGACACCATTCATAATATTGTTCCACTATATCTGAAGTTGAATTCAGCAGAACAACAGAAGATCATTGACGCCAATAAGCGGTTTACGGACAAATGTGGCGCTGAGTTAAAACCATGGATTAGCAAACGCTCAAGGATAGGAGAGACGATACCTCATCCAAATGAAGACGAATGGGAGAATATACGTAAGAGATTGTCCGAACCTGAAGTAATGAAATCATTCTCCATGTTGGCAGCATGTTATTACCAGAGTCTGCTTTTGGGTGAAATATTGAAGAACGTAAAAGTAGATGAATCTCCATTATCCGTCGTTGAAGTCCAAAGGAGAATTGATAATTGGATCGACGTTATTCAAATCTTGGATGATGCTGGAATCCCCAAAGTGGTGGATGTAGATGCTTTGGTGACTGGAATAATTCGGCAGTGCTCCGAATATTTCTGGTGGATGTATCGAACTTTGGGGGATTATAAGTATATTGAGGGTATGCTTTGCTTTCTAAAACGCCAGCAGACGAGAAGCAATACCACAAGTCAAGTCATACAGTTGCTGTTGTTGCATTGTTACTTTGAGTTAGGACTTCCGGATGCGGCGACTCAAGTATTTGATGAAATGCAACTTCGTCATCTTCAATATCAATCTATGGGCTATCTGAGTGATTATTTCTTAGAAAGTGTAGGGCGTCTAGATGACGCTTATAAGTACTATGATATACTAAGTCGAAGATATGCATGTTTCTTTCTGGAGATGCAAGACATTCTGGTAATGTCGTGTTTCGAAAATCGAGTTAATCAGTCGCTGGAGATTGCTACAAAGATAATGGAGACTAAGAATTCACTTCAAAGAGCAGTCCAATATTCTCGGAAAATGTTCTTGGACTTGATTTTGCATCCAAGAAGCGCCACTGAACTTCGAGATGGTTTTCTGCGCGATGGATGGCGTATATTTTTTTTTAGTTTTTCTATGAGTAATGTCATGTTTCAGCTACTGAACTTCCGTATGATCACCGTGATTTTCAAATATTCTTGCAATATTTGCCCGTGCAACAACCATCCTTTGCAGCCTATGTTCAAGCGGAAACCTATTGTTATGGGATTTGCGAAATCAATGTTTACAGAGTGCTGACTGAATTTCTTGTCATCATTGGTGCAGAATATGAAAATGCGAAATCTGCAGATCGACTGAGTAATCTAAAGTCATCGATGGAATTTCATCTTGATTTTATATTGAAGAAGGAGGGCAATTCCGATCCTTCTCTGTACTCAAGTCTGAGTTCCCTTCGGGATCGGATTGTGTTGCCTTTCTATGATGTTATTGTTCATGTCATAGGAAAAGTGATCTCCATCATGAATTCAGAAAGGACTGAACAAGGGATTCGTCGTCTTCTTCCGTCTGTCAAATATTTGCAGCAGAGTTTCGACCGTAAGTATTTTATTTATTTATCATTAACTAGAAAACTTGAAGAAGGGATTGTTTCACTCATCTTCCGCGTATAAAACTTTCATTTGCACAGAAATCCCGAAAAATGAATAAAAAATGCGTAAGAAAAAACTAAAAAAACTTTTATTCAATTGCAAAATAAAAAGGAAAATGCAACTTGTGAAGCTTTGACTTTTGATAAGTAGGCCTAGAAGACCATTTATCTTCTGTGTACGAATTAAGCCAATTCTTTGCAAAATCAAAGTCAGTGTGAGTCAAATCATTTCTTCTATAAAGTTCTACATAGTAATGATTGGTAAATATATTTTTTAAACAAATCTATGCGTGAAAATCAAAATTATGACTCTTTCTATTATAGGAGTTGCATCTATGCTTTACGGAGTTTTCCGACAGAAAAATAACTACGGTATTCGACTCCAAGCTCTAGCTTCAACAATCAAGATGTCTCGATATCTGTCACAACTTGTATGCGGAGTCTTGCAGATGATTGCTTCCCTATTGAAAGTTCCATCAACTGAACTGCGATCCCAGAAGAAGTTCAAGCACATCTTTGACTATTTCCGTCGATATGGAAACGAGATCAAAGCTCTTTTTACTCTTGTGGATCACTTGTCAACAAAACTCGCTGCAAGGATCAACCAACTCGAGAAAACCTCTAATGTCCATTCGTCAAACGGGAATAATCAAAGCAAAGCCGAGATACGGCAATACTTTGCTCAACGAGCTGCTGATTTGAAGAATACTTTATCTACTCAAAAGAAGTATTGTTCTCTGGAACACATGGCTAAATTAGGGCTCATCGAGAATTAGGGGTAATTAATTTCCATTTCGAGATATCTTCCATTTCACAATTTCGTTATATTGATGATAAATATTTTAATTAAAACCCAAGTTTAATTAGCCCTTTGAGCCACTGAAGCCATGAAACGGAATTGGTAACCTGACTGGTCTCGAGTTGAGATCTCCTTTCCTCAATTTCCTTACGTGATTTTCTTGCTAAAGCCTCCAACTGCTTAGAATGGCCTTCATAGTAGTCATAAATAATTCCCTCCTTCATCCCGTAATCTGAATTCCTTCCTGGCAATACAACTCTTTGTTTTAGTCTTAGTCGGAGAAGCTCAACAGTTTTCTGAAAGAATAGATTTTCAAACCAGATGCGTTACTTTAATTTACCATTAATTCTGCAGGATTAGCTTTGAGAGCATTCCTTTGAAGATAACTGTGAATTATCGGATGAATTAGATGACTTTGGAAGGGAATTCTGTTGTCACTTTTCTCCATCAATGACTTATTGACTAATTCGTCAATGTCAGAAAGCATTTGGATGACCAACTCTGATTCTGATTCCACCCCACAAGAATCCACGGGCCAAATGAGTTTGAAGATATCGGTCCTTATCCATTCATCGGGTGCAAGGACGGCACCGCAGGTACTGAATGAGTTGACTGTTGAGTCATCTACTAAGGTCAACAAGGAGTCGATTCTTTCCGTCAGTGAACGATAAGAATAACTTGATTTGTATTTGAAGTTCTCAATTGGCTGGGAAGCGGAATCATCTGTGTACATCCGAATCATCCAAGGATTAGCCTTAGCCGAGTTGAGGAGTTTGACCATAAGAGCAGGGCTGTTACCTCCGTTGACTTTGAAATGTTGAGTTTCTTCTGAAGTCAGATTGAAGCCAAATTTGGAAGCAAGTTCTTTGATTTCAGGGAGAGTAAATTCTTCGTTTTTCCCGAGCTTGAAGAAACTGAAGTAACTAATTTTTATATAAAACCTGATCTCCAACAAACCCAAACTCCTCTGATATCCGATTTTCCACCTCTGAAAATATGTCCGTCACGCAAGTAGTGAATATAATAGGACATGGGAATCCAGAACAGAATCTGACGCATTCTTCTGTTTGAACACCATCGATGATTAGGAGGATTTTTGGGTTAATCTGAATTTCATCTCTAATAATCTCCCGAAGCCCATAAATCTTTGACTCATCAGAAGAAAGCTTCGTCAATTCGCCGCAGTTTAATCTACAAAGTAAATCGGTCATAACAGTTCCCAGTTGCTTCGGAGTGGAACTGTCGAGGATCCAGTGCACTCTCTCGAAGAAGTGCCCGATGAACTCCGGACGTCTCCTGAGGGTATCAGCTACTAATCTAGATTTACCTGATCCTGGGAATCCATGGACAATTAGCCAGTTCTTTTCGGGTTCTGAAAAACCACTGTAATTCAAACTGTATATAAAATTGAGAAATCTCGCCTTGGGCACAACTCCGAAGTTGTTCAGCTAGCTTGGTTATCAACTGAGGTCTTTCAATCTCGTGACTGAGAGGAATCGGGACTTGTCCGGTGTTCAGAACCTTTTCAATAAACTCATTAGACATCTCGAAATCGGAGGATATTTCCAGCTGGATTGATTCAGTTAGTTCAACCATTTGGCGCGCGAGACTACTTTCCACTCAAGATTCGTTTTTCTTTCATTCGGTCATTATGCAATTTCAAAATTCAGTAAGTTATTGAAAATTGAGTAAAATAAACAAACACAACTTTGGGACAATTTTGCTGAGTATTAAATTTGCAGTATGCATGGTATACTGTGTTTTATAACGGAATGGGCGATTGATCTCCGGATTTTTGGTGGGTTGAGTATATTGTGAAGCGGGAAGCGAGATGGGAGGCCCTGGAGGCACTGGAAAAGACTGACTCATACTCTTCTCTTTTAATATGGATGCAGGGGAGCCATCTGAATGCGTATCTAAATCCCAGACGGAATCTAAAGCATTGGTGAATTAAAGTGACTGCAGTGACTTTAACCAACCGTTCATTCATGAAGTAATAGATGACGGGATTCAGAAGACATGATGACATGCCGAGACAGTAAATGTTTATGTACAGGTAGAGGACTGTTTTCGTGTCCAGTTTCGTTTGAAGATAGCTGTTTAAGAAGAGGAAATACAAATTGTAAGGCAGCCAGAGGATGATGAAGGTGAAAACGACCAGAGCCAGCATGTTGGCAGCTTTCTTCTTGGCCCTGATGTTCTCAGTGTGACGAGTGTCTCCAATGACATTGTTCTGTCTCAATACACAAGCCACTCTGCCGTAGGTGAAGCTGAGAATGATGAGGGGGACGAGGTACTGCATGATGATCAGAGTATGGTTATAACTAAATCGATTCCAATCAGCAATTAAATAGAATTAAGATAACTTACACGTTGAAAATGAAGCTTGTCTCTGAATTTCCATCGGGGAATTTATCGGCAAGACACAGTCGGTCTTTCAAAATCTTCGTTCCGTTGTCGGTTTCGTCGATGAACCAGTGGGTTTCGATCTTGGTCCCTGCCAGAGCTGGTAACCCACAACAGACGGAGAGCACCCAAATGCATATGATGATCGTCACTGTAGCTCCTTTGCCAGGTCTTCGACGAAGGGGATAGACGATGGCCAAGTAACGGTCGATACTCATGACTATCATGGTAAACACCGACGCACAAACAAGACAAATACCCATTAGGTTATTTATGGCACAATGGACGTCCGAAAAAATCCAGTTGTAGTAGAGATTGTACATTCCTAGAATTAATTATTTCTTAAGATTTCAAAAGATGGATTACCGCTAAACCCAGTGTTTAGAATAGTCATCGCCAAGTCAGAAATGGCGAGATTCAACAAATAATAGTTTGTCACAGTTCGCATTCTTTCATGACGAAGAACAATCCTGGAAAGCAAACATTGTGACTAATTACGGAATTTCTAACTGTACCATACAACTGCCAGGTTTCCGGCAATTGAGCAGAATATGAGAGCTCCGAAGAGCAAGATGTAGAATACTTGAACGGGGATTTCATGGACGAATGGGAAGGGGGCGCAGTAGATATCAAGTCTGCCGACTAAAACAGATGATTTACTAATTTATTAGTTAGTGCTTGAACATACTGTTAGCATCGAAGAGTTGAGCACAATCACAGCCTGCTTCCATTTTAGCCCGGATCCAGCTTTCGTTGACTTCTGACCGTTTCCCGAGTATGCATTTTCTCAACTCTGTCGCAGTCAGGTTCATAACATTGGTTTCCATCGTATTGACCCTGAAGGTAATTGAATAAAGATTAAAAACGAACAGTAAATGGCATTAGAGCCCGCAATGTTTAGACTTTCAACCTGGACACCACGTGAATATTTTCGAAATAACTGACCCATATTACAATAACTGAAGACAAAATTAGAAGAAAGAGAAAACGTAAGCTCAGAGGAAATGAAAAAAACACAAACTTGCAAAATATAACAATTAGCGGCAATGGTTCATGAAGCATTCTGAATCATTCCCGGACCAAAGATTGCTTAGAACACGAAAGTTGTAACATTTATAATTTAGCTTTTCGACAAAGAGATACCAACAATGGATATCCACCAGCAGAGATTCACGCGGGCATCATATTTCCGTTTGGAGCTACGTATCTTTTTGCTGTTGCACTCTGGATTCCGAGCAAATGACAAGAATTATTCAATAACGTAGAACGCGAAAGGCTAGGAACAATTAGTTTGGTCTGAATAAGTTACCCAAGTAGGGAAAACAAGTCATCCGAAATTAAGACTCGCTGGCACTTGAGAAATTAAATTCAGCTACAAGACCCTAGGCAAATAAGGATTGTCCACAACTTGCAAATCCGATCTGGAGAGAATTGCTTAAGCAGGATTAATTTGCTGTTAATTGCCCGCTACTGCAAGAACCAACACGTGCGTCATACTGTAAAGACAACAAAAGTAATCTCGAGATTCGCGTCAATGAGGTTCTACACGTTGGACGTCTCCATTGTGTGATTTATTAGTTGTAAATTTCGGGATTACTTCTCGGAAAATAATTTCATTTTTACCCAAAGATGAGACTAGAGAAATTTCATCAAGAACACGGGAGGTGAAAGAACAGAGGATTATAAAACACCTTTTTGGCGTGTTTGCAATTTAATATTTCATGGAATAACGATGTAGAAGTGAGAATTTTTCGGGAACTGACCATTCAAGTAGAAGAGACACAAATAGTAACCAAATATCAGATTAGGGGAAATTCTGGAAGATAATGACCTGCTTAATTCAATTATCTACTCATCGACAACCAAGGGGCCTCCCGATTTATGAAACAAGGATTTCAGACAAATATGGCGAGCTATCCGCTTATATCTTTTTTAGTAAAACTAACTCAGCCAGCTTCTTAATAATCTAAGTATATAATCTGTCTTAGAGTACGCTAAAATGGGCAGGGAAAGGATTTAAGAAAGACAATTATTCATGACGACAGCAGAACTGTCCGAAAGCAGACTGTTTCAACAACTTCCGTGGGGATCTCGTAGCCTGGAGATGGATTTTACAGTCTTCTGCCATTAGTGCAAACAAGCTTTCTCGTGTTTCTCCGAAATTGAAGCATTAATCCACACTGCCAATCATGTCCGACAGTTCATCGCCTGAGGCACATGGCGACACATCAGACACAGCTTATTGAATGAGCATTGGCATCTGTGGGATATTTTGAGAATCCAGATATTTGACAACTTTATTAAGAGCTAGGGACCTTTGACAACGACAGACCGTCCAAGGCAATCACTCAAAGATTATATTTACAAATTTCTATTCTGGTTAATTAATTAATTGTTCTTTTGAGCTCTCAATAATTCTTCTTGCTTAGCTTTCTGACGACGGATGACTTCATCGGCCACAGATTTGCGGTCGTAGACCCAGCCAATGGCGGCGAACATGTCGATGAATGCTTTTGTGAGATTCAACATCAACGGCATTTCACTCGTTCTGTAGTCCTGAGGGAAAGTGTGATGATAGTTGTGACCACCTTCCCCGAAGGCCGTGACCGTTGTCCAGGTGGACTCTACTGGGGAGATGTTGATGTCGTAAGGCTTGTACCCGAACATGTGAGAGACCGAGTTAATGCACCATGTAGCATGGAGGGTCCAGCAGTATCTCCAGAGAGCAGCAGTGTAGAAAGCCACAAGAGCGTTCTCGCCCCAGCCATAAACGGCAAAAGCGGTTGGGAAAAGGAAGCAGCAGATGGCCACGAGCGGAAGATAATACCTGAATGTTGAGTTAAAATCCGGTTTTTATTAAAAGTGACTCACCTTCTCTGGAAAGCGAGGACGGGATCGCTAGTCAAGTCAGAGAGATCGAGTTTGGCCCCCATTTCTCTGATTTTCGGGTGTTTTTTCTGAAGAAGCCATCCAACGTGGGAGAAGAAGAATCCTCTGTTGACGTTATGAGGGTCGGCATCAGTGTCAGTCCACTTGTGGTGGCAACGGTGATCACGAGACCATTCGATGACGTCATTCTGGAAGGCCATGGAGTCCGCGAGCATGAGGATGATTCGGAGGGGAAGCTTAGCCTTATAGCTCTTATGGGACCAAAGTCTGTGAGCTCCTGCAGTGATGCCAAGACCAGAAATTAACCAGCAAGCGAAACCTGGAATAAAACCATCAGAAATATTTGTTTTGAGGGAAAACTTACTCCAAAGAATAGTCTGCCATTTAGCGACGAAGAAGAGTTGATAGAAGCCAATGAGGGCTCCAACGTGAAGCAAAGCGAAGAGGATGATGTTTCTCAAGATATATTGAGGCTTGAAGCTTTGCTTCCTGGAGTCTTCATTCAATTTCTGGGTCACTTCGAAATCCTGACTCAGGAATTGGTCCTTGGTCAAGTCGTCGATGGTGATGGGAGCAATGGTTTCGGTAATTGTCGCCATTGTAGGGAGTACTGTAGATTTTGTTCAACTGAACAGAATGGTCAACTGAAAAAATAATTTAGCAAAATGGCGTGATAAATCCGACAAGACTAAACAACGCTGGAAGTTCCCCTTTGTCGCACCCGAAATCGGGCGAGTCTAAAGGACACACACGCTACACTACAATCAAGTCCAGAGGATGAAGGACCGATCACGGTGGTGGCGTGATTCCGCTAGCCAGTTAGAGCGTCATCTATTTTTCCCCATAAGAAAATGGTCTGACACACGAATTCACGGATGAAGAAATTAAGCATTTAAAATTTTTTCGAGAAATCCACCTTTAGAGTTTGAACTAAAATGGACCAAGTTCCTGGAAATACAGTTCCGGGATTCTTCACGGTTGGAACTGAGTATTTTACGGTCTTAAGTACTGATTCCTAATTGACCGCCCTCCTTATCAAAGAAGATTTGCACGTTTGTTTTAAGATCTCCCATTGGAATCGAACCATACCCTAGTAATAGGACGAACAGTTATTTGTTCTTTACCCTCACCTGATTCAAGTTCGGTCAGACTATCGAGGCCCTGATGATGATTAGTTAAGCTACACAACATCCGATTTTATATACTTTCATCTTTTAAAGACAAGAATTTAATCAACTGAAAGTACAATCAATTCTGCAGAAAGAGTTGTTGAATTATGTTATTAAGATAATCCTTCTTTTGTTGTACACAGTTCAAGAACAAAAAATTTTATTCGAAATACTGATTCAGAGTACTAATGACGTCATTAATTATTAGACTTCTTGTAATTGAGACGGAGTTTACTCAACCACGAAACTCCAGCCTTCTTGGCTCGATCCAGTTGAGGAGAGAACTTTGGAAGTTTGCTGGAATTCGGCGTGGTAGTGGCACTGGTAGAAGCTCCAGAAGAGATTCGTTCGATCGTCGTGGCAATAGAGGCTTCAGATACTGAAATGGACCTAGGTTCATCTTCCTCTTTGATGATACTCTCGTGTTGAGGAGGGTACTGATGGAGAATCTGCTGCAGAGAACTCAGAACATTCGGAGACTGATTTTGGTAATGTAAAAATCGACGAGGAGCCATAGGAGAGGTCGTACTGGCCCTGGAGGTGACGGGAGAGGAAGGAATCATACTTGAACGATGGGGAATATTTCTGCCGAGGAAAGGACTATCAGTCAAGGACCCTGGAGACTTGTGACTCTGAAAGTGAAGTGCTTGATTATAAAGCAAAAGTAGGCTTGACTACCAAGATATTGCCGGTATTTCGTAAATGGAGATTGCCTATAGTTGGACTTGAATTGGCAGAAGCAGAAGACTGAGGTATTTGAGAAAAGCTCTGGATTGAAGAAGGAACCTTCTGAAGACCTCCTCGATGATGTTCCATTGAAGGTTTTCTGACCATATTGCCCGTGGTTGGGATAGGAAAAGAATTTTTATGAGAACTGTGATCGGAGATGGAAAAATAATCTTGATCTTGTCGTGGAGGGCAGTCGTAAATAGGATGGGAATCCCGATCTTCTGAAATAAAAAGTATTGACTTTCCTTGAATCAAATAACTGCCTTTATATCCGCCGGGAGGAATCTGGAGACTAGATTGCTTAACTAATCTCCTTTCCTTCGATAGTGAGGGGGATCCCATCATCGGAACCCTTCTCCCCATCACTGGAGTGGAACCAGGACTCTTTGTGGTGTTTCTGACGTCCTGCAAGCTGGATACAATGGCCTTCACGTGCCCGGATTTGCCGTAATTTGTTGTTTTCAGGACATTGTTGCTAAGATAATCATCAATATACTCAATTAGGGGTCAATGTCTTACTTTATTGCTTGAGCTCCGTTCCATTCCTGATGTTTGTGTAGTTCTTCTCCAAACTTTCGAATATTGCCACTGAACTTTTGATCTTTAATTTCGACGAGGCTAAAAAGACCAATAGATAAAGAAACCATGAAGTTTTAAAAGGTGTTCTAAGGAAATTCCAATGAAGCATAACAATTTAGTAAAAATTTAGCAGATGTTGATAATTTTCTTAACTTTAGACGACCTTCCTACTTTGTAATCGAAAAGTATTAATGATTTGTTTTCCAAACATAATAAATACAACTGGTTTTGAGATAGTTTACATTTTTTGAACAACTCATACATGGGGGATTTTTCGGTAAAAACTCCATATAATAGTAACCTCCACTTGCTGTGACAACAAAAATAAATAAAGCAATTCCGGTCATGAACCCTTTTGAGATGCATATCATTTGACAGTGATTTCTACTTATACATGGAAGGAAAAGTTTAGAACACTCTTTAAAGTTTTTATGGCGGAAATCCGCAACAAAAAAAACTCATTTTTTAAGAAAAAGTCGTCAAAAAGAATAAATTCCTTCGAATTTTAATTATCTTTCCAAAATATTTCGAAATTATTGATCTCCTATGTGAAACAAAACTACAAACGCTTTCGATGCTGAACAAAAAAATTTCAAAATCTAGGGTGTATTTACTGACATAAAAGAGGATTTTGCCTCAAAAGACTGTATTATTAGATACCTGATAGGGCGTCTTGTAGCAGCATTCCCGAGAGTCTTATCCCTTAAAGCGTTTGTCAACCGGACATTTCGAGTTTGTTGCTGGAAATTGAAGTTTTTGCGATGATCGTTTGAAAGTGGAGATTGAGCTGAAATTCCAATTCAAAATTAACAAAAGAACAGGAGATAGTAAACAGTGTACCAGGACTAGAAACTCCATTTTGCTGATGTTGATGGTTCTTTGATGATTCTTTTCTGGGAGACTTGATTCGAACCTGAGAGACATCTTCACATACTTTCGAAAGAGCTAAAATAAAGCGGAAATTATGTGGAGCATTATCTTTCATTTTTTCAAAAAAAGTTATTTTTAGAAATCACCACTCATCATTGATTTTTGATTTGACTGGTCGAAGGCTGTGACCATTTGAAACTTTTCAGTGAATTTACTTAAGTTTTCTACTCCTCTATCAGTGATGGAAATCCAAAATAGGATACTTAGCAATTACTAATAATTAAGTAATTAAAAATGTTAATTTCCAACTATATTAAAATCAGTGTAGATCCGCTTAGAAGAAAAATTAAAATCCAAAATAGCATTCCATGTTTGGAAAATCATATTTAAGCCTCTTTTAAGAGTTCCTTAGTTTCCACTGAGATCTTACTAAAAAGAAGAGTTTTTGTATCCTTTTAGCTAAATGGTTGATTTTCGAATCAATAGTGTTTGTATTTTGAAAAGGATAGTCAATTAGTTTCTCAGGATAACAAAGTTATTTCTTATAAGACTAATGACGAGAATATTAATGAACCTTCCGGGGATAGATTTGACTCTTCGCGTTTGTCACATTTTTCGTAGTGAGAGACTTAGGACTAAACAGCTGACCAGAAATAATGATTTTTTAAGGGACAATGGGGGTTTTTTTAAGAAACAAATTAGAACTTTGTGAATCGTTGGAAAGAACTTACTCCTAGCATAGTCGAATAGTCTTAAAAACTCGACTTCTATATTCTGCTCATTCGCTTCCACCATAGAATCCAGGTTGTTATTCTGACATCGTCGTTGGCGTTCGATTCTAGCTCCGTACTCTCGGAACGGCAGATAGAAATCCATTTTGGGCTTCACAATCCTAGCCAACAGATCCTCTCCATGGAATGAAACTGCTCTTTTCGGTCTTTTACATTCCTTAAGGGCATAAATCTGGTAACGTAGTCTTTCCGTCTGAGCCTGAGCAATCAGCAAACTGGATTGAGCGTGCATCAACTCGAATTCATTCTGAGTGATGACAGCGGTCTTCTCGAGGAGGGCTCCTCGGAGTTGACCCAATTTCCTGACGAGTCCCATGGCGAAGGAATACATAGCATCATAAGAGGGCATCATGTCGAGTTTCTGCTTGATTACCCCGTCTTGACAGTCGCTTTCAGAAGCCTTCATTTGTAAAAGACAAAAGTTTTCCCTCTGCAACTGTTCTATGTGGTCTACTTGGGCTTGGTAGGCGTTCTGTTCTCTCATTGCTGTTTCCAAGGTGAGTCGCTGATTGTCCATGGCATCGGATCTAACTGTTTGTAGTTTTTTATCAAATTCCCGGAGTTTCTCTTCGAGAGTCTCCATGACGGCTTGGGAGGACATCGCGAGACGGTCTTTAAGACAGAGTTTATCGAGGGCATCATTAAGCTGCCATTTCTGACGATAAGAACCCAGCTGAAGACACAAATGGGAGAGTTTCGTATTACTGTAACTCACCTGTTCCTCAATCTTGGAGGTATGTTCTTGTAATCTGGATAACATTACAGATTTCTCCCTTAGCTGATCTATCAACCGGTTGTTTCTTGTTTTTAACAAATGCATTTCATTGCGTAGAAGAGAGTTTTCTTCCTTCAGACATTGGAAGTCTTCCTCCATCGTGTAATTTGAGCGGAGATCTTCTGAGGCTGAAAAGAAACTGATTGGAAATTAATAATTAAGGAAAGCTGACCTGAAGTCCCCCTACTTGAAACACTTCTACAACTCTTGGTCTTGTTCTTCAGTTTCCCTTTAGTTAGCATTTCTTCTGGTTCCAAATAAATAGCACTTTTGGGTCTTCTTCTTTTTTGATGCCCGTCAAAATCCTCAATATCATCAAAAAACCTGGATCGTCGTTTCACCTGAAATACTCATTAAACAAAAGTCCTTTGTTTTGCCAACCTGTCGCTCAGCTGCCACATTTTTCAATGATTTCGACACATGCTTGGTGACCGCCGGTCCTTGGACAAGCAGGCCCGGAGGACCATTGTCGCTATCCAAGTGAGTCAAATCGACAGTGGTAGCAGCGGACCCTTTGATATTCGGCGATGAGCCCCCAAGGTGGATGGATGAGGATGAGTCTTGCTCTGAATTGCACTAATTGATAAAAATTGCAAAAAAAAGACTACTTTGATTCAGTTGTTGTTCACTTTGATGGGTCAGTGATGATGGGAATGAATCATTCTCATTCATTTTTCGTTTTCGTTTTTTTGAAGAGTATTGACGGTGAGCATCCACAGAAGAATTCTTTTCTCGTCTTCGTTTGAAGCCAAAAAAGTCCAGAAAACTCGTTCGACTGGCGCCTGAGGTCAAGAAGATTAAAAAATGAAAAGTGAATTACAACAAACTCATAACGTCTGGGATGCCAGTACAGGAACTCGCACTGGTACTCGAAGCAGTCCCGTCGGAGAGTCCGAAGTGCTTCGATGGTCTTCTTTCCCTGATATTCTGACAAGGAGAAAGACAATTGGCATCGGAGTTGTTCGCGTCGGTGAATTCAGTTTGATCGACTTCAGAGTCCGAGAGTTCAGGTAGAACCAACGGAGGAGGTTTTCTGACTTTGTGGTAATAGTTATGTGAATGTCTATGGTTATAAGACGAAGAAAAGGTGTCAGAAGAAAAGTCTGTGGAATAACAACTCGTTGTTTGAATGTCCTTGTGGGGAGGACTGCTCATTCTCTCTCTGGCTCCAGTCCTGATCTCGTGATCTCTCCCTTTCGATCGGATGGAAGTGACACTGCTGAGGGTGGAATTGTTCCTGGACTTGAATCGAGGAAGGAGTCTATCTCGAGAATCTAGAAGAACAGCGCTCATCTTGTTGACTACACTTGAACCTCTGGTGGAAGGCCGTGCTGGAGGGGACAAGGAAGCAGATTCAATCAACCTCCTCTTGAGTTTTTTGTTCTGAAGATGGGCTAATCGGTTAATTTTCCGTAATTCTGTTATCTCTGAGACCAAACTACATAAAGTGCCTGAAACGAGGATGTTAAAAAGGTTGATAGAGTATTCTTTGCCTAAGACAGGACTTTCTTCATGAAAGTCATCAGAAGTATCCGTGTTCTGCTGCATTGATTCAATTTCCCGAAGAAAATTGTCCTCTTCAGACTCATACCTAAAAGTCAATCTCCGGGAGTCAAGTACAGATAACTGGATTTACCTCATTAATATTTGCTGGAGCAACAGAGGATCCTCGTTGTTATTCGTCGCCATCGTTCGCTTCAATAACAAAATTACAAATCCAAGCAAGTAAAATGAAATTTAAAACCAGTATGTCAAAAACCAAGAAAGAGCAATTCAATAACTCTATCTGAGTTTTTATCGGCCGTTATTGACAACTGGCATTCGAATTACTCGGCAAGGACTAATCGAAATGGCAAAAATAGTTCGGACGTTGTTGACCCCAGGTCATTATTTGTTGGGTTTGACCAGACAGCTGGCCAGGAACAGAATATCAAGTCTTTTCTCAGGACTGGTAATCCAGTAAAAACTATGATAAATTTATTAATAAAATTCCAAATTAAGCGAAGGCACAATTAGTTGACATTTGGAATAAAACGAATAAAATTATCCATATGGATAAATAATCTTAGGATCTAAACTCATTAGAATCACCATTACAGCGAAAGGCTCTCGCTCTACCCGTGTTTGACATCGTCAGATAGTTGCTGAGCATTTCGTAATCTGTTGTTAAGTTTCGTTATTTCCGCGATCCAGAGCCTTGCTGGGGGTTGTTGTTCTGGTTGGGATATCTCACAGCCCGGACTTGTTCATTCCTGTTCTGTGGGGGCTGATTCTGGCGAATTGAGCGTTTATTATAAGTTTGTTTCTCTTTATCCATTTCGAGGTCTTCTAGTCGTTGAGTAAGTGAAAGCTTCTGCTGAATTGCCATACGTAAAAGTGAGTTGAGGGTCTTCTTCTCTTCGTCAGCTGTCTTCAGAGCTTCCATCAAGCTTTCAACCTAGAAAGGGATATTAACAAGTTTTTGGTACTCGAAATTACCTGTCCCTGCAGTTCCTCACATCTAGCAGTGTACATCGCCCTGTGGCTGGCAAAGGTGGCTGCGTCTTCCTTGAACTGCTTCAACTCCTTTCTAAGGGTGTCCAAAATCTCATCTTTCAACTTCTTCTCTGATTCGTATTTCTCTCTGACGGAAGCCAGGGCGGATTCTGTGGAAGTCTTGTTTGTGGAGAGGACTTGTCTCAGAGCTCTAACTTGATCTCGCTTGACATTCAGCAACTGCTTCAATTTCTGATTCTGCTGCAATAACTCTGCAGTGTCTACATCCACATTTTCCATCTTTTGTTGGATAGTGACGTCCACAGCGTTTCTGACGATGTTAACGAGTTCGTTCAGACTACTGAGAAGTTTCTCGTTTTCTTCACTCTCGACTAGTTTTTCGCGTAAATCATTTTCTGTGAAGAGGTTTTCAATGCTTTCAACACTGGTCAGTTTCGGTTTTAACTCCTTTAAGAAATTCTCAGAAAGGATGGTATGATTCACTGGATCGATGGCCAGAAGTCTGGGGGATTTAGTATCTCTCTCGTCGTCTTCTTTGGGCTCATCGACTCCCGGAGAGACTCGTTCTCCATTCTCTTCGGCTATTTTCCTAAGATTTTGCATGATTTGAGCGACTTGATCTGCTTGTGGGTTTCTTTCTTCCCTTCCGATAATCTCGGAATAGGATTGACTCAACAAAGCTCCCAGTAAGAGCATCTGGTCCTTCATTGCAGCGAGTTTGGCATTCTTGCCGCCGGCAAGAAGGATGATCTGCCGAAGATCCTGTTTCTGATTCTCAAGAAGTTTCTCCGTGGCCTTGTCCATTTTCCCCGCAGTTGATTGTTCCTTCAATCGATCTAGGGCTAAATCGATAAACTCCTTCAACTGGGTCTTGTCCATGTTTTCATTGGCATTGTTGATTCCTAGTTCCTTCAGAATTGGGATCATCATCTGGACAAAAGACTGTCTTATTTCCTCGTTCTTCTTCAACAAGTGATCTTTTTCTTTTTCTAGATCACTCACTTTCTCGTTTAACCCCCCATGGATTTCAGAGAACAAGTCAGATCCCCCGGCTGAAGGACCACTGAAATGGAACTCGCCATCACTGATGAAGGAACTCTCCATCTGCTTCAAGTTCTCGTTGGCTTCAGCATCACTCATGTTGTATCCGTTCAGGAAGGAGTTCAATCCAGAGAGCTGTTCAGCATTCCTCAGATGTTCCAACTCCTTCTTCAAGGCAAGTCTCTGTTCTCGTTCTTCTTGAGCTTTGGCCAAGGCTTCCTGAACTTGTTGCTCACTGAATTGTCTCAGTTTCTCTTCGTCTCGACGGAGATTAGCCAGTTCTTGATTGTCTTCATAAAGTCTCTTGACTTCCATTTTGAGGGCTTCAAATTCAATTTGAGCTTGTTTCAAAGCCGAGACCTGCTTTTCCAAGGCAACATTTTGCTCTTCTAATTCCGTGTTGTCATTCTGAAGACTCTGATCTCTCTGCTTCAGGTCCTTAATCTCCTCCCGCAGTTTCCTCCGCTGACCTTCAAGTTCCTCTATAGTCTGATTACTTTTCTGGAGCTCAGTTTGCAGTCTCTCGATGTCGTTTTTGCATCTCTCCAACTGGGGCTGAACTACTTTCAGCTCTGCCTCCAGTGAAGCAATCTTATTCAAATACTCCTGTTCTCGTTCTGCAGTCTCATTCAGAAGTCTCTCTTCGTGGTCGATTTCCTGATTCGCTGCATCTTTGTGCTGTGCTTTGAATAACTCAAACGCCTGGAAGAATTGATTACTCATATAAAAATTGAATAAAACTAACCTTCTTTGTTGTTTCTGCTTCACTACGGGCAATGTCGTACTGTTCCTGGAGTTCAGCAAGACGAAGTTCGAGGTTCTCCTTTTCCTTCACGATGGCCAAACCTAGTTGGGCGGCTTGGATGTTGTTTTCTTCAGCTTTCTCGAGCTCTTCCACGAGTCTTTTGATTTCTTTCTGGAGTTCTTCTACACTCACCATATTTGCAAGAAAAGTAATTATCTCAGTAAATATTAATTAGCCTGCACGTCATGAGCACTTGAATTCACCCAGATTATCTGCTGCTCATAGCGCAGATCTGAAATTTTCCATATATGATACTGTATTTTAGGGGATGGAAATCCATAATTTATGTGAAAGTTCATAAAACTTGATCGATTTCGTGATTTTAAATTCAGAGACCTTGGTCATTTGACAGTCAATCCACAAAAATCGGAAACAAAACGGGTCATGTCCACTTTATATTTCGCAAATCCAGATTGCAGACAAAGCTAACCAGAAAACGAAAACAGGAAAGTATTTAAATTGACGCATACGACTTTCACAATCCAAACAAATCAATTCCGAAGAACAAGCGTAGTACCGAGTACAAACATTAAGATAGCGTTGAACAAGAAATAAAAACGGATCTGATGAGATATCTCTTTGCAAAAAATTAAAGTTGATTTAACTGTAAGAAACGAGGAATAGAGATCACACGCTCGATTTGAAACGACAAAAATAGGGACATTTGTGACACTGATCCAACTTTCTGAACAAAATTTTCCGAAATAAATTCAGTGAACCAAGAAGTTTGGACATAATCATAGAGTAGAATCTAAAAATCGATTAACAACTAAAACACCAGGGGATTTCCATTTTAAAAGCCTTTGGAACGAATAGTGTTGTTTTTACGTGATTTCGAAATCGAAAATGAACGAAAAAACTATTCTTCGTACAAGCAAGGATGTGCGCAACTGACTTTAATGAACAACCTGTTCCTGATGTAACACTAAAGACGGGTCCCCTAACGGATCCATAATACCTATTAACTGTAGCGGACTAATGAAAAAACGTTGGGTTGACCGCAACTCATCGTTCTCCTTTCCCGGGTGAAGAGATTTCTCTCGATCAGAAGCCAGCCGCTGCGAGCGATCCGACAGACTGCAGCTGACACCATCTTCGATGAGAATAGGCGGTGACCGTTCTACGGACAAACTAGTTCAATATGGATGTTCGTGTTCGCAAACCTTGAGTCAGCCGCACGCTGTAGATCTGGACACACATTTCAGCTTGCAGAACTAGGACTCTCAAGTGACCGTTAAATGGAACACATTTATTGTAATCCAACAGTAGATAATACTTTTACGGTGTTCGTGATGCGCTCAAAAAGGAGAAATTTACGATCGTTGATAACGAGGGCAGACCAAATTGCAGACCCAGGAGTCTTGCTGATAAACTTTTTCTCGAGTTCTCCGGTTGACAGATTGAAATTGTGGATTTCCTGCTGACCTCGTTGAACAGCGAAAAGGGAATTCTTATGAAGGGAGATGGCGAGGGAGTAACTGCCTCCTGGGGCTTTCAATTTCCTCTTCATTTGGCCAGAATGATCGAGTTCAAGAATCCCTGTCTGACAGGAAACGAAGATGGAATCCCTGGTGAGGATGATGAAATTGCAAGTCTCATGGAGATGGTTGGTGAAATGGATCAACTGTGTTTCTTCTAGATGGTCGTTGTAAACATGAATTTCTTCGTTAGTTCTACTTAGGATATAAATCTACAAAACTACGGTAAAATTAATAACTTGGTTGTTCTTTACCTGATTTTCAAAAGCCTGGAGATCCTTCAGAATGTAATCCAACTTTCTTTCTGCTTTCACCACAGAGCGGTCATCAATTAGAATTATCTTGTTGTTTTTGCCTTCTGCAGCAACGAAATAACTCTGGTTGAAAAACCCAAAGTTACGAAAAGCAAATGGGGTTTTGAAATCTTGTACAAGTTCGTAGGTTTTGGAGTTGTAGATTCTGATTTCCCCATTCGTCATTGGGAAATACAGTAAGTCGTTCCTGAGTAATAGAGTTATGATTTTACCGCTTTTACTCGGGACTTTGATTTCGGAGATAGGATCCATTGGAAAAGTGAGGATTTTCGATTTGGGAGTGGTCCTAGATTCAGATTTGTTTTCCACAATTCCATGGAAGATTGAGTTGTTCAATTTCAGAGTCACTGGAGAGATCCTCATGAATTTTACCGGGATTTTCGTAGTGGAAATAGCTAAAGTTGTCAAGTTCGTTGTTGGATTTGTATCTTCTATGATAGACCTTGAAGGAGCAGTACTGGGTACTGTAAATACCCTCATTGTGGTCTTTCTCTCTTCATCTTCAGAAGACAGTAGCATCATCTGGTGTTTCCGCTGGTCTATTCGGTTAGTTTTGACCGACTCATCGTAAGCATCTGGATCGTCGGTCATGACGATAAAAACGGCGGTCATTGCCAAAAATCCTAGGATCAAAAACCCCACAACGAGGACGAAAGCCGACATGTGGCTCATTGTTGTAACAAGAAATTATCCTCAGAAAGGGATTCTTCACCGCTTTCTTTCGGAATATCCGTTATCAATTGGGGGATCTCAGCCATCATGAAGGAAAGTGGGGCGAGATGAGGTGCCTCTGTTCATGAACTTGCCCTAGTTCCGCTTATTCTGGTTGGTACTAGTTAAATTTTCCCGATAACATGTGGATTTTGAAATTTTTGCAAAAAATGAAGACACGACAAATGCTCTAGCTCCATTGATGATCGAGCAGCAGCTATTGCTAGTCTAGTCCACGACCATTACACAGCACCCGTTCAGGAAAAATGCAGTTAGACAACCCCCGTTGTGAACATCATCGGAAAACAAAATTTTGTCTTCTTTCAAAAAATTCTTTTGTAAGCGATTTTGAAATTTTAACGAGTAACTAAGTCGGGACTATTGATTTCGAAACTAAAAACTATTCGTGCCGCGTTTTGGCCTTGTGTTCCTTGCCATCACGGAACACTTTGTTTTCCCATCATTAGTTATGCTGCCATTATATGGTTGTCAATGATCGTTCTAGATAAATTAGCCCAAAATGGGCAAGTTGATCCCTAACGACTCTATTCCATCTTCCTCTTCCTCGATCTCGAGGGATGATGGTACTTCAGGTTCGATTAATATATCCGCTAGATAAAAATAAGTAATTTTAGTTCATAGCCTAACTAAAGATTTCTTCCGACTAGCTTCATGTTGTGCTATTGAGCGATTTCCGTTCATCAAAAAATGGAAAACAAATCAGGAGGTGGAAGAAATAGAGTATCTGCTGTATGTAACTCTTGATTATGTTATTAAATGGCAGACTTTTCAGACAATCTTCAGACAGAGAAGCAGCTTTTCTGAGGGCTAGTATATTTGAACACATGCCTCCAACCATCCGATTTCATGGCAAAACAACGCCAGTCAAACAACCAACAGCATCGATGAAGAACTACCTTCTCTGGGCCCAGAATGTCCTGTTACCCATCCCAATGCGGCACATTCTGAGACAGAATCACTTCATCATTCAACCTATGGATGAGGAAGGGAGTTGGTTGGGGTATTGGGGGAAACACTGGAAGACTGACGAGTACAAATCGATGAAGATGCACCAAAAAGTCAATCATTATCCTGGATCTTTCCATATTGGACGAAAAGACAAGGTGTGGACTCACATTGTGGAATTCACCAGAAGATTCGGGAAAGAGTTTGATGTAATGCCGAGAACATTCTTGATGCCAGATGAGTTGAGTGAACTGGCTGAATACCTGGAGGACGAGAACCACGCTGTGATAATCAAACCTGTAAGTTTGTTAATCTGCTGATTAAATAAATAATTAATTTTTAGCCAGCGAGTGCCCGCGGGACCGGAATCTCCATAGTTTCAAATGCAGAAAAGATTCCAGAACTCGATTTCACTCAGAAAAAGTGCAAGTTCTGGGTCGCTCAAGAGTACATCCTGAATCCATATCTCATAGGCGGAAAGAAATTCGATCTCAGGGTATACGCTTATGTCCCCACTCTAGACCCATTGACAATCTACATTTACGATAATGGACTAGTGAGATTCGCCAGTCTTCCCTACGACAATGAGGATATAGGGAATCAATACATCCATCTAACCAATTACAGCATCAACAAACACGCTGTGAAAGAAGGGATCAGTGGAATCGACGTAGACAAGTGGTCTCTCGATTCGTTTTTCACCTATTTGGACAAAAACGAAATTAATTCTAAAGTTATCCAAAAGGGGATCAATGACATGGTTGTCAAGACCATCATCTCCTGCGAGTCCTACATAAGAGATTACATGAAGACGAATAACACGAACATGACCCATTGTTACGAGCTTTTTGGATTCGATATCTTAATGGACACGGACTTGAAATTACATTTGCTGGAAGTGAATATTTCCCCCAGTCTTCAAGCTCATACACCTGTCGACATTAAAGTGAAATGGCCTCTGGTGAGAGACGTCCTTAACATGTGCAGATATGCCTTTCCTGTCCCCGGTAAAGAGCTGGACAATTCCCTGGGGCACGCAACCAGACATTGTGACGGCAACTTTACTCTTGCTTGTAAGGAGAAAATTTGCAGGGTCTTGGAGTACTTTCAAGCAAAAATGGTGAGTTAATTGAAACTAATTTCGATTAATTAACTAATTAATGATTTCAGAAATCCCCAAAAGATATTATCAGTGAAACCAACCTTACTGGGGCTGATCTTCGTTGTCTCTGTGAATTTGAAGATCGGTACAATTGCCGGGGAAATTTCGAGATTGTTTATCCCGCGAAAGAAAAGTCCCTCCAGTCGAAATACTTTGAATTCATCAGAAACCCTACTTACTTTGATATTCTCATGCACACCTACTGTATCCAGCGATTCTCGTCGACAGAATCCGAAAAAAGCGTCCTAGACATGCTTCATCATCTCTGCTATCTTGGAAACCACATAGTCACCGATGATCTCAGACTCCCTGACTCGTTTACATACCCTTACGTCGACATAGATTACTTGTACTCCGATAATGCGGCTTCGGAGACTAGTACCTCTTCTAGCTGAAGCATATCGAAATCCTAGCTGTTACAGTGATAGATTTGATTGTTGAACCTTGGTTTTGACATGTATAATGACCTCAGAATTCCTGACGCACTTTTTGGTGGTGTCTGAGTACTTTTTTTGAATCTTTATGCTCGGTGAGGAGAGGAAAACGCAAACTTTATTTGAAAAGTTTGTCGGGAAATAATAAGTTTAAGTTATTGTGTTAAATTCAAGTGAGACCATCGTTCACGCCGGACCAAGGTTCAACAATCGGGTTTTTCCTTAATGGTCTCGGGTTACTATTTTGCAGTCTTTCTTCGTGTTTAGGAAAACTATAGTTTGCAAAAGGTTTAATTAGAAGTTTTTTATAAATAACTTTACGAAAATCTGTCCGGAACTGAATACTTGATTTCCAGGCGGAGAGGAAATTTGTGAATCAAATTTTTTCCGCGACTTTGGACATTCCAGTGCCAAATGATGTTTTCCAGGCCTCTCCGAAAATTCTGTTGGGTCAATTAGCAAATTTTTTCTGGAATGAAGACGGTGATTGGCTAACGTTTTTCTAAAATTTATTATGCTTACTCTCGCTGCTGTTTTGTTATTTTTCTCGATGGAGAAAGTAGTCGTGTCTATGGGGATTCAGAGGATATTAGTAAATGATTCTGTGAAATTGAATAAGTTCACGAAAATAAAGCCTTATCGAATGTCTTTACCACAAGAGGTAGGCAGTAACAATAAACACTGATTGCGATAATTTTCAGATTGAATTTCGTATTGACGAAAACGAATTTAGCGGGTTTCTCGTGACGATAACGAACAAGATGGATATCCATCGAGAGAGCTGTCCACTGTTGGATTTGTTACTGGTATTAGAGGCCAACGATCAGAAGCTCGTCTTCGGGTGCTCTCATTACATAGTAAGACCCTTACTTCGAATAACTAGTAATTTGCTTTATGTCCTCCAGGTGCAGTATTTTCACTCTCCTCTTCATCTGAAGTTTGTTTCATCCGTTTATGAATCCCTCTCTGAACACGTCACTATAACCATAACAGCAATAAGGTTTTCTTGTCCTTCGTTCCACCCTACCTTTAGGCAGTGCCCTAATCAACGGGTCTTTTGTATTCCCAGACATTTGTTTTGTGATGGGGAGGACAATTGCGGATTAAATTCCGATGAAATTGTGAGGCTTTTTGTTTCTGTTGGTAAATCCATTCCTATTCAGGACTGCCACGACATCCCCGTCCACTACTCCATTTCTATCCTCGACGATCGATCCCAGATGGAACAATACGTCATCACAGCCTTTGTTTTCTCTTTTCTCATGATGAGTATGATCATCTTAATTTTCGCCTATCGTTGGCAATTGGCGAGAAGACAGAAGTACCGTAGATGCGTCAGGAATGTCTTCGGAGAGAGCTTGAAAAAGACCGATTCAACTGAGCCGGAGGAGACGGTTGCTTTACTGACTCTCGGGTTGAGAACCTTCCTTCCTCATGTTGCTCCGATGTCAAAGTCGAAATATCGCATGTCTTATTCGACGATGAAATAGTCTGGACCAATCGATCTAATGAGAGCTGGCTTTCTCAAATCTGGTTCTAATGTCATGTCGGAAGCTAATTCGAAACTGTGTCCACAGCTGTTTGCCTGGAGAAAAACAGTTCCAAGAATTCCAATCAGGTTTTAAAATGTCATTTGTGTTGAATCCGAAATGGAGGTTTTTATTTTGATCCATTTTAGATCCTAACAATGCCGTCACTCCCCGGAAATTCTGATTTTAATAAAAGTCTAGAAACGAAACCTAGAAGATATAAACGGGTGCATACCTTGGGGCCATCGACGAAGTTTAACCTCTCCGACGACCCTCGTATTTACCGGTCTATCGGGCACAGGAGTATTCAACAAGCTTCCTTCAACAAGTCCGCGGCGAAGCAATGTAGACTCATCAGGGAGAGGAGGATAACTGCAGCTATAAGTCTTCCGGATATCTTCTCCCAATGGTCAGATGACCTGAACTGCTTGGACGGTCTGACTGTAGCCAATTTGAAGAATGAAAACAATAAATCAGTCAGTATCGGTTCAAGTTCAAATGACAGCAGAGTGACGTTGACATCCAGTAAACAAAGGCGTACGCCGTCCCCGAGGCCTCGAAAGGTGCGTTCAAACTCATTTCCGTCAACCGGCGTTGAGTAAAATTGTTATTAAAGTGTTTTGTCCAATTGATATCAAGAAATCGATAGTGATTCATTCTGCTTATTCATCGAAATGAATCTGTCTTGCCCTGAATATTCCCCTCTACTTTTTGTCCTTGCGCTGATTTTAGTATTTCAAAAGACAGCAATAAGAGGTCAATAGCGGCGACCCGTGAGAAAATCAAAACCTCATTCGTTTTGATCATCGATTGCGAGGATCAAGAATGCTAAGAAGGGACGACTTCCTGACACCAGGTTGTTCCTTATCTGGTCCATCCCTCACTATGAGAGAAAACATGAGTCCGTGTTTGATTACAGTTTCAACACTGTTAGTGCTTCTCCTTTTCTAGCGAAAAACGTAACTAAGCCCTCGATGTTCTTTTTACTGTCGTTTTTCGGAGAAATTCCATTTGAAATTCATCTTGGTGCTTAATATGCTAATCAAGCAGGATTTCTAAGTTGATTTTTATTAGGCCTCCTTTTTTATCCCCTTGAATAACTCTTTCTAGCTTTGGTGTTGTTCAGATCAGAATGAATCATTATTGCTTTCAACTTTAATTTAGTAAAGCTTATTTCATAATTTGACTTTTTAGAAAGCGTCAGGCGGACACGATACGTTATCGAAAATCACGAATAATTTCTTCACCAAGGTGTTATTGAATGAGTTTTTTCTTTATCTTTATGTTCATTTTCAGCATACCAGTAATTCTATCATCTCTCAATTTTTCGCAGCAAACAAGATCATGAAATCTAGAATAGCCGAGAAATCGGCCACCATGACGATGGGCAAGTCGAAGAAGAAAAGAACTAGTATCTTTGCTTTCTTTTCAAGAGTAGGTATTTTCTTTCATTTCCAGGGAAATTATTGATTTCAGAAGAAGAAAGCTGAGGGACAATCAACTCTAGATGACCAAATACCGTCATCGCATCTAGTTGAGCCTAAGGATGAATCAATGCGTACCCCAGAAAGCCGAAAGTCCACTGTTGGAACTTCTCATTCAGCAGTCGTTTCGAGAAAGAAATTCCCAGCCCCGGCCCCTCCCGTCGATGAAGCGAACAAGGAGAATTTTTCGGGGGTAATCGGTCGGAAGCGTTCTAGTGCCACCTCCAGCATCTCGAAGTTCTCCAGACAAGAAAGTCACCGGTCGAGCCGAAACGCTTCCCTCAGACGAAGACGAGCCAACGTTAAATGTAAACATTGCTCAGGATTGAAGATAATACAGACAGTTTCAGCGAAAGAAAACACCAAGAACGAGGAACAGAAAACGGATTCCTCTTCGATCAAAGAAGGCAGTGAAACAAAAATTTTGAATAATGATGGCAATATAAGTCAGTCTCCAATTGAAGGAATTTCGGTCGAAACCACTTCAAAGCAGACCAAAGATTCAGCCGAGGAAAGCGACATAACGACGGACATGATTTTTGCTTCCACTGAGAGATCGTCACCCACGGAAGATAAAAGTATGTTTACTGTCTTCTTTTTTATTAATTACCTTTGTGGACCAGCCGCTTTGATCCTTTTATTCTCAGGTTGACTGTCGGTGTGAAACTCTTGTTTGCCTTTCATGCCGGGTCGGAGCAAGTGGGGTGCGCGAAGCAATTCAATATTCTTTAGGCTGAAATTTCCTAATTGACTGCCCATCTCACTAAAACACCCTCAACAGCTGCTTCGCTTGACTTGGTTGATAAGATATTCCTGACACTGTACTCAAAATCGATAGTCATTGCTCTTCCTTGGCTCTATTCTGTTGACAGAATTTTTTCAGTCGAGAAAAGCAGTGTTGAAACGTTAAGGTTTCTCAAATAGCTCGTCCTGTAATATTTTGAACCAAACATTCCTTTGTTCTTGACTTTTCTCTCTACCAAGCCCAGGGTATTAAGATCCGTAACTAGTTCTGCTTTCTGACTAACTCCGTGTTTATTTTTTTGCTTCTATTCCTTGGATGCAAATAAAAATCGGTGTTCTATGCGATTCCACGTGCCCCGTCTTCTTTTATTTCCGACTCTATCGCATTTTGCTATTCCGGAAGTTTCTAAATATAATATTTTAGAGGAGAAACGAGAAGACCTTTCTCCGGAATCCGAAGAGGTACCTCCAGTGGTTCCTTCCACATCCCCTCCCGCCTCAGCTTCGGTGACGACTAACTACTCCTTCACGCCGGTAAAGAGCTCTTCTGAGACCCCAACTGTAAAGCGGTTATCAAATTTCGGACTGAATCCGGCCAAGTTTGTTTTCTTTCTGTTATCTCTCTGATTCGTCTTTTCAGATTGCCGCCAATTCCCGTCTCTGCTTTCGAAGACGTAACTGATACACCATCGGAAACTAGCAGCAATTGTACAATGCCTGTTCAGACCCCATCTACGGATTTGAAGACGAAACTTCAACTAGAACATAAGAAACTACTAGAACTTTTCGATGAATGGGAAAGTCTCCGACGGCCGTTGTTGAATCATCCGAGGTTCGAAAAACTTCCAGACCACCTCAGGAAGTCTATAGACACAGTGATGATGAAGCAGGAGGCTCTTCTGAAGCAGCATTCCTTAGTGAATGCTCTTTATCAACAACTACTAGCTCCAATCACGCTGACAACTACATCTTCTAATTCTACAATCAAAGCAAGACATATCCCGACGAAACACATAATTGGAACGGAGAAGGCCACTTCCACCCCCGTCAGAAGCCCGTTGCCTCCAATGTTCAGGTCCCGATCGACTGTCGACATCAATGGGGACAACAACAACATCAAGACGGAGCCGCAGAGGAACGATATTCCGATAGGAAGTTATTCCCCAAGGATATCTCAAACAAAGAGACACAGTCTCGAAAATGCCTTTAATAATAGACCAAAATTGGGGAATGGAGTCCATATGAACAACAACGCCAACGATCAACCAGACCAAAAGACGAGAAAGTACTTTATTCAACCAGATACCAAGTATCCTGTTGTTAGAAACATTCCTATTCTTCCCGCCTCCCCGAAGTTGTCGGAATCGACGAAGGACAGTGGTTTCTTCAAGGATTCCATTCCTGAGAAGGAAGTCAGAACCAGGCCAACGGAGAACGTGAAAGAATACAACATTCCCATTAGAACTGTAGAACTCGAATCTAGTCAGTCTAATATTAATGGCAATGGATATCGTAATGCTGGTATTATTAGAGACTCTGCTCAACGACCAAGTGGCATGACAACTACTCTTGCCAATAATGCAAAATGCAGTAACCCTATTACCTCCAAAGAAAGTCCCAATTCGCGGTTCGGCTCGACGACCAGCTCCAGCACCGATTCTTTGAATAATGGATATTTCTACTCAAACGGAGTCAGGAAGAACACGACTCCATTGAGCCCCCAGTTGACAAAGAAGCAAATTACTGTAGATAGAATGGACAACCGACCAAATCCGACGAAATTTGCGAACGAAAACAGCTCGCCAGTTCAGAAGGAAGTCAAATACAAAGCCCCTACTGAGAAGCCAGTGAATAGGACGACGAACAACAATAAACAAAAGCTAGACCAAAATTTGGTGAATATCATCTCTTCTTTCCCTGCAGTAACCCTGAGGAAGGTGCCGAAACCAATCGAAAAGTCATTCAATGTCGGGCGAGTTCTAGAAGATGTAAGTTAGTATTTCGAGAATTAAGAGCAAATTAACATTGCAGAATGAAGTCCCCTCCGGTGAACGAGTTCATCCCGACGTCAGACCACCTGTCACCAACTCGGCACCGCATCCACCACCTCCGCCTCCTCTTCTCTCTTCGAATAAGCCCAGCAACCCTCCTCCTCCTCCAAATCTCAAGTCTCAGAAGCAAGTCCCAGCTGATCATGACACCCTCAGAGGGGATATGCTGGCTGAGATCCGTAAAGCAGGAGGAATTCAGTTTCTTCGTTCGAAACCCCGACAATAGTCAACTCCTGTCTCCCAAGAGGAAACAGTCAATTTGATTATCACCGTTGTACAATAACTTAGTCGACGCAATACCTACATATTTTTAAATATAAAACATCTTAAATCCAAACTTTGGATTAAGTGGTATTTGAATGGTATAACTTTAATTTTTTTCCTGATAAAATTGCTGAATAATTATTCGAAAGGATAAAAACAAGTTCTTTAATGTCTGAAATCACTGGTCGCTTTCAAAAAACACGTATCTCAAGTTATCAGTTGGGCATTATTTAGAACTGCACTTCAATATGTAAATCCAATCAATCTCAAAAACCACGTTTTTTTGAATATTTGTAAAATGAGAAAATAATAACGGTACAAACATCAGTGGAAACACACCCGCTTAGGCATATCGGAACCGTATTAAAGGAAACGGATGCTTCAACAGACAGAAATAATCTGTCCAGTCGAAACATGGACATACCAAGTCAGAAATTTGGGAAAATTATATAGCAAGTTCAACCCGACAACAATTGAACCTCGATGTTCCTCAATGTTCTAGATCGTCACGAGCTCCCCGAGCAGATGGGGATGCTGGCTGCATAATTCGACGGTTAAATGGCTTGACGTATTCATGTCTAGCGAGTTCCAGGACATCAGCACGATTGGCAGGCTCATATTGGAGACACTTCCTTATAAAATCCTGAGCCAGCTGAGACACGGTGGGTTTTGCTGGGAAATGAACTACAGTTGCCTTGAGAATTGTTCCTTCGTTCAAAATACGCTGTTGAGTTTGTTCATGTCCAAAAGGCTGAAAAGGATTACCTCAATAACCAACGATACTTCATAAGCACTTACTCGTTTACCATATATACACTGATAACAAATAACGCCAACACTCCAGACATCAACTTTGCTGCTAATTCTCGGAGCACCACCTGGACCTTCTTTGAACGTCTCTGGAGGTAAATACCAGTAAGTTCCAGCTCCTTGGGATGTCAATTCGATGTCATCATTGCCTTCAGTCTCAATAGTCTTTGAAAGACCAAAGTCAGTAATCTTGATTTCGAAACGATGGCAACCAGATTGAAGGAGAATATTAGCGGGTTTTAAGTCGTAATGAATAATAGGAGCTTTCAGTTCATTCAGATATCGTAGAGCATCTACAACTTGCCCGATAACGAGACGAGTTTCCTTTTCTGGCATAGAACGATGTTGTTTCAAATAGAAATCCAAGTCATTGCCATCGCAATATTCTAACACCGTGCAGAAGGAATCAGTGTCAATCGTAAAGATCTCGTACATCTTCACAATGTTAGGATGATCTAGATTCTTATGAATATCTTTTTCTCGCATTGCATGCCTGACATAATTGGCTTTTTTCCCTTCTTTCCAATCTTTATGGACATGGTGAATCTTACAAGCCGTTTGACGACATTCCTCAAGATCAAAAGCTCGCCAAACTTCGCTAAAATGGAAACGACTGATAACAGTTTAAAAACAAGAAAACAAACCTAAAGCCGCCTTTCCCAATCAAAGAGATAGGCAAATACTTGTTGTTCAATAACTTATAATCCTTGAATCTACTTGATTCTTCGTAGGAAACCCGTTTTAATTCACGAATGTGTAAATGCCTCTCACGTTCAAGCTTTTCTCGCTCAGCAGCAATATCATTATCCTCTTTCTTGATGTGTTCCTGAAAAATGACCATCAGGAAAGCCCAAAAATGAATCAACCAACTTTTCTCATTCGAAGGATTTCTTCTCTGCGATCCAATAAGTCCTGGTTCATAGAATGAGGTAGTTCAGGTTTTACAAATACGTCATCTTTAATTTCTGTCGATCTGAAATATTCTATAAATTACAGTCCTCAATACAGAAACTCACTTTTTTGTTTCTTTCGCACCACGTTTCTTCTTCAAGTTCGCAGTTTCTTGCGTAATTTCTTCCTTAAGAATATCCAAGTCTCGTTTCCGTTGATTCAGAGCTTCTATCGCAATGCCATCGACCCAAGAATCACTAAAGTGGTTCATGCCATCTCGCATTGATCGGAATGTGCCAATTCTAATATTATTCCTCATCATTGTTTCCCTAGCATCTGCTCTCTCTCGATTCGTATGTTCTACTAATAGTGTTCTCAAAAACTCCCTGTTGGTCATTAGCGAAGTCTTGGCACGGTCAAATTCCTTGTTCAATTCATTTAACCTCCACTTCAAAGTATTGTTCTCTTCAATATACTTGTTTTTCAGTGCATCTGCTTGAGCAATAGCGTCGAAATTGATCGGTTCCGTTTGTGCTTCCACATCTCTAGAGTGAGAATGACTCCTTGGTGGCGACAGATTGGAATCACTCGAACAAGCATTGTTTAATGGCAAGAAGACTCCAGAAGTTTGGGGTGAGGGGGAATGAGGGGGAATATCGTTACTGGATGAGTCTCCATTGAGGAACGGCCTCTTTGGACTAACGTATGCATTCAACTGAAATAATCCAGTTCCATATATGGAAAACGAGGGAAATAAACTCACAGCTTCTTTAATATTAGCACTCTTTACTTTCCGTTTCCTCTTCGCACGAGTTGGAGTATCAGCGGTAATTGGTGAAGGTTTTTCGACCACCGGAGGACGATTGGTAGGAGTTCGAGGACGAGAGTCATGGGCATTTCCAGAATCGAATAGGGCAGCCTCATTTGACGTCTGTTCAGCAAAATTTAACGTCTCTGGTCGGATTTGCTCATTCGGCATTATAAAGTCTGTTTTCTCAATAACTTTGTCATCGTCAACTGCTGGGTTGGACTTCTAAAAAATCAATAATGAGTTGAAGAAAATCGATAAAAAAACAAATTTTGGCAATGTTTACCTCTCGTGGAAAGGTTCCGATAGAATGAGGACCCGTGTTGAATAGGTCCTTTTCTAAATGTTGGAAAACCTTGGAGTTCATCAACAAATCGATGACAAAAAAATTACAAGCCTATTTTGAGCGCGCTACGAGTGGAATGGCTGTGATGTTCAAGCGACAAACCCGCCCGTACGGTAAAATAGGGCAAGCCGGACGCCAAACACTTGCTTCCCGTTGGAGTGGACAACCACGCCTCCATTTCTATGTGCGTCCACGAGGACCGACTCTCACTACTTTTTTATTCTCGTTCAAAGGCTTCACAAAACTGGCAATGTGGCCTTGTCCCTGGAGTTAACTTTCAACAAGGCATTCTCAAAGAAAAATTGATTTCAAATAGCATGTACCTATTTTGTGTAATTAATTTCGTTTCCACTCCGAGAGTTGTTTTCAGTGATATCAGATGTTATATCGATTTTCATATAAAGTAAACATACCTGCATCAGTTTGTAAGAAATATATCGACTTCTGCTCTGAGAAGAGCAGCTCTGCGAAGAGCAGAAGGGTAAGATGGAACCACGAGACGGATCCAGTTGTGCAGCTAAACGGATGAACTATGCCAAAGATAAGGCTGGAAACGAATCATAAGCAAGGGAAAACGATAAGCAAAAAACACGCGTCGACTCGCGCTGACAAAAAGTGGCAAATTTGGTTTTCTTTTTTGGAACCGTGGTTGCTGGGAAAATTTCTAGTCAAAACGAAATAATGGGAATCCTAGAGTATCATCCTTAAAAAATATATGGACAAGGCCGTAAGGAAGTCACGTCTCACATAGAGTAATGTTCTGTGAAATGGCGCAACAAATTTATCGATCACGAACACAGGAAAGCAAATGAATTGTCGGGGAGAGTCGACGCCTCTGCAAGACCGATTTATCGATTTCAAACCTGCGGCGGCTGTCACAAATCAATCCAGGGAGGCAAATTACGGTTTGAATAAAATTTTGCGCATCGTTCGGTCACGTGGTGTACGTCTTTCGGTAATTGGGGACTTGAATGGAACAACAACGGTCAAGAGATTTACAAAACACTAGAGGCGAACGGAGTTAACGTTCATCTTTTGCAGTGACTTTCTCCTTTGACCTTATATCGATTATTCAGATTGTGCAGTCAACAACGGTAGAGAGGAAGTGACACTGATACTCTGGTGGTGGTGACTCCGCCTTATGTCGGAAACTGCCTCGGAATTTGTAAAATCGAATTTTTGTTCTTCATTGATTTGCAGATAACTTGCAAAAGATAATCTCTTACGAGATAGCATCACAGACCCTTTTTATAGCAGCGAGAATTAGAGATAGTTCCCTTAGAAACGTCGTCTAATATCAATTAGGAGTTAGGACTTAAAAATACGAGCTAGAGAACAATGTAACCTGTTTCTCATAGCCATGAATGGTGTGGTTCAGAAACGGAATTTTTAAGTGGGCATGCGCAAAAGAACGAACAACGTGGGTGGTCTTTTCCCCCACTTTTGAGTCTAATCTGATTGTGGACCAACCTTAAAACCTCTGGGTTATTTATGGATAGAGGAAAACCATGTCAGAGTACTCAAAGACAATTAAACAGCAGTAACAAACTTATCAAAACAATTAAAATGAAAAACCTACAATTAAAACGGCCACCAACTAAAATAACTTGTAAAGTAAAACCTCATTAAGGAATTCAATACCATACAGTAAATTACCAGCAACCCGACACTACAGATCTCCTTGAAAATGGATATAAGATTGGATCTCTTTGTTCGGATCTTCGGATACTCGGGAATTGGATCAGGATCGATGAAGGAAGGTTCAAGAGCATCATCTATGTCAAGAAAGTCGTCGTCGCTTTGAACTTCCTGAAAAAAGTCAAATTTTGAGCTGAATAATTCATTCAACTTACGATCGTCTTCTGTCTTCTTGTGTAGGGTTTCCGATACGGCGGTGGAAGACCGAGATGCTTGCAAACGAACTTTTTGGACCTGTAAGGCATGTCCCAGAAGTACTCCTTCAACCTAGGACTCCGCTCCATTGCTTCTTCTAAAGTACGGGCAGGTGGTAATGATTCATCTGGTTCATATAAGAACGTAACCAAACTTTGACTGCCCGGAGTAACCTCATATTTCTTCCGACCTTTCCTGGGGTGCATCTGAAGAACATAAATTTCAACAGTAAAGGAAACGTGAGTAAAACAAAGGAGGAACAAAGAAGAAATCCGTAGGCCAGATAGATCTTTCTAAAAGACAGATGTCTTCACGAATTGACAAAGGAATAAAAGTGATTTTCACTAAGAATCGAATAAATCGAAAACCCTGGGGCACTGGAATTAAGAAGTTGTTCGGATTGAACTGAAGTTTTGTACAAGGGGTGCTGACGATGAGTAATGACAGAAATCAAAATCCGTTTCTCGATTCGTCCATTGGCACGTATCCTATGGGTTTCATATAGGAGTTTTGCAGAAAAATGTATCATTAGCCTGATTTTCGTAGGTAGTTTATATAATATTACCTATTAGCATGCAAATTGGGAACTTGGTCAAAACAGAAAGAGATATGTATACGCCAAGTTTGGAGAAGGATGTGATTTCACATTTTTCGTTAGGTGTTCCACAAAGGTTTAAAAAAGTTATGTTTATAGTCGCGTACAAGAGGGTCTGTGAGAGATTTTAGGATGTGGACGAAATTTGAGTTGGACGGGTTTTGAAAATTGAAAGCTACAAAAATTCTAAAAGATGAGTTGTATTAAACATTGGAAAATTTTATATAAAGAAAAAATTTCAAATAAAAAACCAAAAAATCACGCGAAAATAACAAAAAAACGAAGACAATTACTCAACAATTGGTAAATTCCAAGCCAAATATATTGTAATTCAAAAAGTCATTTTACGGTAGGTTTTCGTGAGTCCTAGAGCGACATTCAACGTGCGCAATTTCCTTTCATTTGAATTTACTTTCCAATCGTGTTTTCCTTCCAATGATTTACAAACCTCAATTTTAAATGAAAACTGTGTGCATGGAATTTCATTGCAAGAACCGTAGGAACGATCTACAAAATGACTTTTTAAATTTTGGAATGCTTGATTTAAAACTACCTTGCGTTGCAGTAAATTGTTCGTTTTTTATTACTTGTACGCAGTTTTTTTATTTTTTCAGTTTGGAATTTTTTCTTCATATAAAAATTCCGAGTATTTAATACAATGTACTTTTAAAAATTCTTCTATCTTTCAATTTTGAAAAGTTGTCTACCTTGGATTTCACTGAAATCTACCCTCAAATATCCCTTAGACCTCTTTGAACACGATTATAAACATAAATTTTTCAAATCTACGTGGAGATATGCCGAGAAATAAACAACAAAACCACACCCTATCCTAAGTTGGTGCGTGTATATCTGTTTGTTTTTAACACATTCACGACCGCGTGCATGACCGGTCATGCACGCAGTGACTGCCATTTCGGACCGCGTGCATGACCCGTCATGCACTGATTTTAAAAATGTATTTTTGCGCTAAAATGTTAAAAATAATAATTTTTTTTGCTTAAATACATTATTTAGTATCTAAAGATTCTATGATCGAAGTGGGCAGAGCAGAATGTATATTTAAAATTTTTTATTAGAAATTTAAATTATAATACAAAAGTCAACATTTTTTGTGTTCAGTTTGAAAACAATTCAAGCAAAAATGGACCTTACACCTATCACATCTCGTGTTAACTTGCTTGGATCGATTTCTGGCAACAACTACTCCGAATTTTTTAGATAAATTTCTATAGCAAGCTGCGCATCGTCTATTTGTAATTCGTTTCATTCTTTGAACTTCTTCAAATTTATGTTTTATTGTGCGTGTTGAAGTTGTTCGTACCCAATAAGGATCTTTTGATTCTCCATAGCGATTGGTCTCTTCTACAATGAGATCCATCAATTCATCGTCGACAAATAATTGATAAAAATCAATAGGGTCTTTACAATTGTTAATTAGTTCAAGATTTAATCCAGAATTATCTCCGAACAACCACCATCATTTTTCTGGATATCATCCTCCCAATTATCTTCAGCTTCAATACTATCACATTTCTCATCACTTTCCTCATCCTCGTCATCTTCAACAGGAACTACTAAGGTCTGATAATCCTCAGTCTCATTAACTTGCTGTTCATCTTCACCTTCACCCTCTTCACTCTCGAGCAAGAGTTGATCAAAATTATCTTCCAGGTCCTTGTCATTCATTGAATAAGAACTCATTTTATGAAAACCACTCAGAATCACCAAACTATGTTATTAAATTGTAATTCTGAGTGGATGACAGTAGATTATGAAAGAATAATAGGAAATTTCTTTAGCGAACACACAGTAGAAAAACATTAAACAGCAAAAGTGCTGGATTGCTGATTAACCAAAATATTTCAATTTTTCATGTTTTTATATTGTCTTTATAGCGAAGCTAGAAGTTTACAGATATTCTGGGCCTAATTGCTTACCTGATATTCGGGGATATTTTCAAAGGCAGAAATAATATTTTTCCAAAGCATAAGCATGATCCAATGCACACCAAAAATCCCTTTTCAATAACTGAATAACAAATAAAGTATGAATAAATACACAATTTTTTCAAAAAGTACCAAATTTATCATTTGATAAAAAAATTTTGCCAAATTGAGCAAAAAGACTACCGTGTGGGACCGCGTGCATGACGGGTCATGCCACTTGAGGAAAAGAAAAAAAACGGCGCGGTCCGATCCGGCAGAACGCGAAAAACATGCGCTGTCGTGAATGTGTTAACAAATAAAGTTCCTAATCTGCATACTAGTAGGTGATAATATGTAAATTACATTGAAAGAAAAGTCAATGGCATATGTTGTTGTAGAAGTATTATATGAAATGCGTACAACACATGCCAATGGACAAATTGAAAAACGAATTTTCACTTGTGTAACAAATCACCACTATTATCTGTCCTACAAAGTTTCAGCTTAGTCTGAGCAACTTGGAGAACCCCGTTCTCCGATCTACTCGACCCTTATAGACAGTTGCTTTTAAATGGTTTATTCGTCTCCATGTATCATTTTGTGTTCTTGGTAGATCCGTCTCTTGTTTGCGTGTTTTTAATGTTACTCTGTCTCCGATCGTTATTTAACGTTTTTCTCATAGTTTCTATTCAAAGAACATTTTTAGCTTTTCATTTGATTGATATTGGTTTTATTTCCACTTTGAGCGAAAAATAGTCTTCCAAAAATTGTACTACTACAATGAATCCATTTACAGTATTGAATATGGAGTAATCCGAAAGTACAAAATGACAACGAATATCAAAAATGACGTCTTAGGGTTGTGCATTTTTAATAATATTAACTTTGTTAGATTTGTTTTTGTCTGTTTTTGGTTGATAAACGGTAATTCTATTTTTATGTCAATAATTGGTTATTTGCAATGAATATAGGCTGTTTCCAGATACAAAACAGATTATCTAATTCGATGGGGAATTTTTTGTAGATGACAGCTTGAGATGCAATTAATCATTAGCACTACAATTGATGAAATTAGTAACGCAAGATGATAGTGTATTTCCTTACCCCGGATTCTGCGGGGTTTTTGATGGTTGCAGATGTTTGGAAAGCACGAACTTGGGCCCTTGGTGAGATGTGTATGCTTGAAACGTCAACTATACGGATATTCCTCACTCCTGTTCCCTCATAATTGGGTTTATTATTACAAACTAATGCCAGGCACACTCAGAAACCAAAACGAAATGCCGATTATATTCCCATCAAAAATACCCCCGTTGCCGATCGACTTTCACCCATCTGGCAAAAATGTCTTTTCCACGCCATCCATCTAAATCTGTCGATCGTCGGCATTACTTCCTTTTCAAGAAAATAAATAAATATCTTTGACATAGTGGGGTGTTTCCGCCCTCGGCCATTGTTGAAACTCGGACTTGGCGGGTTTTTGCCAGAAGGAGACATTTGAACTCCTCGACCACAGATCGGAATGTCATTTGATCTGGGCCAATTTGTACCTTTTATAATTTATGTATCGGATTCGAAGAGAAATCATTTCCGGTCACGTTGGGAAGACTAAAACAGTCCACTAATTGATTGTGGGCTCCAGAAGCAGTTAATCAAACGCCTGGAAAGACCGACCAGTTTTGTCTTCTATTTCCAACACCGATTGCGCACGTTCACATACTTTCATTACCTTTTTCTTAACATTCTGTCGATTGACAAAAATCAGAAACGCCCAGAGTCAACGGTACAGACGTTGGCTTAGTTTTTTGGTGCATTTTCGATTTATTTTCTCTTCCAATTATTCGAGTTTCTTAGTCCTTTTTCAATCAAGATTGACTGGAATCATATTCGATTTCGCGTGTGTCCGATCGCAATCATCCTTTATCCCCGGCATTCCGATTCCTAATTGTCCGACTGAATATATCTTTTAGTATCGTTTGTGTTTATTTCCGATCCTTCTCAATTATCAAATCATTAAACTTGTCATTTATTGATTTTACAAATTTCGTTTTCTTCAGGTTGTCCGAAATGCACGATGCGCGACTTCTGGCTCCAAATAGTTGTCGTGGTTCTTCTTCCGATCTTTGTTCACTTACAAGGTGTTGCAGTTAAGAGAGAAGGTAATAGTAGAGCGAAAACTATTTCAAGAACTCACTTCCAATCTTGTCAAGAATAGATTTGTTGCTAAACAGAATGAATAAAGTTGTCTTTTAGGTATCCCACGCTTCAAACATTCCGCCAGACTCAACCATTACAACTACCTCGGAGATACGGTCAAATTAAGATGTCTGGCAGTGGGGAAACCCGTTGTAAAAGTCCATTGGTTCAGAAATGACGTCTACCTCGATTTTAAGATTCTTCATAATCACAACAGATACTCCGAAGACCCCCATCACATGACTCTAGAAATTAAGAATATCCAGCTGAGTGATAAGGGAGAATGGCGTTGTCGTGTTTGGAACCAGGAAGGGTCGAAGACGAGGATATTTAATCTTCACATTATTGGTTGGTTAAAATTGAGTGTTCTTTGGATTTGGAGTGCAGTGTTTTTAGATTTTTGTGATTATTTCTTAAATTATAACTACACAGTGTCTCTCGTTCCACTCGAGTGTGTGTGTCAATGGAAAATGCTCAAGTTTTCTCGTGAGGGAATCGATTTCGAGCTCATCACAGAAGATATCTGTAAGCCCTTCAAAAAGGATAACGAGAACGTCATTTTCCACAGACGTCCATCTTGCATCGGGGAACCGTGTTCCTCTACTGTGAATTACGAAAAACTTGACTTTGATATTGATCTCAATAATACTCTATTGTACAGAGATGTCTCGAGTTTGGTTGTTGGTGTGAACCCACTTTCGATTACAGTAACAACGACACCAGAATCCAATTCAGTAACTGAAACCACTGTCCCTTCCTCGTTTCCACGTAAAATGCCTGTAGTGCCGAGGATAGCTAATGGTCCTAAGATCCTTGGTAAGTCAGTCTTTTTCAGATCCCATAAAAATGTTTGATTACTTGGTGGAGTCGGGTTTTCCCGATATCGGGAATTTGTTGCCTGGTTTGCACACTACTGCAGACCTGGAGTACTTACGTGAAGCTTTGGCTAACTGGGACCCTAATTCAGAGTTTGATGCGAAGCTCCAAGACATGAAAACAATCCTGAGAGGACGTCCTAGTGTGGTGAGTTCTGAAACCCCCTACGTGAGCATTGATGGAGAGAAGGTGACCTTGTATCCGTTGAAAGCACCTGTAGTCACTACAATTGAGAAGTCATCTGTAGAAGAGGCGAATCAAGAATCTAAAGTAGACATTCAAACCACAACTCCTAGTGAGTCTATGCCGACAACTACTAGGTCAGGATGGTGGCCTGGGCCTCAGAAACTCATCAACAGTATGATTTTTGGTTGTTTAATCATCTATCAAAGTGAATTTTTAGTAGCCCCATATTTCGCGCAAGCAACATACCATCTGACAGAGCCTATCATTGCTCCTTCTGGCAAGACAATAAAATTATCTTGTCGAGCCCATGGGATTCCGAAGCCGTTAGTTATCTGGTACAAGGATGGAACTGAACTTGAGCCTGATTCCGAGCGATTCACTGCTGCCAAGTATCGGTTTGCAAATCATCTCCTTGAGATGGAAGATGCAGTGGAATCAGATTCCGGTCATTACACTTGCGAAGTCTACAACAAGCACGGGACTATAAAGAGAGAGTTTGAAGTCAGAGTTGTTGACAGATCCAGAACAAAGCCGATTATTATTCCTAATGTCTTGATAAACCAGACAGTCGATGTGAATTCAACCGTCAACTTTACGTGCAAAGTTGTCTCTGATACTTTGCCTTATTTCACGTGGGCAAAGTTGTTGAACATCAACGGAAGCTACATCAACTACACTGATCCCAAGAGACCTCAATTCAACTTGATTGATGTCCACTATTTGGATTTGAAAAACATCCAGAGGATCAAGGTCTACAGAGATACGAGGAGGACGGTTTTGAGTATCAAGAATGCATCTCTCGCTGATCAGGGGATTTATTCCTGCATCGCGGGGACTTCTCTTGGAGTGGTGAGTCATTATTATTATTGTTGTTAATATTGTTAATATTATTAATATTATTATTGTTAATACTGTTAATATTATTATTGTTAATATTCACAGCCACTAGGATTCTCTGGGAATTTCTAGAATCTTTAAAAATCCAATGAAAAGTTCTGGAAATTCATGTTGAGACATTTTCATAATAACGTTTATTTTTGACTTTTCAAATCATCAGTTTGAATCCAACGTGTAACACAGTCTTTTGGAAATTACAGGGGATTTTAGAAATTCATATCAAAGTAATTTCACAATAATCTCTGTTTTTAGTTCTTATAATGGTGTTATTTCAGACGATGGCAAATGCTACCCTTACTGTAAACGAATTTCGTCCAAAGACCTTGCCAACAGACCCTATTCCTCCTCCGACAGATTTCCAGTTCATTCTCTTCTTCGGTCTCATCTTCCTGGCTGTGGCCATTCTCGCTGCTGTAATCACCTACATTGTTTGCCAACGCCGTCAGTCAAAAAACAGGATCCAGAATCTAGACAAGATGGGAGTCTTTAAGAAAGTAGTCATCACGAAAAAGACCCCAAAAGACGGGGAAATCTGGCCAGATTTAGCTTCCTCTTACGCTATTACTATTGAATCTGTGGTCCGTAAACATGAATTGGAAAACTCTGCTTTAGATGAGGGTAACCGACGTTATGAAGTCCCTACTGATCCGAAGTGGGAAATTGATAGAAGGAAGCTGGATATTCAGAACAAATTAGGGGAAGGAGCTTTTGGGGAAGTTTGGCAAGCGACTTTGCAGAAGGATGACAATGGAATCGAATTGGTTGGTTGTTGAAAGTATAGTTTAAGTGTACATGATAATTCCAGATGCCTATCGCTGTGAAGAAACTTAAGGAGAGTGCTGGAGACAAGGAACTCATCATTCTCGTCGGTGAAATGCAAATCTTTAAAAGCATCGGAGAACATAGAAATGTCCTTAAACTGATCGGATGCTGTACCGGAATTGGGGAGCTCTTTGTGGTCCTGGAACTTTGTCCTTATGGAAACCTTAGAAGTTTCCTTCAAAGCCACAGACCAGTAGATGCGGAGTTACATTCATCGGACATCAATGAAAACTCTCTAAACTACATGGAACCCCGGAATTCAATGTATCAACAACAAAATCAAGACCGAGTCATCATGAAGAAATTGATGTTGCGTGATTTGATCCGGTTTGCTGCAGAGATTGCTAGAGGAATGGAGTTTCTGGCTGCCAAGAAAATTATCCATCGAGATCTGGCAGCAAGAAATGTCCTGGTAGCGGAGAACTTTACAATGAAGATATCCGATTTTGGTCTTTCGAGGAATGTAATACACAACGACTACTACAGGAAACATGGAAATGGGAATCTCCCAATTAAGTGGATGGCTCCGGAATCTCTCGATGAAAACAGACACATCTACACTACCATGTCAGATGTTTGGTCTTATGGAATCATCGTCTGGGAGATCATGACTCTCGGAGAACAGCCCTACAGAAATATCCCCATGGGGGTTCTCTATGAAAGACTGATGCAAGGGTACAGAATGGAAGCTCCTCCAAAGTGCCCTGAGGAAATCTACAGCGTCATGAAGAGGTGTTGGAGAGAGATTCCGGAAGAAAGACCTAGTTTCCAGGTTATTGCAGACTACTTTGAGGCGATTCTAAACAGTGCTACGACGTATCAGGACGAACAGCTTTCTGAGTCTTCTTATCGACCGACCGATACCGAAAATGATGAAGGGCCGATCATCTATGATTCCCCTAGAAGGAACTCTGGAAGAGCGTTGATGGCAACAACTGTGGATAATTTTGACGATTTCGTTGACAAAGGAGATTATCAGAATACAGATGTAAATACTCCGTTACTCGGAGAAGAACGGAGTCCTCCTGAACGGAAGAGGAAGAAGCAGGTTCTGAAAGAACCTTTTTACTTCAATGTCCAGCATGGGATGGACCCGTCTCCTTCCTGGAACGATAAAGGGGAGATGGATGGAGATTCCGATGCTCTTACTTCAGGGACCAGCAGGAGGAGTTCCGACGCTCACTCAAACTCGATGAGGAGAGGACTCATGGATCACGATTACGTGAATGACGAGCTTTCTAGATCGAAACACTCATCTTCGAAAAGTTCAAAGTGTTCTAACCCCAATGGGGTTCGTCACAGCCAATTTTCGGATTCTTCAGCTTTTGAACTGGAGCTAGGAGCTGTGATCTACAGCAGTCCCCCCTCGAAGAAGAGTAGCACGAGTAATTTAAGTAGGTTATATTGTTTTAAAATGGAATTGTAATCATTTCCCAGGCGTTGGAGTGACTCAACCAATACCTCAGTCACCGAGGACATCTTCGAGGAATGGGTTTATTCAACGCAGCTACTCCACGGAATCCCAGACTTCCAGCGGCCGAGGAGGATCCTCTGCTATCTTCAGCAGTGCCGAGGGAATTGGAGGATTGGGGGAACTTTGCCAAATCGAGTACACCAGTATTGACATTCCACGACCGGTGAAGCCAAGTTCATCTGTTCCCAAAAAATCTACAACCAGAAAATCCTAATTTTAACATTATTCCCCGAGTATCCATTATGTACATAGTTCAAGAAATAAAAAATTGCCTATCTAATTCCATTAGATTTATTTTATTTCCGCCGCGGAGCTTGACGTCGTTTGTGCTTTCTTCCAAGATTGGACCATTATGATATTTCCCACGGCAGATTTATTTCACAATAAATGTTTACAACGACGGTAGAAAACAGAAAAAGATTCTAGATTGTGTTTTGTTATTGGCGTTATTTGTCTGTTAGATTGGTTTTGGAGCGAGTTTTTACTTGATTTAAAAAAGACGGATTTGTCAGGGAATTCGTGATGAGAATTGAATTTCCATTTTGTGGTACTTTCATTTGTCTGACGTCGAATGTTTTACGTAATTAAACACTTAGATTTTCTTGGGTTGAATTCCTTGTCCATTTCCGAAATCATTCCCGTCGCACATGAAAGGAGAGATATATAGTGAAGGGCAAAGTGTTGCTTTTCTTTGAAGGACGCACCTCGATCGGGTGTTGCCACCCGTCTGACTGCAAAACGGCCGCACAAATCGATCAATCAGATGAATTTTTGCTTTCCATTGTTCGTCGTACTTGCGTTGTGCTAGAAGAAGCTCGCTTTTGCTCGAAAAACAGACGAACAATTTCGTTCAACCCCTATCATTATTCTCGAAGGGCAAATCGGGCAACAAGCTCGACATTCTCCAACGCACGTGTTACCTGCACGTCGATGGACAGCGCTTTTTCTCGGATTTTTTCTGTTACTTGGTAAACAAGGGGTTGAAGCACATAGCTGAACTATTGATCTATCCTTTTATGAGAATCATCGGTGTTCGTCTTTAAATTTTTTATTCATATTGAAGGTCTCAACGATTGATTTTTTCGAGTGTCTAATTGGAGTATTTTCGGTGACAGCACTGGTGACTCAACGTTGAACTTTTGTTTTTTAATAATAATTTTATAATTTCCCCGTAATTAGGCTGTAAAGCGGATTATTTTCCTAGTTTTTATGTATCATAAACATTCGATTTGTGAGATGGGCACTGTTCCGAATAATTCGTGATTCATCGATTTTTTCGTTTTTTAAAATAACGCTTAAAATTGTTTTAAATATTGAATGATTTTTGGCAATTTTAAAATAATTCTTTGTTTATTTTTAGTCATTTATTTTCCTCGTTCTTGCCAGTTCGTGGAATACGAAATTTGGAAACAGGGTGTTCTGATGTTCTTTGTTATTATCTAGTCCCTCCGGCAGCCACTGCACATTACTAAGTTTGGATTCAACAATGGGATGGATATTGTATTTGTTTTGTATGATTCTGGTAGATGTTTGTCTCCCTCAACATGATAATCACGTTACGAAAATCCTCACCAACTTCGAAGATGATACTGTTCGGGGGATGACTCAGTACGGGGATACTCTCGCAGTGGCACTCCAAAAAGAAATCAAATTACTCAAAGTGACTTCCTTTAACGATCACCCTGTGAATTTGGGGTCCATTCAGCTTGAAGAGAATGTCTTTGGGAGTGAGCCGGTCTTGGAATTTAAGTTCATCAATGAGTTTTCTATTTTGATCTGTACAGAAAGGGGATGCAGGTTGATTTTAGTTTTTTAAATAGTAGTAAGTTAATCTTTCAGTGTCTGTGAGAAGGCCAATCACGCTATTTGCACTCAAATCCCCTTCGACATTCCTGAAGCGGTATTTTCCGGGATTTCTGCGGCATTGGTTGATGACAAAATTCAACTTAGAGCTGTAAGACAAAATGGAAATGCTTCCATCTACATCTTCGAGCCCAAGCAGCGAGGAGATAAAAGATCGTACGAATTAGTCAGGTCAGCGATGGATTTAGGGTTGATGCACGACTTTACCATCGTTGGAGCTTTCTCAACAACTGACTACACTTATTTTGTCGGAAGTGCCAATAGAAGGGATCTTCCTTCACTAAGTCTCATCACCGACAATGTGAGGAATAATACTGATATCAGAATTACAAGGATTTGCAACAACGACAAAACAAGAGACTTGGACTCGAGGATAGATGTGGTCTTATCCTGTGATGGGATCGACTACGGGGATTTGAGCAAATCTATCAAAAACGTTGCCACTGCTTCGTTGTATATTCCCCAAACAGGAAGACTATTAGTGGCTTTTGAGCATTCCTATTCAAGACGTTCTCCAGTCACTATGATCTGCGAATACGACTTCAAGGAGATTCAGAGTAAATTCGACTACACTTGGGATAAATGTCAACAGATTCATAACAGTCGCGAGACGAGAAGGGTGATTTTTAATTATCGATTATTGTTTTAATGTCCGTTTTTGTAGATATGTAAGAAGGCTGATGGGTACAATGCCATGGAAGAAGAGTGTTTTCTTTACACATGGAATTTAAATACCCAGCAACCTCTCTGTGAGGCCTTCAATGACGGTCTTAATTTGAATAATTGCGATCTGCATCTGTCCGACAGTACTAACAAGAGATATGGATGGTTGGAGAACTTTAAGGCTGTTGTTGGAAACAAGATTTACCAATCCCCAAAGTTGGAGAATTTCGTGGCTCTCCAAGAAAGCAATGACCCTCATACTTTATTCGCCTTGAATTCTGGCAATCATCTACAGAGGGTAGTTGGTTATTATCTTTGCATCTTTAAAAGTTTCAATTACAGCTTCATATCTACTCTAACAAGTCGGAGCCCTTGCTATGGGTTCCTGCTGCCCATGGACAACACATTCTTCAAATAGACAAGTCCAACAACATGATCCTTTTTGTTGATCCCCGGTTTTCAACTACAGTTAATTATGTAACACTTACTTGTGGTGGTCTCTACAGTGACTGTAACTACATTTCCTGGTCAGATCCGCTCGAGTGTGCCTTCTGTACCCTTGAAGACGGTAATGGAACGGTAGTCACACTGAGGGACAAGATGGCTTGCCATCCTGACAATAGGTTGATAAGGGGGGTCTGTCCTCCTCAGATAACTCGTATTTATCCCTCCGAAAACGGTAAATATCTGATTGAAGGGAGGAATCTAACTAGACTTCATGAAGGAACTAGGAAAATAACAATATGTAATGATGAATGTTCAATCGAAAAAGTGAACGATGATTAGTGAGTTTTTTGTTTAATAGGATCCTCTGGAAGCTCCCAGAGTTGCGTGAATATTTTCAAAACATTACACAATCTAGTAAACTTTTGGAATTATTTGAAACCAAGTATTCTAAAAGTTCTAAAATCACGCAAACGCTTTCAACTTTGTAAAATGCTTACTATGTTTGATTAATTCGACGATATTACAGTATCTCCTGTACACCTCCTCATAAGATTTCTGGATGTGAAGTTGTTTACACAGGAAAACTAGACAACGATCATGAACACTTTGTCCTCAGGAAATCATCTGATTCCAGTATTAATTCTTCGTCTTCTGATTCTTCTCACACGAATTCAAGGATGAAGTGAGTTTTTTTTTATAAAATTCAAGGTTTTAACCTTATTAATCTTCAGAGTTTGGAGAACCATAGGTTTTATCATAGCTCTCATCATTTTGTTGGTCATCATCTTCGTGATATACCTATTTGTTCGTCGTCGTTTCTCTATGGTAAGTTGTTTCCCATGAAAATTCCTCCCTCATTTGATTAATCTCCATTTTAGCTACGAAATAAAGCTCGTGGTAAGCACTTGAACGAAAATTCCGAATCTAATATAGGTAAATTCCTCTCCCTTTTCCACCCAAAAACTTTAATATTAGTCATCCCGTTTTACTTGGTTTCAAATGGCAAAATTTAGAAGCTTTGGCTTTACTCTTAACTAACTTGCTATCTTTTAATTACTCATTAGAACTTTTTTCGGACTTTCTTTTATTTCTTTAAGTTGGTTTAGAGAGATACAACCCAGTGTTATTAGATGTTCCTCTAGACTCACTCAATCCTTCGTTCTCGGGAAATATACGAGATGATCAGCTGAATATTATAAAGGATATTGGAAAAGGTATGTACATTGCTGTGCTGTTAATTAATTACAATAATCTCAGGTAATTCGGCTGTTGTTCAACTCGCGTATTTCTACCCCAACCCCAACAATAAACGTATCTACCAAGAAGTCGCTGTCAAAATTTTCTACGCCTTTGGACATGACCAAGAAGCTAAGAAGGAGATTGAGATGATGAATTCTTGCAGACATCCAAATATCGTTTCTTTTATCGGCCACGTGAATGGTAATCAGAAAACCCTAATTGTTACAGAATACATGAAGGGAGGATCCGTCCACGACTATTTGAGGAATCCTGAAAACAAACCAACAATAGGGCACTGCTACAGTTTTATTAAGCAGATTCTTAATGGAATGGTTTATCTGAGCCATCAGCACGTGATTCATCGAGATTTGGCCACGAGAAACTGTCTTCTTGATGAAAATTACGAAGTGCTGAAAATCAGCGATTTCGGGCTTTCACGACGAACAAACAGAGACTACGAGTATATCTCCTTGGGAGATCAAAAACTTCCCTTCAAATGGCTTCCAATAGAGGTTTTGAAGAACCAGAAGAAGGTAAAGCAATTGTTATTAATTCTTTTACGAAAAGACGACTTTCAGTTCGACGTCAAGAGCGACGTTTGGTCCTTCGGAGTGGTTGTGTGGGAACTCTTTACTCGGGCAACCCCTCCATACGAAAACATGAACTTCCATGAAGTAAGTGACTTCCTCAGCAAAGGTCACCGACTTTCACAACCTGAGTATTGTCCAGATGAATTGTAATTGTTTGTTTCCATTGATTCCATAGTAATTAAATAACTTCAGATGGACCATCATCCAATGCTGTTGGGATGCCCAGGCCAACAACCGACCCACTTTCGATAGTCTCCAGATTAGCATTTTGAATGTTCTCGAAACGTACGAAAAAGCCAATCCAGACCAAATGAATGTCGAATACGAGCGTCCGAAGAGCTTTAGCCCTACTCCAAACGAGACCTTTCCAAGTAATGGGGGCACGGTTATGACTGCAGTTTAGATTATCACAGATTATACATTCCAACCGGGTCGATTTGCCATTTACACGTTTATTATAAGACATTTATTTATGTTCCTGTCCGGGTCTATAAGACTACCTTCTCAGTTTGATTCTCTCTGAACGTAATCATTTATCCAGTGATACCCTTGCCTTTAACTATTTAGGCAGTTTAACGGGCTAGTATTTGCTCGCTCATGGTTTTCAACGTGTAAATTTCAGTTATTGCCAGAAAAATTTGTTTATAAAATAAACTGGGAAAAGTTTGTTATTTCTTTTCACTATTACTGTCAATCTCCGTCGAATTGGTTTTGTGACGAGTTTCCATCTGCTTTTTTAAAACAACGGATTCAAGAAATTCATAATTGGAGTTTCTTTCTTATCCCATAATATATTTAAACTTTGGATTTTTATATTGTTCACTTCTTTAAATTGTCAAGTTCATACTAAAGAAGATGGATAATATCGAAAAATTAAAACTTTAGTATTTTCTGAACATTAGTTTTTTCAATTGTAATGGTACTGGGTAGGAAGCGAATAGTTAGGAAATTCTAAATTTTTCAATTACCGTCGATGTTCACTGAACTATTATGTTAATAAAAGAAGTTACAATGGAATTTTTCAGTTCCTTTCAGGATAATTATTCGGTATTATTTTTGATATTTCTTAGTTAAATTTCAGCTGAAGAAGCTTCAGGAACTAGGAGAACTTGTGAAGATTTGTTATTACGACTTTACATTATAAGGAAACATCTGGTTGTAGAACAAGGTTTTCCAGGATTAATCATCAGAAGCGATACAGCTGTAATTCTACAAACAGATTAATCTATTTACAATTAATTAATAAGTTCCATTATTCGTGTCCCTGTAGTCGCTTCGCTGTTATTTCTGTAGATAAAGAACTATATTTATACAAATGATTATATCTTCATTTTAGTTAAATTAATATTTCCAATGGTTTACACTTTCTTATTAACTTTTGACGTAAAAACCTGTGATTTAAAGTACAATGAAGTTGAAACAAAATTGCATCATGCTGGATACCATCTAGTTCTTGGAAGAATTAACCTCATTGGATTAATTAAATAATTAAAAGATTCCTCTTGCAATAGATAATTTTAAAAATTTACATAAATAATCACATGTTCGGATTTTTCTACAAGATCGAAAGCCCTCAAGTTCATTATCGTAGTATTCTTTCGATAATTAAATTCAAAACATGAAAAATATTGAAATTACTCCATAATAAACTGCAATAACATTGACATCAAGTTTAATCACAAATCATTCTCATAAGATTCATCATTGAAAACAAATTTTCTGGACAAATAACCAATTATCTATTTATTTATTTCAATTTTCATTAATTGGTGTTTTCAAAACTAAACAGATTACATTTATCAAAATACTGCCAATTAGAACGCCGAGTCTAACCTGAGATGAAATAGGTCTGATACTCTTCCGTAGTTTGACTATACATGCGAGTCATTTTCCAGTTTTTGCCGTGAAAACCACACTAACCAATTCCCGTTCACATTAATAATCAGCAAATTCCAATCGAGAAACAGTTCTCTTTATCGTAAATATATTTCTCATGCAGAATTTACCATCAACAACGATAATTTTGGTACAAAAACTCACAACTAACGAGTGAAAATATTTAACAATCTATCAGTAGTCAGGATGGAGCATCCATTCAAGGACATGTGGGTATTCACAGAGATCATGTTTCTCTGTCAAGAAAACAGAGAGGAAATCCGTCAAAAGGACAAGGAGCTGATTCCCTTCGATTTGTAATACACGGCCACGGTAGAAACGTTCACTTTGTGGATGCTTGACTAGGTAAATTTTCCCAACTGCGATTTCCTTTGGCAGCATGACGTACTTGTTGATGAGATAACGGAAATTGCTACAAACGATGACTACATGTTGTAATAGTTGAAAAACTTACTAGATAGCATCCAGAAGATTCAGAAGTTTCTTAGAAACCGGAAATGGAGGATGGATTGGAGGGTCTTCACAATTGAAAGTAACTCCCCAAGGACTAGTTGTTGGAGTATACTCCTTGGTTGGCTTCTGAAGAGATGGTTCCATAGGCCATAGATTGGTAAGGGTGAAATCAGGAATGGGAATCTGGCAAGAAAACTGTGGGAGATCCGCCGTTTCTGTATGAGGATCATTCTTCACCTTAACGGAAACAGGAGGACTGAGGATTTCCCTATTAGTAAGTTCACAAGTTTTGGTAGTTGCAGTTGAGATCTTAGCTTCTTTGGATGTAAATGAGGACCCACTTGGTGTGGGGAACGCTTCTGAAGTAACTTCACAAGCATTCGCTGTCCAAGTTGAGAACTCAGCCAGTTTCGGAGTTGGATGCAATTTACTGGATTCACTTTCGGGGATTGTCTCATGTGAAACATTTAAGGAAGCTTGTGCATTATTGTCGACAGAGACTCCAGTTCGTACAGTTTTCTCAGATATAGAAGTAGATGTAGAAGCAGCTCTTTGTATTTGAGGCAATGTAGCCAATCCGTAGTTTACCTTCCCAGGAGAATCTCTTCGTTGAACGCGATTGATTGACATCCGTCCTGATGACCTAATCACTGGTTTATCTTTAGAAAGACTGTTTGGGAGAAGTCTTTGGTCGAAATGTATGTTGTGTAGATTCTTCATTTCCTGATCCTGTGAAAAGCTGCTACCAACAGTTATACCAGCTCTTGATTCTTGTGCAGATGGAAGCATCCATTCTAAAAGTTAAATACGCTTCATGGAGATAATTTATATAAAACATACGAGTTTTCTTTTGAGGCAATTGAGACCCTAGGTCTCCTTTATTCTCTTGTCTTCCGATACACTGGTCACCGTGTTGACTGTGTTGGTTTCCATTCATCACTTGAACAACAATCAAGAGCCTCTGAAAAGGTCAAGTCAAAAAGTAATCGTAAACGGGAAAGCAATAAAAGTAAAGAATAAAAAGAAAAATCACGATTGCAAAAGTTTATTAAGATTTAGGTGATAAAAATTATTGAATAAGAAACCGGTAATATAAAATAAAAGGGCAAAATCATTATATTAACATGTGACAACGTAAAGAAATCCTAAGGAGAGTTTAACAAAATTCTCTTCAAACTAAAGACGATGCAAAGTACATAAGACACAACGAATACAGAAACAGTCTACAAAAGGAGAAATCAAAACAAAGTCAATTAAGCTGAAAATTATCCAAATTCTCCATTTTGAGAATAGGAACCAGGCAATCGTCTCGCACTTGATTTTCGTGTTGAGAGTCACTCTCTTTCCCCAATATCAGGAACTAATATCAAGTACTTTTTATACCACAAACAGGTTGAATCTTTGCGGAATGGGTGATTTGAAATTGAATTGTAGTTAGGTTAGTTTTATACTTCACAAAATAGGAAGTCAATATCTAGCGAAATCTGGCAGTGAAGTTAGTTTTATTGAATTGTAAAAGTTGGAAGTTTACAAAGTTCGGATTGATCATCTTTGTTTTAAACTTTTTGACATTGTTGCTACTCTGCATTAATGATTTTCAATATGATTGGTGGTTTTAATCAATTATTCAATTCGATAGTTGACTTTGAGTATCCAATGTTATCCTGAACAGTTAACTGGGAATCAAAATATTTATACTTTCTAGAATATTCTAGAAACGATCTGTTACATCAACCCCTTCGCACATTTGATTTACAGCTTGACGGTTCTGAATCTAGTTTAGTCCTTCATATGAAAAATATTTGTAACTTTGGAAGGAAACTAATGATGACGGAGGACGATCATCTCAAGTGCAGATCTTTCTAACGACTTTACTGCCTCTAACCCCTTTTTAACGACTGTAGTGGGAGAGAGGCGGGTGTTAATGATCAATCAGCCTATAATCATTGCTGATCGAGTTTGTGGAACCAGTGAACTTTTCAGAATGCGCATATCTGGAGTGAGTATGTCTGCCAAGCAGATCCTGATGGTTAGACCAACCTTTTTCAATGTCGTTTATTCCATCAATCCATGGATGAATATGGAAGATAAGGTGAATAAAGAAAAAGCTATGGGTCAATGGGAAGCTTTGAAAGCGGCCATTGAAGATGCTGGAGCTAAAGTCCATGTGATGGAATCTCATGTAAGCTTTTTTTCTAGTTCTTGTAATTTTATACTTTCTAGGGAGCAGAACACTATCCAGATATGGTTTTTGCTGCTAATGCTGGGGTTATTCGGCACAAAAAGGTTTATTTAAGTAACTTCCAGTTCCCTGAAAGAAAGGGGGAAAAGCACTTTTTCGATAAATGGTTTAAAGCCAATGGTTTCGAAACAGCCTACAATTATGAAATCCCCTTTGAAGGAGCGGGAGATGCTCTCTGGGCTGGTAAAAAACGATCAAAATTGTTTTGTGGGGTTGGACCAAGAACTGACATCAGAGCTCTTCCAGAGATTGCCAATGAGTTAAAGGATGACGAACCGTTCACCATTTATGGGTGCAGAATGACTGACCCTAGATTCTATCACCTAGACACGTGTTTCTGTCCAATTAACGAAAAACTGGCTATATGGTACCCTTATGCCTTCGATCACGTTGCTCAATACAACATGAAGAACGAAATCGAACTCGTCGATGTCAGTGAAAAAGATGCCTGCAGGTAATTCTGACACCGTTTAAATCCAAGTTAACTTCGTTTTTAGGTTTGCCTGTAATGCCGTTGTTGTCGGTAACCACGTCATTTTACACGAAGGGGCCGATGACACAGGCAGGACGTTGGAGAAATTAGGATATAAGCCAGTTTTTGTCAACATGTCCGAGTTCATAAAGAGTGGAGGCTCAGCAAAATGTTGTACTCTTACACTCTCCGAATAAGAGGAAGATTTATTTGGCAGAGATGCCTATTTCTACAAGTTTTGTTCATGTTAAGTGTAGATTGCCTCGTTTTGGATAAATGTGAAGAATTCATGTAAGGGGTTGCACGAATAAGTGGTGGAAGACACTTAGATGGAGGTCGCTTGATTTTGGGATTGTGAGCTGCTTTGGGGTGGGGGGTTCAAGACCTGATTTGCTGTCTGAAAGGTGATTGTCATGGTAGTTCATACTGTGAAAGACTCACCGGAATAGCTGTGCCATATCGCATCATTTGAGTAAGGCACTGGAATCTTTTGAAGGTGTAATCCAAGAACTCTCCACGATCTTGAGGAGCAAAGTTGGTGCCACCAGCTGGTGGTTCCTTTACCTCAGCTGAAATAAATTAGTTACAAAAAGATATCAAAAGTGCAACTCACGGAATGAGAGGTCGACATCGCTGAAATCATCAAAATTGCTTGTGTCGGCAATTCCCCTGACTTCAATTCTTATGGGAGCAGGCATCTCTCTGATTCGTTCCCAGTCAACCTTCCGGAAGAATGGGCATTGCTTGATTTCTTCAATCCCGGAGTTACTGCCCATTCTTTTGTCGTGATCGCAGCAGAATCTCTTGATTGTAGCTTTGGCGTCCACGGAAACAGGCATTTCAGGAGGGAATACAAGGGTCTGTTGCCAGTTGACAACCTTTCTATACGTCTCTTGAGGGGTCTCGGAGCAAAATGGTGGATAACCAATCAGCATTTCATACATGATAACACCAAGAGACCACCAGTCGCAGGATTTTGTGTAACCGGACGACTGGAATACTTCTGGAGCAATGTAATCAGGAGTTCCAACAGTTGAATAGGCAAAAGCGCGACGGTTTCTCTTCCAAGTTTCCGCTTTTCGTTTGGATTCAAAAGGTTTCGTGACGAAATCACTGGGCAGTTGGCTCGGCCAGTTTCTGTAGAGTTCCGTTCGATGAATTTTCTTCAATCCAGTACACAAGCCGAAATCACTCAATTTGATATGTCCTTTGGCATCGAGCAATAAGTTGTCTGGTTTGATATCTCGATGAATAAATCCCAAGTTATGAATGGCTTGGATAGCTAAAGCTGATTCGGCAATGTAGAACATAGTTTCTTCCTCTGTTAAGGTGTCTCGTTTGATCAACAGAGTCATCATATCTCCACCCGGAAGGAATTCCATAACTAGATATAGATTCACATGATCTTGGAATGAGAAATACATAGTCACAACCCATTCACAATCAGCTTCTGAGAGAATATCACGTTCTGCACGGACATGAGCAGTCTAAAGTCGTAATCTCGTAGGAAACTCAAGTAGATGTTTAACAAACCTGTTCTTTCTCAATCATGTCAGCTTTTCGCAAGATTTTCATGGCATAGATGTTACCGGTATCGACTTTTTGGACAAGACGGACCTAAAGCGGATCGTGAAAGAGGGTTTGCATATATCGAGATGCACTTACCTCGCCAAAGGCTCCTCTACCAATTACTTTGAGCGAGTGAAAGTCAGCAACAGAAAGTTTGGTTCGACGCATTCTCAGAAAATCTGTCTCCTTCGAAGCATGGGTTCTTCGTTTATCCTCTCTTTCAGATTCCGGGAGTTCAGCAATCTGTTTCTCCAATCTGGCAGCTCGGTTGTCTCTGTCAGCACATTGTAACATTGTCTGAGCGTAGTAAGATTCAATCGCGAGTCGAGTTCGATTCGCTTTATCCCGGATATACTGCGAAATCTCACCGTTGCCGGTGGTTCCCGAACTCGCTGTCATTAGAGCCTAAAAAGTAGTCAAGTTTAGCAAATTTCCATATATGAAAAGTAGATAAAAAGCGCTCAAAAGAAGCAACCAGCCGACCGAACATATGAGCGCGTTCCTTTCGGGCTGGGACCGCAGCAACATGTGATTCATTTTTCATATTTGTATTTATCGAAAGGGGTATTTAAGGGGAAAATCAACGTAGTAAACCATTTTATATTTATCTTCCAAAGAAAATGTGTCCAAGCAGTTCTCTCATAGAGCCTGATTTATTGATTCTAGAAGGTTCTGGAAGTTGGGTTTTGTTTTGTCCAGTACTCACTCGGGTTTTCGACCAGGACGCATTCTTAATCAATGACTTTTTGTTTTTCTATTCTTTACTTTCTATCCATTCCTCTATCTTTGAAATAAAGAGAATTCATATTTCTCTTCCATTTCCAATGTCACTTTTCGTTTTATTGAATGTCTCTTATTTGTTTGACCGTTGGCGAAAAATGACCTTTGTGACCTTATAAACGGTTTCTCTTCGGTGTTTCTCCTGTTGACGATAAACAATTTATTTAGTTAGATCACATGGGCTGTTTTGTCTGGTCCTCATTAGAGCATTCAATGCTTTCCTGGCGATCACGTGTTCCAAGTTGCATTCGGTCCTATCCCTTTTCGCTTTACAGCTGTACAGGGTTGGTTGCTGAATTTATGAACACTAGTTGGTAGTACTTTAAGAATTGAGCGTTCTATTTTTTACCCCTAATTAGCTTAATTTCGAGGAGGCTAAATTTGTTTAGTATTTCCTTTAAAATCCAGCTGTCACTAAGCTACTAATCCATCTCGTGTCACAAGCCAACTTGTAACAAACGTACTGATCTTTTATTGAAATTAAAATCAAATTTCTTCGTTAGGAACATTGACTATACGAAGATTATCTGTTTATGAGTACTTTTTGTCGATTCGCATTCGGTGTAGCTGTTTGCCGAAGCCGGCTGACTTTCCACACCCATAGCTTTTTTCTGAACCACCCAGTAAATGCCCGTCTTTCATTCCGGCCGAACGAAAACATTTCACTCGCTCAGCGCGTTCGGGGCAACTCTCTCCGGTTTGTATTCGACCAGCCTGACCCTTCATCTGTCTTTCGGCTTTTCCTTTTCCCGATTCTTTGGTCCTGTAAGATTCCCATTTTTCGTTTTTTATGGTGAACTTTCGATATAAACAAGGTTTAGCACAACAGTTCGTTTATCACATGACTTTTGAATGGAAGCCGGGTGTTGCGACTAATAGATAAACCGAATGCTTTTCATTCGCTCCGTTTTCTCACTCGCGTTGTTGTATTCAATGACCGCTCACCGAGCTTTATCTTGTTCCATTTGAGTTTTGCTACTACTGCATTATCGATTTGTATCCTCGTTCTTTTGAGTTATGATGCAATTTAATTATCCAATTTTAGATCAACTGTGCTTATCGAACATCCTTTTTCCAACAAAATGGTTAACAACAAACCTGTTAAGAACGCTCCTCACAAGAAATTTGAAGACCCTGAACTTGAAGCGGAAGTTTTCTTTGCCAAGGAAAACGGACTCCCTGCTCCAACCGGACTTCCGAGTGACCTTGTTCGCGAAAAATCTGAGCCCCTTATTTGTAAGTTCGCTTTTAATGTTGATTGTAATGTTGATGAGGGTGTGATATTTGTTTCAGCTTACAAGCCGTCAGTAGCTAAGAATGGTAAAGGCGCTAAGGCTCAACGCAAGGCTCGTAGCCGTGGAGTAAGTGGCTCCTCTTCTCGCAAAGATGGCAATCGTTTCGAGTATGGACTTGACTGTATTGACTTTGCTTATGAATCCAACCCTGTAAAGGATGATGGCGATGTTTCTACTGATGGTGAAGACGAGTATTTTGAGTACGACACTGTTGTCACTAGCAATGACCCAAAAATCCGTGGTGCCATCTTTGATTATTTCGCTAATGGCTCTGTCAATGAAGCTGTGGAGATGATTAAAGCTTACGCTTTGACCAAGGACATTGTCATGAAGTCCCTTCAGCATATTGTTGGTACCAATTTGGAGTATGGTCCAAGAAAGGTCAAGACGGCTTCTTTACTTATTTCTGCTTTGATCAAGGCTGGAGTTGCTTCCATTAGTAATGTTTTGGATGCCTTGGGAGAGATGTTGTCTGACTTGGAGAATCTCCTGCTTGATTATCCAACTGCAGCTAAGACTTTTGAACAACTCCTTGCACGTCTCGTTTATGATGAAGTCCTGATAATCGATGACTTGGAGGACATAAGAATTAGTGTTCATCTTCTGAACAATTCCAAGATGAATCAAATTTGTCTGGTTGCCAAGGGTTTTGCTACCAACCCTGTCATTCTTCGTACTATGTTCAAACCTGCTGGCAGTGAAGAATCTCTGGATGTCATTGATGCTCACTTTGTGAGTATTCTCCGTGATTACTTTATCAATCACGATCAAGATGACTCGATGCAACGTTTGAAGGAATTGGATGTCCCTCATTACCATCATTCCTTTGTTCTTCAAGCTCTCGTCTATGCCACCGACAAAGTTACCAAGCCAAACATGGATCTCTTCATTGGTCTTCTGAAGCATATGCTTGACAATGGATTCTTGACGACTACCTCATTGGAAGCCGGCTTCCATCTATTTTTTGACTCCCTTATTGATCTCAAATTTGATCTACCGTTGGTGTACTCGCTGGCCAAATACATCACGGATTCTGCTTTTGAAATTGGTCTCATTCCTCGTGAAGTCGTCGATTGTTATCCTCATACAGAAGCCTACACTCCTCTGATTGTCGAAGCCCGCAAGCGTGGCCCAATAGATGATGAAGGGATCGGTTCTTTGAGCAGCAATGTCAGCAGCGATGAAGATTCAGTCTCCAAGATGAGTCCTCCAATGCACACCAAGGATGTTTACAAGGGTAATACCGATACGGTTCAACATACTGGTAATTGCACGGTCTAACATTTTGTACATAATGTGTTTTTTTACTGGTCTATTGTTTGTATCCATTTTCATTTTTATTCACTGAGTCCTCAATAGCTTTAGCCGAGTCTCAGAATTTGAATTTTAGTTCAATGTAAACCGAATGTTGATATTTTGGTGATGTAGATTTCTGTTATCTTACCACATTCTGGACGGCTATTTAGCCAGTCGCAAGTTCGTTATTACCGTTCATCATTAGGATGAATGTCCTCTTTTAGAGGATTCTGTAGATATTGTATATAATCCACTTCATGAAAGGTTAGTCTGAAAAGAATTTCTGGGAAGTAGATGTAGATTATCTAGACCTCATGTGGAAAGGACTTGTTTGAATTCATTATTTGTTTCTGGAATGAACTCAAACAATCCTTTTTAGAGGTTTGAATGATTTATATTCATTTGACAAATAGAAATCCTTTTAACAAAGACTAAACCTCATGTGATGTAACCTCATCTGAATCGAGCAGCTTTTAAACTATCTTTTCAGTAATCAAATATCATAGAAAAGTAACCACCATTATCCATGTCTATGATGATTAGTTATACAGAAACATTCATGTAGATAGTAGTCGGGTCAACCAATTACGAATCTTGCTTAGTTGTTTGTTACAAGGTTTCTGGAGATCAGATCTAATTTTATTAATCTTCGTTGTCTGTTGTTATTTATTCTCCATTTTGATAATAACAACTCTAGAGCACAAGATGAGGACATAATTTTTGTTCTTAATTGCTCTTGGGTTTGATCTCTTTTATCTTGCAATAACCTTGTACCATGTACAGAAAGCTTCTCATTCTATTAAACACATCGTAATCTGTTCTCTAAAGTGCCCTTTGTTGATTAATCGAGACGGTTCATTGTAGATGTCAGGTAGAATTGGTTCAGATACATATACTGAAAGCCGTCTTATGGGCACTTTTTGTTGACAAATTGTCAGCTTTTTGTATTTTGGAGAATGGAAATAAAGTTTTCCTCAGATTTCGACAATGAAACATGATTTTTATGCTAAGAAGTAACTAGAAAACGGAGCTGAGATAATGAGGAACAAAGAAGCAGAAGCACAAAACTCGACTGATAAGGGTACTTTTTGTGAGCTCGAAAACGGAACCTAAAACTGATCGTCGACCTTCAAGATCCGCCTGTTGCAAGAGAGGATCCAGTCTATATAAAAGGCGGGGAGATAGTGAAAAGCAGAGCTTACGTTTCCAATGACGGGCTTTGTAAGAACGTGACTGTTGCTGATTAACGATGGAAATAAAGTACGATTTTTAGGAAAACATGATGTCGAGGACCGGTCTCATCTTTTTGGCGCTTGTCGCTTTCGGTGCTGTTGCAGATGCCCTTATTCGAGTTCCTATGTACAAGACTAGTCATCCCCGAAGGGCTTACCGTAACAAGTTAGTTGCTGAGCATTTGAAGCAGAAATACATCAAGGGCTACAAGTTCAATAACCTTGCCTATAACGAGGGCTTGAGTGATTATGAAAACGCTCAATACTACGGTATGATTACTTTGGGAACTCCTCCGAAGCAATTCAAGGTTTTGTTTGATACTGGTTCTTCGAATTTGTGGGTGCCTTGCCATGGTTGCCCTATCAACAACTTGGCTTGTGATCTACACACGCAATTCGACTGTTCTGCTTCCTCTACTTGTACCAACACCAGCCAGAACTTCCAGATTCAATACGGTTCTGGATCTATGTCCGGATACGTTGTGAACGATGTTACTTGCTTCGGATCCTCTACTAGCCAGTTCTGTACCGACAAAACTCAAGGATTCGCTTGCGCCATTCAGGAACCTGGAGCTGCTTTCGTCGCAGCTCAATTCGATGGTATCCTCGGTATGGGATGGGATTCCATCTCTGTTGATAACCTCCCTCAACCCATGGATCAGATCTTCTCCAACACAAACATCTGCCCTGAAGCTGTTTTCGCTTTCTGGCTCAACCGTGACCTCAACGGAAACACCAAGGGTGGAGAAATGACCCTCTGTGGAACTGACACTGCTCACTACACTGGATCTATTGCTTGGGAGAGCCTTACTGCTGAAGATTACTGGAGAATTAACCTCGGAGGCCTCTCTATTAAGGGTACTAAGATCACTGGATCTATCTCTGCCATCGTTGACACTGGTACCTCTTTGATGGCTGGACCTACTGAACAAGTTACTCAAATTCAAAAGATCATCGGAGCCTTCGAGGTCGTTGAAGGAGAATATGAAGTCTTGTGTGATTTGGTTCCTTTCTTGCCCAGCGTCATAATTACTCTTGGAGGACAACAATTCACTCTTGATCCTCAGGATTACGTTCTCAAGGTGCGTCAATTTCTTTTCTCTACCAGACTAAAAGTGATAAAGACCTTGGCCCTAAGATTCTTATCTTTTCCCATTAATCGCTTAATTTTCAGATTACTGAAGAAGGAATTTCTGTGTGCATTTCCGGTTTCATGGGTATCGACGTCCCGGCTCCCAACGGACCTCTCTGGATTCTTGGTGATGTCTTCATTGGCAAGTACTATGCCGTCTTTGACCATGGTAACAAGCGTATCGGTCTTGCCACTGCTGCTGCTGGAAACTAAATAGCATCAGTTTGATCAAGAGATTTTATGACTAAGTTTAATAAATCTATTTAACAAAGATTTACTTTGATTTAAATCTTTGAATACATGATCAGCAATAATGGAAAGTATGTGATTGTTGGAGTTGGTTTCCTAGGAGTAATTAGTGATCTTTGTCAAAAAAGACATTGAATCGAGCTTTGATAATGAGTACAATTATTTCTCTAATGTAAAAAAGAGACAAATATGATTTAAATGAACTGTAGAACTTCCGGAATATGTATAAGCGGATATAAAGTTTTCATTTCCGGGAGTTTATCAATAATATTAGTACTGAATAAGGAACTCGACAAAGAAAGTCATTTTTCAGAGCAAATGTTCATTCTTTAGATTCCGTATGAGAATTAATAGGGGTCTTAAATCAAAATTATTGACTTTTAATTCTGTGATGTTGAAATCACATCCTTTTTCAGTATCAGTTTTATGTAGTTTTAACTTTTTGGTAGAAAGCACTAATTTCTAAATAGGAAATAAATCTGAAGTAAGTAGAAAAATTTATGATTGTTTTTTGTCCTCGTTACGGAATAGGAAATGAACTTTCAACACGAAATTCTCAATAACATGACTTGCACTTGAGTGCGAATGAAAATTACCTTTGATCAAGATGCATTCAAAAAAAACCTCGTGACTAAGATTTTCCTTATTATTATCATTGATTAAAAGCTTACTGTGAGATCTTTCAAAGAGGAATATCCTACTAATCAAATTTTAACCTGATCCATATACTTTTCAAAGTTCATAATGTTATGTTCTTTTAATTTGAACTTGATGGAATATCCTTCCAGAAATGTAGATTTTATCTAGAAAATAATTAGCTGCAGTAATCGTCTTGTTATTGATTTTTAAGAGATTATAAAGCACAGAAAAAGAAGAAAGATCACAATCCTTTTTAAAGCGTCATCGATAAGAACAAATGGTATTTCTGAGACTGCAAGTATTACCATAGATATTGTTTACTGACAAGAGAGCTAATCATTGGAAAAATTAAGAGTAGTTGATTGGTTTCTAAAATATCAATTATACACAGTGTAATGCATGAAGTTATGTGTTAGGTGTGAACTAGTCCATTTAAGTGTAAGCAATGCACAGTATTAATTCTGGAGCGAAATACTCTGAGTTCTATCTAGGAACTAACGGTTAGTGATTGAATGAGAAATTTTGCTTAAATCCGGGAGTAAATATAATTTTCGTAAAAATGCAAAGTTACGTAAAATGATTGTTAAAGAAAGAAATCTTTCCTTTTGAAAAGTACTTACAAATTATTACTATTAACAAAGTATTCTAAAAAACTTAAAAAATGAATTAATTAGAAATCATATTTAATAATTCCCTAATGTAGTTTCTGCTAGATCATATATGAGATCAAATTTCCACCAAAATGTTTTAAAAGTAAACATCAGAAACCAAAATTAATAAAATTACACCATAACAACCTTATGGCTGTTAACTTGAAAGTAGGTAGTGTTTGAAAGGAACTAATTTTTAAGCACCCAAGTTTCCAATATTAAATTTAAACTTTTATTTTATGGTCTGTTAAAGTCAGATTATTTTCTAAATTTTACATTAAAAGTAAAATCCCTCCATGAATTTCACAAAATTTGAAGTTGACGGTGAATCGACACCAACCAAGGATTTTGTTTTCTGGATAGGCATTATTGGCCTTAGTGGTGGATGTATTGCAGAGTTGATATTAACTATTTTCTTCTGTGTCAATGTGTTCTTCACTTCCAAGAAAAACGACCTCAATTCAGCTTACTTCCAAATTACTGTAATAGGATATATTGTTGACATTATCTCAAGTGGAAACGGGGTTATCAACCGATTTCTCGATCCGACTGATGTTAGTCTCTATGCTGGGATTACCAACTTTACTATAATGTATACAGATCTCCATATAGGATTACTGGCAGTCCTGATGGGTATGAACAGATGTACGGCATTGGCATTTCCTTTTATTCACAAAAAGGTGAGGATCAAAGTTTCTGAAACTACTTTGAAAACGTATTTTTTCTAAAAGTTACATGGATGATATCTAATAGGGAACAATTTTCGAAATTTTTAAAATCATTTGATTTCGGTAGGCTAATGCATTATTAGTTAAGATCTTTTCAACATTTGTGAATAATTTATGTGTCACTATTAACTTTTGAGAATGGATGAAAGCTTGTAAACTCTACATAACTCTGATGTAGAAGTCTCCAGATATACCTGAATGTATTTTTAAAAGGTTAACTAGGAAATTGTCGCAAAACATCAAAACTATCACTTTCTTTATTTTCCGTATGTTCCAAAACTTTGTGCTGAGATAACATTATGACGTGGCCTGTTTCTACTTTTTGTAATCATATGACTGAGTCCAACGAAATAAGATTATCAAAATTATTATATTTGGAACATTAAGAGAATTTAAAATTTAGTGTTGGGATAGAGACAGAAGTAATATAATAATCTGAAAACACAATAGTCGAAAATGTTACTGATGGCCTACAGTATTCCATATTCTTTGATATTTAGGCTATCATTTCTAGCGCTTTCTCTATAGTTTAGTTTCTGTTCAACAAGAATTTTTCGAAACATCTTTTATATTAACGAGTTTACTGAAGTAGTGTTTTCAGATCTGGGAAGGTTATCCCTTTTATGTCATCGTATTACTCTTCATCGTTGCTCCATTTGGTATAGGTTACAAGTACTTATTTGGACCTTGTTTAGTAGACTTTTGGGAACCTCATTGTGCACTGAATGTTGCCGGATTTTATTTCCTCGCTACAGTTGTCAACGTACCTCTCTGCGTTCTAACCTTAATCGTCATACTGATCGGGATTTGCTCTCACAAGAAAGAAACTGCTTCACACTCTAATTTAAAGAAGGTCGAAAAGCGGCTTGTTTGGCAAGGTATAAGTTCTTCTGTTCTTTTGATTTTCTATTATGCATCAAATTATGTCGGTGGAATTATCTATCAGCAACTTCCGGAAGTTGGTAACCAATTATATTCAATATCTATTATAGTTTACGGAATACATACTTATCCAGCAATTGGGATTTTGTTTGTAGTAAGGTAGGGACTTTCTGATTTGGAATAATATTAGCTTTTTATTTTACAGCACAAATTTTCGACAACAATTCATTGCATTTTATGGATGCCGAAAGGCTCCGAAGAAGATGGGTGTTACTACTGTAATGCCCATGTCATCTCGACGATAAGTAAGAAATTCTGTAGTTCTGATTGGTTTTTAAATACAATTGTGAATTTATTATGACAAAATAAAAATCTCGGAGCTTATTGTAAGTGGTGTTATAAGACGTTAAATCCGGCTTTACCATATGACGGAGTCGATGACATGAGCATCGAGACAGTCCGGAGAAAATTCTCACGATGTTTTATGAGACTTTAGGTAGATTATATTGTGTCAATTATACTTGTGTTCTAATATTTGTATTATTGCTTGAAAAGCTCCGGAACCATCCTTGTCCTGTCGAATATTGTTTTCTAGCATCAGCATGAGTCACGGTGATCGCCCATGAAACTATGAGAATCGAGAATCCGCTTCTGTGTTCTGGAGACGCGCTTCATCGCTATTTGTACAGAGTGTATCAAAAAAACATCTGGAGCTTAAACTTTTTTACTAGAGGGCTAATTATTTGTAGGTAATTGAGGTATTCTAAGATCCACCTTTGGAGACCGAAATTCCTCTATGGGAGCTTAGGGTACGGTAGTTATAGCGATTTTAAGGAAATTCGCCATACAAAAGCTTTCAAGATTTCTGCCACGAACTGTTCCTCAGAAAAGTGGTTTAAAAAAGTTTTTTTTATTTTCAGAAAGTATTCGATGTAACTTGCATAAGTAAAGGATATTTCTGGATATCTGCTCTGATGAACTGTCAAAGAAACCATCAAATTTGGTCTCAAAGAAAGTCTTCATCTTTTGCCTTTACTTACGGAGCGTCCCCGTTTTGCCGAAAAAGAATGAACTGTCTATTCCTTTTTGGCAAAGTAGGAATGCCCCGAAAATTCAAAAACTTACAAAGGAAAGTGGGTAGAAAGATTTCTGACGAACAAAGAAGCGGTGGAGATTCCGAATAGGTTCATTGTTTTCACCTGAAAATTGAATATAAAAAATAAGCTAGTGTAAAAATAAAACGCTTAAAATAGTTCTGTAAGAATACCAAACCCAAAATTTTATTAATTTCCATATTTGTGTAATGCAAACTTTGGCAAAAAGAGACTAAATATCAATTCCTTTTCGCCCGCTCCACAATGACCCATAAACCTAAAATCCTGTTTTATTTCTTTGTATTTATCCTATATTGATGTTTTAATATTTATTTAATGTTTTAGAACGCTTTGACTTTGATTTAAATTCCTCATTTTCAGATGCCACACATTCTCAAAAATTTGGATGATGTCGATTATAATGGTAAGTAATTTTTATTTTATTTTTTATATAATTTACTTTTTATTTAGCACAGCGGATTGTCACAATATGAATGATTTATTATCTAGAGGTCGCAAAAGGTTAACCCCTTTTGCGATCTCTGCTCCGATCTTGAAGAAGGCGGAAGAAGTCTCGCAAAAGCTTCTGAATTTGTCTTTAAATGTAAGTAATTAATTAATTTTTAATATTAATGATTATTTATTGTAATCTTTAATAGATAAAATATATAAACGGTTGTCCTTAAGGATCGAGCAAAATCGACCTGCAAGTGCATAAAACTGCGAAGTTACTCGAATTGATATGAAATTTTGTAAAACTAATAGAGATGATGAGTAATCACACAAATGGAAATTTGTTTTTCGATTTATTCATTGGCAAGTGCTGTAGAAATTTCATGTGATCTCTTTATGAACACATATGCCCTCGATCTCTGCTTATGCCATTAATATACAAATTAGAGGCGTTATTCGTTAAGAAATGACGGCGATATATATGCGCCATGATCTGAGAGAAAGCGATTTTGGTTTTTTCCATTTTCCAATATATGTTTCATATTGTTTTACAAGTCATGCCTGTAATCATATATGGGATGGTCTAGGGGATATTTTGAGGAATTTTGGCAAAATTCGAACGTGACACGTTTTGAAAATTAAAAGCTAGAAAAATTCTAAAAAGCGCGTTACGTTACGCCATCGAAATTTTTATATGAAGAAGAAATTTTAAATCGGAAAAATTAAAAAACCGCGCAAAAAATAATAAAAAACAAAAAGTTGATTGTAAAGTGAAACAGTTTTAAGCCAAACATCCCAAAATTTAAACAATCATATTTGTAGATCATTCCTATGGTTCCTGCAACAAAAATTCATGCACATAATTTTGTTTGAAATTGAAAGGAAACTTTTCGCTGCAGGACTCTTGGGAACCTACCGTAAAGTGGTTTTTTAGATTACAACATTTGTTTCGAAACGTCCATTGTTGCGTGGTTTTCTTTGTTTTTTTATTATTTTTTCTATAATTTTTTGCGTTGTTTGATTTGAATTTTTCTCCTGATATATAAATTTCGAATGCTTAACTTAACGTGCTTTTTAGAAATTCCCCAGCTTTCACTTTCCGAAATGTGTCATGTTCGAGTTTTGCCAAAATTTACTTCAAAAAATTTCTTAGATCATCCCATATATGATTACAAATATGACTTTTTAAAAACGATAGACACACGCACCAAGGTTTGAAGGGACGTGATTTTGCTTAATCCTCGCAGACAATTGCTTTTAAATACCCTAATTTCGCGCATATAAGGCCGCCTCGCATATAAGGCCGGGTCTCGGCACGAAAATGTGTGTACACCTTCCAGTGGAAGAAAAAGATACTGTTATTTTTTATAATGAAATCTTTTGAGTTTCTGAAATTTCTATTGATCTACTTGAATCTCAGACAACTAAGTAAGTGTTTTTATTATATTGTTAATAATTTTTAACTTGACGTTTTCTACAGATGATTAAACGAAGAAAATCCTACACAGCTGCTTATAAGCTGGAGGTTGTCGAATACTCCGATAACTATGGAATCTTAGGAGCTTCACGTCACTATAATATCAATGATAGATTAATCCGCAAGTGGAGGTCCAGTCGAAACTCATTGATGTATATGAAGCCGACGAGGAGGGCGAGCAGGGGTCCGAATGCAATGTACCCTGAGTTAGAAGAGAAACTCAGGGACTGGATTTTACAGGAACGTCAAGCCCAAAGATCAGTTTCAACAGTCCGTGTAAGGGCTCAAGCTAATGGCTAAGGTGAAAGGGTATAGTAACTTCCTTGCAACACCAAATTGGTGTTATAAATTTATGAAGAGAAATCAACTGTCAATAAGAGCAAAGACTTCTAATGGGCAACATTTGCCCGATGATTATGTTAATAAGCAGCAAGATTTCCGGAATTTCGTTTTTGATGAAATACAAGAAGTCCAGCCACGTGATTTAGGTAATATGGATGAGGTTGCAGTGGCTTTTGATATTCCGAAAAGATTCACAGTAGAAGAAAAAGGAAAAGAAGATGTTTTTATTAGAACGACTGGTAATGAAAAAAGCAACTTTACAGTTGTGCTGAGTGTATCTTCTGATGGGACGAAATGTCCCCCATTTATCATATTTAAAAAAAAGAATGTTCCAAAAAATTTGCCTGCTGGAGTTATCGTAAAAGCAAACAAAAACGGCTGGATGACTGATGAACTGATCACCAACTGGATTGAAGAATGCTGGAAAATTGAGGAGAGCTCCCTATGCTACTGTCTGTACATGGGTCAAGGAGAGTTTTGAAGAAGTTCCAGTCAGCTGTATAAAAAATGGATTTAACAAAGCAATGATGGAAGACCTGGAGATTAAGGGTATTACACTGGCGATGATTGGACTTAGTTTAGAAAACTAGATTATCTTGTTATCCTAATTTTTGTTTTTATTAATTTGTTAAGAAAAACATTGTTTTTAAAGGATTTTAGGTTTTGGGGAATCATTGATCCATCTCAATCAGATAGTACAATGCTAAAATGGCAGAGATGTGGGCAACTTCTTGCTAAATGATTTGTCAGGATTTTTGAATTGTTTTATTGAACTACATATGTTTAACGCGGCTAGAATAACAAAAACAGTCAAAAGAAGCGTTATCAATGACAGTCGGAAAAGCGTTTGTCCGTCATACGCGCATGCTTTTTTTTTGGAAAATTCGCGCATATAAGGCCGGTCTTATATGCGCGAAATTAGGGTAATTCGTTTTTCAGGTACGATTGATGTTGTGTCGAAGATACTCAGTATTTTAGAAGAACCTTTCAACATGGATTCTAGTGCAAACGAGTAAGTAATTTTTGTTCATTTTGTCGACGCAGTTGAAAAGTGCAGTAGTGGTAGGAACAGCAGATGATTCATTAGAGGAGTGAGATTGATACTCTTTGCGAAATTTTCGCAATTTTGGCGTTGCGCCTTTTTCGCCAATCTTTTTTTTTGAATATTTAATTTTTGACTCTTCTTCATCTCATTTAGCGAGAGGATGCAACAGAAATCACCAATGGATGGTTCTGTTAAGGTTGAAGTAATCACAATTGATGTAAGTTTATTTATGTTCTTGGCCCTACAAAATTTGTTCTTGTCGAGTTTATACAATTATTGAAGCTTTTGCAAAGATGTGTTTTCTGTGGAAGATTACCTGGAGGTAGAAGCAGTGGTCATAAGAGGAATTTGACAGTAAAAGTATCTGGAACAAATATTACGTTTACTCAAAAATGCAGTTGCAAGGAAAGTGAGAATGGAGAAGCTCATTGATTTACACAAAATTTTATTCCTCAAGCGAAAGTAAGAACTGGTAACATTGCGATTGTATCTGCTGCTGGAGTAGCTCCTGTTTCTTTTACTGCTTTGAATT